>JAWHQI010000043.1:6545000-7972952 GCA_033032865.1 Dactylorhiza incarnata | reverse complement strand
GCCCCCCTGCCAGAGCCCTGCCCAACCAAATTGCCACCCTCCTCTCCATGGCGAGCCACCACCGTCCCTCCCCCTCCCGAGCTCCACCTCCCCCACAGGTAGACATCTCTCCCTCCTCCTTCCTACTCCCCAGAGCCAGGCCGACCCCCTCCCCGTCGCCGGAGCGCCTCCACCACCACCCCGAGCCTTGCAAGGCTCGGGTGGAGATACGGCCGTGGAAGACAACCCCCAGCGCCGGTGGTGGCGCTGGGGAGCAGGTCCCCCCCCCCCCCCCCCCCCCCCTCGGGGACCCTTGCGCCGGCGAAAGGAGGCGGTCGGGCCACCGGAGGACGCAGCCCCGGCGGCGCCCGTGGCCCAGGCCCCCCCCCCTTCCTCTGCTCTTTATTCTTGTACGGGGAAATACCCCACCCCCGGCGGCGGCCCGCGGCGCCAGGCCGCCGGACCACCCCCGGAGTGGTCGCCGGCCCCCGGCGCACCGACTGGGGGCGACACCGGCAGCTCTCCCCGTGGAGGCGGTGGCGCGGCGAGCATGCATGGCGCATGCAGGCCACGCCACCGTCTCCAGCCCCCTTCTTACCTCCTTTCCGGTGGCAACCGGCGGCGACAGGCCGCCGGACCACCACCGGAGTGGTCGCCGGCCCCCGGTGCATCGACTGGGGGCGGCGCCGGCCCTAGCCGGCTGCTACCCGGCGGCGGCAGCGGCCGCCTCCCTTCTTATAGACGGAAGCCACACGATCTCCCCAGGAGATCGTGCGGCTCCCGTTTTCTGGATTCCCGCCTCCCGCCTCCATATGTGTGCCCCCCACAGAGGATCCGCCGCAGATCCACTGTGGGAGCCGCGGGAGGGCGTTGGGTGCAAGACCCTTGCGCCTTCTCCCTGCCTCTAACCGCACCCCAACTGCCTTCCCCCTTCCCCATTTTTCTGAGGAAAAATGGGGCAGTTATGACAAAAACTTCCTGAATGAAAAATGTGCCCCACCCTAAGGGGCACCTCCTGTAATCTTTTGGGATTTTTAGGAAGTCATTTGCTATTTTTAAAATCCTACCAAAGGTTTATTTTGAGAAAATTAAAGGCCAAATGAGTTATGAAAAATCACCAAAAATCATAGACTCTAATTAAGGGTATTTTACAACTACTATTAGAGTTGGGGAGTGTGACATATTATTTTGGCCCTCTAAAAGCTTTTACAAGCAAAAATAAATGCCCGAAAGGGAGCGAAATTCATCGGAATAAATCGGCGTCCTCGCGACGCGCATTTTAGCGGTATAATAAAATTACGCGTATCGAACTGAGGAATCGATTGGGTTTAAAATATCGACGTGAAAATTGGGATGAGATCGCGGTCGATGCCTCAATACAGTAACGCCGAGATAATAATAAAAATGAATCCACGGCAAAGGGAAAATACTAAATCTCATGGAACGTAAATAAACTCCTGGGAACGGAGTAGAACCCCTATGAACGGGGAGAAAGCAGAATCTCCTCCTACGAACGGAGTCGACGTTGAAGCCTCCTGTTATGGAGTGATTGGACTACTAACCCTTTATTTATTTACTGCTTTCAGTACTTTCATTTCTCCAGTCTCGCACTGGTCCTTATTTACTGCTGTCAGTACTTTCAATTCTCCAGTCCCGCACTGGTCCTTATTTACTGCTTTCAGTACTTTCATTTCTCCAGTCTCGCACTGGTCCTGTTGTTATGGCCCCCTGCTTCCGGCCTATTTTACTGCTTGATATTATGGCCCCCTGCTTCCGGCATATTTTACTGCTTGATATTATGGTCCCCTGCTTCAGGCCTATTTTACTGCTTGATATTATGGCCCCCTGCTTCCGGCCTATTTTACTGCTTATATTGCACTTTCTAATTCAGCGCTAACTTCGGTCCTACGCAAGCAAGCGGTGCTTATCCTCCCTTCTGCGAGGCCTTAGTTGGGGAAAACCCGGAGTTGAGCCCCTCCTCCCAGGTTAACCCCAAGTAAGGAGCCCTCATACCGCTGAGCCTCCCGGTTAGAGGTCATATGACCGGTTGAGTAAATTGTCGCGCGTCTTAAAGCGCTTATTCTGTATTTTAAGCAGTTGAAGATTGTTTGGAAGTGGCGGGTCGGGCACGCCCGCAGACTGTTTGTACCGGTGCGGGTGGGTTGACGACTCATGGCGACAGGGGGATGTGCACAGCAGGTTATCACCACTCCGAACCTGCAGTTTTGCCTCCGCTGGTCGGCCTAAAAATCGGTTCGCCGGATGTCGCTCACATCCAGTTAGTACACCAAGTTGTACAGGAGGGCCTGAGTGATACGGTACGACTACACTCAGAAGTGGCAAGATTGGCCACTGTCACCGACGGCCACATCGGTGAGGCCCGCGGGGTTAGCTCCCCTGCTTGAAATAAAGCGGTCTAAAATGTGTCGACATAGGGTCTTTTGTGTGTGTACATGTTTGAATACCTGAGTACGAGTATGCGCGAGATAGTGTTGTGTATTTACTATACTGCGCGGTTATGGATAGTAGGGCGGGAGGCCCAATTTATAGATATATATATATATGATTACCTGCTGCTAACCCTCTTCTTTGCTCCGACCTTATGGGGCAGTCTTTCGATCCTCCCTTCCCCGGTTCCGTTTCTTGGTTCGGGACAAACCAGGCAGCGGAATCCTGGTGGACCCTTTAGGTTTAAGGTTAAGGACTCGAGACTGCACGGTAGTACACCCGCACGCTTTTCGCTTTCTTTTCGTTTCAGTCCTGCAAAATTCCCTTATTTTTGCAAGAACTGATGTTCGTTTGTTACTTCTCTAGATACCGGAGTTGAGTAACGGAAGGTCCTCCTCTAGGGATCAGTACCACCCTACCACTCCACCACCAGCCCCGGCCACTCCAGCCGCAGTTCCGTTTGGGGATACAGATCTAGGACGGACCCTGACAGCTTTGTTAGCCGCTTTCCAGGCGGCATCCCTACGGCCACCCCAGCAGGCAACCATACCCACCGATCTTCTGACAACATTCCGGGGGCTAAGGCCCCCCACCTTCCGAGGTATCGAGTCAGCCATTCAGGCCGAAGAGTGGGTGGAGAGGGTAGAGGAGCTCTTAGTCGGGATGATGTGCCCCGCCATAGCCGCAGTGTCCTTGGTGGTGACCATGCTAGAGGGCTATGCCTGAGATTAGTGGAGAGCAGCCAGCCGCTCCACGTTTAGAGGGCGACCACTCAGCACAATCCTCTGGGGGGTATTCTCAGAGGCCTTCCTAGAGAACTTCATCTCAGACGCAGACAGGATCGCACTTCAGGAGCGTTTCTTACAGATCCGACAAGGGGAGAGGACGGTACCAGAGTACCAACGAGAGTTCATTCATTTGGCCCGCTTCGCCGGGACTTTAGCAGTTACGGACGGGGATAGAGCGACTAGATTTTACCGAGGACTGCGAGACGATCTCCGTCAGGCTCTGATCATGATTTCTCAGGCATCCTTCCACACGATTGCCTCGCACGCCGCAGCTTTAGAGTTAGATCAGAGGATGGTGGCCCAGCAGCGTAGGGGACATGCGGAGGTTCCCCGGGCTTAGGGCCCAGAGAGAGGAGTAGGTCCTCGCAGACAGGACCGGGGTAGGAGACAGCGTCAGCGCCACCAGCCATATGGGCAGGCAGCCCAGCCCCGACTAGCACCCCCAGACCCAGCACCTCAGGCCATCCCAGCCGCACGATGAGATGTCCCCTTTGTAGGGAATTGCTACCTATGTCAGCAGCCCGAGCACATACGAGCTTTTTGCCCTCAGGCTACAGGGAGACCCGGTTTAGGAGCAGTATAAAGAGCGGCAGAGAGAGGACGAAGTGGACGCAGAGGACGTCCCGCGGGCAGGAGGGAGCCAGCTAGGCAGGGCAGAGCAGCACCGCTCGAGGCATACGCATTAGATCTCCAGCACGGTGCTGCACCAGATGTAGTGATAGGTATCTACTTCCAGTAGTTACGATATCCTAGGAGCATGTTATAGTCATATATATGTTGTGACCTTTTGCATAGTCTCTACTCCTGTATATCTGTAAAAAGTTTATGATCATAGTATATACATATTATCAGGTTTACTTTTGGTAGAAGGTCATCCCGCTAAAACGTTGTTCGATACCGGTGCCACGCATTCCTTCGTCGCACAGAATTTCATCGCTGACAAGGGAAACACTGTACGATCATCAGGGATGTCAATACGAATACGACTTCCGGATGGATCAGATATGACGTCCACAGAAAAGTGTTCCTTCCAAGCAATGCTAGGAGGCATAGAATTCAGAGTCAACGCAACCATTTTGGCGATAACCGGATTCGACATCATTTTAGGGATGGATTGGTTGGCCGAGCACAACGCCCAAATCAATTGTTCGACTCGAGAAATCCACCTCCGGAACCCGAATGGGCAATTTATTACACTAACAGGTATACCCTCTGCCACCCGCATTATCTTAACATCTGCGCAAACAGTCAAAGCAGTCCGGCGAAAGGACGAGGTGTACCTACTCTACTTCGAGATGGAGGACAAGACGCAAGTATTCGCTAGAGTGCCCGTAATTAGGGACTTCCCAGACATCTTTCCAGAATCCCTTCCTGGGTTGCCCCCGCAACGGGAAGTGGACTTTCAAATTGAACTTACTCATGGAGCCCGACCCATATCCCGAGCTCCATACCGAATGGCCCCGAGGGAACTAGCCGAGCTCAAGATCCAACTACAAGAGATAGTTGACGCAGGTTTCGTTCGCCCAAGTACCTCGCCCTGGGGAGCCCCAGTGTTATTCGTTAAAAAGAAAGATGGATCCCTGCGTCTCTATATTGACTACAGGGAACTGAATAAACTCACTGTCCGGAATACCTATCCCCTGCCCCGAATAGATGAATTGTTCGATTAATTACAAGCCGCGCCCGTCTTTTCCAAGATGGATTTAAGATCCGGCTATTATCAGCTCAGAGTACGAGAAGAAGACATTCCCAAGACCGCTTTCAGCTCCCGCTATGGACTTTACGAATTCATGGTAATGCCGTTTGGATTGACCAATGCCCCGTCCGCCTTCATGGCTTTAATGAATACGGTGTTTAAACCCTTCCTAGATCACTTCGTGATAGTTTTTATAGACGATATACTCATCTACTCGAAGAACAAAACTGATCATTCCAGGCATCTCCAAATGGTTCTGCTCAAGCTAAGGGAGCACTCGCTCTTCGCAAAGTTTAGCAAATATGAGTTCTGGATGGAAGAAGTCGGCTTCCTTGGACACACAGTTAACAAGAACGGGGTAGCGGTGGACTAAGCCAAGGTACAAGCAGTACGAGACTGGCCGCCACTTAAGTCAGCAGCAGACATCAGGAGTTTCCTTGGCCTCGTCGGCTACTACCGTAAGTTTGTAGAAGGATTCTCTAAGATTGCGTTACCACTTACCTCCCTCACCAAAAAGGACATGACGTTCCAGTGGTCTCCCAAATGCGAAGCAGCGTTCATAGAGCTAAAGAACCGACTGATATCGGCCCCTATTCTGACACTCCCCTCAGGTACTGAGGGCTTCCAGATCTACGCCGATGCCTCATTAAAGGGATTGGGAGTCGTGCTAATGCAACACGGCAAGGTAATCGCCTACGCCTCATGTCAGCTAAAGCCTCACGAACTAAACTACGCCACCCATGATCTAGAACTGGAGCGGTAGTTTTCGCATTAAAAGTTTGGAGGCACTACCTCTGCGGAGTGCGGTGCGAGATCTTCTCCGATCATAAAAGCCTTAAATACGTCTTCACCCAGAAAGAGCTGAATCTCCGACAGCTCCGATGGTTGGAGTTTCTATGCGATTACGACTTTGCCCTTCAGTACCACCCCGGCAAAGCCAATAAGGTTGTCGATGCCCAAAGTCGGCAACCTCCGAGGACCGGGAGTTGGCTAGAGATGATACCGGAGGAATTAGTCAAATCCTTTGCAGAATTGGATATTATTCTCATCGCCCGAAGAAACCCGATGAAATACCAGGCCCAGCTTTACTGGATGGAGATACAGTGCGACATCAGGGACAGAATACGAGAGGCACAGAAGATCGACGTAGAAGCAGCCCCGATCATTCAGGCCTTGCAACACGGTGCACAAGAAGACTACAATTTGTATGATGGCATCCTGCAGTACAGACACCGCATATTCATCCCCGCTGCGGAGGGAATCCGGGAAGAAATACTCCGCGAGGCACACCAGACAAGGTATTCAATACACCCGGGGGTAGTAAAAATGTATACAGACCTGCGAAGGACATTGTACTGGCCAGGAATGAAGAAGGACGTTACCAATTATGTAGCACACTGCCAGACCTGTCAAATGGTCAAGGCAGAATGTCGTAGCCCAGGAGGTTTACTACAACCTGTGCCCATACCAGAATGGAAGTTCAAAGATATATCCATGGACTTCGTTCATGGCTTACCCCGATCTCATGCGGGGAACGACTCCATATGGGTCGTAGTAGATCGCCTCACCAAGGTAGCCTGTTATATCCCGAACCGGCAAGGTGACGGTGTCGACATATTAGCCCGACTATTTATAGAACAAATGGTCAGATTTCATGGGGTACCCAAATCAATCGTCTCTGACCGCGACGGGCGCTTTACATCAAAAGAATGGAGGAGAGTGCAAGCTTATCTGGGAACCAGATTAGCTTTTAGCACCGCCTTCCACCCCCAGACCGACGGGCAAACAGAAAGGACGAACCGGACGATGGAAGACCTCCTCCGATTATGCGTAGTGGAACACAATGAGCCTTGGGAGCAGTTATTGCCTTTAGTAGAATTCTCGTACAATAACAGCTTCCAGGCGAGCATCAAGATGGCACCGTACGAAGCCCTCTACGGAAGACGTTGTCGAACACCACTATCATGGGCACAAGATGAAGACCCCGAAGCCCTAGGAGTCACCTACATAGATGATACCACCGCCGCAATAAGGTTAATTCGAGAACGTATGCTGGAGGCACAGAGCCGACAAGTCAAATATTACGATGCGCGTCATCGCCTCGTGGAGTTCAAAGTAGGAGACATGGTTTTCTTAAAAATTAAGCATATGCATGGGATATCCCGAATAAAGAAGCAGAAAAAGCTAGATCCCCGCTATTTGGGCCCATATCAAGTCATAGAAAGAGTTGGCCCGGTGGCTTATAGGCTAGCTCTGCCAGTTGAACTGGGAAACCTCCACGACGTATTTCACGTCTCTTCACTAAGGTGTGTACTTCGCCAACCAGAGCAACATCTTCCCGTGCCGACAGCGTCAGTGCAATCTGACCGATCTGTTCAACTTGAACCAGTGAAGATAGTAGATTCCAAGCTCAAGGAATTACGGAACAAAACCATCACGGTGGTCAAGATATTATGGTCAAACGGGGGACGCGAGAAATTCACCTGGGAACCAGAAGCTCTCATCCGAGAAAGATACCCGGCACTGTTTCCCCAGGTATGCCTTTCTAACCCATACTTTAAGCAATTTTCGGGGACGGAAATCCCTTTATTTTTATTAGATTGTAACATCCCGACTTTTATTGGGTCACTAGGCCCTAGTGAGCCCAATAAAAGTAGGCCCGCATAGTAGACATAACCCGATGAGGGGTTATGTGCTACAAACCCCGATCGGACTTCCATCAGTCCCGTTAGACTCGTATGACCAATACGAGTGAACGGAATTCGTTGCACCTCAATCCGAGGTCGTTTAGAGAAAACGACCATTTTGAGTATCATTGTGCGCCGCTGCCACACTATAGTGGGATAGTGTCCAAACATACTCCGATCTGACTCCCATCAGTTCTGTTACATTCGTATGAACGATACAAGCGCAATGGAATTTGTTACGCCTCGATCTGAGGTCGTATGGAGAGTATGCCATTTTAGGACTATGCAGACCACCTCAGTGCAATGCACGAAATGTGAAGCACGCAAACTCGGCATCGGCCCCGGCAAATCTTGATGGACCCCGGGACCATGAAGGACCCCGCCCTAAGTTGACCTCGGTCAACCCCCCCCCCCCCCCCCCCAAGCTTGAAACCTGTTGAGAAAAGAAAAGAAAGGGGGTGGGAGAGAGATAGAAGCCCCTCCCCCAAGGGAGGGGGGGCTGCCCATGGATAGGCAGCCCCCTACTGGGGCAAGGGGAAGGAGAGAGAAGGGGGGAGAAAATATCTCCCCCCACCTATCCCTTCCTTTTAGCCCACGTGGGCTAAAAGGAAGGAGAGGGGAGGCCTCCCCCCTCCTCTATATAAGGAGGGGCTCAGCCCCTCCCTGAGTGCCGCCCCCCCCCCCCCCCCCCCCCCCGCCCCTCTCAGCCTCCTCCTCCTTCTCCCCTGCCGGCTAGCCCAGCTAGCCCCCCTGCCGGAGCCCTGCCCAACCAAACCGCCACCCTCCTCTCCATGCCGAGCCACCACCGTCCCTCAACCTCCCGAGCTCCACCTCCCCCACAGGTAGACATCTCCCCCTCCTACTTCCTACTCCCCAGAGCCAGGCCGACCCCCTCCCCGTCGCCGGGGCGCCGCCAGCACCACCCCGAGCCTTGCAAGGCTCGGGTGGAGACACGGCCGTGGAAGCCAACCCCCCCAGCGCCGGTGGTGGCGCTGGGGGAGCAGGTCCCCCCCCCCCCCCCCCCTTGGGAACCCTTGCGCCGGCGAAAGGAGGCGGCCGAGCTGCCGGAGGAGGCAGCCCCGGCGGCACCCGTGGCCCAGACCCCCCCCCCCCACTTCCTCTGCTCTTTATTCCTGTACGGGGAAATACCCCACCCCCGGCGGCGGCCGGCGGCGCCAGGCCACCGGACCACCACCGGAGTGGTCGCCGGCCCCCGGCGCACTGACCGGGGGCGACACCGGCAGCTCTCCCCGTGGAGGCGGCGGCGCGGCGAGCATGCATGGCGCATGCAGGCCACGCCACCGTCTCCCGCCCCCTTCTTACCTCCTTTCCGGTGGCAGCCGGCGGCGACAGGTCGCCGGACCACCACCGGAGTGGTCGCCGTCCCCCATCGCATCGACCGGGGGCGGCGCCGGCCCCCGGCGCATCGACCAAGGGCGGCGCCGGCCCCAGCCGGCCGCTGCCCGGCGGCGGCAGCGGCCGCCTCTCGTCTTATAGACGGGAGCCGCACGATCTCCCCCAGGAGATCGGGTGACTCCCGTTTTCTGGATTCCCGCCTCCCGCCTCCACATGTGTGCCCCCCACAGCGGATCCGCCGCAGATCCGCTGTGGGAGCCTCGGGAGGGCGCAGGGTGCAAGACCCCTGCGCCTTCTCCCTGCCTCTAACCGCACCCCAACTGCCTTTCCCCCTTCCCTATTTTTTTGAGGAAAAATGGGGCAGTTATGACAAAAACTTCCTGAATAAAAAATGTGCCCCACCCTAAGGGGCACCTCCTGTAATTTTTTGGGATTTTTAGGAAGTCATTTGCTATTTTTAAAACCCTACCAAAGGTTTATTTTGAGAAAATTAAAGGCCAAATGAGTTGGGAAAAATCACCAAACATCATAGGCTCTAATTAAGGGTATTTTACAACTACTATTAGAGTTGGGGAGTGTGACATATTATTTTGGTCCTCTAAAAGCTTTTACAAGCAAAAATAAACACCGGAAAGGGAGCGAAATTCATCGGAATAAATCGGCGTCCACGCGACGCACATTTTAGCGGAATAATAAAATTACGCGTATCGATCTGAGCAATCGATTGGGTTTAAAATATCGACGCAAAAATTGGGACGAGATCGCGGCCGACGCCACAATACAGTAACTGAAAGTGCACAGTTAACCTCACTAGAATTCTCTAGAGGGGGGGTGAATAGAGATTAAAAAATATTTTGTGCAATGTTAATATATATATATGTGTATGATCACAGATTATAGCTTCCCACACACCAACAAGAATTAAACAAATAAAGAAAGTAAATGCAAGAAAAGAAATCACAGCACAACACAAGAAAATATAGTGGTTCCCCAAACTTTGGGTAGTCCACTCTTCTCCCCCCTTGGTAGGAATTCACTATCTTGCACTGAGTCTTTTGATAAGGAGACTCTTAGAACCACCCTGAGTCTTTTGACAAGGAGACTCTTAGAACCAACTGAGTCTTTTGAAAAGGAGACTCTTAGAACCAGTACACTGAATTTTTTGAAGAGAGATTCTAAAAACTCTTTTACAATGTTTAAGTAGAAATAAGAAAGAAGAAAGAAATAAGAACAAGAATGAATCTTCTTCCTAGCAAGAAGATTGGGAGCACAAGAAGTGAATTAAATCTTTCTTCTATAGAGAGAAGAAGATTGGTAGCTTTTCTCTCTTATGTGAGAGCTATCAGAATTTGCAGCAGGGTGACTTCAGAAGCAGAGAGAAGAAGAATGCTTGAATATTGCTGCAGGACTATTTCTCAATTCTCTCTTTTTCACTTGGGAGCTTTTTCTCTTTTCAAATGTAAAAGTGGTGAATCACTTGACTACTTCTTCTGCCGACCTCCTCTTTATTTATAGCTCTGTTTCATTCAAATAATACTAAAGGAGAGTAATCAATTAGCAGGCAGAGTATTAGAAAGAAAGAGAAATTCCCATAATAGTTATATCCATAGAAGGAAAGTATTCATTCTAATTTCAAATAATGTCCATAATGAATTTTAACAAATTAGCCAAGAATCTAATAGAGGAAAAGAAAGATTCAGAACGACTATAAGACATAAATTGATTCCATATAGATCAGATCTTATAAGATAAGGAAAGAGATCTGGCGATTTTGAATTCTGTCATAACGATCGACGTGCGTCGATTACTATTCGACGCAAGCGTCGAATACATCCTGTCTGGACGTCGAGAGGAGAATAAGGAAGGTGCGTCGACAAAGGTGCGTCGACTACATTAGATGCGTCGACTAGAAATCAGAGTAACGTCGACAACACATACGTCGAAATCTTCCTAGAGTTACTTCGACTCAATCTGAAGGAAACGTCGACTACATTTCGACGTTGCGTCGAATACTATTCGACGCATATTTACTTAGCCTTATTTTTCATTCTTAGAATTCTTCTTTAACTCATTTCTAGGGGTTAAGAGAAATCATTTTCCCAACAATCTCCCCCTATTTGTCTTAGCCCTATTTAGAGGGAAATTGTACTAGCATATAATTAACCCAGCACAGCATTTGTAAGGATAAGAAATATATTAAATAATTAGAAGAGAAAGTGGAATAGGAAAGCATATGACAAGTATTTGTCTTTCACAAAAATTTAAACCAGAAACTTCTTTTTGTACATGAAGTTAACAAAAGCAGAATAAAGTTTCCTAGATAAGTTTTCAATAGCATCAAGAATGTAGCCTCTGACTCTATCAGGTCGTTCCTGGACATTCCTGATGATTGTATGCAGTTTTTCCAATAGTTTATCACCATCAGGGATTGTGTCATTTATGGAGTAGCCTTTGTTGATGATGATTGCTGTTTTTCATCAATCATCTCAATTGTAATGTTTTGAAATTTCTTTTCAGTAGGCTTGATCTCAGGTGGTCCCTTGTTATCAACCTTGGGCCTATATATTGTTTTCTTTTCTGATTGCTGCTTCTCTGGAATGTCAGCCATTTTTCCTTTCCCTTTCCAGGGTGAGGCATGCCACTTGTCTAATTTTATAGGTCTGTTGGGCTTCTTGTAGGGAGTGTAAGTATCTTCTGTACACCCTACACCCTTCTTGTGTTTTTGACCTTTATCTAGGATGATCCCTGCCTGAGGGTTTTTCTTTTGATAAGCATCAATATCAAACAACTTCTTTGGAATTCTGATAGAAGATTTAACAAGAATTTGTTCTTTAGTCATTCCCTTGTTGATCTTTTCCATCCAGGCAATCCTTTTATCTTCCACTTCTTTCCTAGCTGCTTCATATTCATACAGTTCTCTTTCTCGTATCTCTTCATGCCTCTTTTCCATGTCAGGGTCATGGTACTCCTTCACAGGGCTGTTAGGAGTGATAATAGGCATCTTTTCAAATCTTTTTATTTACTCACATGCTTTTCTATACTTCCTTTCTTTTGCATACTCTCTCCTTTCTTCTTTGGAGAAGTTTTGCCAGTAGGGAATGGCTTGTCTTTTCCTTTTCATCTGTCCTCCTGAACTTTGCCTAGGTAGGATTTGTTTGGAGAAGCTTGCCACTTGTGGAGGTAGAGGTAGAGGTGGAGAAGAAGGAGAGTGAGTTTTCTCTTTGGGTGGAGAGGGAACAATATCAAGAAGAGGAGTCTGTTCTGCAATAGAAGGCAGAATGACTTCAGGTAGAATGATCTCTGTTGAGGGATGATTGTCTCCTCCAAGCTCTTTTGTAGGGATGTCCTCAAGTAGAGGTGTCTTCAGCTTGATGTAACTGGCAGAGAAGCCAGGGAAGTGATGTTGAAGTTCCTCCTCACATAAGGGTGCATCAATCCATATCTGTCCATTCCAATCATCAGAGGTGACTGCTTCTTCCTCCCCCTGGATTTCTGAGTTCTTTACTACAGGAATCTCCCCCTGGTTATATGGATTATCAATTCTGAATGTTGAATCCACAGCATGCTCCCCTTCAGTGTTGTAAGAGGAGGATGTAAAAGCCCACAAGTCAAGCCAGCCCAAATCTGCACCTGTTAAGCCCAATTAGAATAAATAAATCTAGAAACTTTTGTATGTATCCAGATGGATGTATCTAGATGTATATGGAATGATCTATGAGCAGTATAAAAACCGCATGTAATCTCCTGTTCTGGTATGAATGAAAAATCTCTGATTAAAAGGATTCTACTCTCTTTCTTCTCTCCAGTAAAACTCCTAAGTAAATCATTTGTGAGACCAATACCTTATTAAACCAATTCCCATTACCTTTTCACCTAGCCTTTTTGACGTGGTTCCACCAACAGTGGTATCAGAGCCTTGGTTCTCAACAACATCATTGAGTTGTATTTCATTCAACATGGCTTCATCATCTACCACTATGCCCAATTTTTCCCATCCATCCATCCCCATGTTCAATGGAGAATACTATGAGCAATGTAGTGACAAAATGGAAACTCTACTAATCTCACAAGATTTGTGGGACATTGTAAAAGACGGCCTTACTTCTACCGGCAAAGAAGCAGATGAAAAAACCCCCAAGTTCAAAAAGGAAGACAAGAAGAAGGATGCACTGGCACTACATTTCATACAACAAGGAGTCACCACAGCCATCTACCCAAGGATCATGGGGTCTAAATCCTCAAAAGAAGCATGGGAACGGCTCCAGAATGAGTACAAAGGAAATAAAAAGGTAATTAAAATCAAACTCCAAGCTCTACGACGGCAATTTGATGACATTAAAATGCACGAAGGAGAGAAATCTCAAGAATATTTTGCTAAGTTAACTAGCTTGGCAAACCAAATAAAAACTCTGGGAGGAGACTTAGAGGAAACTCAGATAGTCGAAAAGGTCCTCAGATCTCTTCCCAGGACTTATAATCATGTGGTTTCATCAATCATGGAAGCACATGACATAGAGTTGATGACAGTTACAGAATTAATGGGTTCCATTCAGTCACATGAAGACCTTTTTCTTAAAGACAATGATTGTTGAGTCCAAGATCGCACCTCCGAGGGAAACCGGAGGCTGCGGGTTGCCGGTTACTTTTTGTGTAGAAGAATGAGACCGCTAGCAGCGGTCAAGGCCAGACTTCGCCCGCCGCGGCAAATGCCACTCCTGCGACGGGCTTTCCTTTGATTAGAAAAAAGTGGTTACAGCGGGCTGCAAGTGCAGAAAAAGAGAAGCCGGCCGGTCAGACAGTCCGCAAGACGTGAAACTCGAGACCGCAGCCCAAACAAACGAGCTCCTGGATTCGAGAGTGCGTGCCTTGTGAACAGTGCCGCCCCCTATTTATAGGCTTGGGGGCCTGCTCGAATGGGCAGGGATAGAATAACCACCTGCCCGGGTACAGGAGAAACGGGCAGGCCGTGACGGGATGCACAAAGAAGAAAAAAGAAAGTAGCCGCGCGGCTTGGCGGCTTGCTTCTCCGACCTGTCTGACCTGAGGCTGAAGATACCGGGACCAAGTCAATGATCCAGACCAAGCGGCCTCTGGCTTGAGACCGCGGTCTGTCTTCTGGGCATGGCTTGGCTGATCTTCATGAGGTATCCCGGATAGTCTCTGATCTGAAACCGCGGCTTGTTCTCCGGGTAAGAACCTTGAATCTCTATGGCACAACCCGCGCGGTCTCCTACCTGAGACCACGGATGGCCTTCTTGCTTTGGCCCTTGACGACCTTCACTCTTGGGGGCGGTCCGAAAAATGACATCAGACCACCCGGCCTGGTTTACCTTGAGCTGAGAGCCACTGATCCTGGAACCCAGCGGCCTGACCCAGCAGTTCGCCCGGTCCGAGAATGACCCAACCCGAGAAGCGGTTTTCCGGGTAAACATAATCCCCGCATATTTTCAAATCTCAAGAGGGTTTCGAAAATATAAACCTTAGCCGGGAGACCGCTCCGACTTACCCTGAATTCTATAAGAGAGCCAGAGAATTCATTCTGCAGAGTTTTTTCTGAAATCTCGGGATTTTGCTTGCCAGCTGCGGTTGAAATTTTTAAGACCGGTAACTATTCAATAATGGACTTTCTGGACACCGTGTTAGGCCGCGTGGATCCCGCCGGAGATCAGAAGAAGGTGGAAGGTAGAAGGCGCGAATCGACGAAGAGGTCGAAAAAGGAGAAAGAACAGCGGGACCGAAAAGACCGGAAAAAGAGGAAGCGGGCTGAGAAAGCCGCGGCGGATAATTCCAAGTCAGTAGTAGACTCAACAACTCCCAAGACTCCTGCGGAGCCCGCAGCGGACAGTTCGGGGCCTCCCCCCAGCGACTCGTTGATTCCTCCCAGAGATCTTGGCCAACTGGCTGCTAGCCCGCTGAACAAAGGGGAGGCCGTCCCTTCTGGAAAAGTTGACTCCAATAGCCCTTCGAAGAAGGTCGGCGAGGCCGACTCGTTTGACATGGAAATCACCCCATCCGGGAATCCTCACCTGCTAGTCAGAGATTTGGGGGAGGAGGCGGTTAACTCTCCAAGGCCGGGCGAACTGAGTGCCCCTTTATCCGTGGACGACTAGGGGTGAGCATAAAAAACCGCAAACCGCAAAAACCGCCCGCACCGCACAAACCGCACCGATTTTTAAACCGCACCGCGTAGTTTCGGTGCGGTGCGGTTTTGAACTTTTACAAACCGAGCGCGGTTCGGTGCGGTGTGGTTTTTGGATCTTGAAAACCGCAAAAACCGCACCGCACCGACTAATGACATATTTCAATTTTAATAAACTTCTGACATATCACATACATATAAATAAAAGTAAAACTTAAATTATTAATTAATAATAGTAATTAACTAATTATATTAGCGCATATAGTTGCTTTTTTGTTTAGTTTGTTCTTTATCGATTTACTGATGAATTTGAATATTAGTAAGCTTTTGTTAAGTGTAAATAGTATCATAATGATTCATCTAACTGTAAATGCGTATTCACTAGATTTCTCATAATGTTTCAATGTTTGAAGGATAAATAAAAATGTAATTATGTGAGTGTTGTGCATATCTAGGACTTAAAATCATTTAGATTCATTATATTTGTATTTGATGTGTCATTTCATATGCAACTAAAGCAGTTATATCATGAAGATTGTATTACCTGAAGATCTATTTATAACTCATATAACTATGTTTTTGCCCAAATTTTACAACTTATTTTGCCTCACATTATCCTTTTGGTGTATATGCATATCACATGCTAAAAACCGCACCGAAACCGAAACCGCACCGCAAAAAACCGCACCAAACCGAAACCGCACCGCATATTTTTGGTGCGGTGCGGTTTTGCTCGGGCCAAAACCGCGCCCTCACGGTGCGGTTGCGGTTTGGGCCAAAACCGCACCAAACCGCACCGCGCACACCCCTATGGACGACTATCCCAGTCCCCCAAAAGAAGCTAGCCCGGGTCCGGGTAAGAAAGAGAAGAAAAGGAAAAAGACCGGGTCAGTGACCGAGCGAATAACCAAGAAGGTCAAGAGGCTAGCCTCCAAGGAAAGGGCGGCTTTTAAGAAACCGGCCGAGTCCCTCCTCCAGAACAATCCGCGACAAAAAGAGGAGCCCGACCTAGTGACTTCTCCACCCGCTAAGGTAAATGACTCGCCTGCTACCCCTGATGCGAAACCGGGCGACCTGCCTCCGGACTCGGCGAGTAGCTTATCACTTAATGGGATCTTTCAGGAAATGGATGAGCTGATGGGGCGAGATAAACTTCTTGACAGCCCGATGTCTTCAAAGCGAGCTGCTTCCATCACAGATAACACAGCCCAGCCTGAGGAGACCGCTCAGACGGAGGCCGAAGAGCGAGAAGCTGCTGCCCGGACCGCCCTGGAGGTCGAAGAAAGAGCGAGGGAACTCGGAGAAGTGTTGAAAGCGCAGGCGGAGGTCCCCTCGGTGATGACTGGGGAGGAGATAATGATGGTGAAGAAGGAAGGAGCGGAGCGGGTTTTAGATAAACCGCTGCGGCCTGATCCTTTTGCGCCAGGTAAGCGCCCCATGGATTATAAAGCTATCCGCTTCTTCATCCCGCGGCCTCGTCGTAATAAATTACTGAACCCGCCGCCGAGCTTCTTTCCCTTAGCGGCCTGGTCCCCTTCCGCTAGGCAGAAAACGGAGAGACTCTGGCATGAGCAACGTCGGAGGATGGACCCGGAACGGTCTAAGCGGCCTGTGCGCCCAGGCATTGATCTTATATTTATGTCCATTTTGTATGTATATGGCGTTGTATGCTCTTGCTTCTTATAACCCAATCGGCCTCTTGCAGATAGCGAGGAGCAGATTGTGAAGCCGGGTGACCTTGAGGCCAGCCTGCCTCCATTAGTCCCCCTGATATCAACCTGCGCGACGACTTCGCAAGAAGGGCCGCAACTGTTCGAGCATCTCGAGGAGGATCTGGTGAATCTGAGGGCCCGCTTGAAGGAGATAGAAGACCGGGAGGCCGGCACTCGGACTGCTCTGGAGGCCGAGCGAATGGCGAGGAAGAAGGCTGAAGAGGCGCTGAAGGCGCAGGTTGAGGCCGCGCGAGCTACGGTGGAGGCCGAGAAGAGAGCTAAGGTGGCGCAAGTCGCCACTCTGACCGCTCAGCTCGAGAAGGAGAAGAAAACATCGGCTAAGTTCGAGGATGATTCGAAGTACTACCAGGATAAATTCCTGCGGTTAACCAGGGAAGTCGCTGCGGGCCGGCGAAGTATGAATGATGGAATGCAGGTTGTTAGCCGCCCGACTGTTGGGGCGGGCTCAAATCCTCCCCCGGTTCGGGCGGCTGATCCTATGATTGATGAGGCCACCGCAACCCCCCCGCATGATTCCCGCTACGCGGGTTGAAAGGGATGCTGGGCGGCTTCATAGCACAATCAACCATATCCATTATCATACCAGCCAGATTTATTCCCTTCTGAACACCACCAGCGACCAGGTCGCGCGACCTCACAGAGAAGACGTCTCCCCTGAACACCGTCAGCCGTGACCGGCTTTTGAAAACAATTTGTATTATGAATGCGGCTTGTTGATTCGGCCTTTGTTTAAACAATGCTTCTTTTTATTTTGTCTTTTATTTGAATGACCCGTGCGGGTTCTTGTTTAGCCGCTGTGTTTGTGTCATGTTTCTTCTGTGCTTTATCCGAACTGATTTCAGGTCGCACGATCTGTGATGTATGCTTGCTTCTGCTTTCTTTGCTTCTTTTGTTTTTCTGGTGAACCTAACCATGCAGGCAATTGACCGCGCGGTTAGAAACATATAGCCGTGGCATAATTTTACTATTCGCAGATCGTAAAAATCTATAAGTAGGGACTCTTCAAAGTCATTTTTACGATTTCCAGATGGCGCGATCTAAGAACATGTCGCAGCGGCCTGTTAAGGTTAAAGCCGTTCGAGCGGATGCGGCCTTAGCCTTTCATTCGGCGGACCACCCAGAGTGCCGACTCACCCAGAGCGAACTGGATGAATTCATCGCAAAACACATGGCAGGGAGTAACCTGCTCGCGCGGCTTCCTTTGCGCGACGAGCGGATTAACTCTTCCAATCCGCACCAAATAGCCGTCCCGGTCGACCACTTCGAATATGGCTTCAAATTTCCGCTGCCACTTGAAGTCATAGCCATTTTCGACCATTACGGGGTTGTACCCGGCTAACTTCCACCGAACTCCATCGCCTCCATATACAGTTTCATATCCTACCTTCGGTTCGAGCGAACCAGTTTTTCCCTTGACCTTTTCAGGAAGTTCTTCTCGGTGCGGGCTGTCTCCGTCGTGGGGACTTCAACTTTCAGGGGGCACCTCTACTTTGGATACAACGGACTGAAAATTGTCAACCTGGCGAACAAGGTCTCGGACTGGTCGGAGCGGTTCGTAATGCTCGAAGGCAACTTCGGGCTGTTGCAAACCAACCCGCAAGTTCGTGGGGAAGAGGCCTTCCAGATCCCCCAGGTTGGACAGATCGATAAGGACACCTTCTCGTTTCTTGAGAACGAGCGGTTGGACATCAATCATTACATCCCAATGTTCTCAGAGCTAGAGGATGTCCTCCCCGAGCACAGTAAGTTCTTCTAGACCGCTTGCATATGACCACGCGGACTGCTTTGTTTAAACTTCTTATTTTACCTTGCAGCTGCCCACATCGTCCCTGCGAACAAGCCGGTCACTCCGGTCGGCCCGGTTTTGACCCAGAGGGAGAAAAGGCAACGGCGAAACAGGTCGCCATCATCAGAGGAAGAGGGCCCGGCGTCCCCCGATGAATATGAGCTTCTTCGTTCCTGCGGAAACCCGCCCGATCTGCAGGGCAACCCGACTGTCCTCTGGCATAGGGATGGGAGCCGCATCCGGGTATCCACTGCACTTCCCCCATGGGGAAGTGACAAAATTAACCGCCATGCGCTAGCCGCCGGGGCCGCTATGTATGGTCGAAAGACTTTGAAGAAGCTGAGGAAGACTCCGGAAGAAGAGCTTCCCCGGCTAGCGGCGCAAGCCGGCGCATGGGGGTTCGCGGCCAATCACTTCATGGCCTTGTCGCACAGGCGGCTGGTTTCTGTCTAGAAATTTCTGGAGAAGAAGTACGAGGAGCAGGTCGCGGAGAATGCGCGGCTTCAAGAAGAGAATGCGCGGCTTCAAGAAGTCGTGGCGGTGAGTTTGGCAAATGATGACGCGGCTTCTTTTATTCAGACCGAGCGACCTGATTTATTATTTTTCTTTTCTTTTTTGCAGAAACAATATGAGATGACCAACCCGGCCTTCCAAGACGAGGTGTTGCCTCATGTGGCCCAAGGGATCAACAAAGCTTTGGGTCTTATGGAAGACCGGGGCAGTCTGTGCGAAGGATTCGGGGGCACTACCTTCTCCGACCTCTTCCCTGCCCTGAAGGTTCAACTTGATGAGATCCGCCGAAGGCAGAAGGGAAAAGCTAAGGTGGATGAGGAGGCTGAAGCCGATGCGGGCACGGAGATCGTACTCCATCAAGGAGGTGATGGAAGTGCTGGAGCCGCTGAGGAGGTCGACGCGGATGATGATGCTGATGATGATGATGAGGAGGACAGCTTGTCCTCTGGAACAACTGGCTCTGCTAGTAAGACCGGGCGGTCTAGTGGTAGCGATTCATCGGATTATTCTTCCACGTCAAGTGAAGGTTATTCGCCCGACGTTGATGTGGACTCGATTTCTCCTGTCAAGAAGAAGAAGAAGAAGTCGGCAGAATAATGCCTGCGTTTTTAGCTTCATTTTTGTACAATCGCCGGTCTTTCTTTTGTTAGCCGGGCGGTTAAATTTTTGTCAAAACATTTGAAGAAATGAATAGAAATTTTACCTGTTTGATTGACCTTCTAGTATTACTTACTTGTGGCTGATGTCTTGTTTCTTTTCTTTCTTTTTACCTTTTGTCTTTTATGATCTAGCCGTGCGGTTATCCTGATCTGAGCATAAGTGATGATTTGATGATCTTGGACGATCTATATTCGAACCGTGCGATTACTCATTTAGGTCTCAGGACGTCTGATTTCTGATAATATGAACCATAACATATAGACTCATGCGACTATAATTTAGACCGGGCGGCTTCTTATCATTCAGAGATATTTTATCCTTGCCGATGTAAATAACAAATCATAACTTTGCGCGGTTCGAATTCTATCTCGGCAAGTAATACACTGCATCTTAGAGATAACTTTTGCTTCAAGAAATAGCTCAACTCGATCGATTGAAGAATAATCCGGGCGATCAGATACTTAGATCTTGAGATATCCAACTTAATTAATTGTAAAAGATAGGTAATGCCCGCCCGGTTAGAATACAACCCGAGCAATATATTCAGATCCAGAAATATCCAATTCAACGGAATGGAGGGATAGATAAACCCGACCGGTCAGAACACAATCCGGGCAATCATATAATTAGCTCCATAAATATCAAATTTATAATGGATGAATAAACCTGCCCGGTTAGAATATAATCTGGGCAGTCATATAATTGTTCAAAAATGCCCAACCTGTAAAAGATTGTCAGGACCACCCGGTTAGAATACAACCCGGGCAACCATGTAATTATCCAGAAATACCCCAACTTATACACAATCAGACCGTTCGGTTTGAAAGTTCAGACCGCCCGATCTAGATATCACAACCCTTTATTAGGGTAGAAGAACACCTGTACCTGCTTTAATAATATCTTCCCCGAATGGTTTATACAAAAAAACCACAAGAGGTGAATACCTTCCTGTAGGGAAAAAGGATAATCTACAGGCTCAGATGACCAAGTGGGTAGGTGGGCCTTGGCGGCGAACATTGCTTTCCTCAAGTGGTCATAAGAGATGTAGAAATAAAGAGAAACAAGTACAGACCCAGATGACCAAGTGGGCAGGTGGGCCTAGGCGGCGAACATTGCTTTCCTCAAGTGGTCATAAGGGTTGTAAGCGACTCGACTGCTCTCTTGCCTAGGGCTACAAGCCGAGTTGATCAATTGGGCAGGTGGGCCTAGGCGACGAACATTGCTTTCCTCAGAGAGATCAACTCAGTTGTGGGTCCCGCTTAGGCATCGCTCGAGAGTACCTTGGAGTATTCGATAGTCACAGACTAAGATGATCAGTTGGGCAGGTGTGGTTATGCCGCGGGGGCTATACCGACATTGCTTTCCTCAGAAGGATCATCAAAGCTGTAATTATATCCCCCTCGGGGCATGATATAGCCAACATTCACCTAGACCTCCCTTGATACAGGGGTGTGTCGGATATCAGCCGGGATCCAAGGTTTTGAAGACCACCGCACAGGAATTGGCAAGCTACCACTACACGTGTGCGAAAACTCCCCGCTACACATGATCTTCATGGTTTTACGCTAATGACTACAATCCGAGGGGGTTCGAGCAGAACTTGGCGATGTCTCCGTGGTTCAGTGAGTTTGATATATGAGAAAATGCAGAAAAGAAACATCAGACATGGAGAAGTGTCAGTATGGAGCTTCTTATTAAAATATCTCAAAAAACTGCAGAAAAGTAAGGAAGACATTTCAAGGATAGAACCGTTTGAGATCGTCGCCACTCCAGGTGCGCGGGATTTCTTCTCCTTCACTTGTTTGGAGGCGATAAGCCCCATTTTTTAATGCCTCCTTGACGATGAAAGGTCCAGACCAATTAGGATTTAGCTTCCCGACATTACCTGTTCGGGCTGCTGCATCAACCTTTTTTAGTACAACGTCGCCGACCGCGAAATGCTTTACCCTGACATTTTTGTCAAAGTACTTTGCCATCCTCCTTTTAACTTCTTCTTGCCTGATTGTTGCCTCGTCCTGAAGTTCTTCGATTAGATCCAGACTATACTTGATAGCCTCGTCATTGTAGTCTACCCACGCTTCTCCTCCTTCTTTTCCGTACACAACTCTTGGAGTGACCACCTCAAAATCCACAGGAACAACAGCCTCCGAGCCATGAGACAGTTTGAATGGTGTCTCCCCTGTAGCTGAAGATGGAGTAGTACGAAGAGTCCAAAGGATGGAGGGAAGTTGATCCGCCCAGTTTCCTTTTTGATTCCAAACCCTTTTCATCAGGAGCTGCTGGATTCGCTTGTTGGCTGCTTCTACCTGACCATTGGTCCTTAGATGATGTACTGAGGAGAACCGCAGGTCAATTCCAACCTGATCGCAAAATTTTATCATCTCGGGATTATTGAATTGTGGACCATTATCAGTGACAATTGCCAGCGGAATTCCGTGTCGGCAGACTATTTCTCCCCAGATGAAGTTTCTGATGATTTGGGTAGTAGTTCTTGCCAGTGCCTTAGCCTCGATCCACTTGCTGAAGTAGTCAATCATCACTATGATAAAGCGGCGCTGACCGCTAGCCATTGGAAAGGGTCCGATGAGATCCATCCCCCAAACTGCAAAGGGCCAGGGTGCAGTTATTGACCTAAGCAACTGAGCGGGCAGATGCTGAAGAGGAGCAAACTTTTGGCACTGCGCACACCGCTTGGCAAATGCTTCAGCATCCTTTCTCATAGTCGGCCAAAAATATCCTTGCCGCAGGATCCTCTTTTCTAAGGTTTTTGCCCCTGAATGGCTACCACACTCCCCAGAATGAACTTCCTGAAGTATGATAGGAATCTCTTCTTCTGAAACACATCATGCTGAGGGGGAAATCAAAGTTTTTCTGTAGAGTACTCCTGCTATTAGATAATAATATGCCGCCTTCCTTTTGAATCTTCTCCGATCTTTGATGGAATGGTGGAACTCCCCCTTTGATAGGAATAACTCGTAAGGATCCTTCCATGAAGGATTATGATCAATTTGCATGAGTTCTGCCTCATCTACTGCCGGATGAAAAAGTTCAAAGGTCACTCCCCTCGATGGGAGACCGAACTTCGATAATTCATCTGCCTCCTCATTTTGCGTTCTTGGGATGTCCTCGATAATAAATGACTTGAATCTTCCGATTTCCTTTTTGGCTAATAGCAGATATTTTCGCAGAATTGGCTCCCTTGTCTCATAATTTCCCAAGACCTGGGAGGACATCACCAGTGAATCGGTTCTAACATGTACATATTCTATGCCCAACTCCTTTGCAAGCCTTAGCCCAGCCAGAAGTGCTTCGTATTCTGCCTGGTTATTTGTAACTGGAAAGAAGAACTTGATAGCTTGCTCCAGCCTGATGTCATTTGGGCTGATCAACACTACTCCGGCTCCCGCGGAGTTTCTGCCAGAAGCCCCATCCACATAAATGATCCAAGCCAGAGGAGATCGTACCACCTGTTCAGGATTAAGCTCTGTTGTATCTACCAGGAAGTCTGCCAAGATTTGCGCTTTAATTGCTGTTCGGGGGATGCACGATATCTCAAATTCACTTAGTTCAATAGCCCATTTTGCCAACCTTCCCGAATGATCTGGCTTTTCAAGAATACTTTTTAGAGGATGATCTGTAATAACTTGGACAGAATGAGCCTGAAAATAAGGGCGAAGCCTTCGCGCAGACATAACCAAAGCCAAGGCCAGTTTCTCCAGGATCGAATATCTGGTTTCTGCATCCTTAAGGATGTGGCTGACATAGTATATTGGAAACTGCCTCCTCTTCTCTTCCCGAACGAGGACAGAACTCGACGCTTCTGGCCCGACTCCCAGATATAAGAATAGTTTTTCCCCCTCACGGGGACTTTGGAGTAGGGGAGTCGAAGTTAACTGTCCCTTCAGCTGCTCGAAAGCCTTGTTACACTCCTTGCTCCATTCGAACTTTGATCCCCTTCGTAATGTTTTAAAGAATGGGGCACTTTTATCTCCGGATTTGGAGATAAACCTGCTCAATCCTGCTAATCTCCCCCCAAGTTGTTGAACTTCTTTAGTATTTCGAGGAGGGGTCATATCAAGGATGGCCTTCACCTTATCTGGATTTGGTGCAAGGCCATCAGGAGTTAAGAGATGCCCAAGAAATTTTCCTTTGCTTGCCCCAAACACACATTTCAATGGGTTTAATTTTAACTTGGACCTCCGTAGAGTAGCGAACGTCTCTACGAGGTCTTCCAAGTGTAATGAGAATGTTTTACTTTTGAGAAGAAGGTCATCAACGTAAACTTCGAGATTCCTGCCCTTTTGATGTTTAAAGACGGTATCCATCATTCTTTGGTATGTTGCACCCGCGTTTTTAAGACCGAAGGGCATTACGAGATAGCAGTAACACCCATCGTTTGTGATAAATGAGGTATGCGGGATGTCAGGTTTGTGCATTTTAATTTGATGGTACCCGGAGAAGGCATCGAGGAAACTCATAAAACCATACCCAACCGCGGAATCAACTAAGACATCTATCCGAGGCAAATGGTAACAATCTTTAGGGCACGCTTTATTAAGTTTGGTGAAGTCCACGCACATGCGCCACTTCCCACAAGATTTCTTAACCATTACAACATTCGACATCCACGTGGGATATTGAATCTCAGAAATGAAACCCGCTTTTAGGAGTTTGGAAACCTCCTCTCTGATGGGCAACGCCAGCTTGGTCGCCACTTCTCTCTTCTTTTGCTGGACGGGCTTGAACTCAGGAGATACGTTTAGATGATGACAAGCCACGTCTGGATCCACTCCTGGCATATCCTCCGCTGACCAAGCGAAGATATCCAGATTTCCCAACAGACATGAGATTAGCTCCACTTTCTCCTCTTCTGACAATTCAGCGTTGATGACCAGCTTCTTTTCTGCCCCCTCAGCAATAGGAACTTCTTGGGTCGCTTGGGCAGGTTCCAAGTGAGCCCCTTCTCGATCTTTTCCTTCCTCGGCGTCCTCTGGAGACTCAGCAACCTCCAAAAACTCATCCATGATCTCGGGAAGTGGAGCGTCGGTGACCATGTTGACAGTTCGGACATAGCACTCCCGAGCTACCTTTGGGTTGCTTCTGACCCGATACTGTTTTCCTTCAGCAGCGAACTTGAGGGCAAGATGAAAGGTGGACACTACCGCCCTATACGCATTAAGAATCGGCCTCCCGAAGATAGCACAGTAGTTGCTCGGAGCATCTACTACCACGAAATTGATCAACTTTATTATTCCTCCAAGAGAGACCAGGAGCTTCACTGAACCCTTTACTTCCTTCTTCTCCCCAGAAAAACCGTAGAGGGGTCCATCGGTGGAGAGCAGATGCTTTCCAGTCTTCAGGGCCTCGAAAGTCGGACGGAAAAGGAGATTGACAGAGCTGCCGGTATCAATCAGAATCTTGTGGACTATATAGTTTTCGATGATGGCCTTGATAACCACAGCATCATCGAAAGGATTAGCATTGGGGGGAAGGTCATCCTGACCAAACGTGACGATAGTACTTTCGGGAGGAGAACTTGTAGTGGCTGCCACTTCCTGCTTTAGAACCCTCGCAATGCTGGATTTGCGAGATGATTCTGCTCCAGCTCCCCCATGGATACAATAGATGTATCCTAAGGGGCCCACATCATTGACTTCGACGCATTCGGTAGAAGGATGGATGTCACCATAGTAGCCGGCGTCCTCGACGTCGGCGCATTCCCAGGTTACTTCTACTGTTTCCTTCTCCTTTTTCTTCTCAGTAGTTGGCTCAGCAATTTTATCTTTTCGAACTAGACCCCGGAGCTTTCCTTCTCCCAGGAGTCTTTCTATAAGCAGACGAAGAGCTCGACAGTCTTCAGTTAGATGTCCCCCCTCTTTATGATATTCACAATAAAGGTTCGGATTTCGATTGCGAACATCCGACTTCAGAGGAGCAGGCCTTTTGAAATCTGGCCTCTTTTGCAGAATCTGAACTACTTCGTCCATGGTGACGTTTAGTGGAGTGAATGACTCTTGCGAATCATCGTATTGAGTTGATGGAATGACTGGAGGTGGTTGCGCGGCATACTGTTGTAAATATACCGGCATGATTTGCGGAAGGGGAGCGGATGGAGCGGGAGCGACGGCCAACGGTGGTTTCTGATCTTGAAACCGCTGATGGCCCATAAATGGTTGCTTATTCTTGTAGTTCCTCCCCCTTTGGGAACGGGGTTCGAAGTGGGACTGATTCGATGGTGGATGACGGAAGGATGGATTCGATGGCTCCTTGTCGCTTACCAGCTTCACGACGTAGTCTGGATTGCTCTTCTCTCCTCTGATAAACATATTTGCCAAACTTATCATTTCCTGATAAGTCTTAGGCTCCCTTATATTTGCTTCGAACTTTAGGGGGCCCTCCCTTAGGCCATGGATGAGGGCAACCCTATACAGCTCCGGGTCCATATTTTGGACTTCCATGATCTCTCTCTGGAATCGATCCACAAAACGAGCCCATGTCTCGCTTTCCCGTTGTTTTATATCGAAAAGGGCCGCCGGGCCGCTCTTTCTTTTCCTTGAGGTGGAGAATCTCAGCAGGAATTCTCTTCGCAACTCCGTGAAACAACGGATCGACTTGGGGTGCAAACTGTAAAACCATTCCCTCGCTTGTCCTTCAAAAGAGGTTACAAGAAGCTTGCACTTGGTTGCATCAGTTAAGGTTCTGAGAGCAATGGCTGACTCGAAAGCTTGTAAATGAACCGTGGGATCAGTCTCTCCATTGAACGCTGGCAGGCGAGGTTCCCTGAAATTATTAAGGGCAGGCTCCCCTCTGACTTCGTCCACAAAGGGAGAGGTTTCTTCCATGTCTTCATATAGAGGAGTAAAGTAATAAGCCGCTGGAGCTGCGGCTATTCGCGGACAAGCCGCCTGATAAGAAGACCGGGCGGCTGCTTCTGGCAGGTAGGAGTGATGAATAGGAACTTCAGGCGGATAGGAGAGACGAGCCGCGCCCTCTTGCGGGTAGGAAAGATGGGCAGCGTGAGAAGTCGCCCCCTGGAAGTCGAGGACTCGAGCTGGCATGTTGTGCGCGGCTTCCTGATAGAAGTTTTTCCTAGCCGCAGGGTCTTCTTGATGGAGCTGGAAATTAGCGGCTTGCGGTAGCGAGTAAGGAGGAGGTGGAGGAAGGACCGGGGTCATCGCCTGATTAGCCGCGGCTTGTTGCGGAACCAGTCGCTCAGTTAGTATTGCTAAAGTCCGACTGATCTCTTCAAGTCGCTGATCAGTGGCCCACTGAGCCCGCTCGGCTTCTCTCTTTGACTGCTCCAGGGCTTCCCACAAGGAGTCCTCGCTATGATTGGAGCGGTCTCCAAGGGGGAACTGACGGTCTGACATTATGGCGAAAAGGGATTTCACCGACAATCCACGATCTGAAGGTCGCGTGTTTCTGTTGAGTCCGAGATCGCACCTCCGAGGGAAACCGGAGGCTGCGGGTTGCCGGTTACTTTTTGTGTAGAAGAATGAGACCGCTAGCAGCGGTCAAGGCCAGACTTCGCCCGCCGCGGCAAATGCCACTCCTGCGACGGGCTTTCCTTTGATTAGAAAAAAGTGGTTACAGCGGGCTGCAAGTGCAGAAAAAGAGAAGCCGGCCGGTCAGACAGTCCGCAAGACGTGAAACTCGAGACCGCAGCCCAAACAAGCGAGCTCCTGGATTCGAGAGTGCGTGCCTTATGAACAGTGCCGCCCCCTATTTATAGGCTTGGGGGCCTGCCCGAATGGGCAGGGATAGAATAACCACCTGCCCGGGTACAGGAGAAACGGGCAGGCGGTGACGGGATGCACAAAGAAGAAAAAAGAAAGTAGCCGCGCGGCTTGGCGGCTTGCTTCTCCGACCTGTCTGACCTGAGGCTGAAGATACCGGGACCAAGTCAATGATCCAGACCGAGCGGCCTCTGGCTTGAGACCGCGGTCTGTCTTCTGGGCATGGCTTGGCTGATCTTCATGAGGTAACCCGGATAGTCTCTGATCTGAAACCGCGGCTTGTTCTCCGGGTAAGAACCTTGAATCTCTATGGCACAACCCGCGCGGTCTCCTACCTGAGACCATGGATGGCCTTCTTGCTTTGGCCCTTGACGACCTTCACTCTTGGGGGCGGTCCGAAAAATGACATCAGACCACCCGGCCTGGTTTACCTTGAGCTGAGAGCCACTGATCCTGGAACCCAGCGGCCTGACCCAGCAGTTTGCCCGGTCCGAGAATGACCCAACCCGAGAAGCGGTTTTCCGGGTAAACAATGATCCTATAGAAAAGGTCTTCCAGACTAAAATAAACCTGAAAAACAAGATGGGAAAGAAGCCATTCCCAAATAAGAACTTCAAACATCAGAGACAAGAAAGAACGGAGGAAAAAGGAAACTACAAACAAAAGGAAACAACCCCTCCATCAGGTATGTCCTGTACCATCTGTAAAAAGCAAAACCACAAAACCAAGGATTGCTATTTCAGATGCAAAACCTGCAAAATTCAGAATCATTCTGAAAAGAACTGCTGGTTCAAGCAAAAACAAGAGGCTAAATTCACAGAAGCTGCTACCAGTGACCAGTTTCTATTCACCTGCAAAGGGTCGGATAGCTCAGACTACTCTCATCTTTGGTTCATCGACAGCGGCTGCTCAAGCCACATGGTAAATGATCGTGATTATTTCATCACACTGGATGAATCCTACAAATCTGAAGTCATGATAGGAGATGGGAAGAAGATAAAGATAGAAGGAAAGGGGACAGCCGCAGTCGTAACATCCAGTGGAGCACAGAAGCTGATCGAAGAGGTACATTTTGTCCCCGCCCTCTCACAAAACTTATTAAGTGTAGGACAACTAATGAAAAGAGGGCACAAAGTGGTATTCAAACATAACACTTGCTCAATCTATCATGCTGAAACCAATCATCTAATTGGGACAGCAGAGCAAAACTCAAGTAATATCTTCTCATTAGATCTAAAACCTTACAAGCCCACTGTGTTAACCTGCACTCAAGACAACAAGTCAGTCCAACTTTGGCACCATAGACTAGGACACTTAAACTTGTCTTATCTCCACCACATGCACCAGCATCAGCTAGTGGAAGGACTGCCTAGTCTGCCAAAAAGAGAATTGAAATGTGATACCTGTGCTAGAAGCAAATCACACCGGCTGCCATTCCCACAAATGGCACAAAGAAGGGCCACACAGACACTAGAACTCCTCCACATTGATCTATGGGGACCTGCACGTGTACCAACTCTAGGAAGAAAAAGGTATTACATGTTAATTGTTGATGATCTCAGCCGCTATATGTGGATCATGCATCTAGAACAAAAATCAGAAAGCCTCCAGCACTTTATTACATTTAAAACATAGATAGAAAATCAGCTAGACAAGCACATTAAAGCACTAAGAAGTGATAGAGGGGGAGAATTCCTCTCCAAAGACTTCATCACATTCTGCAAAGGTGCAGGAATTCATAGGGAACTCACTGCACCAGCCTCACCTCAGCAAAATGGTGTCGTCGAGAGAAGGAACCGAACCATTGCAGAAATGATGAGGGCAATGTTGATCCAGAAATGTCTACCAAAGTCATTCTGGGGAGAAGCCACTACAATAGCCATATATATACTCAACAGAACCCCTACAAAGGCACTCACAAATATAACTCCATATGAAGCCCTATTCAATCACAAGCCCTCAATCTCACATCTGAGAACTTTTGGCTGCATAGCCTATGCACACAAAACTACAGAAAGACAAGATAGAAGAAACCAGCCATAAATGTATTTTTCTGGGCTATAGTGATCAAACCAAGGGATATAGATTGCTTGAACCCAGAAATAACAAACTCATCATCTCACGAGATGTGATTTTCCATGAGGAAGAAGCCTGGAATTGGGGTTCAGAACAGGAAATACCTCAACCTCCCGTGCCACTGGTTGAGCTGAGCTCTCCTCCAACTAAGAGGACACCTCCAAGCCCCATCCAAGTTAACACAGCAGAAGGAGAAACTGAATTATCAGATTCAGACCACGATTCATCATCACCACCACAAAAATTTCGATCATTACAGGACATTTACCTGAATGACGAGTTTGCTCTACTAGCATCAAGTGTGCCTGCATCATTTGATGAAGCCAAACAAATTAAAGAATGGAGAGATGCTATGACTGAAGAAATTGCGGCAATCACAAGAAATAAAACATGGATACTTGTTGACAGACCCAAAAATAGAGTTATAATAGGACTCAAGTGGGTCTTTAAGCTAAAGCAAGACGAAGGAGGTAAAATCATCAAACATAAAGCCCGGCTAGTGGCCAAGGGGTACACCCAAAGACCTGGCCAAGACTACAATGAAACGTTTGCCCCAGTTGCAAGGCTAACCACAATTCGGTTAATCCTTGCTATAGCAGCACACTACAACTGGCCGGTATATCAACTTGACGTGAAATCAGCATTTCTTAATGGGGAGCTCCTTGAAGAAATCTATGTAGCACAACCTCAAGGATTTGAGATAGAAGGAGAAGAAGAGAAAGTCTACCGGCTGCTTAAAGCTCTCTATGGCCTAAAACAGGCCCCAAGGGCATGGAATCAAATATTGACACATTTATGTTGGAAGAAGGATTCATCAGAAGTCCTGTTGAGCCAACCCTCTACATCAAGAATGAAGAAGAAGGGAATATCATCATAAGCCTATATGTAGATGATCTGATTATAACAGGGTCAAACAAAGCCAAAATAGATGAGTTCAAGGAAAAATTAAAGACGAAGTACGAAATGACTGATCTCGGATTCCTGAAGTTTTTTCTGGGACTCCAGATCAAGCAGTTCAATGGCAACATCTTCATCTCCCAAGAACACTACACTAAGATGCTACTAAGGAAGTTTGCCATGGAAGATTGCAACCCTGCAACAACTCCAATGTCAACTTCTGAGAAACTAACTTCCAGAACAGAAGAAGAAGAAGGGGCAGATCAAGAGAAATACAGGAGTCTCGTCGGAAGTCTCATTTATCTGACAAATTCAAGACCAGACATAGAGAACGCAGTCAACATAGTAGCACGCTTCATCAGCAATCCCTCAACTCATCATTTCAATGCAGCAAAACGCATCCTCCGGTACCTACAAGGGACAAAAGAGTATGGAATTCTTTATCATAAGAACTCAAATTTCTCTCTTCAAGGCTTCACCGACTCAGATTGGGCGGGGGACACCGACGACAGAAAAAGCACCGGAGGATACATCTTTTTTGCAGGATCAGGACCTATCTCATGGAGCTCACGAAAGCAGCGTTCCGTCGCCTTATCCACCACCGAAGCAGAGTATATGGCGCTCACCAACGCTGCGTGCGAGGCAGTATGGCTCCAACAACTCAAGAACGAGATAGAAGGAAAGAAAGAAAACGAAAAAGAAGGGGTAAGGCTTCATTGTGATAACAACTCCACCATAGCCCTCTCGAAAAATCCAGTACATCATAGCAGGAGTAAGCACATCGATATAAAACACCATTTCATCAGAGAACTTTTGGAGAAGAAGAAGGTCGAAGTGGATTTCTGCCCAACAAGGCGTCAACTTGCCGACCTAATGACGAAGCCATTACCGCGGGAGCATTTTGTCGAGCTCAGAACGAAGATCAGAGTACTTAACAGTACAGATTTAGAAGGGGTGTAAAGCCCACAAGTCAAGCCAGCCCAAATCTGCACCTGTTAAGCCCAATTAGAATAAATAAATCTAGAAACTTCTGTATGTATCCAGATGGATGTATCTAGATGTATATGGAATGATCTATGAGCAGTATAAAAACCGCATGTAATCTCCTGTTCTGGTATGAATGAAAAATCTCTGATTAAAAGGATTCTACTCTCTTTCTTCTCTCCAGTAAAACTCCTAAGTAAATCATTTGTGAGACCAATACCTTATTAAACCAATTCCCATTACCTTTTCACCTAGCCTTTTTGACGTGGTTCCACCAACAGAGGATTCACCAAAGTGTTTGATGAAGGTGTAGTCAGAGTGATTTGAGAGGAGTGGAGCCTATAATGGAATTGGAGTAATAGTTAGAGAGAATACTTAGAGTTGGAGAGAAGAGAGTTAAACCTGAGCTTTAAGTGAGATCAAAGACCTGGCAAGAGGGGTTTCTGGAGCAACTCTCCCCTGGTTTATATCTTTCAGGAAGGATGTAAACCTTTGTGGTGACAGAGGTTCTTCTCGAAGAAGAGCATGAAGCTCAGGAAGAGAGGCAGATAGGGAGGCCAATTTGGCTTCACAGGTGGTGATCATATTGGCACATTCATTGGAGAAGTTGGTTAGACGTGTCTGGAAGTCGGTGAGAAGATTTTCTAGAGCATCGTTCATCGTTTTGATAAGGGCAGTTTGAACAGGAGTGGGCGCCATTGATGCAGAAAGAGAGAGAGGTGGAAGACAAAGTTTTGGCGGGTTCAAAAAGGTATATGTTATGAAATAAGAAGTATTATTTAAAGAAGATGAAACGTCGAGAAAGGAAACAGAAATCAAGGTAATCCAATCGTCAGAAGAGGAAGTAAGGATTTGATTCTAATTTTAACCTGAAGTCGTCGTTACGTCGAATGGATGTCGACGTTTGCGTCGATATAGAGTCGGCGCTCCGTGGAGATTGGCCAGCCTAGAGCTCTATCGACGTGATCATTGTAATGCGTCGATATGAATTCGACGGTGCGTCGATAAAAGATTGACGTAACTTTGTCTGATGGAAAATGGTGCCAGCGTCGAGTTTGTCTCGACGGAGCGTCGATATGTATTCGACGCATCTGCAAGAAGTTTTCTTAGATTGTCTGATTCCTTTAGAGTTCCCTAACAATGGTGTTTACAAGCTTCCATCAAGCATTCCTGAGGTGTTTATGAAGTAGTTGTGCTTGGTTTCATCCAAGGGTTTTGTAAAAATGTCTGCTCTTTGACTTTCTGTGGGTATATATTCTAAGGCTTCGTTTGGGGCGGCGTTTCGCCGCCCCGTTTAGGGCAAACGTCGCCGGAAGGCGGCAAAACAAATGCCCCTCCGGCGGCGTTTGCCGCGTTTCGCCCCGCACGAAGAGGAAAAGCAGCGGATAAGCAGCGTTTCCAGCCTTGGCTCGCCCCCTCCAGACCGACGGAGCGTCTCCAGCCGCCGTCTCCGCCCGCCCCCGCTGTGCCAAATGAAGCCTAAGGTTATCTTACCTTTTTCAACATTGTCTCTAAGGAAGTGATGTCTGATCTCTATGTGTTTGGTTCTACTATGAAGGACTGGGTTAGATGCTATAGATATAGCACTAGAGCTATCACAATAAATCTTAGAGTTATTGACTTCCAGTTTGTAGTCAAGAAGCTGATTTTGCATCCACAAGATTTGTGAACAACAGCTCCCAGCAGCTATATATTCAGCCTCTGCTGTTGAGGTTGAGACTGAGGTTTGTTTCTTACTAAACCAAGAGATTAATCTGTCACCTAGGAATTGGCAAGTGCCAGATGTGCTTTTTCTATCAACCCTACATCCAGCATAGTCTGCATCTGAGAAACCTATTAATTCAAAGTTGGTTTCTGCTGAATACCATAGACCTAGTTCAGGAGTTCCCTTTAGGTATCTAAGAATCCTTTTTACAGAGGTGAGATGGGATTCCTTTGGTTCAACCTGAAATCTAGCACATATGCAAGTTGCAAACATAATGTCAGGTCTGCTAGCAGTGAGATATAGAAGGGATCCTATGATTGCCCTATATGTCTTTTGATCTATTGATTTTCCCTTGTCATCTTTTTCTATAATGGCATTTGTTGCCATGGGAGTTTTCATAGAGGAGGCTGATTCCATACCAAACTTTTTGATTAGCTCTTTAGTGTACTTTGATTGTGAGATAAAGATTCCTTCACTACTTTGTTTTACTTGTAATCCTAAGAAATATGAGAGTTCTCCTATACTACTCATTTCAAATTTAGATTGCATGAGATTAGCAAATCTTTTACACAGTTTAGGATGTGTTGAGCTAAAGATGATATCATCTACATATATTTGAACAAAAAGAAGTTGGTTTTTATGGGTTCTAGTAAAGAGTGTCTTGTCTACTTTTCCTCTTTCAAAGGAATTTTCCAAAAGAATGTTAGAGAGAGTTTCATACCAAGCTCTAGGAGCTTGCTTAAGACCATATAGTGCTTTGTTTGAGTTTATAAACAAAGTTAGGAGAGGAGGGATTAACAAAACCTGGTGGTTGCTCCACATATACCTCTTCTTGAAGGTCACCATTCAAAAAATCACTCTTGACATCCATCTGATATACTTTCATCTTCATGAAAGCTGCATAGGCAAGAAAGAGCCTAATTGCTTCCAGTCTGGCTACTGGAGCAAAGGTTTGATTGTAGTCTATTCCTTCTTCTTGTCTGTATCCTTGTGCTACAAGACTTGCCTTGTTCCTGACAATTACTCCAGTGGAATCTAATTTGTTTCTATATACCCATTTTGTGCCAATCACTGGGTAGTTTCTTGGTCTTTCCACTAAATTCTATGCTTTGTTTCTTTCAAATTGGCCTAGTTCTTCTTGCATGGCCATAATCCAGTGAGGATCACAATTTGCTTCCTCAAACTTCTTTGGTTCAACTTGTGATAGGAAGCATTGGAGCACCATCCCAGTGGAGACCTGGTGTCTTGTTCTTACTCATGTATTGGGGTCTCCAATTACTTGAGTTTGTGGATGATCCTTCAAATTGATCCCTGTTCTGCTTGAACTTGTCAGTTGTTCTTCTTCTTCATTCTCAATGAGATCATTGTTCAATTGTTCTTCCTGAACCATGTTCTCTTGTGGAAATGGGTCTTGAATGCTCTTTTCTGAGGTTTCTTGTTCAGACTCCTCACTTGGTTCCTCTAACTGGTTTTCCTCTCCATTATCTATGTTCTCTAGAGCTAGTTGCTCAAGTTGGGTTTCTATGTTGTTGTTTTCCTGTGGAAAAGAACTAATGGGAGTCTCCTCCCCCTTAAGTAGCATGTTAGTTTCATCAAATACAATGTGCATGGATTCTTCAATTTTAAGAGTTCTTCTATTGTAGCACCTATAGGCTTTACTAGATGATGAGTATCCCAGAAATATTCCATCATCAGACTTCTTGTCAAATTTGGCAAGATGATCTTTCCCATTGTTTAGAATAAAGCAAGCACATCCAAAAATTTTAAAATATTTAACATTGGGTGTTTTATTTTTCAGGAGCTCATATGGAGTCTTTGATTTAGTTTTGTGTATGAGGCTTCTATTTAGAACATAGTTTGTAGTGTTGACTGCTTCAGCCCAAAAGGTTTTTGGTAATCCTAATTCTGCAAGCAGGGACCTTCCTGATTCTATTAAGGTTCTATTCTTCCTTTCAGCAACTCCATTTTGTTGAGGAGTTCTAGGTGCTGAGAAGCTTTGTTTAATACCTTTTTCCTCACAGAAACTACAAATCATCTGATTCTCAAATTCAGTCCCATGATCACTTCTTATAATTGAAACATTGGAGTTGAACTCAGATTGAATTTGTTTTATGAATTTTGAGAGAATTTTATGGGTTTCAGATTTAACCCTTAGAAAGAACACCCAGCTAAACCTAGAATAATCATCAACAATAACCAAGGTATAGGATTTTCCACCTAAGCTCTGAGTGGATATGGGACCAAAGAGATCCATGTGTAATAAGTATAGGGCCCTGGGAGAGTCATCCTTACCAATGGGTTTGAAAGATGATTTGGTCTGTTTTCCCAGTTGGCAAGGTCTGCATGGAGAATCCTTAGAGTACCTACCCTTTGGTAAACCTCTGACTAGGTTATTCTTTGCTAGTTTACTAATGGTTTTGTAGTTTAGATGACATAGTCTCCTATGCCATAGTTCATTTTTATCTATGATATTGTTGAATAAGCAAACTTCTGTGGGTGAAGAGCTAAAGTCCACTACATATACTTTTCCTTTTCTAGTTCCATTTAGTACTGTAGCACCAGTCTTGATATCAATAATATGGCAGAATTGTGTGGTGAATTTTACCTCATACCTACCATTTTCACATATCTGACTTATACTTATCAGATTGTGCTTTAGTCCTTTGACTACTGCCACATTCTTGAAGGTGACTTTCCATTCTTTGAAATCTCCAAAGCCCTTGGTTTGGCCACAGCTAGAATCTCCAAAGGTTACTGATGGTCCAAGTCTATCCTCAAAGTTGATTAATAGGTTTTTGCATCCTGTCATGTGCATGGAGCATCCATTGTCCAAGTACCACACCATCCTGGAGATGTGATACATCTGCACATAAAATTTTAAACATTAGTTTGGACCCTGCTAAGCTGGGGTCCCTTCCTCTCATTAGTAAAAGATTTAGACTTCGTTTGGGGGGACTTATTTTCACCGGTCAAGCGGTCACGACCGCATGAACCGGACCTTAAATTAATGTCCGGTTCATGCGGTCGTGACCGCTTGACCGGTGAAAATAAGTCCTTCCAAACGGAGCCTTAATAAAAGAATAAGTGGGTCTTTCAGGATATCCTTCCTTCTTATGGGGTACTGGCTTATCATACCAATCTTCTTGGATGATATCACAGAAATAATGTTTATAATAGAAGGACATGGATTGAGAGGCATGTTTGGAAACAGAAAATTTTCTGTCTGATTTATTGCGTCGATAGGGATTCGACGTAGACTTATGGTTGCGTCGATATGAATTCGACACTTTCTTCATTCTGAGTCTATTTTCAGTCGAAGCATGAGAGAGGTTGCGTTGAGTAGAAGTCGACGCATTTTGGTGTAAGCGTCGATTAGAACTTGACGCACGTTGGTAAGAATTCGACGCATGTTCAAATATTTTGTGAGAATATTTTCCTAAGATTCCTTTATCTGTAATGGGATTAGGTTTATTAAAAACAGTGGTTATTTCAGGGCTTTCTTGTGATATTTCTCCTGTTAGATAATTCTCCCTGGTGAAGTGAATTGGATGTTTCCAGACAGATTTGCTGGATGTTTGAGGTTTAGATGCTTCATTAGTATTCTGATTTATCTGTCTAAATCTATTAGTGAGATTCTCAGACATATTTTTGAGCTTCTGACCTCTTCCATTTAGAGAGTCTTCAAAGACTTTAGCCTTTGCAAGCTCCTTCCTTAGTGTTAGATTTTCTGAATAGATTTTGTCTAATTCCTCTTCTGAGAGTTCTAGATTGAGCTTATAATTTTTATGATGTGTATTTTCCTGTTTGAGATTTTTTAATTCAATTCTTAATTCTTTTAATTCAATTCAATTCTTAATTCAATTCTTAAAAACAAGAGGTAGGATCTTTTTGATCAAGGAGTTAAACCTTTTTAGATCAACCTGCCTCTGATACCAATTGAAAGTGCACAGTTAACCTCACTAGAATTCTCTAGAGGGGGGGGTGAATAGAGATTAAAAAATATTTTGTGCAATGTTAATATATATATATGTGTATGATCACAGATTATAGCTTCCCACACACCAACAAGAATTAAACAAATAAAGAAAGTAAATGCAAGAAAAGAAATCACAGCACAACACAAGAAAATATAGTGGTTCCCCAAACTTTGGGTAGTCCACTCTTCTCCCCCCTTGGTAGGAATTCACTATCTTGCACTGAGTCTTTTGATAAGGAGACTCTTAGAACCACCCTGAGTCTTTTGACAAGGAGACTCTTAGAACCAACTGAGTCTTTTGAAAAGGAGACTCTTAGAACCAGTACACTGAATTTTTTGAAGAGAGATTCTAAAAACTCTTTTACAATGTTTAAGTAGAAATAAGAAAGAAGAAAGAAATAAGAACAAGAATGAATCTTCTTCCTAGCAAGAAGATTGGGAGCACAAGAAGTGAATTAAATCTTTCTTCTATAGAGAGAAGAAGATTGGTAGCTTTTCTCTCTTATGTGAGAGCTATCAGAATTTGTAGCAGGGTGACTTCAGAAGCAGAGAGAAGAAGAATGCTTGAATATTGCTGCAGGACTATTTCTCAATTCTCTCTTTTTCACTTGGGAGCTTTTTCTCTTTTCAAATGTAAAAGTGGTGAATCACTTGACTACTTCTTCTGCCGACCTCCTCTTTATTTATAGCTCTGTTTCATTCAAATAATACTAAAGGAGAGTAATCAATTAGCAGGCAGAGTATTAGAAAGAAAGAGAAATTCCCATAATAGTTATATCCATAGAAGGAAAGTATTCATTCTAATTTCAAATAATGTCCATAATGAATTTTAACAAATTAGCCAAGAATCTAATAGAGGAAAAGAAAGATTCAGAACGACTATAAGACATAAATTGATTCCATATAGATCAGATCTTATAAGATAAGGAAAGAGATCTGGCGATTTTGAATTCTGTCATAACGATCGACGTGCGTCGATTACTATTCGACGCAAGCGTCGAATACATCCTGTCTGGACGTCGAGAGGAGAATAAGGAAGGTGCGTCGACAAAGGTGCGTCGACTACATTAGATGCGTCGACTAGAAATCAGAGTAACGTCGACAACACATACGTCGAAATCTTCCTAGAGTTACTTCGACTCAATCTGAAGGAAACGTCGACTACATTTCGACGTTGCATCGAATACTATTCGACGCATATTTACTTAGCCTTATTTTCTATTCTTAGAATTCTTCTTTAACTCATTTCTAGGGGTTAAGAGAAATCATTTTCCCAACAGTAACGCCGAGATAATAATAAAATGAATCCACGGCAAAGGAAAAATACTAAATCTCATGGAACGTAAATAAACTCCTGGGAACGGAGTAGAACCCATATGAACGGGGAGAAAGCAGAACCTCCTCCTACGAACGGAGTCGACGTTGAAGCCTCCTGTTATGGAGTGATTGGACTACTAACCCTTTATTTATTTACTGCTTTCAGTACTTTCATTTCTCCAGTCTCGCACTGGGCCTTATTTACTGGTGTCAATACTTTCAATTCTCCAGTCCCGCACTGGTCCTTATTTACTGCTTTCAGTACTTTCATTTCTCCAGTCTCGCACTGGTCCTATTATTATGGCCCTCTGCTTCCGGCCTATTTTACTGCTTGATATTATGGCCCCTACTTCCGGTCTATTTTACTGCTTGATATTATGACCCCCTGCTTCCGGCCTATTTTACTGCTTGATATTATGGCCCCCTGCTTCCGGCCTATTTTACTGCTTGATATTATGGCCCCCTGCTTCCGGCCTATTTTACTGCTTGATATTATGGCCGCCCTGCTTCCGGCCTATTTTACTGCTTGATATTATGGCCCTTGCTTCCGGCCTATATTACTGCTTATATTGCACTTTCTAATTCAGCGCTAACTTCGGTCCTACGCTAGCAAGCGGTGCTTATCCTCCCTTCTGCGTGGCCTTAGTTGGGGAAAACCCGGAGTTGAACCCCTCCTTCCAGGTTAACCCCAAGTAAGGAGCCCTCATACCGCTGAGCCTCCCGGTCAGAGGTCGTATGACCGGTTAAGTAAGTTGTCGCGCGTCTTAAAGCGCTTATTCTGTATTTTAAGCAGTTGAAGATTGTTTGGAAGTGGCGGGTCGGTCACGCCCGCAGACCGTTCATACCGGTGCGGGTGGGTTGACGACTCATGGCGACAGGGGGATGTGCACAGCAGGTTATCACCACTCCGAACCTGCAGTTTTGCCTCCGCTGGTCGGCATAAAAATCGGTTCGCCGGATGTCGCTCACATCCAGTTAGTACACCAAGTTGTACAGGAGGGCCTAAGTGATACAATACGACTACACTCAGAAGTGGCAAGACTGGCCACTGTCACCGACGGCCACATCGGTGAGGCTCGCGGGGTTAGCTCCCCTGCTTGAAATAAAGCGGTCTAAACTGTGTCGACACAAGGTCTTTGTGTGTGTACAGGTTTGAAAACCTGAGTACGAGTATGCGCGAGATAGTGTTGTGTATTTACTATACTGCGCGGTTATGGATAGTAGGGCGGGAGGCCCTATTTATAGATATATATATATGTGTGTATATATATATATGATTACCTGCTGCTAACCCTCTTCTTTGCTTCGGCTATTTTTTCTGTCCTTTAGCCCGCCCCCTGGATATGGATCCGGGGAGGGGATGTGTTTTCTGCTTAGCTCTGTGACTAACGGTTATTTCTTATAACCAATCACAGGAGATGGGACAGTGAGTAGCCCCCGCACCGTAGGATGAGCTACCAGCCTTAGAGATGGCTCGATCGGACACTCCAGCCTCTCCCCCTATCTTCCGAGACATGAGTCCTAGAGTATAGGACTAGCCTAGGGTCTTTGTTATGGTCTATGTAGCCCCGAGGCAGTGGTTGTAAACATTAGGCTTCGGCCCTATTTAAATATGTAAATATAAGCAGTATGCTTGGTTTTGTTTATTTCGATTGCTTCCGCTGTGCGTTCTGATGTGATGTTGTGATTCTCGTGCCTGACAAGGAGACCACTCAGTGCTTGAGAGGGTGGGTCGTTGCCATCCGGGAAGCACTAGTGGCCATCTTTGGGCCGTAAGATCCCCCCTCCCTGAACCCGGTGCAGGTCTGGGGAGGGGGGGGGGGGGTCTTACAGTCTATTTCTAACATCCTCTAAAGTTAATTCAGTGTTTGTGGGGAATGGTTTATCCTTTGTTACTAACAGACAAAGTGCGGAGGGTTTAAGGGCGACCATTCTCATTAACTGCGATGATGATACCTTACCAATTTGGGTTTTATTGTTATGCCCCAGAAGTGTTACTTGTCCCTCTGTGCCTAAATAGGAAATGGTGAGATTGGCGTAGTCTGTCGTGACTGGTCCTAAGGTTTTCAGCCAGCGCTGTCCCAGGATGAGATCGGTGCCTTCGATATCTAGGACATATAAATGTACGACATAATACTTGGTTTGTATGAGCAGTGAGACGTCCTTACATTTTCCAGTACATTGTTCTGTTGACCCATTCCCCATGAATACTAGAAACTCGTTAATCTTGTGTATTGGTAATTTTAAGTAGCTTGCCATTCTAGACGTAATAAAATTGTGCGTACTTCCTCCGTCAATGAATATTTCCAAGGGTTGGTTTCGGATATGTCCCGTAAATCTTATTCCGTGATCTTGGAATGCCCCCGTTAGGGCGTGTAAACATATGGTAGGGTCTTCTTCTTCTATTATTTCTCTAGAGTCGTAATTGAAGTCTTCTTCTGTTCCGCCTAAGTAGAGGAGTGCTCCACGTCCTTTACATTTATGTCCAGCGTGATAACGCTCTTCACAATTGTAACATAGTCCTTTTTCTCTTTTAGCTTGTAATTCTGCCGGTGTTAATCTTTTAATTGGTGGTAATTTCGGTCGTGTGTGCTCTCTTGGGGGGTTATTGTAGTTTTTATGAATCTCCACGTGTGACCCGTAAGTTTTTGTCTGTGTTGGATATCGTCTTTTATTTTCTTCAAGATGTTGGTCCTCATACATTCTGGCTATGGCAAAGGCGTCGTGAATTTCGACTGGTCTAGCTAATAGCACTGGTCCCTGGATTTCTTCTTTTAAACCGGACACAAACATGTCTGTGATGAAATCTGTGGCTAATCCTGGTACCTTGGTGATTAATTCTTCGAATTTGGTTTTGTATGCTAATACCGTAGTTGTTTGTTGTAATTTGGTTAATCTTCCTGTGGGTTTGATATATAAGGACGGTCCGAATCATTTTTGTATGGCATCTACGAAAAGATTAAAGTTTAAGGCCGGATGATTCTTTAAAGTAGCTTGGTACCATTTGGAGGCTGGTTTATCTAGATGTAGGGATGCGATGAGTAGATAATCTTGGGTTCTTGTTTCATTGTTTTCAAAATATTGATGGAGATCATACAACCAGTCGGTTGGATCTCCTTCAGAAAATCTAGGACATGGAATATCAAAACCGCCAGGTCGAGCAGAAACAACCTGAATTTCGGTGAGGTTTGGCGCTGGTCCAAGAATTCCTTGATTTGGTAGGGCTTGTAAAACTGGCTGTCGTTGCTGGTTGCTGCTTTCTCCTATCTCCGGAGGAAAATGGAATGATTCCTGAGTCTTTTCCCCAAGGATTTCTGTATGCCATCAAATTGGGCGATCATGTCGCGTCGAAGAGTTGCGATTTGATCTGCAATCTGACCCATTGATTGATCCCTGGTCGCAAGAATCCGTTGTGCCAATAGATTCTCCTTGGTCTGTAATTCCGTGGCGAATTGATTTTGAATCTGTTGGACTCGTAGATTCATTTCTGATGCGAACTTCTGTTGCAGTTCCTCCAATTGCATGGTTCTTTCGTGTTGTTCTACTTGGATGCTGTTCTTGAGTTCCATGTAATGTTGTTGTCCATCTTTGGATCTTAATCCCTCGCTCATGATGAAATCGGCGGGTTGAATATCTCAACGAGAGCACCAAATGTTAGGACCCGTCGCCGAGAAGTAATTGGCGGTTAACGGTGGTGGTCAGACGAAGCCCAGGAGTAGGGGCTGGGAGGGTAGAGACGAAAAGGAGAGAGAGATAGACGAAATCGGAAAGAACATTAACGTCATTAAACAATGCATAAAAAACTATTACAGCTCTAATGGCTAATTTATAATGTTTCTTAAACCTATCTAGCCGTTATAAGTAATAATTGATTGCGCCTAACTAATCTGGGCCATAGATATTTGTTTGGCGCCCCTGGATGGTTCTGATCTTCTGCCGTTGGTGATTATAAAGATGCTTTTAATCTGAGCCGTTATACCGATGATGATTCCAATCTTACTTCTGTGCTGACATCTGGCAATTCCGTCTCGAATAATAGAGACAGCTGGCTATATCTGAGGCGTCGATTATTCCCAAATGTATCTGAGGCGTCAATCCTAACAGGGGGAGTTGGACCGTTCTTGATAGCCGGTGTGGGAGAGGTTCCGGCGAGGAAGAAAAATAAATGGCGTCGATCGCCGTTCTGTATTTACTTGCAATAGACAACAGAACCGTTGATTGCGGATCTTGCACACTTGCCGAATCCCTGGCGGATATGAGTAGCTCCGGGACAAAATCTTTTTTCGGAGCTTGCGCACTCGCAGAATCGCTGGCGGCTATGAGTATCCTGTTGATTCAAGAAACTGCGAGATGTTGCTGGCGGCTAAAAATTCTGGAGTTGTAGTGGGTGAATGCTGTTCCGGCCAGATGGCAGTGGTTGGCGGAAAGGAAGACTCTCAACTGGGCCGAATGGGAGAAAGAGAATATCAACTGTACCAATCTCTTTCTCTCTCTCTTTCTTTCCTGGCTTGGAATCACTGCAACAGTAACCCTAGAGGCGGACGTGTTGGGGTGTCGGAGGGAAGAGAGGATCTTGATTTTGTTGCAAGTACAACAGGCAACGGAAGCCAAATGTTGTTCGTTCAGATTACCCTAAAGATGGATTTGATCAATATTTTTTCAAATGGGGTAATAGAAGTCAACATTTCTTATATCCTAAAGATGGATTTGATCAATATTTCTTGGGATTCTGTCTGTGATTTCTGTATGCAGCTTTGAGGAAATGACACTACTAACTATGTTGAAAGCAGGTAATATACTTCGTCTTTAGTTATACATGTTCTGAACTTGGGAATTCACCAAACACTTTAACAAGGAACGACTTCGGTTGTCATAGTTGGGGTTGTTGCAACACTAAATGTCGTTGGCGGTAAATTAACAGATCATACTTTCTTATTCCTTGGTGCTGGGAGGTATACCATTTGTTCGATTCAAAAGTGCGCTTACGAAGAAAATTGAAGGCTGCGGACTATCGGTTACTATTTAGTTAGAGAATTCAGACCGCTAGCAGCGGTCGAGGCCAGACTTCGCCCGTCGCGGCAAATGCCACTCCTGCGACGGGCTTTCCTTTGATTGAAAAGTAGCGGTTACAAATGCGAGAAAGCAGAAGCCGGCCGGTCAACAGTTCGCGAGACCAGAAACTCGAGACCGGAGCTCAGACAAGCGAGCTCTTGGATTCGAGTGTGCGTGCCTTGTGAACAGTGCCGCCCCCTATTTATAGGCTTGGGGGCCTGCCCGAATGGGCAGGGATAAAATAACCTCCTGCCCGGGTACAGGAGAAACGGGCAGGCGGTGACGGGATGCACAAAGAAGAAAAAGAAAGAGGCCGCGCGACCTGACGGCCTGCCTTCCCTACCCGTCTGACTTGAGGCTGAGGATATCAGGACTAAGTCAATGATGCAGACCGAGCGGCCTGGAGATTGAGGCCGCGGTCTGCATTCTGGTCATGACTTAGCCGTTTTTCGCAAGGTATCCCGGATAGCCTTTGATCTGGACCCCCGGCTTGTTCTTCGGGGCTGGAACCTCGAGTCTCTATGAGACAACCCGCGCGGCCTTCTAGCTGAGACCGCGGATGAACTTCTTGCCTTGGCTCTTTGACGATCTTATCCCTTTGGGGGCGATCCGGAAATGACACCAGGCCGCCCGGCCTGGCCCTTCTTGAACTGAGAACCGCCGATCCCGGGACCCAGCGGCTTGGCCCAGGAGTCCGCGCGGTCTGATAATGGTCCAACCCAAGAAGCGGTTTTCCGGGCAAACATAATCCCCGCATATTTTCAAATCTCAAAAGAATTTCGAAAATATTAGCTTTGACCGGGAGACCGCATCCGACCTGCCTTGAATTCTATAAGAGAGCCAGAGAATTCATTCTACGGAGTTTTTTCCTGAAATCACGGGGTATTACTCGCCAGTTGCGGTCAGAATTTTTAAGACCGGCAATTCTTCAGCAATGGACTTCCTGGACGCTGTGCTAGACCGCGTGGATCCCAGCGGAGACCAGAAGAGGGCGGAAGATAAGAGGCGCGAACCGTTGGAGAAGCCGAATAAGGAGAAAGAAAAGCAAGACCGGAAAGATCGGAAGAAGAGGAAGCGGGCTGAGAAGGCCGCAGCGGCTAGCCCCAAGCCAGTCGTAGACTTATCAACTCCCAAAACTCCTGCAGAGCCCGTGGTGAACAGTTCGGGGCCTCCCCCTGATGTCTCGTCGATCCCTCCCAGCGACCTCAACCAACAGACCGCTAGCTTGCCGAGCAAAGAGGTGGCCGCCATTTCTGAAAAAGTTGTTTCAGACAGCCCTTCGAAGAAGGTCGGCGAAACCGCCTCGTTTGGAGTGGAAATCACCCCATCCGGGAATCCTCACCTGCTTGTCAGGGATCTAGAGGAAGAGGCGGTTAACTCCCCCAGGACGGGCGAACCGAATACTCCTCTGTCCGCGGACGATTATCCCAGCCCCCTAAAAGAAGTTGACCCAGCTCCGGGTAAGAGAGAGAGGAAGAGGAAGCAGACCGGGTCCGTGACCGAGCGGATAACGAAGAAGGTCAAGAGGTTAGCCGCTAAGGAAAGGACGGCTCTCAAGAAACCGACCGAATCCCTCCTCCAGACCAATTCGCGACTAAAGGAGGAGCTAGGCCTCGCGACTCCTCCATCCAACAAGTCAAATGAATCACCGGCTACCCCTGATACGAAACCGGGCGAACTGCCTCCGGACCCGGCGAGCAGCTTATCTTTTAATGGGATTTTCCGGGATATGGATGAGCTGGTGAAGCGAGACCAGCTTCTTGACAGCCCGATCGTTTCCGAACGAAACGCTCCCGCCACTGATGATGTAGCCCGGCCTGAGGAGACCGCTCGAATGGAGGTCGAAGAACGAGAAGCCGCCGCCCGGACTGCCTTGGAGGTCGAAAAAAGAACGAGGGAACTCGAAGAAGTTCTGAGAGCGCGGGAGGAGGTTCCCCCAGCGATGACCGGGGAGGAGATAATGACGGTGAAGAAGGAGAGGGCGGAACAGGCCTTGAACAAGCCGTCGCGGCCTGATCCTCTTGCGGCAGGTAAGGATTCTACGGACTACAAAGCTGTCCGCTTTTCCATTCCGCGGCCTTGCCATAATAAATTAGTGAACCCGCCGCCGAGCCTCTTTTCTTTAGCGGCCCGGCTCCCTTTCATTAGGCCAAGTACGGAGAGACTCTGGCGTGAGCAATGTCAGAGGATGAACTCGGGACGGTCTAAATGGCCTGCCCGCCCAGGCACTGCTCTCGTATTTATGTTCATTTTTACTTATATATAGCGTTGCATGCTTTTATTTTTCATAACCGAACGGCTTCTTTCAGATAGCGCGGACCAGATTATGAAACCGGGCGACCTTGAGGCCAGCCTGCCTCCGCTAGCTCCCCTGATTTCAACCTGTGCGACGACCTTGCCGGAAGGGCCGCAGCTGTTTGATCGCCTTGAGGCAGATCTGATCAACCTGAGAGCCCGCTTGAAGGAGGCAGAAAACCAGGAGGCCGCCACTCGGACCGCTCTGGCACAATCAGAGATTGACAGGAGATCCAGCACAGAGAGGGTGAAAGTCCTGGAGACTCAGCTTGAGGCCGCGCGGGCAGCAGTGGTGGCTACGCGGGCTGCTCTGACCGTCCAACTGGAGAAAGAGAAGAGAGCCTCTGCCAAATTTGAGAGCGACTCGAAATATTACCAGGATAAATTCCTGCGCTTAACCAGAGAAGTCGCCGCTGGTCGGCGTAATATGAACGATGGGGTGGTAGCTGTTAGCCGCCCGACTATTGGAGCGGGCTCGAATCCTCCCCCAGTCCGGGCGGCTGATCCAATGATTGACGAGGGCCGCCGCAACCCCCCGTATGATTGCCGCTTCGCGGGTCGAAAGGGATGCCGGGCGGCTTCATAGTACAATCAACCACCTCCACTTTCATACTAGCCAGATTTATTCTCTTTTGAACACCACCAGCGACCAGGTCGCACGACTTCATAGAGAGGATGCCTCCCCAGAACGCCGTCAGCCGTGACCAACTTTTGAGAACTTGTATTATGAATGTGGCCCATCGATTTGAACAATGTTTTTTCTCTCTTATTCTGAATAACTCGCGCGGTCTTCTTTTTAACCGCTATATTTGGTGCCTTGTTTAGATCTTATGTTTTATTCGAACTGACTTCTGGTCGGGCGAACTGTGATGTATGCTTGTTTCTGTTTTTTCTGGATGCCTTTGCTTCTTTTATTTCTCTGGTGAATCTAACCACATAGGCCATTGACCGTGCGGTTAGAATGTATAGCCGCGATATGATTTTACTATTCACAGATCATAGAAATCTATAAGTAGGGAATTTTCCGAAGTCATTCTCACGATTTACAGATGGCGCGATCCAAGAACAAGTCGCAGCGACCTGTTAAAGTTAAAGCCGTCCGAGCTGACGCGGCCTTGGCATTCCATTCGGCGGACCATCCGGAATGCCGCCTCACTCAGAACGAACTGGACGATTTCATTGCCAGTCACATGGTAGGGAGTAATCTGCTCGCGCGACTTCCTTTGCGTGACGAGCGGATTAACTCTTCCAATCCGCACCAGATCGCCGTCCCAGTTGACCACTTCGAATATGGCTTCAAGTTTCCACTACCGCTTGAAGTCATTGCCATCTTTGACCATTATGGAGTTGTGCCCGGTCAGCTTCCGCCGAACTCCATCGCTTCAATATATAGCTTCATCTCTTACCTGCGGTTCGAGCGAACCAGATTCTCCATCGACCTGTTCAGAAAATTCTTCTCTGTGCGGGCAGTTTCCGACTCGGGGACTTCGACTTATAGGGGGCATCTCTACTTCAGCTGCCACGGGCTGAAGATTGTCAATCTGGCGAACAAAGTCTCCGACTGGTCGGAGCGGTTTGTAATGCTCGAAGGTAACTTCGGACTGTTGCAAACCGACCCGCAGGTTCGGGGGGAGGAGGTTTTCCAAATCCCCCAGGTCGGAAAGATCGAGGCGGACACCTTCGCGTTCCTTGAGAAGGAGCGGTTGGATATCAACCACTACATCCCGCTGTTCTTGGAACTGGAGAATATCCTCCCCGAGCATAGTAAGTCCCCTTAGACCGCCTTTATATGACCGCGCGGCCTTCTTTACTTACGCTTTTGATTTCATTTTGCAGCCGCCCATATCGTTCCTGCGAACAAGCCGGTCACGCCGGCCGGCCCAGTTTTAACCCAGAGGGAGAAGAGGCAGCGGCGAAAGAGGTCGCAATCCTCGGAAGAAGAGGGCCCGGCCTCTTCTGACGACTACGAAATCCTTCGTTCTAGTGGGAACCCGCCCGATCTGCAGGGCAACCCGACCGTCCTTTGGCATAGGGATGGAAGTCGGATCCGGGTATCCACCGCTCTTCCTCCATGGGGGAGCGACAAAATTGAACGCCATGCCCTAGCCGCCGGGACCGCTTTGTATGGTCGAAAGACCTTAAGGAGGCTGATGAGAACTCCTGAAGAAGAGCTCCCCCGGCTAGCGGCTCAAGCCGGCGCCTGGGGATTTTCGGCCAACCACTTCATGGCCCTGGCGTATAAGCGGCTAGTTTCTGCTCAGAAACTTCTGGAGAGAAAGTACGAGGAGCAGGCCGCGGAGAATACGCGGCTTCGAGAGGAGAACGCGCGGCTTCAGGAAGTCGTGGCGGTGAGTTTTTCAAAAAGACAATGCGGTCCCCTTTGATCAGCCCGGGCGACCTAATTCATTTTGCCTTTCTTTTGCAGAGACAATACGAGATGACCAACCCGGCCTTCCAGGACGAGGTGCTACCCCATGTGGCCCAAGGGATCAACAAGGCTTTGGGTCTCATGGGAGACCGGGGCGGTCTGTCCGAAGGATTCGGCGGAACCACCTTCTCCGACCTTTTCCCCGCCTTGGAGGTCCAGCTTGACGAAATCAGCCGACGGAAAAAAGGAAAATCCAAGGTGGGCGAGGAGGCCGAAACCGACGCGGGCAGGGAGATCGTGCTCCATCAAGGAGGCGATGGAAGTGATGAAGCCGCTGAAGAGGCCGACGCGGATGGAGATGCTGATGACTATGACGATGAGGACAGCTTGTCCTCTGGATCCACCGGCTCTGCAAGCAAGACCGGGCGGTCTAGCGACAGCAGTTCGTCCGGCTCCTCCTCACTAAGTGAAGGTTATTCGCCGGAGGTTGACATCGACTCAATTTCTCCTGTCAAGAAGAAGAAGAAAAAATCGGCAGACTAGTGCCCTTTGTTTTTTTTTAATTTAATTTTTGTAACCGCCGGTCTCTTTTTGTTGGCCGGGCGGTCAATATTTTGTAAACACTTTTTTTGGGAAATGAAATAGAAATTTTACCTGTCTGATTGTCCTTCTATTATTACTTACTTGTGATACCTTGTCTTTTTTCTTTACTCTCTATGATCCAATCGTGCGGACATCTTGGTCTGAGCATAAGTGATGATTGATTGTCTTCGAAGATCCTTTATCCAGCCCGCGCGATTATTCATTTGGATCTCAGGATATTCGATTTCTAATAACAGATAGATTCATGCGGCTATAATTCGGATCGCGCGGCTTCTCTTCATTTGTAGATATTAAATACTTGCTGCTATGTAATGAATAACAACTTTCACGCAGTTCGGATTCAGTTCTGGCGAGTAATCCATTATGTCTAGAGATAACTTTTGCTAAGAAATAGCTTAACCTGATCGGTTAGAACACAATCCGAGCGACCACATATCCAAATCCAGGAATATCCAATTCTGATTATTCATTCAGGGATGGATAATGCCCGGCCGGTTTAAAATTCAACCCGGATTATATAGCCAGATCCATAAGTATTAACTTGATGGAGTAGAGAGATAGATATATCCGATCGGTCAAAGTGTAACCCGAGCGATCACATAATTAGCTCCAGAAGTATCCAATTTTATAAAGGATGAATAATCCCGCCCGGTTTGAATACAACCCGGGCAATCAGATAATCTGTTCCGGAATCTTGATTAGGAATGGTCAGATCCGCCCGGTTAGAGTGCAGCCCGGGCGATCATATGAATAGATTCGAAAACACTTTACTTAATAAAAGACGGGCATATCCGCCCGGTTAGAATGCAACCCGGGTAATCAGATTAGTCAGTCCCGGAAACATCCAACTTAGTTTAAAGATGTATAGATTCGCTCGGCTAGAATACAATCCGGACAACCATATGATCCGAATGTAGAAATACCCAACTCATTTACGGATGGACAGATAGATAAATTCGACCGGTCAGAATGAAATCTGAGCAACTATATATCATTTCCAGAAATATCAATCTTTATAGAAGATGAATGGACTCGCCCGGTTTGAATGTCACCCGGGTAATAGATGATCATCTTCGGAGATTTCCATCTTATAAAACATTGATAAGACCGCCCGGTTATATAACAACCTGGGTAACAGATAATCGGCTCCGGAGATATCCAAAAAAATTTGATAAGATCGCCCGGTTAAATAACAACCCGGGTAATCATATACTTGTCAGAGAATATCCCAACTTATATCCAATCAGACCGTTCGGTTTGGATGTTCAGACCGCTCGGTCTCATTTATCATAACCCTTTATTAGGGTAGACGAACACCTGTACCTGTCTTAACCATATCTTCCTCGAATGGTTTTATACAAGAAACCATAAGAGGCAAATGCCTTCCTGTAGAGAAAGAATAAGAAAAAGGTATGTACAGACTCAAATGACCAAGTGGGCAGGTGGGCCTCGGCGGCGAACATTGCTTTCCTCAAGTGGTCATAAGAGCTGTAAACGACTCATCCGCTCTCTTGCCTAGGGTTACAAGCTGAGTTGATCAATTGGGCAGGTGGGCCTCGGCGGCGAACATTGCTTTCCTCAGAGAGATCAACTCAGTTGTGGGCCCAACTAGGCACCGTTTCGAGAGTACCTAAGAGTATTCGATGGTCACAGACTATGATGATCAGTTGGGCAGGTGGGCCTCGGCGGCGAACATTGCTTTCCTCAGAAAGATCATCAAAGCTGTAACTATATCCCTTCGGGGCATGATAGAGCTGACAATCACCTAGACCTCCCTTGATGCAGGGGTGTGTCAGATATCGGCCGGGATCCAAAATTCTGAAGACCACCGCAGCGGAATTGGCAAGCTACCACTACATGTGTGCGAAAACTCCCCGCATCACATGGTCTTGGTGGGTTTTACGCTACGACTACAATCCGAGGGGGTTCGAGCAGAATTTGGCGATATCTCAGAGATTTAGGGAATGAGTTATGTATATTGAAATTCACAATGCATGGAACCATCAAACAAGAAGAAGTGTCAGTATGGGGCTTTTTATTTAATACTAAAAGAGATGTAAAGAATAAAAGAGATAATTCAAGGGTAGAATCGTTTAAGATCGTCACCGCTCCAAGTACGCGGGATGTCTTCCCCTTCACTGGTTTGGAGACGGTAGGCCCCATTCTTTAATACCTCTTTGATGATGAAAGGTCCTGCCCAATTAGGATCCAGCTTTCCAACATTACCAGACCTGGCTGCAGCATCTACCTTCTTTAATACTAAATCACCACTTGCAAACTGCTTTATTCTGACATTCTTGTCAAAATATTTCGCCATTCTCCTTTTAACTTCCTCCTGTCTGACAGTCGCTTCATCCTGAAGTTCTTCGATCAGATCTAGATTATGCATGAGAGCCTTACTATTTTCATCTATCCAGGATTCTCCTCCTTCTTTGGCGTAAACAACTCTCGGAGTGACTACCTCGAATTCCACAGGGACGACGGCTTCGGAGCCATGAGATAATTTGAAGGGTGTCTCTCCGGTAGCTGAGGACGGAGTAGTACGAAGAGTCCAAAGGATGGAAGGAAGCTGGTCCGCCCAATTCCCTTTTTGATTTAAGACCCTTTTCATCAAGAGCTGCCGGATTTGCCTGTTAGCTGCTTCCACTTGACCATTGGTCCTAGGATGATGAACTGAGGCAAACCGAAGATCAACCCCGATCTGATCACAAAAGCTTATCATCTCCGGATTATTAAATTGTGGGCCATTATCGGTAACAATTGCTAACGGAATTCCATGCCGGCAGATTATTTCCCCCCAGATGAAGTTTCTGACGATCTGAGTTGTTGTTTTTGCTAGCGCTTTTGCCTCAATCCACTTACTGAAATAGTCGATCATTACAAGGATGAAACGGCGTTGACCGCTGGCCATCGGAAAAGGTCCCATAAGATCCATTCCCCATACTGCAAAAGGCCACGGCGCGGTTATCGACCTGAGTGACTGAGCAGGCAAATGCTGAAGAGGAGCGAACTTTTGGCACTGGACACATCGCCTGGCAAATGCTTCAGCATCTTTCCTCATGGTCGGCCAAAAATATCCCTGCCGCAAGATCCTTTTCTCCAAAGTCTTTGCTCCTGAATGACTACCGCACTCTCCCGAATGAATTTCCTGAAGTATAGCCGGGACCTCCTCTTCTGAAACGCACCGTGCTGAGGGAGAAATCAGAGTTTTCCTATACAAGACTCTTGCCATCAAGTAGTAGTAGGCTGCCTTTCTTCTGAATCTATTTCTGTCCTTGATTGACGAATGAAACTCCCCTTTTGACAGAAATAGTTCATAAGGATCTTTCCAGGAAGGATTTTGATCGATCTGCATGAGCTCCTCTTCTTCCGTCCCATCTGTTGCCGGATGAAAAAGTTCTGAGGTCACCCCTCCGGATGGAAGACCAAACTTTGATAATTCGTCTGCCTCTTCATTCTGTGTTCTCGGAATGTGTTCGATGATGAAGGATTTGAATCTCCCAATTTCTTTCTTCGCTAGGAATAGATATTTTCTCAACATCGGTTCTCTTGTTTCATAATTCCCCAGAACCTGCGAGGCCATCACAAGAGAATCAGTTTTCACATGAACATGTTCTATCCCAAGCTCCTTCGCGAGTCTCAAGCCAGCCAAGAATGCTTCGTATTCGGCCTGGTTATTTGTAACTGAAAAGAAAAATTTGATAGCCTGCTCCAGCCTGACGCCATTTGGACTGATCAGAACCACTCCGGCTCCCACGGAGTTTCTGCCAGAAGCCCCATCCACATAAATGATCCAAGCCAAGGGAGATTGTACTCTCTGTTCTGGATTAGACTCTGTCGTGTCCACCAAGAAATCTGCCAATACTTGTGCCTTTATTGCCGTTCTGGGAACGTATGATATTTCGAACTCGCTTAGCTCAATTGCCCATTTAGCCAACCTTCCTGAATGATCCGGCTTTTCTAAGATACTTTTTAGTGGATGATCCGAGACCACCTGAATGGGATGAGCCTGAAAATAGGGGCGGAGCCTTCGTGATGACATGACCAAAGCCAAGACTAATTTCTCCAAGATTGAATATCTAGTTTCCGTATCTTTGAGGATGTGGCTGACATAATATATCGGAAACTGCTTCTTTTTCTCTTCCCACACCAGGACAGAGCTTATCGCATCTGGGCCCACTCCCAGGTATAAGAATAGTATTTCCCCTTCGCGAGGGCTTTGAAGAAGAGGGGTTGAGGTTAACTGCTTTTTCAACTGTTCAAAAGCATTGTCGCACTCCTTACTCCATTCGAACTTAGATCCCCCCTAAGTGTTTTGAAAAATGGAGCGCTTTTATCCCCCGACTTGGAAATGAATCGGCTCAATCCTGCAAGCCTCCCCCCAAGTTGTTGCACCTCTTTCGGGTTACGGGGAGGGTTCATATCCAGGATGGCTTTTATTTTATCGGGATTTGGTGCGAGGCCATCGGGAGTGAGAAGATGTCCCAGAAATTTTCCTTTGTTGGCCCCAAACACACATTTCAAAGGATTCAGTTTTAATTTAAACCTCCGCAGAGTAGCGAACGTCTCTACGAGGTCTTTCAGATGGATTGAAAAAGTTTTACTTTTTAGAAGAAGATCATCTACATATACTTCAAGATTTCTCCCTTTCTGTTTTTTGAACACTGTGTCCATCATCCTCTGATATGTCGCCCCCGCATTTTTGAGCCCGAAGGGCATGACAAGATAACAATAACATCCATCATTGGTAATGAAGGATGTATGCGGGATATCAGGTTTGTGCATCTTAATCTGGTGATAACCAGAAAACGCATCTAGGAAGCTCATGAAATTATATCCTACCGCGGAATCAACTAAAACATCTATCCGAGGCAAGGGATAACAATCTTTGGGGCACGCTTTATTGAGCTTCGTGAAGTCCACGCACATGCGCCACTTCCCACCAGATTTTGGAACCATTACAATGTTTGACATCCACGTTGGATATTGAATTTCAGAAACAAAACCCGCTTTCAGGAGCTTGGAAACCTCCTCTCTGATGGGCAATGCCAGCTTTGTTGCCACCTCCCTCTTCTTTTGCTGGATCGGCTTGAATTCAGGAGAGACGTTGAGGTGATGGCACGCTACATCTGGATCTACCCCAGGCATGTCCTCCGCTGACCAGGCGAAGATGTCCAAGTTCTCCAACAGACAGGAAGTTAGTTGAGCTTTTTCCTCCTCCGACAGCTCGGCGTTGATGATAAGCCTTTTCTCTTCCCCCTCAGCAATGGGGATCTCTTGGGTCTCCTGGGCAGGTTCCAGGAAAACTCCTTTCCGCTCTGTGCTTTCTTTGATTTCCTCAGGGAATTTGGACACCTTGTGGATGTCATTTTGAGCCTCGCAAAGTGGTGCCTTGGTGATCATATTAACTGTCTTCACATAACATTCACGTGCAACCCTTGGATCGCTTCGGATCCGATATTGACGTCCCTCAGCGGCGAATTTCAAGGCCAAATGAAAAGTAGATACTACAGCTCTGTAAGCGTTCAGAATTGGCCTTCCGAAAATTGCACAGTAGCTGCTTGGGGCTTCCACCACCACGAAGTTTATCAGCTTCGTTATACCCCCCAGCGATACCAAAAGCTTTACGCACCCCTCTACTTCTTTCTTCTCTCCCGAGAAGCCATAGAGGGGCCCTTCTGTGGAGAGCAAAGACTTCCCAGTCTTAAGGGCTTCAAACGTTTCGCGGAAGATGAGATTAACTGAGCTGCCGGTATCAACCAGGATTTTATGCACGGTGTAGTTTTCAATAACCGCCTTTATCACCACTGCATCATCAAAAGGATTTGCATTTGGGGACAGATCTTCCTGGCCAAAGGTAACGACCGCCCTTTCTGGAGTAGAAGTGGAGGCGACTGCCACTTCTTGCTTCATAACTCTCCCGATGCTAGACTTTCGAGAAGATTCTACTCCTGCCCCACCATGAATGCAATAGACGTTGCCAAGAGGGCCAACGTCATTCACCTCTATACATTCGGTTGTGGGATGTATATCCCCATAGCAACCTGCTTCTTCCACATCTGCACACTCCCATGTCACTTCGACTGCCTCCTTCTTCTTCTCAACTCGCGGTTCAACCGGAGTTTCTTGCCGAATCAACCCCCGAAGCTTTCCCTCTTTCAGGAGTTTTTCTATCAACCACCGGAGGGCCCGGCAATCCTCAGTCTGATGCCCCTCTTCTTTATGATATTCACAATAAAGGTTCGGGTTCCGATTGCGAACTTCTGATTTCAAAGGAGGGGGCCTTTTAAAGTCAGGCCTCTTCTGAAGAATCTGCACGACCTCATTCATGGTTACGTTGAGAGGGGTGAATGAATCCTGTGATTCATCATATCGGATGGACGGGATAGGTGGAGATGGTTGTGCGATGTATTGTGGCAGATACACGGGCATTATTTGCGGAACTCCCATGGGTTGAGTGGGTGCGATGGCCAACGGCGGTTTCTGATCTTGAAACCGTTGATGGCCGAGAAATGGTTGTTTAGGCTTAAGGTTTCTCCCCCTCTGAGCCCGGGGTTCGAAATCAGGCCGAGATGGATGATTATAATGTTGCTGATGAGTTGATGCGGGATTGAACTGATCATTGTCGCTGAGCAATTTGGCAACATAACCAGGATTAGTCTTTTCCCCCCTGATGAATTTATTAGCCAGACTAATCATCTCCTGATATGTTTTTGGCTCCCTGATTTGAGCCTCAAATTTCAACGGCCCCTCTCTAAGACCATGCATCAGAGCGACCCTATATAACTCTGGGTCGACGTTTTGCACCTCCATTATTTCCCTTTGGAAACGATCGACGAAACGGGCCCATGTTTCGTTTTCTTGCTGTCGTATCTCGAATAGGGCTGCCGGACCATTCTTCCTCTTCTTAGAGGTAGAGAATCGAAGCAGAAATTCTCTACGCAATTCCGCAAAGCATCTGATAGATCGAGGATGCAATCCATAAAACCATTCTCTGGCCTGCCCATCAAAGGACGTCACCAGGAGCTTGCACTTTGTTGCATCAGTGATGGTCCTCAGAGCAACAGCCGATTCAAATGCCTGGAGGTGTATTGCTGGATCGGACTCCCCACTATATGCTGACATGCGTGGTTCTCGAAAGTTGTTTGGGGCCGGCTCTCCTCGGATTTCGTCGGTGAAGGGAGAACTCTCCTCGGCATCCTCGTACAGAGGGAAAGCAGGGTTATAAGGGACCCCTGCTGCGGTCACTTGCGGACAGGCCGCCTGATAGGAGCGGGCAGGAGCTCCAGCCGGGTAGGTTTGGAAAGCGGCGACCTCAGGCGGATAGGAAAAATGAGCGGCTTGAGAGGCCGCCCCTTGAAAGTCAAGGACCCGAGCCGGCATACATCGCGCGGCCTCTTGGTAGAAGTTCGGCCGGTCCGCTGAACCTTCTCGTGGTGGTTGGGAGTGGGCGACTTGCGCAAATGGGTATGGAGGTGGAGGAGGTAAAACGGGAGTAACCGCCTGGTTAGCCGCGGCCTGCTGAGGGGCTAACCGCTCGGTTAATAAAGTTAGAGCCTGAGTGATCGCATCCAGACGCTGATCAGTCGCTTTCCGAGCCTGGTCGGCTTCTCTCTTTGTCTGCTCCAGAGTTTCCCACAAAGAGTCATCACTGCGGTCGGATCGGTCTCTTGGAGGGAACTGGTGGTCTGACATTCTGAACCAAAAGATTTCGCTGACAGTCCGCGATCTGAAGGTCGCGTGTTTCTGTTCGATTCAAAAGTGCGCTTACGAAGAAAATTGAAGGCTGCGGACTATCGGTTACTATTTAGTTAGAGAATTCAGACCGCTAGCAGCGGTCGAGGCCAGACTTCGCCCGTCGCGGCAAATGCCACTCCTGCGACGGGCTTTCCTTTGATTGAAAAGTAGCGGTTACAAATGCGAGAAAGCAGAAGCCGGCCGGTCAACAGTTCGCGAGACCAGAAACTCGAGACCGGAGCTCAGACAAGCGAGCTCTTGGATTCGAGTGTGCGTGCCTTGTGAACAGTGCCGCCCCCTATTTATAGGCTTGGGGGCCTGCCCGAATGGGCAGGGATAAAATAACCTCCTGCCCGGGTACAGGAGAAACGGGCAGGCGGTGACGGGATGCACAAAGAAGAAAAAGAAAGAGGCCGCGCGACCTGACGGCCTGCCTTCCCTACCCGTCTGACTTGAGGCTGAGGATATCAGGACTAAGTCAATGATGCAGACCGAGCGGCCTGGAGATTGAGGCCGCGGTCTGCATTCTGGTCATGACTTAGCCGTTTTTCGCAAGGTATCCCGGATAGCCTTTGATCTGGACCCCCGGCTTGTTCTTCGGGGCTGGAACCTCGAGTCTCTATGAGACAACCCGCGCGGCCTTCTAGCTGAGACCGCGGATGAACTTCTTGCCTTGGCTCTTTGACGATCTTATCCCTTTGGGGGCGATCCGGAAATGACACCAGGCCGCCCGGCCTGGCCCTTCTTGAACTGAGAACCGCCGATCCCGGGACCCAGCGGCTTGGCCCAGGAGTCCGCGCGGTCTGATAATGGTCCAACCCAAGAAGCGGTTTTCCGGGCAAACACCATTAATCATTGTTCTCTAGTTCTTAATTACTTGCATTTTAAATCTATCAAGGCTGTTGCAATCAAACTTGTCATGACATCGCCTAGTCGTACAGGCGCTCGAATGTGTTCAAGGCGTTGGACGCCATATTATACTATTTTTTTTTACAAAATTGATTTTAGACAACGGTATTTTTATAAAGACATTTTTAAATATATATATATATATATATATATATATTTCCAGCAAAAAAAATTTCCAGGGATTTTTTTTAAATATGACTTTAGACAGCGTATAAAAATCGCTGTCTAAAGTCATTTTAAATATATATTTTTTTTTTCAGAAAAAAAGTTTTTTTTTCATTAAAAAAAATCTGCAAATAAAAAAAAATTTAAATAACTTTAGATAGCTGTTTTTATAAAAACCATTGTCTAAAGTCATATAAAAAAATCTTTTTTTTGCTGAAAAAAAAAAAAAATTTAGACTGCGGTTTTTAAAATCTTTTTTATAAAACCGTTGTCTAAAGTTTTTTTTAAAAAAAAAATTCGAGGAAATAAATAAAAACCATTAAAAAAAGAACGACTTTAGATAGCGGTTTTTATAAAAACCGCTGTCTAAAGTCATTTTAAAAAAAAAATTAGCAAGAAATTTTTTTTTTGCCTCGACTTACTCGCCTTATTGTCACCTAGGCGTCCGCCTTATCACCTAAGCGTACAGGCGCCCGACGGTCGCCTTAGTTCTCCTTGACGCCATGATAAGAATGGTTGCAATCCATGGTGCCTACAAAATGAAATTTTCCTTCTCCATCCATTTGTATTGACACCTACCCAATCTGTTATTTCTCTTCTTACAACTGTCCATTCATAACTCCCTGCATTGGTTAGGTTGATGTTCAATATAAGCTCTTCCTTCTTTAAACTCCCACTTTATGTAACTATCAACGTTATCATTTAGGGATACACTCTCAACTGCTTTATATTGCTCATGAAATTCCCTTCTCTCTATCTCTCCCTCCCCCTTTCTGCAATCCTGTATATAAATAGACATACCAAAAAATAGCTTGCACATACGTAATTCTAGCATATTGTGTTCCCTTTTTTCCTTTTTCACTAATTTGATTTCATCTAAGGATAATATGAAAACATGCAGAAAAATCAATTGTGAGGAATGCAAGGAGTAAATGTTTGATGCATTTGTATCAATATGAAATCTATAAATGGACTAATATTTTACGGTTATCAAGTACTAGTACCGGGAACAATCCCATGAAATTCACCTATAAGAAGGGAGTAGGATATTTTTCCGGTTAGCACTCATACCATGATCTAGTCGATTAGTTGAAGCAAACATACCCCTAATTCTACATGAAATTGCTAGTTTATCTAGCATTCTAATCTTGATTGTGAATTATTGTGGAAACATTTATAAATTTCAGTTTTATTATAACCTATTCGTTGGATATTTTCTTGTGCATCACATCAATTCTAGATTCCTACGACACTAACAAACACAAATTAATTAGAGCCCCCTTAAGGCACACTCACTACATTCATCCTACGTCAAATAATAATAACAATAAATGAAATTAATGATTATAAAATAGTGCCGTTTTATATTTAATCTAAAGGTGAAGATGAAAGTAAATGTCTTCAATGATGTTCGTTCAAAATTATTGTTCGCAATTTCTAAGGCAAAAATGTGTAGTACATACCCCACCATCTGACACATATTTCTGCGTTTATGGTCAACTTTTCTGCAAGGTTGAGGTTTATCTACAATGACCTCATTACAAAATGCATATTTTCTGAGCATTATTCATGTTGTTAAAGTTTTTATTGTACTATTGTCTCTCTTTGCCCCATTCTTAATGAAGTTACAGTAACTGCCATCCTTCTGTGAACTAGTACATGTGCATGCACTGTTCTATTTTGTATTGAGATGTGCATTGGAAAGGAGATACAAAATCGGGTTTTCATTGAATTTGAGCATGAGATGATGCACAATTTTCTTATACAAACTTAACCATTGTCAAAATTAATTAATTGTTCAGTTTGTTGAAGCTTTAGATATGTTAGCTTCACTAGATTAATATTGATAGCTTTTAGATAAAAGATATGTAATAAGAGTTTCATAATGTCAGCTATAACATATAGTCAATTAATTATTCTGTTTGTGGAAAACCATATGCCAGCTCCCCTCTTAAAGGTACATACATGTCTGAGCTCCATAAATTTTGTTACCATATCGTCAATTTATCTCAAATTTGATTAATCTTTTCTTTATCAATTCTCAGGAAAATTCTTTTTTTGCTGTTGGCAAATAAACGAGCATTTATTTTATATTTATATTACTGGCATTTCATAAAAGTAATAAAAGTTATTTCTTTTATATATTACATGAAGATGGTAGCTTCATTAAGTCCTTAAATCCATTTGAATATCTTCGGTTTGTCAGAATTGGGACTTCAGAACTGGAATTGGGGGTCTAATTCAAATGAAAATGGCTCCCTAATTCTATTTATAGGGCTCTAATTCCATCTATACGAACGAAATCTTATAGTTTAACAAGTTTTGCTAGTATGATACTGTTGATCCTTTTGAGGATCTTAAAAACTGCATTATGAAGTTTTTGCACAAGGAGCAGCTGTGAGATGTATTTTCTATTATCCATTTTTTCTGTATATATAAGAATTACTGAAAAGGTAAAATCTTACTATAAGCCGTTTCATTTTTCTTTTATTTTCCGTAGCTTCCGAAGAGGAGTTTGGAAAACAATATTGTCATTCGATAAATTGTTCTCTTGATAACATATATGCATTTTTTAGGAATCAGCTACTTCAGGTAGATATATTTCAAAGAGTCCACACATCACCGCATCACCGCAACACCGCTTCACTGCACCACCGCACCACCGCACCACCGCACCACTGCACCACCCAACCACCGCACCAACGCACCAACGCACCTCCGCACCTCCGCACCAGCGCACCAGCGCACCAACGCACCAGCGCACCAGCGCACCAGCGCACTTTCAAATATATGTTGCTTTTGAGAATATAATTCATTCGGGAATAAAACATGCTGCCTTCGAGAAAGTATTCATTTGGTAATAAAATGTGTCTTATTGAAAATAAATATGCCTTAAATGAATTCAGTGCGCCTAAGGACTTTTTTCGGTACCAAAAATATAACATATATGATGGATGGTCCGAAAGGACAACCCATATGATATTAGAACTACGTGGGTTTGAATCTGTATAGCTGGGATACGGAGTACGTAGGAGGTGGTTGAGGAAAGACTGCCTCAACCCTTAGGGGAGTACGAACACCACTCCGAACTCAGATACTTTACTACACTTGTGCTTATTATGTATTTCTATTTCTTTTATATTGTTCTGAGGAATCTAATGAGCACAGGTGACAGGTACATGGGGGTGGACAAGTATATGCATGTGACAAATCAAGGAAAAAGATAGAGGTGATAGGTACAAGTGAGTAGTAATGTCAGGGTAATGTAAAAGTCATGAAAACAAAAGGAAATGTACGCAAGATAATATATTTTTTATTTAAGCTTTTACGGTCGTTTATTGTGCTGAATACTAATATATTATTAGAGAATGTGTTTTACATTAAATATAAATATGGTGATGGTTGTAAATGGAGCAAGGAACAAGATATTTAATTATTTTATTTTGGTTATTCATATACAAATTAACTTAATTGCTTGCACCGCATCACCGCATTAGCGCACCACCGCACCACCGCACCACCGCACCACCGCACCAACGCACCACCGCAAATACGTGCTTTCAAATATATGTTGCCTTTGAGAATATGTTGTCTTTGAGAATATAATTCCTTCGGGAATAAAACATGCTGCCTTCGAGAAAGTATTCCTTTGATAATAAAATGTGCCTTATGGGAAATAAATATGCCTTAAAGGAATTTAGTGCGCTAAATGAGTTATTTTCGGTACCATAAATATAACATATATGATGGATGGTCTGAAAGGACAACCCATACGATATTAGAGCTACGTGGGTTTGAATCAGTATAGCTGGGATACAGAGTACGTAGGCGGCGGTTGAGGAAAGACTGCCTCAACCCAAAGGGGAGTCCGAATAACACTCCCCACTCAGATACTTTACCACACTTGTGCTTATTAGGTATTTCTATTTCTTTTATATTATTCTGATGAATCTAATGAGCGCAGGTGACAGGTACACGGGGGTGGACAAGTGTATGCATGTGACAACTTAACGCAAAAGATAGAGGTGATAGGTACAAGTGAGTAGTAATGTCAGGGTGATGTAAAAGCTATGAAAAGAAAAGCAAAGATACGCAAGATAATATATTTTTTATTTATGCTTTTACGGTCATTTATTGTGCTGAATACTAATATAATATTAGAGAATGTGTTTTACATAAAATATAAATATGGAGATGGTTGTAAATGAAGCAAAGAGCAAGATATTTAAATACTCTATTTTGGTTATTCGTATACAAATTAACTGAATTTCTTGCACCGCATCACCGCTCCACCGCACCACCGCACCACCGCACCAACGCACCAACGTGCTTTCAAAGATATGTTGCCTTTGAGAATATAATGCATGCGGGAATAAAACATGCTGCCTTTGAGAAAGTATTCCTTTGATAATAAAATGTGCCTTATGAAAAATAAATATGCCTTACAAGAATTCAATGCGCTTAAGGAGTTTTTTTCGGTACCATAAATATAACATATATGATGGATGGTCCGGAAGGACAACCCATATGATATTAGAACTACGTGGGTTTGAATTCGTATAGCTGGGATACGAAATACGTAGGCGGCGGTTGAGGAAAGACTGCCTCAACCCAAAGGGGAGTCTGAATACCACTCCTCACTCAGATACTTTACTATACTTGTGCTTATTATGTATTTCTATTTCTTTTATATTGTTCTGATGAATCTAATGAAGCGCAGGTGACAGGTACACGGGGGTGGACAAGTGTATGCATATGACAAATCCATGCAAAAGATATAGGTGATAGGTAGAAGTGAGTAGTAATGTCTGAGTGATGTAAAATCCATGAAAAGAAAAGCAAAGGTATGCAAGATAATATATTTTTTAATTTGTGCTTTTACGGTATTTCTATTTCTTTTATATTGTTCTAATGAATCTAATGAGCGCTGGTGACAGGTACACGGGGGTGGACAAGTGTATGCATGTGACAAATCAAGGAAAAAGATATAGGTGATAGGTACAAGTGAGTAGTAATGTCAGAGTGATGTAAAAGCCATGAAAAGAAAAGAAAAGGTACGCAAATAATATTATTTTTAATTAAGCTTTTACGATCATTTATTTTGCTGAATACTAATATAATATTAGAGAATGTATTTTACATAAAATATAAATATGGTGATGGTTGTAAATGGAGAAAAGAGCAAGATATTTAATTACTCTATTTTGGTTATTCGTATTCAAATTACTTGAATTGCTTGGACCACCACACCACCGCACCACCGCACCAACACACCACCGCACCAACGCACCAACGCACCAACGCACCAACGCACCAACGCACCAACGTGCTTTCAAATATATGTTGCCTTTGAGAATATAATTCCTACGAGAATAAAATATGCTGCCTTCGAGAAAGTATTCCTTTGATAATAAAATATGTCTTATGGAAAATAAATATGCCTTCAAATAATTCAGTGCGCTTAAGGAGTTTTTTCGGTACCATAAATATAACATATATGATGGATGGTCTGTAAGGACAACCCATATGATATTAGAACTACGTGGGTTTGAATCCGTATAGCTGGGATACGGAGTACGTAGGCGGCGGTTGAGGAAAGACTGCCTCAACCCAAAGGGGAGTCCGAATACCACTCCCTACTCAGATACTTTACTACACTTGTGCTTATTAGGTATTTCAATTTCATGTATGTTGTTCTGATGAATCTAATGAGCGCAGGTGACAGGTACACGGGGGTGGACAAGTGTATGCATGTGACAAATCAAGCCAAAAGATATAGGTGATAGGTAGAAGTGAGTAGTAATTCCAGGGTGATGTAAAAGCCATGAAAAGAAAAGCGAAGGTACGCAAGATAATATATTTTTTATTTATGCATTTATGGTATTCCTATTTCTTTTATATTGTTCTGATGAATCTAATGAGCACAGGTGACAAGTACACTAGGCTAGACAAGTGCATGCATGTGACAAATCAAGGCAAAAGATATAGGTGATAGGTACAAGAGTAGTAATGTCAGGGTGATGTAAAAGCCATGAAAAGAAAAGCAAAGGTACGCAAGATAATATGTTTTCTATTTATGCTTTTACGGTCATTTATTGTGCTGAATACTAATATAATATTAGAGAATGTGTTTTACATAAAATATAAATATGGTGATGGTTGTAAATGGAGCAAGGAGCAAGATATTTAATTATTCTATTTTGGTTATTCGTATACAAATTAATTGAATTGCTTGCACCACACCACCGCACCACCGCACCATCACACCACCGCACCACTGCACCACCGCTTCACCGCACCAAGGCACCAAGGCACCAACGCATCAACGCACCAACGCACCAACACACCAACGTGCTTTCAAATATATGTTTCCTTTGAGAATATAATTCTTTCGGGAATAAAACATGCTGCCTTCGAGAAAGTATTCCTTTGATAATAAAATCTGACCACTCAAATCTAGCATACTTTTGAGTTAGTCAGGTCAGAGTGGCAAGAGAGGAGAAACCCTTGACGAAGCATCGGTAATAGCCAGCCAAACCAAGGAAACTGCGGATCTCAGTAGGGGTAGAAGGCCGCTTCCATCCCATAACTGCGGAAATCTTGGCAGGATCAATATAAAGTCCATCTCCTGAAATGACGTTGCCTTAGAAGGCAACACGATCTAGCCAGAACTCACATTTTGCCAACTTGGCATAAAGCTGATGCTGACGAAGGGTGGAGAGAGTGAGTCTATGATGGGTTGCATGCTCCTCACGGGTCTTGGAGTAGACCAAGATATCATCAATGAACACGATTTTGAGCTTGTCCAGGTACTCACGGAAGACACGGTTCATCATATCCATGAATGCAGAAGGGGCATTAGTTAACTCAAAAGACATCACCAGAAATTCAAAATGCCCATACCGAGTCTGGAAGGTTGTCCTGGGGAAGTCGGAGTCCTTGATCTTCAGCTGATGGTAACCCGATCTGAGATTTATCTTAGAAAAAATGGTACTGCCTTTAAGCTGATCGAATAGGTCATCCACGTGCAGGAGGGGGTACTTATTCTTGATGGTTACCTTATTAAGATCTCAATAGTCGATGCACAATCTCATGAATCTATTCTTCTTTTTCACGAAGAGTATGGTGGCTCCCCAAGGCAAAGAGCTAGGGAGAATATACCCACGCTCAAGCAATTCGTCCAACTGCGATCCGAGCTCTTCTAGTTCACGCGGTGCCATACGATATGGAGCTTTATATATGGGACGCGTTCCAGGTTCTACGTCAATACAGAACTCTACATCTCGATCAGGAGGCATCCCAAGCAATTCGGTGGGGAACACATCAGGAAACTTCGAAGCAACATGAATAGACTCGAGTTGACGAGAGATAGCATCCGAGTGCGAAGCATATACAAAGCAAGCAGAACATCCTTGGCTAAGAAGTCGAGTGGCTTGCACAGCAGAAATTATCTACAGGTGGTTGCGGGTTTAAACATGAACGATGTAGTCATTGCCATCAATGTTGAGATTGACCCTCTTCGCCTCACAGTCCAGCTTCACTCGATACGTGACCAACCAATTCATTCCCAGGATTACGTCGAACTCTGTCATATCCAGAACAATGAGGTCTGCGACTACGTGCAATTCTCCGAGCATGATCGGGCAATTGGGAACGCCTCTGGTTGAGAGATGCAGATGAACGGGTACAAAAATCTCAAAAGGAACCATAAGTGGCGAAGTATTACAACTATGAAGGTCCACGATGTGGCGTGCAATAAATGAGTGCGATGCACCGAAATCAAATAAGATTTGCATCCACTTATTCTTGACCCTAAAACTTCCTAAAAAGGGAAAAACATAAACGCATATCAAGATTATTCAAAACATAGGCAAGCCAGATTTAAGATTGTAGAAAAATTAAAATGCTACAAAAAATGTACCAGAGATGACGTCGGTAGATGCGAGCGCCTCGCCCTGAGTGATAACGTTCAGCGCAGCTTTACCCCTGTCCTGAGCTCCGTGGATAACTTGCATTGGCTAAGCGGGAATTGGGCTTTCCTTCATATGGAAGTCTAGCATTAGGTTCCCAACCTACCCACATTTGTAACAGGCCTTCTGCTTATGGCGTCAGTCCTTCGGTTGGTGGCACGACTTCTTGCCGTACGCACAAACGGGGGAGGCAGAGGCAAGTGTCATCTGAGGCTGCTGAGGGTGAACCTCCTTCTTTTGCTTCTTCAGGAGGGAATGACAGACCTGGGCAACATGGACCACCTTATGGCAGAAGGCACACACCTCTTTGGACGCGGGGTCTTGCTCCAGAGATGGAGCATCCTTGCGCGTGAGGTCGGAAGCGGCGACATTGCTTATTCCATGTCGGGCTTTCTTGGCAGAACGATCCATCTCAATAGCTTCCACCTGCAAGGAGGCTCCCACGGTCTACGCGAAGGTGGTGGCGCCATGAGCTACCATATGCTAGCAGAAGTCATGATGGAGTTCCTTCACGAAACGGCTGATCTTTTTGGCTTCATCCGACCCGAACCCCGCAGCAAGGAGGGAAAGGCGGGAGAACTCTCTCGCATACTGGGTCACTGTCCTGCCTGGCTGCTGAAGGGACAGGAACTTCTCAGCTAACTTGTCCCGCTCCACAGAAGAGAGGAAGTTCTCCATAAGAACATCCTTGAGTTGTCCCCAAGTTAAGGTGGTAAAATCAGGGAGGCTGCGGCGCTGGAGCCACCAAGTATAAGCATCCTCAGTCAGTTGATAGGCCGCAAGGAGAACTTTCTGGGCCTCGGGAACTCCAACATACTCAAAGTGTTTCTCCATTTGGGAGATCCATTCAGTGATCACGAAGTAATCACAATCGCCGCTGAAAGTAGGCGGATTTAGCCTCTTGAAAGCCAGAGTGTCTGTCATCGCCACGGGAGGAGCCACCAAGCTGTCGGCAGGCGAGCCGACTTCAGGTCCAGATGCAGGAGGCACAGTGGTAAAATCTACTCCAGTCATCCCTGCGCTGCCGGAACCAGCAAATATTCATTGGACAACTCTAGCATTCATATAATAGTTACAACATTTTCATAAATGTTCATTGGTAACTTCTAGTACTGTTGAATACGTAAATCATGTAATAGTTACAATATTTTCATTGGGCAACTCTAGGTGGTAGCCATGCAAGTGCAAATGCGGCGATAAGATCGTGTGCGATAGAGCAATGATTTGTAAAATCCATGTGTGTTCAATCGTCATCAATTGCTCTTAGCTTAACACTTGTGTAATGAGTAATGTTATGTATGCAATGTAACTATGCCTACAATGCATCCCTAAGAATGTCCATGAATGGATACACATGCCATGTTAAGCGCCCATATCACTTAACATGTCATGCACATGATGATTCTAATAGCATTGCACTAGAAAATATTAATTAGTTTTCGCAAGCGGTGTATAACCTAGTGGAAATTCATATGCATATAAATGTTAAGTTTGCTCATACTCCCTTAACATTTGTACATATACTACTTATGCTTATGAGTGAGTGTGTGCGTGCTTCAGCCTTGAACAATATATGAAATTTTGAAAATACTTTATCTTTAGATGCGAAACCTCCCCCTGATACCAACTGTCACGACCCGTCTCAATAAAAGGTCAGAGCGTACTTTGGGCGGGCCATGATGCCACAGGAATGGGCGGAAAAGAATCCATGCCTGCTAAGGCAGAAACAGAAATACTACAAATGGTCTTAAATTTGTAGCTTTGAAAGGAATTTAGTATATTTTATATATATATGGAAGCATCAATGAAAGGTTGATGCGCATGCATTTTTAATAAAAACTAATGCCACACATAGTGCTGAAACAATGTACATGCAATAAGTCACAGTAGTAGAAATGCCATAAATAAAATGATCTGATACATCAAAAATCCTAGAAGTTGTCCACGATACACGAGAAAATGCCTGACAATAACCAATACATGAAAAATAAATCCAACAGTACTGAAACAAAATACATTGAACCTGCTGATACATCAATCAAAATAAAACCTCCAAGCAAAGCTGCAGCTGGACGAAGAAAAGCTCAGAGAGCAGACGACGCGGTCACGAACCCTAAGGCAAATCCAAACAGAAGGAAAATGCCTCAGAACATGAAAGTCAACAGTGAATCAAGTTAATAATTTAAAAGTAAGCTGAGCAAGCAGAAGTACAGAGTATTAATTTTACTTATAGCGAAACCAATAACCAGACAAGTACTGATTCTAACAGGGATACTTTAGTTTCCATCTTTATGTTTATAGCCTACTACGGAGTTTAGCCCAGTTTGTAATGACGTAAGCGGTAAACCAGGGAAGGTGTACGTGTCCTCATTTGATGTACCAGAATCTAATATAAGTGTAAGTGCAAAGCTTATCAGCAAGCTGTATTTGTTAGGGCCATTCCTTGGTTTTCGTTACCAGTTAGGCATGAGTCCGATTCAAAGTGTCACATCAAATCGATACCTCCTGCCACTGTCTGCCTATTACATATCATGAACTGAGTGATTCATGTCTTGAAGCTTCCTAACATACCATAAAAAATTCTAAATTAATGATTCTCAGGTAAGAGTATAATTCGTACATGTGAGTAAATTAAGTGCAATTTCATGCTTGCAAGCGAGAAAGATTTCTCTACTTGTCTTAAGGTGAAGCTGAACGGATGACGGCGGCTAGGCGGTGCTAGAAAGAACTTAGTAGTCTTAGATTTTGACCTGCTTAAGACCACGCAAAACAAATGTACTATAAGTGAGATTCCTACGCGTATACATGCATTAATAAATGTGAATGCTCACATAAACGGTGGTTTAGAAAATTACCTCCCTCGAGAGTTAGGGGAGAGAAGTTACCACAAGGAACGGGAATTTGGCGGCTCTCAAGCGACGAAACTCTAAATCGGAGAGGGTTCGGAGCGATTCCACCACTTGATCTGATGAGCGTCACCGAAAACATAAACAAAACTGGGATTAGACGGATATACGACAAACATAAGAGGGACCGACGAAATTACATCGATCGAAGAGCGAAAATCACCATGACAAATTAGGGCAAAACTGAAAACGAAAGTTTGGCGGAGTTCCTTACCCAAGGAGACCAGATCTGGGCCCAAGAATCCACGTAGAGGGGTTTCGAGTGAAACCCTAGGAGTCCTCCTTGAAATCTACCGGCCGAAATGGAGAGGAAGAGGGGTGGAGAGGTTGTCGACACCAAGGGAGGAAGAGATTGAGGTCTTGCAGTCGACCCTTAGGAGGGAAGGGTCACAGTCGGCCTGAGGAAGCGAGGGGGAGGGTTGCTGCCCTCACTGGCCGAAGGAGGATAAGGAGAGCGGCCCTTTGCTGCTGTCGTCTGCCAGGAGAGGGGAAGAAGGAGGCGCATTCGCCGGCTGGAGGCGGAGTAGGCGGCGGCGGCGCTGCACGCAGGAGGTGGGAGAGCGGCACGGGAGCGGGATCGAGAGAACGTCACGGGAGCAGCACGGGAATGCGGTTTGTGTGAACCCTAGCGCTGAATTAATTTCTATCAGGAGAGGGGGCTGGTCGGCTTGGTTAATAGGGGAAAAAACAAATTTCTTAATTACAACTTTGTCATTATGTTATTACTATGTCAATTATTATTTCATTCTTTAAACATGAGTTGACAAAGTTATTGTTGCCAAGATCCAAAACTTCGAGCGCATCACAATTGGCTAAAGAACGAGGAAGCTGGCCCTCTAGACGGTTTTCGTTGAAGTTTATTGTCTGAAAGTCGCATTTTTCCTTGATTTGTAGAGGGATGAATCCTTGAAGATGGTTCCCCCTTAGATTAAGAACATGAAGGTCCATTCAATCTCCCATAAGGCACTGCGGAACAGAACCATTTAAGCCGTTGTTGGAGAGGTCGAGGACGAAGAGGTAGGCAGCATTGCAGAACGAAGGCGGGATTTCACCGGTGAGATAGTTTTTTGCAAGAGAAATATATAACGTGAAGTTAAGGTATAGAGAAAAGTTTGAAGGGATAGAAGACGAGAACTGATTGTCCGAGTAATCGAGAACGATAGTTCTAGGTGGGGGCAGAGGAATCGGTCCTCGAAGTTTATTTGAGTGGAGATTGAGAACCATGGAAGTAGCTGTGGAAGGATTAAAGGAAGGCCCTTCAACATGAGTGAACAAGTTGAAGGAGAGGTTCAAGTTATTGAGGCTTCCATTTCCAACATTCCATATCCAGAAAGGTATTTCACCAGAAATACTATTGATGGAAAGATCCAGGGTGCTCATTTGATCTTGATACCTCAAGAAAAATGGAATGTTGGTAAGATTGCATGCCACTAATCTCAAACTGCTAGTTTTTTGTAAGAGAAAGAAATAACGTGAAGTTAAGGTATAGAGAAAAGTTTGAAGGGATGGAAGACGAGAACTGATTGTCTGAGTAATCGAGAACTATCGTTCTAGGCAGGGGCAGAGGAATCGGTCCTCGAAGTTTATTTGAGAGGAAATCGAGAACCATGGAAGTAGTTGTGGAAGGATTAAAGGAAGGCCCTTCAACATGAGTGAACAAGTTGAAGGAGAGGTTCAAGTTGTTGAGGCTTCCATTTCCAACATTCCATATCCATAAAGGTATTTCACCAGAAATACTATTGATGGAGAGATTCAGGGTGTTCATTTGATCTTGATTCTTCAAGAAAATGGAATGTTGGTAAGATTGCATGCCACTAATCTTAAACTGTTGATCTTGTGGAAGGAGGAGAAGGAAAATTTTCCATTTGCTTCCAAACATGGCAACCCACTATGTGATAGATCAAGATTTGAGAGGTTCTTGAGAAACATGATGGACTCCAACCAGAATAAATCGCTGAAGTCGTTTGAAGCAAGCGAGAGAAATCGAAGTCCAGATCATCGAAACAACGACCGGGGTATCCTTCCTTGAAGGTAATTGTTACTGAGATCAACATCATTTAACAAAGACAAATTAGAGAACTCCGGAATTTGCCCAAAAAGCTGGTTCTGCCCGAGCAACAATGAGCGTAATCGAGGCAGATTGAATAGAACAGCAGGAATTGGTCCAGAAAGTGAGTTATTATGCAGATCAAGCCTTGTAAGTTTTATAGGAACTGAACCTGGTGTTTGATTTTGCTTTAGTGTTTTCTCAGCAGCAGATGAAGATGGAATCGGGCCAGTAAAACTATTATCTGAGAAATCTAAATTTATTAGCTCAGTTAAGTTCCAGATTGAAGATGGTATATTCCCAGAAAAATGGCAGGTTGAAAGATCTACTATTTTCAAATTCTTCAGAATGCCAATTGTCTCTGGCAAATTCCCAGAAAAGTGTGTGTAAGTAAGCATCATACTTTCCAGAATGCTTTTCTTAGGAATTCAGGCAATGTTCCATAAATCATTGGATTATTGGAGACATCCACAGCGGTCAAATTCCTAAGTTGAAATATATCTTGTGGGAATAAGCCTTCTAGCCCACAGTAACCCAATAGAAGTTCAGATAGAGAGGTAAAATTGATGAAGAAATCGGAGTTTTGGCACTTTGCACCCTCCAAAACACCAAATGCACCCTCAAATTCAAATATCTATATTCTGAATTTTATCTTTTTATTTGATATTTGAGGGCATTTAGGTCAATATACGCAATCAGAAATGCTAAACCCCACCACAGCTAGGGTTTTCGACCATTTCTCCCTCGCAAGCAGCGACCCCCAGACGACGATCCTCCCGCATCTACCGCGACCAGCCAGCGATCCCCCCTTTTGCCGGTAGTGAGTATTTCCTGGCGCTTCCATGTTTCTACCGAGATTGTAACTATTTTGATAAATAATACTCGATTCCCCTAGAAGGTATGCCTCACCTTCGGATGAAAAATTAAGGGCCATAGTCGGTGTTCTTTACGAAGGTGTTCCGCATTCCCCCCAATCTTCACAGTTTTAGTCTTCAGTTTTACCCCTCAAAGCCATACCCGATTCCCCTGGCAGGTATACCTCTAGCTTCAATTAATTTTGCAGTCTTCAATTAATTTTGTTGTACTATAGTTATTTAGGTTTGGGTGAATGTAAAATTGATTTCGAGTTTATGAAATCAAAAATTTTATTTCAGATTTTATGGATTTTATATACTGCAAAAATGATCAAATGTATGGAGGTAATGATGATAATACTTCAATAGTAGACGTTCAACATAATAGCGACTCAATGAGTACTGAGGACGACACAGATGGTACTGATTTCACTTTCACTGATGGATTCAAAGATGGTGAATATGATAGAGATGATCTCTATTTTGATGAAAATCTAGATGAAGTTGTAGAATGGGTTGGAGCGAAAGAGCAAACTCAAATGGTTGTAGGAAGCAATTCTCTAATCACCTCCAACACCAAAAAAAGTAAATCAACATATTGTCATATTTATCAGGGTGATGTAGGTAACTCAAATTTTGATTTTCAAGTTGGGATATGCTTTAATACATCTCAAGAGTTCGGAGATGCAGTGTGAACGTACTCAAATACTAAAAAACATTCCTGTTCTTTTAGTTGTGATGGTTGATCGATCGAGCACTATTTTGTTTCGCTCTTATATTATATTTTTTCTGAGCACTGTGAATCGAACTCTTTAAAACACTTTGAAGATTTGTGTGATTCAAAGTTCAGTTAGAATTGTTGGGGAATGTTGTACCTTGAGATTGATTTTGCTGTTGTTAAGCAGCATAGAAGGAATAAAATATTAAACTTATGACAGCTTTAAAATTAGTGTACGTAAAGCACAAGCATAAATTTGTTGTATACAGTTGTATGAAATGTAAATATACTCACGACACTATTATAGTGCACATAATGCACAAACATAAAATTGTTATATAACAGTTGAGGAAATGTAATTATGCACACGGTCTCTAGTGAATAATACAGAGGCACTTCATTACAGGAATTATGATTACATCCTATAATTATTAATGCATTGGGTCTGAAAGAGCTAGCTAAGGCCCTCCACCTGAATCCAAATGAGGATGATCATGTAGACGTTGGGGGAAGATGATCTTGTAGACGTTGGAGGAAGAAGCCCCTGTAGACGTTGGAGGAAGAAGACCCTCGTTGTCGTCGCCGGAGAGGAGGATGAAGGAGTGGCGATGCAATGGTCGGCCGATTAGGTCATTGTATGCAATGTTAGGCCTAATCGGAGCTTGAAGATGGGAAAATAGTATCACAAAGATGGAGAGTAGTTGTGATGGATCTTGAGGCGCCCTTAGAGGGGGGTGAATAAGGGTTTTAAAAACTTTAAACTTTAATAGAAAACTTTTGATATTTTGGTAGAAGTAAGTTAAATCAAAAGTAAAGAGATAATGAAATTAGAAATGAAATCAATTTTATTAAACAAGAAAAGACATGATTATCATTTATAAAATTGATTACAAAATCTGATTTCTTATGACGCTAGAAATCGTAGGCGATAATGTAAAATCTCTTCTTGTTTTCTATACCGACTCGTATCCCCACGAACCGGTTGGCTTTAGCCGATCTCTCCCCAAATACGGCCTCAAGCCGCTCTAGCCTTCCTATCCCCAGAAAGGCCTCGAGCACCCCCTAGATCTACTCCCTAGACCCAGTCGTCAACACGAGGCGAATTCCTCCCTAAGTCCTACCTAGACTTAATCGCCAACACGAGGCGAATTCACAAACCGATTACAACGATAGAATAAAAGACAAATACAAAATATAAATATGAAACTCCCTATGAGGTAATCTGAAGGAGACGCCGAAGAATCGCTGAAGATCGTTGAAGTCCAAGCGTGTGTTCTTCGCGTTGAGTTAGCGTGTTGATCCAAGCCTCCTATGATTCCTCCTTTTGAAATATGAGTGAGAGATGTGTTGGTTTGGAAATACGGCCCTCACAAAGTTTCTGAAGTGCTGGAATAGGGCTCTTGGCAATCAGTAGTAAGAGACATCGAAATCATCCAATTTATAGACTTTGAGCTAACGCCGGCGTTAAGTGCTAACACCGGGCGTTGACCATGTATAACAACAAATTGATGGCTCGGATCTTCAGAAGAGGAAGGAGATTCTGCACTTTAGGAATTGTTTTATTTTAAGCAATACTAACGTCGGCGTTAAGGCTAATGCGGGCGTTGGGCAAATCATTCCTAAAGTTCCTCCTGCAATCACTGCTGCTTTCTCCTTGCCAAATTCGTCGACCGGATAGCGCCCAGCGTTAAGACCTAACGCCTGACGTTGAGTTTCTTTCTCCTTTTAATCAGCTGGCACGCCATTTCGTCGAACAACATCTCATTTCGTCGAACGACATCTTATTTCGTCGAACGCCATTTTCATCGAACGACATCTCATTTCGTCGAACACCATTTCGTCGAACGTCATCTCATTTCGTCGAACGCAATTTCGTCGAACGCCATTTCGTCGAACGACATCTTGGCGGGAACAAAAGTTAACGCCGACGTTAATAGTTAACGTCGGGCGTTAGCTCTCTTCCTTTCTTTTCAGCATGAGAACAAGTCCAGACTAATAGCTGCAACCTAGTGTCATATTTGTTCAAACCTGCAAGCTAAAAACACAATGACAAACAAAGATCAAATACAAGTAGGATTTGTTATTCTCAAATCAAAGGAATGCGGAAAACCATGTTCCAACAAGTTGGACCTTCGCCGGAGAGGAGAAGAGGGTGGAATTGCCGGGGAGGAGGAACTGCAGTTTTGCCAGAGACGGAAGGGATAAGCCGCGTGCCTTTCACGATTCGCAAGCCGCGTTCGTCTGTCGAGCACTCCGCAAAACCGAGCCAAACGAACAAAGGAATTGGAATTGAAAAACCCAATTCCAATTCCATTGTGTCAATTCTTGCCAAATGAACACACCCTTCTAGATTTCTTTGCGATGGTAGTGCAAGTTAGCCTCAGGCTCTGTTTGGGACTCCGGCGGCGGCTGGGAAGGGAAACGAGCGCCGCCCGCGATATCGGACTGGAGGTAGGGAAGGTGGCAGCGAACAACGGTATTTCGCCATTCGCGGAGGTAGGGGCGGCAGGGGGAGGCGGAAAAACAAAATCCCCGCTCCCAGCCATGGGGTTGGCTGCAACGTGTGGAAGCCCCAACGACGACCCAAACAGACCCTTAATTATCAGTGATTTAAGTGAAGTCCTGATTTTTTTCTTTAATAGAGGCTTATTGAAATATGTAACTTTGAGCATAAGTTTTTTGTCATTTTTGTAATTGGAATAGCAAGTTGTGATTTGAACGAATGGAAGTGTTGTAAAATACCATATTCTAGTTTATGAATTTGATTTTCTGTTCATTGGCGTTAAGTTAACAAGAATATTGTTTGTGGTGGTGTTTTTAGGCCAGCCTCAGAACAACGGTATAGTTGTCTCAGTTCATTATCTTTTATAGGCATTTGAATGTTGGACTTCTGATTGTTGGTTAAGTTTTTATTGTCATTGTCAAAGACGGGGTGTCATTGAGGACACAACTTTCATGGTGGGATGGTTAAAACTTTAAAAAAATGTTAAGAGTTCTGTGAACAATATCATGAAAATCTGAGCCTAAATTGGCATGGCAGAAATTGGTATGATAAAGTGGATATGTTGTACAACTTGAAGGATATTGTGAAAAACAGTAGTATTAGAGAAAAAGAATTAGACTAATGTTGCATCAAGTGAAGATAGCATTGAGATTTTGATTCCCTGACCGAGTACCTGTAAGGATTGAATGTGTCCACCTGTAGCAAGAAAACTAACAAACACGCAAGCAAAGTAAAACACAGACAAATGACACGAAAATTTTAACGTGAAAAACCCAAAATAGGTAAAAAATCATGGGACACTTAGAGTTCAACTTGGAAAGCCGCACTATTGAATAGGAGAATACACTGACCTACATAATTTCCCACTTGATCCAAATTTGGATCACCGCACTTTACACGCAAAAAAAATACAAAATTGTGGCGGCATCGCCACCGGGCGTGGAGGAGACGATATCTGCTGTGTGAACTGCAGGGAGGGAACAACTGAGGGCGATGGTGGAGCAACACGAATGTCAGAGAGCGGGGAAATTGCGTCGAGCATCGGTGGAAGCGGCGACATCTCTAGTGGAATCGGCGGCGAAGAAGGTGGAAGCTGCGTCAGGAGGTGGCCTACAGAGTTACATAGTGGCATGAGTGGCAGTCGCGCAATCAGCAGCCTCGGTGAAGCAACTGTAGGCATCAGTGGGACAGGGCGAGCTGGGATGGATGGCTGCGCTGGTGGAACCGGTGGTTGCTTTGGCCGGATCAGGCCCTCGAAGTGTTGAGAGACATGAATACGTGAAAGCACGATGTCATATGATGTCGATATTTCTGATAGCATCAAACAGAGGGCAGTCTCCTCGGCGGCACTAATCTTCAGCCGAATAATTAATTGATTAAGTAATTAATCCAATTAAGAATACTTAAATAAAGTAATCAATTAGATGATGATTTCTTGGAGAAGGGCGTCTAGATCTGTTGTTGTTTGGTGGGCTTGAGGATGAAAAGGGAAAAAAGGGATTGATGTGCGCAGGGCTTGAGAGACGAGTGTTTGACGTAGGCACAAGATGAAGGCGTGTGTATCAGAAAGAAGGAACACATGAGCGTCTGCGGGTGCATTAGAACTGTCAATCACGTCGAGAGGAGGGTGCTTGACGCAAGCAAGAGCAGAAGACATGCATCTCGGAAGGAACATGTGTGGCATCTACAGGTGCATTGAAAGTGTCGAAGATGATGCAGGTTGCTGGTGAAGGTGATGCGCGGGATGCAAACAGTGGATATGTAGTGGCTCGATGTGATCTGCGATGGTGAATGGTTCAGCTGATTGTGAGCTTGCGGAAAGTTGCGGGATCAGCGGCAGATAGGAGGGCTGAACTTGACGGTTTTGCAGGTGGAGCATGGAGAAGATGAAGGAGGAAGGATTAGCTTTGATACTAAGATGTTATGGGCCTAGCCAATAATGTCGGAGGAGGTGGAAATTGAGGTTGAGATACGAGGGGAGCCGAGCTCAACTCGCGGAGAATATGAGGGGAGAGGAAGAAGGGGAGTGTCTTGCTCAATACTAACCATAGAAATGGTTAGAAGATGAGAGAACTAGAGAGAGATGAACTTAGTGAGATAAAAAAGATAACTTGGATTAATTCATTTCATAACTCATACATGGCCCAAGGGTCCATATATACATGACTACATCAAAATGAGTACTAATAAAACAGAATACTAAAAATATTAAGACTCTAAAGACTCGACTTGATACAACTCGAATTCAAATACACGAAGACTCATAATAATATAATTGATAGATCACTGTCAACATGGGACCCCTAACACATCTCTCCTAGAAAGTTGGTGTGGTATTGACCTAGAGTTTATCTTGAGAAAGAACATTAGGAGCAGAGAATTAGGTGGGTATTCTTCTTCTGTTGCTATGAATCTTTAGAGCAGAGGGAGAAATGAAAATGGGAATTGTAAGGACAAGTCTAAATCTCAAAGGAGAAGTCTATTTAAATGGCTTAATGATGCTTGCCCGTTGTCGGTGATGTGGCAAGACGCTCATATTGGTTGCGATATATAGTAAAATAATGTCCAAAATAAAAAACAAATACATCAAATTATGTTGAAACGTCCATCTGAACGCATACCGGAGTTCGGATCATTTGGACGGAAAATAATCAACGCCTGCGGAAATAGACATGAGTGGGCCATCGGGGCCGATCTGCTCGCACATGGCGATCTACATCATTTTGAAGATAGTAAAAATTGGTGATGTGTAATATAATGATCTGGTGATTGAGAATGTTAAAATGCATGTGGGATCTATTAAGCAGGAGGATGAATTTAGAAAATCTCGATATACTAATGCAAGACTTTTCTATCAAGTGACAGCTATTAAAGGACATTGATAGTTTATAGGTATGTAGTCTGATTCACCTAGAGGGGGGTTGAATTTTACTTAATTATTTTTGCTAGGAAACAAAATAACAAGCACACACAGAAAACACACAAGTTTTTATAGTGGTTCCCCAGGACAGTGTGTTTATGGGTAGTCCACTTTCCCTCTACACCTTTTTAATAGTGTGTTAGACAAGGCCAACTCTTTCAATCTCAGCTCCTAGAGCTTACAACTCAGATCCCTCAGGATCTCTCAGGCTTGCTCCAAGCCCTACCTCAGGCCAACCATCCCTACCACTCAAAGTGTTCCCACTCCTACAACTCAGAGATCTCCTTGACCTCCTACCTCCGGCCTATCAAGAAGCCCTACTTCTCAGGCAAGATGCCCTACTGCTCAGGCTCAACAGCCTTACAAACCTCAGGCCAAACATCCCTACTACTCAGGTTCACCAGCCCTACAATCTCAGGCATAGTGCCCTACAAGCTCAGAACAATACAGTTCCTATAGTGAATAAATGTTAATCTTATAACATTAGACAACACTGGAATGATGTCTTCTGTTGTTCCTGCACAGCCGGTGCTTCTTTGAAACTTGGCTGAATGAAAACTTCAGTCCTTGCTTCTTTCTGATCCTTCTCTTCAGTAGAGGAGAAAGGATCACCTTGCTCTTCTGAGTAGAAGAGCTATCTTCTCTCCATGTTTCTTCTTGCTGGATCAGTAAGCATGAGGAGGAGAGAACTTGAAAGCCGCCAATGGAACAGTGATAATGGCTTTTCTTCTTTTCAGCACATCAACAGGTCCTTTTGAAAGTGCCCTAAGATGTTCTTTTATACTTCATTTGTCTTCAACGGCTCTTAGAAAGGCCCCTGACACTTTGGAAGATGATAGAATGCTTTATCTCTCCTTTACAGCTGTTTGCGCCAAAAGCAGGTCACGCCACTGTCTTCTTCCTGATTTGAATATGTCTCAGCGGTTGGGCTGAGTCAGTTTTCCATCTCAGTGGTTTACCTATCTTGGTCTCAGCGGATCCGCCGAGACAGATAGTCTTCTCAGCGGTTTTTGTCTATCTGCAGCTCAGCTGAGGTAGATTACTTCTCAGTGGCTCCTGGCCTCGTCACAGCGGTTCCGCTGAGACAGTGACTCCTTCTTAGCAGTTTTGACAGCAAACCTCTGAACTTATTCCAATGTTTGGAATATCTTAACCCTGCACATTCCTGATGCAAAGTAGGATTTATCAAATACAATATGTACTTTGTTGAATCCAAAATTGTCCCCACGTCTTCGATGCTTGATCCCAGAGGAAAGAGAGGGGGTAATGGTCGAGCAGCTGGTTACTTGAGTCGCAAATGAAGAGCAGAGAGAAGAAGAGAGGGCCGCTAGCTTGCGGCGAGGCCAAACTTCGCCAGCCGCGGCAAATGCCACTCCTGCGACGGGCTTTCCCTTTATTTAATAATATGTATTACAACTTGCCATTTTTAGTACACGGAAACAGAATGAATACAAGAGAGTGGCAGGTAAGAAAAGTAAGCTGCTCGGGCTGTTCGCTGAAGCCGCCCAGGCTGTTCGCCGTGGCCGCCCGACCTGTTTGCCGAGGCTGCCCGGCCGCTCGGCCTGTTCGCCGAGGTCGCCTAGACAGGCCACAGTTGGGTGCGGTCTGGCTGTTTCAAGCCGTCATTTTTCCCCCCAACTTGCATGTTCCTTTGTTCATGCCGAGGGTCCTATTTATAGGCTCTGGGTCGATGTCGTCACTGCCGGTGAGCCGGTGACTGGAGTTCTACCCGCGCGGTCTGAAGATGGAGGCCGCCCCACCTGGGCGGTTTGAAGGAGGAGGCCGCCTACCCGGGCGGTTTGAAGGAGGAGGCCGCCTACCCGGGCGGTTTGAAGGAGGAGGCCGCCCCACCTGAGCGGTTTGAAGGAGGAGACCGCCTACTCGGGCGGTTTGAAGGAGGAGGCCGCCTACCCGGGCGGTTTGAAGGAGGAGGCCGCCTACCTGGGCAGTTTGAAGGAGGAGGCCGCCTACCCGGGCGGTTTGAAGGAGGAGGCCGACCCACCTGGGAGGTTTGAAGGAGGAGGCCGCCTACCCAGGCGGTTTGAAGGAGGAGGCCGCCCCACCTGGGCGGTTTGAAGGAGGAGACTGCCTACCCAGGCAGTTTGAAGGAGGAGGCCGCCCCTTCTTACCACTTTGGGTATGAAAAAAGCCTTTGCGTGAGGTCTGATCCTTCCCGGGCGCGTAATCTGTAAAATGTAGCGAAAAAGGCCTCCCAGGGGAGGATCGCCGATTTCTGGGTCAACATAATCCCCGCACTTTTTCAATTTCCTAAGAAACTTCGAAAAAGTAGGTACTGACCCACAAAAATCGTGATCCACCACTAGTAAACTGTCAAAAGAGTGGGAAAGAGAGAGAGAGGGAACAAGTACCTGATGCCTCTCCACAAAGGAACTAATGAATGCTTATTCTTTTTCCTGCGAGGGAGAAGAGTCATAGCAAGTATAAATCACAACTCACAAGTACCTGAAGGGAACTTGCGAACATCGGCTCATTTTGCCCTCTGAGGTAGACTAGTCTCTGAGGAGAACTTGATAAGAAAAGAAAAAACATGACGCGAGTACCTGAATAGAACTCGTGAACACCTGCTAGTCTCTCTGCAAAAGAGAACTCAAAGCAGGTTTTATAGAATCAATAACGCGAGTACCTGAAGAGAACTCTTGAATACCTGCTAACATCTACAAAAGAGGACTCAAAGCAGGTAAAAAAGAAACTATAACGCGAGTACCTGAAGAGAACTCGCGAACACCTGCTAATTTCAGCAAAAGAGAACTTAAAGCAGGTATAAATGAATTAATAACGCGAGTACCTGAAGAGAACTCGCTAACACCTGTTAATCTCTGTAAAAGAGAATTCTAAGCAGGTATCAAAGAAATTATAACGCGAGTACCCGAAGAAAACTCGCGAACACCTGCTAATTTCTGCAAAAGAGAACTTAAAGCATGTATAAATGAATCTATAACGCGAGTACCTGAAGAGAACTCGCGAATACCTGCTAATCTCTGCAAAAGAGAACTCAAAGCAGGTATAAAAGAATATAACACGAGTACCTGAAGAAAACTCGCGATCACCTGCTAATCTCTGCAAAAGAGAACTCAAAGCAGGTATAAAAGAAACTATAACGCGAGTACCTGAAGAGAACTCACGAACACCTGCTAATTTCTGCAAATGAGAACTTAATGTTGTTTATGGGGGTGTCTACCCAGATCACCTAGAGGGGGGTGAATAGGTTTTTCTAATTTATACTATCCCCTTTAGGTATTTCTCGATTGTGATTAACGGATTTGCAGAATTTAAAGAACTAATCACAGAAAGCACACAATCGATCTATAGAGGTTCCTCAAGACCGGGCGTCTTGAGTAGTCCTCTGTCCCTTTGCGCCTACCCAGCGATCAGCTAGGCTCGACAAACTCCGCCAAAATCTTCCGGCCCTCAAGCCTTACACCACGGACCCGCAAGTCCCAACAGCCTAGGCCCTCAATGTAACATCCCAACTTTGAAAAGGGGTCTAGCCGGTTCAGTTGAACCCTTGCAGGAACCTAGGCCGGGTCATCAGGCAATCACGACCCGACCTTCACCACATAGTGGTGGTTATTTAAAGAAATAACTATTTTGGGTAGCATTGTGCTTCGCCACAACGTCAAAGTTGTTTATTGAGCATACGTGCTTCGAATCGACTTCTGTCAGTTGCGTTAGACTCGTATGGTCGATACGAGTGCAACAGAATTCGTTTCGTTCCAATCCGAGGTCATTTGGTGAAATTGACCGTTTTGAGTACCGTAGCGCGTCATGACGACGCAGTTTTAGAATTGAGCATACGTGCTCCGAATTGACTTCTGTCAGTTGCGTTAGACTCGTACGGTCTATACGAGTGCAACGGAATTCGTTTCGTTCCAATCCGAGGTCATTTGGTTGAAGTGACCGTTTTGAGTACCGTAGCGCGTCACGACGACGCGGTGTTAGAATATTGAGCATACGTGCTCCGAATCGACTTCTGTCAGTTGCGTTAGACTCGTATGGTCGATACGAGTGCAACAGAATTCATTTCGTTCTAATTCGAGGTCATTTGGTGAAAGTGATCGTTTTGAGTACCGTAGCGCGTCACAACGACGCGGTGTTAGAATATTGAGCATACGTGCTCCGAATTGACTTTCGTCAATTGCGTTAGACTCGTATGGTCAATACGAGTGCAACAGAGCTCATTTTGTTGCAATCCGAGGTCGTTTCGAGGAAACGACTATTTTGAGTAGTATCGAGCGTCGCAACAACGCCACTTTAAAATATTATGCAAACGAGCTCCAAATTAATCCCAGCTACTCGCATCGGACTCGCATGATCAATACGAGCGCAACGCATTTCGTTTCGTTCAAATTCGATGAGATTTGAAAAGGAGTTAGTTTGAGCTACGTACCAACTCAAGCAAATAATTATGAGCAAACGGACTCGGAATCAACTTCGGATAATTTCGTTAACTTAGTGTGATTGTTACGAACACAGCGACACCCTTTGCGCATTGTTTTCGCGAGTACTTTGCATGCTTTAATAAATATGTGTATATATGAATATATAGGTATATATATAATAAAAAAAACTCTACAAATATGTATATATATATCATCTTATATATATATATATAAGCAAAATGAATTTTCACGCCAAGACCTAAACCAGCGACGCAACCCAAAAACAATGGCGGAGACCGGCGGTAGAAACCTGGGGCGGGGGAGAAACCTCACCGGAGGTGCTTCGACCTCTCTCCTGGGCAGATATTTTTGGGGGAGGTTCACCGCTCATGGGTTGGAGGCCACCTGTGCTTGTGGGTTCGGAAATGGAGCGTCGCTAGGAGCTTCCGATTGGCCAATCCCGGCTATAAATGGAAGGCTTCACCTTCGTTCCAAGCAGGGGCTCGACAACAAGGTCTCCCCTCCCCATCTCTCCCTCCTCCTACTTCCTCTGCTCTCCCTCTCATGGCAGAAAATCGGTCTCTTTTTCTGCGACCTCTCTTACTTCTTGATCAGGCGTGGATTGGGGTCGAACTACTCCAAATCGAACGGAGATTGAGTCTCTCTCTCTTTCTCCCCCCTCTCTCTCTCCATGCCCCCTTTGGGTTTTATATTCTGCAAATTAATATTAGAAGAGGAAAAATGAAAAACTGAATAATGAATGAGGTAATGCTATGCATATGTATAGCTTTGGGTCCGATCTCTGCAACCAGGAGAAGGTTCTGATAAGTCTCTCCTATTTTCGGATGATCCTCAACCTCTTGCCATTTTATGCTAACATGAATAAATACAAGTGGGAGGTGAACGTGCTATGACCATAACCAAATCATATGAGAGGATATTAAACTTTGTTCATCGCATCTTCCATGTGATTATGGTAACTTCTTCCTAATCTACTTCTACGAAAATGAGATTTTGTTTTTAGTTTGGAGATTGGAGGTTGTCATAGACAATGGAGGGTTTGACTCCAGGCAACTTGGGCAAGTAAAATTTTCCTCCCATACTATGAATTATAAGTTGTACTAATTTAATCTTCCCTTGGTTAGATTATGTTGTTATGGCTTCTTCAACAAAAGGTAGGTTCCAGCTTTATTATAAATAATCAAGTGGGTTTTAATTTAATTTGATTCATGGACCAGTTTTAGGTGTCGGATGGTTGGATTGATGGTGGTGCCGAGAGATTTAAAATTAACTTGGTTTAATCTCTGCCACATCCTAATGCGCTGCAACATCAATAAGAAATTATATTGTATATACAATCTCCTCCCCTTGGAAGCTCTGTCGGGATGGAGACGTCGCTTATCGCTGTTTTGGGTATTTCTAATTTCAGTTTGGAGTTTATCTTAATATTTTGCTATGGGAATCACATGATGGATATGACTCCGGTGGGGGAAACACAATGGATTTTGTTATAATTTCTCAAAACATAATTTTGATAAGTCCAGGTCTTTGATCAATATGCATGAGCCTCATCCTTCCCCACTAATTACTGAGAATCACATTTTCTTTGGTTTAGGCATTTGAGCTACTTTAACTATGTATTGTGGACATAAGAGAGTTAAAATTTTTGAACTTCAGAGTGGTGTAAGATTTCATGCATGCTTCCTAGCTGAGCCGTTTCATAGCTCCTCTTCTCACTTCCTCTCTTCTTCCACTTACCATAAAAGTGGGCTGGCTCTTTCATATAAGCAAATAAGACATATATAATAGCTTCCATTGGTAAAGGATAGTTTGGGATCAAATTATGCATGATAAAAGCTGGCTGTGTTACTTTTGATACCCAATTTAGTCCTTCCTGTGCATTGAGGATGACTTTTTCAAGAAACCATAAGCTAAAATTAAGCAGATCTTGAAGTGTCGTTTTGACACTTCTACCTTGGTAGAGGTGTAATATGGATTCTCTCTTTCTCCCTCTCTTCCTCTTGATTTGTTGATGTGTTATTATTTGGAATTAAGATTGCTGAACGTATTGATTCAGCATTGGAAAGGAAAATTCTGGTTTGCGGCTGAGGTAAGAGGATCTAATTTTGAATTATATAAGAAGGAAACTGCCTTCGCATGCTCCCTTACTACCACCTTCTCTTCTTATTCCTCTTTGTTTAACCCTGTTGAGTTTCTTTTTATAACTTGGTTATAGATAAAAATGTTTAACTAAACACTCCTGGACATGAGGCTTGACCTGCAAATATGATTTTTATTAGCTTCATGGGGTAAGCCGGGAGGTCTCAGATTAATTCCCTGCCAAGTGGTGAAGCCGAGAATTGCTCTATGCGCCTCGGATGATCTGGACGGGGAAACCCGTGCATCGAGCTCCTCGTGCTTCTCAGTTTGGGTAAGCTTTGTCTCAACCTTCATACTTTTGCGCAAGGTTTGAAGCTAGTCAAGGGTATGTTACTTGCCTTTCTCTTCTAGAGCTGCCAACTAAACTCTTCCATAGTTATCCTCACTTTTCTTACCCCATGCAAGTTAACTGATGGTTTAAGCCCTTGTTACCAAATTGTTTATCCCAGTTATTTTCAAAGTATTATGCCCAATTTCCTTAGCTACACTCATTAATTTGATATCAATTGGTTGTTATTGTCTATATGAGGGTGGCTCCGTCCCTCTTTCCGACAGGACTGGCGATGAGGAAAACCGCCCCTTCCTCATGTTCCTCCCTTCTGACAATAAGAGGTCAAGGGGTATCACTGGCAATGGGTAACTACTCTCCCTTCCACTCTCCCCTCCCTTTTGGTTTATGGTGGCCGTTTGGGTGTATGCTCCAAGGTTTGCAACATTTGAAAAGTTTCCTTTAGATCGTTTTTGCAGGATCTGGACTGTGGTTGTTGGTCTATCCTTCTAAGAAGCTCATTATTTGAGATGTTCTTTGCTTATGTTTTTTTGGGGGAATCGGGCTGGTTTATTCTTCCAGGAGCTTCACTATTAGAAGTTGAGTCGGTTATACATGAAAGTGGCGTTTTGAATGAGGTAACGAATTCGTAAGAGAATGGAATGACTATGGGAGTTGACCACCCATGGTCTACTATGATATACACCTCGTCTATCTTCATCTTATTCTTGTTTTCTCTCTTACTCTTCGATGCTACTACGTGTACCAATGAAGGAAATAAAAGTTCATGGGTGTTTTGGGCTTGATCGCCAAACACCCAAGTAATTGGCAGAAGCCTACTTGAATACAAAATTGCGCCTCATGTGGGTGGCTTGGGTTTGATTGCCAAGCAACCCAAAAGATCGACAAAAGTCGGATTAAGGTGATTGTACCATTTTGGATGGAACTATCATTAAGCTTATGAAGGGTTCCCCCCCCCCCCCCCCCCCCCCCCCCCCCTCCTTCTATAAACTCTCGGGATGGAATTATTGCTAAGCTTAAAAAGAGTTCCTTTTCTCTTCTCTTATGAAAATAAAATGTGCCTTCGAGAAATAATGCCTACGGAAATAAAATGTTGCCTTCGAGAAATAATTCCTACGGGAATGAAATGTTGCCTTCGAGAAATAATTCCTACGGGAATGAAATGTTACCTTCGAGAAATAATGCCTACGGAAATAAACTGTTGCCTTCGAGAAATAATTCATACGAGAATGAAATGTTGCCTTCGAGAAATAATTCCTACGGGAATGAAATGTTACCTTCGAGAAATAATTCCTACGGAATTTAATGCGCCTTCGGAAAATGTGCCTTCGGAGAATATAGGATGGCCGATGAGTTTCACTCTAAGGCAACCCGCACGACGGACGGTCTGGGAGGGAAACCCGTGCGAAACTAATAGAACTACGTGGGTCTGAGACCGTATGCAGGATGATACGGAGTACGTAGGCGGTGGTCGTAGGAAGACTGCCTCGGCCCAATAAGAGTCCAGAAATCCCCTCCCTTATAAATGTTGTATTATGTTTGTTTGTTAGTAGGGGTTGGATTCTGTTCGTGGTTCTAATAATTTGTCTTTGACACAGGTGACAGGTGCGGATGGGTGACAACATCTGTGTGTGGATGAAGCCACAGAGCAGACTACATCAGGTACAAGTTGTTAATCCGCATCCCTTTTGTTGTGCCCCACCTCCCGGCATCTAGATATTGGCAATGAATCCTCATGGACATGATTTAATGCGGCGGAGGTATGAAAATTATTCATACAAGTTTTGAGTTTAAGGTTTCTGTGATAGTTAATCTTCCGCTACAATACTACGTATTCCGCTAAGTATTATAATACGCACCCTTTGATGATGTCTTCCGCTAGAATATTGCTTCCCTACTCTGTTGATGTGTAGTGACTTTCGCTTAACACCACCCCTAGGCGTGACAACGAAGTGTTCAAGGAAGGGGGTTGGAGAAGCTAGCACCTCCACCCTTCGGAATTGCTTCGGCGTCGTGAAAAAAGGGTGGTGTGCGATAAGATCCCCCGGTCGGACCACCGATTTGGGGCGGGGGGTCTTACAAATGGATCAGAGCGTAACCGATCTTTCGACCAATAGTGTTCACAGGCACAACTCTTTCTCCACCGATCATTATTGCGTGGTTCGGGACGAACCACTGCAGCGGAAGCGGTGGTGGACCTTAAAGGAAAAAGTTAACAACAAACTTGGCATATATATGTGGATTAACACTGACATGCCTTTACCACATCGGATATCAACTGATGATTTACCTTGTCCCCATAAAACACTTTCATTAAACCCTGCAATTGACCAGTTCAAATTTTGAACCCCGGGTTTAAGCCTCTTTGTTTTATTGGGATTAAAGTCTTGTTTTCAAAATGCCATTCGAGGTAAACTAATCAAATGGAACTTTGTGTGCAATATAAGGACTCTATTACTAATCCCAGGTTTAAGCCTCTTTGTTTTATTGAGATTAAAATTCTTGTTTTCCAAAATTTCATTTGATGTAAGCTAATCAAATGAAATTTTGTGTGAATATGGAGAATTACTCTGACGATTGCAAATATGAAGTATGCTTTGACTTGATATAACGTTTATCAATTTGGCGATTTGTTTAAAATAAAGCCGTGCAATCGTAGAAGAATTATGATGAAATGTTAGTCTTTTCAATAACGCCAATATTTCAGGAAATAATTACTGAGGCAATGTGCTGGATTGAAGTAAAATGGTGGCAAATTTAGAAAAGCTTGTATGCACCCCATCCCAGAAATATAGTATTAGCATTCATGGGACTTGCGATATTTGCATACTCGGCCAGCCAGAAAGCCTCGTTAAAAAAGGGTAAGCCACTGCGGACCCGAATGTGCTGGTTACCTATTTTATTCATTGCGTTTATTGTAAATTGCTTGCGGTGGAAAAGTGGCGGGTCGGTCATGTCCGTAGACCGTACGTACCGGTGCGGGAGGGTTGACGACTCTAGGCAACAGGGAGATGTGCACCCCGGGAGCTCGGTTGTATCTTATATGCCCTGCTGGGTCCCTCCGCTGGTTGGCCAAGTTCAGTTATTGTCGGATGTCTCCTACGTCCGAGAGTACACGGGGTTGTACGTTGGGGCCTGGGTAGTGTGGTACATCCACACCCAGAAGTGGCAGGACCGGCCACTGTCACCGACGGCCACATCGGTGAGGCCCGTGGGGTTCGCTACCCTGCTGGAAGAAAAGCGGTCAAAATATGGCAACATCAGGTGCAAACTGGTAAAATAATTGTATGTGATTACAGTGGCGGGTCGATCATGCCCGTAGACCGTACGTATCGGTGCGGGAGGGTTGACGACTCTAGGCGACAGGGAGATATGCACCCCGGGAGCTCGGTTGTACCTTATATGCCCCGCTGGGTCCCTCCGCTGGTTGACCAAATTCAGTTATTGTCGGACGACTCCTACGTCCGAGAGTACACAGAGTTGTACGTTGGGGCCTGGTTAGTGCGGTACGTCCACACCCAGAAGTGGCAGGACCGGCCACTGTCACCAACGACCACATCGGTGAGGCCCGCGGGGGTCGCGACCCTGCTGGAAGAAAAGCGGTCAGACTATGTCGATGTTTGGATATGTGATTGAGTCGTGAGTACTCGTTATGCATGACTTGCATGTGCATCATTTGCATCAAAACATACATACCTGCATATACCATTAACATATAACCTTCGTATGGGAGTTGGTTATATGTTCATGGATTTTTCACTGCTTATTTGCTATGTTTACATGTACCATCAACATATAACCTTCGTATGGGAGTTGGTTATATGTTCATGGATTTACCCTGCTTACTTACATTTCTTGTTATCTGTTCCACTAACATATAAACATTCGTATGAGAGTCGGTTATATGTTAATGGGTTTTTACTATGTACCTCTAGGACACAACTCACAAATTTTGCATTTCAGATATGCAAATTTTGGAGGTATTCGACTATGCTAGAATTACTTATTCTATATAATTATCTAAGCTGGTAATTCAATTAGTGAACAATTTGGCGCACGAAATGGTCTCTCGAACAATATATATCAGAATTGCGGCAGAATGGACATAGCTACGGTAAAGCTACCCTTGTTCCACTTAAGCTGCTTATTATGTTGCACGATAAAAGCAATCGATGCAGCTCATTAGGAAAAACCAAACCTATAGACCCTTAAATTTTGGGATCGTTCGACACCTATAGTGATCTGCAGTAGGTCCCGTTTTGAACCTCCATGACCCACTCGTATTTTCGGGGACGAAAATCTTCTTTGTTTTATTGGTTTGTAACATCCCAACTTTGAAAAGGGGTCTAGCCGGTTCAGTTGAACCCTTGCAGGAACCTAGGCCGGGTCATCAGGCAATCACGACCCGACCTTCACCACATAGTGGTGGTTATTTAAAGAAATAACTGTTTTGGGTAGCATTGTGCTTCGCCACAACGTCAAAGTTGTTTATTGAGCATACGTGCTTTGAATCGACTTCTGTCAGTTGCGTTAGACTCGTATGGTCGATACGAGTGCAACAGAATTCGTTTCGTTCCAATCCGAGGTCATTTGGTGAAATTGACCGTTTTGAGTACCGTAGCGCGTCATGACGACGCAGTTTTAGAATATTGAGCATACGTGCTTCGAATCGACTTCTGTCAGTTGCGTTAGACTCGTACGGTCTATACGAGTGCAACGGAATTCGTTTCGTTCCAATCCGAGGTCATTTGGTGGAAGTGACCATTTTGAGTACCGTAGCGCGTCACGACGACGCGGTGTTAGAATATTGAGCATACATGCTCCGAATCGACTTCTGTCAGTTGCGTTAGACTCGTATGGTCGATACGAGTGCAACAGAATTCGTTTCGTTCCAATCCGAGGTCATTTGGTGAAAGTGGCCGTTTTGAGTACCGTAGCGCGTCACGACGACGCGGTGTTAGAATATTGAGCATACGTGCTCCGAATTGACTTTCGTCAATTGCGTTAGACTCGTATGGTCAATACGAGTGCAACATAGCTCATTTCATTGCAATCCGAGGTCGTTTCGAGGAAACGACTATTTTGAGTAGTATCGAGCGTCGCAACAACGCCACTTTAAAATATTATGCAAACGAGCTCCAAATTAATCCCAGCTACTCGCATCGGCCTCGCATGATCAATACGAGCGCAACGCATTTCGTTTCGTTCAAATTCGATGAGATTTGAAAAGGAGTTAATTTGAGCTACGTACCAACTTAAGCAAATAATTATGAGCAAACGGACTCGGAATCAACTTCGGATAATTTCGTTAACTTAGTGTGATTGTTACGAACACAGCGACACCCTTTGCGCATTGTTTTCGCGAGTACTTTGCATGCTTTAATAAATATGTGTATATATGAATATATAGGTATATATATAATAAAAAAAACTCTACAAATATGTATATATATATCATCTTATATATATATATATAAGCAAAATGAATTTTCACGCCAAGACCTAAACCAGTGACGCAACCCAAAAACAATGGCGGAGACCGGCGGTAGAAACCTGGGGAGGGGGAGAAACCTCACCGGAGGTGCTTCGACCTCTCTCCTGGGCAGATATTTTTGGGGGAGGTTCACCGCTCATGGGTTGGAGGCCACCTGTGCTTGTGGATTCGGAAATGGAGCGTCGCTAGGAGCTTCCGATTGGCCAATCCCGGCTATAAATGGAAGGCTTCACCTTCGTTCCAAGCAGCGGCTCGACAGCAAGGTCTCCCCTCCCCATCTCTCCCTCCTCCTACTTCCTCCGCTCTCCCTCTCATGGCAAAAAATCGGTCTCTTTTTCTGCGACCTCTCTTACTTCTTGATCAGGCGTGGATTGGGGTCGAACTACTCCAAATCGAACGGAGATTGAGTCTCTCTCTCTTTCTCCCCCCTCTCTCTCTCCATGCTCCCTTTGGGTTTTATATTCTGCAAATTAATATTAGAAGAGGAAAAATAAGAAAAACTGAATAATGAATGAGGTAATGCTATGCATATGTATAGCTTTGGGTCCGATCTCTGCAACCAGGAGAAGGTTCTGATAAGTCTCTCCTGTTTTCGGATGATCCTCAACCTCTTGCCATTTTATGCTAACATGAATAAATACAAGTGGGAGGTGAACGTGCTATGACCATAACCAAATCATATGAGAGGATATTAAACTTTGTTCATCGCATCTTCCATGTGATTATGGTAACTTCTTCCTAATCTACTTCTACGAAAATGAGATTTTGTTTTTAGTTTGGAGATTGGAGGTTGTCATAGACAATGGAGGGTTTGACTCCAGGCAACTTGGGCAAGTAAAATTTTCCTCCCATACTCTGAATTATAAGTAGTACTAATTTAATCTTCCCTTGGTTAGATTATGTTCTGGAGGCCAAAACTTTTAGAGATTCCCCCTTTTAAAAAAAAGGGGGAAAAGAAGAGGATATATATTAAATATTGTTATGGCTTCTTCAACAAAATGTAGGTTCCAGCTTTATTATAAATAGTCAAGTGGGTTTTAATTTAATTTGATTCATGGACCAGTTTTAGGTGCTGGATGGTTGGATTGATGGTGGTGCCGAGAGATTTAAAATTAACTTGGTTTAATCTCTGCCACATCCTAATGCGCTGCAACATCAATAAGAAATTATATTGTATATACAATCTCCTCCCCTTGGAAGCTCTGTCGGGATGGAGACGTCGCTTATCGCTGTTTTGGGTATTTCTAATTTCAGTTTGGAGTTTATCTTAATATTTTGCTATGGGAATCACATGATGGATATGACTCCGGTGGGGGAAACAAAATGGATTTTGTTATAATTTCTCAAAACATAATTTTGATAAGTCCAGGTCTTTGATCAATATGCATGAGCCTCATCCTTCCCCACTAATTACTGAGAATCACATTTTCTTTGGTTTAGGCATTTGAGCTACTTTAACTATGTATTGTGGACATAAGAGAGTTAAAATTTTTGAACTTCAGAGTGGTGTAAGATTTCATGCATGCTTCCTAGCTGAGCCATTTCATAGCTCCTCTTCTCACTTCCTCTCTTCTTCCACTTACCATAAAAGTGGGCTGGCTCTTTCATATAAGCAAATAAGACATATATATATAATAGCTTCCATTGGTAGAGGATAGTTTGGGATCAAATTATGCATGATAAAAGCTGGCTGTGTTACTTTTGATACCCTGTTTAGTCCTTCCTGTGCATTGAGGATGACTTTTTCAAGAAACCATAAGCTAAAATTAAGCAGATCTTGAAGTGTCGTTTTGACACTTCTACCTTGGTAGAGGTGTAATATGGATTCTCTCTTTCTCCCTCTCTTCCTCTTGATTTCTTGATGGGTTATTATTTGGAATTAAGATTGCTGAACGTATTGATTCAGCATTGGAAAGGAAAATTCTGGTTTGCGGCTGAGGTAAGAGGATCTAATTTTGAATTATATAATAAGGAAACTGCCTTCACATGCTCCCTTACTACCACCTTCTCTTCTTATTCCTCTTTGTTTAACCCTGTTGAGTTTCTTTTTATAACTTGGTTATAGATAAAAATGTTTAACTAAACACTCCTGGACATGAGGCTTGACCTGCAAATATGATTTTTATTAGCTTCATGGAGTAAGCCGGGAGGTCTCAGATTAATTCCCTGCCAAGTGGTGAAGCCGAGAATTTCTCTATGCGCCGCGGATGATCTGGACGGGGAAACCCGTGCATCGAGCTCCTCGTGCTTCTCAGTTTGGGTAAGCTTTGTCTCAACCTTCATACTTTTGCGCAAGGTTTGAAGCTAGTCAAGGGTATGTTACTTGTCTTTCTCTTCTAGAGCTGCCAACTAAACTCTTCCCTAGTTATCCTCACTTTTCTTACCCATGCAAGTTAACTGATGGTTTAAGCCCTTGTTACCAAATTGTTTATCCCAGTTATTTCCAAAGTATTATGCCCAATTTCCTTAGCTACACTCATTAATTTGATATCAATTGGTTGTTATCGTCTATATGAGGGTGGCTCCGTCCCTCTTTCCGACAGGACTGCCGATGAGGAAAACCGCCCCTTCCTCATGTTCCTCCCTCCTGACATTAAGAGGTCAAGGGGTATCACTGGCAATGGGTAACTACTCTCCCTTCCACTCTCCCCTCCCTTTTGGTTTATGGTGGCCGTTTGGGTGTATGCTCCAAGGTTTGCAACATTTGAAAAGTTTCCTTTAGATCGTTTTTGGAGGATCTGGACTGTGGTTGTTGGTCTATCCTTCTAAGAAGCTCATTATTTGAGATGTTCTTTGCGTATGTTTTTTTGGGGGAATCAGGCAGGTTTATTCTTCCAGGAGCTTCACTATTAGAAGTTGAGTCGGTTATACATGAAAGTGGCATTTTGAATGAGGTAACGAATTCGTAAGAGAATGGAATGACTATGGGAGTTGACCACCCATGGTCTACTATGATATACACCTCGTCTATCTTCATCTTATTCCTGTTTTCTCTCTTACTCTTCGATGCTACTACGTGTACCAATGAAGGAAATAAAAGTTCATGGGTGTTTTGGGCTTGATCGCCAAACACCCAAGTAATTGGCAGAAGCCTACTTGAATACAAAATTGTGCCTCATGTGGGTGGCTTGGGTTTGATTGCAAAGCAACCCAAAAGATCGACAAAAGTCGGATTAAGGTGATTGTACCATTTTGGATGGAAATATCATTAAGCTTATGAAGGGTCCCCCCCCCCCCCCCTTCTATAAACTCTCGGGATGGAATTATTGCTAAGCTTAAAAAGAGTTTCTTTTCTCTTCTCTTATGAAAATTAAATGTCTCTTCGAGAAATAATGCCTACGGAAATAAAATGTTGTCTTCGAGAAATAATTCCTACGGGAATGAAATGTTGCCTTCGAGAAATAATTCCTACGGGAATGAAATGTTACCTTTGAGAAATAATGCCTACGGAAATAAAATGTTGCCTTTGAGAAATAATTCATACGGGAATGAAATGCTGCCTTCGAGAAATAGTTCCTACGGGAATGAAATGTTACCTTCGAGAAATAATTCCTACGGAATTTAATGCGCCTTCGGAAAATGTGCCTTCGGAGAATATAGGATGGCCGATGAGTTTCACTCTAAGGCAACCCCCACGACGGACGGTTTGGGAGGGCAACCCGTGCGAAACTAATAGAACTGCGTGGGTTTGAGACCGTATGCAGGATGATACGGAGTACGTAGGCGGTGGTCGTAGGAAGACTGCCTCGGCCCAATAAGAGTCCAGATATCCCCTCCCTTATAAATGTTATATTATGTCTGTTTGTTAGTAGGGGTTGGATTCTGTTCGTGGTTCTAATAATTTGTCTTTGACACAGGTGACAGGTGCGGATGGGTGACAACATCTATGTGTGGATGAAGCCACAGAGCAGGCTACGTAAGGTACAAGTTGTTAAGCCACATCCCTTTTGTTGTGCCCCACCTCCCGGCATCTAGATATTGGCAATGAATCCTTGATGGACATGATTTAATGCGGCGGAGGTATGGAAATTATTCATACAGGTTTTGAGTTTAAGGTTTCTGTGATAGTTAATCTTCCGCTACAATACTACGTCTTCCGCTAAGTATTATAATACGCACTCTTTGATGATGTCTTCCGCTAGAATACTGCTTCCCTACTCTGTTGATGTGTAGTGACTTTCGCTTAACACCACCCTAGGCGTGACAACGGAGTGTTCAAGGAAGGGGGTTGGAGAAGCTAGCACCTCCACCATTCGGAATCGCTTCGGCGTCGTGCAAAATAGGTGGTGTGCGATAAGATCCCCCGGTCGGACCACCGATTTGGGGCGGGGGGTCTTACACTCAAGCCCCTACTGCCCCCGAGCCCGCAAGCTCGACACTCAGGCCCTCAAGCCCTACCTTTCAGACCCGCAAGTCCCAACAGCCTAGACCCGCAAGTCCCTACTGCCCCCGAGCCCGCAAGCTCCACAAATCGCACCCGCGAGTGCACTGCCCTGGCCCTCAAGCCTCACAGCTCTCCAGCCCTCAAGCTAGACAATATGGCCTACAAGCCTTACAAGAGATTACAGATATAAACTGTTTCTTCTGCCTGATGTTGATCGGCAACCTTAGCCTGATGATGACCGACTTCTTGAGAATGAAGAGAATGCTTCTGAATCAGATCTTGAATGCACGGTTCTTCTTCAATTCTTTCTTAGCCGGATGTGGATTGGCTTCTTAGCAGTCGGTGAGGATGACTGCTTCTTGAGAGCTTCTTCTTTTTCTCCGCAAGAATGTACTGTTCTATTGAACGGCGGGATACTTTTGCTGGTTGTTTCTTGCACGCGAAGTTATCTTTTCTAGGGCAACCCTGTTGCCTTTTATAGAGAGGACAAGCCGTATAACGGTCACATTAGCTTTCCTTTCCTGTTAGACGCGCATCCTTCACAGCAGGCCGTGATTGGACAATCAGGCGGTGACATTAATTTCTGACAGCGCATCCGCGAGATTTGAATTTGTCTCGACGATATATTCCATCGTTACGACGACATGGAATGTATCTCGACGACATGTCTTTGTCGGCCCCTTGTGCTTTGGTAATTCTTCAGGTCTCCTTGCTTCTGCTTTTGATGCTTGTATTTCAACGATACAGGACATGCTGGCGTTCCTGCATATACGACGATATGCTTCCTTTGTCTGTGTCGTTGGGACCTTCCTTTGATAGTATCTCTGCGTTTGCTTTGCCTATCATTACAGCAATAAGCATACTTTGCCGACCATCCCTTCTGTCCTTCTCGACGATAAGATCACTTTAAGTACATGACAAGTTGTTGATCTCTGCACGCATAAACTAGATGGAATGTTAAATACAATTTGTATTTATCATTGAGCAGAGCACTTTCTTCAAATCAGGAACATTGCAGGGCGCTGTTCCCAACAATCTCCCCCTATTTGAAGAAGCCCTAACTTACCTCAATGATAAATGCTACTTATGAAAAGACTTATTAATTCAGATAATATCATCATTCTTGAAGCATCAAGCATAAAAATGTTCTTCATCATAATACTGTGCATATAAAATAGATTAAATGTTCAAGAGTGGGCATTCGCATTCATTTGCCCCAAAAGAAATTAAGATTTTAATTGATGCCCCTTCAGCGTCTGCTGCTGCTGCTGCTGCTTGCCCCTCTGACCTTTTGCTTCCGCCTTTGGTAGTAGTTGATGGGTAGTGGAATCTTCTTGGGAGAAGGAGGAGGACCTTGTGGAAATGCTAGCTTGTGATTCTTCCTCCTTTTCAACTGATTTAAATGTCTATCCCATTCAACCGATTGGTATACTCTGTGTTGATCCACCTGAGGGTATCCAAATTGGATCCACGATTCTGTTATTATTGTTTTGGATGTTGGACTCCAACTTCCAGACTGGGGATCCAGTTCAATTTCCCTCAGTCTCTTCTACTTGTACTGGTTGCTGTTAATTCTTTTTCTTTTCTTGGAGGTGGCTGATTCACCCAATTCTATTCCATACTCTTCAGAGTCCGTGCTTGCAGAAGGAGTGGCAGCAATGTATACCGATTGAGGTTGATTCATTGTTTGCTTGATCTGATTTGATATCCACATCGCTTGATGTGAACTGGCATTTATTATGTCATTCTCCCCCTTTAGGTTTTGTTCAATTATCTGCTCTTCCAGGCTGTCCTTGACTAGCTTTATCTGGTCAATTATGGTCTGCTCAGTGGCATCCAGATTGTTTCGTACATCCAGCAGCTGAGCATCTATTGTGTGGGCAGTCTCATTGACTTTGTTCAGAAGTTGAATATTATTATTTGTGGTGGCTATCTGTATCTGCCCAAGACCATAATATACGGTTTCTGAGAAGGTTTCGTTGCTGGTTAGGATTTTGTGGGTTTGATGCCCCACTTTATTAACCTCCTCGCTCATTTTCTCTATTGCGGTGGCAGCCAGACTATAGAAGTGGGCGCACTGGGTGTTCAGGTTGTGTATGTCGCCCTTTATCTTCTTAAATTCTCCCTTCACTTCCTCCCTCAGATTATCCACGGTTTTTACTATAAGGTGCTCTAGATGTTGTCGCTGAGCATTTAGTAACGCTGTTAGCATGTGAAATAGTGAACCTGTCTGGGCTGACGGTGGCTCAGCAGTTTGTTCTTCATGAGCTCCTCGTTCCTGCGAGTCTGCTTTACTGACATCCTCAGATGATTCGTCACTGACATGTGCTGTGACTTTGGGCTTCCCTTTCAGGTATATCTGGTAGTGGCTCACTTGGAGCTATTAACACAATCTTGTTTGCAACTGCTAACTCTCGGCAATCGGAGAGAGTAATGTCTGCCGTTGGCATAGGCAAAGGATCTTCTGGCACTGTATTTGGATCTTCATTTCCTGGACAAGAATGTCCCGGATCGATCTCCCCCTCAACTCGGGCATCCTCAGGGAACATGTCTTCATTTTGAGCGGAGCCATCGAATTGGGGCTCCCCCTCAATCTTTTTATCCCCTTCATTAGGGTTTTTTATACTTTTACTAACCTCTGTGGATGGTTCACCTTTGGATTGAGTCGGATGATGTGGAGTTTGTGCGGTGTCATCAGAACTGTTGGATGACTCTTCTTCGGAGGAGGAATTTATTTGGACTACTGGTTTCTTCTGCTTCTTTGGAGCAGACTGGGTCGCAGTGGATGGTTTGGGAATGGATCTATCCCATCAATCCAACATCTTCGCATCCAATTTCTTGGAATAGTGAAGAGGCATTCCCATTTTCTTATGTAGTACATCTCCCTGAGTGTTCAGAAGGAAAAGAGACAATATTCTCCCGTAGGTGGGAGATTTCAGAGAGTTTTTTCACTTTTTGAAATACGAACTCACTCCAGTCTGTTTTCTTGGAGTGGATTATCCGGGCCATGGTAGCAAACATGTCTTTGGATATGCGGTCGTGGGAACCAGGCTTGCACAGTAATACTTTTCCGACAATATCATCTAATAACTTCCCCTTCTGATTGAACTCTGCTCTTTTGATAGACCCGTAGGTCTCCCCAGTGTGCCCACACCATTTGTAGCTTGCCTCCATTTCTTCGGAGGTCAGTTCATCTTCTTCCTCTCCCCCTTTGACTCTTGGCAGATTCAGAGTTTTACCGAGGCTATTCGCAGATATCTTGACTTTCCTGCCCCCCCCCCCCCCACCAGGGATTTTATCCGTGATTCATGGCGATTGAGTTTTGCGTTGGCGAAGAATTCGCTGAATTCTCGGTGGAGTAGAACAGAAGGTTCGCTTAGAACATATTCCAATCCCGATGCCTCCAGCAGTCCTATTACTGACCTAATTTCATCCGAGCAGGCATTGAACCCTCCTCGTTGGAGTTCACAGCCTGAGATCACCTCTTCTTTTACTGGAGCCATTGATTCAGAGTGAGAGAGAAGGCAGCACGTTAACGGAGGCAAGGGTTTGTCGACGGGATGGCTTAGGGCAAATGATCGCGTAATTTTTATTTTTGAACATTCACTCTATTTATAGTGCCGGTAGGTGAAGAGGTGCGTACCTTTCAAAAGCGATCAGACGGCTCCGATGGACCTATCTAATCCCGAGACAATTTGCTCGATTATCTCAATGCGCGTATGTCGTCGATATGTTCCCTGGATATTCATTTTCTCATCTCGCATCATTTATGTCTTTACTCACATCGCGTTATCGTAATGATCCGCAATTGTAGATAACCTGCACTAATTTTATTAGTAAGTAAACTTTGCTGCTCTGACGATAAGTCAGAACAGCTATCATGTCCAAGGCCCCCCAGCTTTGTCGGTGGGCACTAGGACTCCCTGCAAAACCTGGTTACAAGCCCTTGGGAACCCAAGCGAATTTGGGTCCTGGGAAATTATTAGCTCCCAAGGGTATGCTTGATTTCACTGCCCTGATGCCAGAATATGCATAATGATTGTGAAATAAATTATTTATAGGTTTAACATTTGTTACCCTTGGAGCAGCTGGATTGAGCCAATACTTACTTGTAAAGTGTCCTGTCTTACCACAGCACCAACAGTTAAATTTATTGTGCCCTATTCTCTTGCTGTTGATGAGTGTATGATTCTTTTGTGGGCGGAGTGAGTGCATGTAGGACATAGAATTGCATTGATCAGAGATGTGATTCTTCCCATTCCTACTTGTTTTATGAGAGTTAGTCCTTTGCACAGATTCCCTTGTTTTCTTGGACCAGTTGAACTCCTGTTCCCTCGTGACTCCTTTTTCATGACTCATTTTGGAGTTGACTGGCAACATCTTTCTTCCTACTTGACTGAACCTGCTGCCTTTATTCGGTGGAGGGGTTGGCTCTGGTATCGAGGATTTAACTCCAGTTCTCCTTTCTGTAGAGGATTTTGTCAGACCCGTAATTTGATTGACTCTGAATTTCGGCGGCAGAGCCAGATTTATGTCCTTCTTTAGAAATACAATTTCTTGGGTTAGAGTGTGGCATAATTCTCTACTGTCAACCAGAGCTTTCATAATTTTCCCAAACTTGGTTATGAGATCCATGTTTGAGCTAGCATTATAGTCTCTTTTTAGCTGACAGAAATCTGCGTTCTCCCAAGTCAATCTATCAGCCTTTTCCTCGAGATCAAAATTTCTGGCTTGGAGAATTGAGATCTCATCGGCTTGCTTCCTGCAGAGTTCCTTGCTCCTACTGAGTTCTTCTAGAAGATCCTCATAATTTTCTGTGAGACATACTTCAGAGTCTGAATCAGTATTAGACAATGGAGCCCTTATTCCTACCTGTTCTGGTGTTGTCTTATCCTGAGTTTCCTCCTCTGACTCAGATAGAACAGTTAGTCTGAACTGAGTTTCCTCCTCTCCATCTGAGTTGCTTGAGTTACTATCACTCGGGGAATTACTTTTCCTTTCAGCTGTAGTGCTTCTGACTTCTGGTGATCCTTCCATGAGGATTGCTAATGACTCCCGCATTTCCTTGGATGTAGTGCAGTGTGCAATTTGATCCAAGGTAGGAGTATCAACTGCACTTGCAATGATGTCTTTGGCCCTTTTGTCTAAGTTGACTAAGATGATCTCATCTTCAGTCATTTTCTTGGGCAAGGACTTGTGGAGGTTTCGCCCTTCATGTACGATTTGAAACATTCTTGGATCTAGAGCTTCCATGAATATTCTAGCTCTTATTCTCCATAAGCTATAATTTTCTTTAGAGCATGCATCTATTCTTGATTCCATAGCTAATGATCCTTAGACACTCGCTGGCAGATCTGTTCAAGCTGTTAAGCTTTATTTGAACAACCTCGCTTTGATACCACTTGTTGTTTATGGGGGTGTCTACCCAGATCACCTAGAGGGGGGGGGGGGGGGGGGGGTGAATAGGTTTTTCTAATTTATACTATCCCCTTTAGGTATTTCTCGATTGTGATTAACGGATTTGCAGAATGTAAAGAACTAATCACAGAAAGCACACAATCGATCTATAGAGGTTCCTCAAGTCTGGGCGTCTTGAGTAGTCCTCTGTCCCTCTGCGCCTACCCAGCGATCCGCTAGGCTCGGCAAACTCCGCCAAAATATTCCGGCCCTCAAGCCTTACACCACGGCCCCGCAGGTCCCAACAACCTAGGCCCTCAAGCCCCTACTGCCCCCGAGCCCGCAAGCTCGACACTCGGGCTCTCAAGCCCTACCTTTCGGACCCGCAAGTCCGAACAGCCTAGACCTGCAAGTCCCTACTGCCCCCGAGCCCGCAAGCTCGACAAATCGCACCCGCGAGTGCACTGCCCTGGCCCTCCAGCCTCACAGCTCTCCAGCCCTCAAGCTAGACAATATGGCCCGCAAGCCTTACAAGAGATTACAGATATAAACTGTTTCTTCTGCCTGATGTTGATCGGCAACCTTAGCCTGATGATGATCGCCTTCTTGAGAATGAAGAGAATGCTTCTGAATCAGATCTTGAATGCACGGTTCTTCTTCAATTCTTTCTTAGCCAGATGTGGATTGGCTTCTTAGCAGTCAGTGAGGATGACTGCTTCTTGAGAGCTTCTTCTTTTTCTCCGCAAGAATGTACTGTTCTATTGAACGGCGGGATACTTTTGCTGGTTCTCTCTTGCACGCGAAGTTATCTTTTCTAGGGCAACCATGTTGCCTTTTATAGAGAGGACAAGCCGTATAACGGTCACATTAGCTTTCCTTTCCTGTCAGATGCCCATCCTTCATAGCAGGCCGTGATTGGACAATCAGGCGGCGACATTAATTTCTGACAGTGCATCCGCGAGATTTGAATTTGTCTCGACGATATATTCCATCGTTACGACGACATGGAATGTATCTCGACGACATGTCTTTGTCGGCCCCTTGTGCTTTGGTAATTCTTCAGGTCTCCTTGCTTCTGCTTTTGATGCTTGTATTTCAACGATACGGGACATGCTGGCGTTCCTGCATATACGACGATATGCTTCCTTTGTTTGTGTCGTTGGGACCTTCCTTTGATAGTATCTCTGCGTTTGTTTTGCCTATCATTACAGCGATAAGCATACTTTGCCGACCATCCCTTCTGTCCTTCTCGACGATAAGATCACTTTAAGTACATGACAAGTTGTTGATCTCTGCACGCATAAACTAGATGGAATGTTAAATACAATTTGCATTTATCATTGAGCAGAGCACTTTCTTCAAATCAGGAACCTTGCAGGGCGCTGTTCCCAACACTTAAAGCAGGTATAAATGAATTAATAATGCAAATACCTGAAGAGAACTCGCGAACACCTACTAATCTCTGCAAAAGAGAATTCAAAGCAGGTATCAAAGAAATTATAATGCGAGTACCCGAAGAAAACTCGCGAACACCTGCTAATTTCTGCAAAAGAGAACTTAAAGCAGGTATAAATGAATCTATAACGCGAGTACCTGAAGAGAACTCGCGAATACCTGCTAATCTCTGCAAAAGAGAACTAAAAGCAGGTATAAAAGAATATAACGCGAGTACCTGAAGAAAACTCGCGATCACCTGCTAATCTCTGCAAAAGAGAACTCAAAGCAGGTATAAAAGAGTTTAACGCGAGTACCTGAAGAAGACTCGCGATCACCTGCTAACCTCTGCAAAAGAGAATTGAAAGCAGGTAAAAGAATCTATAACGCGAGTTCCTGAAGAGAACTCGTGAATACCTGTTAACTTCTACAAAAGAGAACTCAAAGCAGGTAAAAGAATCTATAACGCGAGTACCTGAAGAGAACTCGCGAATACCTGCTAACCTCTACAAAAAGAGAACTCAAAGCAGGTATTAAAGAATCTATAACGCGAGTACCTGAAGAGAACTCACGAATACCTGCTAACCTCTACAAAAGAGAACTCAAAGCAGGTACAAAAGAAACTATAACGCGAGTACCTGAAGAAATTGGCGAACACCTGCTAATTTCTGCAAAAGAGAACTTAAAGCAGGTATAAATGAACTAATAACACGAGTACCTGAAGAGAACTCGCGAACACCTGCTAATTTCTGCAAAGGAGAACTTAAAGCAGGTATAAATGAATCTATAACGCGAGTACCTGAAGAGAACTCGCGAATACCTGCTAATCTCTGTAAAAGAGAACTCAAAGCAGGTATAAAAGAATATAACACGAGTACCTGAAGAAAACTCGCGATCACCTGCTAATCTCTGCCAAAGAGAACTCAAAGCAGATATAAAAGAGTTTAACCCGAGTAGCTGAAGAAGACTCGCGATCACCTGCTAACATCTGCAAAAGAGAATTGAAAGCAGGTAAAAGAATCTATAACGCGAGTGCCTGAAGAGAACTCGTGAATACCTGCTAACCTCTGCAAAAAGAGAACTCAAAGCAGGTATAAAAGAATATAACGCGAGTACCTGAAGAAAACTCGCGATCACCTGCTAATCTCTGCGAAAGAGAACTCAAAGCAGGTATAAAAGAATATAACGCGAGTACCTGAAGAAAACTCGCGATCACCTGCTAATCTCTGCAAAAGAGAACTCAAAGCAGGTATAAAAGAATCTATAACGCGAGTACCTGAAGAGAACTCGCGAATACCTGCTAACCTCTGCAAAGGAGAACTCAAAGCAGGTAAAAGAATCTATAACGCGAGTACCTGAAGAGAACTCGCGAATACCTGCTAATCTCTGCAAAGGAGAACTCAAAGCAGGTATAAAAGAATATAACGCGAGTACCTGAGGAGAACTCACGATCACCTGCTAACCTCTGCAAAGGAGAACTCAAAGCAGGTAAAAGAATCTATAACGCGAGTAGCTGAAGAGAACTCGCGAATACCTGCTAATCTCTACAAAGGAGAACTCAAAGCAGGTATAAAAGAATATAACACGAATACCTGAGGAGAACTCGCGATCACCTGCTAATCTCTGCGAAAGAGAACACAAAGCAGGTATAAAAGAATCTATAATGCGAGTACCTGAAGAGAACTCGCGAATACCTGCTAACCTCTGCAAAGGAGAACTCAAAGCAGGTAAAAGAATCTATAACGCGAGTACCTGAAGAGAACTCACGAATACCTGCTAACCTCTACAAAAGAGAACTCAAAGCAGGTAAAAGAATCTATAACGCGAGTACCTGAAGAGAACTCGCGAATACCTGCTGCAAAAGAGAACTCAAAGCAGGTATAAAAGAATATAACGCGAGTACCTGAAGAAAACTCGCGATCACCTGCTAATCTCTGCGAAAGAGAACTCAAAGCAGGTAAAAGAATCTATAACGCGAGTACCTTAAGAGAACTCGCGAATACCTGCTAATCTCTGCAAATGAGAACTCAAAGTAGGTATAAAAGAATATAACGCGAGTACTTGGGGAGAACTCGCGATCACCTGCTAACCTTTGAAACAGAGAACTTAAAGCAGGTATAAATGAATCTATAACGCGAGTACCTGAAGAGAACTCGCGAATACCTGCTAATCTCTGTAAAAGAGAACTCAAAGCAGGTATAAAAGAATATAACACGAGTACCTGAAGAAAACTCGCGATCACCTGCTAATCTCTGCCAAAGAGAACTCAAAGCAGATATAAAAGAGTTTAACCCGAGTAGCTGAAGAAGACTCGCGATCATCTGCTAACCTCTGCAAAAGAGAATTGAAAGCAGGTAAAAGAATCTATAACGCGAGTGCCTGAAGAGAACTCGTGAATACCTGCTAACCTCTGCAAAAAGAGAACTCAAAGCAGGTATAAAAGAATATAACGCGAGTACCTGAAGAAAACTCGCGATCACCTGCTAATCTCTGCGAAAGAGAACTCAAAGCAGGTATAAAAGAATATAACGCGAGTACCTGAAGAAAACTCGCGATCACCTGCTAATCTCTGCAAAAGAGAACTCAAAGCAGGTATAAAAGAATCTATAACGCGAGTACCTGAAGAGAACTCGCGAATACCTGCTAACCTCTGCAAAGGAGAACTCAAAGCAGGTAAAAGAATCTATAACGCGAGTACTGAAGAGAACTCGCGAATACCTGCTAATCTCTGCAAAGGACAACTCAAAGCAGGTATAAAAGAATATAACGCGAGTACCTGAGGAGAACTCACGATCACCTGCTAACCTCTGCAAAGGAGAACTCAAAGCAGGTAAAAGAATCTATAACGCGAGTAGCTGAAGAGAACTCGCGAATACCTGCTAATCTCTACAATGGAGAACTCAAAGCAGGTATAAAAGAATATAACACGAGTACCTGAGGAGAACTCGCGATCACCTGCTAATCTCTGCGAAAGAGAACACAAAGCAGGTATAAAAGAATCTATAATGCGAGTACCTGAAGAGAACTCGCGAATACCTGCTAACCTCTGCAAAGGAGAACTCAAAGCAGGTAAAAGAATCTATAACGCGAGTACCTGAAGAGAACTCACGAATACCTGCTAACCTCTGCAAAAGAGAACTCAAAGCAGGTAAAAGAATCTATAACGTGAGTACCTGAAGAGAACTCGCGAATACCTACTAATTTCTGCAAAAGAGAACTCAAAGCAGGTATAAAAGAATATAACGCGAGTACCTGAAGAAAACTCGCGATCACCTGCTAATCTCTGCGAAAGAGAACTCAAAGCAGGTAAAAGAATCTATAACGCGAGTACCTGAAGAGAACTCGCGAATACCTGCTAATCTCTGCAAATGAGAACTCAAAGTAGGTATAAAAGAATATAACGCGAGTACTTGGGGAGAACTAGCGATCACCTGCTAACCTTTGAAACAGAGAACTGAAAGCAGGTAAAAGAATCTATAACGCGAGTACCTGGAGAGAACTCGCGAATACCTGTTAACCTCTACAAAAGAGAACTCAAAGCAGGTAAAAGAATCTATAACGCGAGTACCTGAAGAGAACTCGCGAATACCTGCTAATTTCTGCAAAAGAGAACTCAAAGCAGGTATAAAAGAATATAACGCGAGTACCTGAGGAAAACTCGCGAACACCTGCTAGTCTCTACAAAAGAGAACTGAAAGCAGAAATAAAATATAACGCGAGTACCTGAAGAGAACTCGCGTTCCACCTGCTAGTCTCTGCAAAAGAGAACTGAAAGCAGGAATAAAATGAATTCATAACTGTTTGTCTTTGCTATTTTACTTACTTGTAGATATTCATATGCGATCTTCTGTTTTTAGCGTTATTCCTTATAAAACTTCAAATCCTTTCCGAAAACCTCCATGGAAGAGATATCTCCACAAGTGTAGATAATAAGTATTGGATCGTGCGGTCAACTTTCAACCCGAGCTGCTGGAAGCTCGAGCTCTGATTATATGAGAATTCCAAAAGAATAATTGCCGAGTTATCATGAAATGTTGCCCTGACGGTTTATCATTTTAGTTCTAAAGTAGATCCTGACTGACTCAGTGAAAGTCAATGAAGATGAATCGCGGTCTGAAACTGCCAGAGATTATATCTTCATAAGCTCTGATTGTAAGCAATGAGTAGTGCAGTTAGAAATCAATCCAGTCGACTAATAAGTCCATTTCCCGACAATTAGAGTGAAAGCTTTGACTCTATTATCTCGAGTCGGAAATATTGCCTTGCGGCTTCCTGTAATAACCTGCTTTCCAGCTTTTACGGCTAGGATAATTCCAAACTGCCTGATTTATTATGCTGATGTACCTCCTTATCTCAAACCGGTCGGTTTAATATGCCAAACCGCCCGGTCTGTTATATCTGTTAAATCATGTTTTCTCCCAAATGGCCCTAAAGGACCATATGAGATGAGATAACTTCATGTAACGAAGTAAGAAATGGCTACAGACTCAGATGACCAAGTGGGCAGGTGGGCCTAGGCGGCGAACATTGCTTTCCTCAAGTGGTCATAAGAGCTGTAGAAATAAAGAAAAAGATAAGTACAGACCCAGATGACCAAGTGGGCAGGTGGGCCTAGGCGGCGAACATTGCTTTCCTCAAGTGGTCATAAGGGATGTAAGTGACTCAACTGCTCTCTTGCATAGGGTTACAAGCCGAGTTGATCAATTGGGCAGGTGGGCCTAGGCGGCGAACATTGCTTTCCTCAGAGAGATCAACTCAGTTGTGGGTCCCGTTTAGGCATCGCTTGAGAGTACCTAGGAGTATTCGATGGTCACAGACTAAGATGATCAGTTGGGCAGGTGGGCCTAGGCGGCGAACATTGCTTTCCTCAGAAATATCATCAAAGTTGTAACTATATCCCTCTTGGGGCATGATAGAGCTAACATTCACCTAGACCTCCCTTTATGCTGGGGTGTGTTAGATATCAGCCGGGATCCAAGGTTCCGAAGACCACCGCACGGGAATTGGCAAGCTACCACTACATGTGTGCGAAAACTCCCCGCTACACATGATCTTCGTGGTTTTACGCTAATGACTACAATCCGAGGGGGTTCGAGCAGAACTTGGCGATGTCTCCGTGGTTCAGTGAGTTTGATAATAAGTAAAAAGAAATAGGCAGGTCACAAGGAAGAGTGTCAGTATTGTAGATATCAAAATGCAAACAAATTAGAGCATTATCATTAAGGACATAACCGTTTTGAGATCGTCGCCGCTCCGAGTATGAGAGATGACTTCACTATCACTTGTCTGGAGGCGATGAGTTCCATTTCTTAACACCTTGATGATAAATGAACCTGCCCAGTTAGGATTTAATTTCCCAACGGGACCTGATCTGCTTGATAGTTGCTTCATCCTGAAGTGAAGTTCTAGGTGAAGTAGCCGCCTCAAAGGCTTGTAGATAAAAACCTGGATCACTTATTCTAGAATAGACTGGTAGACGAGGTTCATCTCAGAGCTACCTCCCAACAAATTCTTATAGAACTCATGGTGAGGAATAGAGAGCTCTTCTACTTCAAGTTGCGGAAAATGTTCTATATGATTGCTGGAAAGCTCGTCATTAGTAGTCGTTGCAGTATGAAGTTGAGAATCCACTTGTCTTTTGAGTAGAATGTTCTCTGCTAACAAGTGATGGATGTCGTTGTTTTGCACACGCATTTCTGGATGATCGGAGGGATGCCCGAGGCCCTTTGACGAATGATCCATGAAAACAGGAATCGGCGAAAGAGAAAAAATGAAATAACTTTCAAACGGAGCCAAATTTTTGAAATCTGAGGGTTAAAAGGTGCCTGAATGGGGTTCAATTTTTGGATAGTTTGGCTTAAGCCGGTCGCGACGGGCTTTGAATTTCTGAATTCCGACACCCGGATCAAAAGTTATGGCCGTTTTAAAATTGAATGTATTTTAGGCCAAATCTCGCATCTTCATCGCAACTGTTGTTCATCAACCACTCGCTATCTGAAGCTCGCGTGTTTCTGTTGAATCCAAAATTGTCCCCACGTCCTCGATGCTCGATCCCAGAGGAAAGAGAGGGGGTAATGGTCGAGCAGCTGGTTACTTGAGTCGCAAATGAAGAGCAGAGAGAAGAACAGAGGGTCGCTAGCTTGCGGCGAGGCCAGACTTCGCCCGCCGCGGCAAATGCCACTCCTACGACGGGCTTTCCCTTTATTTAATAATCTGTATTACAACTTGCCATTTTTAGTACACGGAAACAGAATGAATACAAGAGAGTGGCAGGTAAGAAAAGTAAGCCGCTCAGGCTGTTCGCTGAAGCTGCCCAGGCTGTTAGCCGAGGCCGCCCGACCTATTTGCCAAGGCCACCCGGCCTGTTTGCCGAGGCCGCCCATCCGCTCAGCCTGTTCGCCGAGGTCTCCTAGACAGGCCGCAGTTGGGTGCGGTCTGGCTGTTTCTAGCCGCCATTTTTTCCCCCCAACTTGCATGTCCCTCTGTTCATGTCGAGGGTCCTCTTTATAGGCTCTGGGTCGATGTCATCACCGCCGGTGAGCCGGTGACTAGAGTTCTACCCACGTGGTCTGAAGATGGAGGCCGCCCCACCTGGGCGGTTTGAAGGAGGAGGCCGCCTACCCGGGTGGTTTGAAGGAGGAGGCCGCCTACCTGGGCGATTTGAAGGAGGAGGCCGCCCCACCTGGGCGGTTTGAAGGAGAAGACCGCCTACCCGGGCAGTTTGAAGTAGGAGGCCGCCTACTCGGGCGGTTTGAAGGAGGAGGCCACCTACCCGGGCGGTTTGAAGGAGGAGGCCGCCTACCCGGGCGGTTTGAAGGAGGAGGCCGCCCCACCTGGGCGGTTTGAAGGAGGAGGCCGCCCCACCTGGGCGGTTTGAAGGAGGAGGCCGCCTACCCGGGCGATTTGAAGGAGGAGGCCGCCCCACCTAGGCGGTTTGAAGGAGGAGACCGCCTACCCGGGCGGTTTGAAGGAGGAGGCCGCCCCTTCTTACCACTTTGGGTATGAAAAAAGCCTTTGTGTGAGGTATGATCCTTCCCGGGCGCGTAATCTGTAAAAATGTAGCAAAAAAGGCCTCCCAGGGGAGGATCGCCGATTTCTGGGTCAACATACTTAGTATTGTGAGTGATGCCTCTTCAAATCAAGGGAACATTGATGGCAATATTCCCAACAATCTCCCCATATTTGAAGAAGGTAGAACATTCTCAATGCTAAGATACATAACAAATAAACTTATCATGCAAATGTACTACACAACATTCATGATATCATAACATATACATGTTAATATTACTATTGCATTACAGATATTGTCATGACAGATTATATTCATGTCAGACATAATAACAGCATTGTTTATCAAACCAATAATATAATTAACTAATTATATCTAGGCATGACAGAATATCTAAAGCAATAATACTGAATCATATTAAGTTTTGACTAATATTAGCCTATAACATAAACCAACAGATTCAACAAAAACTTTCAATTTCATTTCAGTCATAATGTTCAGATATTGTTCTAATTGAATTTCAGAAGAACTGAATACATTAATTTAGGTGTTTCTCCTCTTAGAAGATGTTGAACATTCAGCATTGTCAGCAACAACTTCTTTTCCTTTTGTTGAGGCTTCCTTGTCTTCAGCAGCATTAGTGGCAGTGTCCTTTTCAGCATTAGCTGCTTCTATCTCTGCTATCTTTTTCTTGTTTTCTTTCCTCTTGAAGTATAAACATGGCTTTGGAATGTACCTTGAAGGCATCCTCCTTGGGTTGTCCTCCTCACAAGATTTTCCTTAAAGAGTCTTTCTCTTCATGTGTTCCTTTCTAGATGCTTTATCCATTCCTCAGCTGGATAAATCCTATCAATATCTTTGCAGACTTGCTCATGGCTTAGCCAGGCATTCAATATTATGCTCTTGGAGTCCTCACTCCAATATTCATAATCTGGGTCTCTGCTCTGCTCATCCATTTGCTTGACCATATATTCCTCAGCTAGCATCATGTGCTCTCTCTTCCTTCCCTTTGCCAGTTGAGCATTTTGAGCAATTCTGGCCTGGCCCTCAAAATCAAAATCTTCCTTTCAATAGTTATCCAGTAGTGGAAGATTTAAGGCAATCCTAGTTCCTTGTAGCACCTGGAGAGCCAATTCTGAATTGGCCACCTCCCCCTTTCTGGATTCTTCAATAAGTTTAGCTTCTATGGACTAGGAGACAGCTGCTACAGAACCTGCGAGGGTCTGGAAAGCATTTTCCAGATCAGATTTCATATCATCTTTCATCCTTTCTGTTTCACTGATCACTGTGGTGGCAGTTTTCCAGACAAACTCTTCTATATGGTTGGAGGCTTTTTCTATAACCTCATCTGTCTTGCTTACATTGTTCTTGACATAAGACATATCTTGCTCAGACAGGTTGAGATGTTTGTCCATTGATCTGAGGATTGTGCACTGAGAGACCACTGACTTTTCTGTCAGATCAATCCACTTTGTCATCTGTTTATTAAGGGCAGCAGTGTCTTCCTTAATCTCTTTGATCTCAGCCATGACTTCTTTCTTTATGGACAATATTGAACTGTCAATATAGTTCTTCATTGAAAGCATTTGACCTTCAATTAATATGCTGATGGAGCTGAGCAGCTTGTCATGGGATATATCAGATGTCGATGGGACATCAGATAGAATATCTAGCTCCCCCACAGCCTGAGCAGGGATTTGTTCCCCTTCAACTGGATCAGGTAAGTTTTCCTTTTCAGTATTAGCACAAGGCTGGTCTTCATCTTGATCCATGACAGCATTCTGCTTGGCATCTTCAGCATTCTTCTGATTCTCCCTCTCACTTGGGGCATTATCATCTTTATCATCTACATTTAGATTAATATCATCATTAGCTTTAGTGTTAGTGTGAATATTAGTGGGATTACTGACATGTACATTACCTGATAAATTCTCTTTTTCTTCTTGAACAATTCTTTCTTGCTCCCCCTCACTTGGAGCGTCATTATTGTCCTGATCATCTCCCCAGAAGTTTGCTGGTTCAGGAGGGATAAGTTTAATACTTTGCTCTAGATTGAATACTAATGAGTCAATCTTACCCTGAAGATCAGCAGGAGCAATGACTTCATCATCCTCATTATCTTCTGAGGAGGAGTGTATGATTTGCACACTTTTATCAGCAGTGGCAGGATTGGAGGAATCACAAGTAGTGTGATCTTCTTCATGTCCTTCTGACATGACCTTAGTTGCAGCAGCAGCAACAGCTTCAACCTTTTGATGCTCTTTCTTAGTAGCATCATCTTTTTCCCTATCATGCTCTTTCTCAGCAGCATGGTCTACATGACATTCAGTGTCATGTTCTCCTTCTTTATCCTTTGGAGTACTGCTGTCTGGTTCCTTATTGTCCACAGCTGGGATATTGCCTCCTTCCTCTGACTTAGATTCAGAGCAGACAATCCTTGCTTTTCTCAGCCCTTTAACTAAGGTTTTCTTCTTCTCCTTGGGCTCAGAGTTTTGGCTCATGGGGAGGACCCTTGTGAACATGTCCAAGGTTTTGATGTACATCCTTTTGAGATAATGTAGGTTTGTTCCTTTGGACTTATTAAATTCCTCTGGGTAGGTGTTTAGAAGGTAGAGTGAGAGAATTCTGCCTAGGTTGGGGGCCTGCAGACATTCTCTTATCCTTAGAAATAACACCTCTGCCCAAGATGTCTTCTTCTTCTTCAGAATAACTCTTGACAACAAATCAAACATGTGTTTTGAGATGGTGTCATGAGAGCATGGCTTGCAAAAGATGGCCTTGCCAACAATATCAGAGAGCAATTTGCCTCTCTGGTTAAAGAACTTCCTCTTTAGTGACCCATATTTGGCATCATTATATTCACACCATTGTAGTGCTTGATCTTTGTCTTGTTCAGAAATGTCATCTTCCTCCTCTTCACTGCAAGAGGTCAACTGCAGGGCCTTCTCCATTTTCTTGGGAGATATTCTTATCTTCATGCTTCCTATCCTTCCTTTGATAGAGGAATTTGAAAAGGACATCTTGGCATTGGAGAAGAATTCCAGAACTTCGGTTCTGAGAATCATGGAGGGATCAGACAATACATACTCAAGTCCTTGGTCTGAAAGAAGTTGTATCACTTCTTTTATTTCTTCTAGAGCATGCATGAATCCATTTCGAACTATTTTATAGCCCTCATGAAGCTCTTTTGTCATCTTTGGCGCCATTTCTTCTGAAGGTTAGGTTGCTGAGACGGGAGGTAGAAGGGCTCATCTCGTCGGTTAGGTTAATTGAAAAGTGAACTAAATTAATCAACATTTTGATATTTATAGAGGCTCTATTTAGGTTTTGATTTTTCCCTAAGTATATAAGTTGATTAACCTTAATCAATTTGATTGATTTTGTATTATTGAGTTGTCAATTTGGTCAAAATTTAATTGAGCCAGCTCGACTCAGCGGAACTGCTGAGACTGAGGTGTTATCCGTTGGGACACTGTATTGACAACCGCTGAGACAGTTCTAGTTGTCTTAGCGGATTAGCTGAGATCTTCTCAGTTATCTCAGCGGTTCAGCTGATACCTTCTCAGCTGTTTCAGCTGATTTCACTATCATTGATCCTAAGCATGCTAAATTCAGATAGCATTAAACTTTTTGGCATGTGTCAAGACCTGAACATGCTACAAATTATTTAGGTAGCACTTTTCCTATCAAGGCTTGTTATACATGATTACATGTTATATTAAAGCTAGGGAATAACATCATAAGCAAGACATACAAATTAGTAGAATAAGATCTATACTAAATTCAACATGCCAAACTCAATTTTAAAAACATTAAACTTTGCCTCATCCAATGGCTTTGTAAAGATGTCAGCAACTTGTTTGTCAGTGGGGACAAATTCAAGGCATACATCATTACATTCTACATGCTCTCTAATAAAATGATACCTTATCTCTATATGCTTAGTCCTGTCATGTGAAACAAGATGCTTAGCTATATAGATAACACTGGATGAGTCACAATATAGGGGATAATTACTTACCTTGAGGTTATAGTCCTCTAACTAATGTTGTATCCACAAAAGTTGTGCACAGCAACTTCCTGCAGCTATGTATTCAGATTCAGCTATGGATATTGCCACACTGGTCTGCTTCTTACTGCTCCATGATATCAACCTTCTTCCTAGGAATTGACAAGTTCCACTTGTACTTTTCTTATCTTCTTTGCAACCTACAAAATCAGCATCTGAAAAGCCAATTAGTTCAAAATCATTATTCTTAGGGTACCAAAGGCCAAGGTGTTGGCTGCCCTTAAGGTATCTCAAAATCCTCTTTGCAGATGAGTAATGAGATTCCTTAGGGCATGCTTGGTACCTAGCACAAACACATGTAGCATACATAATGTCTAGTCTACTGGCAGTTAGATACAACATGGACCCAATTATGCACTTGTACAATTCATCAAAGAGCTTACCCTTTTCATCCTTGTCCAAGGAAATGTTGGACCCCATGGGAGTTTTCATGGTGGAGGCTGATTCCATCCCAAACTTCTTAATAATCTTCCTAGTTTACTTGGTCTGAGAGATGAAAATTCCCTCATCAGACTGTTTCACTTAGAGGCCTAAAAAGTACTTGAGCTCTCTCATGCTGCTCATCTCAAACTCCCCCTGCATAAGGTTGGCAAACCTTTTACAAAGGTTGTCATCTGTAGACCCAAAGATTATGTCATCAACATAAATTTGGACTAGAAGACACTTGCCCTTTATTTCCCTAAGAAACAACGTGCTATCTATCTTTCCCCTTAAGAACTTGTTCTTGATGAGAAAGCTAGACAAGGTCTCATACCAATCCCTAGGGGCTTGCCTTAGACCATATAGAGCTTTCCTAAGCAAATAAACATGAGAGGATAGGGTATGATGAACAAAACGTGAGGGCTGCTCCACATATACCTCTTCCTTTTGATTGCCATTCAGGAATGCTGATTTGACATCCATCTGGTATACTTTGAACCCTTTGTGGGCAGCATAGGCTAGGAATATCCTTATTGCTTCTAACCTTGCAACTGAGGCAAATGTTTGATCAAAGTCAATACCTTCTTCTTGTCTGTACCCTTTGGCCACTAGTCTGACTTTATTCTTGATGGTGGTGCCATTCTCATCAAGCTTACTCATATAGATCCATTTGGTGCCAATGATATTGTGTCCTTGAGGTTTTGACACCAATTTCCACGCCTTGCACCTTTTGAACTGAAACAGTTCTTCTTGCATTGCTTAAATCCAAAAGGTGTCTTCACTTGCTTCTTCAAATTTCTTGGGCTCCATTTGTGATAGAAAGCTCAAGAATAGGGCTTCATTGTGAGCCCTGCTTCTGGTAACCACTCCTTGGTTTACATCTCCAATTATTTGGTTTCTTAGATGATCCCTTAGGTGTCGATTTATTGCAGGCAATCTGTCAGCTATCTGCAGCTCTTCTTCTTGAGCAGCATCATCTTCAGCAGCTTGCTGATCTTCAACTTCAGGGATTGCTACCTCTGAATTGACCTTGCTTGTGTTGGGTATGTCTTGGAGAGATATGTCTTGTACTTGATGTTCATTACCTGTCAGAACAGGAGAGCTGGACCAGCCCTTATAGAGCAGGCTGGTCTCATCAAACACTACATGCATAGACTCTTCTACAATATGAGTTTTTTGTTGAATACTCTATATGCTTTTCTATGTGAGCTATATCCAACAAGAACCCCTACATTGCATTTTTCAGCAAACTTAGTTAATTGAGATTTTCCATTATTTAAAATGTAGCATTTGCAACCAAAGATTCCAAAGTATGAAATAGTTGGTTGGTTGCCTTTCAGAATCTCATAGGGGGTTATTCCTAGGACCTTATTGATAGATGCTCTATTGAGAACATAACATTCAGTATTGACTGCCTCAGCCAAGAAATATTCTTGGAGTGAGGAGTCACAAAGCAGTGTTCTCCCAGCCTCTATCATGATCCTATTCCTCCTCTCAGCCACACCATTTTGTTGTGGAGTCCTTGGGGAGGAGAACTCTTGGTGATACTAAATTCTTGGCAAAACCTTGTCATTGCCCCAGATTGAAATTCTGTACCATGGTCAGTTCTAGAAAAATATTCTTGGAGTGAGGAGTCACAAAGCAGTGTTCTCCCAGCCTCTATCATGGTCCTATTCCTCCTCTCAGCCACACCATTTTGTTGTGGAGTCCTTGGGGAGGAGAACTCTTGGTGATACCAAATTCTTGGCAAAACCTTGTCATTGCCCCAGATTGAAATTCTGTACCATGGTCAGCTCTAGTCTTGACCACAGAACATTGAAGTTCATTCTGGATTGCCTTAACATGGTTTATAAAGACATTTAAAGTATCAAATTTCTTCTTAAGGAAGAATACCCAAGTATACTTTGAATGATCATCAACAATCTCCGAAGTATACAACTTCTCACCTAGGCTCTGAATTGGCAAAGGACCAAACAAGTCCATGTGCAATAGATAAAGACATCTTTCAGTGTCTTTGGAGCCAATGCTTTTAAAGGTGGCTCTTGTTTGTTTGCCCATTTGGCATGCATGACATGGACCACTTTTAACACATTTTAAATTTGGACTATTTTTAGCTAAATTTTTAGAAAATAGCTTATACATTGTCTTGTAGTTGATGTGAGCAAGTCTCTTGTGCCATTGAACACAAAGAGACTCACTCTCTTTGGCCACAAGACACACATGAGAAGAAGAAGAATTGCACTTAAAATCTAAGCAATACACATTCTCACTCCTAGTTCCTGAGAGAATGATCTCTAAGTCATGTGACTTTTTGATCAAGCACTTATCATTGTGGAATTCAATGACATAGCCTAAGTTACACAATTGACTTATGCTTACAAGGTTGTGTTGCAACCCTTCAACATAAGTCACCTTTGTGATGGAGACTATGACATTTGAGATCATACCATAACCTATGGCGATGCTTTTTTCTGATCCACCAAAGATAACCTTAGGTCCATTCTTCACAGCTTTGTATTCCTGTAGAAGACTTTTGGTCTCAGTCATGTGCCTTGAGCACCCACTGTCCAAGTACCAAATTTGCCCAAGGCTGGTACTTGAACTATCCTGCAAGAAGGAATTTAATTACCCTTAGGAGCCCAAGTAATTTTGGGTCCTAGGCTTTTGTTAGCATGGAAAGACTTCACACCTGCTGCAACCTTTGCAGGAAAGCTCATTTTTGCACTTGGCACATTGGGTTTGTGTCAACAATCTATGGCAAAATGTCCCACCTTACCACAGCACCAACAGTCATGAATATTATATCTTCTCTTCTGAACCTTCTTTGAAGAATTAACATCAATATGCTTGGGTTCATGAGGGAAGACAACAACATTCTTCTTAATCCTTTCAGCAATGATCTGGCTGAAGGTTAACCTGTGGTCAGTCTTAACAGCCTTTGTCTTAATGACATCAGCTTGCCTTGGCTTGGAAGCTAGGCAAGATTTGATGACATCAGACACAGAGCTGTTAGGCATGTCAACAGGTTTGACAGCAGCCAAGAGCTTTGCTGGAATGGATTTGGAAGAGCTTGCTTTCTTACTCTTGAATGATGGAGCTGAAGTACCAAAAACAAATGGTCCAAAATGGGCCATTTGAATTTCTTCATGGGTAGCCTTCATACCACTCATCCCAATGCCCTTTCTTCTACTATGGGAAGGAGTGCTTTCCTTCCTATAGGAACTTCCATTCTTCCAGTGACCATACATGTTGTCATGGTCATACCTGTTAGAGGGAAATAACACATTTTGAAAGGTGGTATGAGGCTTAGCCTTAGCCTTGCTCTTTTCTCCACTCCCTTCACCCACTTCCACTTTATTGAACCCTAGTCCTCTTCTATTGGTTTGAGAGGAGAAGGTGTCAATAATTGGAAGCACTGATTTGGGCTTGGAGAATTGAGCCACTAGATTCTTCTCTTTGAGAAGCTTCTCCTCAAGGTCCTTGATGACATTGTTCTTTTGGGAAATGGTGCTCAATCGGACAATTGGTATCCCCTTGAGCTGGCTTATCTCTCTACTCATCTAAGCCACCAGGATAGGAGACTCAGTACAATCTTGCTTAGCCAACTTAAGGGAAGCAATTTCTTGAGCTTGTCACTTGGCCAGCTTCTTGCTCTTTTTTAGAGCATCTAATAAAGCATCATACTTGTCAATCATTTGATTGGCAGCCACTTCAGATTCTGAATCATTTTCATCAATTGATGAGCATGCTTCAGAGTTTGGCATTGACTCGTACTCAGAAGAAGGGGGGAGAGTAGGTACCTTGTCAGGAATGTCCTGATTATCTTCATCATCATCTATTATGGCCATTAAGCCATGATGTTCTCTTGCATCTTCATCCTCCTCTATATCACTGTCTGAAGGTGATAGAGGGGCCCTGATACACACCTTTGCAGCAAGAAAGTCCTTATCTTCCTCAGTTGCAAACAACCCAATATAGGCTTCTTCTTCATCTGAATCTTAGGATGATGACTCGGATTCACTCCAGCTTTTGTCCTTCTTGGATATGAAGGACTTTTCTCCCTTCCTTCCCTTCTGGTGATAGGATTTCTTATCACCCTTCTCCTTCCTCTTGACTGGACAGTCAGTAATGGCATGTCCAGGCTTACTGCAGCAATAACAAATCACATTAGATGAAACATGTTTAGCATGTTTAGAGTCATACCTGTCCCCATTGGGGTGCTGCTTGTCTGATCTGTTGAGATCCTTCCTGGGATGTGAGGAGGAGGAAGGCTTGTTCTTCCACTGCTTCCTCCTCATCATCTTCTTGAAATGCCTTGAGAAGACAGCAACCTCCTCATCAGAAGAGCAGCTGTCAGATGTGCTGGACTCAGAATTTTCTGAGCCAGCAACCTTCCTTGGAGGTGTAGGCATCCTTGCCTTGCTCTTCTAGGATCCCTCAGCCTTGAGGGACACAGTCCTTTCCCCGGCATGAGGCCTGGAGGATGTGTCCTCCTCCTTCCTAGCAGATAGCTGCATCTCATAATAGAGCAGCTTTCCAAACAGAGTATGTGGAGGAGTCTCACCCAGCTTTGCCACCTCCCTGATGCCACAGATCTTGGTATCCCAGTCTCTAGTTAGAGATCTTAGGAATTTGTCATTCAGCTCATAATGAGTGAAGGTCCTTTCATAGAACCTCAACTCATTCACTATCCTGAAGAATCTTTCATAGCAATCAGCTATGCATTCCAGGCTTTGCTGCCTGAAGGCTTCATATTCCTGATTGAGGAGGGATTTCCTATCATCCCTCACCTCTTCAGTCCCTTCCATGTACACTACTAGTTTATCACACATGTCCTTGGCAGTCTCACAGTGTACCAAGTTCTGGAATGTTGAATCATCAGTAGCATTGATTATAATATTTTGAGCTCTTTTGTCCATTGCTGCCAATGCTATCTCATCCCTTGTCATTTTAGTGTATGACTTACCTACTTGCCTAGTAGGATCAATGTCGGAGGGCTATGTGATGAGAAAGGGGCCCTCCTGGACAGTGATAAAGATCCTAGGGTCTGAGGCCTCCATGAAAAGCCTAACCCTTTGCTTCCAAATGCCAAAGGTTTTCTTTATGCATATAGGAAGCTTCATAGACCCCATCTCTTTCTGAACTCCATTGGTAGCCATTGGATTTAGATCTTACTATACCTATGTAGGACCTGGTCAGACTATTAAATCCTTTTTGACCAACCTCCCTCTGATACCACTTGATAGTTTATAGGTATGTAGTCTAATTCACCTAGAGGGGGGTGAATAGGTCTCTTTGAATTTTATTTAATTATTTTTGCTAGGAAACAAAATAACAAGCACACACAGAAAACACACAAGTGTTTATAGTGGTTCCCCAAGACAGTGTGTCTATGGGTAGTCCACTTTCCCTCTACACCTTTCTAACAGTGTGTTAGACAATGCCAACTCCTCCAATCTCAGCTCCTAGAGCTTACAACTCAGATCCCTCAGGATCTCTCAAGCTTTCTCGAAGCCCTACCTCAGGCCAACCAGCCGTACCACTCAGAGTGCTCCCACTCCTACAGCTCATAGATCTCCTTGAACTCCTACCTCAGGCCTATCAAGAAGCCCTGCTTCTCAGGCAAGATGCCCTACTGCTCAGGCTCAATAGCCTTACAAACCTCGGGTCAAACAGCCCTACTACTCAGGTTCACCAACCCAACAATCTCAGGCACAGTGCCCTACAAGCTCAAAACAATACAGTTCCTACAGTGAATAAATGTTAAGCTTACAACATTAGACAACACTGGAATGATGTCTTCTATTGTTCCTGCACAGCTGGTGCTTCTTTGAAACTTGGCTGAATGAAAACTTCAGTCCTTGCTTCTTTCAGATCCTTCTCTTTAGTAGAGGTGAAAGGATCACCTTGCTCTTCTGAGTAGAAGATGTAACATCCCAACTCTAAAATAGGGTCTAGCCGGTTCAGTTGAACCCTTGAAGGAGCTTAGGTCGGGTCAGAGGAGAACCACGACCTGACCTTCGCCACTTAATGGTGGTCATTTAGAGAAATGACTGTTTTTGGTAACATTGTGCTTCACCACAACACCGAAATAGTACAGTGAGCATACGTGCTCCGAATCGAATTCCGTCAGTTGCGTTAAACCCGTATGATCCATACGAGTGCAACAGAATTCGTTTCGTTCCAATCTGAGGTCATTTAGAGAAAGTGACCCTTTTGAGTATCGTAGCGCGTCACGACGACGCGGTTTTAGAATATAGAGCATACGTGCTCCGAATCGACTTCCGTCAGTTGCGTTAAACTCCTATGATCCATACGAGTGCAACAGAATTCGTTTCGTTCCAATCCGAGGTCATTTGGTGAAAGTGGCCGTTTTAAGTATCGTAGCGCGTCACGACGACGTAGTTTTAGAATATAGAGTATACGTGCTCCGAATCGACTTCCGTCAGTTGCGTTCAACTCGTATGATCCATATGAGTGCAACGAAATTTGTTTCGTTCCAATCTGAGGTCATTTGGTGAAAGTGGCCGTTTTGAGTATCATAGCGCGTCACGACAACGTAGTTTTAGAATATAGAGCATAAGTGCTCCGAATCAACTTCCATCAGTTGCGTTGGACTCGTATGGTCGACACGAGTGCAACAGAACTCGTCTTGATTTAATCCGATGGCATTTGAGAAAGTTAGTCGAAATGAGTTATTTTGAGCTACGTGTCAACTCAAGCAAATAATTATGAGCAAACAGACCCGGAATAAACTTCAGATGATTTCGTTAGCTTCGCATGGTTGATACAAACACAACGACACCATCCACGCAATTTTTCTGCGCTTATATTAGAAGTTATGGTTATAGAAATATACAGGGCTTGAGACGTCAAACTTATATAGGGTCCCATATAAGTTGACATATTCTGGTTAAGGTATATTCAGGGCTTGGGCATAACTTGACATATACAAGAATACATTTTCAGAGATTGGTTTCTGGAAAACCATAACAGCAATTATGTAAATTTCGGGATTTATTTTTAGGAGAAGTATGACTATTTTCAAATTCCCTTACAAGGTTTTAGGCTGTTAGAACTTAGGAAAATTCTGAGGCACTGCGTTCGACGAACGCCACCCTGAGTTTGACGAACAGCATTTTTGATCTGCGTTCGACGAATGCCACCCTGAGTTTGACGAACAGCGTTTTCGATCTGCATTCGACGAACGCCACCCTGAGTTCGACGAATAGCGTATTCGATCTGCGTTCGACGAACTCCATCCGGAGTTCGACGAACAACGTGCTTCAATTTCCGTTTGACAAACTCCATCCTGAGTTCGACGAACGGCGTGCCTTAGTTCGACGAACGTCCTTCTCCAGAAAATCTTCAATTTATGCCTCAGTTCGACGAACTTCACATCGAGTTCGACGAACTCCTTTCTGGGTTCGACGAAAGCCTTGTTTGCTACGTTCGACGAATAGGCGGGAGATCGACGAACTATCTCCAGGAGCGGAAAAACCATGGGCGGAAAAACCATGGGCCGAAAAACCAGGGGCGGAAAAACCATGGGATGAAAATCGTGGGTGGGAGAAGAAGCTCACCGGGGGCTCGTGGAAGCTCTTGATTGGTCATCCATGGCTATAAATCGAGCCGGTTTGGTACTCGCCAGGGAGCGGGATCTTTTCCTCCTCGGGTAATGTGCAGGTATTACCCCATGGCAATGAGAATGGTAGGATACCTCTCTCTCTACCTCTGCTCTCCATCTCATGGTAGGGAGCTCTTCCTCCTTTTCCCCTTCATCACTTCTATGTTGCTTTACCGATCGTGGACCTGATCTGTTGGGGAGTTTATGCTAGCAGATTTCTTAGTTATATTAACAGTTTTTCCTGATTATGTTAACTAAATCCTGGCTGGTCTTTAATAGTTCTGGGTATATAATTATGCTAGCCAATTTTCCTTGTTCCTGTTAACAATCTTTGGGGGGGGGGGGGGGGGGGGGGGGGGGGGGGCTAGCAGATTTCCTAGCTTATGTTATCAAATTGTTCCCAATTTATGCTAACCGATTCCTCGCTGGTATTAACAAATTTCTGGGTATATATATGCTAACAGATTTCAGAACTTATGCTAACAAATCCTGGATTTCCTAATCGGGTGGGGTGGCTGCTTGGTTTTACCCTTCCAGGAATTTCATTATTGAAAATGTTCTTTTCTTTTTGTGGGAAAAAGGGGTTGGTGGTTGTTTGTTTTATATTAACAAAATTCTTGGTTTCATGCTAACAAGATTACAGGCTTGGTTCATTTTGGCATTCCTGATCATGTTGCTTGCTAGACTCTGTATATTTCCTATATTTGATTGGCTAATTTTGTATAACTCATTAGCTAAAAAACTGGATTGAGATATATATATATATATACACACACACATATATATATATAAATAAATATGCACAGGAGAAGGTGGATGAGCAAAGGCTCTAGTGCAACCCTTGGATGTTTCATGTGCTCCTACTCTTCCTCTAAGAGCTTTGCATATGATTGATGTACTAATATCGTTCTCTCTCTGTCCATGCAAGCCCTTATATGTTTATATATATGAGTTGTAAGCTTGCTTAAGAGAGGGCCTGTCTTGGGGATTGCATGAGAAGGTTGATGAATATGAAATCTTAGTGCGGCTCGCTTAAGAGATTTTTATCAAAAGGGGATCAATGGTTTGCTCTAACCCCATCTCTCCCCCTCACTCTCTTTCTCTATCTGTGCAGGATTTTTAATATATATTTACATATGTTCATGCATATGCACGCACATAAGAGACACTATCTTCGGGCCTCACTTGGGAAAGTTGGTGTGTTTAATAAGTGACTTTTCTGCATAGGTGATATCAAGTGTTATCTATTAGAATCTTTCCCCCCCCCCCCCCCCCCCCCCCCCCCCCCCCCCCCCCCCCCCTCTGATGTTGATAAATAAATTGAGTATATAAGAGCTGGAAATGATTTTGGCGGCAGTATTCATTCCAAAAATGATATACACACACAAGTGGGGAGGGAACATCAAAAGCCTCTCAAGTTCACCAAACCACTATTTTTCATGCTCGCTACACTTGTGTATATTGCTTTATCATTAAAAGGTTCTTGGCCTGATGAATGTCTCAGAGCCTTTCATGCATCATGCTAGTACCTGCCTAATTCCATTCAGTTATGTTGCATTCTGATATATTGCATATCATATTTTTGGAAGTTTCGAAGGATCTCCTTCAATACTTTTCGATTATCGTGCTCGGCAGGGATGTGATACCGCCATCAAAATGTGATTTTGGGAAGGAATAAAATGCAGCTTAAACTATTTTGGAAAATAGAGAGGGTGCCTATGTGGCTTTCACTACTAGTTTTGTAATTCATTTATAACATCATCTGATTCATATCTGGACTGAAGGCACAAGTTCAGAGTCGATCAATTCGTCTTCCGGAGAATGCTAGGTGTGGTAGCATTTTCTCATTGTGGAGGGCTTGCGGTTAGTCAGGTTTCCAGTGGATTCAAGGCGCAAATCATCTGCATCTTCTGCTCTCGTTTCTTGTATGATATCATTTTTCACTTGATTATTGGGGTAAGTCTTTTATGACCACTTGAGGTTTTCCTGGATGAGGAAGTAGAAGAGGGTGAAACCATCCTATTCTTCCTAGTCCTAATGTCCTATCCCAGCTTCTTTGCTCATCCCATGCTGCCTCCTCTTGGTTGTGGGAATAAACATACTTTATTTAGATTAAATATGGGCGCATGGGGGACGACCTGAGCTCTTGCTCCGGCAACCCATGCGACATAGTTTCTTTTATTTGTTGCTCTATATTTACTGTTGTCTATCGTCGCATGCGTAAGAAAATGGGAGCTGGGAGCTTCAGCGCTTGCTTTCTCGTGCGCTGATTTCTACCCCAAATCTGAGTATGGTGCCATAACCTCCTCCCTGATCATCATAATAGAATGGTGGTATACTTAAACCTTGAAGTTTTGAATTTAGTCCAGCATTTTATGAAGGATCTATATAGTGGGTCATACTCCAAGTGTATACTTTTATGGTGCTAATCTTGCCCATGATTTTCAGCAGCACTTAGCACATTAGTACTGCACATGTGTTAGATTAAGGGGTTAATTGATGCTTTGCTTGTCTCTAGTAGCAGATCATGCTCTTATGTCAATTTGTATTCGGGTTAATAGCTATTGTTTTCCTTTTAGGATTACTTGGACGTAGTGACCCAAGTAATCCTAAGGAATAAAAGAGGTATGACGTGTGGCGTTATTTGATAATTACGCCTCATTGGGAGTCATGTGCCTTAATGTAGACTTTGTGCCTTATCGGAAGTACGTGCTTACTGAAATACATGAGCCTTGTATGGATGGTTTGGGTTTGATCGCCAAGCATGCCAAGAGATCGAGGGGAGCCTGATTTTAAATAATCTGGATGTTGGAAACTCTCCTTCTCTAACCTCTGGTAACTGGGAAATGCATGCATCTTAAATGGATGGCTTGGGCTTGATCGCCAAGCATCCAAATGATTGACGGAAGCCTATGGGCCATATGAGGATGACTTGGGTTTGACTTCCAAGCAATCCAAAAGATCGACGAAAGCCTGATTGAAATGATTGCTCCTCTCGGATGGAATTATTGTTAAGCTTAAAAAGGAGTTTCTCTTCTCTCCCTCTATAAACTCTCGGATGGAATTATTGTTAAGCTTAAAAAAAGGAGTTTCTCTTCTCTCCCTCTATAAACTCTCGGATGGAATTATTGTTAAGCTTAAAAAGGAGTTTCCCTTCTCTCCCTCTATAAACTCTCGGATGGAATTATTGTTAAGCTTAAAAAAAGGAGTTTCTCTTCTCTCCCTCTATAAACTCTCGGATGGAATTATTGTTAAGCTTAAAAAGGAGTTTCTCTTCTCTCCCTTTATAAACTCTCGGATGGAATTATTGTTAAGCTTAAAAAGGAGTTTCTCTTCTCTCCCTCTATAAACCCTCGGATGGAATTATTGTTAAGCTTAAAAAAAGGAGTTTCTCTTCTCTCCCTCTATAAACTCTCGGATGGAATTATTGTTAAGCTTATAAGAGTTTCTCTTCTCTCATCTTATGAAAATGAAATGTGCCTTCGAGAAATAATTCCTAAGGGAATGAAATGTTGCCTTGAGAAATTATTCCTACGGAAATATATTGTTCCCTTCGAGAAATAATTCCTTCGGGAATGAAATGTTGCCTTCGAGAAATAATTCCTACGGGAATGAAATGTTGCCTTCGAGAAATATTTCTACGGGAATATATTGTGCCTTCGAGAAACATTCTTACGGGAATATAATTGTGCCTTCGGAAAATGTGCCTTGAGAGAATGTCAGATGGCCAATGAGTTTTACTCTAAGGCAACCCGCACGACGGACGGTCTGGGAGGGCAACACGTGCGAAACTAATAGAACTACGTGGGTCTGAGACCGTATGCAGGATGATACGGAGTACGTAGGCGGTGGTCATGGGAAGACTGCCTCGGCCCAATAAGAGTCCAGATATCCCCTCCCTTATAAATGTTATATTATGTATGTTTGTTAGTAGGGGTTGGATTCTGTTCGTGGTTCTAATAACTTGTCTTTAGAACAGGTGACAGGTGCGGATGAGGGACAACACCCAAGTGTGGAGGAAGCCACGAAGCAGGCTACGTCATGTACAAGTTGTTAAGCCGCATCCCTTTTGTTGTGCCCCACCTCACGGCATCTATATATTGGCAATGAATCCTTGATGGACAGGATTTAATGCGGCGGAGGTATGGAAATGATTCATACAGGTCTTGAGTTAAAGGTTTCTGTGATAGTTAATCTTCCGCTATAATACTACGTCTTCTGCTAAGTGCTATAAAGTGCACTCTTTGATGATGTCTCCGCTAGAATACTGTTCCCCCACTCTGTTGATGTGTAGTGACTTTCGCTTAACATCACCCCTAGGCGTGTCAATGGAGTGTTCAAGGAAGGGGTTGGAGAAGCTAGTATCTTCACCCTTCGGGATCGCTTCAGCGTCGTGCTAAAAGAGTGGTGTGCGATAAGATCCCCCGGTCGGACCGCCGATTTGGGGGGGGGGGGGTCTTAAAAATGGATCAGAGCGTAACCGATCTTTCGACCAATAGTTTTCACAGAAACAACTCTTTCTCCATCGGTCGTTATTGCGTGGTTCGGGACGAATCACTGCAGCGGAAGCGGTGGTGGACCTTAAAGTTAAAAGTTGACAACAAACTTGGCATATATTTGTGGATTGACACTTAAATGTCATTTACCACATCTGATCTCAAACGATGATTTACATTGTCCCCATAAAACACTTCCGTTAAACCCTACAAATGTCCACTTCAAATTTTGAACCCCGGCTTTAAGTCTCTTTGTTTTATTGGGGTTAAATTTCCGTTTTCAAAATTCCATTTGAGGTAAACTAATCAAATGGAATTTTTTGTGCAATGTAAGGATTCTATTAACTAATTTCAATCCCAGGTTTAAGACTCTTTGTTTATTGGGATTAAAATTCTCGTTTTCAAAATTCCATTTGAGGTAAGCTATTCAAATGAAATTTTATATGTGTATGGAGAATTGCTCTGACGATTGCAAATATGAAGTATGCTTTGACTTGATATAACGTTTGTCAATTTGACAATATGCTTAAAATAGAGTTGTGCAATCGTAGAAGAACTATGAGGTATGTTTCAATCTAACGCAACATCTATCAGTATGATCTCTTTTATTACTTTTACTGTAAATTGCTTGCGGTGGAAAAGTGGCGGGTCGGTAATGCCCGTAGACCGTACGTACCGGTGCGGGAAGGTTGACGACTCTAGGCGACAGAGAGATGTGCACCCCGGGAGCTTGGCTGTATCCTATATGCCCCGCTGGGTCCCTCCGCTGGTAGGCCAAATTCAGTTATTGCCGGATGTCTCCTACGTCCGAGAGTACACGGGGTTGTACGTTAGGGCCTGAGTAGTGTGGTACGTCCACACCCAGAAGTGGCAGGACCGGCCACTATCACCGACGGCCACATCGGTGAGGCCCGCGGGGGTCGCTACCCTGCTAGAAGAAAAGCGGTCAAAATATGGCAACATAAGGTGCAAATTGGTGAAATAATTGTATGTGATTATCGTGGTGGGTCAGTCATGCCCAAGGACCGTTCATACAGGAATGGGAAGGTTGACGACTCATGAGGCACTAGGGAGTGTGTGAACCCCGGGAGGTCATTTATTAGTTCCCTGGAAGGTCCCTCCGCTGGATAGCCGAATTTCAGAATCGTCGAATGTCGCTCACATCCAAGAGTACACGGAGTTGTACGTTGTGGCCTGGGTAGTGCGGTACGTCCACACCCAGAAGTGGCAGGACTGGCCACTGTCACCGACGGCCACATCGGTGAGGCCCGCGGGGGTCGCTACCCTGCTGGAAGAAAAGCGGTCAGACTGTATCAACGTAGGGAGTTGTGATGAGTCATGAGTACTCATCGTGCATGGATTGCATACGCATCATTTGTATCATAACGCACATATTTACATGTACTATTAACATATAACCTTCATATGGGAGTTGGTTATATGTTCATGGATTTACCCTACTTACTTACATTTCTGTTTATCTGTTCCACTAACATATAACCTTCGTATGAGAGTTGGTTATATGTTCATGGATTTACACTGCTTACTTACATTTCTGTTAATCTGTCCCACTAACATAACCTTCGTATGAGAGTTGGTTATATGTCCATGGATTTTCACTGCCTACTTGCATTTCTTTGATGGGTTTTACAAAGGCTTATGCAAGTTGTAACTTTTATTCATTCCACTAACACATAACCTCCGTAAGGGAGTTAGTTATAGGTTAATGGGCTTTTACTATATGCCTCTAGGACACAACTCATAAATTTTGCGTTTCAGATACGCAAACCTTGGAGGTATTCGACTATGCTAGAATTACTTACTCGATATAATTATCTAAGCTGCTAATTCATTCAGCGAACAATTTGGCGCTCGAAATGTTCCCTCGAACAATATATATCAGAATTACGACAGAATGGACATAGCTACGGTAAAACTAACTTTGTTCTACTTGAGCTGCTTATTATGTTGCACGATAGAAGCATTCGATACAACTCATTTAGGTAACACCAAACCTGTAGACCATTAACTTTTGAGATCATTCGACACATATAGTGGTCTATAGTAGGTCACGTTTTGAATCTCCATGACCCACTCGTATTTTCGGGGACGAAAATCTTCTTTGTTTTATTGGTTTGTAACATCTCAACTCTAAAATAGGGTCAGGCCGGTTTAGTTGAACCCTTGGAAGAGCATAGGCCAGGTCAGAGGAGAACCACGACCCGACCTTCGCCACTTAATGGTGGTCATTTAGAGAAATGACTATTTTGGGTAGCATTGTGCTTCGCCACAACACCGAAATTGTACAGTGAGCATACGTGCTCCGAATCGACTTTCGTCAGTTGCGTTAAACTCGTATGATCCATACGAGTGCAACAGAATTCGTTTCGTTCCAATCCGAGGTCATTTAGTGAAAGTGACCGTTTTGAGTATCGTAGCGCGTCACAACGACGCAGTTTTAGAATATAGAGCGTATGTGCTCCGAATCGACTTCCGTCAGTTGCGTTAAACTCGTATGATCCATACGAGTGCAACAGAATTCGTTTCGTTCCAATCCGAGGTCATTTGGTGAAAGTGGCCATTTTGATTATCGTAGCGCGTCACGACGACGTAGTTTTAGAATATAGAGCATACGTGCTCCGAATCGACATCCGTCAGTTGTGTTAAACTCGTATGATCCATACGAGTGCAATGGAATTCGTTTCGCTCCAATCCGAGGTCATTTGGTGAAAGTGACCTTTTTGAGTATCGTAGAGCGTCACGACGGCGTAGTTTTAGAATATAGAGCATACGTGCTCCGAATCAACTTCCATCAGTTGCGTTAGACTCGTATGGTCGATACGAGTGCAACAGAACTCGTCTCGATCTAATCCGATAGGATTTGAGAAAGTTAGTCGAAATGAGTTATTTTGAGCTACGTGCCAACTCAAGCAAATAATTATGAGCAAACAGACCCGAAATAAACTTCAGATGGTTTCGTTAGCTTCGCATGGTTGATACAAACACAACGACACCATCCACGCAATTTTTCTGCTCTTATATTATGAGTTATGGTTATAGAAATATACAGGGCTTGAGACGCCAAAATTATATAGGATCCCATATAAGTTGACATATTCTGGTTAAGGTATATTCAGGGCTTGGGCATAACTTGACATATACAAGAATACATTTTCAGAGATTGGTTTTAGGAAAACCATAACTGCAATTATGTAATTTTCGAGATTTATTTTTAGGAGAAGTATGGCTATTTTCAAATTCCCTTACAAGGTTTTAGGCTGTTAGAACTTAAGAAAATTCTGAGGCGCTGCGTTCGACGAACGCCACCCTGAGTTCGACGAATGCCACCCTGAGTTCGACGAACAACGTTTTCGATCTGCGTTCGACGAACGCCACCCTGAGTTCAACGAACAGCGTTTTCGATCTGCGTTCGACGAACGCCACCCTGAGTTTGACGAACAACGTATTCGATCTGCGTTCGACGAACTCCATCCGGAGTTCGACGAACAGCGTGCTTCAATTTCCGTTCGACGAACTCCATCCTGAGTACGACGAACGGCGTGCCTTAGTTCGACGAACGTCCTTCTCTCCAGAAAATCTTCAGTTTATGCCTCAGTTCGACGAACTCCACATCGAGTTCGACGATCTCCTTTCTGGGTTCGACGAAAGCCTTATTTGCTACGTTCGACGAATGGGAGGGAGATCGACGAACTATCTCCAGGAGCGGAAAAACCATGGGCAGAAAAACCATGGGCGGAAAAACCATGGGCGGAAAAACCAGGGGCGGAAAAACCATGGGCAGAAAACCGTGGGTGGGAGAAGAAGCTCACTGGGGGCTCGTGGAAGCTCTTGATTGGTCATCCATGGCTATAAATCGAGCCAGTTTGGTACTCGTCAGGGAGCGGGATCTTTTCCTCCTCGGGCAATGTGCAGGTATTACCCCATGGCAACGAGAATGGTAGGATACCTCTGCTCTCCCTCTCATGGTAGGGAGCTCTTTCTCCTTTTCCCCTTCATCACTTCTCTGTTGCTTTACCGATCGTGGCCCTGATCTGTTGGGGAGTTTATGCTAGCACATTTCTTAGTTATATTAACAGTTTTTCTTGATTATGTTAACTAAATCCTGACTGGTATTTAACAGTTCTGGGTATATAATTATGCTAGCTGCTTTTCCTAGTTCCTGTTAACAATCTTTTGGGGGGGGGGGGAGTTTGCTAGCAGATTTCCTAGCTTATGTTATCAAATTGTTCCCGATTTATGCAAACCGAGTCCTGGCTGGCATTAACAAATTTCTGGGTATATATATGCTAACAGATTTTTGAACTTATGCTAACAAATCCTGGATTTCCTAATTGGGCGGGGTGGCTGCTTGGTTTTACCCTTCCAGGAATTTCATTATTGAAAATGTTCTTTTCTTTTTGTGGGAAATAGGGGTTGGTGGCTGTTTGTTTTATACTAACAAAATTCTTGGTTTCATGCTAACAAGATTACAGGCTTGGTTTATTTTGGCATTCCTGATCATGTTGCTTGCTAGACTCTGCATATTTCCTATATTTGATTAGCTAATTCTGCATAACTCATTAGCTAAAAATCTGGATATATATATATACACACATATATAAATATATATGCACAGGAGAAGGTGGATGAGCAAAGGCTCTAGTGCAGCCCTTGGATGTTTCATGTACTCCTACACTCCCTCTAAGAGCTTTGCATATGATTGGTGTACTAATATCGTTCTCTCTCTGTGTCCATGCAAGCCCTTATATGTTTATATATATGAGTTGTAAGCTTGCTTAAGAGAGGGCCTGTCTTGGGGATTGCATGAGAAGGTTGATGAATATGAAATCTTAGTGCGGCTCGCTTAAGAGATTTTTATCAAAAGGGCATCAATGGTTTGCTCTAACCCCATCTCTCCCCCTCACTCTCTTTCTCTATCTGTGCAGGATTTAATATATATTTACATATGTTCATGCATATGCACGCACATAAGAGACACTATCTTCGGGCCTCACTTGGGAAAGTTGGTGTGCTTAATAAGTGACTTTTCTGCATAGGTGATATCAAGTGTTATCTATTAGAATCTTTCCCCCCTCTGATTTTTGATAAATATATTGAGTATATAAGAGCTGGAAATGATTTTGGCGGCAGTATTCATTCCAAAAATGCTATACACACACAAGTGGGGAGGGAACATCAAAAGCCTCTCAAGTTCACCAAACCACTATTTTTCATGCTCGCTACACTTGTGTATATTGCTTTATCATTTCAAGGTTCTTGGCCTGATGAATGTCTCAGAGCCTTTCATGCATCATGCTAGTTACCTGCCTAATTCCATTCAGTTATGTTGCATTCTGATATATTGCATATCATATTTTTGGAAGTTTCGAAGGATCTCCTTCAATACTTCTCGATTATCGAGCTCGGCAGGGATGTGATACCGCCATCAAAATGTGATTTTGGGAAGGAATAAAATACAGCTTAAACTATTTTGGAAAATAGAGAAGGTGCCTATGTGGCTTTCACTACTAGTTTTGTAATTCATTTATAACATCATCTGATTCATATCTGGACTGAAGGCACAAGTTCAGAGTCGACCAATTCGTCTTCCGGAGAATGCTAGGTGTGGTAGCATTTTCTCATTGCGGAGGGCTTGCGGTTAGTCAGGTTTCCAGTGGATTCAAGGCGCAAATCATCTGCATCTTTTGCTCTCGTTTCTTGTATGATATCATTTTTCACTTGATTATTGGGGTAAGTCTTTTATGACCACTTGAGGTTTTCCTGGATGAGGAAGTAGAAGAGGGTGAAACCATCCTATCCTTCCTAGTCCTAGTGGCCTATCCCAGCTTCTTTGCTCATCCCATGCTGCCTCCTCTTGGTTGTGGGAATAAACATACTTTATTTAGATTAAATATGGGCGCATGGGGGACGACCTGAGCTCTTGCTCCGGCAACCCATGTGACATAGTTTCTTTTATTTGATGCTCTATATTTACTGTTGTCTATCGTTGCATGCGTAAGAAAATGGGAGTTGGGAGCTTCAGCGCTTGCTTTCTCGTGCGCTGATTTCTACCCCAAATCTGAGTATGGTGCCGTAACCTCCTCCCTGATCATCATAATAGAATGGTGGTATACTTAAACCTTGAAGTTTTGAATTTAGTCCAGCATTTTATGAAGGATCTATATAGTGGGTCGTAATCCAAGTGTATACTTTTATGGGGCTAATCTTGCCCATGATTTTCGACAGCACTTAGCACATGTGTTAGATTAAGGGGTTAATTGATGCTTTGTTTGTCTCTAGTAGCAGATCATGCTCTTATGTCAATTTGTATTCGGGTTAATAGTTATTGTTTTCCTTTGAGGATGACTTGGACGTAATGACCCAAGTAATCCTAAGGAAAAAAAGAGGTAGGACGTGTGCTGTTATTTGATAATTACGCCTCATTGGGAGTCATGTGCCTTAATGTAGACTTTGTGCCTTATCGGAAGTACGTGCTTACTGAAATACATGAGCCTTGTATGGATGGTTTGGGTTTGATGGCCAAGCATGACAAGAGATCGAGGGGAGCCTGATTTTAAATAATCTAGATGTTGGAAACTCTCCTTCCCTAACCTCTGGTAACTGGGAAATGCATGCATCTTAAATGGATAGCTTGGGCTTGATCGCCAAGCATCCAAATGATTGATGGAAGCCTATGGGCCATATGAGGATGACTTGGGTTTGACTTCCAAGCAATCCAAAAGATCGACGAAAGCCTGATTGAAATGATTGCTCCTCTCGGATGGAATTATTGTTAAGCTTAAAAAGAAGTTTCTCTTCTCTCCCTCTATAAACTGTCGAATGGAATTATTGTTAAGCTTACAAAAAAGGAGTTTCTCTTCTCTCCCTTTATAAACTCTCGGATGGAATTATTGTTAAGCTTAAAAACGAGTTTCTCTTCTCTCCCTCTATAAACTCTCGGATGGATTTATTGTTAAGCTTAAAAAAAGGAGTTTCTCTTCTCTCCCTTTATAAACTCTCGGATGGAATTATTGTTAAGCTTAAAAAGGAATTTCTCTTCTCTCCCTCTATAAACTCTCGGATGGAATTATTGTTAAGCTTAAAAAGGAGTTTCTCTTCTCTCCCTCTATAAACCTTCGGATGGAATTATTGTTAAGCTTAAAAAAAGGAGTTTCTCTTCTCTCCCTCTATAAACTTTCGGATGGAATTATTGTTAAGCTTAAAAGAGTTTCTCTTCTCTCATCTTATGAAAATGAAATGTGCCTTCGAGAAATAATTCCTACGGGAATGAAATGTTGCCTTGAGAAATTATTCCTACGGGAATATATTGTTGCCTTCGAGAAATAATTCCTACGTGAATGAAATGTTGCCTTCGAGAAATAATTCCTACGGGAATGAAATGTTGCCTTCGAGAAATATTCCTACGGGAATATACTATGCCTTCGAGAAACATTCCTACGGGAATATAAATGTGCCTTCGAAAAATGTGCCTTGAGAGAATGTCGGATGGCCGATGAGTTTTACTCTAAGGCAACCCGCAAGACAGACGGTCTGGGAGGTCAACCCGTGCGAAACTAATAGAACTACGTGATTCTGAGACCGTATGCAGGATGATACGGAGTACGTAGGCGGTGGTCATGGGAAGACTGCCTCGGCCCAATAAGAGTCCAGATATCCCCTCCCTTATAAATGTTATATTATGTCTGTTTGTTAGTAGGGGTTGGATTCTGTTCGTGGTTCTAATAACTTGTCTTTAGCACAGGTGACAGGTGCGGATGAGAGACAACACCCAAGTCTGGAGGAAGCCACGGAGCAGGCTACGTCATGTAGAAGTTGTTAAGCCGTATCCCTTTTGTTGTGCCCCACCTCACGACATCTATATATTGAATCCTTGATGGACAGGATTTAATGCGGCGGAGGTATGAAAATTATTCATACAGGTCTTGAGTTTAAGGTTTCTGTGATAGTTAATCTTCCGCTATAATACTACATCTTCTGCTAAGTGCTATAAAGTGCACTGTTTGATGATGTCTTCTGCTAAGTGCTATAAAGTGCACTCTTTGATGATGTCTTCCGCTAGAATATTGTTTCCCTACTCTGTTGATGTGTAGTGACTTTCGCTTAACATCACCCCTAGGCGTGACAATGGAGCGTCAAGGAAGGGGGTTGGAGAAGCTAGTACCTTTCACCCTTCGGGATCGCTTCGGCGTCGTGCTAAAAGGGTGGTGTGCGATAAGATCCCCCGGTCGGACCGCCGATTTGGGGGGGGGGGGGGGTCTTACAGAAGACCTATCTTCTCTCCTTGTGTCTTCTTGCTGGTTCAGTAAGCAGGAGGAGGAGAGAACTTGAAAGCCGTCAATGGAACAGTGATAATGGCTTTTCTTCTTTTCAGCACATCAACATGTCCTTTTGAAAGTGCCCTAAGATGTTCTTTTATACTTCATTTGTCTTCAACGGCTCTTAGAAAGGCCCCAGACACTTTGGAAGAGGATAGAATGCTTTATCTCTCCTTTACAACTGTTTGCGCCAAAAGCAGGTCGCGCCACTATCTTCTTCCTGATTTGAATCTGTCTCAGCGGTTGGGCTGAGACAGTTTTCGGTCTCAGCGGTTTAGCTGTCTTGGTCTCAGCGGATCCAATGAGATAGATAGTCTTCTCAGCGGTTTTTGTCTATCTGCAACCCAGCTGAGGTAGATCACTTCTCAGCGGCTCCTGGCCTCATCTCAGCAGTTCCGCTGAGACAGTGACTCCTTCTCAGCGGTTTTGACAGCAAACCTCTGAACTTATTCCAATGTTTGGAATATATTAACCCTGCATATTCCTGATGCAAAGTAGGGTTTATCAAATAAAATATGTACTTAGTATTGTGAGTGATGTCTCTTCAAATCAAGGGAACACTGAGGACAAGTAATCTGCAGGGACATACCACTTTCGTAGTTGAATTTTAAACTTATCCCAATTGTTAACCGGGGGTAATCCTAAGTTGAATTTAGACCGCTCCAACTGACCTCACCAAACCAACGAGGAATTCTTAAGTCTAAGGACTGCGTACTCAACTTGCCTTGCTTGGGGAAATTGCTTCCAAGATAGGAAGTGATCCATCCTATCACACCACTCTAGACATCCCTCGTCGACCCTCTAAATCACCAACATCCAACTTAACTCCTAAATCCCAACGAGGCGTCTCCTTATATTGCGGACTACCGGTTTGAAAGGTCGTGGATCCGAATTTTCTAGTTCCAAATTCCTATGATTTGGGTAGTGCTCGAGCTGGGGTGGTGGATTTAGTCCTAAGTGTTGGTTGGCCTTTAAAGCATTAACGCTCGCACGTAATCCAGTGAGCACTTGTTCTACATTTCTCTGATTCTCATTGACACTTGCAGTTAACGCTTCGATTGATTTCGTTAGATTTTGAATTTGTGTGCTCAGAGCGGTGACGTTATCTTCTATTTTACCCACACAATTTTTCATTTAAAATAATTCATCTTTTCTAAAATTTCAAATCAAAGAGCAACTAATTTTAAGAGCCCTTTTTTTGTTAAAAGAAAATAAATGTTAAAGATTTTTTTTAAATAAAATGAGTTTCTTAATTTATTAATTAATTTTTTTTATTTATTTTTAATACAAAGAGCAATTAATTGTAAGAGCAATTTTTTTATAGAAATAATATTAGATTAATTTTTTTTTTCTAGAAAAAAATAAAATAAAATGAAGATCTAAATTTTTTCTTTTTTAAAACCGGATCGTTTGATTCGCAATAGGAGGGAATCAAACCTCCTCTGATAATAAACTGATGTAGACTCAAATTAGGGTTTTGAGAAATATGTTAATTTTATGAGATGATTTTTTAATTTTGAAGATAGGTCGAGCGGCTAAGTCGAATTTTGCGTGCACAATCACTATCAACACTTGGATTTTGAAAAGTTCGCTGATATTATTTGAGAGTAAACTTCTAAGCGATTAGTGAATTGAACCAAGGCGAGATCTGTACACCCACAAGCATGTCACAAACAATAATTTATAGAGTAACGACAATAAAAGCAGCGTGAATATCTGAGGCAAGCTTAAATTAATTATTGAGTTGCATAAAAGTTGCGCTAATAAGTGAAGCAAGAGATAAGGGCGAAATTACCCCAGCAAGAGGTTCACTCACGTCAAATTAGTCTGCACTTGTTCTGAATTGAATAGAGGAGGCTCTTTCGCAAACAGTCGGTCTATTAGAGGTGTCGTGCGCACTTGTTGTTGGAATCGGTCAGAGACGGAGGGGTGCGAAAGGAGCCCGCTGGGCTGAGTCAACCGGGATTCCCTCTTATCGCCGGAGTAGAACGCTGAAATCGACGGCGAATCTGAGGAGGAAGGAGACCTGCGACAGACTGTACGGAGTTGCGCCCTGGCGTCGTCGCGGTTGCCGGAGAAGAGGTGCTCTGCTGAGTGTTTGCCGGAGCTGGAGGGCTTTGCTTCGGCAGAGGGGATGGTTCGGCGTGAGTCACGGTCGGAAGGTAGGTCGTCGGGCTAACAGAGGAACGACAGTTTCGTCGTTCTCTGCATTTTCCTGGCCGCCTTCTTATGTCACCGTAGGGGCCACTCATAAAGGAGGAAAATTTGGTTTTGAAATATTTCCTAAAATAATTATTTCCTAACTCACCCGCTCATACAATCTTCCTAATGAGGGGGGTTATCTCATGTCAAATAATTCCATATTTTTTACTTCCTAAACTAGACTCCCAATGAATCTTTTTAAGAGGGAATAAGTTAATTTGATTTTATTCCCCATTTGATCTTATATTTTCATAATTAAATAAACTTGCCTCTTTAGTCCTAGCTACTAAAATTATCGGACCATTTATTTTGGGTCTCATCGGGTGGCCAAACCGACAAGCCAGAAAACTCCAAATAACAAAATTTGCATGACAAAAGAAATACATGATATAAAATCGATAATTGCGTAATAAAGATATATGACGCATGTATCGTGCGTTTTTGGAGGATCCTCACACTCGTCAATGAATTTGTATACATGTCTTTGATTACATCAATGTATGATACATTGTTATGTGCAAACTATTTAAAAAAAATTAAATAGTGATTGACTCTTTCAAATCATGACTTACATGCTTCTTTCAAATTCTCTCGCTTCCACTGTGAATATTTCCACCATCGTTGTTATGATTTTCATGCTTCTTTCTACGGTTGTGGACGACGTTGTCTTCCGACATGGGGTGCTGTAGTTGGGGAAGGTGGTGAAGTTGGTGGTGATGGTGGAGTGGTGGAGGGAGGTGGTGATCGCGTGCTGAAGCAGTGATAAGATCCATATACACGGTGAAAATGGATCAAGAGGAGAACATAAGGCATATTGATCAAATATTATATATTTATATATAAGGTTGGCAAAAATGAAGCTCGGTATATTTTAGGAGATAGGAGGCCTCCTTTCTCCTTTATCTTCTTTTCAGTTGAAAAAAATGTGATGGGGGGCCATCAGATCGTGTTCACCATAGGAGGGGGCCCACATTCGTATATTCGCGACGGAAGAATTGATCGGATCGGCGATCCGACCCCGCGGATGCGTCCGGCTCGTTGTTTCCAGTTTTTTCATATATTGGATTATTTTATTGCACTTTTTTTCATGTAATCGGGTCGTCGCATCTACGACCAGTATAACAGTCGATTGCGGGGTGCCCTAATTTTATTTTCTTGAAAATAGAGAGTAAGGGGGTTGCCTTTAGGTCGTTGCAGATTTTGGTGAAGCTATTCCCGGAATCCGGCGATCCTCTCACGGTGACGACTCTGTGGGGCCCTAGGTGACGACTCCTTAGTGTGCTCCCGCCTCCCCAAGGTAACCCATATCCATTCCGCTCTTCTTCCCCTCCTCCCAGCCACCGTCGGCCACCCAAATCCCCTCCCCCAAGCCGCTGCCTCCCCTGTTCAGCACCCTCCAGAAACCAACAACCCGCCGCTCCCCCTTGCTGTCCAAGGTCTGGCCGCCCCTCCTCCCTGCCGCCAGCCCACAACCACCCGCCCTCCTTGCCTACAGCCCGCAGCCGCCGATCCTCCGTGCGACCAGCCGCCAACCACCCCTTCCTGCTCTAACCTCAACCTCCTTGAATCCAGCCCCCTCCGCCACCCCAAAATCTGTCTCTACACTCAGATCTATCAAAACCCAGTCCCCCTCCACCCAAAACAGCCACTCCCACTCAGATCTACCAAAATCCAGTCCCCCTCCACCCAAAATAGCCACCCCCTTCTAGATCTACCAAAAACCAGTCCCCCTCCACCCCCAAACAGCTACTCCACTCAGATCTGACCACCGTAGCCACCAAATCCAGCCACCACCCCGTCACCTTAGTCGGATCTACACACCTACAACAACCCCCGTATTTTGTGAGCGATATTGTTGTATGAACTCTTATATTTTGCATTAAATATATTGTTGTGATTCTAGCTTGCTCTGATATTTCAGTATTGTAGTAGTTAGTGCTAGTTGTGCTTGTAATCTACAGGAAGCAGTTATTCGCCACGCTGCTTTGCTTGGCCCTCCACGCGGTGGAAAGTCGTTGCTTGCTTGCCCTGAAATAATATTGCTTAATTACCTGTTTCTTATTATTGCATGGGTGAGTAATACTTATTGCTCAATCATTTTGTTACCGAACTTTGCATGGTCGCATTACATGTTAGTACAAGGTCGCATAATCATACTTTCATATCCCAAGGATTGCATCATAGTCTACCATCCGCACCCTACCCTACATCAGTTGGTATCAGAGCCCAAGGTTTGGGCCACGTTGATGGGCTGAAACTATGCTTGCAAACGACAACGGGAAGTGTACCGTATCGAATGTAGTATAGGTTAAAATAAACCAATGTCATATTAGACTCGGGGCGGTTGAGTACTCTTACTCAAGAAAATCTCTATTATTTTATCAATTAAAACTTTGGATTGGTTGCTTGCGAGAAAGAGAAATAGCTTAATTTAAAACAAACTATGAGTTAGAAGACTAGTACTCGACTTTGAATCACCTTGGAAAATAAATATAATAAATAAAATTTATAATTCTCTTGAGAACTGACTTGATCAATCGAACTTTCGCTCTAGAATCAAAATCCCAAAAACCCGCTTTATCGTTGTGAACCCCTCTATTGGATTTGACTCCAATCCGGGAGAATTATGTCATCCTCTCTCGAGGAGTGCATTCAACTCTCTTTATCCTTGAAGCGATCGATTCGAAATCAAAACCTCTCGGTAATTAGACTACGAAAACAAGAATGAGAATTATATATCGACAATATAATCTCAATCCAATAAAGTTCAAGGATAAATCTTAAGTATTCTAAGGAAGAGAAAGAGAAACTAAAAATTAAATCATGAATTATATTTTCCTTGGATCATCTCGGTCGAGTACTAATAGAAATTTAGCTACTCATAGAGATGGAGGAATCGATGAAAATAAAGAAGTGCATGATAAAAAAGGAAGAGTAGAATAAGAGAAAAAGAACTATTTTATTGATTTGCAAATGAAGTTACAACTAGAAATTGAAAGTTACAAGCTTTTGAAATGAAGTACAAGAGAAAGAAGTACAAGAGTAAGAAAACAGTACAAAAAATTAAGCTAGAACTCCAAAACTTCGTACCTTTTCATCTGAAGGAGCTGCCATTTTATAGCTGAAACTTTTGGGTTACACGCCCTTGGGTCACGCCCGTGACCCTGGGGCGTGTAAGTGGCGCGATCTGCTGGGTGCGGGGAAGACGTCGTCTGGTTTCAATGTATGCGTTACGTGTGTGTATCTTTAAAACTGCTGCTGGCGGGAAGCTTCGGCGGGAAGTGGCGCGGAATGAGTCACACGCATGGTGGAGGAGATTTGATACGCGCAGCGTGGAGGAGATTGCGTTCGACGAACGACGAATGGCCACGATCGACGAATAAGCTTCGATCGACGAACGCGGGCTCCGATCGACGAATGGTCGGAAGATCGACGAACTGCGTTCGACTAAAGGGCGGGAGATCGACGAACTGTCGCCTGGCGGCCTCCGATCGACGAACAGGTGAGAGATTGACGAACAGTGTTCGGCGAATGGGCGGGAGATCGACGAATTGTCTCCTGGTGGCCTCCGATCGACGAACGGTCGAGAGATCGACGAACTGCGTTCGACGAAAGGATGGGAGATCGACGGACTGTCGCATGGCGGCCTCCGATCGACGAACCGGCGAGAGATCGACGAACTTCGTTCGACGAATGGGCATCAATGATTGTAATAAAAGACTATATGTAAGTTCCCGGACTGCGTTAGACGAACGATCGACGAACCGCACAAAAATCCCCCCAGGCCTACCGAATCCCTACAAAAATATAGAAAATATATTGGTTATAATGTACAATATTATTTTTATGAAAATCTATAAAAACAACGAACAAAATGTGATAATTTATTTAAATACCTAATAAGATATTTGCCTAAAACGATGACTAAAACACAGTCATCAAACACCTCCATACTTACTCGTTGCTCGTCCCGAGCAAACCATTCTTCATAAGGGTAGGAAAAACTAATGCTAGATAGAATCATGCAAACTAGAGAGTAAAATGCGAAGTATTATGCCGGCATGCGTAGATATTTTAGTAAAAAGACGTTCTTGGCATAAATACTAATTTATGAAATAATTCAAAACGCGTTATAATTATTTATTATCACTTTTAAAATGAGTCGACGGTCAATCAAAAAGTTTTGTAAAGGGAGAAAATAGCTTGATTGCTGAGATTTAAATTACTAGAAGTTGACGCTTGGGGTGGCCTCCAAAGAAATCTATCAATGTCGACGGCCATAGGCTTGCCCGTTTGCACCTTCTCCACTGCACTCCATACTAAATCAACATTATGGATCTTTAGGACTTAAATACGATGCAATTTTAAGGCTTGGGTTTAAGGGCGAGATAAATTATGATAAATATGAAGGCATACTCCACTTAAACGGAAAGTTTTGAGCTAAAAGAAAACAATGACTACCACAAAATAGAAAAGCTTTACCCTCATACCATGTTTTGCTGAGGGAAACACTCTCATTCTCCATTTATATCACGATTCTTCATAATTGGGATCATTCCAAGTATGCATGTGCATACCTAGGCCGCATATCATTATGAGAATTTTGCTTTTTGATATAAACATATTTCTTTTGAATTGACACCCATATATTTTTTTCTTCATAGTTGGGATCATTCTAAGTATGCATAAGCATACCTAGGCCGCATATCACTATGATTTTTTTTCTTAAAATAATACCCCAAATTTTTTTCAATAATTTAGCTCAAAATTTCAAGTGTTCATTTGGGTTTGGGCTTTTTGGTTTTGGTGACGAAATGGTGAGGGTGGTTCAAATAAAAGTGCAAGGCTCAAATTTGTGTGAACAATGGTAATAAATCGAGGTTGGGTGCAAAAGCTCAAACTATCCAAAGAAAGGCCTAAATCATTTCCGTAAGGTTAATTTGACTAAAGTGCACATATTTCGAAAGTAGCTTGGGGCAAGTTCTAGACATCGAGAAAGGTTACCCTTTTGTTTGATTCGAGTAATAGCTTTCTAACAATCTTCTACACACTCACCTAAACTACTTTTGGATAAGAGCGGATTCGAATTAAAAGTAAAATAAATTATTACTACGCAAATTAATAAAACATAATTTTAGATCTATGCCAAGAATTTAATTTTACACCAACACTACTCAAAGACATGCATATGACTAGGAGCACTACATGAGTCAACAATTTTACTCAAAAGTTTCAAAAACTATTCTTGCACAAAAAATTCTTAGTCCATATGAAAAATAAGTCTATTTTAGAACTTACAATTTAGCAAGCTAGGACGTTTTGATAAACTAAACAAAAAGAACATTTCCTAATATTTTTTTCTTTTTTTTTGTTCTTGGACTTCCCAAGGTCAACCCGGTGAAGGGCTCACAAGGTACTAGAGGCTATGATGGGAATTCAAGCCCAAAGCGTCCTTTCCAAGAAATTTGATTTTTATTAAATTAAATATATATATTTTTTTTCAGAAATAAAAAAATTCCAATAAAATGTTATGTTACACCCCCATACTTAAAATTAAACATTGTCCCTAATATTTAAAACTAAGTATGAAGATAAAAAAAACTAAAATGACAATAAAGAAGATAAAAATAAATGACTAAAGGGTGAAGAGGGCTTCCATGGTTGGTAGACGGGATTGCCGGACAAACAACGGCAAAATTAAAGTGAACAACAAACACGAAAAGAAATAACAAAATAAAAAGGATAACGTTGGGGTGCCTCTCAAAAGCACTTTGTTTACTGTCGCATAGCTTGACGAAGTGGCATTTTTTTAAATATTTAGGAAGTGAATTGTCTCTATTTTTCCGGACGCTGGGTCGCCGGGGTGGTATAATTTTAAACGTTGTTCGTTGACCTTAAAAGAGCCTTTTTCCGGGTGCTCTATAAGCACGGTCCCGTATGGCCAAACTTCTTTTACTATGAAGGGTCCGGACCATCGGGTTTTTAATTTGTCCGGAAAAAGCCTAAGTCTTGAATTAAAAAGAATGACAAAATCTCCCGGTGAAAAAGTTTTTGGATTTTTTATTTTTTTATCATGATAAAACTTAGTTCGCTCCTTATAAAATTTATTATTTTCATAAGCGTTCGCGCGTCATTCGTCTAGTTCATTTATTTGCATTTTTCTATGTTCGGAGGCTAAGTATAAATCCAAAATTAAAAATTTTAGCGCCCAAAAAGTGCGATGTTCTAGTTCGACCGGTAAATGACAAGCTTTACCATAGACTAACCGGTACGGCGTACATCCGATGGCGGTTTTGTATGCTGTCTGATAGGCCCATAGTGTGTCGTCTAATTTTAATGACCAATCCTTCCTATTGACGGACACTATTTTTTCTAATATTCTTTTAAGTTCACGATTCACCACTTCCACTTGGTCATTTGCTTGTGGGTGGTAGGCGGTTGACAGCTTGTGTGTAATTCCATATTTTGCTAAAATTTTAGCAAGTTGGTTGTTACAGAAATGTGTGCCCCGGTCACTAATCAGTGCTCGGGGTGTGCCAAATCGCGTAAATATTTTTTTTTAAGACTTCACGACGACTCTCGCGTCGTTGGTGGGAAATGCATGCGCTTTCGCCCACCTTGACACGTAATCGACCGCGACAAGGATATATTTATTATTAAAAGAGGAGGGTAAAGGACCTACGAAATCTATTCCCCATAAATCAAAAATTTCGCATTCTAAAAATATATTTTGTGGCATTTCGCCCCGGTTAGAAATGTTACCTGACCTTTGACACCGATCACAATTGCTCACAAAATTGTGAGCGTCTTTGAATAAGGAGGGCCAATAGAAGCCCGCCTCTAGCACCTTCCTTGCGGTCTGGTTTGCTTGATAGTGACCACCGGTTGGTCCTCCGTGGCAGTGCCACAAAATTTGGATGCCTTCTTCGCCCGAAATACATCTTCTTACCACTTGGTTCGCGCAGACACGAAATAAAAAGGGATCCTCCCAAAAATAATTTTTCAAGTCCGAAAAGAATTTCTCCTTTTACTGACTTGAAAAATCTTTTGGTAGGACCCGGGCCACTAAATTGTTGGCCAAATCCGCGTACCAAGGGGTGGAAGAAGTCGTTACCTTTTCGATGGCGAGGAGGCGCTCTTCAGGGAATTTGTCGTCAATTTCGGCCTCCACAAGTGCTCCTGCAGCCGGATTCTCTAACCGTGAGAGGTGGTCGGCTGCAACATTCTCCGCTCCCCTCTTGTCCTGGATCTCCAAATCGAATTCTTGTAGTAGGAGGATCCACCTTAGCAGTCGAGGCTTTGCATCTCCTTTTTGTAGTAAATACCGGAGAGCGGAGTGATCTGTAAAAACAATAACTTTTGAAAGTCTTATATATGATCGAAATTTATCAAACGCAAAAATTATTTCCAAAAATTCTTTTTCCGTTGTTGTATAATTTGTTGCGCAGTTGTTAGCATTTTGCTGGCGTAATAAATCGGGTGAAAATATTTATTCACCCGCTGGCCTAAAACTGCCCCTACAGCAAAATCGCTAGCATCGCACATGATTTCGAACGGAAGAGACCAATTTGGCGCGATTAAAATCGGAGAATTGATGAGTTCACTTTTAATTTTATTAAACGCTTTTAAACAATCGTCATCAAAATTAAATGCGGATTCTTTTTCTAAAAGATGAGTTAGCGGTTTGTAATTTTTGAAAAATCTTTAATAAACCGCCTATAAAAACCCGCATGTCCTAGAAAACTCCTAATAGATTTAATATTAGTCAGAGGGGGAGTTTTTCTATGACCTCAATCTTAGCTCTATCGACCTCGATCCCTTTGCTTGAGATTTTATGCCCAAGGACTAATCCCTCTTGGACAATAAAGTGGCACTTCTCCCAGTTGAGTGCCAAATTCGTGTCTTCGCAGCGTTGAAGAACACGATCAAAATTATTTAAACAATTTGTAAAAGAATCGCCAAATACAGAGAAATCATCCATGAAAACTTCCATGACGTCTTCTACAAGTTCATTAAAAATTGCCAACATACATCTTTGAAATGTAGCCGGCGCGTTGCAAAGACCAAACGATATTCTTCGATATGCGAAGGTGCCGAACGGACAGGTGAAGGTGGTTTTCTCTTGGTCTTCGGGCGCAATTGGGATTTGAAAATATCTCGAAAGACCATCGAGGAAACAGTAGTGTGAATGACCGGATAAACGTTCTAAGATTTGGTCAATAAAGGGTAACGAAAAGTGATCCTTGCGGGTAGCATCATTTAATTTTCTGTAATCGATGCATACTCGCCAACCCGTAATAGTACGGGTCGAAATCAACTCATTATTTTCGTTAGTGATTACCGTTATTCCACCCTTTTTAGGCACGACTTGCACTGGGCTAGCCCAAGTGCTATCAGAAATCGAGTAAATAATTCCCGCGTCTAATAATTTTATAATTTCGGCCTTAACGACGTCCTTCATATTGGGGTTAAGGCGTCGTTGAGGCTGAATAGTGTCGCGAGAATTATTTTTTTAATTTATTTTATGCGTGCAAAAAGCGGGGCTAATCCCCTTGATGTCAGAAATTTGCCATGCAATTGCATGACGGTGATTATTTAAAATTTTAATTAATTCGGAAATTTCCGAATCGTTAAGTGCGGAAGATATTATTACGGGCAATTTTAAATCTTTTTTTAAGAATATATATTTTAAATGTTCTGGCAATTGTTTTAATTCTACACTCAGTGGCTCCTCGTAAGATGTTTTTATTTTAGAAATATTCAATTTTACTTCTTCAAAATTTAGCGGCCGAGTTATTTCTTTTAGACAAAATAAATTTGCAATTTCTGGATTTTCAAATAAAGGTGAAATTATTTCAGAAAACGACGTTATTTCCTCTTCAAAATTAAATTCTAAGGTAAAACAAGAGTCGTCATTAGAAAAAGTAATTTCTCATTGAGTTGTTTATACTAAAAATCACTTCTTCATCCCCAACTCGTAGGAGAAGTTTGTCATTACTAACATCAATAATTGCCCGAGAGGTGGCAAGGAAAGGACGTCCGAGTATAATAGGGACTTCGACGTCTTCCTCAATGTCTAGGATGACAAAATCTACCGGGAAGATAAATTTGTCAACCTTGACAAGCACATCCTCAATGACCCCTATCGGGTATTTTATTGTTCTGTTTGCTAATTGGATGCTGATTTTTGTTGAGCTTGGATTGCCTAAACCAAGCTTTTTAAATAAAGAAAATGACATCAAATTAATACTAGCACCTAAATCTGCCAAGGCGTGTTTTATTAAGAAATTACCGAACAAGCACGGGATGGAGAATCGTCCCGGATCGTCTAATTTTTGCGGTAATTTATTTAATAAAACTGCCGAGCATTCAGCGTTTAGAGATATACGCGAAAAATTTTCAAAGTTTCTTTTTATTAGAAAGTAGATCTTTGAGATATTTAGCGTATTTGGGCATTTGGGCGATCGCTTCGCAAAATGGCACATTTATTTGAATTTGTTTTAAAATTTCAATAAACTTTTTGTATTGCTCCTCATTGCGTTCATCTTTTAATTTTGAAGGGTAAGGAAGGGAAGGACTTTTAATAATGCGCGGAGCTAAAATAGAATTAACTTGCGGGGGGGGGGGGGGGGGGGGGGGGGGGGGGAGATGAAACGCTTACCTCGGGCTCGACCAATTTTGAAGAAGTTACCTTCTTTCCGCTACGGAGGGTTATTACGTTGGCGCTCTCCCTTGGATTGGGCTCAGTATTGCCCGGCAGAGCTCCTTGCTGGCGTTCAGAGAACATTTTGGCGAGCTGACCAATCTGATTTTCCAGGCTTTTAATAGATCCGAAAAGATTCCGGATGTTGGTCTCATTAGAGGTAACGTATTTGGTGAAGACCTCTTCAAGTGAAGGGGGCTTGGGTGGTTGCGGTGGAGCGAATCCAGGAGGATTCACTTGTGGTGGACGTTGACATTATTGGGGTTGCTCCAGGAAAAATTAGGGTGGTTCCTTACACCCGGATTATAACTATTATTAATAGGAAGATTATTATTTGGGTTATAAGGAGGACGGTAGGAGTTCCCCATATAATCAACTTGCTCTTGAATAAAATTATTATTATTATTATTATTATTATTATTATTATTATTATTATTATTATTATTAGCCCCAATAGTGGCGGAGGAAGCAGACATCTCCGTCATTTACTTAGTAAGTCATTCTACTTGATGTGCTAAATTCGGGGTGGCCTCGACTTCAAAGAGTCTGGTCGGCTTGTTAGGACGCGACCGTGGCGCATTCCACTGATAAGCATTCATGGCCATCTTCTCAAAAAGCTCTTGAGCGGCCTCGGGGGTTTTGTTATTTAGAGTTCCCCCAGCTGCCGCATCAATCATTTGCCTTGTTTGGAGATTCAAACCATTGTAGAATGTTTGAACTTGTTGTCATAAAGGAAGAGCTTGGTGAGGACATCTCCGCAATAATTTCTTGAAGCGCTCTCATGTGTCATAGAGAGACTCCGAGTCTATTTGCGTGAAGGAGAGAATATCCGTACGTAATTTAGCGGACTTTGCCGGAGGAAAATATTTCGTTAAGAATTTCTCCGTCATGTCGGCCCATGTAGTGATGGAACCTCTAGGAAGAGACCCCAACCACAGCTTGGCCTTAGTCCGCAAAGAGAAAGGAAATAAACGCAAACGAATGACGTCATCGGTGACGCCATTAATTTTAAACATATCGCAAATTTCCAAAAAAATTTAAAAAATGTAAATTAGGATCTTCATCCGGCAAGACATCGAAAACGACAGTTTGTTGTACCATCTGAATGATACTCGTTTTAATTTCAAAATTATTATTCGCCACCGCCGGGCGAATAATGCTAGATTGTGTTCCCTCCCAATTCGGCCTCGCATAATAGGACATAGTCCGTAGCGGAGCCTCATTATGGTCGGGGTCGTCCATTATATCTTCGTTAGTTTCTCTGATTGACTCTTCGCGAATTCTTGGTAGATCATTAAATCAGAGACGTCGCCGAAAGGTGCGCTCGATTTCCGGATCAAAACAAAATTCAAGATTAATTGAAGAGTTTCCTCGGGTCATAAACCAAAAGAAAAAAGAAAAGATGTGGAAAAAGAAAAAGGTAAAATAAAAATTTAGATAATTAAATTTAATATTTTTTTATTATATTTTTATTTTTATTTTATTTTATTTTATGTAGATTTTTTTTAATTAGGTGATTTAATATTAGTCCTGAACTTCCCAAGGTCAACCCGGTGAAGGGCTAGCAAGGTACTAGAGGCTGTGATGGGAATTCAAGCCAAAGCGTCGTTTCTAGGAATTTAGTTACACCTTAATAAGAAAATAAGAAACGAAAAGATAAAATTAATAGATATTTCTTTTTCGAAATATCAACCGTATTTCCCCGGCAACGACGCCAAAAACTTGATGGGCTGAAACTATGCTTGCAAACGACAACGACAAGTGTACCGTATTGAATGTAGTATAGGTTAAAATAAACCATGGTCGTATTAGACTCGGGGTGGTTGAGTACTCTTACTTCAAGAAAATCTCTATTATTTTATCAATTAAAACTTTGGGTTGGTTGCTTGCGAGAAAGAGAAATAGCTTAATTTAAAACAAACTATGAGTTAGAAGACTAGTACTCGACTTTGAATCACCTTGAAAAATAAATATAATAAATAAAACTTCTAATTCTCTTGAGAACTGACTTGACCGTAGAGGTTCCTGAATTATGAACGTACCTCTCTCGAGGATACGCTCAACTGAGTTTAGGTTGATCAATCGAACTTTCGCTCTAGAATCAAAATCCCTAAAACCCGCTTTATCGTAGTGAACCCCTCTATTGGATTTGACTCCAATCCGGGAGAATTATGTCATCCTCTCTCGAGGAGTGCATTCAACTCTCTTTATCCTTGAAGCGATCGATTCGAAATCAAAATCTCTCGATAATTAGACTACGAAAACAAGAATGAGAATTATATATCGACAATATAATCTCAATCCAATAAAGTTCAAGGATAAATCTTAAGTATTCTAAGGAAGAGAAAGAGAAACTAAAAATTAAATCATGAATTATATTTTCCTTGGATCATCTCGGTCGAGTACTAATAGAAATTTAGCTACTCATAGAGATGGAGGAATCGATGAAAATAAAGAAGTGCATGATAAAAAAGGAAGAGTAGAATAAGAGAAAAAGAACTATTTTATTATTTGCAAATGAAGTTACAACTAGAAATTGAAAGTTACAAGCTTTTGAAATGAAGTACAAGAAGGGAAAAAAGTACAAGAGTAAGAAAACAGTACAAAAAATTAAGCTAGAACTCCAAAACTTCGTCCCTTTTCATCTGAAGGAGCTACCATTTTATAGCTGAAACTTTTGGGTTACACGCCCTTGGGTCACGCCCGTGACCCTGGGGTGTGTAAGGGGAGCGATCTGCTGGGTGCGGGGAAGACGCCGTCTGGCTTCAATGCAGGCGTTACGTGCGTGTATCTTTAAAACTACTGCTGGCGGGAAGCTTTGGCGGGAAGTGGCGCGGAATGAGTCACTTACATGGTGGAGGAGATTTGATACGCGCAGTGTGGAGGAGATTAACGAACTGTCGGAAGATCGACGAACGCGGGCTCCGATCGACGAACGGTCGGAAGATCGACGAACTGCGTTCGACTAAAGGGTGGGAGATCGACGAACTGTCGCCTAGCGGCCTCCGATCGACGAACGGGCGAGAGATCGACGAACAACGTTTGACGAATGGGCGGAAGATCGATGAATTGTCTCCTGGTGGCCTCCGATCGACGAACGGTCGAGAGATCGACGAACTGCGTTCGACGAAAGGACGGGAGATTGACGAACTGTCACATGGCGGCCTCCGATCGACGAACGAGCGAGAGATCGACGAACTTCGTTCGACGAATGGGCATCAAAGACTGTAATAAAAGACTATATGTAAGTTCCCGGACTGCGATAGACGAACGATCGATGAACAGCACAAAAATTCCCCCAGGCCTGCCAAATCCCTACAAAAATATAAAAAATATATTGGTTATAACGTACAATATTATTTTTACGAAAATTTATAAAAACAACGAACAAAATGTGATAATTTATTTAAATACTGTTGGGAATCTTGCCCACATGATTCCTGATTTGAAGAAGTCACCAAGTCAAGAAAACTTCACTTTGTATTTGATCACCTCTCTAGCTCATAATCTCAGGAAGTTAAAGGAATGTCGTCGAGAAGAATAGGAGATGTCGTCGACAAAGTATTCTTGTCGACATGATGATGAGCAAAACAATCGCTGAGAATTTGCGAGTTCGTCGAACTCAGAATGCAGTTCGTCGAACGCATAATGCAATTCGTCGAACACAGAATGAAGTTCGTCGAACGAAGAGACTGGACAGACGCAAACGCCGAGACATGGCGAGTTCGTCGAACAAAGAATGTAGTTCATCCTGAAGATCGTCGAACGCATAGACGGGATAGAAGAATGAAGTTCGTCGAACGCATAATGTTGTTCGTCGAACGCATAATGAAGATCGTCGAATGCAGAGAAGACATGAAGATATCAAAGGAAGGAATGTCGTCGAGAAGATGCAGTATCGTCGACATCATCAAAGTAGTCTTGTCGTCGAGAAGAACAGACATCGTCGTAAAGAAGGCATGACGTCGAGAAGACTAAAGAAGGACAGCTGAAGACAAGCATAGTCTGTCGACATGATATCACTCATGTCGTCGAAAGAACAAAGTGATTACGACGACGGACTATAAGGAAGAAGATCACGACGACACAGTCAGAGATAGCTTATCGTTGTATATGCAGGAACACCAGAAGATCTCGTATCATCGAGATATCAACGTCATAGGCAGAAGCTAGAAGACTTGAAGATCTACCAAGGTCTAAGACATCGACAAAGTCTTGTCGTCGAGATATTATCCACGCCGTCGTAACAGTGGAAATATCTTCGAGACAGATTCAAATGTTGCGAACGCGCTGTCAGCATTTATTGCCGCCACCTGATTGTCCAATCAGCGCGCGCTCTTAAGGAATGGGGCATCTGACACATATGGAACTTTTTTAGAAGACCGTTGGGGGCCTCTCACTCTTATAAAAGAGATAAGAGGATGCCCTAGAAAAAGAGGAGGATCTTGGTAAGAAAAGAGAAACGAAAAGTATCCCGCCGTTGCTTCAATACAACAGTACATTTTGCGGAGAAGAAGAAGATCAAGTAGAGAACAAGATTCAAGCATTCTCAGAAGGATCAGTCATCTCCATCGACTGATAAGAAGTCGTTCCTCATCAGGCTAAGAGAAGAGATTGAAGAAGAACTGCGCTGTCAAGATCTGAATCAGAAACATCTTCTTCAACCTCAAGAAGCCGATCTCCATCAGGCTAAGTTGCCAATCTTCATCAGGCAGAACAAAAAGTTTTTATTACTGTAAAACTTTTATTGTTGTAAGGATTGCAGGCCTATTTGTCTAGCTTGAGGGCTGGAGAGCTGTGAGGCTTGAGGGCCAGGGCAGTGGACTTGCGGGTCCGACACCGTCTAGCTTGAGGGCTGGAGAGCTGTGAGGCTTGAGGGCCAGGGTAGTGGACTTGCGGGTCCGACATTATCTAGCTTGAGGGCTGGAGAGTTGTGAGGCATGAGGGCTAGGGCAGTGGACTTGCGGGTCCGAATTTGTCGAGCTTGGGGGCTTGGGTGCAGTAGGGGCTTGCGGGCCTAGGTTGTAGGCACAGGACTTGGGGGTCTGTGTTGTGTAGGGCTTGAGGGCCTGAGTGTCGAGCTTGCGGGTTTGGGTGCAGTAGGGGCTTGCGGGCCTAGGCTGGAGGACTTGCGGATCCGTGTTGTAAGGCTTGCGGGCCTGAAGATTTGGCAGAGTTTGCCGAGCCTAGCACACTGCTAGGTAGGCGTAGAGGGAAAGAGGACTACTCAAGACACCCTGTCTTGAGGAACCTCTATAGATCACTGTGTGTTTTCTGTGTTGTGCTTTATACTTTATAGATCTATTAATCAGAAATCAAGAACACCTAAAAGAGGATAAAATAACTTGAAAAACATATTCACCTCCCCTCTAAGTGATAAGTTGACACCCAATAAACAACAAATCCCTGATGAGATATTAGCCTAAAACGATGACTAAAACACAGTCATCACACGTCTATGCTCCGTATCGTATAATCCTTCCTAACGGTGGTTAATTATACGATGTCAGACCAAGGTGAGAGCATAATTAATATATATATATATGATATGATGAGCATGTATGTTTGTCCTCCCTATCACTCGAATGACGTGTCACAATCACTTTCCCCTATGTCGACTTAGTGACCTGTTAAGAGAAGGAGCTCACTTCCCAGGCCTCACCGCCGTGGCCAGACGGTGACAGTGGGTCGGTCGCTCCCACTTCTAGGTTATGGATACACCCCAACTTCCTAGGCCTTCGTACCTCTGTGAAGAATAGGTACTCTCGGTGGGATCACATCCTCACCTCGTGCGGAGACCCTCTCGACACATAACCAAATATGTGTGAGACGGACATGTGTGGAAGGGGTAGCTAGCCTCCGGTCTTCTTCACTACCAAAACAAAAGAATTTGTCATCACAACTTCTCTCATAGTGTATATTATGGGGAAGCCGATGAACCCGCCACATCGGTAATCATGCACCCTCCCATATCCCCATGCATAACCTATGAATGAAATGCTCACTTAAATACAAAGAGCTAGATTTTATAAAACTATAAATGGAAGTGAAATCATTTCTAAACACAGGTCAGTTATATCATAACGAGGATTCCGTAAAATCTTGGATCTTATTTCACTCATTAGGGTCTAAACATTCCATTAATATATTTTTTGTGAATTAATCAAATATTTGATAAGTACCTTATAAAAATATTTTCAAAAAATTATGAAACTTCATGGAGTTGTTCACTATGTTACTAGACACACATGATTTTAATTTCAAGTCATTTGGATCAACACTTATGGAGATATGCCACATGCAAAATTTCATAAAATACGTGTCACGCTATTTGAATACATGTTGTAACAACTTTTGATTTGAGCATACAGTAATGCAAACACTTCATAATGATCTGAATTTTTTACCAGTGGTCAATAACATTGAAACAAGGTCGCCAAAAAATTGTAGCATCCTTAGATATCATAAACTCTAAATTCGCCACTGTTATTAAAAATGAAATGTTTGTAAAAACTATAGCAAAATTTGTTCCAAAAATTCTAAAAATTTGTGGAGCTTCTCCTTCTGGGGGTAGACACTGATGTCCGCATACCAATTTTAAACTTGAGCAGTCTGTCTTCGTTCTCCTGAGCAGGGCTCGACAACGAACGAACATCTTCGATGACCTTCTGAGCACTGCAATATGTGCAAGAATCGTGATTCATAAAATGAATGTGTGGATAATGACCGAGTTGAGGAAGAAAGGCGATTTATTCGCTGTTCATGCGATTTCGGTTTGTTTGGGAAGATTTAGTTAACTAGGGTTTGTTTGAGAAGATTTAGATAGCTAAGATTTGTTTGGGAAGATTTAGATAGCTAGGGTTACTTTCTCCCTGTGGTGATTAAGGCGAAAGAACGACCAAAGTTTTTTTTAATTTTCTTTACTAATTTGTGGTTAACAAAAAATTTGCGAATAACAAATTTGACTTCTTTAGAGTTGTGAATCGACAAAATCTACAAATAGACAAAGTGGTTTGCGAATAACAACCGCCTTAATTAAATTCAGATACAGAACACGATTTACAACATTTTGGATTAATGGATAGTGCTGGGACCATCGATCATACCCTGTCATGTAAAACAAAGCCAAGAGTTGCTTAACTTGAAATGAGTTTTTTTCGAAAATAAATAATTATAACACCCATAAATTACAATTTGACATTACTTAACTTCGCAGAATTTAAAGAGAGACCTGAAGGGTCCTCAAACCTGCACGAACAATTTTAGACATTTGACCGACCATAAAGGTATGGACATACTTTTCCATTTTGTGTGCTGGCAGAGCAATCTCGACCTCAATTCCACTGTCCGCCTCTCTACTCTCCACCAGCGACATCGCCCCTGTCTTCACCACCGACACCAACTGTGGAGGGAGGAGGTGATCGGAGATGGGTTGCTGGATCTTGAAAGATGGAGAGGTCGACATGTTGGACACAACGAGAGGAAGAGAGAGGTGCTCCCCGGCCGGAGAAGGGAAGAAGGTGGTCGGCCGGAGGAACTGCACTCTGTTCGGAGGGTCTCAGCTACTGCTTGGGTCGGGTTGCAAGGTAGGTCGTCAGAAATGGTGAGGACTGCAGCTCACCGGAGAGGATCGGCGACCAGAGTCGCCGGAGGAGGGAGAGGAGATCAGAGAGATCGGATCGTGGGCGATGGCTATGCGTCTAGATCTAGCTCCATGACACAAAACTGACCTGCAGCTAACACCACTAATTTTTATTTATTTATTCTGCGTTAAATTTTTTTTTGACCCAAGCAAAATCTTAATCCGTGGCTTGGCATTTGATTTGAGTATAATCTTCATGAAATTGGTTTTTTAAGAATAAAACAATAAAGCTCAAGTAAATACAAATCTGTGGCTGTAGTTTAGGAGTTATACTTAGGTGCGCAATTCTCACATAGAAATAGGTTAGGGGAAAATATACGTTGTGGTTAGAATTCCACGTTGTGGCCGTGGAGACCTGGCGAGGAGACCTGAGCTCAAATCCCAGCAGCCACATCCATATTTCCCACTTTTTTGAACTTCAACTTTCATCGAACGGGTTGTGAGCTCAAATCCCAGCAGCCACATCCATATTTCCCACTTTTTTGAACTTCAACTTTCATCGAACGGGTTGTCAGCTCCTCTGGTCGGAGCTCGCATAGTTCTCTTTTACTTCAATGGCGGAAGACGACGATCCGAAACTTTCTCTCAATAGTGGTAACGTAGCTTCTCCTGTCATTTATTTTTTTGCTTCTTCTCCTATTGACCAATCTTGGCTATGCAATATCCTTCAGAAGGGAAAGAGGGACAACCCCTGCTTGTGATCCTCGTCGGCGCTCCGGGAAGTGGGAAAACCACCTTCTGCAACGATGTTATGAGCGCCGCACAACGCAACTGGACTCGGATTTGTCAGGTCTCTTCTGTTTTTTTTTTGCATTTGTATGCTCATAGACTCGGTCTTTAGGGCATACCTTTATTGTTAGATCCAGTGCCTCGGATTCTAAATCTCTGTTGGATTTACTAATCATGGACGTAAAGCAGGCCCATGATAGAAGAATTAATGGGAAATGACTTACTCAGCTTGGTAATGATGATATCCTGATGCTTGAAGAATTCGGAGCCATGTATTGGGATGCAGAGAACTGTTGAGTTCTGCAAGCCCGGATAACTCAATGCAAAAACTTACAAAAACTTACAAATTCAATCGACAAGGACACATTGTGATCATTAAAAGTTAAAACAACGCATTAACGATGTGGTCACAAATTCCGTTTAACTCAATGGTCAAATAATTTCTCTACTGAATGCACTAAACTATGCTTTGAGAAATTCTTAATACTCAAAAGAGTGTGTCTGTCTTAATTAAATGAATATCTTAAGATTTTATTTATGTGTCGAAGAGACATATGTCAAGGCCTATGAATTAAATGAATGCCCTAAGCTTTATGCTTGAAACTGACACTAGTTTCAAGACTTATGATGGAATTGTGACGTGCCACATGAAATTGTGAGTGTCAGAGCTGAATGATACCACAAATGAATATAAAATTTATGTTTGAATTCAAACTTTATCTATTTGCAAAATTAATGCGTATATAAATGTTGAAGTGCAAAATAAAATTACATATGATAATTACATTAAATGGAGCTATGAACATAACCCACCACTAATCAAGTACATTAATGTACTCTACAAGACCAATACTGCAAGCATGCTTCTTAAAAATATTAGGTCGTAGTCCTTTGGTGCCATCATATCATCTGTTCCAATGTGCTCCACAATTTCTTAACTAATTCTTTCACGGTCAAGAACTTAGTTTTCATGTGCTTGGACATGTGATACTTTTATTATTCATAGAGAATATTACAGTTTAAATATTATCACAGTACAAACGAATAAGTCTAACAACTGTATCAACGACCATCAATTCCGTGATGAAGTTCTTGAGCCAAACTACATGAGTAACATCCCCCAAAAGTGCAGCGAACTCCGCATGTATCGTGGAAGAAGTAATGAGTGTCTGTTTGTCACTTTTCCATGAAACTGCCCCTTCAGCTATCTTGAAAATGTATCCTGATGTTGACTTCCGATCATCCTCACAACCTGCAAAATCTGAGTCTGTATAGCCCACTAATTCTATGTTTTGTTCTCTACGGTCGATCAATTTAAAATCTTTTGTTCTTTTAAATACCTCAGTACCTTCTTGGCAGCCACCCAATGATCAGGTCCTGGGTTCCACTGATATCTGCCTAGAAGTCCCATTGCAAAAACAATGTTTGGTCAGGTGCAAACGTGGGCATACATTAAGTTACCTACTGCACTGACATATGATATGTTCTCTATGTTATCTCTCAATATCATTTCTAGGGCATTGTGTCAAACTTAACTTGCCACCCTTAATTACCGGCACATTACCAGCCTTTCATTCGAGCATACTAAATCTCTCCAGTACACATTCAACGTAAGCCCTCCGAGAGAGTCCTTATGTACGACGAGGTTTATCCCTAATGATCTCTATGTTTAGAATAAAAAATGCTTCTTCAAGATCTATATCAATTTTTTTGGATAATAACTGCTTAGATTTATGCAGAAGTCCCAAATCACTGATTGCAACAAAATATCATCTATATATAGAATTAAGAAGATGAATTTGCTCCCACTGATCTTGAGATATATGCAACGGTCTATTTTGTTTTCAACAAAACCAAATGAAGTAACCATTTTATCAAATTTCAGATACCATTGTCTTGAGGCTTGCTTTAAACCATAAAGAAATTTATTGAACTTGCACACAAGTTGGTCAGAACGACCAGACTTGAATTACTCAGGCTGCACCATATAGACTTCTTCATCCAGGCCGCCATTCAAGAATGCGATTTTAACATCCATTTGATGCAACTCCAAATCATAACGAGGCACAAATGCCATAATGACTCTAAATGAGTCTTTAGATGAAACATGAGAGAAAGTTTTGTGATATTCGGTCCCTTCTCTTTGAGTGAATCCCTTTGCAACCAGTTTGGACTTAAACCGCCCGAACTTTCCCTTAGAATCTTTCTTAGTCTTAAATACTGATTTAGAACTAATGAGCTTGCAGCCTTTAGGTAACTAATTCCAAACTTTATTATGCCTAATAGACTCAATTTCATCTCTCATCGCATCCCACCACAAAACAGACTGAGGTTCAGAAACAGCTTCAGTAAATGTCACCGAGTCAACCACGTGACAATGTCAAAATCGCTCTCACCAAAATAAACTTCATAGTCTGAAGAAATTCCAGACCTCCTCTCCCTAGTTGATCTTATAGGATGTGTCTGAACAACATCGATCTGCTGAGGGAACTGTATGGGAGGCGACTGTAAAGCTGACTCCACTTCCTCTAGGCTCTACCATAGGTTCAGGTACCTCTCGTCTTTTAATAATTGGTAGAGTAATTAATAAGCCTAACTTCATCGACTTCTTCAGTGGTGTGAGAATAACTAGGCTGCTCAGCAAAATCAAACTCCAAACACTTGGCTGTCTGTAACTCAACAATTTTGGGACCTCAAGAGGGGAAGTAAAACTTAAAACCCTTCGAATGATCTGGGTAGCCAATGAAGTAGCAACGGGAAGACCCAGCGACAATCTGAAGAAACATGTCGGAAACTTCTTAATGGCACCAGTAGAATCCTTTGCTCCACTTGACTGACCGTCCTAAATCTTAATTGGAGGCTTGTACTTCTTCTTTTTGAATGAAGTCTTTGAAATGAACAGTGCAGTGTGAGTCTTTTCATTTTTCAGTTTTTCTTCTACAGCAACACATCGAGTGATGCGATCATTAAATTTCCAAGCCTCATCCTGCGAGTTATATGTAGTCTTCAGGATGGTGAATTCAGGTGGTAGAGTATCAAGTGCAAGATGCACTATGCAGGTCTCAGGCTTATCAGTTGTCAGGGATAGATCAATGTCCGTCATTTGCACGGTGAACATGATATCATATTTCCACTTCTTAATGTTTGACCCAATAAGTTTCTCAATGATCGTTAGATTGTTGTGAACCGCAACGGTGATTGAAAAAGAAAACAATGCAATATATAACAATGATGATAAGTGTGCTTTAAAACCTTAAAGAAGCACACACATGAGAATTCAGACGCATCAACACGCAACACCTTTGGGCAGAATACGTGTCACGCAGTTAGAAATTCTTTACATTGGACGAGAAACAGTAGTGATTAAGCTTTTTACAAAACTCCCACCTTTGGGTGAATAGATTACTAGTGCCCTTGCACTCCCGCCCAAATGCCCGTATGCAACCCACTAATCCTATCACGCAAACACCATCTTTGAGCGAATGATTACATTCTAGAACCAGAGTAATCCCAAAGCCGTATGAGAATGAAATCTCATAAATCAATCGAACATGTCACTTTGGTGGCTACAGTTCAATTAACTTACGAAATCCTCCTACAATGGGATTCTCTTAATTACCCTTAAATTAAATGTCGTGATCTTATAAATGATGACAAAAGGACACTGAAGTGTCTATAGATCACGAGCGCTTAGAGACATAAAATTAATGCACTTCACAGGTCCCTATCGCATTGATATTCTTTAAATTAATTTAATAGGTTTTAATTGAGTGTTCGCTAGTGATTAATCAAACTCAATTACATCAGAAATTAATGGAACTAATTAATATGTTGAAGTTTCACTCTAATACCAAATGTTAGAAAATCTTAAGCGCATTAAGTCAGAAGCAACTAATGAAGATGCTTAATAACAATTATACAATGCTGTGTGACCTATGCTATCAAAACAATTTTATCACTTATTGATTTATGCCAACGCAATAATATGAAATGTAGGTAATTAATTAAAATGAAGTATGAAGTACACTACAAAATGAAGTGCATACCATTCTTGATTCGGCCTCATGTCGTATTGTGGTCGACATTCTCAAAAGTGCTCTTGTATTTCTCTGGATAAAATTCGCCGCACTTGTTGAAGATTCTGACATATATAAAATCGATGTATTGTAGGTTGTGTGAGCCTTGAAGAATGTCGACCCAATGCAGTTAAAAACCTCTTTCTTGATGCTTTACTGGCTTCAGAAATTACATACAAGGTTCCATTCTCTAGCAAAAAACCTAGAATGATAAATTCAGGATAGAATTGTTCTACACATACATAGATGTTTTCACTGCAACCACGATCTCCTCCTTCCGTGACTAAGCAAAAAACGAAACAAGAAGAGGAAGGCTTACAATTGGAGGCAACGAAGACCGGTTCCTGTATTACCCCAACAAAATTCCGTGAAGCGAAAGAGGAAGATTGCGCTTCCTATGTTCCACTTTAATGGAGACGATGCATTCCTCGTCAGGAATGCGGGGAAGAAAATCGAGTGGAAAAAGGAGAGCTCTTTTCTTCAGCAATCTACATAATATGTAATGAGAAGATATAAAAGCGACTAGATCTAAAAACAACAACCTTGACTTTCCTTTTTCCTCGATTTGCACTATTCCCTAGACTGAAAATCGACATATGAACAGGGAAGGCGTCGACCACAAAAAAAACCCTGCGGTGGATTTCTTGGATGGGGAAGAAGACGCGAGGGAAGGATGAATAACCGCAAACCACTGTCCACACTTGTTCACAGATGGATTGATTATGAAGTGATCGACTCTTAATCCTTTAATAGGAGAGGGATTGAGAGAGTGGAGGAGAAAATACTAAAAGCACCCCAAACTCTCTCCTAATCTAAAATTTGTTTGTGCATAGAAATAAATCGGACGCACGAATTAGAACTGATCGATCCGAATGTGCCAAGGGAAGACCAAGCTCGCGTAATGAAAGTCTGAATTAGTCTAGCCCACCTATCACGAGTTTTGATAATTTACACAAACTTAATTTGACGCACACTTGCGGAAGTTCCTGTTGGATCTTTAGGCGCCCTTAGAGGGGGGGGGGGGGAATAAGGGTCTTTGAAAACTTTAGGATTTTAAGAAAAACTTTGGATATTTTATATGAAGTAAATTTAATCAAAAGTAAAAAACAAGAAATCAATTTTATTAAATAAGAAAAGACATGATTATCATTTATAAAATTGATTATAAAACTAGATTTCTATGACGCTAGGAATCAAATGTGAATATAATAGACTCTTTCATTTTCTATACCGTCTCTTCTCACTAAGAACCGGTTGGCTTTAGCCGATCTATCCCCAGATCCGGCCTCAAGCCGCTCTAGCCCTTCTATCCCCAGAAAGGCCTTGAGCACCCCCTAGATCTAACTCCTAGACCTAGTCGCCAACAACCGCGACGAATTTCCCCTAAGCCGCGCACGGACCTAGCCGCCAATAATCGCGGCGAATTCACTAAACAATCACAAAGATAAAGGCACAACAAAATATAAAAGACAAATTAAAAACTCCCTATGAAGAATTCTGGAGACGGCGAAGACTCGCTGAATATCGTCGAAGTCGAAACGTGTGTTCTTCGCGTTGGGTTAGCGTTAATCCGATTCTCCTTCGAATTCTTTTCTTGAATTTGTGTGGGAGATGGTGGTATGGAAATACGACCCTCACAGATTTTCTTAAGTGCTGGAATAGGGCTTCTTAGGATCAATAGTTGAAGAGAACGAATGCCACCTATTTATAGGACAGGAAGCTAACGCCGACGTTAAGGCTAACGCCAGACGTTGACTCTGTATTGAAATAACTTGATGCCTCGGATCTTCATAACAGGAAGGAGATTTTGCATCTTTGGAAACATTCATTTTAAACAACCTTAACGCTGACGTTGAGGCTAACGCCGACGTTAAGCCAAATCATTCCCAAAATGCTCCTGCAATCACGACAGCTTCCCTCTATGTCATTTTCATATTGGTGGGAACGAAAGTCAACGCCGACGTTAAGTCCTAACGCCTGACGTTAGACCACATTCATCTTTTCAGCTTGTGAGCAAATCCAGACCAACAATACAACATCCTAGTGTCAATTTTGTTCAAACATGCATGCTAAAAACACAATGACAAACTAGATCAAATACAAGTAAGGATTTGTTATTCTCAAACCAAAAGAATGCGGAAAATCGTGTTCCAACAATCTCCCCCTTTTGATAATAGCAAATCCAATTAAGATAAATCAGATTCAGATATAAAAGATGTGTTTTTATAAAAAGATATGAAACTATGCAACAAAGAGATTTTAATATCAAAATATATTTAGAGATATGTGCCCCCTATTTAAGTGCTCCCCCTTAGTGTATGCTCCCCTAGATTAGATTTATGCTCCCCTTAATCTAGTGAATTCTACTCCTTAATCGTTAAGATTTATCATGTTATTCTCCCCCTTTTGTTGTTAGCAAAAGTGGGTGGAGTGAAACAAAACTAGGATAAAGAGGTGAAAGTTGGGGAAACTAAGCGAGGATTAAGAGTTTTGTTGAAAATAAAGTAAGTCATGATCGAGCTAAGAGAGAGTAACACAACAGAAAAAGAATATGATAAGCGTGAGTAATAACATTCCATGTACTTTATCAAGCCATTCTACCACTTGTTAGAAAATAATGAACAAAAGAGTTTGAAAGATAACACTTGATGAAAAAGTGAAGAGTTTGAAAAATACAAGTAAAGAAGAGACCTTAAAAATAAGCATGACAAAACATGGTAAAAATACATGATCAAATCAATAATGCGGAAAAGCAAGGTAACCAAGATAAGCAAAAAAAAATTATTTTTGTTTTGGTTTGACAATTCTAACAATATTTCTAGACTTTTCACATATAAGACCCCCTCCCGGAACACAAAACACGGTCGAGGGGAGTCCTATGCCCAGAACAGCTGCCTTGCGGAAGTGTCAGCACATGGGCTAGCCCCCTCCACAAGACGCCTATCCTGCCTGCTATTCTCAAATATCATCATGCCAACCCATAAATAATAGAAAAACAACAGAAGCCATTATTCACAAATAAGTAAAAGTGTCCAAAATAACAGGTAGCTACAAAAATCTCCTGTAAAATATCAGAGTACAAATTGCCCTAATGCTACATCTTTAACACTCGCTCACATCTGTCACTGACGATAGCGAAAATATCATAGTCGCAGTCCCTGTCACCCTGGCTTGGCTGTCCTCCTGTGGCGTACACTGCTGCTCCACCTGGGTGTGCTCCTAAAAATAGTGGTGTAACAACCGTTAGTCATAAAGACTAAGTGGCTTCACATCCTCTCCCCCGTCGACTCTTAGGCACCGGGCGGAAGGGAAGGAATAGAACACTGCAATATAATCAGTATATATACAAGCAGGTGGTATATGACAATATAATACGAGAGCATCATATGTATATGTAAGCAACAAGAAATACTAGCATGTATAAAAGAACATCTAGCAGTATAGTCTGCAACATGGTATAACAGAGGAGAGTATATAAAGAATTGAATTAAACTTAACTTATAAGAATACCAATACAAGCTTATAAGTTAAGGGTCTTTTGCAACAATAAGTAACTCATCATATAAAGGTGCCCATACAAGTTTATATGATGAAGATTTTTATGCGGTGCAATGCAATGAATGTATGTATGATGACTCACCCATGATTTACTCACGCACGCTGATTTGCTATGTCGACATAGACTTGTACTTCCCACTTTTCGTGGGTAGCTAACCTCTCAGGCATCACCCGTCGTGGCCAGACGGTGACAGTTGATCGGGCTCTCCACTACTAGGTGGGTATGCACACTACCAGACCCAGGCCTTACGTACGCCTCGACGCTAAGAACACAACAGCGGAGCACCTGCGTACTGGACTCGGAAGGGGTCTTGGGAAGTGAACACCAAGAGCCCAGCCCAACCGGTCAATGACACGGAAGGGGTCTTTGGAAGTAAACACAAAGAGCCCAACCCAACAGGCCAAGATCTATCAGCCAACTCCCGTCGGTGTGACGACCGGCGAGCCCGTAGATCTGCCACAAGTAATCCTCCAACAAGGATCATTATGCAATCGTGTGAAACTATGCACACCCAAGTAATTTCCCATGCTCAACTCATGCTCTCACGCACCCAAGGACTCCTAACCAAGTCCATAACACATGTTAATATTACAAGTTTCAACGACGCTAACTAGCATACAAGGACCTACCAACCGGGTCCTTAACATAACACCTCAGGATATAACCATATCCTATAATCCACACCAAACCGTCACTGCTATCCATACAGAGTTGTCATAACTCTTGTGCAGTGGTACGTGTATGAAAGAGAAATACTCTCTTTGATCCTATAGGACTACCTGTGCGTGTAATGCCATGTTCAAGTTCACTATATAAATCTGCCCATACATATTAACCATACTAATCCTCATGCTCGATTCACAACATGCTTTGATCACAATGAAATTCATAAGCATTATTCGATCACGCTTAGTCAATACCAATCATCTTGCGCCCGTTCTCTTTAAGGATCATCAATCATGATCTCTACTAAACGGTCAATCATGATCTCTACTAAGCGGTATCGCCAAGGGCTACAACTTTTGTGTTGAGCCCATGGTCCAGATCTAAGCCTAATCTATCTAAAATCGGGTTTGAACTCAGCAGAGTAAATCTGGACTGCAAGCTGTACTGTACATACATCGAATTATATTCTGCCCAACTATTTTCGATTTCACTTTGCCGGAGCTACAAAGCTCCCCTGAAAACCCACAACCACTCGTTGGAAAGGTCTTTCCGAGGGCTACGACTTTCGTGTTGAGCGCAAAACCTGAATGTGGTCGGCTCATGCCTAAAAACAGGCTTGAAGTCCGTCGTGTGTAGAACACAGATTTCTGTCTAAATATTATAAAATCTGCACGGATCATAAGACAGATGAACAACATCTGTTCATCTTCTTCCTCCAACACACAAATATATTATTTCACCTTCTCTCCTTCAATACTCCCTCAATAGACCACCATTCTTCACGAAATCATTTCCTACAACTTCGTATTAAAGAGAGGACTTGATTGAAGAGATTCTTTCGGCGAACGACGCCCTAGAACAAAAGTTCTAGCGTGGTCTCTTCCTAGAAAACTCCATTAAACTTACCAAGGTCAAGCTCTTTTGAGCTGACATCTCTCCTAAATCAGATCTAAAGATCTAGCACCAAGGGGGCGGAAGTCACCTGATTTCCGACCATGTAGCGGGTTTGTCTTCTTGGCGACATGGTGGTGGTCGACCAAGCTCCAAGCCTTCTCTCTAGTCTTGTTCCTTCAAGAAGGTTGCTGGTTAGTTTCTTGAGGTGTGAGGAAGAGGAAGAAGAAAAATGACCAGCCTTTGGATGAGGGGTGAAGTTCAAGGTTAAGAGAGGAGAGAGAAAATGAAGGCTGATTTGACTAGAATTAATGGGGGAAAACACCTCCCATGCTTTGGATTTGACAATCCATCCACGTGTCACTGATTTATTGACCTAAGCCACCTCCCATCCTTGAAATTAGCAAAGGATAAGTCACCGCTGACAAACATCTTTTCTGAAGGCTACTGCCGACGGTATCGCTACCGCCGGCGCTAGCGTATAGACGATATCTTCGAGGACCAATCCTATTCGACGACAAGATACCCCTTCTCGACGACAAGCTAGGCCACACATCGTTTTGAACGCTACCGCCGGCGCTATCGCTTCCGCCGGCGCTATCGCTACCGTCGGCGCTAGCGTATTGACGATAGCTTCGAGAACCAACCTTCTTTTGACGACATGGTACCCTTCTCGACGACATGACACTCTTCTCGACGATATGGTACTCTTCTCGACGACAAGCTAGGCCACACATCGTTTTGAAGGCTATCGCCGGCGGGATCACTACCGCTGACGCTAGCTCTTTTCTACAAGTTCTTTCCCTTATTTCCTATCTTTAGGGAGTGAGGGCGCTACACCCACCCTAGTTGATTGTGACTCAAACCTGACCACCTCAGGGTCCTAGGGCTTCTACCGAGCCTGAGTCAACTCTCGGCGACACAACACACTCCCGAGGGGTCTAGCTCGAATTGGGATGTTACATCACATATAATGAACATTATCCTTGAATTTTTTTCACAACTAATAGGCAAACATGATTTAACATATTCAAAAAGATAAGAGCTACAATGTAACTATTATTTATTTCAAGTAAAGAAAACATTGTAGAAATCATGCATTGCAATCTAGTGCTTTTACTTAAATTTTTAGAGAATCATGTAAATATGCATTAAGATCCAATTCTCATGAGTAGAAGCTTTATGAAAAACAATGATGTGTGCATAAAGTGTTTTGATAATAGTATACATGTGATATAATCAAAACACATGACATATGTAAGAGAGTAGTAAAAACAATATTAAGATTGTAATCTCAGAATTACTTTCACACATCAATTCTAGAATAAAATTTCAAAGCACAATAAAATAATACAACTACCAAGGTGCTTCACCCACACAATGCTCATTAAGACTTATCAGGGAGCGAAGTATTGTTTGGGGGATCACATAAGCATTTTTATAAATTTTTATTTTGAGTGATCCGGTATACAAATAGAAGTGATAAAAAATGTGTTTGCACAAGACACTTTACAATTCTTTTCAAGGTGCTCAGCCTTACAATGCTCATTAAGACTTATCAGGAGAGTGAGTAGTGTTTGGTGAAGTTATCTTTGTCCTTTTATTTTATATTTTTTAATTTTGAGATAAAGATCTCCGAATTCACTTATTTATGCAAACACTAATAATATTGAAATAACGCTTCTATATGTGCAAAAAATTTATTATTTGAAAGAAAGTGTAGGTAATTTAGCATACAAATTAATATGTTAAAGCTATTACACTACACAATCATGCAAGAATAAGATTTTGAGCACATGTAGATTACTAAAATAGTGAGTAAATGAATCATTGATTATCATAAAATTTTACCCATATTTAGAGACATGCTAAGCAATCTTACACAATTTTCTATAGACCATTTCATTGCACATAATAAGATTAAGGTCATGATTAAGTTTGGCTACAAATAGGGACAGTCTGATCACACTTTGTTTATCAAGAAAAATGAGAAAAATTTGTGATATTTATTGTCTACGTTGATGATATTGTGATGACTGGCGATGACTTGGAGGAAATCGCAAATCTAAAGGCTCTCTTGTCTGCTGAGTTTGAAGTAAAGGACTTAGGGAGATTACGTTACTTCTTGGGAATTGAAGTTTCCAGATCAAACCAAGATATCCTCATCTCTCAACGTAAGTATATTTTGGATCTGTTAAAAGAGACTGGTATGCTAGGTTGTGTTCCAGCTAACACTCCTATGTAGGAGAATCATAGGATTGATGAAGACAGTGATGGCAATCGCACTGATCCCTCTATTTATCAGATATTGGTTGGGAGGCTCGTATACCTATCTCGCATCCGTCCTGACATTACATATGTTGTAGGAATCTTGAGTAGATATATGCATGCTCCTAGGATCAGACATCAGGATCCTGCATATCGTGTACCACGGTACTTAAAGAAGGCTCCTGGTCGCGGGCTTATGTTTTCCAAGAACAACCACTTAAAGATTGAAGTCTTTACTGATGTTGATTGAGCTGGAAGCCGTGATGACAGGAAATCTGCAACGGGGTACTCCACCTTTGTTGGGGTAAATTTGGTGACATGGCGTAGCATGCTAAGCAATCTTACACAATTTTCTATAGACCATTTCATTGCACATAATAAGATTAAGGTCAAGACATGACAAGATAAAACAATGTTTAGGAAACTTGAAATGAAAATTAGACATTAAAGAAAATCTTTAAGTGTATGCCGAATCAATTTTGACCATTTATAAAGAAAATACTAAGATGTTTTGCTCCTGTGAAGTTTTATAATCAAAACATTTTTTTGTAAACATTGAAAACAAAAGAAATGACAAAACATATTTTTCAACATTTTGAATTATTTGAAATTATTATTTTTTGAATAAAACAACTTAAGAAAAACAAAAATTTCAAATCAGAGAAATAAACAGAAAATATGCAAGAGAAAATTGCTAAAATATTTTAGAAAAACAGAATAAAAATTGGGCCAAAGAAGCTAACGTCTGACGTTGACTTCTCAACGCCCAAACAGACCACTATTTTTTTAGATTTTGGAAAAAAATTTCTTTGACTTAGAGTGAATATATATAGGCCTTCTTATTGTAGTCATTTCAGAGAATTTAGAATTGTTTAGAAGGCTTTTGAAGCATGTTTTTGGTGGTTTTTAAAGTTTTTAATTTTTATTGGATTTTGATTTTTTTTTGAAATGAAAAAAGTAACTAAGATGCAAACATAGATATAAAGATATATATAAATAGAGAGGCAGAAAGTGACAATCAAAGTCAGATAAATTTGTTAACGCTTGCGTTATTTATAACGCGTAGCGTTAGAACTTTATAGTTCAATTTGAATAATTTTGATGAAGGCTGATTCAGGTAATGTACTATGTGATGAGACACAACAAGATTGATAGATTAGTACAGAAATTTGTTTTGAGGAGAAATATCTTTTGATGAGTTTCAATTTGATATATCTAAGACTCCTAGTTCTAGCCTAAGCATGTTGAAACGAGCATCCATGTGAAGTTTTGTAAAGATGTCAGCAAGTTGGGATTCGAGCCTATGAAGCTAACTCTCACATGTCTTTCTTAATGTGATCCCTAATGAAATGATGACGCACATATATGTGTTTGAACCGTGAATGATGAACGAGATTGTTGGTTAGATCTATTGCACTGTTGTTGTCACATTTTAATTCAACATTGTTTAGATGCACCATAAAGTCTTCTAGTGTTTGACTCATCCAAAGAGCTTGTGCACAACAAATTCATAGTGCGACATATTCGGCCTCGGTGGTGGAGAGGGCAACAAAATTCTGTTTCCTACTCGACCACGCTACTAGTGAGGGGCCTAAGAAGTGACATGTGCCCCTTGTGCTTTTACGATCTAGTGAGCAGCCCGCATAATCGGAGTCGGAATATCCATGCAATATAAATGAATCATTATGAGGATACCATAGGCCTAGACTAGATGATCCGATTAAATATCTGAAAATTCGTTTAACCGCTTTTTAAATGAGATTTTTTAGGATTAGCTTGAAATCTCGCACATAAGCAAACGACAAACATGATATCGGGTCTAGACGTACTTAGATATAATAATGATCATATCATTCCTCTATATAGTGTTTAATCAATCGAGATTCCGGCTTCATCTTTTCCTAATTTTAGAGATGCGCTCATAAGAGTGGTGACTTGTTTTAAGTTTTCAAATCCAAATCTTTTCAACATATCATGCATATATTTAGATTGATTTATAAATATTCCATCATTTTTTTGTTGATTTGAAAATTTAGAAAGTATGTGAGTTCTCAAATCAAGCTCATTTCAAATTTTTTTTGCATTACACATACAACTTCATTACATAATTGTTCATTAGTGGCTCTAAAAATGATGTCATTCACATAAATTTGTAATATAATTAGATCATTATTAACATGTTTGATAACGGGTGTATTATCGGCCCTTCTCATTACATAATCGTGCTTTAGTTAAAATGAAGTTAATCTATCATACCAAGCACGTGGTGCTTGTTTTAAACCATAAAATGCTTTATTTAATTTGAAAACATGGTTTGGGAATTTTTAATTTATGAAACTGGGGGTCGTTCAACATAAACTTCTTCCTTAATAATTCCGTTTAAAAAAACACTTTTAACATCCATTTGAAATAGTTTAAATTTTTTGAAACTTGCAATGGCAAGAAAATTCGAATGGATTCTAAGCGAGCAACGAGTGCAAATATTTCATCAAAATCTACCCCCTCGATTTGCGAATACCCTTGTGCTACTAACGAGCTTTGTTCCTAGTAATCCTAGATTCACCATCTAATTTATTTTTGAAAATCCATTTTACGCCTACTACTTGATGATTGATGGTCTTTCTACAAGATTCCAAACCTTATTGCGTTCAAATTGTTCTAATTCTTCGTGCATAGCTAAATACCAAAATGCATCATTTAGCGCGGTTGAAATATTTTTTGGTTCGATTTCCGAAACAAAGCAAATGTTTGAAAAAGATTCATGTAGGGAAGAACGAGTTGTTACCCCTTTAGATGGCTCTCCAATGACAAGTTCCTTTGGATGATGCTTTGTGAATTTAGCACGTTAGGAGGTACATACTCCTCTTGATTTTCCTCCTCTTCCTTGTTCTCCTCTTCATGTGGCTTGTCATCTTCATGCTCTAATGGTGAGAGAGGTTCCTCGTCATTTCCTGCAATAATTTTCTCTACACACGGAACAAACTCATCAAATCTAACATGAATAGATTCTTCAACTAATTTTGTTATAAACTCTATACACTCTACTAGTTGAGGAATAACCAAGAAAATAGCTTCATCACATTTTTCATCCAATTTTTCCTAATGAATCCTTTGTATTAATAAATAACATTTGCAACCAAATACACGAAAATGGGATACATAGGCTTCTTTTGAAAATACAATTCATAAGGGGTTAATTTTTAAAAGGGGTCGAAGCATGACACGGTTAATAACATAACATGATGTGCTAACGGCTTCAGCCCAAAATGATCCAGGTAACCCAAATTCAGAGAGCATAGTGCGTGCTAATTCGTGGAGCTGAAAATTCGTGCTTAATTCCTAGATCACTACAAAAAGTGGTAAATTTTTCATTTTCAATTTCTCCCCCATGATCCGAGCGTATGCATTGAATTTTTAGATCAAGTTCATTTTGAATACGTTTGCATAATTTTGAGAATTCACAAACGCGTCGGATTTTGCGATGAGGAAAATTGTCCAACAATATCTAGAGAAATCGTCAATTAAAACATAAGTATATTTTTTACACTTAGACTTGATGTGCTCATTGGACCAAAAAGGTCCATATGGATTAGTTGTAAATGTCTAGTAGTAGAAATTTCATTTTTACTTTTAAAAGATGTTCTAGAAAATTTTTCTTTTTGGCAAAGTAGACAGAGTGAAGATAAATTTCCATTAAGCATAAACAATCCTTTAATTAATTTATCTTTTGCTAGTCTTAAAATAAGTTTAGTGCTAGTGTGTCCAAGACGCCTATGCATAATATTATTCATCATTTTTTGAAATTAGACATTTGATAGATGATTTTGAAAGATCATGAAAGGCAATCATGTAAACTTTATGAGTTCTTGGTGCGGTGAGTACAACTTCATTTATTTGTTGAAGATTCAAATAAATTCCATATATCATATGCAGTTTCACAAGCACAAACACGGTTAAATTCAGTTCTATCTAATGCACAAAATAATGCGTTCATTGCCTTAACATTATTTTTACACCTAAGTTTGTCTTGATCATCGCATTTATCTTTAGGTTTTAGAAGCGTAACTTCTCCCACTTCGCCAGTAGGAGGAGAATAACGTTGTTCTAACATTCCCCAAACTTCTATATCTAAAGCATTAGAAAACATCGCATCCTAGCTCTCCAGTAGCTATAATCGGACCCGGTAAACAGTGGTGGTCTACTAATTCCCCGCCTCTCAAAAAAAGCGAGATCACGGTGCGCCATTATTCCCGGTGGTGAAACTATTTTGGAATAACCTCGCTCTGATACCACTTGTTGGATCTTTAAGCGCCCTTAGAGGGGGGCGAATAAGGGTTTTTTGAAAACTTTAGGATTTTAAGAAAAACTTTTGATATTTTATATGAAGTAAATTTAATGAAAAGTAAAGAGCAAGAAATCAATTTTATTAAATAAGAAAAGACATGATTATTGTTGGAAATCCCCAAACCTTAATTATATATTCTTCAATGTTTAATTACAAGTATGAATACAAATATATAGGAGGAGAAGGAGGCTAGACACTCCAATCTCACGATGTGAGGACCTAAACAAGAATAAGAAAGTAACTATATAAATGGGTCTCATAAATGGGTTTTTACATTAATTTCTCTAACACTCCCCCGCAAGCTGGAGCGTAACAATCGTAGGCACCCAGCTTGGATAGAACTGGAGATATAGTGGCCGAGGAAGAGCTTTTGTTAGGATATCAGCAATTTGTCCCGCAGCAGGAACATGCTCCAATTCTACCTTCTTCGCTTGAACCTTTTCTCTGACGAAGTGACAGTCAACCTAATATGCTTTGTTCGTTCATAGGAAAACTGGATTGTTGGCTATATGAATTGCAGCCTGACTGTCGCACCGAAGTGTTGTCGGAGAAGGAAGTCTAACACCCAAGTCACCAAGAAGGCTCTCAAGCCATGTTAATTCTGACACAACAGCAGCCGTAGCCCTGTATTCAGACTCAGCCGAGGAGCGGGCGACCACAGTCTGTTTCTTGCTTCACCATGTTATGAGGTGTCCACCAAAGTAAGTGCAAAAGCCAGTCGTGGAACGCCTATCATCAGGGGACCCCGACATAGTCAGCATCCGAGTAAGCAAGAAGAGATGGTGAGTTGGATGGTTTGTAGACAAGGCCTTGTCCCGAGCGGTCTTTAGATATCTGAGAATACGCTCAACAGCTTGAAGATGAGAAGTATGCGGAGTATGCATGAAGCGACTCACAACACCAACAGCAAACGAGATATCCGGTCGAGTAACCGTTAGATAGATCAGTTTCCCAACCAATCGTCGGTAGTATTCTGGGTTCTCAAGAAGCTGGTCAGAATCAGACCCAGCAGCAACACACTTTCTGATTAGCATCCATAGGAGTATCCGCAGGTTTGCACCCGGAGTATCTTGCTTCATGAAGTAAGTCGATGCAGTACTTTCGTTGGGACATAACCAACCCATCGGGTCGTCGGGCGACTTCAATCCCACGGAAGTATCTAAGATTTCCAAGATCCTTAGTCTGGAAGGCCGAGTTCAGATGTTCCTTGAGCTGTTGTATCCCAGAGAGGTCATCGCCAGTAATCAGGATATCATCAACGTAGACAAGAAGGATTACAGTGCCAGTTGTCCATGCTTGGTGAATAGAGAGAAGTCGGCGGAGCTCCGAGTAAACCCAAGTGCTAAGAGAACCTTGCAGACTTATCGAACCAAGCTCGTGGTCGACTGTTTGAGACCATAAAGAGCCTTTAAAAGGCGACAAACGCGAACTGCACGAGACTCCCCCGTGGTCTCAAAACCCGGGAGGTGGCACATAAAAACAGTTCCCTTCAGATAGCCGTTAAGGAATACATTTTTAATATCGAGCTGAAGAAGGGCCAACGTTGGTGCACAACAACGGAGATAAGAACACGAACAGTGTTGAGTTTTGCGACTGGAGAAAAAGTTTCCTCATAATCCAAGCCTTGTTGCTGAGTGAAGCCCCGGGCCACGAGACGGGCTTTTAAACGATCAACAGTCCCATCCGCATTCTCTTTGACCGCAAAGACCCATTTACAACTAACACAATGTTGACCTGGAGGAAGGGGAGCCAGTTCCCAGGTTTGATTAGCCCAGAGGGCATTCATCTCCTCTTCCATAGCTGCCCGCCACCTGGGATGCTGAAGCGCCTCCTGCACAGAGTTAGGAATAGAGATAGAGGAAAGAGAAGTAGCAAACTGGTGGAGTGGTGGAGAAAGCCGGTGTAGAGACACATAGCTAGCCATAGGATGAGCCGTAGAGGAAGACGCTGGATCAACCGCGGACGGTGTGTCATCTGTAGCAGATGGCTCCGGTAGGGAAATATCCTTGGATTTACGGCGAGAATAGACGTAGCGAATGGGCGGATGAATCAAATGCGGGGATGGAGGTGACGGTGGAGAGGTAGGCGTGACTGGAACGATAGGACGAGGAATAGTAGAAGGAATGGATTGGGGAGAGGAGGAAAGGTGGAACGGAACGGTTGATCTTCAACAAAAAGTGACATCGGCCGAGACAGTCACTTTTCCTGTGTAGGAGAGTAGCACACATAGCCCTTCTGAGTTTGAGAGTAGCCAACAAACATTTGTCTGGTAGCACGAGCAACAAGTTTGTCTGCGGGCGGACCGAGGTTGTAAACATAACATACACACCCAAAAACTCGTGGTGTGAGTGGGAAAGGAGTAGTGGAAGGAAGAAGAAGGCTTAGTGGAGTGGCAAAGCTGAGAACGGATGAGGGCATGCGATTTGATGATGGTGACAAGCAGTTGCAATAACAAAGTGCCAGAATTATGTTGGGGCCTGCATTTGGAACATGAGGGACAAAGCAGTATCGAGGAAGATGGCGATTTTTCGTTCGGACACGCCATTTTGTTGAGGTGTGTAGGCACAGGAGGTTTGGTGAATAACACCAAAACTCGGAGCACAGAGCGGAGAAGGACCGACTTGTGTACTCGCGGGCATTATCAGTGCGAACTTTTAAGAGGTGTCGAGAACTACGTACGTGTTTCAGATATAAATGCATGAAACACAGAAGTTATCTCAGTGCGATCATGAAGAAAATAAAGCCAAGTAACACGCGAGTAGTCATCAATAAATGTGATAAAGTAGCGATGTCCAAATACACTGGGGATCCTATATGGACCCCATACATCAGAATGAACTAAAGATAACGGAGTATCACTCCGGGTACAAGAAGGAGAGAAAGAAACACGATGTTGCTTGCCGTAGATACACGATTCACAAGTGAACTTTTGGAGTGAAACACCAGGAAGAGCTTCTTGAGAACCGGAAGGGGAGCATGCCCAAGACGACGATGCCAGTCAGAAGTGGAGATGGAAGAAAGACTGATAGGTGGAGATCCAAGAGATATAGCCCATTCGTCAGCCGACCGCTACCAATGGTACTCCGTGTACGACGATCCTGCAAAACAAAGGATGAAGGAGAAAAAAGTTATGCAACAGTCAAGATCCGTGTTAACTGGCTAATAGAAAGCAAGTTAAACGGGGAGCCCGGAACATGAAGAACTGAGGAGAGGTGCAAGGTAGGAGTGAGGCGGAGATCAACAACACCAGAGACCGGAGTAGTGTCGCCATTAACAACAATAATAGATGGCGGGTGAGAGGTTGTCGAATACCGAGGCGGTTTCTGAGATGTTATATGATGAGTTGCTCCAAAGTCAACGATCCAATGAGAGATGTAAGAAAGACAGGATATACCTTGAGTAGAGAAAGAGGCATCCGAGCCAGATGGCCTATTAAGACTGCCTTGGAGCTGCTGGAACTGAGTGCGAAGGTCTTCATATTCCTGGCGAGTAGGAGCACCAAGGGTGGAAGTGTCAGGGGCATCAGAAGGAGCTCGAGTAGCGGAGGCGGCCAGATTCGGAGGTAGGCCATGCTTACGGTAGCATGTAGCTTCTAGATGACCCTCACGAGAGCAGTAAGTACACTTCAAAGAAGAGCGACCACCACGTCCTCGTCCCCGAGACGGGTGGCGTCCTCCCCTGGTGGAAGGGCCACGACCAGGAGGAGTTGGCAGGAGAGGTTGCTGAAGAAGAACTGGAGAAAAACCAGCGGGAGTCTCAAATGGAGGGGTTACCCTGAGTAACATAGAGCAAACATCATGGAGGGAGGGGGTGGTAGTGGAGGAGAGTATCTGAGCTCGAACACTGTGCAGATGTGGAGGAACACGGGCCATCATCATAGCAATACAAACGGCTTGCTTCTGAGTCCGTTGAGTCGCGAGATCAGTGGTAGATGGCTGATGCTGGATCCATGCTTCAGTAAGACCCTTAGCACGAGCAACAATGGAGGTCATGTCCGCAACCCCGCCCGTATCCAGGGCCTGGAGATCAGTAATAATGTCATAGAGGTGCTGGAGGCTGTCCTTGCCCGAGTACAAGGAATGAAGCTCGTCCCACATGCCCTTGGCCGTCTCGTGATACATGGCCATTTGGTAAGGTTCACCATCCATATAGTTGAGAAGCCATGTCTGAACTCTACTGTCGTTCCGCATCCAATCATCGGTAGAAGGGGAGGGAGGTGCCTGCGTGAGATGATGCAAAAGTCCTTTGGCCTGAAGGACCCGACGAACAGAGTGCACCCAAGGCACAAAGTTTTTCTTGCCGGACAGGGAAATCGTGGTGATCCGCAACTCATCGCGGAGTTCGGGAGGACGAGCGACACGAGCAGCAGACAATTCAGTGGAGTCAACCGAGGAACCCATGAGGCCGACTGAAGCAGCAAGGAGGAGACCGCACGGTTAGCGAGCTGGCGCAGATAAGGGAGCCGAGAGGAAAGGCGCCCGAGGTCGCAGAGAGGAAACCGCGAGCAGGGAGACCTGGCTAGAAAGAGTAGCGAGACCGCAGCGGGTTGACCAGCGAGAAGAAGAGCAGCGATCTGAGCGGTAGCTGAGCGGCGGTCTGAGGAGCAGCGGATCAGCGGACTGAGGAGCAGAGGGGCAGCAGACTGAGCAGAGGCAAAGGAGACCGCATCGATCTGAGCCAGACCGTGCGGAGCAGCGACTAGAGCAGCGATCTGAGCCAGACCGTGTGGAGCAGCGATCTGAGCCAGACCGTGCGGAGCAGTGACAGAGGCAGCGGAGCAGCGGACTGAGCAGCGGAACGGTCTCGACAGACCGTGCGACAAGAAGAGACCTCAGTGGTCTAGAGTGGCAGCGGGCAAGACAGCGATCAAATGAAGCCGCTAGAAAAAAAAGGGCGCTGGCGATTCGGCCTCAAGGGAGATCGCACAATCTGCTGGAGGATGCTGCCGGAAGGTTGCAGGGAGAGGCTCCAGCTTAGAAGAGCGGGGAGACTGGCGGGGAGGGGCCCACTTGCCAAGCTGAGATGCTATAAGAGCGCAGGGGCTGCGGGAAAAGAGAGAGTTGGAGAGGAGATTTCGCAGGAGGGAGACCGCAGGGTTGCGGTCTGAAAAGAAAGAGACCGCAGGGGTGCGGTCTGAAAAGAAAGAGGCCGCAGGGGTGCGGTCTGAAAAGAGAAAGACCGCAGGGTTGCGGTCTAAAAAAAATGAGGTCGGGGAGGTTTCAGAATCGAGTAGAACCTGACTCTGATACCATGTTGTAAATCCCCAAACCTTAATTATATATTCTTCAATGTTTAATTACAAGTATGAATACAAATATATAGGAGGAGAAGAAGGCTAGACACTCCAATCTCACGATGTGGGACTAAACAAGAATAAGAAAGTAACTATATAAATGGGCTTTTACATTAATTTCTCTAACAATTATCATTTATAAAATTGACTACAAAACTGGATTTCTATGACGCTAGAAATCAAAGGCGAATATAATAGACTCTTTGGTTTTCTATACCGACTCTTCTCACTAAGAACCTGTTGGCTTTCGCCGATCTATCCCCAGATCCGGCCTCAAGCCGCTCTAGCCCTTCTATCCCCAGAAAAGCCTCGAGCACACCTAGATCTAACTCCTAAACCCAGTCGTCAACAACCGCGACGAATTCCCCCTAAGACGCACACGGACCTAGTCGCCAACAACCGCGGCGAATTCACTAAACAATCACAAAAGATAAATGTACAACAAATATAAAAGACAAATTAAAAACTCCCTATGAAGTATTCTGGAGATGGCGAAGACTCACTGAATATCGTCGAAGTCGAAGTGTGCGTTCTTCGCGTTGGGTTAGCGTTGATCCGATCCTCCTTCGAATTCTTCTCTTGAATTTGTGTGGGAGATGGTGATCTGGAAATACGACCCTCACAGATTTTCTGAAGTGCTGGAATAGGGCTTTTTAGGATCAATAGTTGAAGAGAATGAGTGCCACCTATTTTTAGGACAGGAAGCTAACACCGGCGTTAAGGCTAACGCCAGACGTTGACTCTGTATAGAAATAACTTGATGGCTCGGATTTTCAAAACAGGAAGGAGATTCTGCATCTTTGGAAATGCTCATTTTAGGCAACCTTAACGCTGACGTTGAGGCTAACGCTGACGTTAAGCCAAATCATTCCCAAAATGCTCCTGCAATCACAAAAACTTCCCTCCATGTCATTTTCATCTTGGTGGGAACGAAAGTCAACGCCAACTCTAAGTCCTAACGCCTGGCGTTAGACCACATTCATCTTTTCAGCTTGTGAGCAAATCCAGACCAAAAATACAACATCCTAGTGTCAATTTTGTTCAAACCTGCATGCTAAAAACACGATGACAAACTATATCAAATACAAGTAGTATTTGTTATTCTCAAACCAAAGGGATGCGGAAAACCGTGTTCCAACAGTTCCAAATGAACTCTCACTAACGCATAGGCTTGATCGAGACGGCTCGATTGACTAGTCCATACATAATTAGGAAAAACTTACAAATAAAACCTGTCAATTATGTATTTGAATATGATAATTTACATAAATGATAATTGATTTGAAAATCCTTTTTTCTTCCAAGAAAGAAAGAATCCCTAATGAGAGATCTCCTTAAATATCAAACATTCTCATTGAATTGAGTATGATTGTATGCTATACCAGGAAGATCAATGAACCCAATTTTGCTCAGGATACCCTCTTTTAGCCTTTAGGTCTCTTTTAGTTCAAGATCCCTTCTACTAACTGGATGAAAAGAGTTAGTAGATCTTTCCGCCAGGGCCGGAGTTATGAACTGAGAATCATGGAATTGACTCGATCATTAGATTCTCAGTTCATTCCAGACCGGACCATTCCATAATAATGTGACGTACATTCTTCTTATGAGAAGTGGTTGGTCATTCGATTCGAGCGTATGTAAATAGATACTGTTTACATATGGATCGCTACATCGTTACCTTCTCTTTAGGATTAGGAAAAGGCTGCCCCGATACCTGTTGTTGACATATCTCTCATTATTTGGGTACCATATTCACTTCTTTGGGCTTCTCTTGAATCGAGAAAGAGGCGAGCGGTAGCGAAGTTGACATCTTTTTTTATATAGAATTTGATATATTGAAGGCATCCCCAATTGCAGCAATTGATGTCTGACTCGGGCCTATATGACATGATCGATCGATCGAAAGACTCCCAACACTCCACCTTTGTCATATATGATACATGTTAGATATCATATTCATGAAATGCTATTTACTTTCAAGATGCCTTGATGGTGGAATGGTAGACACACGGGACTCAAAATTTCATGCTAAAGAGCGTGGAGGTTCGATTATGGCAATTAATGTAGACTAATCATAGATTACACAAACTTTTTCCTCATAAACCGTGATTCCGTGCACGTTTAAAATTGTTGGTAATTGGTGTGCGTTTAACACCAATTGGTGTGCATTTACCGCCCTCCTCCTTTCTGTATTTAGTCCCACATCTTCAATCATGTATTTGGTTCTCCGCTTGTGTGTATATATAAGGAAGCAATGTAACCAATGTAATATGCTGAAATAACAAGAAAAAGAATTACATTTTATTCTTTTTCTACTTAGTATCAAAGCTAGGTTCGGAATCGATCCGGTGCGAGCAAGTGCAGCACGATAAACTCCAGAGGCCGCAGATCTACGCGTAGAGGACGCCTAAGGAGCGCACGACAGCTTTCCTTTCGCGTAGCTTGCAAGAGTGCAGAGTGCAGCACTTGCGCTTGCGGCAGGAGTGCAGAAGAGGTGCGACAGGAGGTGCGGCAGGTGCGGCAGGAGAGTGCGACACTTGCGCAGAGCGTCACTTGCGCAGGAGGGTGCGGCTTCGCAGAGGGTGCGACACTTGCGCTTGCGGCAGGAGCGCGGAAGAGGCGCTGAAGGAGGTGCGATAGGAGAGTGCGACACTTGCGCAGAGCGTCACTTGCGCAGGAGGGTGCGGCTTCACAGAGTGTGCGACACTTGCGACACTTGCGGTAGGAGCACGACAGCCCTTGTTGCGGCAGAAGCGCAACACTTGCATAGGAGGTGCGACAGGAGCGCTTGCGGGAGCACACGACAGACACGACACTTGCGCAGGAGGTGCTGCAGGAGCGCGTGCGGGAGATTGGGGTAGGAGTTTCCTGCAATTGCGGCGCTCGCGCATTTGGACGCGTAGTTCTCGCAACAACCACAGAAGAGTGCGGCGCTCACGCATTTGAGGCGCGTGGTTCACACACCACAAGGAGCGTGATACGATTTGCTTGGTGGTGTACGCTGGAGAAGTTGCATAGCGTGCGAGTGCGTGCTTGACAAAATAAATAGTCTGTCAAACGCAGTACGCACTTATGGAGAAATTTGTTGCCAAAATGGAGGAGGCAGATATAAAAATGTTCTTCGAGTTCTTGCGGATGTCCAAAGGCGAGGGGTTAGCTCGGTCGTCGCCGCCTCTGGTGAAGCTGGATCTTCCCCTGTGGAACTGAAACTTGATGGATCAACTACATATTTAAGTTGGTCCCGTCGGGTGAAGAGGGCACTCTCCGGAAGAAACATGGAAGGCTACCTAACTGGTGAGAAGAGGGAGCCAGAAAAGGACTCGGATGGGTACAATGAGTGGAAAACTCGATGGTCGCGTCTAGTGGATGACATAGAAACCGTGAGTGATATGTGGGCAAAGCTGCAGAGGATCTATGCTGGAGTCGACAACAATATGAGGGTATTTCAAATTGAGAGGGAGATAGAGTCCGTCACACAAGGCGATCGCTTGATCCAAGAGTATGCCGCCAGATAGATCTGATGGAATGACTGTGGGCTGACTATGATCACTTCCCGCCAACTGCCTGTTGCAAAGACCCTACGTGCACGAAGGGAGAGTGAGATGCTCAGAGACGGACTATGCATTTTATGAGAGGGTTGAACCCGACATTTGAGCCGAGTGTGCAATACTGCTTGCTCAACAAAAAATTCCTTCCCTAGATGATACGATCTCAGCTATGATGCTGGAGGAGAGCCGGATTAGGCTTCAGTCCGGCGCAACTGCAACTTTAGTTGTGAAATCAGCTCTAGTGGTCACCAATTCAGGGCATTCAGGATATAAGGGGGAGACACGACATTGTTACAACTGTGGTGAGATAGGTCATCTACGACATGCTTGCCCCAAGCCACCAAAGGAGCAACACTGCGGCACGAAGCGACACCAAAACAACTTGATGCTCTAATCCTACACACCGCTATAGGCGGTAGCAGACTGCGGCACGAAACGGCAGTGTACCGAGTTCAAGATATAAAATGTGGCAGTAAGTCAATAAAATGTGGGAATCCCCAAGTATCGAATCTCTAAGGAACACAGTAACGGTGGAGTTTACTTTCGATGAAGGACTTGAGATCGAAGTCCTTTAGGTCGGGTGGAATGTGTAGGGGGTGATTTGGTTTATGGAAAATAAAAGAAATAAACTAAATTAACACTACTATACATGCCGCTATGCACTGCTTCGCAAGGTGGATGGAGACTATGCAGACCGCTATGCACTGCTTCGCTAGGCGTATGTACGAGAAGGCAAGCGGATGGAGTGGTTCGCACCGGAGAAAGTGAAGTGGGTTATACAGGCCATTAGCTTGGCGAGTGGAAGAGTAGGCACGCGGAATGGAATGGAGGGTTTGCGGAGTGGAATGGATTGAGGGCGGAATCGGCGCACTTCAAGCACATTCTTCACAAATAAGTATTTTCACAACTATGAAAATAACACTATAAATCAAGAGTCTAGAATGACATACATCATCAAATAGTAAAGATTACCTTTATATACATCCATACAAGTAGAGAAAAAGGCAAGAGATATGACCGAATCCGGAGGCTTGTTGTAGATTCTCGGTAGGAATCATCGGGTTGTCAATCGCGTCCTAGCTCGGTCCCAACTATCGTCCGGGGTAGAGGAGGGCTGTCACTTCCTCCCAATGGACCCGTCTTCTCCGGTAACTACAATCTGATCACGTCCGATGCGAAGAACTCTTGCTTGGCGATGAAGATGAAGGTGGAATCCTCTCCTTGAAGCACTTGGATGATGGAAGCGGCCTAGGGCAAAGCCCTCATGGAAAGCGGAAGAAAAACGGAGCTGGAGCTCCCCTTGTGGCGGAAATGGTGGAACTGAATCGAGGGTCCTGAAAACCTAAAAACCGCAACTTAAATAGAAAAGTTGCAGAATTTTTGTTCATGCACGACCGTGCGTTTTAGAAACGCACGACCGTGCGTGAACAAAATAAAACATAATTTTATAGACAAAAAAGGAGCTCGTACGATTTTACTCACGCACGGACAAATCAACCGTGCGTGAACAAAACGCACGACCAAATCCAGAACGCTATTTTGGGCCATAGATGAATGCGCACGGTCGGATCGATCGTGCGTCAAGAAACGCACGACCGTGCGATTCATGCAGACATGAAATCTGGGCGTAATGGATGATCTACCCACCTGCACAGCACCAAACAACAATCACACAGCTGAGAATACCTTTCTAGCTCAATCCAAATACAGAAAAAGGGTTGGGAGCACCATGTGCTTACCCCCAACAAACATAGCGCGCAATTGCACACCAAAAACGGGCCCAAAGAGTGCACTTTGTGAAGAAATGTGTTCAAGTGAAATATATGCAATAATGAACTAGAAGTGAAGTGCATATGAAAACTAGTCTATATGAGTCTGAAAAACACTATAAATCAGACTCATCACCTGTTGCAAAGACCCTACGTGCACGAAGGGAGAGTGAGATGCTCAGAGACGGACTATACATTTTATGAGAGGGTTGAACCCGACATTTGAGCCGAGGTGTGCAATACTGCTTGCTCAAAAAAAATTCCTTCCCTAGATGATACGATCTCAGCTATATGATGCTGAAGGAGAGCCGGATTAGACTTCAGTCCGGCGCAGCTGTAACTTTAGCTGTGAAATCAGCTCTAGTGGTCACCAATTCAGAGCATTCGGATATAAGGGGGAGACACGATAATGTTACAACTGTGGTGAGATAGGTCATCTACGACATGCTTGCCCCAAGCCACCAAAGGAGCAACATGCAGGTGGAAGGGAAAAGTTTGGGAACCGTGGTCGTGAACGAGGGGGTCGTAGAGGGGTGGAAGAGGAGGCTACCTGACAAATCTGACAATAGCAAAGGAGGGGGCAGAAGAGGGCATGACATGCATGGAATACTCAGAGGAGCAGGAGATTATGGATGCTTACACCCAACTGATGCAGAGAAAACAAAAGTGTATGATTGATGATGCACTCACCCCAACTTCATCAAGGGGAATGTTGCCTCTTTTGCTCACTCAACCATAGGTACTGGTGATACACTTGACCTCGCATCTATATCCACCACTAGATCATTAGATTGTATAATCATTCGGGTGCTTCTAGATATATCATTAGGAATGCTAGGAATTACGCTCGTATACTTCCCTAGCAGTCCAGAACGTATTCAAATTGCTGATGACACTGCTTAGCCAGTTGTTGGTAAGGGTACAATGTAATCTACCAGCACTTTGACTCTGTCCAATGTTTTGCATGCACCTTCTTTTTCTATGAATCTCCTATCCTTTAGTGCCATTATATCTCAACTAGATATGCTACAATTTAAATGGTTTTACCTAACATCACAGAGGACAGCCATATGTGGATTTGGTATATAGATAGGAGCGGAGACTGCACATTAATTTAAGCATAATACAAAGTAGTAATACCAAAAGCTTCTCAAATTGTAGAACATTCACTGTGACAAAAAAAAAAAAATAAATAAATATATATATATATATATATATGACCGCATAATATAGATGACAACTTTTAATCTATCTATATCCAATCATGTACAAAAACTGGACAGAGCACATAAGACTAGAGATGCCGAAACCTCTAGTCCTACCCAGGACTCCTCAAAACATGTCCCTCAGAAACTCTCTTCCCATACTTAACCATCTAACTCAAAACAAAACCAAACTAGTACCTAATGCGGACAACTTTCATCCCGACAAGTCCTCTTATGACGCGTATATGAACTCAGCCACAACAACAACTACTTAAGCCTAAATGGTAAACTCTCGGAGCATTTCTTGCCGTCCTATGACAACTTGTGTTACGCCGCCGCACCCTTGACAGTTCTTGGGGCACACATACGCGCGGAGCGTCGCAAGGACCTAGACAAAAGACACGGGCTGAACCATCCGGTTCAGCCCCCATCCAGTAAAATAGCAAAAGGCAAGAGGGTTGAACCGCCCGGGTTCAACCCCTAGGGGGGCCGGCCGGCCCCCTCATGGACCCCCGAGTATTAATAAACCGGGGGCTCCTTTGTGGAGCACAAAGATCACTATTCAGGTTTCTTTTCTCTAACCCTAGCTGTCATCTTCTCTTCTCTCTAGTCTTCCGTATTTCCTAGATTTCTCCAATAGTTGGTAGCTGTAGCTAACATTTGGTATCAGAGCACCTTTCCTGCGACCAGGTCACTCGCACGGAAGCGGAGATGGCACGCTTGGCCACCATCGAGGAGAACTACGCCGCATGAAGATTCAGTGGCCGGAATCGAAGAACAGTTAGAAACTCAACAAAAAATCTGGAGAACGTTATGGAGGGGCGCATGGACGAACTCAAAGCGCTGATCACGCAAAAACCTACGTGGAAAGTCGACGGAACAACGAGATTTCACGGGGGGAATCGTCGCAAGCATCGCCGTCGCCACCGAGGTGCCACGGGAGGACCGGGGACGGTGCCCTACGGCGGCCTGGGACCGAAAACCGGCCGGCCACGGCCTACCTGGGGCCGCAGCAACTCAGCCGAAACCCTACAGGGCAGATCGGAATGTTCCGCCCGAGATTGGGAGCGGGGCCTCTGCCGCCTGTAGGGGCTTGGCCAGGGACCACACCCCCATCAACAGTCCTCCGGGGGGTGGTCCGGCCAGGGAGGGTTGGTTGCCGGCGGTGGGGTCGTCGGAATGGCCGCCGGCCGGCCTTTGGAGCTCGGAGCAGCTTTTTCGACCCCCGCTGCACATGGGGGGCCCGAATGGAGGCGGGAAATGGGGTCCTGCCTAGGCCTCCAGCACTGGGGCTCACCGAGGGGTGGACAAGGCGAACAGTGAGGCGGACAACCGCCCAGACATTGTTTTGAGGAGGATGGCCCTCCGATCGGTGGGTTATATGGGGGGGACTCCAGCAGGATATTATGGGCACCCGAACTTCGCGGCGGAACCAGTCAGACAAGCCTGGCACGATCCAGAGTTCGGGAGGAATGGGGGAGCAAACCAACGGCATACATGCAACCCAAACCAACTCGGATGCATGTTCCGAAATTCCGAGGCGGCGACGCGCTGGAGTGGTCCAGAAGGCCGAGTTGTTCTTCATATATCAGGAGATACCCAAGGACCAATGGTACAGTTGGCGTCATTTCACCTGGAGGAGGACGCGTACCAGTGGGCGCAATGGTTCGTTCGGAACCATGGCCATGCAACGTGGGATAGTACTTTGTTGAGGGCTTCTCGGCCCGCCATTCGGGCCCTTGGAGTTACGAAGATGTGGAGGCCACGCTATACAGAAACTCGACAGTCAGGGGACAGTGATGGAGTATCGCACGGAGTTGAGCGCCTGGCCAACAGGGTCAATTGGGAGAGAAGACCCTCCTCAGCTGTTTTGTTTCGGGGTGAAGGATCACTTGAGAGATGAAGTCCACGCCTATATGCCCTCCAGTCTGAGCCATGCCATCAGTCTAGCCAGGATACAGGAGGAGGAGCGGTTCAACCGCCAACGGATCCCGAGGGGCATTGCGAGCACCAGCAGTACCAGCAGCCCACAGTTGCGGGGCGACGTGAGCCGCCACAGGCAGGACGGCGACGGTGACACGACTGACGTGGCCAGAGCTGCAGGCCAGGAAGGATAAAGTGTGTCAACTGCGATGACAAAGTACACGCCCGGGACATAAGTGTCAAGAAGGTGCAAGTTTTTATGCTAAGGGAGGAGGATGACGAGGAGGAGCCTATCAGTAGTGAGGAGATGGATAGCTGGGATCTGGCGGAGTTTGGAGTATCCTTCAGGCCATGGAAGGATGCTCAGCCCCACTCACGTTACGGATTTCGGGGGAAGCTAGGACAGGAGCGGGTGACTATTCTGATAGATAGTCGGAGCACCCACAACTTTATTACTCCGGCAGCGGCACGGAAGGTTGCGCATGCAGTTGACCGGGATGCTTCATTTCAGGTTATGGTTGCCGACGGCAGCAGTTGAGGTGTGAGGGCCTGCTGTGAAAGGGGTAGAGCTGCGCATACAGGGCTATGTGTGCCAGACCGATGTCTACTCTTGCCGATTCGGGGGTCGGATATGGTGTTGGCGTACAGTGGCTCCGCCAGCTTAAGCGGGTCACTACTGATTGGGAGAAGATGACTCTGGAGTTTTCGCACCTGGGGACGGAGCATTGCCTGCAGGATTCGATCGTCTCCGCTGAAGGAGATCTCCCTCCGGGGCCTGCAGCGGATGGAGGAGGAGGGCAGCATGATGGCCATGGTGTTGGGGGCTCGAGGCTCGGGGACCGACATCAGAGCCACCCCAGATGCAGGATTTATTGACCCGGTTTGATGATATTTTCCAGGAGCCACACTCTCTACCTCCGTCGCGATTTCGAGATCATCAGATTCAGCTGAAGGCAGGAGCAGACCCGACGAATAATCCAGTCCGTTAACGGTACCCTCACATTCAGAAGGCGGAGATAGAGCGCAGCGTCGAGAGATTGGTCCTCCGGTATCATCAGACCCAGCACCAACGCGTTCTCCTCTCCGATCATCTTGGTCAAAAGAAGGATGGCTCATGGCGGTTCTGTGTCGATTACCGAGGACTGAACCAGTCCACCATTAAAGACAATTCCCCATTCCGATGATCGAGAGCTGCTAGACGAGCTTGCATGGCGCCAGCCTCTTCACCAAGCTGGATCTTCGATCAGGTTACCATCAGATACGGATGCGGGAGGAGGACATCCACAAGACGGCGTTCCGCACTCACGACGGTCACTATGAGTTTTCTGGTGATGCCGTTTGGGTTGGCCAACGCTCCGTCCACCTTCCAAGCGGTCATGAACGAGATTTTCCGACCACAGCTTCGCCGGTACGTTGTAGTTTTCTTTGATGATATTCTGATCTATAGCAGGAGCTGGGATGAGCATCGGGAGCATGTTTTGCCATGTCCTTCACATTTTGCGGGAGCACCAGTTGTACGCCAAGCGCTCCAAATGCTCTTTCGGGCAGGCAGAGGTAGAATAATTGGGACACTTGGTCTCCGCCCATGGCGTTCGGCGGATCCGGGAAGATCGACAGCATGGTGAACTGAACGCAGCCCACTACGATCGGGCCTTGCGCGGCTTTCTCGGGCTGACGGGCTACTATCGCCGGTTCGTAAAAGACTATGGAATGACTCGCTCGACCATTGACCCAGTTGTTGCAGAAGGACTCCTTCCAGTGGCAGGCGGAGGCCGAGGCGGCATTTCAGGCCCTCAAAAGGGCTATGACTACCACGCCCGTACTGGCTCTCCGGATTTCTCCAAAGATTTTGTGGTAGAGACGGACGCATCAGGCGTCGGCATTGTTGCGGTCCTCATGCAGGAGGGGCCGACCGTTAGCATATTTCAGCAAGGCTCTTGCCCCCAGGACCTTGGGGCTCTCGACATACGAGAAGGAGATGCTAGCCATCATTCACGCGGTCGCCATGTGGCGTCCCTTACCTACTGGGCCGGCACTTTCAGGTACGGACGGACCACCAGAGTCTCAAGCACTTTTTGGAGCAGCGGTTGGCATCGCCCTTACAACAGAAGTGGTTGACAAAGCTATTGGGTTATGACTATGAGATTGTGTATAAGAAGGGCGGGAGAATACGGTTGCTGATGCACTATCTCGCTTCCAGAGCAGACTATGGCCGCCATCTCTGGGCCTGTGATTGATTCCTTGGCGGAGATACAGACAGAGGTGAACAGGACCCCGATTTGCGGGTCATCTTTGAGGCATTGCAGCGAGGACAGCCTACTGAGGCCGGCTACCACCTCCAGGGGGACCACTTGTACTATCACGGTCGCCTCGTCATTCCCGCCTCGTCGACATGGCGTACTACTATGATGCGGGAGTTCCATTCTTCGCCGACCGGCGGACATACTGGTCTCCTTCGCACGTTGCAGCGGGCTCGGCTGGCGCGAACGTCTTTTGGAAGGGCATGCGCCGCGATGTTCAGCAGTTTGTTCGGGAGTGTGATATTTGCCAGTCGTCAGAAGTATGAAACCACAGCACCGGCCGGCCTGCTCACACCCTTACCTATCCCTCATCAGGTTTGGGATACGGTATCCATGGATTTCATTGACGGGTTGCCCAAGTCCCAAGGCAAGTCCGTCATTCTGGTGGTCGTGGACAAGCTGTCCAAATATGGACATTTTTTGGCCCTCAGTCATCCCTATTCGGGGGAGACCGTCGCTGACCTGTTTGCTCGGGAGATTGTTCGGTTGCACGGGATTCCTCGTTCCATCATTTCTGATCGTGACCCGGTCTTCATCAGCAGTTTCTGGCAGGAGCTGTTCCGACTTCAGGGTACTACTCTCCGCATGAGCACCGCCAATCATCCACAGACCGACGGTCAGACGGAGGTCTTGAACAGAGGGTCGAGACATACTTGCGTTGTTTTGTGATGGATGAGCCACGCACATGGACCCGATGGCTGCATTGGGCTGAGTATTGTTACAACACCTCCTTCCATACCGCCAGCCGGCTCACGCCATTTGAGGTGGTTTACGGCCGACCTCCACCCACTCTGCTCTCTTACGAACCGGCCAGCACCGCTCTCCCCGCGGTTGATTGGACTCTTCGCGATCGCGACCAAACCTTGTCCCTTTTGCGGGACAATCTTCGGATAGCTCAGGAGCGTATGAAAACTCAGGCGACAAAACACCGCACTGAGCGGGAATTTGCAGTGGGAGATGAAGTGTTCCTCAGACTTCAACCGTATCGCCAGTTATCAGTAGCCCGTCGGCTAATCAGAAGCTGGCCCCGCGTTACTACGGCCCCTTTCGGATCATTCGACTAGTGGGACCCGTGGCTTACACCTTGGCTCTTCCGGAGGGCTCTGTGCTCCCTACGTTTCATGTCTCTGTGCTGAAGAGGAGGTTGGGCAGCAAAGTGCAGTCTAGTCCGACTCTCCCCGATGCCACCACTTGTGGCGAACTACGGCCATCACCCGAGTCCGTTCTGATGATCAAATGGAGGAAGCACAGTAGGAATATCGGCCAGAGGTGCTTGTCAAGTGGAGCCGATTGGATGCTACCCACAACTCTTGGGTGGACTTGCTGGAGTTTCGCGAGCGTTTTCCCGATTTCCAGCTTGAGGACAAGCTGACTTTTGATGGGGAAGGGAATGTTACGTCGCCGCACCCTTTACAGTTCTCGGGGCACACATACGCGCGGCGTCGCAAGGAGCCTATGCAAGACAACGGGGCTGAACCATCCGGTTCAGCCCCCATCCAGTAAATAGCAAAGGAAGAGGGGTTGAACCGCCCGGTTCAACCCTATGGGGGCCGACCGGCCCCTCTTGGACCCCGGGTATTAATAAACCCGGGGCTCCCTCTTTTGGAGCACCAAAGATCATATTCAGGTTTCTTTCTTCTCTAACCTAGCCGTCATCTTTTTCTTCTTCTCTAGTCTATCCGTATTTCCTAGATTTCTCCAATAGTTGTAGCTGTAGCATAACAACTTGCTACACTCCTCGTCTTCCTTGTCCTAAAATGGTAAGTGTTAAAACCCGCTAGTCATATAGACTTAGTGAATTCTTACCTCTCTAACTGCTTGCATACAATTCAAATGAAATAGTACCAAAAATGCAATATAAATAAATGAAGTGCATATAACTTGAATAAGGAACTGCTGACAGAAATAAATGCAGAGTAATAAAAGTTGAAATACTTTAAAAGGAAATGCTAGAATACTAAAAGAAATTCTTTCTTTTAATTTGCTTCTCATTTTCATTATTTGATTATTTCTGCCGCTGTTACGTTTTCATTAAGTTTTAACTCTGGTTGTTACGCTAATGTTTGCTTTTTTTATTTTCTTTTATTCTTCTATTCTTTTTTGTTCGACGATAAGGTGAAGGGTAGATTATTTTTCTCCTTTTCTTTCCATCTTGGGCCCGTCTCAAGCGAAATATCTTGCTAGGGTTACTTGCTATTGCCAACTTGCGGGGTTCTATTGCATGACCATATTTATCTTGGAGTCCTCAAGGAACTCCTATCTTATAACTACTAGTAGGTGATTCGCCCCTCGGGTTTGCCCTTAACTTTATCGCATTGCATGCATGCGTAACTTTTATTGTGTATAACTTACGTTCTTGTATTCTTAGATGAGTGAAATGTTTAATTATCTCCCTTCTGATTACCTTTCTGCATCAATGTCGCCAATGGTTAAATCCTTAATCGGGTAATAAAGATGGATTCTTCATACCATTTGTATATGTTTCTTAATTTTTACACCTTTAAATTTAAAGGAAAACTAAATTGAATAAATGCTTCAAAACATCACGAAATCGACACTGAAAATCCATGCCTAAAATCGAAAGCTAAGAAAACTTAAAGAAAGCCGAGAGAAAACGGAAAACTCTAAACATGTCGAGTGCAATATTGGAAAACATTCGTAAAGAAGTGTACTTTACATGCACGAAAATATACTTTTCTTTTCTCATATCTGTAATTTCTATAGCTAAAAAAGTAAGCATTTGAAATAAAACATAAATTAAGATATAAGAATTCACATTCACTTTTTCTTTTCTTTTGTTCCTCCTCGGATCGACGTACATCTCATCCCTAAAGGTCATCTCAAGCGTAGAAGATTGTTGAGTAAGACTCTGTAAGACACAAGTTATATTATTTTCTGAGGGACATGAAAATCTTACGCGAGTTGCGACACGAGAGAAAAAAAGAATATTCTGCTCGGGAGGAGAACCAAAAAACTAAAAGCTTAACTCAAACCAACAAAGGAGTTAAGAGGGGAGATGAAGTTTAGAATGGGCAATGGAAAGGAGCAAGAATACGAGGTAGGGTTCCTCATATTAAACCACTAAATCAGCCTTCAAAGTTCAAACAACCCTCTTTAAACACATTTTAAAAGCCTTAAATCCCACTTTCAGCTCACCAAATTCCAGCCACTTCCAAGGGTTACAAAAGCCACACATTCACCCTTTTAAAACACTCATACACAGTTGCAGAATTCAGCCATACATAGCTGCAGAAACTGCACAATGACAGCACCCTACAACAGTCTTTTTTGCACCCAAACAAGCATTTAACACATGTAAACATAGCACACACTCACACCTCACATAACCACATACCTGCATAATTATCAGGCATCAGCCAACACCATATTTTAAACCCCATAATCAGCAGCCAAACAACCTTTTATACCCCATAATCAGCAGCCAAACACCTTTAAAAACTCCATAATCAGCAGCCAATTCACCCTTTAAAACCCCAACTTTCTGGACCCAAAAAAGAACAAAGAATATAGCTTTTCTTAACCCAAAATAAAGCAAAAAAAATGAGAGCTTAGCGGGCATTCAGGCTATCCAAACCATGATCCAGCAAGGGTAACAATCCAGAAAACTATAACCAGAAAAAGTCTCAAAATTCTCTTCCCCAAAATACTCAATAAATGTAAATATCTTCCTCAAATAGCATTACAAGAAGTGATACAAGAAGAGGAGAGAAATTTGTCCAACATTGTTGGTGCCGAAAATTTCACCAACCTAGTCCACACACTCAGCAACGAGACTTGTTGGGTTTTCCTTAAGGGTATACACATCAGATGTGCGCAGCGGAATATATCAAGAACAACCCAAAGAGACATGTGGATCGTGCTAAAACCATGAATCATGATATTGTGGCAACAATAAAATTTACCTTATAGGGATTGAGTCGATACTCAATCAAAAGCTCCAAGAAAAGTCTTCTAGGATTCGGAATCCTATTCCAAGTCCTTGCTTTGCGCTTCCTTCGGCTCTGTCAATGTCGAACTGCTCGTCGGAGGAGTTAATGTAGAATTGTGTCCACACCTCTATAGAAGTCCACACGAGAATGGAGAACCCTTAGCCTCTTGTCCAACAAGAGCTAGGTCGGAGAAGGAATGCCTTCTACGTCTCCACAGATTACTAGATTTGTTAAAGGAGAGGAGGCGACTTCAGCGATTGCATCTAGAACCGAATGTGAACGCTTCCCGTCGATCTAAAGTAGCGACACGATCTTGCGGGAACGATTCCCTTCGATCTCCAGAAGCAACGAATAGATCCCAAAGGAACGATTCCTCTTGATCTACCAGTCGGCGAGAGATTTCACGCACGGGTAAGGGCACGTCGTCGGAAATCGCAAGTCGCCGATCGTCGTTTGCTTCCGTTCTTCTCTCGGGTTCACTTCAAGTCGAATAACTTCTTACTAAACCCTAAAAGGTTTAGCCTTTTATACCCCCAGAAAAGAAAGACCACGGCGTCGGCTATCCGCAAACCAGATTAAAACAGAAGCTACAGGTTTTCGTCGAAACAAAATTCGTCAATACCTATTCGACGAATTCGTCGAAACAATTCCGACGAATTCGTCGAGCCAGTATCGACGTCTCCAGTCAGCCCGCGAGACGGTCTCAGCGGCTCGACCAGCCTTTCCGTCGAATCAATATTCGACGAATTCGTCGATACAATATCGACGGATTCTTCGACAACCTTTTGACGAATTCGTCGAAACAATTTCGACGAAATCTCCAAGGCTCAATTCGACAAGTTCCTGTCAACGCATGTAATCGAGACAATCTCGACGACATTGTTTACGAGTCGATATTCATAATATCATCTCGAAAACTACAAGACATGCTCCATACAATATTCACAATATCTAAGAGCAGTCTTCCCATACTAACTGTATTCCATGTAGCCATAGGTTTGGTTCTCCACCCATATCCAATATGAGTAAGACCAACATAAACCAATCTCCAACTTCTCCAATACTCTTATGTGCGACCCTATAGGCTCATATCGCGTTGGCAGTAAGACTAATTGCTGATTCCTTCCGGATCACTAAAGAAACTCCAACAGTCTCCCACTTGATCTAGAAGGTATTAACAGAAGTCTCACAAACAATGAGCGGCACCTAGTAATGCATCATTGCTACCCAAGCAATAAGAGTTCATAACTCAATAAGCCTGTCTTGACCAATGTATCAGTGTTGTCATGTCCCTTTGTCCTTTACATCCGGATAGAACTAGAGGCATGGACCGTGTCCACCCTCATGATCGTTCAATCCTGTTTCCTGATCTAGAATAGACTGTCTGAAATTGGTGAGCTCAATATCATATATTGACTCAACCAAGCATTGGCCATGCATTTCTCATTCTCATTCCATCAAGGGGCCCATGGATGTAACTACTGTCATAAAGGAGGACAAATTCCATTTCTGTCCACACACAAACAACCAAATGATTCGTAACATACCCAACAACCACCCTTATCGTCAACCTTTCTCAGAGAAGACTTTAGATTGCATCAAAGTATGCTCTTCCTCACCTGATGAATGCTGTAACTTCAGGTCAAAGGACCACAAACTCCATTGCCAGTTGAGATCTACTTGTGACACGTTCAAATAACAATCCACAAAGTAGTCTCACGGGGGGTCTGTCCAGTACAACTTGTTCTTAACAAGTACCCATGTGATGACTTGATATCACAATATCATGACCTGTGAGAACCGGTCATCAGTCAGCGCACATGCTAGTCTTATGGTCTCATCCTCGCCCAAAATTCTAGGATGATACCTCGACCAGGGACCATTTAAGAATGAAGCTTCATATAAACATAGGCCCTCACATTCAAGTCCACATACTTGAATTCCTATGGAAGCAAACATTTTAAGGGCACTCATTATGTTAATTAGTATATCAGATAGAAACAGCTGACATAATAAAAGAACTTGCCATAAATGTAAAATGAAACATACAGTACATAACACAATTCATCAAATGAATAAACAACCGATAAACACGCAATCCACAAAGCTCCCACTAAAGATGATCATTCAGGTATCTAATACCCATTGATCTAACATGACCATCATGCTTCCTTTGCGCAAGAGGCTTTGTCAGTGGATCCGCTATGTTATCTTCAGTCGGTACTCTGCAAATGCTCACATCTCCTCGATCTACAATCTCTCGAATAAGATGGAACCGCCGAAGTATGTGCTTGGAGCGCTGATGAGATCTAAGTTCCTTAGCTTGGGCAATTGCACCGTTGTTCTCACAGTAGAGAACTACAAGATCAACAATTGCTAGGAACTACATCTAGCCCGCCGATGAATTTCCTAATCCACACAGCCTCCTTTGTCGCATTTGCGGCAACAATATACTCGGCTTCTGTCGTAGAATCGGCAACTGTCTCCTGTTTGGAACTCTTCCAGCTTACAGCTCCTTCATTAAGGCAAAATACAAAACCTGATTGGGACTTTGAATCGTCCTTATCAGTTTGGAAGCTAGCATCTGTGTAACCACTTACAACGAGCTCTTCCTCTCCACCATACACCAAGAACGTATCCTTAGTCCTTCTCAAGTACTTTAGGATATTCTTGACTGCTATCCAGTGACCATCACCGGGATCAGACTGATACCTGCTCGTCATGCTCAAAACATATGAGACATCGGGTCGAGTACACAACATTGCATACATGATTGATCCAATTGCCGAGGCATATGGAACCAACTTCATGCGGTCCTTATCTTCCAAAGATTTAGGACACTAGTCCTTAGAGAGACTCACACCATGTGACATGGGTAAGAATCCTTTCTTGGACTCAAGCATGTTGAACCGTTTCAACACCTTGTCAATGTATGTACTCTGGGTCAAACCCAGCAACTTCTTCGATCTATCTCTATAGATCTTAATACCAAGTATGTAAGTCGCTTCACCCAAGTCTTTCATAGAAAAGCAGTTCCCTAAGTTGTTCTTAACAACTTGCAGGGTCGGAATGTCATTCCCGATCAGCAGTATGTCATCCACATACAATATCAAGAAAATGACAATGCTCCCACTAATCCTTTTGTAAACACAAAGCTCATCTTTGTTCTTGATGAAACCAAACTCTTTGATCTTCTCATCAAAACGCAGATTCCAACTTCGAGAAGCTTGTTTCAATCCATAAATGGATCGATTCAACTTGCATATTTTAGTGGCTTCACTTGGAGATACAAAACCCTCGGGTTGTGTCATATACACTTCCTCAAAGAGGTTTCCATTAAGGAAAGCCGTTTTGACATCGTTTTGCCAGATCTCGTGGTCATAATACGCAGCAATAGCAAGTAGAATTCTGATGGACTTGACCATGGCTACATGGGAAAAAGTTTCATCATAGTCAACACCATGAATTTGCCTGAAACCTTTAGCCACCAGCCGGCCTTTGAATGTCTGTACATTCCCATCCATGTCGGTCTTCTTCTTGTGGACCCACTTGCACCCTATGGGTCGTACCCCTTCAGGTGGTTCCACCAAGGTCCAAACTTGGTTTGTATACATGGAGTCCATTTCAGATTTCATGGCCTCAAGCCACTTCTCAGAGTCAGGTCACACATAGCCTCTTGATAGGTTGCAGACTCATCATCATGATACATAAGCAACACATTACCTATTTGAGACACGAGAAATCCATATCTCTCAGGCTCAAATCTTGGTCTATCAGATCTACGTAGGACTTGTGTTTCTTGAGCAGGTTCTCCAGCTACAACAGATTGTAGTCCTTGCTCAGGATCCAATTCACGTTCATTCATTGTTTGTGGTTCTTGAACCTCTTCAAGTTCCACCTTTGCAGTCTTTTTGGATAAGAACTCTTTCTCCAAAAAGACGTCAGTCCTTGCGACAAACACTTTGCCCTCGGACGGCAGGTAGAAGTAATACCCTTTGGTTTCCCTAGGATATCCTACAAGATAACACTTATCTGATTTGGGTTCCAGCTTGTCAGACATTTGACGTCGTACGTATGCCTCACAGCCCCAAATCTTAATGAAAGACATACTAGAACGCTTCCTAGTCCATATCTCATATGGTGTATTTTGAACCGTTTTCGTAGGAACGCGATTTAGTGTAAAAGCAGCAGTCTCTAGAGCAAACCCCCAAAAAGAAACGGGCAGATCTGCATGACTCATCATCGACCGCACCATGTCTAACAAGGTACGATTCCTCCTCTCAGAAACACCATTATGTTGCGGTGTTCTGGGTGGGGTGAGCTGTGATACAATATCACACTCTTTCAGATGATCACGGAATTCCTGACTCAAATATTCGCCACCTCGATCAGATCGGAGTGCTTTTATTCTTTTTCCCAGTTGGTTCTCCACTTCATTCTTAAACTCTTTGAACTTTTCAAAGGTCTCGGATTTGTTCTTCATAAGAAACACGTATCCGTATCTACTGAAATCATCAGTAAATGTAATGAAGTAGTGGAACCCACCTCTAGCCAAAGAACTCATGGGTCCGCACACATCATTATGTATGACACCCAAGAGATCATCTGTCCTCTCAGTATGATCAGTGAAAGGGGCTTTAGTCATTTTGCCTAATAAGCAAGATTCGCATCTCTCAAATGATTCATAATCAAATGAGTCCAGTAGTCCATCTTTATGGAGCTTGGATATGCGTTTCTCGTTTATATGGCTAAACGACAATGCCAAAGGTATGTAGGATTCGAGTCATTTGTTATTAGCCTTTATTATTTTCTACATTATAGATCGGATGGTCTAAGTTCAAAACATATAAACCATTAAACAATTGCGCTACACCATAACAAACATCATTCATAAAAATCGAACAACAATTGTTCTTAATTATAAATGAAAAAACCCTTCATGTTAAGACATGAAATGGATATAATGTTTCTAGTTATGACTGAAACATAATAACAATTATCTAGTTCTATTACAAGCCCAGTGGGCAAAGAAAGACAGTAGACACCAACGACGACGGCAACAACTCTTGCTCCATTCCCGACGCGCAGGTCTACCTCCCCTTTACCCAACATTCTTCTCCTTCTCAGTTCCTGCATATTTGTACAAATGTGAGAACCGCATCGGTATCCAATACCCAAGATGAAGGAGCAGAAATGTTTATCTCTATAACGTAGATACCTGAAGCGGAGGTCACACCTCCCTTTCTTCTTCTGCAGATCCTCAATATAGAGGGGACAGTTCCTCCTCCATGCCCTGACTTACCGCAGTGGTGACACTTTCCTTCTTTCGCCAGACTTTCCTTTTCAGTGCAGAAGACTTGGGGTCAAGATGAGACTTAGATCCAATCTTCGTCTTCTTAGATCCCCTGGTCTTGCCCTTGCCCTTATGCACCATCAGTATGGGCTGGCAGGCTTGACCTTCTTCATGTTGTTCTCGGCAGTTCTCAACATGTCAAGGAGCTCGGGCAGTGTCTTTTCTATTTCATTCATGTTATAGTTTTAAGACGAACTGCTCATAACTGTCCGGCAACGATTGCAGGATCACATCTGTGGCCAACTCTTGGCCCAAGGGAAAATCCAGTTTTTCAAGGTTCTCTATATACCCAATCATCTTGAGTACGTGAGTCCCTACTGAGTCTCGAGCTCCCATTTTGCACTGAAACAATGCCTTGGATATGAACCTCTCTTGCCGGGCTTGCCCCTCGAACATTTTCTTGAGGTGCCCGATTATCTCATAACCACACATGCTCTCTGTTGCTTCTGAAGCTCAGAGGACATGGTAGCAAGCATGATGCATTCCGCATCCAAGGTATCATCCTGATACTTCTTGTAAGCATCTTTGTCTGCTCGCGGAGCATTTCCGGTCGGCTCTGTGGGGGCTTCCCCTTCCAAGACATAGAAGCTTGCGCTCTTGCCTGCGAACAATTCTCAGGTTCCTATACCAGTCGAGGAAGTTCGTCCCATTGAGCTTGTCCTTCTCAAGGATGACTCGCAGGGACAACGTGGAGTGAGATGTATTTGCCATCGAAATTCTACAATAAATTGCAAAAAGATTTTCAGTACTAATTTCAAAATACATTTTATTTAATAAGGACTTTAATTAAATACTCCCACTATTTTAATCAAATCGATAACCCTTAATTTCGATTCGGAGAGTTTATGCGAGCTACTCTCTTAGTGGACAAAATCCGTATTTCACAACACACAATGAGTCCGCTTTGGCGTTTCTCTCACGATGCAGTTATTTAGGTAGACAACACTTGTCAAATTGCATCACTATGCAACTCTTGTATGGTTGGTGAATAACTCTTTATTCGCATCCATCATATGGTGCATGCCAACCCTATGCCTCTAGGCACTCAACCTTTGAGGTCACCTAGTTAAGATAGACCCGATGTCGACAGTAGGATATCACAATTATCTGCTCGCACCTTTACCAAGATAGATTAATGCACCTTGCTTTGGCAAGCCCACACTTCATCGATCGAGACAGGAAGAGTGTCGTCACCGGAATGCATCCGAATACTTAATATTAGATTAAGGGATTTTAAGATACAGTCGATGAACATTTCATCGTGATTAACATTTAATCAATGTGCACACAATTCACCTTCGGATTTACATGTACCGGATGCTAGCAAAAGCAAACACCCTTATTGCAGTAGACAAGCTCGTCTCTCTAGTCTTTAGTTTCACAAACTATCATAGAGACAGACGGTTACTTGCGAAGGGAACAATTCTGAAACATGGAATTAGCAGACAACCTATCTTCTGATACCACTGTTGGGTTTCCTTAAGGGTATACACATCAGATGTGCGCAGCGGAATATATCAAGAACAACCCAAAGAGACTATGTGGATCGTGCTAAAATCATGAATCATGAAATTGCGGCAACAATAAAATTTACCTTATAGGGATTGAGGTCGATACTCAATAAAAAGCTCCAAGAAAAGTTTTCTAGGATTCGGAATCCTATTCCAAGTCCTTGCTTTGCGTTTCCTTCGGCTCCGTCAATGTCGAACTGCTCGTCGGAGGAGTTAGTGTAGAATTGTGTCCACACCTCTATAGAAGTCCACACGAGAATGGAGAACCCTTAGCCTCTTGTCCAACAAGAGCTAGGTCGGAGAAGGAATGCCCTCTACGTCTCCACAGATTACTAGATCTGTTAAAGGAGGGAGGTGACTTCAACGATTGCGGCTAGAACCGAATGGGAACGCTTCCCGTCGATCTAAAGTAGCGACACGATCTTGCGGGAACGATTCCTTCGATCTCCAGAAGCAACGAATAGATCCCAAAGGAACGATTCCTCTTGATCTACCAGTCGGCGAGTGATTCACGCACGGGTAAGGGCACGCCGTCGGAAATCGCAAGTCGCCGATCGTCGTTTGCTTCCGTTCTTCTCTCGGGTTCACTTCAAGTCGAATAACTTCTTACTAAACCCTAAAAGGTTTAGCCTTTTATACCCGAGAAAAGAAAGACCACGGCGCCGGCTATCCACAAACCAGATTAAAACAGAAGTTACAGGTTTTCGTCGAAACAGAATTCGTCAATACCTATTCGACGAATTCGTCGAAACAATTCCGACGAATTCGTCGAGCCAGTATCGACGCCTCCAGTAAGCCCGCGAGACGGTCCTCAGCGGCTCGACCAGCCTTTCCGTCGAATCAATATTCGACGAATTCGTCGATACAATATCGACGGATTCTTCGACAACCTTTTGACGAATTCGTCGAAACAATTTCGACGAAATCTCCAAGGCTCAATTCAACAAGTTCCTGTCAACGCATGTAATCGAGACAATCTCGATGACATTGTTTACGAGTCGATATTCATAATATCATCTCGAAAACTACAAGACATGCTCCATACAATATTTACAATATCTAGGAGCAGTCTTCCCGTACTAACTGTATTCCATGTAGCCATAGGTTTGGGTTCTCCACCCATATCCAATATGAGTAAGACCAACACAAACCAATCTCCAACTTCTCCAATACTCTTATGTGCGACCCTATAGACTCATATCGTGTTGGCAGTAAGACCTAATTGCGGATTCCTTCCAGATCACCAAAGAAACTCCAACAGGTGATGGGGAATCAGAGTCTGCAAGCAATCGGCTACTAACCCTTATGGGTCGGGCGAATAGAACAGAGAGACAGCGAGCTCGCCGCGAACGGCCGCACCAGATTTGCCCGCACCGGTAAATACCACTTGATGAGGACAATATTATTTCACAAGGAGCTATTACAAGCTATTACATGCGAATAATAGAGAACTCAAGGCAAGCGATGGAGACTTAGAACTCGTAACCACACCTACTACATGCCAAATTCTAGCTCAAGTTTTCTGTCCCCTCTAAGCACCCATGAACCCCTATTTATACAGAAGGGAGGGCTGTCCAGACGGTTGGGAGCATTTAATACCACATTAAAAATGTTGCATTAAATGGTAGCTGCCTGAGAACAAGAGAATCCAGGCATGCGGGAGAGATTGGGAGCATGTGCGATTACAACATGTTTTATCCGCACAAGCCGCTACTAGCTAAGGAGAGAGGAGAGTGCGGGCGGACACCCAAGGCATTTGCCCGAACCTCTCAGGATTTCGGCTGCTGCGGAGGGCCGTCCGGGCTGGTCGGTTGCTGATGCTGGAGAAAAATGGGGGGCGCGGTACTTAGGACTTGACCGCCCACCTTGCTGAGGCTGGGGAAGGGTCTGTGGTCACAGTAACGTAACCGCCTCTACTGCCGAGCACTAAGGCTTGCTTTGGCTAAACTGGACTAGGTCTGGCTCTGGTTGTGGTCGCAGGATTCCGGGTTAACAAGCATATACCTCTAAACAAGAGCAAGAGGAGCAATCCAAGAGAAGGAAAAAGAGCAGATTAGCTGGAATTCACTGCAGCAGCCACCAAGGTCTTCCACTAGGGTTGGACAGCAGGAGTGAGCAATTTCAGCAAGGAGATTATGATCCAGAAAAGGGGAAAGAGGGAGAGGAGAGATCCCAGAGTAGAGGGGCGCAGGAGAAGACTTCAGGCAGATGAAAACAACAGGATAAGGGATATCATTAAGACCCAATAGTGCTGCCAAGATCCCATCAATTGATTTAATTTCCCTGCCATGCCCCCTATATCCCCCTCAATTATTCATAGAAGCCCAGGTATACAATATAGGCCCTAAAATGTACTATACCATAATACGAAATCGAGCATGTCGCAATCACGGTGTCTGATTGTGCATTTCAATTTAAAAACACCGGCCCAATAAATCTCCAAATGATGCGTGATCGATCTCCATCAACCCGCATTGCACTTTATTTGTGAATGTTGTACAATATAGGCCTAAAATGTAGACAATTATATGAAATTGTTTGCATGAGGATTATATGCTTGGAATATTTCTTATGGTTTGTTTTGGGAGGAAAGGACGAAAGAGGTCATTTTTCTTCTAGTCATGTCCATGAGAGAAAAAACTGTCTCTCGTTCTATGCTAGGTTACGGATGGCTAGAAAGATGAGATACCTCAAGTTTATTTGGGGGATCCCATGGTTTTATCTTATATATATATACATTGTGTAGAAAAACACGAAACAAAGAGAAATAAATGAAATATTTTATTAATTTCTCAATCACATTGTTACATACAAGTCGACTCGACTGAGAAGAACGCAGAACGAGAAGTCAAGGCACCTTTGTCTTGGATTATGTTTGTATACGGAGCCTCAGGCAGGAATTCATCTGGAGCTGGAGTTATACTCATCAACCCAAATGGGTTCGAGTAGAACACGCGGTCAAATTATACCTGCCAACCACTAACAACTAAGCAGAGTATAAGCCTCTCGTTGCTGGCTTGGGGTTTGCTAGAAGTTGGAAGTGGACGATATTAAAGTGTGACCAGACTCATTAGTGATGACGTCTCAAGTCAAGGGGACCTTCGAGATTAAAGATTCTATTCTCAAGCAATACCTTTCGATAGTAAGGAAGAGGTCGAACATTTCAGAAATTTCAACATTCAACATATACCTCGGGCTGAGAATTCAGAAGCAGACGAGATAGCAAAGTATGGACTCCTTTCAGGAAGAACCATTTCAGAGCTCTTTCATCCAGCCTTTGAAGAGGGGAAATCATGAAAATTGATCAGCAACCATCGTGGATGGACCCCTTCATCCTTTTTCTTTCGACATGGAACTATGCCAGTCGTCGACAAGAAGAGATGCATATTGAAAGCTGCTCACTACTTCTCTCGGGCATCTTGCATAGCCGAACTTTTTGTCACCTTTAGCGAGATGCGTCTCCGAAGAAGAGGTTCCTATCATCATGCGGGAAGTTCACCTCCAGAGACTGCGTAAGTCACTCAGGAGCCCGAACCTTGGAAAAGAGAATTATAAGGCAAGGTTATTGTCAAATCGTGAAATCATTTTACTTTACATGAATAATAATAGCCCTCTATATATATAGAGGTTAATACAAGAGGAGAAATAAACAAAAAATATTCAAATAGTTCTAACACTCCCTCTCAAGTTGGGCATGTAATGTTCATGCTCAACTTGCTAGTAATAGAACGCAAATGTTTTTTCGCTCAATGCCTTGGTTAGAAAATCTGCAAGTTGTCCCTTTGAGTGAACAAAAGGGGTACATACAATCCCTTTCATAATAATTTCTTTAATGAAGTGTCAGTCAACTTCAACGTGCTTGGTGCGGTCATGCTGGACAGGGGCATCAAGCAATGTTGATTGCAACCTTGTTGTCATAATACAAATTGAAGGGGCCGGTTTCCAATAAACCAAGATCATTCAAGAGGGAACGAAGCCACATCCCCTCACATATACCATGAGCCATAGCTCTAAACTCAGCCTCCGCACTCGAGCGAGCCACCACATGTTGTTTCTTGCTTCTCCAAGTGACCAAATTAGCCCCAACAAAAGAACAATATCCTGTAGTACATCTCCTATCACCAACTGATCCAGCTCAGTCCTGCGTCAGTATATATTTCGATTTTAAGTGATCACTGAGAGAGAATAGAATGCCCCTACCAAGCGAGGTCTTCAAATACCTAAAATTCTGTGCACAACATCAAGATGTCTAACCTTTAGGGAATGCATGTATTGACTTATCACTCCTACTTGCATATGAAATGTCAGGACCGGTATGAGATAGGTAGATCAGATTACCTACCAACTTTTGATAACCAGAAATATCTTCCACTAACTCCTCATCATCACATCCAAGTTTGTGGTTCACTTCAATAGGAGTATCAGCAGGCTTGCAACCACTCATTCTTGTCTGTTTTAATAAATCAAGGACATACTTCCGCTGTGAAATATGAATACCATATTTTGATCTTGCTACCTCAATCCATAGAAAATATCTCAACTTACCCAAGTCTTTCACTTCAAATTCACTAGCAAGTTTGAGTTTCAGGGCACAAATCTCATCCATGCCATCACCTGTAATAACCATATCATCAACATATACAATCAGGAGAGCCACCTTCATCTCTTTCGTCTGATAAATAGAGTGTGATCGACATGACTTTGGGTATAGCCTAATGAGATCATGACTTTGTGAAGTCTCCCAAACCAAGCTCTCGGAGATTGTTTTAACCCATATAGAGCTTTCTTCAATTTACACACTTTCCCTTCAGAGCCGATAAGGACAAGACCTGGAGGCATCGACATATAGACTTCCTCTTCCAACTCGCCGGGAAAGAAAACATTCTTTACATTTAGCTGTTGAAGGTCCCGCCCTTTACAGTCGGCACAGGATAATAGGACCCATATTGTATTCATTTTGCCATGGGAGCAAATGTCTCTTGGTAGCCAATACCATGAGTTTGGGTGTAGCCTCTTGCCACCAATCGTGCCTTGAATCTCTCCACAATACCTTCAGAATTTTGCTTTACTGTAAACAACCATCGACAACCAACTGTCCTCTTGCCAGGAGGGAGATCAACCAGGTCCCATGTATGGTTCTTTTCTAGAGCCTGCATTTCCTCCATCATCGTCTTTGTCCATTTTGGGTGACCAAGTGTCTTCTGCCATGTATCGGAAACAAACACAGAAGAAAGAGAAGCGATGAAGGCTTTATGGGAAGAGGTTAAAGAGGCATGTGACACATAGTTAGATAACGGATGTTGAGTGGATGAGCATATACCTTTTCAGAGGGCAATAGGTAACTCCAGGGGTGTTGTAGACGAATCCGGTGGCGGCTCTGGTATTATGGGATGCCATTGAGTGTTTGATCTTTTGCTTCTCCGAGTGTACACTTGCAACTCCTTTTCTTTGGGGATATCTTTGGGAATATCCTCACTCTCCCCCTGAGTGGTAATGTATAGAGGAGGAATAGGAATAGGAAGAGTAGGAGCATTCACTTCCAAGTATGAAGACGCACCCTGAAGTGAGGACTCATAATAGGAGGTACTTTCATGAAAAGTGACATCCATAGAGACAAATATTTTCCTGCTTAGGAGGATGATAACATTTGCACCCTTTCTGTGTAGGGGAATAACCAATGAATACACAACGAAGAGCACAAGGATCAAGTTTTGTTCGAGTAATGTTATGAATGTGAACAAAACATAAACACCCAAACACACGAAGTACAAGAGTAGGAGGGATATCTAGGGTTATGAAGAGGAGTGCGAGTGTCCAGACGACGGGACGACATACGATTGATGAGGTAAGCCGCAGTAAGAAGGGTATCACCCCAATAGTATTTTGAAAGAGACATCGTAAATAACAAGCATCGTGTCACTTCAAGAAGATGATGATTTTTTCGTTCAGCAACACCATTTTGTGCAGGAGAATGTACACAAGTGGTTTGATGAACGATGCCATGATCACTCAAATAGTTTTCAAATTTGGTATCCATATATTCACGACCATTATCACTACGAAAAATTTTAATGGTTGCACCAAATTTGGTAGAAATTATTTTATGGAATTTTTGGAAAAGAGGTGAACACTTCACTTTTACTACGCATCAAATAAACCCACGTAGTGCGAGAAAAGCAATAAATGAAAGTAACAAACCAATGATAACCAGAGATCGAAGCAACAGGGCAATGCCCCATACATCACTATGAATAGTATGAAAAGGTACAACATAAGGCTTAGGCACGTGATTGAAAGAGACACGCTTATGTTTAGCAAGTTCACAAACATCACACATAAAAGTTTTAGAAATAGGAAGATGAAAAACTGTGAAATATCGATTGCATAGTAGTAATAGAGGGATGACCCAAGCAACGATGCCAGGTAGCCAACTGAGGAAGCTGGTGAGCATGAAAGGCACGTAGAACAGCAACATCAAACACGTACAATCCATCACGCATCCTACCAGAGCCAATCACCTTCTTCGTCTGCAGGTCCTGAAAGACACAGTAAGAAGGAAAGAAAATGACGGAAGCAGTTCATGGAGTTTGTAATATGACTAACAAATAAGAGGTTGCGAGTAAAAGAAATGACATGAAGGGCAGAAACCAAGGTAAGAGAAGACAATTGATAGAGTCTTTTCCTGCAATAGAGGAAAATGGTTCCATCAACAATGTTTACCTTGTCTCTGCCAGACAATGGTGAATAGGAAACAATACCTGGCGATGACCCAGTCATATGATTTGTGGCTCCAGAATCAATGATCCAATGAGTGACAGGCGGTACAGCAGCAAAGTGAGCACTTGCAGTACCTGAACAAGCAAAGGACGAGGATGGACCAGAAGTGGGCTCCGAGGATAACCCTTGCATCATGCGACGAAGGGTCATCATCTCATCAGTAGAAAAGGCCCCAGGTAGAGACAGAGGCTCAGAGATCTGGCCACTTGAGGTACTATCATCAATGAAATCTGTCAGGTGAGCAGAGCGAGGAGAGCTGAAATTGGAGTGACCACGACCATGTCCACCACGGCCCCCACGAGGAATCATTCCACCTCTCGATGGAGGGAGCCCATGTAATTTGAAGCAAGTGTCGCGAGTATGCCGACTCCGACCACAGTAATCACACATAAAGTGGTTTTTGTCCATGGGTCTGGGCTTAAAGTCCTGAGGATTGATGCCTCCAGAATGAGAAACAGCAAGAGCAGAACCACTAAAGAGAACCTCTGAACTCCAAGACTGACGGCTGTTGTTAAAGGCGCGCCTAAGGCTCAAGGCTCACCAGGCTCAGAGGTTTGCGCCTTCGTGCGTCTTTTTTGCGCCTTCGGAGTATAAAAGGCGCACCTGAGTGCGGTTTTTGTTGTAAACTATTTTGTTTTTCAAAATAAAGAAAAAATAATGCAATAACTCGATAATTTTTGTATGATTTAATGTTTTTGAAACATAATCGAGTGTTAAGACTTAAATATGATACAAGTGATCACAATGATTCTATTTTTTAAGATATATAAATGATAGTAATGAATGATTAATGAGTAAAATAGATGAAGAATTTGGTCAAGACGATGAACTGATGCTTGATGCTGATTATTTAAAATGAATGTGGTTGCGCCTTGCATTCTTCAGGCGCGCCGCGCGCGCCTGTACCTAGGCTCCAAGACCCCTTTGCGCCTTGGTATGTCTTGCGCCTTTAATAACTAAGGACGATGGTCATATTCCTGCTGGACAATACTATAGATCTCTGACAACGAAGGGACTGGAATGCGGTCAAGGATCTGAACAATAATCTGATCAAAGTCCCGGTGTAAACCATGTAGAAACTCAAACACCATGTTCCGATCTTCATGAGCACGAACAAGGATTGCATCAGCAGTGTAAACAACGTCGAGGGAGGTAAAATGGTCATACTCCTGATATAGCAGAGTGAACTCCAAATAATAGGCGAACGGTTGTCGATCACCCTGTCGAAGGAGAAAGATCTTCCTTCGTAATTGAAAGATCTGAGCAGTGTTTCCTTTCTGGGAATATGTGGATTCGGCACGACTCCAAATATCCGCAGCGGTATCCAAGAATAGGTAATTTCGTGTGATAGCCTCTTGCATGGAATTAATCAACCATGACATAACCAAAGAGTTCTCTGATTCTCATTGTGCCCACGTAGATGCAATCTTCTCTGGCTCCTTAATAGTCCCGTCAACATAGCCAAACAAACGGCGACTCTTAAGGGCCAAGGAAATAGATCGAGACCAGGACAAGTAATTTATTGTATCAAGATGAATCATGGTAATCTGAGACATCGTATGATCGTGCCCAACCCGGGTAGATCCAGCGGGTTGTGATACGGTAGGAGAATCAACCACGTCAGACATAATTAAATCAGAGAACAAAGAAACGCCGAATAATTTCGGATTAGGTCAAAAAAAACCGCCAGAAGATCGCCGAAAAAGGGTCGATGCCAAAAAATATGTCGGACACCACCAATAGGACCGTCTGGGATCCTAAAGCAATAGATCCTTGAGTGTTGAAGTCAAAGGAGGCTTGAAGGAGGAGGTAGAGCCCCTTTTCATGAGAGAATGCAAATGGAGAGGTAGATCCCTAGATCAACGATGTAGGGAGATCTAGTGGAGTGATTAATTGATCCACCTAGTATGAGGTAGGGGAAGGAAAAGTGAAACTTTTCTGAAAAAATGGGGCACATTAGACGGTTGTCGGAGGAGCAGCCATCCGGGGCGCGCCGATCGGCCCGTGCGCCGATCGACAGACTACCGCACCATCAGCGCCGTTGACGGCGGTGGAGGGACGCGGGGCTACATGGAGAGAAGAGAGGTGGAGGGAATAAAAGTGGGAGGCCGACGACGGGGCTGCGGGATCGAGCGGAGGGAACGGACGGGCAAGCGGCTAGGGCGTTCCATGGGATAGCTCTAATACCATGTCGAACCGTGAAATCATTTACTGTACATGAATAATAATAGCCTATATATAGGGTAATACAAGAGGAGAAATAAACAAAAATTATTCAAATTGTTCTAATAGTAGTATCTCCATCACCTCCGATCGCCTCTGGAAAAGTTACCGATGTTTTAAGACCGAGCCTGTAACAACTTGGTATTAGTACTATCATATGCTTTCTATACAACCACTCTTGACATGGTTCCTCCCCCATTTTCTAATTTTGAAGACGTGACCCCCCGATACTTTAATCCGGCGAAGCTGGAACTCTTTGGGTTTCCTAGACCACAAAACCAAAGCATGCATTTAGAGCTTTTCCGTTCATCCGATCCCTATGATTCCTCAAGTTTATCGGTAGAGATTTTGATCTCCCATGCTCCAATACTCGAGCTCAATGTCTGCTAGTGCTCCACCATCAACCACCCACCAGCTACCTCCGATGTGCGTGACAATTGAGTTGCCTTCCCATCGAACCCTCGTCATCTTTTCCAGAGTTTTTGCCACATCCATTGTCAATGTCTGTTTATGTGGAATCGAGCGGTCCAATAACCTATTCCGCCTCTTATGCTTCTACCACTTTGTTTCGTACAATTATCAACAACTATGGGGATACCACGAATCAAATGAATTAGCTTATGGAAATGATATAGACTTTTATGAAGACTCAAGCCGCCATTGAAGTACAATACTAGGAATCCCTTGACGAATCGGTACTCTCCCACCAGTCGTACAAGTCATCACCGTTTCAGTAGACCATCGAGCAAGTAGAAACAGGGTCTCCACCACCCTTTATACGCGTTGATCCCCCAATGTATGTACTACTTGAAGCTAATATTGTTTCCCACTACAACAAGTTGGAATTCCCAGCCTATGAAGGGGAGACAGATCCATTAGGATGACTAACCAGTTGCGAATAATTTTTTGGTCATCAATGTACATTGATAGCAAAATGGATAAGTCTGACATCCTTCCACCTTCTGGGCTCGACTCAACTTTGGTTTGCCTGTTTGAAAAATGAGGAACCGGGATTACTTGAGATTAATTTAAAGGGCTTTGCAACATGAACACCCCCTTCTTCCAAATCAATCCTCTCGATGCATTACCTTCAAAACAACAAATAAGATATGTAGACGCTTATCTGGATTCATATAATGATAAAGGAAATGTAGATAGGCGATGTGGGACAAATCATTAGACGGGTCACCGGGAAAAAAAATGTTGGAGATATTCCGCACAATGGTCGGTCCCACACGACACGGTCCCACACAACACAAACTCACACGACACAACCCATTGGAATATAGACGGGCCACCGGGGATACTCCCACACGACACAACCCGCTGGAATACAGACGAGCCACCGGGGACACAAACCCACACGACACAACCCGCTGGACACAAGGAAACAAAAGGGCCACCTGGATACTCCCACACGACACAACCCGTTGGAATACAGGTCAACCACCAAAGACCATACTACATACCAATCAAAGAAGAAAATTAGGGAGACTCAAAAAACACAAGACATAAGCCTGGAGGGCCGTGTGGGACTAAGGTGAGAGTCGCCTTTGTCCCAACACTCCCTCTCGTGGGACAGACGTGCATGACGACATAAAGACAACACACAAAACAGACATTAATAACTACAATACAAAAACATAAAAATACGACCAAACACACCATAAAGCTTCAGCATCGATGAGATCAACACCCCAAAAGGGTTCACAACAGCTGTAATTGTCAGAAACACGAGGGGCAACGTCTGGAATTGACGGAAAGCAGCGGCAAGCGAAGAAGTCGACAGGTGCAGCATAGGGAAACATTGATTGGATCGTCGAAGCCAGCAGTGGGAATTCCTGGACGAAGTAACGGATGGATATTATCTCCGAACTGAAGATGACGAACTCTCGATGGCGTGGGAGAAAACAATGTGGACGAGGAGCAGCCAGTACATGTGCCAATGAGACTGGAGCAGCGACGGGATAAGATGTCGTGGTCTGGAGGAGCCAACGACGGGATGAGGAGAACTTGGCGGGATTCGCATCAATTCCTTCAAGATGTCGCCGAAGTTGTGATCGAAATGAGAACGGAAGCCCATGCTTTGAAGCTGGCAGAGGATGTAGAGTTTGTCGAGGAAAGAGGAACTGACCTTCGGGACCTAACGTCCTGCCATGGGAGCCGTCGTTCTGCAGCAGGGGTAAGCGCTGAAGAAGACCGCTCGATCTAGAGGCGAGAGAGTCTCGTCGGGCCGCAGTCGACGAGAACAATCAGAGATGTCGTCGATGCTAAGCAGCAACGAGCTTGACTGGATCGTCGAGGCCAGGAGAGAGTTCCACCCGACGAGAACCAGTGACAGAGACGACGCTTGGGTTCAGTAGGCGGGACCGATGTGATCTACGACGAGAAGCGCAGACAGGCTTGTCGATGGGCTCGAAGAGAACGCATCCCTAACATATCAGAATGAGAAAATTAGGAAGGAAATTAAACCTCCTTTGATGCCATGTTGAAATTAAGAGATAAAATAGAAAGTGTAATTTATTCATCCCTCAAAGGGGGTATTTAAAGGACTTACATTACTCATAAACTAGAATAAGCAATGTGGGACTAAACCCATAGACACATTCCTACATGGCTCTAATGCATAGACCTGAATAGACAATGCGATAACTTCAACATTTACAGTTTGTGTTATCATTGTAATTCTATTTAAACGACCATGTGGTTATGAATGAAGTGAGCATGAATTATGTCTCCCCATGTCCCCTAGCATGAGATTGTGATAGTTCTCTCTCTTCCGTGCACACGTGCCTAGGCATCCATGGTTCTGGTTCCATACTATCTCTGCCACCTACGGTCACCTCCAGCGAAGTTAACGCCGTGCTACGTCCGATCCCGTAACATACCCCATCTCCAAGAGTATGGGCTCCATCAAGGCTTGAAAAGCATCTTCTCGCTTCACAAGCTCATTAACTTCAATATTCAGAAAGGCTTACATCCCTCCATGTAGTTCATCGCACCCAGCTTCCATCTTCTCCATAGGTGCCAACATGTCTTCTACCGTCTCTTGATGATTCCCTATGTCTACTTCCACTTTCTCTGTACATAACTACATTTCCGCTAGCGCATCCATCGATCTCTCTCGTGGTCTCTCGTGCTTCTTTCCTCCGTGTTCTTGTTCTTACTCCAAATTTAATGAACTAGTCGTCACATAACTTTTATCAACCTCTCTATAATACCATTAATTTTGGTTATGGTACCACTTGGTACTCTTTGGCTCTAATTCCAATTACACTAGCTCGCGAAAGCGTTAACTATTTTACTTGATGATTGCCAAACTAGTTCTACTATCCTGTCCAAACATTTTTCTCTCCTAAAAATCCTTCGCTTATGCTGCTCGCAAAGACACAAAAGGGAGAGAACAGTTTAAGAACACTCTTGAAAGCTCTCTAAACTTTAGATTCTTCTTTCATTGCTTGATTCTTTGATTTTCCGGTACTTGCTTGTGATTTACACCAATGGATAAGAAATGCTATGATTTTTCCCCTTTTATAAGCTCTAATAGGGTTTCCTTTGAAGAATATGATTTTTTAGAATATTCTACAGAAGCACCTTCATAAAAAAATTTACATACTAAGCTAAATACATAACTCTATAAAACTTTACATACCTAGAGTTCTTTTTCTTTTACCAGATTTTACACCACTCAAAAGATCCACATCTCACTTCAAGAAGTCTCAACATATTTCTGGATACTAATTGATTACTCTAGGTGATGTACGACACATGTTACTTTGGTGTTTATTTCCTTAGGGTTTAAAAGATATTTTTGTTGTCATGAAGATGAATGAAGTTGATGGAATCTATGATTAGCAGAGAGCAACTTTAAGTAGAGTTGCTTCGATTTATTCGGGTCCGTTTGTGTTTTATGTTCTCACTTATAAAACGAACATTTTTTTATGGTCTTCATAACATATTTTTTTTTTGTTCAAGGAACTGAATGCAGCCTAAACAGTATTACTCAAATTGCCTGTTAGGTGCTTGGATTCCTTTTAATGCGACGATAACATGTGCCCTATTCATTAGTAGTGTTATATTATGATCGATAGCGTGTAGCCGACCCACTCCATATACTTGGTATAGCCTGACTGGATATTTATAGAACATTCTGATTATTTCCTGCATAAACATCCAACATTTGAAGTTTTCTATGGACACTCTAAGCTCACTCACAACTGGGTAATGAACCATATTTAGTTTTTTGTCAGCATTAAAATCCTGTAATAGATGCGTTATCGCGTTATAATGAGATCATTCTTTCTCTTGCAGGATGCATTAATGTTTTCGGTCGATCAGTTTGGGTTTGATATTCTTGCTAAAGTCCCCGAATCTACGACGAGCAATGCACAGAGCCTGCAGTATATTTGGAAGGAGTTTAGGTTCACTTTCAAAGAGAAGGTTACCGATGTTGAATCTCTCTGTGAATTACTGATGGGTATGGAAGAAGAAGTTCTTCAGAGTGTTCGGAGCTATAGTGGGCTGGCTTAAAGTTCAGTCTTGTAAAATTGTTGAAGCAATGTCCTAATATCCATAAAACTTGATGTTTTCTCCTTCAAATCCAAAAATTGTGTAGCTGCACTTTTTGTAATTGTATGGTTTTGCAATAAAAGATTTGTATGCGATCATAACAAAACCACCTCGTTTTATAGCTTTAAGCATTGCGAATATTGGGTGTCTTTCTTAGATCTTGGCAGTAGGCATTTGAGATACTTTGAGGTAATTGCTTAGTGGTGTGAAATTAGAAATGAATGTATGAGGGATAAGACAGGATAAAATTAGGAATGAATGTATCAGGGATAAGACAGGAGTGACGCCAATTGTAGAGAAGATGCGAGAAGCTCGTTTAAGATGGTTCAGACATGTACATAGGAGACCATTAGAGTCACCTGTTAGGCGTTATGAGAGTTTAGTCACGAGACATGTTAAACGGGGGAGGGTAGACCAAAAAAGACTTGGAATGAAACTATAAGGAAAGATATGATGTACTTAGGCATTGGTGAGACTATGATTAAAGATAGGGCGCAATGGCGACAAAGGATCCATATACCTGACCCCACTACGCCGGGATAAAGGCTTGAGTGTTGTTGTTGGTGCTTAGTGGTGTGAAAACGTCAATCTCGATCCATTTCGGTTCGTGCGCTTAGGTATAGCACCAGCCATTATATCCATTTCGGTTCGTAGATGTGCTGGATATTGTATTTGTTTCTGTTCCTAGTTTCCTGAATTTTTTCTTTTTCCGCTCGCTCCATCCCCCAATCAAAACTACCATTTCAAAGAGCATTGTATATGCTTTGTTAGAATCCATGAGCAAGCAAAGTTTCTTTGAGTTGTGCTGTATATATTGAGAGCAGCGCTAGCTGTTATGATAGCTTGAAGATCGAAGAGCGCCCGGGAATCGGTATTTAATTAGTTGCTAGTTGTTTTAAATATTAGAATCATTCATCATAATTGTATTAATTTTTAATCGTTATAATTGTTGTAGTTGAGTGGCTGCTAGTTTCAAATGTGGCATCAAAAAACATTAAGGGCAAGCGAAACAACTGCAATTTGAAGTCGAGGAGATTAATAAAGGCGAGCAAAAATCGACGCAATTTGTGGAGAATGAGAGATTTTGCCATATCGCATGAGGTATGCATGTATGTATGTATGTATAAAAGTTCCAAAAATGATCGCACGTGGGTGAAGCTTGTGCACTGCGAAATCAGTGGCACGTGGATTAAAGTGGGCTCCCGTGGCAATCCCGCACCAGAGGAGCCCAACGCCCCCGCATTACCCTCAACCCTTCTCGATTGTAGCATGTTCGCACACAAAAAACTGGCGCAAGGGCATAGCCGCCACCACAACAGAAGGGACCCGGATCGTTCATTTGCAACCTACGGAAGGGCGGAGCCCCTTCGCAACCAAAAGTAGCCGAGCCGACTACTAGTTTAGTTATATTATAGAGAATGTGAGGCATGGATTTTATAAGTTTTTAGGTAACAATGTTGGTTTAGGCGTAGGTATGATTTTACAAGCAGCATTGAACCGGGCCCTAAAATTTGGATGAAGCATTAAAATATGCGCTAAGCGCAGCCAACTAGGCGCGCACTCGGCGAAGAAGATTTTCAGATCGCCCAAATTTATGCCGGCAACCTAATGAAAATGCATTGCGCTGCGCCGAATGAAGATCTAAAAAAAATGAATGGGTGCAATGCGACTCACAACAGGCACTCGGCCTGAGTTCAGCCTAATATAAAGCTGCAGCATTAGGCAGGCTGTCATTGCGTAGGCAGGTTCCACGCATTAATTCATCAAAACCATTTTGCGCGGCGGGAGTTGTTCTTGCTGGTTCCAGAGCACGAGGTTTTCGGTTCGAGCCCGATGGATGGACAAGTAGAAGCAGATGTTGTGGAGCTTCCCAGCTTGGCGATAGCGAGAGATAACAGCAGACGCAACTTGACAATGGCGGGGAAGGATTTTCCTTTTCAGCTGGCGCGAACAACAGACGGAAAGGGCGAAAAATTGAAAGAAGTAAAATGATGGGTCCCACGCTATTTATTCACGCATGAAATTTTCCTTTTCAGCTAGCAAGAGAGAACAAAAGACGCATGTCAGTGGCATGGATCTTCAGAGTTCTGCAAGGTTACTGAGTTCGGGTATATAAAATGTAACGAATAATTACCAAAACTTCCCCTGGAAGAATGGATAATTACAGATTGCACCCCTCTTAATAGTGAAATTACAAAAACCTCCCCTCAATGTTATAAAACATAACATTTACCTCCCCGAAGTTCATATTTCATAACATCCATGCACAAAACAGCCCCCCTCCCCCCTGAAAATGTACTCCGAAGGGGGTATTTTTGTGCATGAATGTTATGAAATCTGAACTTCAGGGGAGGTAAATGTTATATTTTGTAACATTGAGGGGAGATTTTTGTAATTTTAATAATAAGAGGGGTGCAATCTGTAATTTTGCAAACTTAGAGGGTAGGTGGCGGTAAATACCCCTAAAATGTAATGCTTAAAAAAATGAAGCTTACATCTTTGCTTAAATAGGAGGATTGCATATATACCACATAAAAAATGTAAATTTTTTATACATGCATATAATAAAAGGTAAATTTACAAGAGAGGCTTTTGTAATTTCAAAAGATAGAGAGAGAGTTGTTGTAACCTGTAAATAACCCTTTACATATTTAATACAAGAAAACCTTCAAAAAACAAACCTATTAGAATGCAATGCAGATTCCTCCAGCAAATCATCCAATATCAGAAGCTCAAGTTGCAAAGCAACGCGCTCGGCGTCACGGTAGAGGTTCAACCAACCATCATTTTTTGCAAAAGCATGCGCCATGAGATCGTCGATGGTGGCATCAAAGCCGAGCGGTGAGTAAAGATGCCAGCTTATTTCAGCCCAAACATCCTCGAGTAGATAACTCCCTTCAGGCATTGATCTAATGCTGGAGCGAAAACGCTGGAGACAAAGGTTTGGAGTGGGGGACTTCTCGTAAATTTCCAGCAACACCTCGTTTATCAAATCATATAATAAGAGCTGTTGCTCAAAAGGCACGCCGTGAAATTCATTCCCAAGTTCGTAGGATGAGAACTCGGTTTTCTGATGCGGAATTCTGTAACGAAACCTGGTCAATATATGTCTAATGAATTCAAACACTTTATCATCTTTGTGGTCGATATGAATAAGGAAAGAGCTGCCGTCGCTGGACATTTGTTTATGTTTATAGTCTGGCTCGGAATGTTCCAGATAATTGTGCTTGATGCAGTCCATGTTGTTCTGTGAATCTGACGGTTGATGTTGCTCCACAGAGTTGGCGTGCATTGGTTGCAGCTCTGACTCTGTCGAAGAAATATCTACAAATAACGAATATGGAAAATGAAAACAGGAAGCTGAAATTTCTTGAGCTCTAAGAAAAGCTCGTGAGCATGGCAACCAGGGTAGAAGTTAGATGTTATGAGGCCGAATCTTCGGAAACGGAGACAGAATATGACGAAATGAGCACACGATGATAGCACTCAAAAAGAATAAAAAATACAATACTGTTACGGCTCATCCCAAAGCCTCAGAGATATGCGCACCATCAAATGGTACGAATGATGCCAGCTCAAAAGTTCTACCAGCGGCCAGATATCAACCCAGGCTAACCAACGAAGATCCAAGCAACAGCTATGATCCAGATCACGAGGCCATATCTCATCATCGGCGGAATCCCAGCCATTAGAATAAAAGCAATCATTCCATCACCTTCCACCGCAGAAGTCAGCCGCCTGATAATATTTTATATTTACCTAAAGCACAGTTGTATCGGTTTCCTTCCACATGAACGTTATTTCTATGCATGCTTGTAACGGTCCGTTGACCGGGCTATATAAGCCTCTTGTATCTTCCTTTTGAATTTAAGTAAGAAGTATTTAGTTTCCGTTCATCCTGCTCCTCCCCTCTTTCGTCTACCCCTCCTCCTCCTCCTCCGGCCACCCTCGGCCTTCATCTACAGGTTCAACCCGCGGGATCGCAACATCTTTGGTGCTCTCGTTGAGAGAACTCGGCGACCTCGCTGGGATCACCATGGGAGAAGGCCTAAGATCCATAACCGAGCTCAAGGCCGCTCTACAGGCGGAGCAAGATAACCGTGCGTATCAAATGGAAGAAATGCAACAGAAAATGATGACGGAACTCAGCCAACAGGCACAACAAATGCGCCAACATTTCAACACCGAGTTACAAACCAAAGAAAACTTACTAGCACGCCAGATTCTGGAGACCAGGGAAAACTCATCAGAGCAAATCACCAACCAATCACGCTACTGCGGCGAGATATAATGTTGCAGTTCGAGAATCTGCTTAAACAAGGGTCCCCAATCGTCATCGAAGAGGCACGGAGCAGTCAGCCGCGGCCACCGGACAGCACTCCGGCCCAATCAGTCCACGACATCCTGGGAGCAGGCCCATCAAACGTCCACACCCAGGTAGCCTCTAACCGGCCCGCTAATATTGAAATAATTTGCCCACGATTTTCTGAGGGGGACCCCACTGATTGGCTATATGAACTAAAAAGATATTTCGATTATAATGAAATTAGGCCCCAGGACTACCTATTAATAGCAGCCTTCCACCTAGACAAACCGGCCTCTAAGTGGTACCAAGCAACCCTACAGGACCACCCGGCGCTGAATTTTCAAATGTTTGTTGATGCGATTCACAAAAGGTTCGGTCCTTCACTATATGTGAAACCAGCAGGATTACTTACTAAACTACATCAAACCACGACTGTACTTGCATATAAAAAGGAGTTCGAAGAACTAATGACCAAAGTACCAGGCCTAGCCACCGATTTCATTACGGATATGTTTGTCTCAGGACTTAAGGAGAATATTAGAGGGCCGGTCATGCTAGCCCGACCCATGGAAATCCACGACGCATTTGCCATTGCAAGAATGCACGAAGACCAACAAACCGGGACTTATAAACCTCGTAATCCATATAACAATAACCCATATGTGGGACCAAAGCCAAACCAATTCCAAGCTAACAATAACAGACCAAAATTCCAACCAATCAAAAAACTTTCCCCAGCCGAGCTTCAAGCTCGCCGCGAGAAAGGGCTATGTTATAATTGCGACGAACGCTATCACGCTAATCACAAGTGCAAGGGTAGAGGTGCCCTTCTCTACCTAGGGGGAACGGAAGAGTCAGATGAGGAACTAGAAGAACCACCAGATATAGGAGGAGAGGAGGGAGACCCCACCACACCTATATGCCTTCAAGCCCTAACTGGAGCCATTCCGGACCATGGGTTAAGGATGACGGGTTACATCAATGGCCAACCTTTGGAAGTTTTCATAGATGGAGGAAGCACGCATAATTTTATATCCCTTAGAATGGCTGAATATATGAAACTCCCCATCCTTAGGATAACGGATTTTCCCGTCTTCATGGGGAATGGGTCAACCGAGACCTGTACGGGCAAATGTAAGGACACGCAGTTACTCATTCAGTCCAACAATTATAAAGCTCACTTATATGTCCTCGACATAGAAGGCACGGACCTCATACTCGGCCAGCGGTGGCTAAGAACACTCGGCCCGGTCACCACCGATTATGAGAATCTCACCTTAACTTATTTATCTCCTAGAGGACAAGTGATTTTAACGGGTCACAAAAAGGGAACCCATGTGGGACAAGCATCATCATCGCAACTACGTAGAATGATAGCTCTTAAACCAGCCGCAATGTGTATTCTAGTTAGCAAACATATCACTGCCACTCCAACTCATACACTCGCAGGCTTAAAAAACAGCCTATCCCCACCCTTTTATAAAACACTTAAGGCTTTCTCTCCATTATTTGAGGAACCAACCGTGTTACCTCCCACACGGAAGATTGACCATCAAATCAACCTCCTCCCAAATTCAACAACCCCCAACTTAAGACCCTTTCGATACCCCTACCACCAGAAGAATGAAATCGAGAACATGGTAGAAGAGATGCTCCACACCGGACAAATCCGCCCCTCTACATCGGCCTTTAGCTCACCCGTTATATTAGTGAAAAAAAAGATGGGACGTGGTGATTCTGTGTAGATTATCGAGCGCTTAACAAAATCACAATTAAGGACAAGTTTCCTATTCCCACCATCGATGAGCTACTAGACGAACTCCACACCGCACGTTTTTTTTTCCAAAGTCGACCTCAGATCCGGTTATCATCAAATACGGGTGGCCAAGGGAGACATCCATAAAACAGCTTTTAGGACCCACCAAGGACATTACGAGTTTGTCATCATGCCCTTTGGACTCACTAACGCCCCCTCAACTTTCCAATCATTAATGAACTCGATATTTCAACCGTATCTACGCAAGTTCATTGTGATTTTTTTCGACGATATCCTCATTTTTAGCCCAACCGAATCAGCTCACCTGGAGCATCTAAGAAAAACCCTTGAGCTTTTGGAAAAAAACAATTTGTTTATCAAAATATCGAAATGTTACTTTGCCTCACCCGAGATAGAGTTCCTCGGCCACACTATTAGAGCCGGACAGGTACTACCCACACAAGCCAACATTGCAAGTATTGAGAACTTTCCCGAGCCAAAAAACCAGAGAGACGTACGAGCCTTTTTAGGCCTTACAGGCTACTACCGAAAATTTATACAAAACTACGCAAAGATTGCCTTTCCTCTAACCGAATTACTTAAACGACACGCTTTTTCCTGGAACAATCAAACACAAGAAGCCTTCACACAATTAAAAATCAAATTGATCACGTATCCCATACTTTCCCTGCCGAACTTCCATGAACCTTTCATTTTAGAGACTGACGCCTCCGGCACAGGCATAGGAGCCATCCTCAAACAAGCCGACCATACTATTGCATATTTCAGTAAGAAGTTATCACCGGCCATGCAAAAGAAATCTACATACAGTCGCGAGATGTTTGCCGTTACGGCCGCCGTCAGCAAATGGCGCCAATACCTCCTCGGACATCAATTCACCATTCTAACCGACCACCAAAGCCTGCACCATTTGCTGACGCAGCAAATACAAACCCCCGAACAGCAAACATTCCTCACCAAATTATTAGGGTACGATTTCATTATCAAATACAAAGCAGGAAAAAAAAATCAAGCTGCAGATGCCTTATCCAGGCTACCATCGGACCCAATAGAACAGAGCATAGGCAGCCTTAATTTGATAACCATTCCCCACTCCCCTTTGCTGGACGGATTAAAGGAGGACTACAGCCATGATAAAACAACACAGAAATTTAAAACTGAACCACAAGCATACCCTAATTGGCAACAGAAAGGAGATTACATCATGCATAATAACCGCATATACATTCCAGAAAACTCCAATATTAAAAGAAAAATACTTGAAGAGGCCCACTCCAGCTTGCTAGGGGGCATTCAGGGATCAGAGTTACCACTCAACGCATACAACCGCAGTTTTTTTGGTATAAAATGAAACAGGACATTACCAACTTCATCAATCATTGTGACATATGTCAAAAAGCCAAAGCTACAAATCATCTCCCGTATGGTCTGTTACAACCTTTGCCGACCCCTAGCAAGCTTTGGGCCGACCTCACGATGGACTTTATCACCCACCTCCCCAATTCTAATGGATATACCATCATCTTAGTGATAGTCGATAGATTCTCCAAGGCTGCCCATTTCGGACCACTTAAACATCCCATCTCTGGACCAAGTGTAGCAAAGGAGTTTTGGGGGTGCGTAGGCAAATTACATGGCCTACCTGAATCCATTGTCTCGGATCGGGACGCAATATTTCTCAGCAATTTCTGGGTAGAGTTGTTTAGATTGCAAGGGACACACCTTAAATATAGTTCATCTTACCACCCACAAACCGATGGACTAACGGAGCGGATCAACCGATGTCTCGAGCAATACCTACGCATTTTTTCTCATGATAATCCAAAGAAATGGTCTGAATTTTTAAATTCTGCTGAATTCCACTATAACACATCATATAATTCATCGACCGGCATGACCCCTTTTGAGGTTATGTTTGGTCGACCCCCACCTGGTCTACTTCCCTATACTGCAGGTACCACCAGCAACGAGGCCGTGGAAGACACACTGCAAACCCGCGATGAATTACTACAATGCCTGAAGCAGAACTTAAGCAAAGCTCAATTACGGATGAAAACTCAAGCAGACAAGAAGAGGAAAGCTCTCACCTTGGAACCCGGCGATTGGGTCTTACTTAAACTTCACCCGTATAGACAACTCACAATGACACGACCCAGAGGGAGGAAATTGGGATTAAAGTACTATGGCCCTTTCCAAGTCCAGGAAGTCATCGGCGCAGCAGCATTCCGCCTCCTCCTTCCCCCTGAATCCAGGATACATCCCGTCTTTCACGCATCCATGCTCAAACCCTATGTTGGTGATCCTAAATTACAGAGCATTAACCTACCGGCTCTCACATGGAAGAATAACCCCCTCCACGCACCTCTAGCAGTCGTCAGTACGAGGACCATCATCCGACAGGGGGCAACTATCGACCAAGCATTGGTACAGTGGGAAGGTTTACCTCCCACCGACAGTACCTGGGAAGACACGAAAACATTGGACGCATTCTTACAGCACCAGGCAACACAACAAAGCGGACAACAGGGCGCCCCAATTACATGGACCAGAAAACAAAAGCGAAATCCTCGACGACAACCCCCACCGGCAAATTCCATTCCAACACGGTGGGGCAGACAGCAGAAACGAACGAACCACTCCAAAACTACAAAACAGGGACACATTGGAGACCACCTACCCTGTAATCCGCGATCCTCGGGTCGAACCACAAGCAGCAACGACGACACCAGCACAGATGCACACTCTGCAGTTCCTACCAAGGTTCGTCAAGACACAGCGCCAGGGCCTCCAGTACACCCACTACCACCGCCGGAAAACCTCACACCCACATCAGCAAACCTCACCGCCAATACAGAAGAAAAATTTGATAATGACGCTGAGGACAGCGTCTCGCAGGAAGAGGGTAATGTTACGGCTCATCCCAAAGCCTCAGAGATATGCGCACCATCAAATGGTACGAATGATGCCAGCTCAAAAGTTCTACCAGCGGCCAGATATCAACCCAGGCTAACCAACGAAGATCCAAGCAACAGCTATGATCCAAATCACGAGGCCATATCTCATCATCGGCGGAATCCCAGCCATTAGAATAAAAGCAATCATTCCATCACCTTCCACCGCAGAAGTCAGCCGCCTGATAATATTTTATATTTACCTAAAGCACTGTTGTATCGGTTTCCTTCCACATGAACGTTATTTCTATGCATGCTTGTAACGGTCCGTTGACCGGGCTATATAAGCCTCTTGTATCTTCCTTTTGAATTTAAGTAAGAAGTATTTAGTTTCCGTTCATCCTGCTCCTCCCCTCTTTCGTCTACCCCTCCTCCTCCTCCGGCCACCCTCGGCCTTCATCTACAGGTTCAACCCGCGGGATCGCAACAAATACTAGGAAATCTCTTGCCTGACCTTTGGCCGATTTCTCTAAAAGATGAGAAAACCCAAAAGACTACAGCTATTCCAAGATATTGAACTCATTCAAGCAAGGTTGCAAATAACGATGTCGGCGACACATCAGATTGAGTTTTAAGATGTCGGATGGCGGATATATGTCAGGGTTATTTAGGGTTTAGGTTTTTTGCTATCTGCAAGGTTCAAGCAATGTAAATAGGTGTTTCTATCCGGGTAAATAGGTGTTTCTATTTGGGGTAGGGCAGCCGGCTGTATCCACTTGGGCTGTTGATTTTAGTTTTATTGAAGGCTATTTCCAACATTTTCAAGCACTTTTTGTGCTCTCAGGTTGAGTATTCATCATAAAGCTAGTAATTTTATTATCCTTAGTGATATTATTGTGCTTATGAAGGGTTATAGTGATGCTATCTTTGTTCAGGATTAAGTTTATTCTCTTATTAATCAATGAATATTTGCTTAAGTGGGCATTTCTCTTATTTGATATAAGTAATTAAAAGCATATTTCGAGGCTTCGTGTCAGAGATTGGTATCACCAAAATAATTTTTCAGGGTGTGGGTGCTGTGGTGTTGAACCCATAAAGATGGAACTATTCCATCTCGAATTCCTATTGGAGGTTGGTAATGTGAAGTAATATGTGTAGGCAGGTTTGAAATCCAAAACTGTGCAGGCAGTACATTCAACGGCCAACCAAATATCCAAATTGGACAAATGTTGGCCTGGTCCAACCACACCTTTTTAATAAATTATTTTAAAAGTTTAGAACTATTTAGTTTTCGGCAAAACTAGTCAAACAATCCTTAGTAGTTGTTTAGAAGAATATGGATTATCTTTAGTCCACTACAGAGTTACAAATCAAGTAACACATTAATCGTCAAATTAACTAAGAAATTAGTTTAATTTATTATACTTAATTATTTGATTTCTTCTTTTTTGGGTATGCCAAAGGCCTCAACATTTTGAGTGTTACAATGATTCCCATGAATGCTACATTTGGTCGGTAGTGAAATACTTGGATGAAAATCTTCATATTCCTGTTGATCGCATGTTGGCATAATAACATAGGGAGAAATATGTGCCCGAGAATGTAATCCAAAGAAGAACAGTAAGAATAAGTAGAACATCTAACCTTTTGTACGTGAATCTTTTGCTGAACTAGCTGAACCCTCCAATAAACTAATGTCAAGAAATGAGCTGAAACTTGGCCTTCCGGACTTGACGTCAGATTCAGCTTTTCTTCCAGTTTCGGGCATACAGTCAAAGTCAGGTTCCTCTTCCATAACTTCTGTAATGAAAGATGGCTTAATGTGAGTATACCCTTCCACAGAAACTGGATTTACTGGACTTTCTACCATCTCTATGAAGCTTTCTACTCTCGGTGTGACAAATTTATCTGAATTTAAGGGATCTTCTACACTAGAAAGAATATCTGGCTCCACAACCACTTCATGTTCACAATCGTTTTTCTCTAAAATAGGTTTTTCCATCCAATTGCCAAGAGGTTCGGGTGTCACAGTTTTTGTTAATTCAAGATACCCTGCACTTTGCGGAACCTTGTTGAAAGAATATGACCTAAGCAACGGACTAGACAGCATTCTTCCAAAGTTCTTTGAAAGGTTTCCTTCCAAGTCAGTATCTTCATGTATTGATTTTGACCTTACAAGTCTTTTTCTCTCCTTGCCATGATGTTCTGGTGTTAGAGTTTCTGTTGTCTCATGATATACATCACTCCAAACATCCTTGTTGAAAGAATATGACCTTGATGCTGGACTAGACAACATTCTTCCCAAGTTCTTTGGAAACCTTGGTAAACCACTATAATCTCGGACTGATTTTGACCTCTCAGGAACTTTTCTCTTTTCATCGAGTAAAAGGTTTTCAAACAACTGTGAGTACTTATCTAAGGATTCTACAAGCGAGCAAGACCGCTGAAAGCTCTTGTGTGTCCATTTTCTATAAAAATCATGCGCAGCATTATTAAATTTACTTCCTTCACCACCTCCATCACATATTTCTGAGGAAGGATCATTCCTGAGGTTCAGCTTTTTATCTTCCACATCATCGGGCAGCTTGTGGCCAAACGGAACTCTATGAAGAATCCCATCCCTAAGGATTCGATGTTTATCCTTCCTGTTCTCAATAATGATTACATCATTCATCCTCTGCTTGAAGTCCCTCAATTGATTTAGAACAGTTCCAGCTTCTCTTTGTTTCCTTAATTCATGAGAACCGGGTACACCTTCTGAGCAAGAACTGACCCCTTCGGAGTTGATGAATGAGCTAGTTTCAAACTCTCTCCCCTGATTAACAAAGGAAACCCTCCGCGTGCTTTTATGACATGGAAACAGAATATCAGCAGAATTTACTATGAACTCTGGGCATGAAGCAGACTTTCTTAACATTCTAATTTCAGTTGGAGATTCTAATATCTCTACAAGATCAGGTGAGATGTAGTCTGGACCTTCAGGATTATCAAGAAGAGTCTCTCTATTAGCAATAAACAACTCTAGTCTATCCAGAAGTTTTGACTGAATAGCAAACTCATTTTCCATGCCCTTAGGATTGATATTTTCTTTCCTCAATAAAGTATGCCTTGCCTCAAGTAACTTTCTCTTAAGAGCTATATGCTCATCTAAGAATTTATTTTGCATTTCATCAAGGTTGTAGTGTGACCCAGAGAAATCATCAACAGCATCAATGCCGCTACATGCTTCATCCAACATCCTATTAACAGATCCTTGAATTTCTTTAAGTACCATTAATTCATGTTCACTAATTACTGATGAATCAAAGCCGAGTGCAATTTTCGAACTCTCAATTTCTGTAGCCATTTGACCCACTTCACTCTGAGGAACATAATCAGTGCATTCCAAATGATGGATAGAAATAGTTCGCTGCATCCGAGAAGATGATCGGGAGATCTTCCCTGTGTGGTTGTTTCTCTTCAACAACTTTTTAGATATGAAATTCAACATCCAATTTCTGCCAGTACCCTTATTCACGATACTATTGGATCTATCTTCCATCTGACACAAGATCAACAAAATCAGAAACACCGAAATTAGCCATACCACTTAATTCTGTGAAGCTTAATTATGCATCACTCCAAAATAGTTAAAAATCCATAGAAAAATCAAGATACAAAAAAAGAAGCAGACTTTTTAGCTTGATACCTAACATGCAAATAATTGCCAAATTAACTAGAAAAATACAGCCAAGGAAATATGATACTTATCAGACTTCAAGTTTTGCATATTACTGATACCAAGTTAAATTTCAAGAAAGTGAAAATATGATATGTTAAGTTGTGACATCAGTGTGCGCTGACATCAGTGTGCGCTGACATCAGCGTGCTATTCCAAGATAAGATATATTATTTTACCTAGATAGATGATACTATACTAAGAGATTAGCAGTAAACATACTAGGGGTCTGCTCCATTATCCAAATGATCACTCAACGCAAGATGAATCTATAGGGTTTATGTTATGAACTAGCAAGGAGAAAAGGGAGAAATAGAGGAACTAGAGAGGAAACTAGAGATTAGGGTTGGGGTTTGAGGGGGAAGAGAAGGAAACCTGAATAATACTTCATTCCATTCCTTCTCCAAAGAGGGTCCGGTATTATATAGCACCCGGACCCATGGGGGCCGGCCGGCCCCCATAGGGGCTGAACCGGTACGGTTCAGCCCCACTGCTCCTTATTTAATATTGGCGGGCTGAACCGGATGGTTCAGCCCGGTCTTCCTCCGCCTTCTCCTTTGGTCGACGTGCACAATAATCTTCGGAGAGCGTGCATTCCCTCCCCCATCAAGGGTCAGCTTGTCCTCAAGCTGGAGGCGGAGAGCGTGCGGCTCTTGGAACAAGTCGGCTCTGGCTTGCATCTGAGACGAGACCTCTGTAGGAACCGTAGGCTCTGCTCTACTCGCCGTAACGGTGGTCATCTTACTATCCGGTTCCCCTAGCCGTTCCACGCTGCGGAGCGAGATCTTCTTCACCTGAGACGACTTGAGGCCTTCCAAGCAATACCCCTTCCCGTTTTGGTTGAACTCCATAGCCATCTGGTCCCAATCAAAAGTCACCCGCCGAAGTTGCCGCAGCCACGGTACGCCCAACACCATGTCAGAACCCCGGATTGACAATAAGTAAACATCAATATATCCAGTGTAACCCTGTATCCGGAGCTCCACCCCTTTCATCACTCCCTCGCACTGCAGTGTACTTCCATCCGCTACCCTGACGTGGAAAGCTGCGTCGCGATCTATGTCATACCCCGTCTTCTGGGCCACAGCGGGTTGGATGAAGTTGTGAGTGCTCCCGCTGTCCATCAAGATCGTCACCGTCTCCCTGCCGACCCTCCCGGCTATGCGTAAGGTCGGAGATGGGGTGCCCCCCTCCATGGCTCGGATGGATACTCCAAAGTCTTCAATAGCCAACTCTCCCTCCTCCTCTGTGCGAGGAACATCTTCCGCTTCCTCCCTCAGCATGAATACCTTCTGGCATGTGTGCCCTCGGGTGTACTGCTCATCACAGTTGAAGCATAGCCCCTTCTCCTTCCTGGTCTGAAGTTCCTGCCACGTCAGTTTCGTCACTGTCGGTCGGCCCTTGGCCGGGGGAGCCCCCCGAGGAGGGTGTACAACCGTAGGAGCTCTCACCGCTGTACGGGTCCTCTGCCGGGTGAATCTCTCCTCATGTATCCTTGCTAAACTGATGGCATGGCTCAGACTTCGTGGCATATAGGCGTGGACCTCATCCCGCAGCCCAGATATGAAGCAACTGAGGAGGGTCTTTTCCTCCCAACTGATCTGATTGGCCAGCTTCTCGAACTTTGTACGGTACTCCATCACGGTGCCTTTCTGACGGAGTTTTTGTAACGTCGCCTCCACATCCTCGTACTCCAAGGGTCCAAAACGGGCCGAGAATCCCTCCACAAAATATGCCCACGGAGCATATCCATAACCCCGTATAAACCACTGTACCCACTGGTACGCGTCGTCTTCCAGATGAAAGGATGCCAGTTGCACCCACTGGTCCTCGGGAATTTCCTGATAAGTGAAGAAAAGTTCTGCCTTTTGCACCCACTCCAGTGCATCTCCGCCCCGAAACTTGGGGAAATTCATGCGGGTTCGTTTGGGCTGCATGTAAGGCCGCTGGTTTGCCATCCCGTAACCTCCTAGCCCAGGACCAGCTAGCCACCGTTGCTCTCCCGGATGGTTGGGTGGCCCGGGTGGGGCTGCCCCGTACCCGCCCGCTTGTCCCATTTGAGGAGGAAGTCGTCCCCTTTCGGGTCCATTACCCATTTGCTGTCCGCCGCCCCATGGGTTGGCCATGAGCGGCCTTTCCTGCCACTGGTTGTCGTTCCCGTACCCCGTAGGTGGAGCAAAAGCTGGTGGGCGCGGAACAAATCCAGCCATTCCTCCTATTGGTGCGGCGTTTGCTCCGGTGGGTCGAAACGAGCCCCTTTCCTGATTTGGAGGCCGCCATTGCTCCCCGGCACGCTGTCCGAGCCCATTCCAGGCCGGCGGTATGATTCCAGGGCCAGTCGGCCCCCCTGCCGGCACGCCCGGGCCCATTTCTGAATTTGGGGGTCTCCATTGATACCCGGCCTGCTGTCCTGGCCCATTCCAGGCCGGTGGAGCATTCCCCAAGCCGGTGGCGCCCGCCGCCGGTCTGATCGGCCCCCATGGCTCCATCCGGCCAAAGACGGCGTCGATCCGCCCTCCCCCTGTGCCGCTGCTGTCCCCCGCGGATTCCGGAAGCCCCTCCTGCGGCCGCTGGTGTGGGCCGATCCCCCTGACGGGATCGACGGCAGATCCCGTGCCTCCTGTGAGCCCTGTTCCGAGATTTCTTAGGTTCGACGAGACCCAGTTGCCATTTTGTCGTGAATACTCGCTGGATCCGGTTCCGTTAGACTGCGCAGGAGGTTGATGCGAGGCTTCGGCTTCGGATCCGTCCCCCACCGTGGTTTTTCCTTTCAGATTTTGAGTAAGGAGGGTCTTAATCTCCTCCATGCGGGCGTCGAAGCGCTCTTCCAGATTTTTGGTAGATGATTTCATTTGTTCTTCGATTGCCGCCACCGAATCCGCCAATCCTACGTAGTTCTCCTCTAGGGTTGCCAATCGTGCGGTTTCCGCCTCCGAGCGTGTCACCATGGTCGCAGGAAGGTTGCTCTGATACCAAATGTTATGAACTAGCAAGGAGAAAGGGGAGAAATAGAGGAACTAGAGAGGAAACTAGAGATTAGGGTTAGGGTTTGAGGGGGAAGAGAAGGAAACCTGAATAATACTTCATTTCATGCCTTCTTCAAAGAGGGTCTGGTATTATATAGCACCCAGACCCATGGGGGCCGGCCGGCCCCCATAGGGGCTGAACCGGTGCGGTTCAGCCCCACTGCTCCTTATTTAATATTGGCGGGCTGAACCGGATGGTTCAGCCCGGTCTTCCTCCGCCTTCTCCTTTGGTCGACGTGCACAGTAATCTTCGGAGAATCTGGTAATGACGCCAGGCATAACAGTTTACTAAATGGGGACACAGATGCAGGCAGGCGCACAAGCCAATGAACTAGACGCTCACTACCTAAAACTTAACCCTAATGAGATGTAGATAATTCAATCCTATGAAAAATTCCAACGTGCAATTAACTAAATAACAGAAATTTAAATTACGCAAACAATCACACCTGATTACCATCAATTCTAATCTGGCAAACTGGTAATAGCCACACGCAATTGAAAGTGCTAAATTTTTTGAATGTTTAGGTGAATAAGAGAAACAAGTTCATTCAAGGAGAATTATCAAATAAATAGAGTAAAATATCGCTAGTAATAAAAGTACACTGGTAAAATGTAAGGAAGTGAAAACTAAATTTAAAGACCTACCAAACAATCAAGTTCTTCACGAAACAGGTTCGATTGATGGGTTTGGGTGGGAGCGGGAGCAATGTGTAAGTTTGGGCATGTGGTTAGCCAACGAATCAGTGTGGGATTTTGAATTTGTGGAAATTGGGGATTTCAAAAATTGGGATTTTGGAGGGTTCGGGGAGAAAGGTAGGCCTTGGGAATGTTGTAGGGGTCGAGTAATGGTTGAGGGGAGAAGGGGAAGCTAGGTTGGGTGCCCTAGGCGGTGGAGATTCGCCGGAGATTGGCGAGGCGGTAGGAAGGTAGGAGGTAGTGGTTGAAGGACTGGAAGGCCAGAGAGGAGCTTCCGGCGGTTGTAGGTGGTGGCTAGGGGCTCCAGCGAGGTCCCCGGAGGTCGTTCTGGGCGGAAATAGGGTTGTTGGTGGTTGTGAGGGTTTCTAGGCTGTAGAGGTGCTTATTTGGGGAGATTGACGGGTTGGGGAAGAGGAGCACAATGTGGGCTCAATGTACAAAAGGCACCTGGGGCTTCCATGGATAGGTTGGCGGGAGAAGACGGCGACAAGGGCATCGACACCCACGGAGGGTGGAACCCGCGGCTTTGCGTCGTGCGGCATCATCGGCTTCACACTGAGGACGACCGAGCGGTTGTTGTTTAGTCAAAACCTTTGATACCTCGCTACACCAAAACAACAAGATAAATAAAATGGGGAATTTTGGGGAAATGAATCCAGCGGCTCAAATCACTGATTGGATCATTTACCCTAACTCTTAAAATATAAGTCCAAAAAATATTTAAAAATACATAAAGATGTGAATAATGTACAAGATGAACGCGCGATGACGGTCTCCAATCGTTCATCCAACAATCCAAAAATGTTACATTTCCATCCATGTTTGTTTTCTTCTTGAAAACTCATTTGCACTCTATGTTTTACCCCTTCAAGTGGTTCAACCAAAGTTCATACATGGTTTGTATACATGAAGTCCATTTCAGATTTCATGGCTTCGAGTCACTTCTTAGAGTCTGGTCCATTTATAGCATCCTGATAGGTAGTTGGTTCATCTTGATTCATGAGAAATATATCACCTTGTACATGAGAAATTGATGCACCCTGCGGGCATCAACTTAAGTATATTTTTGCACAAGCATTTTTTCGTTCACACATTATATTCACGCATTTATTTTCATGTGGTGTTGTTGTGCGTGTTTTCGCGCATGATGAATTTATCTCCTTTTGTATGATTGTGTGTGTCTAGTTGTGCGGCGTTTTCGCACATATTGTATGTTTCGTCTTATTGGTCCAACCAACCAATTTGTCTTTGAATAAATCGGTTAGTTAATGCAGGGGAGACGCGCGAACAAGCATATTAATATTTAGAAACATCACTTCATAAAATTATAATGTACAAAATCTAAAATTATTTCAGGTTGGGAGTTACGAATTTATTTCATTTGGGAGTTACCCGATATTGGGGTATTTAATTTTGTGAGTTTCAGAGAGTGTCATAAGTGGAGTTAAACACTCCCTGAAACCCACATTTATATTTGTAGAAAGTAAGAAAAATAAAATAGTTGGTGCACTTTATTCATCCACAATTGGGGTAATTTACAAGAGTACAATAAGTCACACAAACTTAACACACGATGTATGACTAAATCTTAAGCACACATAAATACTTAAATATAACAACTCTAACACTCCCCGAGCTGGAGGTGAAACCTTAAGCTTGGACACAACATAAAATGAGAGGTAAATTGTGGTTGGCAACGTGGGACAAAAACAACAGCCACTGAGGCCCAACCACGTGTAACCGGGGATAATCCAACCGGGCATAAGCCACACGTCATTGGTCCACAAGCCGACCATGAACACGCTGGATGCTCCCGGTGCTGAAACCAGGTCAACCAACAAAGGCCAAACCACCCATACCTAACATCAAAGAAAAAGATGGGGAGACACAAACAACAGACGAAATATGTCTGGAGGCCGTGTGTGACTAAGGCAGGAGTCGGGAAAGAGGCATCTGAGTCGTCGTCATTACAAACACTCCCCCTCACGTGGATCATGGGCATGAAGGCATAGACTACGCCTGGAGGCCATGTGTGACTAAGGCAGGAGTCGGGAAAGAGGCATCCGAGTCGCCATCATCACAAACACTCTCCCTCACGTGGAATATGTGCATGAAGGCATAGACTATACCTGGAGGCCGTGACGAACACTCCTCACATAGTTCACGAGCATGAAGACATAAAACACTAGGAGACACAAACATAAGACAACACAACAATAAAAGGACTTAGAACACAAGATACTAAAAAATGGAAAGACCATCATCCTTCGAGAGAACCGAGCAGCAGATCCTTAGCCCGGAAAGGAATAGCAACAGAGATCACCGACAGTTGTAAGAACAAGCTTGGGCAGAGGTGGCAGTAGGCACAAGCAAGAACAGCTGCAAGCCCGAAGCAGCTGGCAGCGACTGGACACCAAGACGGGATCGATGGAGGCAGCATCGTTGAGATCAGAGGTAGAAGGAGACCTGCAGCAAGAGAACAACACCGACAGAGGAGCTCGACCACTAAAGAGGAGCCGAAAGCATCGTCGACGATAGGATTAGGAGTCGTACCCTCTGTCGACGGGAACGTCATCGACCATCTGCGACAGAAACGCAAACAGGAGTGGCGCAGGCTGGAGCAAAGGCTCGACGGGAGAAGAAGCTCCATCGGGATGCAGCGGGAGAAGTAGCGACGGAAGCTGGAGCAGACGAGCTCGACAGGATCCGGCGTCGATGCAGACGGGAGGCCAAACTAGCGCAGGCGTCGTGGAGACCAAGTGCCCCTCCCGTCGATGGAATCAAACGACGATTCCGTCGACGGGAGCGGGAGCAGAACAACTCGACAGGATCCTTAGCAGCGCAATCGACGAAAGAGGGAGGGAGGCGGAAATCAGAGGGCGCCGAGAATCTTTAGGTCGCCAACAAATTAGGGCGACGAGAAGAATTCCCAGAAACGTTTCCGCTCCGATAACATGTAGAAAATAAGAAAAAGAAAATAGTTGGTGCACTTTATTCTTCCACAATGGGGGTAATTTAGAGGAGTACAATAATACACGCAAACTTAACCCACGATGTGGGACTAAACCTCAAACATACTTAAATACTTAAATATAATAACTCTAACAATGGCTTCGTTTGATTCGGCGGTGGCGGGAGCAAGCGGCGGGTGGAGACGCCAGGTTGGGACAGGAGGGGAGGAGGTGGGGCTCGAAATGGAGCGTTTTGCTCCATTTCGCAGGGCGCGGCGGAAGGAGACGCGACAAACGCCACCGCCGGGCGTTTGGTTACCCGCCTTGCGGCGGCGTTTTCCGCAAACACCGCCTCCAAACACCGCGCCAAATGAAGCCAATATTAATGAGTTCAAAGGCCTATTTAAAACCTTTTTCCCTGGCATCTTAAGCAAGTTGGAAAACCTATCAAAAATAGATTCTTCTCTGTTCCGTTGAGTTCAACCATCCTCTCGATTTTAGCACCCGTCGCTCTTGCCAGAAGTTCGTACATCGTCGGTGGACCCTCCCTGAAGGCCGATCGACGACCGGTGACCCATTCCCGGCCTTCTTCTGGTCTTCCTCCGGCGAGTTCGAGCCCTCCAGTTGACGTCCTTTCGGATCCAGAAGTTTTTCTTGTCCATCTTCCTCGTTGCGCCATAGTTCCCCTACCCGACGTCTCCAATCCTTCCATCGTCATCAATCTCTCCTCTGACCCCTCTGCTAACCACACGTGATGGAGTACGACGACGCAAACCCGTGGTGGAGCACGAGTTTTGGGGGCAACTGGCCACCTGCTAGATTTAGCTTCTCTAGATCGACGATCCGACTCCGCGGATGCGTTTGGATTTTTGTTTGCATGTTTTTACATATATTACTTTTATATTTTCAGTTATTATTTAGTGTAATCGGGCACTTGACATAGTCGTTGATATCAGGGTGCCCTAATGTTGTTTTATTACAAATAGGAGTAAGGGGGAAGCCATCATTTCATTGTTGATTTTGGAGAAAAGAATTCATGAAATGCGGTGATCTCTCGTGGTGCGACACCGCAAAGCCCTAAGATAGATTCCTTATGTTTGTATCTTGCTTCCCCTTGTATTCCTTTCCACCATTCCCCTGATTTCATCCTGCCGTGATTCCCTCTCTATTTTCCCGTAAAAGCCATCAAGTGTCCACGTTAACAGTCGAAACTCATTTCCTTCATCCAGAAAATAGTTGCAGCGTGGAGCGCCACATCTAAACAACCCCACTTTGTTGCAGAAACCCACGATTCCAGGCTTCCAACCAATTACATTCCTCCCCCATATCCGCATCCACGTTCCCCTAACATTAAAACTATTCCCACATCCCATTATCACTACTACTAATATAACTGCCTAATTATTCTTCCCCGCCAACAATTCCTGCAGCCATAATCCACGCTTTCATCCCCATTTCCCATCTCCCTTTTTCCTATTTTTTCCAAAACACAGCCGCACTTGTTACCGCTTCCTGAAGAAATCCCTCTCCTTACCTCTCCCGTGAACTCCCTCCCAGAATTTCCGATCAAGAACAAAAATACCCCTTTGTATCCAAATACCCCCCCCCCCCCCTTCCCGTGAAACCACATACCCAGGAATTTCTTATCCAGAAAATTTCCCCTACCTTTACCATGAAACTCCACATCCAGAATTCCAAACTCGCAATCCCTCGGTATTGCAGCCATCTCTCGACTTTCGGACAGCACTTGTCACCACCTGGAACTTCGAATCTCTACGTTACGGCCTGCCTACTTGCTCGGTGAGTGTTTTATTGTTGTATGGAGTTGTCTTCAAGATTAAATATGGTATTGTGAACTTTACTATTTCAGATCTATTGCACTGTGAAATTTTGTTCTAGGATCTCTTGTGCTTGCAGGAACTATTCACCGCGCGCTCTCACTTTGGCCCTCCAAGCGGAGGAAGTCTTTTGCCTATTCTTATGCTCAAATTATCGCTTGAGATTTAATTATTTATTATTTGATTTGTTTTCTCTGTTGCGTCCTGCTTTCATACTACATATAAGAGAGCTACAAATTTGCACTTCACTTAGGGTTATTTGTTAGTCACACATCCACGTGTCTCATCATTCATTAGATGGTGTTTAGGTTCATTGCACTCGTTGCATGAATTTTCGCATTGCATGAATTTTCGCATTTCATCATTTGTCTGTCACCTATAGATTCGTCTTGCTTCAACACCTCTCCTCAAGTCCTACATTTTCTATGCCATTTCCCCATTTGACAGAGCCACACCCGGAATCATCCCCTCTTCCACAAACCAGCTTCCTCAAAACTCTACCCATCCCAAAACCTCCCACGGAGCTTTTCTGCAACCTCAACATCCCCATTTTCTAACACCCCGCACCATACCTACCTCTACTTACAGCCTTCACCAACCTCAACCCGTCCCAACCTTCCCAATAGAGCCGACCCGAGAAATACCACATCCCAAAATAGTCAAATCGAGGCCCCTCCACTGCGCACTAGTACCTCTTTCATGTAAGGCTAATCTCGAGAAACTCGTGTCGGGGAAATCTCAACCAAGGTAATCTCACGCTCAAAATTTTGTTAACATAATTTTATGCAAAGAACATTAAGTGATCAAAATTAAAACTTGCTTGCCGGTCTTCCAATCTCATTGACGTTATTTTTCCTATCATTCTCCAAAGTTCGTTTGCAGGTTCTTATGTGCAAAACCGTCGGTGGTAGCTAAAGTTTGGTGCCTATAGTCACTTGCTAATCTTCTAAGTAAATTTACAAACACTTCGTTCTTTTGTCCAAAGTACGAGCATCCATTCGAAAATTAGACATTGTTAAAAGCGAGTTTTGCACCATTGTTGACCTTGAATTTAAAAAAAAAATTTAAAAACATTGTTTGCAAATAAAAAAAAGGGTTACATCAGTTTGGTATCCGAGCGCGTTAACTCACTCCTATCGTGAGTCAGATAATCCGAGATATTTTTTTTTTGCTTTAAATTTTCTATTTGTTCATTTTCATCAAAGCCTCTTTTTTAAAAAAAAAAAAGATTTTATTTTAATCTTTGGAGTTTAAAAAAACTTTATTTTTAAAGTCTTTTTCAAAAAAAATATTCCAAAAATAAAATATTTTAAACAATTTTTCTATATTTAAAGAAAAAAACAAAAAGGAGAATTGAGTAGAACGTTTAGAAACGAGCGTCGATGACTTAAACAAGCGCATGGGGAACCTCATGCAATTGGTTGAAACACTCGCCATTAATATGGGTGATGTTCAGCAAGTCATGAACGGGTTAAGGACCTCAGTCAATAACATTGAGGCCACTATTCATTTGGGTGGGAATCATGCACCTCCACCAAACCCTAGAGAAGAAGCACCTATGGTGTCATAATGAAATAACGTGAGGTTCGGATGAGACCCATGCAAGGTTCGCAACAACACGGTATCCATATTCGATCTAACAATCATGAAGGTCGGCGACTCAATTTATAATATCCTGAACTTGCCCCATCCTGCTGTACGTACAGATAGACGAGCCATTGATCCACTGTATAACTGTCATGGATAAGGCTGAGCATATTATTCGAAACTCGAAAGTCGCTTGAAAATCGCTGGAATATTGAGTCGAATCGGAATCGATTACAATTGATTTGACTCAATTTGACTCGAATCGCATTTCGAGTCAACCCTGAATCGCTCGATATATGATTCAAATTAGCTCATATTGATTAAAAATATTATGTATTTATTAATATATTATTATTTTATAATTAAAAACTATAAAATTTAAACATAAATAAAAAGAGTAAAATCTTTAAATGTTTCATTAGCTAAATTTAGAGATTGCCCAATTTAATTTCGAGCCAACTAGAAATAAAGAGAAAAATTGCTCAATTTCGAGCCGTCTCGATTCGATTTCGAGTCGGTTCGATTTGATTTTGAGCCGGCTCGACTCGATTTTCAATTTTGAGTCGTCTCGGTTCAATTTCGAGCCGGCTCAGAATCAAACCATTTCGAGTCGAGTTCGACTCGAAAATTTTGATTTCGAGCCGAGCCCAAATCGCTCAAACTCGACTCGATATCAGCCTAGTCATGGAATCGCCCTGGATCACATGTGGTGGAGCCCAAGTATAAAGATTGTCTGACGAAGGCCCTCCCACGCAGCTCGGAGCTCAGTGGTAGAAGCGGAAAAGCACTGAAAGCGGATACCCCTCGCCAAGCGGACAATGCCATGAGTATCTCTGATAACCCACCTGGCTCCAGGCCAGCCAGACTGACGTTTCATGGCACCATCGAAGTTAAGTTTAACTCAATCATGTTGTGGAGGTTCCCAAAGAAAGGATATACCAGTGGGCTAACAAATCAGTCACCCCTGAGAACCCCAGTTAGGATGACATCCTAGAAGACACTCGTGATTACCGCCCCTAGCCACAATGAGTTCCTTAGCTACTGCCACACCTCTTCGGACAAGCCAACACAATGGGAAGAGACGTACCCTCGAATATCAAACCATTGCGAACCTTCCAAATCTCCCACATTCAAAAACCCAAAAACAACTGAACAAAGCTAGCTTGGGAACCTCTCTTGTCAATGCAAGATTGGAGCACATTCAGTAGGTGGCTCACAAATTTCCAGGATGAAACACGGTTAACCAGGGAAGCGAGGTGTACCAAATATCTTTCGCCAACGGGCATAAAAGAAATAAATGTTCCGCGTCCTCAAGAACATGGCCACAATGAGGACATGGCATGGAGATATCGACACCATGACCCACAAGCAGACTCCGACAAGGGAGACGGTTCAAACACAGCTTTCAAAAGAAACACTTGATTCTAGGGGGAAAGAGGCCCTCCAAACCCAAACGACGCAAACAAGGACGTGTACAAGGTCAGAGAGGATTTGATCATAAATCAACTGGGGATGAACCACCGACAGAACATAATCACCCCATCCAAGACGAACAGGGAAGTGCCTCCTAGAGAGAGGGAGATATATAATATGAAGACGTAATTCTTTGTAAACTGTAATCCATAAAGTTTAAAATATTTATTCACAAATAAATTTGTTAACCACAAGCCAGAAAATTTAACACAAATAATAAGTTTAATCATTGTATTTCCATTCAAATATTAGGAGTTAGCTAATAACAAATAATAGTCGTTATATTACATGTTGTGAAGACAAATAAAAATTCTTATAAGCCACTTAGGCTCCGTTCGTTTGGAAGGAATTCAGAGTTGGGAATTGAAATTGGCATAATTACAATTCTGCGGGAATTGAAATTGAAGTCGATTTCAATTCTATTGTTCGACTGAAGACATGAATTTTGTCATAAGAATTGAAATTAGTAATTTTGTTGTTCGTCTGCATATAATATTTAGTGGTAGGAATTGAAATTTAAAATTTAAATCCACGACGAAAATGTAGAGACAGATAAGAAATTAGATACATGTGACATACATAATTATCAAAATGTCCACAAATACAAAATACGTTCGCATAGGATATTAAAAACAAATAAAACTAAAATCCACATATACAGAACAAGTTCGCATTCGATAATAGATCCAAAAAACTAATAACATTGCCAACTTAAAATTAATAAATCTTCCAAATGTAAGCGGAGCCAACTTCTCCCGATAGGCACCGACCGGCAAAGCCATAAATATATAGCTCTTCGTTTCATCAACGCTTAACATATCGATGGCCTTGATTACCCCATACTCAGACAGATCTGTGATAGCTGCAATGACCGCATATATCTTATTAGCTCTCGAGATCTACGGTAGAGGCTAAACAGGCATATTGATCTCACATTCCATGTTTCTTTCAATTTTCGAAAAAACATTTGCAATAATACCAACTGTAATAGTTCTCTTCTTCTTTGGTCACGGCTCGACCTCCTCAACAACGTTTTCATCTGCCGAATTTTCTATATGAACCTCATTCATGGTCTCGCATGCAGTCACAACATGAGCTCTAGTAGGTTTATTAACTCGGCAAAACATATTTACTTACTGTTACTGACACTTCAAAATGATAAACTCTTTCTAATGAATTAAGCAACACTCTGGAGTCCAATGATGACCCCTCCCATCCAGGCAATACATGAACGAACTTCATGTTCAAATTAAATACTCCAATAACGTTTGTTGTTATGGCGGATTTTTTATTCTGATATCTACCTTGATCCTTAATAGGGTTGTTACTTCAATATGAGTGTCATTTATGGCACCAACAAAATCCTATAAGATAAGAATGTGCATATGAATACTACATATAAATTCCTCTTAAGAAGTGAGTGTATGATATGAATGAATTACTCACTCTAAAACATCGCATCATTGTGTCATTGTTGCATCAGTGAGGTTGATAAAATCGTTGGATAACTTGAGAATTGTCTCTAACATGTTGTTGAAATGTTTGATGATTATATCAATTGAACGAAGATACGTTCCGCCGACATCCCAAAATTTCTTATTATGATCTAAGACATAAAAATACGTTGATTGATTCTTTCGCCGAAATATTTTGTCTCTTAATAATCTACACCCCACAACAATATTACACGGAGTTTCAAATAAACTTTTGTTCATATGGAGCTAGTTAAAACAATTTATATTTGGTACGTTGTATAATCGATTGAACAAAATTTTCCGTAGGATATTCATAGCGTCGGACTCTTTAAGATCACTTAATATCTTGGGTTTCATCAAAACTATAGTGGCCGCTACAACTGCTATCCTCCTACATCTACAACGTTTGATTATTTCATCCATCTACACAAGCAATGACATATAAATAATTAAACACATGCGCACCTACACACAAACAAAGAAACACATACACACAGTTTCATCCAAATATGAACATACACAAACACATAAAAACACACACAAACACAGACACTGACCCACCTGCACACAAGCACATAAACACATGCACATACACACATGCACACAATTTCATCCAAATATGAGCATATACACTCACACAAACACACAAACACATAAACACATAAACACATAAACACATAAACACATAAACACATAAACACAAGCACATAAACACACACAATTTCATTCAAATTGAACACATATACTCACACAAACACATAAAACACACAAACACATAGGCAGAAACACATAATACAAACGCATAAACACATACACACACAATTTCATCCAAATATGAACACATACACTCACAAACATATAAAAACACGCATAAACACCTGCATACATAAAACACACACAACCACAAATAAAAACTCAGATGCATAAAAACACAAACACATAATACATAAAGCAACAAGTTAAGACCTAAAAAAATTCATCGTCATGAACATCACTATGAACACACATACAGTACCTACATTAAATTCATCATTATGAACACACACATACATTACAACACTTAAAACCTACAAAATTCAGAAAACCCTGCCAAAGACCTACATCCCGAAATCCTACCCAAAAATAACAAAAGCCAAATAGAATTTCGTAATACATATCCACACTAACAATGACTATCATCAATCACTCAAAAATCAACATAGCATTTCCTAAAAATCCTCAGAAAATATGAAAATAAAAACAAAAACAAAAATACTCACAAAAGTGGTCGGTGAAGAGGAGGGAGTGGATGCGTCGTCGGAGAAGGTCTTGAGGAAGGAATAGATATTCCATCGGTGAAATGGATGGGTTCTGCTCCGTTTTCGTTCGCGCGAGCAGAGAAGGAAGGGTGCATGCTGACCTATGAAGTCGGGCATCGTTAGGTCGGAATTGTGTGTGTGTGTGTGTGTGTGGGGGGGGGGGGGGGGGGGGGGGGAATTAAGTTATTTTCAACTTGTATAATTGAGTCCAATTCCAATGCGTATCAAAAATTTGGAGTCCCGAACAGCGGAATTGGGGGTCCAATTCCTATCCCCCAATTCCGCCCAAACGAACAGGCCTTAAAGATTGTGGCCGATGTGGTGTGTGCGCTTGTGTGGTTTATGAGTTCTAGTAACCTCTCAACGAAAGTTACAAGGAGAATTGTATATACTCATAAAGTGAAGTTATACATGCAATATTAGACTATGACTAAATCTTTAGAGCTTTTATCCATATAAATTTCTAAAAGTAAATCCCAACATCGCGAAGATAGTTTTTTTATCTGCACTAATCTTCTACATGCTAACACATCGGAATTTGTGAATCTTTAAAGAAGGCACTTTTATCTCTTCCCCCCCAAAAAATTTTCCTGATGAATTACAGTTACATGCACGTGAGACGAGGCACAGATTATGAAGGATCACTTTTAGAGGAATCAACAAAACTGTAATACTGGCGGGAGATTGAAAGCGAATATTTTTTTCATTCATGACATACCTTGAATGAAATGGAGGGAGAAATAAAAGTTCGGCGGGTAGGGTTACGTCCAAGGTAGATCCGGCGGCTAGGGATCCGGCGAGGCAACCTATGGCATCGTCCGAGAGCGCCTGGGGGACACGACGTCCTGCGAGGGGCGGCGGCGTCCGGCAAGGGGGCTGCGGCGTCCGGCAAGGGAGGGTGGATAGAAGAAGCGACATCTGAGATATTTTTGAGGGTGATATCTAAAATGTCATTTTGGATCTCTGAAAATGGAGAGAATGTTGTGTACGTTTAGCGTACCACTTAATGGTCCTTAAATAAATAGCGTGGGCCCCGCTTTATTTTTCTCTCCCTTTCCCTCTTCTTCGGCGTTTCGCTGCCCACTTTATTTTTCTCTCTGTTTCTCCCTTCTTCGGTGTTTCGCTACCCGCTGCAGCTGGAATCGGCATTTCGCTCCTGCATACTTCGGCACACCGGTAGGCCCTGCTTACTTCGGCGTTTCTAGGTGTAACGACCTTGTCGTTTCGCTCCTCCACCGACCTTGGCGTTTCGCTTCTCGACCGTAAACCTAGCCTGCAGTGGCGCTGGATCATCGCCGGAAATCGAAACGAAACGCCAAGGTCGGTAGCTTATTTATTGTCTAATGACTGTACGCTCCGACCTTTTCCGACGACATTAATCATCACCTACATTATCTCCTATTGCAGGTCCAACTCCGTGTGGAACTCAAGCTTGTTTCTCCGCCAGGCCTAATCACCTCTTTCGGCTGATCGAACCTCCTATGTAAATATGTCTTACACTTACCTAGGCTCTGCTAGCATTCATCTACAATTCATTTTTCATGATTACAGTTCCAAGATGTCCAGCCATCAATTGTAAGTTCTCTCCTCCAGTCAATGTTCCAGTTGTAAGTTCACCTTCCAGCTGCATTAAATGTTGTTTAAAGCTCATTTTTGTACCATATTTGAAGTTCTAACTAGGTTAGTGTGTAACAAAATTTTAGCTAGTTTTTTTTTATAGCAACTCAATTAAACGTTTCAGTTGTAACTTATCTGTTTGTTATGGTTCATTTTTAAGTAATGTTATTACTTGTAATTCATTGAATGTAAATGTTTGTGTTTGGTCATTTATATATGCTTACATTTAGAATTACAGTTGGATTAGTTTAGAATTATAGTTGTAAATGTTTGTGTTTGGGCTTACATTTAGAATTGCAGTTGGATTACATTTAGAATTACAGTTGAATTACATTTAGAATTAGAGTTGGAATTTAATTTGTTGAGAAATGAACTGATCAACTTAAGTGATGAACTTAACAGTTGGAATGTATAAAGTTAAGTTCATTAGTTCATCAGTAAACAAATACAGGTGGATTAAAATGCCCTTAACAAAATTACAGTGCATAACACCCTTATAATTACAGTTGTACTTACAGTTTTCTTACTTTGTTAAATGATGAACTGTACTGATGAATTACAGTTGGATTCAGATGCCCTAATTACACTACAAAATACACTTATAATTACTGTTGGACTTGCAGTTCAATACTTATAAATGTTTGTGTTTGGTCATTTATATATGCTTACATTTACAATTACAGTTGGACTTACAGTTGAACAATTATAATTACAGTTTGACTTACAGTTCTACTTACAGTTGGACTGTAAGTGCTTAATTTGTTAAATGATGAACTATACTGATGAATTACAGTTGATTGTTTATCCTTTGTTATCATTTGTAAGTCATTTAATGTACATATTTTTGTTTGCTTTTTTGTATATGCTGACTGTTGTGTATTTAGGTATAATTTCAGTTGGATTTAAATTAGTTAGTACTAGTGAAAATATGTTTTTAATTACAACCAGAATTTTAGGTTTAATTATAGTTGTAATTATATTTTTGTTTGCACTTGAAATTACAACTTATATTTTTTAACTTTTATGTTTAGTGTGATTCATTGTTTGGTAATGTTATCATTTGTTTCTTATGGTTATCTGATTCTTAGGGTTGTATTTAGGTAAAACATTTTGCCAATAGGTGACATCACAGCAAATAGTTTTTTTTATAGCAACTCAATTAAACGTTCCAGTTGTAACTTATCTGTTTGTTATGGTTCATTTTCAAGTAATGTTATTACTTGTAATTCATTGAATGTAAATGTTTGTGTTTGGTCATTTATATATGCTTACATTTAGAATTACAGTTGGATTAGTTTAGAATTACAGTTGTAAATGTTTGTGTTTGGGCTTACATTTAAAATTGTAGTTGGATTACATTTAGAATTACAGTTGAATTACATTTAGAATTAGAGTTGGAATTTAATTTGTTGAGAAATTAACTGATCTACTTAAGTGATGAACTTAACAGTTGGAATGTATAAAGTTAAGTTCATTAGTTCATCAGTAAACAAATACAGGTGGATTAAAATGCCCTTAACAAAATTACAGTTCATAACACCCTTATAATTACAGTTGTACTTACAGTTGGACTGTAATTTCTTACTTTGTTAAATGATGAACTGTACTGATAAATTACAGTTGGATTCAGATGCCCTAATTACAGTACAAAATACACTTATAATTACTGTTGGACTTGCAGTTCAATACTTATAAATGTTTGTGTTTGGTCATTTATATATGCTTAGATTTACAATTACAGTTGGACTTACAGTTGAACAATTATAATTACAGTTTGACTTACAGTTCTACTTACAGTTGGACTGTAAGTGCTTAATTTGTTAAATGATGAACTATACTGATGAATTACAGTTGATTGTTTATCCTTTGTTATCATTTGTAAGTCATTTAATGTACATATTTTTGTTTGTGTTTTTGTATATGCTGACTGTTGTGTATTTAGGTATAATTTCAGTTGGATTTAAATTAGTTAGTACTAGTGAAAATATGTTTTTAATTACAACCAGAATTTTATGTTTAATTACAGTTGTAATTACATTTTTGTTTGCAGTTGTAATTACAGCTTATCTTTTTTAACTTTTATGTTTACTGTGGTTCATTGTTTGGTAATGTTATCATTTGTTTCTTATGGTTATCTGCTTCTTAGGGTTGTATTTAGGTAAAACATTTTGCCAATAGGTGACCTCACAGCTAAGGTTATAAATATTCCAAGTTGTTCTTTGCTCCAAGGGCGAAAAGTAAGTTTAATTACACATTGTATGTTGTTTTATTTGGATTTATATATGCTAATTCTTAAATTTTGTTGTAGTGCTTGGGAGCAACTATTTGAACTCTAGATGTGCAGTTTCCACTTTCAAAATTAATGCCCGTCAATTGTTGGAAGTTTTGGAGGAGGATTCTAAGAATATTTTGAGGGAAGTAGGTGTTCTCCCAATATTTGAAATGCCTAGTTTGCCTCAAAACATTCCCTTGCTTTATGTTCTAATAAGGGCTTTCAATAGGGACAGACAATCCTTTACGATAGGAAATTACTCTTTGAACTTCACAGTTAACGAGGTGGCCTTGATTTTGGGTCTACCAAATCATGGATTAGACATTACTTTTTATAGACTACCCTGCACAGATTTAACACATAAAGATTTAATAGAGGAGATGAATAATCTCGCAATTGATGATTGGTCTGCGACGTTGGAGAGTAGGAGAGTGGATGCTTTGATAAGGTATCTGGTGAATGTTTTCTTTTTTTCGCTGAAAGGGATGAAGATCCCAGCTTCATTGTACAGAATTCATGGTTTATCGGACTTCCAAAAGTACAACTGGCCGAAGGCAATACACAGCTCTTTACTATCACAGGTTGATTCTTTAAATCAAGCTAGTGTAGTCAAAAAGGTGGGTGTAAATCTGGGATACTTAGAGGGTTGTGCAACTGTCCTATTGGTAAGCAGGATGAAATTAAATGCATTTTTCTTTATATTTATGATTTTGTATTAATGCCCTTTTTGGTTGTAGGTGTGGCTATATGAGCACACTAACGTTCAGATAGTTGTGAATGATTTGGCGAGACCTAGGATATGTAGGTGGTCAGATAAAAAAATTTACAGAGCGGAATTTTGTTTCAATCTACTTAGTCAACTAAAGAAAACAAATGAGGTTATTACAAATGTAAATCCCTTGTAATAGTAATATGATTTGTTATTTTGTATTGTAAACATATGTTGTTGTTGTGCTGTAGGTTAAACGAAAATTTGAGAAGATTATGAAAAATGAGGAATATTTACTTGCGGAATCAGAGGACGATTCTGATTTCGAAACAGTGAAGAAGAAGAAGAAGAAGGGTGGGGTAGACAATGGTAAAGATAGTTTGGAGTTAAAAGCGGAGATGGAAGATTATATTTTTACTACTGAAGAACAAAGACTTACCGCTAAAACACAAAACCAAGTGTTGAGGAATGCTAGGAGAGAATTGACCAAGAGGAAGGTCAAGAAGGAAGAGATGAGGAAAGCTGAGAACTCATTATTTGAGCAGGGTTGGGGCGGACTAGAGGTCCGGCTCCAATCATTTATTAAAGCGGAAGTATAGATGAGTGTAGATTCAATAAAAGATTATTGTGAATCATGGTTTAAAAGATTGGAAGCAAAATCCTATGGTGGACCACAACCACAACAAGAAACACACCCTTCAACACCCATTTCTTCTCCGAAAGAAGTTAGATCTATAGTCAAAATAGAATCTGAGAATGATAAGGGAATGATAAGGATGATTTTCTTATTAGTAGTTTGGTAAGAAATGTAAAGACCAGAGGTTCTAGAAAAAAAAACTATCCAATAGCCCTATGAAAGGGAAAGTTAAGGTCAAAGATGAGGTAAGAGAGGAGGATAGTTACCCGGGCAAAGCATATATATCGGCTCCGTCGCGTGGCGTTATAGATATTATGATGAAAATATTCCCAGAAAGGTAATATCGCTCTTCTATTTTGTAAGGTAACGTTTTTATAGGATGGTGCACGGATTGTATTTGTAGGACAAAATACATTGCTTTTTAAATTATAAATTACAGAATAATTTCTTTCTTTAACTTTTATGATCATTTTAAGATAAACTTCTTGAGAAGTGATTTTTTTAATACACTTACAGTTGTAAAGTACATATGTTTTTACGACTGTAAATAAAACTATGAATACATTTACAGTCTCTATTTCAACTAAAAATATTGTCCCGTACTACTATCCAGTAGGAACGTTACACATTCGTAATATTCTCTAAAAATGCCATTTTTGCATACTAATGTTTTTTGCTTGTTATTTTCAGTAGCGACACTGTGTTCAAGTGTGGAAATACCGTGATAACTCGAGAAGCAATGGATGACCTACTGAAAGGTCGGTGGCTACACAATACACATTTGAATACGTATGCATTGCAGCTAAAATCCAGAATCAAACTGTCAAAGGGGAGTGTAAAAAAATTTCTCTATGTATCGTCGGACTACGCTGTAAGTCAACCATTTAACAATTAGAACTTTTATTACAATTTGCATTTTAGTTTTCTAACATTGAAAACAGTATTATAGGAGAATCAATACGCAAAACACTAAGTGCTTAATCAACCATTTAACAACAACAAGTGTTAAAAGCCATGAACTCATTATCATGCCATGCCACCTAACCAATCATTGGGCTTTGCTGGTGTGTCACTTAAAGGAATGTAAGTGGGAGTTTTATGACTCCATGAAAAGTAAGCGTCACCTAACAGGCCTATCATCATTGGTAAGCTTTTTACAGTTTAACATTGAATAGATTTTAATATTAGTAGTTTTTTATTTAAATTCAGAGTTGTGTTGCAGGTACAATTACTTCATGAAGACGCAAAGACAGCACTCTCAGGCGGCATTACAAATTGGCCAATTGTAGAAGTTCCTGGCTTGCCTCAACAGGCAAATGGTGATGACTGCGAAGTATTTGTTGTGAAATATATGGAGGCAGTTGTATCAACACAAGAAATGTCATGGGAGGAATGCAATGATTGGCCAACTCAGACCTCAATATTTCGTGCAGAAATTGCTGTTGATTTAATTAAAACATTTGTTTAAATTTCTTGACGTGTAAAAGTATTTGAACATGATGCATGCTCTTATCTTGGAGAAAATGTTGTGTACGTATAGCGTATCACTTAATGGTCCTGGAGATAATTTTTGCTACAATTATTTACTGTTTAAGTAAAATATTTGTGTGTACTACATACAATTAGGTATTATTTGTCACTTTACTAAGTCTTACACAATTATTTCTGAACTTATTTGTGTGTACTACATACCATGTAGAAGTTTAGCTCAATTATTGTACAAAATATTTTTAAAGTCCAACAAACTGGTACATTTTTTTTGAAATATAATTTCAGTTGTAAATATCTTTTCAATTACAGTTATAACTTACAGTCTAGAATTACAAGTAAATTGCAGTTCAAAAATTAACATGTTTCTCTTCATCTCTTGCCATTTTACTGTGTATCTCTAACTCCCTTAGTTTGTAGTTTATTTGATTGCAAGAATTGCTAAAGTTACTTGATTAGTAAAAGTATATTGCTGCACTCCCGCATTCGACGAACGCGGGTCGGCATTCGACGAACGCGGGTCGGCATTCGACGAACGCGGGTCGGCATTCGACGAACGCGGGCTGCCGGCTTGGCAAACTGTAAAGAGCAAATAACTTTATATTTATAGTATCATTTACAGTTGTAATTAAACATGCAATGTAGAACTGTAACTGTAATCAGCAAACCTTCACGTCACTTCTTTTCTTCGTACCTTTATTTGCTAATTTATTGTACAAAATACTTTTAAAGTCCAGGTAAAAAATAACAGATTATAATTTAAGTTGTAAATACCTTTTCAATTACAGTTATAACTTATAATCTAGAATTACAAGTAAATGACAGTTCAAAAATTAACATATTTCTCTTCAGCTCTTGCTATTTATTTTCTGTGTATCTGTAACTCCATTAGTACATTGCAGTTTATTTGATTGCAACAATTGCTAAAGTTAGTTGAGTAGTGAAAGTATTTGAAATTGAAGCACTCACGCGTTCGACGAACGCGGGTCGGTGTTCGACGAACGCGGGCCGCCGGCTTGGCAAACTGTAATGAACAAATAACTTTATATTTATAGTATCATTTAGAGTTGTAATTAAACATGTAATGTAGAACTGTAACTTTAATCAGCAAACCTTCATGTCACTTTTTCAGTTTTTTTGGTATGATATCATGGTATGTTTTAGGATGGGAGACATCACAAATCCACAATACTGATTTAAGAGAGATAATAACATAAAGACAATTTGTTTTTTCAGAATGTGAAGTTCGCCCCGAAATCCATTGCAAAAATCCTTGCTCCTGCAGAATTCAACTAAAAAAAGAAGCTAATGTAGTAGGATTGGTGAGGTAGTCATCCTGTATTTGCAAATAATTGGACCCTCCAGGTGGCGTTGATGGTCTGTTGTAACTACAATCTGCCATAAAGTTCAACTCAGTCCTCGTTCCAGGCTCTTCCCTAACAATGATATCCCTTTTTCGCCCAGAAGTTTTTTTCCCTGCAACATGTCGAAAATCATTTAGATAAATGAACCTTATAAATCATCTTGTAAAAATGATTTATAATAATAAATGCTTTTATCTTTAGAATGAAAGTTATAAATATTAATTGTACTCTTTGTCCGTTGTTCCCAATGGTCTTTATGACGTGCATTGCTTGCACCTTTTCGCCTCTTGGTAGGTGGATCTCGAAGAGTTGGTATCTTATTAGAATTTTGCTCTTCTACAAGTCCTTTCTTTTGCCTTTCATCTTTATCCACCATCTCATCAGTGTACTTGAACAACTCATTCATAACATTCATAACATGAATTTTGGCCGCTTTGCAGTTCTCAATGCGAGTTGCTAAATTGTAACTAGAACGCATAAGGTGGTTCCTGAATATATGGTTCGAATCATGCTCTGCAATAGATGGTATATTCGGAAGGTACATGCCCTTTTTTGCATCAACCGTGAATTGTTTTAGCACATATTTCATTGGAATTTGTTTTACATTCCTTAAATTGAATACTCTTAAAATATGTTCACATAGAAGACCTCTTGTTTCAAAACCTCGACAAGAACAATCTGAATCAAATGTTATTGAGTTGAAATTTACAAACCATCTTTTCTCATCCGCCGAATCACCATGGCCTTTTGTTACAAACATCGTATGCTCATCATCATATCGTGTTTCATCTACAATGCATAATCCAAGGGCCCCATCCGTGTATGCTTTCTCGAATATTCCGTACATTTTTCTAGTGTATATTTTTGAAGCGTGCTTTAGCAAGACACATGTGTTGTGCTTCAAGGTAACCGCACCATGTTTGCTTTTGAAATCCTCCTCATGCTCCCCCCAGCGCCATGATGCAACAAGGCTATCTAAACCAACAAAACATTCAACTAAAGAACTAGTACCCTTTGAAGAACCATGCAAGGAATTATTAGCTGATTCACTCCTTTGGGTAGATAAAATCCCAAGGTCCAACAAATCCTTGTTAAAAGCAGTCGACCACTTCCTCTTAGCAATGTACAAATCCTTCAACCATCGATTTTCTTGTAAATTGCCTCTAGTGATCATCTCATACCAATTTCTGTCAAACTCAATTTCCCCATCGCACTTTGACATACATTGATAAAAAAATGCACGAATAGTACTGTCATTGTTAAAGCTAGGAACTTTAGAAGGCGCCTTTTTTGAGATGTGCCATTGACACAACCGATATCTGGTCTTAGTAAACACTCGATCAATTGCAGCGGTCATAGCTTGATCCTGATCAGTAAATATTGATATTGGTTCCTTTTTATCAACGCACTTCAATAATGACTCAAAAACCCAAATAAATGACTCAGTTGTTTCTTCAGCAATGAAAGCTCCGCCTACAAATATATTCTGCCAATGATGATTCACGGTAATGAAAGGCGCACATGCAAGATTGTACTTATTCAATCGATATGTTGTATCGAAAATCAAAACATCACCAAAACAGTCATAATCTAATTTGCTATTTCCATCCATCCAGAAGAATCCAGTTAACCTGTTCAGCTCATCTGTTCGGACATGATATGAAAACATGTTATCCTTTGATTGCTTATCCTGCAATATCTCTAGCAAGGCAGTAGCGTCACCGCTTTCAATTAATGTTGCTCTTTCACGCTGAATGTAATTAAAAGCATCTGTTTTTGTAAAACCAATATTTTCTTCACCTCCAGCTTCGTCTACCATAAAGTTGTATGCCGCAACAGGTTTAATACCTGCGCCCGTCACGTTTTTCAGTAGATTACCCTGCATTTCAGATATCGAACGACTAGATCTCAATAAATGTCTCTCTTTCTCTGTTGCGAGAGGGTGATTGTGTTCCTCAATAAACTTTGTTACTGTCCAATTTCTGACATCTGCATCTGCATGGAAGTGAATACAAGCAAGACAACCAGTGCGTGTATCTAATTTGCGGAACTTCTTCGGAGAAGGATTTATTCGCTTATTTCCGGCATTTGAACAACTATACTCTCTAGTTTTGATTGTTCTCGTATGCGTCCAATACATTATGTGTTGTTTGCACACACTAAAACCAATCCGGTGTGCATAATCACAATACATTTTATAAGCTTCATCCTCTGAATGCACGATGGGGAACACAACGGGATCCTTTTAAAGAAATAAAGCAAATTAAATAAAAACTACACCGAATTAAGTGGTACATCAATAATTAAGTTAAAGTTGTAATATGCATAATAGTTACACAAATTACAGTTGGTGTTATAGTTAAAATATGAATTATAGTTACAGTTGAACCTATAGGTAAATTATGAATTATAGTTAAAGTTACAATTGGACTTACAGTTGTATTTACAGTTCTACTTACACTTATAATTACAGTTTTGCTTACATTTGGACATTGCAGTTGGAATTTGGTAATTTGTTAACTGATCAAATTAACTGAAGTTGGAATGTATGAAGATAATTTCATCACTTCATTTCATCAGTTCATCAGTAAACAAATTACAGTTGCCTTAAAATTCCCTTAATAAAATTACAGTTCAAAACACAGGTATAATTACAGTTGGACTTACAGTTGAACATTTATAATTACAATTTGACTTACAGTTCTTAACATAATGACAATTACACTTGGACTTACAGTTGGACTTACAGTTGTACTAACAGTTGAATACTTATAATTACAATTTGACTTACATGTCTAAACATAATCACAATTACAATTAGAATTACACTTAGACTTACAGTTGTACTTACAGTTTGACTTACAGTTGTCCTTACAGTTGGACTGTAATTTCTTACTTTGTTAAATGATGAACTGTACTGTTGAATTTTAGTTGGTTTCACATGCCCTAAATACAGTGCAAAAGACACTTATAATTACAGCTCGACTTGCAGTTCAAGACTTATAATTACAGTTGGTGTTACCGGTGGGCTCACATTTGGACTTACAGTTTCAGAACTGATGAAGTAATGGCTTAAATAATGAATTACAGTTCAAAAATACTTACAGTTCTTTCTGAATCCATGAGGAATAGAAGGTGTAAAGTGCAAAACGACGGCGACTATCCCTACACCCAAAGAAGCTACACAATTGTAGGAGATAATTATTGAGACCGGAATCGGCAGGAAGCGACCGCCATTAGACAATAAGAAAGCTTCCCGTCGACCGATGAAGGTGAAGCCGGCTAGGTTTTCCGGTGGAGCGAAATGCCGGCGAAACTGGGTAGCGAAATGCCGTTTTCGAGCTCAGCTGCACAATTGTAGGAGATAAGAATCGGCAGGAAGCGACCGCCACTTCCCGTCGACCGATGAAGGTGAGGCCGGCTAGGTTTTCCGGTGGAGCGAAATGCCGGCGAAAATAGAGCTCAGCTGCCGCGGGTAGCAAAACGCCGAAGTTCGAAGTAAGCAACTAGCGGGAAAGGGAGAGAAAAATAAAGTGGGCCCCACTCTATTTATTTAAGGACGTTCCTATTGTACGTTAAGCGTACACAACATTTATGCCTAAAAATGACACTCTCAAATGTCAAATGTCGTTATAATAATAATAATAATAATAATAATAATAATAATAATAATAATAATAGAACGATGTTAAACGCATGCCAGTTTTGGCTACATGCAGGCCACATCTTTGTAAAAATAACGATGTTAAACGCAGGCCGATTTTAGCTGCATGCAGACCACAATTTTTTAAAAAAAAATATCACTTTTCATTTTAAAACTTTAGGAAAAATGATTCGAGTAGTTTGATACTTCATGTATTATGTGTTTTTTCCTTCCATGCAACCGTGTTCCCAAGGAGTTTACTCGTTTGTCCGAGCCCGATGTGTTTTTAAATTACAACTGACCTAAAGTTATTCATGGGTATTTGCTACGGCGATGGCGACGGCGGCGATGGCGACGACGGCGATGGCGACGATCGCGACGTCGTCGGCGACGGCGGCGATAGCGACGATCGCGACGTCGTCGGCGATGGCGGCGATGACGACGATGGCGGGGATGGCAACGATGGCGGCGATGGCGACATCGTCGGCGAGGGCGGCGATGGCGACAATGGCGGCGATGGCGGCGATGGCGACAATGGCGGCGATATATGGCGGCGATGACGGCGATGGCAACGCCGTCGGCGTCGTCGGCGATGGCGGCAATGACGGCGATGACGGCGATGGAATGTAGAGTTAGTAGTACACAGTGAGGCCGAACATATGTGTTATACTATTGATATGCTTGTTTACCCAGATATCGTCAATCACCTCCTCCAAGGTGATCACTCTAGGTTTCCGCCTCAGCCTAGGTGGTTGTCTTTGGCGTGTTCGCGCGGTCTCCCGTCCGGGAATCCGCGCGGCCTCTCTTTTAGGAATCGCCCGAGGCCGCGCGACCTCATGTCTTGGAGTGCGCACTGACTCTCCATTGGTAATCGCCCGAGGCTACGTGACCTATCCTATCTTGGAGTGCGCGCGGGCTCTCCTTTGAAAACCGCTCGAGGCCGCGCGGCCTCATGTCTTGGAGTGCGCACAGACTCTCCTTTGATAACTGCTCGAGGCCGCGCGACCTCCTGTCTTGGAGTGCGCGCGCGGACTCTCCTTTGGTAAACGCCCGAGGTCGTGCGACCACCTGTCTTGGAATGCGTGCAGACTCTCCTTTGGTAACCGTCCGAGCCCGCGAGATCTCTTGTCTTGGAATGCACGTGGACTCTCCTTTGGTAACCGCTCAAGGCAGCGCGACCTCCTGTCTTAGAGTGCATGCGGACTCTCCTTCAGTAACCACCCGAGGTCGCGCGACCTCCTGTCTTGGAGTGCGCGCGGACTCTCCTTTGGTAACTGCCCAAGGCCGGGCGGCCCCATGTCTTGGAGTGTGCGCGGACTCTCCTTTGATAACTGCTCGAAGCCGCGCGACCTCCTGTCTTGGAGTGCGCGCGCGGACTCTCCTTTGGTAAACGCCCAAGGCCGTGCGACCCCCTGTCTTGGAATGCGCACAGACTCTCCTTTGGTAACCGTCCGAGCCCGCGGGATCTCTTGTCTTGGAATGCACGTGGACTCTCCTTTGGTAACCGCTCAAGGCAGCGCGACCTCCTGTCTTAGAGTGCATGCGGACTCTCCTTCAGTAACCACCCGAGGTCGCGCGACCTCCTGTCTTGGAGTGCACACGGACTCTCCTTTGGTAACCGCCCAAGGCCGCGCGGCCCCATGTCTTGGAGTGTGCACGGACTCTCCTTTGGCAACCACTCGAGCCTGCACGACCTTCTGTCTTGGAGTACGCGTTAACTCTCCTTTGTTAACCACTCAAGATTCTGTGACCTCCTATCTTGGAGTGCGTGCGGACTCTCCTTTGTTAAGCGCTCGAGATGGTGTGACTTTCTGTGTTGGAGTGTGCGCGGACTCTCCTTTGGTAACCGCTCGAGGCCGCATGACCTCCCTTTTGGGAGTTCGTGCGGACTCTCCTTCGGTAACCGCTCAGTCTCTCTTTTACGGGCAACCCAAGATTCTTGAGTCTGCTCGTCCGGACATCCCTCAATTCCTATAAATATGTCCAGATGCAGACCAAAAGTGCGCAGAGTCAAGGGGGCAAGGTGCAACGAACTCTCACTGCAACATCTGTTGAACTTTCTTCGGACGAACTCTATCCTAGAGTGTGGGTGAACACTCTTCTGAAGCCAGGAGGCAGCACAGGCAAACTCCCCTTCCCGAGACCGCAAGCTCTCCATAAGTAGGCTACTTTTTACTGCTTTCTACATCTAACTTGATATAATATGGACTTGATGTAATTTGAGCATTATATTAATAAAATCACCTGCAACAACGAGTTGCAGTTGCGGAAAGTCTTAGTCTCTCCGTCTGCTGCACCCTCTTTCCTACTTATTCATTTGTGACCTAGAGTAGCCGACCACTCAACAGTTACATCATACCCTTCAGTTCAAGCAACGTGAACTTAATGACACTTTTACATCATACCCTTCAGTTCAATACACTTTAAAGAAAGGTTAAATATAATATAAAAATAATCACTCGCAACAACCCACAAATCACAAGTAACTCACTGATTAAATAAAATTACACACATCATCGTGCAAAAAGTAAATCTAAACTATAGAGAATGAATAAAGAAAGTATAGCGATTCCCCAAAACTCTGTGCATCCTCTCTTCCAGCACAGTGGGAAATTACTGTCTTTCACTAGGTTTGAGTTTTTTTTATAAGAAGACTCTTAGGCACGCTAAATATTTTAGAGAGATTCTTAGAATAGTTTTACAACAACATATGATTATATAGTGAACTTTTTCATAAGAAAAATCTTTGATGAAGATACTTCTCCTGAGAATGCACATACCTCAAGTAGTAGACATGTTATTAACATCGTCGCTCCTCCATTTTATTCGATGGCAAGGACATTGGCGGCTTATCTCGTCTGCATCGCCGATGGATTAGGAAATCAAGCTAGTTGAGCTCTTCAAAGAGAAATGATTAGAATCCGCTGCTCTTTGAAAGAATAAAGAATCATGATTCTTCCGCCTAGGCGCATGCAAACCGTTGTGTAGGGATTCAAAAGGGGGCCACCAAGCATGCGCATAGGCGGAAGTATCTTGGTTGTTCGTGGACGTGCATGCTTGGTGGCCGGCCGCCGACGACAAAATGGGGTGGCGCCAGCAAGGGATTCCCCCCCCCCCCCCCCCCCCCCCCCCCCCCCACATGCGACCTCGGGCCTTGTCCGTCATGCCATAGCCCTAGGAAGGCGAGGAACGGCCCGGGCAAGTCCGGATCATGCCGGTTCTTGTTGGAATATTTTTCTATATTCCTATATTAATATACAAAATAATGTAATTTTTCGATTTTAAAACTTTTATAAAAACAGCAGTTCTATTTCTATGAAAAGCAATAATAACAGAATTGCAAGAAGGGATGAGAAATAAATAAGAGAGAAATTTATAGTTCAGAATCGAGCCTAGGTAAGGCGTGTGGTCACTGCCCTAAAGAAGTTGCACCACCCTCCGACAGGGCTTTCAACCGATGCTCACTCCTCCAAGGTACAACACCCGGCTAGATCCCGAAACTCCGATGTGCGCGGACACCGAAGAAGCACAGAGCACCTGAACCCCCACTTGATGAAGCAAATATAAAGAAAATGAAATCACGTAGAAGATCGTCACAGAATAGAGAGAACAGAAGAGCGTATCAGAGCGTGTCAAACTATCTGAGAAGAACGAGTATATATATAACTCGGACCGCAAGATCTTCAATGAAATTCGATCTCGTAAAACGGCAATAAAATAAAGCCTCAATAAATACGAACGGTTATATAGGGAAGGATCATAATCAGGAAAATAAACGTTGAATATTTCCAACGTAAATATTGGCGAGAAAGACGCGCAAAAGAGCGGTTGAGAAAACGCGTAAAAACGGCAGAACGTGTGAAGAGAAATCGACGTTGCGTCGACATCATATCGACGCTACGTCGAGTTCTATCGACGCAGGACTTATCGACGCAAGCCTTATCGACGCTACGTCGAGTTCAATCGACGCATGCGTCGAGTTCAATTCGACGCCACGCAACTCCAGCGGGCAAAACGACGCTACGTCGAAATCTATTCGACGCAGCTCCGAATTCTAATCGACGCAACTCCGAGTAAAATTCTGAAACTATTTTGTACAAAAAATACAATTCAATTATTCCCCAAATCCGGATCCGGATCCGGTCCGGTGTGGTGCGTGCGCGCGCGCGTGTGGTTCATAGTTTCTCCTTATGTTCTTTTGAACAAATAAGAAGGAGTGAATACATATAAATATTCTTTGGCTAGAAAGCAAATAAGCAAGGTGGGACTAAAGGTTCATCCTTTCTTTTATGAAAGGTTTCCCTCCAAATAATTTGGATTCCCTCCAATTTGGTTTTGAGCTTTTCCATCATAATGAGGAGCCCAAACACCAAACACCATTTAGCTCTAATCAAAACATTTAATTTATAATGTTTTATAATTAAAATTTCTAACAGTTCTCACGTGCTTTCTTTGGCGGACTTTTTGCGGTGTCAAACGGATTCGAAATCGCGCGAAATTACGTGCATTGGAATTGTCTCGGCGGGCCGGTTGTAATAGCGGTCTTCCGTTCCCGATCCGACAATTTATATTTTTAAGGGTAACTAACAACTATTAGTGGTCTTCAATGTTGAATAAGATGAGAAGAATCTCTGTATTGAGACCCAGTCAGGCACCAGGCCATAAATAAGTGAGTGTGGAAGGCAGCGCATTGACTGTGGACTATATAACAAGAGAGGACTTTTGAACAGTCTGCATTGACTTTTTAAATGGAGAAATTTTCTGAGGTCCATGTTTATTTCCGCCGCGGCGCCGCCCTATGTGCAGTCGCATCCATTTCTTTGCACAATTCTCTTGAACGATTTTTTCGTACGCCAAGCGTATATCATTTATATACGCGTGGATTTAAAAAAACTGAATTTTTCGTATATTTATTGTTGTATTTTACATATAAAAAAATTAGATTCTTAATTAACACATTTTTATAAACAATTCAATTAACAAATATGTTTTTTTTTCAAAATCATCCGACCGGACGTTGTTTTTGAAAATCCGTCTGTAACACTTTTTTTTCTTTGAAATTCAGCCGTCCGATAATCAATCTGGCGGTCCTCAATCCACACATATATATAAGCCGTCTGATTATGGTTGCATTTTATGGTTGACTTTTAATGTGGATGATGTCATCGCTGACATGGGCAGGATACACACGGCGTTGACCCTACCTGTTTGCGTATTGTGGTGCGTATTGTGGATGATTTCATCGTCGTCATACAACGTTATAATAATAGTTACTATTATTATTACAATCAGCGCCACTACTATTATATATAATTATTGCTATATAATAAAATTCCTTAGGTGAATACTTAAGTGAATGAAATTCCTTAGGTTAGATCGGGCGTTGACGAATGATGGTTCATAACCACCATGCATACGACTCGGAGGTCCCCTGGTGCGCCAGGGTGGAAGGTTGTCGGGTTAGGCGAAGATGGGTGTGCCCAGGCTAACATCCTCGGGCGCGCCAGGAGGCCCGCATGGGTTAGGCGGAGATGGGTGCGCCCATGCTGACAGCCCCTGTTGCGCCAGGAGGCCTGGCTGCCTGGCTATCCCATTCAATACATACTCAACGATCGCACTCTAACAATCATAAATCAGGTATTCTTAATTATTGAGATATCAAAACTTTTCATTGTATATGCATTGTAATATAATGAGATGGGGCTGTGAGTGACCGGTCACAATATGTTGCGCTTATCGGGGCTGGGAGTTGGTGAGTACTGCATGTTGTAAGTACCAGGGACAAGAAGAAAAGTGTGTTGTATGTGGCGAGACCAGATTTTACACAGCGCGAAGCTTAGCTATGCATGTTATCATTGATTGATTAAAGCGAGTTACAACAGTGTTACATGTGCAATAATAGTACTCGATCAACTTAGGCACTCACAAATTCTGTTGTTGGACGTGCGAGTATTGGGGGAGGTCTTGGCCCATATTACGATGTATTCAAAGCTACTTACTGATCATGACCTATTTATAGGCTTGGGATGCTCTGCCCGCGAGCAACCTCCAAAAATTTGGGCTGCCCGCTTGCAAGGTATGGTAAAAAATGCAAAGGTAAAAAAACACAGTGGTTCACGAGACCCCGGAATGGTCGGCCAATATGCCTTGAAGGTTGCCGAGTACTCCTTTGGAGGTATGAGCTAGTACGCCATAGTTGAGATGACAGGTCGACAAGATCTTTGGCTTTGTGTGAGCAACAAGCTATCATTCTGGTCGTCGACAATGAGTATAGCGAAATTTGGGAAGAGATGATTCCCGCATTGTTTTTCAAATCTTAGGTAGGATATTTTGAAAAATAGTGTCCGCGAGACCTATATTCCACCATAAATGCTCCCTACCTTCATAAATATAAGATGGTTTTCTGGCAAAAACCATTCATGATGATTGCCTAATTTTCATCCATTGCAATGTGAGTACACTTACAAGACATGGAGAGAAACAAAGCATTCTCCTTGGCCCAGCTTCACGCCGCTGTCTAGTGAAAAAGGGGAAGAAGTCGCTCGTTTCCCAAATAGTAAGAGAGTTAGGAGACACAAGCACTCCTAATATTGTGGTTGCGACTTCTCCCTTGATCGACATCACGGGATATGCCGTCTCTAGGGTGAGAATTCCTTCCACTTGTGTGAGCACGACACAAACCACGATTTCTTCTAGTATTTCAGATAACAAATTTTTAACCTCTTTATTAACGTTACTTCACTGCAGGTAGACTTCACATACCTCTTCAGCGACGTCAGTGAGGAGGCGGCAGCAACTCCTAGGTCTAAAGCGACGCTAAAACTTGTCGGCTTGGAGGAAGACCTTAAAAGAACAATCTCACTAGATGACCTAATCAGAATGGAAGGGGTAACCCAGCAAGAGAGTTTGGGGAGGAAGAAGCCTCGAGGAGCAAAGTTTCCTCTAATGTTCATCGAAAAACTCAGCAAAGGGGGAGGTGAGCCCCCCCTCCCCCAAATTTGCAGTGGAGGCGAGAGCTCTGGTAGAGGCAACAACGACTGCTCACCCGACCAAGGAAAAGGCTGATGAAAAGTTGAAGCAGGTGATGAGGGATCTTGTTGAGTTGGAGAGGAGGGATGGGCTGGGATGCCATGAGAAAGGCAGCGAATAAGAAAGATGAGGACAATGTGAGGCATGAGAGAATAGATCGATGAAACCGAGAAGGAGGAAACAAAAGTGATGGGGAAGAATAAGGAGGAGCACGCCAAGAGAGTGAAGAAGGTGCCTGAGGGCAAGGAGAAGAAGACCGCGAGAGCTGCAGCGAAGAAGAAGAAAAGGGAAAGAGGAGAAGTAGTAGGTGTGGAAGGCGCAGGAAGTGGTAGCGAGAACTGTTACGGAAGAGGCAGTGAGAACGACTGCAAAGGAGGTAGCACTCACAGTCGCAGGAGGGGTAGTACCTAGAGACAAAGTCTAAGAGACCATGATATACATGCCATGAGGAAGAATGTTGAGGCAACTCTTGCTGCCGCCATGGCGGTTGCCACTAAGGTCATGCGTGTGTATAAAAAGAAATTTGTAACTACCAAGAGCAAGTCCCTCCTCATCTAGGAGGAACTCCTGGTGATGGAGAAGCGAACGGAGCCCCGCAGGGTGCGGGATGTTGAGAGAGCAATATTGACATGATCTCTCTTGCCAGGTCTAGAGTAAGTAAAACACGCTAGCGCATGATGCATTTGTAAACAGAACAAACTAAGAGGGAAGGTAAATGTAATTTCGAAACTAAGAGGGGTGCAACCTGTAATTATACAAACTTATAGGGGAGGTCCTGATAATTAACCCTATATATATAGAGGACCCTAAACCCTAAAAACCTCAATACTATTATATAAAGAAAAACATGCATTTGGTGCAACATTCATAATGCCCAAATTACCCTTCAGCTTAAAACAAATTACTCTCCTCTCTCTCTCTCTCTCTCAAAGTCCCCTCTCTCTCCTCTCTCTCTCCCACCGTAGTTATATATATATATATATATTAATATATATCATATGTTTTTTCTATATAAAATTACTCTCCTCTTTCTCCCTCTTTCAAGGTCCCCTCTCTCTCCTCTCTCTCTCTCTTAAGGTCACCTCTCTCTCCTCTCTCTCTCACTCTCTCTCTCTCTCTCTCTCTCTCTCTCTCTCTCTCTCTCTCTCTCTCTCTCTAGAATATGTTTTTTCTTATAGATATAATAAATATAAATTTTCGAGCGGCAGGCGCGGCGTGGCTTTGTGAGCAATGGAAGCGTCGTCGCGCAGGGGCAATGTCGTGACCGAAGTATTATCACGGTTGGCCATAGAGGCGGAGCCCCATAGACACACACACACACACACACACATATATACAGGGGCGGACCCATATAGGGACGAGTGTGGCCGGTCGCCCACACTGATTTTTAAAAACATTATATTTTGGTCAATAAAAATAGGTTCTTAGTTATTGTGAACTTGTTATTGTTAGCTTGGTTGAGTGCTAAATTCCTAAATAACAATGAATTAATGTTTTCAATTAACATCAATATTCTTTATTCGCACACCAATAAATATTAAACACACACACACACACACACACACGAGTGCCCGACTTGGGGCTCCGCCCCTACAGTCAAGCGAGTCAGTAGATCTCCTACACCTACTATGGTAGGTTATCATTAGACCTCTTAGACATGCTTTAAAATGCTTTTTTGTTAAAATATAAATGTTTTTGAAAAAAATAATTATAAAATATTAACTAAAATTTTTGTGCGGTCATTTCGAGTACTCATATGTATATGTTCCGTCGGGGGGCGGGCGAAGCCCGCCGTCGCCGACCGGGTACTGTCGCACTTGGCAATAGGGGCGGAGCCCCGTGCCTGTCACTCATGTGTGTGTGTGTGTGTGTCACACGCGAACAGCTCCGCACGGGCTGCACCTGCATATGAGTACTTACTTTTTATTCTAAACATATACATATGAGTGTTTAAAATGACCATAAAAAAATACGAATCATGTTCCTATTTTTATTTTATAAAAAAAATTGTAAATTTTTACTTAAAAAATCAATTCAAACTACTTCTTTTAATATATATATATATATATATATATATATATATATATATATATATATATATATATATATATATATATATATACTTGCTAAAGAAGTAAACATTTTGAAAGCAGTCGAGTATTATTAGTAGGAAAGCAAATATAGAGAAGCCGGCATATGCTCTAAACTTCTCACAGAAACAACAGAATCGTTGTAATTACGTTTCTTGATCCTCTGCTTATTATGTATGTTCTAGAAAGCGGCCAGAACCTTCAACCAAACAGCTTTCAAGCTACTTAATCAGCCCCGTGCGCCAACTCGTCACCTGCCCCCTCATGCTGACGTGCCAAACATTATAAAATCCATACAGCCAACCACACCTCCCTCATCCAAATTCTCAGCTTTCATTATTACAGAGATGAAGAGATTCAGATTTTATGGGCAGGAGGAAGAAGAAGAAGAAGAAGAAGAAAAGGCGGTCATGGCCGAGAGCCTTAACCTTGCAAAAGTTCTCATGCTTCTTTCCAGAGGCGGCGCAGTCGTCGCCGGTGAGGCGGCGGCGGCGGCAAGGGTGTTCGAGTGCAAGACGTGCCGCCGGCAGTTTCCTTCGTTTCAAGCTCTGGGCGGGCATCGAGCCAGCCACAAGAAGCCGAGGCTCCCCGGAGATGGACCGGACCGAGGCCATGCCGGTCCGACGAAGCCGCGGGTCCACGAGTGCTCCGTGTGTGGGCTCGGGTTTGCCATAGGGCAGGCGCTGGGCGGGCACATGAGGCGGCACCAGGCGTCCGCGGGTGTAAATGAGAAGGAGCGGCTCCCGGTTGAAAAGATTGGGGCCGGGCTTGACCTGAATCTCATGCCCCCGTCGGAGGCGGGGGAGGAGATTCGACGCCTGCCCAAGCTTTTCGGATTTGCGTTGCCAACGGGGACGACGGTCGATTGCTTGTTATAAGCAGCTCTACACGGCTAAACATAGTTCATTGATATTCGCAATCCAATGAATTTAAGTATTTTTAGGACTGCGAACAGCTGTCGTGGGATTGCTAATAACATCGCCCATGCCATGATTTATATTGTTTTCTTACAGATTAATTTTTTTTTTGGGGGAGTAGATTTATTTGTAGTTTTTAAAGGAATTTTAGCTGAATACATGTAAATTTGAATACTAATGTTTTTATTGCTGTATATGTAACTCATGGTTTGTGAAGTAAAATTATGACAGAATTCTCTCTCAGCTGATGTGATTAATTTAGGTTACAAAGAGCTAGTTGTGGGGTGCAAATAACAACCACCTTAATTTAATAGTCCAGGCGGTCAGGATAGTGGTGACAGCCTGGACCCTCGTGTTCGGTATTGGAAGTCACGGTAATCCCTTCTTCGGATGCTCAGGCGGTCACCCCTTAGAAGTCCGCTCGGCCTAGTGCTCCAGTTATCTACGAGCGAGGCGATCTTGCTCAACAGTCTGGGCAGACAGGCCTTCAACGTCCGTGCAGCCTAGTAGCTCTAGTCAGAGCCTGCTCGACCTCATAGTTAGTTTAGTTTTATTCTCTTAGTGCAATACTTCTTTGTCTAAGCTTGCATGGGCACTGATGTAATATCCGCACGGCCTAATTTTTAGGCTATCTGCACATCAAGTATTCACTCATCCCTGCACATTTCTCTTGTAACACGGGCATCCCGTTTTTCATCTGTCTGCCCATTCAGGCAGACCCCTACTAGTATAAATATGGGTGAACAGTACCTTGAAAGGGATCCGAGACCCCAACTTCTGCTTGCTGCGAACTCTACCTTGTGCCATTCTAGCTACTGTGAATTCCTACTAGCACCCGCAACAAAGAGTTGCGACCTTGCCGCTTGCGGCATCCTCTTGCTCTCTTCTAACTCATCCATAACGACCGCAAAGTAGCTGACCGCTCCCAGTTCACCCTCTGTTCCTCTCTTATCAGAGCGTGAGATCGTGAAGTGCAATTTCCGCACCAACACACTCAACCCCAACCACCACCTTCTCAAGCCTTCTTGTTAGATAGCTAATGTTCTTAGTAAGTCCTAACAGTGTCACTGGAGCATTGATAATAACACTGCATAAAGTAACTACAATAAAGACATTAAAATACAGGAGAAGAAACTGAAAATACCAGAAAATACCGAGCTAACCTCAGAACCGTGCAACGGTTATTTCAGCTCCTCACACAATTCTCCCTACTAGAAGGATATCTGAAGTTACAATTCGCGCTCTTCAACCGTCCGCATGCTGGATGACACGACATGGACTTGAACCAAATGAGAAGTTACATAAGAATATAATAGTCTTAGAACAAACCAAAAAAAATCCCAAAAAAATAGTAAAATTCTCTCTTCTTGAAACAAATTGAATGAGCAGCACTAACTTGCCTTTTCTTCAAAGGATGAATGGACAAAATCCCCATAGGACACTTCAATTTAAGGGAAGTCATAAAACATAATAGTAGGGCTCCTGTCTATGGAGCATTAAACCAGGATAGAACATATAAGCATCTTTGATATTACTGAATAGCATCACTAATCATCTAAGCATAAAGGTATACATCATCTTTTCATACACTAGTCTGCGAGCGAGTCCTCGGAGGACACGCAAGCCTCGGCGAGGATCGCGATGGGGTTGTTTTCAAAGCCTTCTTCAAAGAAACATGATTCTTTTTTGCTGTTTGGTGATTTTCCTCATTTTTTGTGTCGGAGCCTGCAAAGAGCAGAAATTTAGACCAGTGAAATTACTGAACTTCCTAAGAATTTTGTTTAGGAAGGGTAAAATTAGAGCGATGTTAAACGGCTATTCGCAATCCTAAAAATACCTAAAATGGCTATTCGCAGTCCTAAAAACACTTAAATTTATTGGACTGCGAATATCAATGGACTGCTAATAACAACAACAACAACAACAACAACAACAACAACAGAACCCATATAGTCCCCAATCATTGGGGGTATGGGCGGGGGAAGATTGGAAACAGACCTAACCTTTGGCACTATGCACAAAGTGGCTTCTCTCAGAGGAGAAAGACCTAACCTTTGACAATAAATGCACAACGTGGCTGCTCACAGAGTACCACTGAAATAGTGGCCCCCGATACCGTCGCGTTTGCTGCGGAATCATGCCCTCAAATCAAAGTCAAAGACATCAGAGGGCAGACCCAAAATCCATTTTGATTTATGTGCACATAACCATGCTTCCTTCATTCAGCATGGACTGCTAATAACATCGCTCTAAAATTATGATGACAGGACACAATTACCGATATCGTATTCACAGGACGCCCTTCTCCTTCTCTTGGTTGCTAGTTCATTTCTCTGAGCAGTTGAATCTGTTTCAGATGTTGAATCCACATGAGTGGATATGAATTTCTTATCCTTTATTTCATAACTACCAAGTTCATCAGCCCTATTTCCTGTCTCAGTTGACAAACCAATATTAGAAGAGCACTTCTTCCTCTGATTGGTGGGTGTTCGGCGCCCTGTCCCAATTGTCAAACCAGGTGATTTCTTTGATAAAGACCATTCCATATCATCATCATCATCATCATCATCATTCGAAGAAAGTTCTTCAAGCTGAAAACTAGGAGATTTTGAAAACGATCCCTTGTCAATTACCGAGTTTCTTGAATTCGCCGGCTCGGCACCGAGAAACGTAACCTCTGACTTTATCTGCTGTGAACGGGTTATCCTCTTGCTGGTGGGAATTTTTGTCTTCTCACCATTCTCTAAATTTCTTGAATTTTGTGGGATGATAGGTTTGCACTCTCTAGAAGCTTCCATTTCCTTCTCTTGCTTTGCCGACAAATTCAAGGAACCATGGGTGTTAATCTTCTCCTCAGAAATTCGTCTGTTTGAAGAAGTGAGGGGCGGATTACTGACTTCTATGCTAGTGTAATCGTTTTTACTTTGGCTGGGATTTGTAGGTAATAAAACTCTATTCTGATGATTGCAAGTTGATTTAACAGAATTGGATGTAGCTTCTAAAGCTGAAAGTTCGGTTACTCCAGTAGCATCGCTCTGCTGTGAATCCTTCAGCTTAAGAAAATCTTCACCTCCAGAGAAGTAACAAGACTTTTCGGGCAGTTCATGCACTAATGATGCCAAAGCTGCTCTGGCAGCAAGAGGGGAGAGAACTGGTTTAAGCTCAGTTTCTTTTCTGACTTCTGTTTCAATCTGATTATTGCTCTGACTTCTGGTGGTTCTTTTAGAAGAACTTTGTCTGATTTTGGGTGATTTGGATTGCACAAAGGCAGTGCCGGGCTTCTGTTTGATAATATCAGCTGTACCAGGAGAGGTGATTCTATTAAAATTGATGTCCCTCTCTTTATTATGCAATCCACCAAACAACTAAAGCAAAGTAATCAGAGCAAGTAATTATGAAAATGGTACAGTAACAATTATGCAGCATAACTTTCTGAGCTTATCATGATTAGCATGGAGACAAAATAAAAATAAAAACGCACTATAGTAATGTAGGGCTGAAAATTTTAATTTACTACATTCAAAATACTGTTAGAAATTTTATTTACAAACATTCATTTCACAAATGTTTATTGGAGTCTTGCATGGTGTTTGGTGTTTGTCTCCTCATTATAGATGAAAAGCTCCAAAACCAAATTGGAGGAAATCCAAATTATTTGGAGGGAAACCTTTCATGAATGAAAGGATGAACCTTTAGTCCCACCTTGCTTATTAGCTCTCTAGCCAAAGAGTTTATATATGGTTTCACACCTTCTTATTTGTTCAAAAGAACATAAGGAGAAACTATGAACCACACGCGCGTGCGCGCACGCACCGCACCGGACCGGATCCGGATTTCGGATTTCAGATTTGGGATTTGGGGATGAATTGAATTGTATTTTTTGTTCAAAATAGTTTCAGAGTTTTACTCGGAGTTGTGTCGATTAGAATTCGGAGCTGCGTCGAATAGATTTCGACGTAGCGTCGTCAAGCCGCTGAAGTTGGTGTGGCGTCGAATGGAATTCGACGCATGCGTCGATAGAACTCGACGCTTGCGTCGATAAGGCTTGCGTCGATAAGGCTTGCGTCGATAAGGCTTGCCTCGATAGGTCCTGCGTCGATAGAACTATACGTAGCGTCGATACGATGTCGACGCAACGTCGATTTGCTTTCACGCGTTCCGCCGTTTTACGCGTTTTCTTAACCGCTCTTTTTACGCGTGTTTTACGCCATTACTTACGTTGGAAATATTCAACGTTTATCTTCCCGATTATGATCCTTCCAACTATAACCATCAATACTTATTATGGTTTTAATATTGCCGTTTTCCGAGATTCCTTTTCCGGCGATTTACTGTCTTTATATATTGTCGTTCTTCTCAGAAAGAATGATCGCTCTTAATCGCTCTCACATACGCTCTTCTGCTCTCTCTCTCTCTGTTTTGTCACGATCTTTTACGTGTCTCCTTTTCTTTATATTTGCTTCATCAAGTGGGAGTTCGGGTGCTCTGTGCTTCTTCGGTGTCCGCGCACATCGGAGTTTCGGGATCTAGCCGGGTGTTGTACCTTGGAGGAGTGAGCATCGGTTGAAAGCCCTGCCGGAGGGTGGTGCAACTTCTTTAGGGCAGTGATCACACGCCTTACCCATGTTCGATTCTAAACTATATATTTCCTCTCTTTTATTTCTCATTCATTCATGCAATTTTTTTTATTGCTGATCATATTATAATATATATATTTGTTGTTTTCTGCAAAATTTTTAAAACCAACAAATTACATTATTTGTATATTAACATAAGAATATAGAAGAAAATATTCCAACAATCTAAACAAGTTGGTAATTCCACATAAACAGAATAAATAAAATCAAATAGTTAAAATGTCTTTGTCTGCTTTCATTTTCACATGTACAGCAATTTATTATTTATATTTTAAATTCCAGAAATCTGCAATGGCTTCTAGATCTGATGATTCTGCCGGGATCAAACCCGAAAAATTCAATGGAAATGGTTTTCGTCGTTGGCAAGCTCAGATAGAATATTGGCTTAATACGTTAGGTCTTTTGTCTGCCATCTTCGATGCCCCCGCTGTAGAAACTGAAATCCCTAGTACTGCAAATGCAGTTGCTTCGACTCTACCATCGTCCTCATCCTCAACTGCAAACACCACTAGAACCTATGTTAGACGTGTCTCATATAGAGATCCGGTGGACATTGAATATCATTGTCGCAACCGCATCCTAAGTGCTTTGTCCGACAGCCTTTACGATGTATTCCTCCAATATCGTACGACTAAGGATTTATGGTATGCACTTGAAGCGCGCTATAACCTTGACAATGCGGGTATAGAACGCTACAATGTTTCCAACCTCCACAAATTCAAGATTGATGCTTCCAAGCCCATCAATCCTCAACTCCATCAACTAGATGAGATGTTGTCCAAGATCCGAGCCGATGGCTCAATCCTTTCCGAAAATTATCATGTGACATGTCTTATTGATTCTCTTTCCGATTCATGGTCCGGCTTTAGCACTAGACTAAGGCATGACCAATCAAACCTTACTTACGTTCAGATCCAAAATGCTATCCGAATAGAGGAGGAATATAAGTCTAAGAATTCTAAAGCTCCCAAAGACCTTGCTCCTAAAGTGACTCTAACCGAATCTCATGGCAATCCTTCCTCCAACCATCACTTCAAAGGCAAAGGCAAGATCCATAAGAAACCTTTCCGTCAAGGTTCCCGCCATCAAAAACCCAATCATCCCAAGCCTGGTCCCTCTAACCAAAACCCAGGTAAAGGGAAATGGTGCTTCATCTGCGGCCGCACAAACCATCTGTCTACCAACTGCTTCTACAAGAAGACTGAACCAGTGGTCGGCAAATCCCATGGCTCCAAGCCTCAGGCCAACATGATCCAAGCACCGGATCAACCTATCTTCAGGTTAGATTATACTCCTAGTCTTCTTCTCACTTGTTCATCCGATTGGTGGCTTGATTCCGGAGCAAATGTTCATACTTGTTTTGATCGTTCTTGCTTTGCCACCTTTCAGGACATCAGTGGAGGAAGCGTGATCTTAGGAGATGCTTCATCGGCACAAATACTTGGACGTGGGCGAGTGGATCTTAGGTTGACATCCGGGAAAACACTAGTCCTGCATGATGTGCTTTATGTGCCGAGAGTTAGGAAGAATCTTGTTAGCGGATCTTTGCTAGTGAAGAAAGGCTACAAGATTGTCTTAGAGTCAAATAAAGTTGTAATAACATTTAATGATATTTTTATTGGCAAAGGATATATATGTGATGGATTATTTAAATTGAATATTGCTGATTTAGAAGTAAATCAAATTTCTTCTTCTTCCTTAGTTTCAAATTCTTCTCCTGATTTTTGGCATGCTAGATTAGGACATGTGAATTCTGATTGCATGAAAAGAATGATGTCCTTAAATTTGATTCCCAAAATCAATATTGCACCAAGTGCTAAATGTGAAATTTGTGTGCAAGCTAAATTTTCTAGAAAGCCTTTTAAATCAGTTGATAGAACTTCAAAACCTTTAGAACTAATTCACTCGGATGTATGTGATTCAAACCGCCAACCAACTAGAGGTGGAAATAAATATTTTGTAACTTTTATTAACGATTTCACTAAATATTGTTACATATATTTATTAAAAACCAAAGATGAAGTATTTTCATACTTTAAGATTTTCAAAGCCGAAGTAGAAAATCAATTAGGAACCTCTATCAAAATTCTTAGATCCGATCGAGGTGGAGAATACACTTCGAATGAACTAACCCAATTTTGCCAAGAACATGGGATTATTCATCAAGTGACTGCTCCATATTCTCCTCAATCGAATGGTGTAGCTGAACGTAAAAATCGGACCTTGGTGAACATGGTCAATGCCATGCTAGCCGAGTCCGGTGCCCCGGAAAATCTTTGGGGAAAAGCGTTGCTCACTTCCTCCTTCATCCTTAATAGGATTCCATCTAAACAAAGCGATAAGACACCTTTTGAATTATTCAAATTAAGAAAACCTAAACTCCAAATTCTTCGAGTGTGGGGGTGTTTAGCTAAGGTAGCAATTCCTGAACCTAAGAGAAAGAAAATAGGACCAAAAACATTAGACTCAATTTTCATAGGATATGCATCCGATAGTAGTGCTAATAGATTTCTCATCATTAATTCCCTAATTAGTGAAATTTTTAACAACACAATTATAGAAGCTAGAGATGCAGCTTAATTTGAAGATAAATTTCCATATAAACTAAATAACTCATCTCAACCTTCAACTAGCTCAAACCAATCTTCCGCTTCTTCTATAGAACCATTAGAAAATGACGAACCTAGAAGAAGCAAAAGAGTTAGAACCGAAAGATCCTATGGGGAGGACTACTTCACTTATCTAGTTGAAGGAGATCCTAATACATATGAGGAAGCAATGACCTCATCTGATTATCCTTTTTGGAAAGAAGCAATTAATCTAGAAATTAATTCTATCTTAGAAAATAAAACTTGGATCCTAACTGATTTACCTCCCGGTGCTAAAGTCATAGGATGTAAATGAATTTTTAGAAAGAAATTAAATCCGGATGGATCCATAGATAAATATAAGGCTCGCCTAGTCGCTAAAGACTATGCCCAAAAACAAGGAATAGATTATCTAGACACATATGCTCTCGTAGCTAGAATAACCTCTCTTCGTATTCTAGTCGCCTTGGCTTCGATCCATAGGATGATCATTCATCAAATGGATGTCAAGACCGCTTTCTTGCATGGAGACTTAGATGAAGAAGTCTACATGTCTCAACCCGAAGGTTTTGTGGTCAAAGGCCAAGAAACTAAAGTTTGTAAATTAATTAAATCTCTTTACGGTTTAAAACAAACACCTAAACAATGACATCAAAAGTTTGACTCTGTAGTCTTAACTTTTGGTTTCAAATCTAATGAATTTGATAAATGTATTTATGCCAAACAAAACGGAAATGAAATTGTCTTGTTATGTCTCTATGTAGATGACATTTTAATTTTTGAAAACTCAATTAAAATTATTAATGAAACCAAAAATAATTTATCATCCAATTTTGATATGAAAGATTTGGGGGAAGCAAACATTATATTATGAATAAAACTAGTTAAAAATGATTCTAGCGTATCATTATCTCTTTCACACTCGATTGAGAAAATGTTGATTAAATTCAACTTATATGATTCCATTCCCGCTTCTACTCCATATGACGCTAGTGTAAAACTTTGTAAAAATATTAATGAACTTGTTGATCAACATAGGTATGCACAAATGATAGGATCACTCCTATACATAGCTAACCGCACTAGGCCCGACATTTCCTATGCCGTATGCCGCCTTAGTAGATATACTAGTAATCCAAGTGATGAACATTGGATAGCTCTAAATAGAATATTTAAATATCTTCGTGGAACTATGGATTATAGTTTAGTGTACACGGGATTTCCCGGAGTACTAGAAGGATATTCAGATGTCAATTGGGTAACTGATTCGTTAGACGTTAAGTCAACGACGGGCTATGTATTTCTCCTTGGAGGTGCTGCCATTTCATGGGCTTCTACAAAACAAACAGTTATTTCTAGAAGCACCATGGAATCAGAGCTTATAGCTTTGGACACTACATGTGCCGAAGCAAAATGGATTAAAAATTTACTTAGTGAAATTCCATTAATTGAAAACCCCATGCCTGCTATCTCTTTACATTGTGATAATAAAAGTGTTATTGATTTAACTGCTTCTAATAGTACTAATTCCAAAATGAATAAGTTCATGAGAATCAGGTACAAGTCCGTGAAGCAAAGAAGAAAAGAAGTGATATCACCCAACTATGTAAAGTCAGAATTGAATCTGGCTGATAATCTTACCAAGGGATTGTCCCGAAGGGAGATATTATTGTCATCGAGGGGAATGGGGCTTAAGCCCACATGATTTGCTGCCAACGGTGGATACCCAACCCATATGATTGGAGATCCCATGAAGTGGGTTCAATGTGGTAGAAACGAAGCCGTTGATGTAACGTAGTTGGGAGCACAAAATATAAGGTTGAGAAAACCTTCTCCCCATTCCTATGATGTTGTGCTCTACGTAACAAGTTAGGATGAACTTACTTAAGTTCTTAATGGTTGCCAAAGGCATATTTCTTTGCGAGATATTGGTTACGAATATCTTTTGAGGCACCACATATGTGGGGGTTGTTGTGAGGCCGCAACTTTGGGACCCGGGCTGAACCCAAAATAACTCTCATGAAAAATCAAGGAATGCGCATGGCCATTAACGCGCCCACCGCCATAACCCAAGAACAACCAATCTTTTGTGTGCTTATCTAATTTACCGGTCAAAAGTTTATAATTCAAAGCCTCTGGCATATTATACTCTTCGGTAGAGGAAGTAAGTACTAAGTATAGATTCAAGGTAACCATTCCATCTATACCCATTGCATTAGATACAACTTGATGAAGCAAATTTGTATTTGATTTTATTTATTATTAGTAATATCATATTTATGAAGTTCGCCTTTTGGTTTTTCGCTTTTGTGGGGGATTGTTAGAAATTTTATTTACAAACATTCATTTCACAAATGTTTATTGGAGCCTTGCATTGTTTACCCGGAAAAACGCTCCTCGGTTTGAATCATTCTCGGACCGGGCAAACTGCTAGATCAAGCCGCTGGGTTCCAGGGTCAGCGGTTCTCAGTCCAGGGTAAACCAAGCCGGGTGGTCTGATGTCATTTCGGACCATCCCCAAGATTGAAGATTGCCAAAAGCCAATGCAAGAAGGCGACCTGCGGTCTCAAGCAGGAGACCGCCCGGGTTGTGTCATAGAGATTCAAGGCTCAAGCCCGCGGGACAAGCCGCGGTCTCAGATCGGAGACCACCCGGGTTGCATCGTGAAGATTAGCCAAAGTCACGTCCAAAAGGCAGGCCGCGGTCTCAAGCCGAAGGCCGCTCGTTTTGCATCATTGCCTTGGTCACGACATCTTCAGCCTCTGGTCAGACGGGTCGGAAGGGCAAGCCGCCAAGCCGCGCGGCTTCTTTCTTTTCTTCTTTGTGTATCCCGTCACCGCCTGCCCGTTTCTCCTGTACTCGGGCAGGCGGTTATTTTATCCCTGCCCATTCGGGCAGGCCCCCGAGCCTATAAATAGGGGGCGGCACTGTTCACAAGACACGCACACTCGAATCCGAAAGCTCGCTTGTTTGAGCTGCGGACTCGAGTTTCCGGTCTTGCGACTAGTCTAGCCGGCCGGCTTCTTCTTTACTGCACTTGTAACCCGCTGTAACCGCTTCTCTTTAATCAAAGGAAAGCCCGTCGCAGGAGTGGCTTTTGCCGCGGCGGGCGAAATCTGGCCTCGACCGCAGCTTGCGGTCTAAATTCTCTAACCAAATAGTAACCGATAATCCGCAACCTTCGACTTCCTTCGAAGGCGCACTTTTGAATCGAACATGCATGGTGTTTGTTGTTTGGCTCCTCATTATAGATGAAAAGCTCCAAAACCAAATTGGAGGGAATCCAAATTATTTGGAGAGAAACCTTTCATGAATGAAAGGATGAACCTTTAGTCCCACCTTGCTTATTAGCTCTCTAGCCAAAGAGTTTATATATGTTTTCACACCTTCTTATTTGTTCAAAAGAACAAAAGGAAAAACTATGAACCACACGCGCGCGCGCGCGCACGCACCGCACCGGACCGGATCCGGATTTCGGATTTCGGATTTCGGATTTCGGATTTGGGGACGAATTGAATTGTATTTTTTGTTCAAAATAGTTTCAGAGTTTTACTCAGAGTTGCGTCGATTAGAATTCGGAGCTGCGTCGAATAGATTTCGACGTAGCGTCGTCAAGCCGCTGAAGTTGGTGTGGCGTCGAATGGAATTCGACGCATGCGTCGATAGAACTCGACGCTTGCGTCGATAAGGCTTGCGTCGATAAGGCTTGCGTCGATAAGGCTTGCGTCGATAGGTCCTGCGTCGATAGAACTCGACGTAGCGTCGATACGATGTCGACGCAACGTCGATTTGCTTTCACGCGTTCCGCCGTTTTACGCGTTTTCTTAACCGCTCTTTTTACGCGTGTTTTACGCCATTACTTACGTTGGAAATATTCAACGTTTATCTTCCCAATTATGATCCTTCCAACTATAACCATAAATACTTATTATGGTTTTAATATTGCCGTTTTCCGAGATTCTTTTTCCGGCGATTTACTGTCTTTATATATTGTCGTTCTTCTCAGAAAGAATGATCGCTCTTAATCGCTCTCACATACGCTCTTCTGCTCTCTCTCTCTCTCTCTCTCTGTTTTGTCACGATCTTTTACGTGTCTCCTTTTCTTTACATTTGCTTCATCAAGTGGGAGTTCGGGTGCTTTGTGCTTCTTCGGTGTCCGCGCACATCGGAGTTTCGGGATCTAGCCGGGTGTTGTACCTTGGAGGAGTGAGCATCGGTTGAAAGCCCTGCCGGAGGGTGGTGCAACTTCTTTAGGGCAGTGATCACACGCCTTACCCAGGCTCGATTCTAAACTATATATTTCCTCTCTTTTATTTCTCATCCCTTCATGCAATTTTTTTTTATTATTGCTGATCATATATATATATATAGATTTATTGTTTTCTGCAAAATTTTTAAAACCAAAAAATTACATTATTTGTATATTAACATATGAATATAGAAGAAAATATTCCAACAAATACTGTAATCGGTAATAAAACTTATTTTCCTGTGTTGGGAAAACCTACTTGAATTGATGAATGATTTGATGATACAAAATAATAGTCACTCGGTTTTCTCTGAGCTCTCTTCGTGGACTAATTTGTCAAGACGAAAAAGCACTCTAGTGAGAATCGTTGAAGGGAAAGAAACATTGTGAAGCAGCTCAGAGCGTTTAAAACAAGACAAACATTCATTTGAAAATAAAAAGGAAGAATATATAGATTCAAGTCCTAGAATTTCTTAATTCTGACACAAGATACTTTGATGATAAGGCATAGAAGAGCACTTAGAATAATACGTATAGGAAGGGTTGAAAGACTGATTAAGTTCTCTTTGTTGTATTTGAGCATATTAGTTGAGCACAAGTAGAATCGTCAGCCAGCAATCGTCAACCGTCCATCTAATCATCAGTTTCAAGCAGTAGTAGATAATAGCTGAACGGATTGGTTAAGGGAAATTGCCAAGCTGCTTGCTTAGTCATAAACTGGTGACCGCTGAGAAGAGGAGATGGCTGACCATTGAGCAATGAAGAGAAGGATTTAATCATCGAGTGATCAGTGTCTTAAATGTAAGGCGATATAACACTGATCGTCGAGCGACTAACTTAATCATCGACCGTCAAGCAACATTGAGTAGAGCAACATTGAATTGTGAATCCTCGAGCAAGGATCTCGAGCGGTCATAACTTTTGATCTCTGAGCGCTAAAATTCAATATCCGAGTGCTGGGAGCTGAAGAAATCAACGAGCGAGCTATTCACTTAATCGTCAATGTTGAACAGTGATACTGATCGATTGGCAGGCATAGACCGACGAAACAGCTTGAACATAGCTGTTTTGAATAGTCATTGAAAATAACTCACTCCAGAGAGAAAAGAATAAAGCCATTGCTATGGGTGTATCTAGAATATTCAATGAAATAATAATACCTAGCTAAGCATTAGAAGAGAGAAAGAGTTGAATCTGTTGGGAAAAATCCCTTCGATTTTGTAGAGAATTGGTATAAAACCTTGTGGTATATTCACTTAAGAGGTAAATACAAGTATGGATACAAATATATAGGAAGAGAGAGGAGGAAGAAATCTTATACAAGAAATGTGGGACTAAAAGAGAGGAGAATAAATGGGCCTAATATATGGGCCTTTACATATGTTTTCTTATATTCTCAACACTCCCCCGCAAGCTGGAGTGTACAAGTCGTAGGCACCCAGCTTGGATAAGAACTGGTGGTATAATGGCCGAGGAAGAGCTTTAGTCATGATGTCAGCAACTTGTTTTGCAGCTGGGACATGTTCCAATTCTATCTTCTTTGACTGAACCTTTTCCCGGACAAAATGACAATCAACTTCAATATGCTTTGTCCGCTCATGAAACACAGGATTCTTGGCAATATGAATAGCGTTCTGACTGTCACAAAGAAGAGTTGTCGGAGAGGAGAGTTTGACACCCAAATCTCCCAAAAGTCCTTCAAGCCGGGTTAATTCAGATGCGACAACAGCCATAGCTCTATATTTAGCCTCAGCCGAGGAGCGAGCAACCACAACCTGTTTCTTGCTACGCCATGTTATAAGATGTCCACCAAAGTACGTACAAAAACCAGTCGTGGACCGCCTGTCATCTGGAGAGCCAGCATAGTCAGCATCTAAGTAAGCAAGAAGAGAAGGCGAGGTGGATGGTTTGTAGACAAGGCCTTGTCCAGGAGCGGTTTTCAAGTATCGGAGAATGTGCTCAACAGCTTGGAGGTGAGAAGTCCTTGGAGTGTGCATGAAGCGACTTACAACGCCGACGGCAAACGAAATATCTGGTCGAGTAACTGTAAGATAAATCAACTTCCCAACCAAACGTCGGTAGTACTTTGGATTCTCAAGGAGTTGATCAGTCTCAGAACCAGTTGCACATAATTTTTTATTTGAATCCATAGGGGTATCTGCAGGTTTGCAGCCAGAGAAACCTGCCTCTTGAAGTAAGTCAATGCAGTATTTCCGTTGGGACAGGACCAACCCATCGGGTCGACGAGCGACTTCAATTCCGAGGAAGTATCTAAGATTGCCAAGATCCTTTGTCTGGAACGCCGAGTTCAGATGCTCCTTGAGTTGTTGTATCCCAGAGATGTCGTCCCCAGTGATCAGGATATCATCAACATACACAAGGAGGATCACAGTTCCCGTGGGTCCTTTGATGAATAGAGAGAAATCAGCAAAGCTTCGTCGAAAACCAAGTGCCAGTAGGACTCTGCAGAATTTATCAAACCAAGCTCTCGGAGATTGTTTGAGGTCATAGAGAGCTTTCAGAATGCGGCAAACATAGGCTGCACGAGACTCCCCGTGGTCTCAAACCCGGGAGGTTGGTACATATACACTGGCTCCTGGAGATCACCGTTCAAGAAGGCGTTCTTAATATCTAACTGAATAAGAAGCCAACGGCGGTGGACAGCGACGGAGATCACCACACGAACAATGTTTAACTTGGCTACGGGGGAGAAGGTTTCGTCGTAGTCCAAGCCTTGTTGTTGAGTGAAACCGCGGGCGACGAGACGAGCCTTTAAGCGGTCAATAGTCCCATCGGCATTTTGTTTGACAGCGAAAACCCATTTGCAGCTGACACAGTGTTGCCGGGAGGAAGAGGTACCAGCTCCCAAGTGTGATTAGCTCGGAGAGCGACCATCTCTTCTTCCATCGCAACGCGCCACCTCGGATGGTGTAGCGCTTCCTGCACAGAGGTAGGGAGGGAAATGGAAGAAAGAGAGGTAGCAAACCGGTGAAGAGGTGGAGAGAGACGGTGGAGAGACACGTGGTTTGCCATAGGATGAGCTGTAGAGGCGGATGCTGGATCAACCGTTGATGGAGAAGCATTGGTAGCAGAGGGCGTCTGACGGGGACCATCCTTAGATTTACGACGAGAGTATACGTGAATGATGGGAGGAGGCTGTGTAGTAGATGGAGATGGTGGAGGTACCGTAGAGGGCGGAGATGGTGAGGGAGTAGTGTCCGTCTGAACAAAAGGACAAACAGTAGTGGAAGGTAATGTGTTTGAAACAGAGAGAGAGTGGAATGATTGATCTTCACAGAATGTAACATCAGGTGAGATAATGATTTTGCCGGTGGTTGGAGAGTAGCACACGTATCCTTTTTGAGTCCGAGAATAGCCGACAAACATATACTTGGCAGCTCGTGGGGCAAGCTTATCAGTAGGCGGACCGAGAAGGTGGACGTAGCAGACGCAACCGAAAACTCGAGGTGGAATAGGAAAGAGAGTAGTGGATGGGAAGAGGAGTTTTATGGGAGTGGCAAAGTTAAGAACGGAGGAAGGAATGCGGTTAATGAGATGGCAAGCAGTGGAGACGGCAAAGTTCCAGTATTCCGTAGGTACCCGCATTTGAACCATGAGTGCCCGAGCAACATCCAGAAGGTGACGATTTTTCCGTTCGGCGACGCCATTTTGTTGGGGGGTATAGGCACAAGATGTTTGGTGAATTATGCCAAACTCTGTGCAGAGAGTAGAAAAGGATCGGCCAGTGTACTCGCGAGCATTGTCAGTTCGAATTATTTTAAGTGGAGTGGAGAATTGTGTCCGTGATTCAGTCACAAAGGCACGAAACACAGATGGTAGCTCAGAGCGATCATGAAGTAAATATAACCAGGTAACACGGGTAATCATCAATAAAAGTTACAAAGTAACGATAGCCAGAAATACTTAGGACCTTATAAGGACCCCATACATCAGAATGAACTAAAGATAACGGAGTCGTGCTCTGGGTACATGAAGGGAAAAAAGAGGAACGATGTTGCTTGACGTAGATGCAGGCTTCGCATGTAAACTCGTGAAGAGGTACATCAGGGAGAGCTTTGCGGAGGACTGGAAGAGGAGCATGCCCAAGACGGCGATGCCAGTCAGCTGTGGAGACAGCCAAGAGAGTGGTAGGTGGGAGATCCAAGAGATAGAGCCCATTCATCAGCCGACCGCTACCAATGATACTTTGTGTGCGGAGATCCTGAAAAACAAAAGAAGAGGAAGAGAAGGTTACACAGCAATCAAGATCTTGTATCAAACGCTCACAGAGAGTAAGTTGAAAGGAGAGCCCGGAACATGAAGAGCGGAGGAGAGCGTTAGAGTGGGAGTGAGGTGCAGATCAGCAGCACCAGCAACCGGAGTAGGAGCGCCATTTGCGACAATATAGACGGCGGGTGAGACGTCTGTAGATACTGAGGTGTTTTCTGGGAGGTGATATGATGCGTCGCTCCAGAGTCCACGATCCAATGAGAACAGTGAGATAGGCAGGTTATACCTTCACTAGAAAAAGAGGCAACTGAGCCAAAAGAACGGACAAGACTGACTTGAAGCTGTTGGAACTGGGAGCGTAGGTCATCATATTCCTGTCGAGTAGGACCAGACTGATCGGCTGGTGAAGACGCAGCAGGAGGTGCCGAAGTAGCAGCAAGATGAGGAGGGAGACCATGCTTACGGTAGCAGGTTGTTTCACGATGACCGTCACGGCCACAGTAAGTACACTTTAAAGGAGGTCGGCCACCACGTCCTCGTCCCCGAGACGGGGGACGGCCACCGCGAGCAGAGGAACCAGGAGTAGGTGTTGGAAGGAGCTGCTGTTGGAGAAGAGCTGGAGAAAAACTTGGTGGGGCCTCAGATGGAGGTGTAACCTTGATAAGCATGGAGCAGACAGCAGACAGAGACTGTGTGGTAGTAGAGGAGAGTATCTGTAACAACCCCCAAAAAATAATACTAATAATAACTTGCTGTCTAGCCGCACCCCAGCCGCATCTCTGTTAAATTCCCAGCCGAACCCCCCCGGTTTAATCCCGCACACGCTAGGGTTCCCGCAGGCAGCGATCCCGTCCTGTCTCCCGTCTCGCGCGCGCAGTGCAGCCGCCGCCTGGTGCTCCTCCTCTCGTCGGCGCCGCTTCCAGCCCCTCCTGTCGTCGCCGCCTCCTCCTCGCGACAACTTCCTCCAGCCGGCGACAGTCCTCCTTCCCCTCTACTTCTTCTTCCTCCATGGAGCCAGCAACCCTTCTCCTCCCTCCAGCAGCAAGGTATCTCCTCCAAGGGACCGGCAGCCGCTCCTCGTGGACAGCAGCCACCTCTCTCCGACAGCCCCCTCCTTCTCTGATTTCGCCTAGGGTTTTGCTCGAACCCTCCTCCTCTCAGATTTTGGACTCGGATTCGGCTCCTTGAGCCCGATCTTGACTTCCTATTGGTAAGAAATTCCTTCTTCCCCTCCCATTTCAGATGTTTGCCCTCCTATATTCATCTAACCCCGGTTTATTTGTGATTTTCGGCGCTGATCGTCGAATCTATCAGCGGGATCTCTTCAAGACCTCTCCGATTTAGGGTTTCCGCAACCTAAGCGCCGCCAAGTCTCCGTCTCAGCGTGGAATTTCTTCTCCCCTCACCTTTAAGGGAGGTAAATCTGTTAATCCCCCTTTGTTTAATTTCCGCGTCATAGAATGCTTGAGTTAGCGTAGTAAATTATTCAGCTTCGTTTTCGTTGTGTTTGACCAGGTTCAAAATGTGGTTCTATTTTTGCTTGCGCCGCTTCGCCGCCGCCGTCAGATTTAGCCTCATTTAAGGCAAGTAGAGATTCTTCTCTCTTGCAAACATTGAGCTGCAATTCATGTGTTTGTTCTTATAATTATAGGTTTCACCTTTGAATCCACGTTTCATCAAATAAATTTAGATCTTAGATCCCTGATTTGACTTGTTAATAAATTGAGGTTTTCACGTGTTTGAAATGACACGAATTCGTGAACATGAATGATGTTATTTTGATTAGTCACCTAGATGAATGAATTTCTTATTTGATGGATAATTCAAGGAATGATAGATTGTTGAGCATGTGTAACAAGCGTCGTGATAATAATAGTAATGATCTCTGGTTAACAAGTATATGATCGGTGTTTTTCTATCATATTCGGATCGTACACATGTTTACTTAGAAGTTAATCGTGTCTTGAAATGGATCAACCTGAATGAATGTTTGGTATCCTAGAAAATGATATATAGTAATCTTATTACTCGTAAATACTTGAATCCGCAAGTTTCAAAACTCTCTATCGAGTTCTTTGAGTCATCAAATCTTGTTTCTAATGCCTGTCTGGTTCCAAGACATGGTTAAATAACGTTCTATAACTTGATTCCTCTTGTTTCACATTTATAAAATATACTCTTGTATATCTAAATCAGAATCTTGGTTACATGTCTTGATATGCTAGCAACCACGAAATCCTGCGCTAAGTCAATAATAACGTAAGTTAACATTGAAAGGTAGGGTTTAATTGATGAAACTCCTTGACTTGGATTCCCTCTTGAATCCCTAATGGGAACAAAGGACCGGTCGTAGCGAGCTTAAATTTTTGAATCACTAAGTAAATCTTGGAAGCTAGGGTTTAGGTGGTGCATTGTCTTGATTGCATGGTCACGGTAAGCAGGAAATACTCTTATTCTAGTAAGCCTTACACCCGGACATGAGTGTGAACCATGCGCGCCCACTATAAACACCTACGCATTTCATTGATTACAGCTTATGATTTTACATGATATTTTATCTGCTTATTCCTGAATCTCCGGCAAGTCTTGAATCTGAACCTGTATCTGAACCTGAAACTGTCTGAATCATGAATCCTTCAGTTCATTTATGTGCTTAGCAATCATTGAAAGGTAGTGTTAAATTGATGTGACGCCTTGAAGCGAGTTCCCGCTTACCTTGTAACGGGAACCAATAATGTCTTAGCAAGCCCAATTACTTTGATAAGCCTTGCATTTAGACTCCTGTTAGAATCTCGTGCATCAGAAAGAAACACTTGCACCTTTCAATGATTACAACTAATGACATTACGTGGCTGAATCTTTGTTGTGCCTCGGAATAACCTAATAATTCTGATTATTTCTATTCGTCTTGATTACTGTCTGTCTTGCTAGCTTTGCTTCTAATAAAACTGGTACTTATACATTGTTGTTTCTCTTGCTAGTTTGTAATTTACCTTGCTTATGTTATCAATGTTCTGAGGCTTTTCCTTCTTGTTTTGGATTTGCCTTAGTGTTTGCGCATGCGCCGCCTGCTCGCTGAGGCCGATCTGCGTCAAGCTTCAGGTTTTGTGTTTATGTTTCATTTCTTTTACAGTCGGATATTCTTTTTATGTAATAATTATAATCAGCCATTTTCTCTTGTTTCATGGACAACTGCTAGGCTAAATATTATATGTACTAGAATTAGACATGTTTGCATGTTCATTCATCTGCGATAATCACTGCATAAAAATCTGTTTCAAAACTTGTATTATGAGTTCTTTTGCAAAATGCATGTGCACCTGTTTCAAATTTATCATATTTCTAAAGCTTCCGCATAAAAATGATCTGTTTTACTCAAAAATATCTATTTTAAATCTATTTATCAGTATCTCTGCTTGCGCCTTAGCAGACATGGTTTTCCTTCCGCCCATGCCTGTGGCATCACGGCCCGCCCCGAAGCGCACTCTGACTCCTGTCGAGACGGGTCGTGACAGTTGGTATCAGAGCTAGGTTTGTTTCTAAAGATAAAGTATTTTGTAATTATCAAATATTTTGAATCTTTTTTATAAATATTTATACATGCATCATTTTTTCACGCACCTTGTCATTATCTGTTGTTCGCGGCTGAAACACGCACACACTCACTCATAAGCATGAGTAGTATGCACACGAATGTTAAGGGGTTATGGGCAAACTTAATATTTTTGTGCATATGAATTCCACTAGGATATACACCGCTTGCGAATATTAAATAGTTATGGGCAGTTTAATATTTTCAAGTGCGTTGGCATTAGAGACTTAATATGCATGACATGTTAAGTGATATGGGCGCTTAACATGGCATGTGTATCCATTCATTGCATTCATATCATAAATCATTGCACAAGTGTGAAGCCAAGAACAACAATAATGATTGTACACGCATGGATTTACTATTTGCTTGACATCGCACACGATCTCATGGTTGCACTTGAATGATCATTACCTAGAGTTGTCCAATGAAAATGCTGTAATTATTACATAATTTATGTACCTGACAGTAGGAAATGTGTTAGAATCTCAAGTTTCAAATCTCCGGTATTCGTAATCAGTGCTTCCTGTTCTGCTTGTCTATCGATCTCGTCTTATTCTCTAGTATCCCATTCTAGCTAGCTCTTAAGCGTCAACATCGCAAGTAAGTTACCCCCCTTCGTGCAAAGATTCTTCGCTCCAGAATTTTTGAGTCTTATCCCTCAATTCCGAGCTGAGTGAAGCAATTTATGTATCCCCTTAACCCAATCCTTCGTATCTGGCCATATCCGCTAAGATCGTAGAGTATCAAGTGCGCAAGCTTCGAAAGAAAATCATCCTTATGATAACTGTGTTATGAATGCATGAAAAGTCTGAGTAATTCTCTCGAGAACTTGAATCTAATATGCGAAGCAATTATCCGCAAAATTTTCTCTTGATCTTGGTAAGTCTCCGCGCTTGTCTCGCTTTCTGTTTCAGCATGCTCATAGTTAGCTTCCATGTCCTGATCTGTAAATCTTGTTTGGATTAAATGGCATCTGAATCGTCGCCATAAGAGGCCCCATCCAAGGGATCCTCAGAAAGTTTCGGGACGAAACTTCCTAAGTAGGGGAGAATGTAACAACCCCCAAAAAATAATACTAATAATAACTTGTTGTCTAGCCGCACCCCAGCCGCATCTCTGTTAAATTCCCAGCCGAGCACCCCCCCCCCCCCCCCGGTTTAATCCTGCACACGCTAGGGTTCCCGCAGGCAGCGATCCCGTCCCGTCTCACGTCTCCCGTCTCGCGCGCGCAGCGCAGCCGCCGCCTGGTGCTCCTCCTCTCGCCGGCGCCGCTTCCAGCCCCACCTGCCGTCGCCGCCTCCTCCTCGCGACAACTTCCTCCAGCCGACGACAGTCCTCCTTCCCCTCTACTTCTTCTTCCTCCATGGAGCCAGCAACCCTTCTCCTCCCTCCAGCAGCAAGGTCTCTCCTCCAAGGGGCCAGCAGTCGCTCCTTCTCGTGGACAGCAGCCACCTCTCTCCGACAGCCCCCTCCTTCTCCGATTTCGCCTAGGGTTTTGCTCGAACCCTCCTCCTCTCAGATTTTGGACTCGGATTCGGCTCCTTGAGCCCGATCTTGACTTCCTATTGGTAAGAAATTCCTTCTTCCCCTCCTATTTCAGATGTTTGCCCTCCTATATTCATCTAACCCCGGTTTATTTGTGATTTCCGGCGCTGATCGTCGAATCTCTCAGCGGGATCTCTTCAAGAGCTCTCCGATTTGGGGTTTCCGCAACCTAAGCGTCGTCAAGTCTCCGTCTCCGCGTGGAATTTCTTCTCCCCTCACCTTTGAGGGAGGTAAATCTGTTAATCCCCCTTTGTTTAATTTACGCGTCATAGAATGCTTGAGTTAGCGTAGTAAATTATTCAGCTTCGTTTTCGTTGTGTTTGACCAGGTTCAAAATGTGGTTCTATTTTTGCTTGCGCCGCTTCGCCGCCGCCGTCATATTTAGGCTCATTTAAGGCAAGTAGAGATCCTTCTCTCTTGCAAACATTGAGCTGCAATTCATGTGTTTGTTCTTATAATTATAGGTTTCACCTTTGAATCCACGTTTCATCAAATAAATTTAGATCTTAGATCCCTGATTTGACTTGTTAATAAATTGAGATTTTCACGTGTTTGAAATGACACGAATTCGTGAACATGAATGATGTTATTTTGATTAGTCACCTAGATGAATGAATTTCTTATTTGATGGATAATTCAAGGAATGATAGATTGTTGAGCATGTGTAACAAGCGTCGTGATAATAATAGTAATGATCTCTGGTTAACAAGTATATGATCGGTGTTTTTCTATCATATTCGGATCGTACACATGTTTACTTAGAAGTTAATCGTGTCTTGAAATGGATCAACCTGAATGAATGATTGGTATCCTAGAAAATGATATATAGTAATCTTATTACTCGTAAATACTTGAATCTGCAAGCTTCAAAACTCTCTATCGAGTTCTCTGACTCATCGAATCTTGTTTCTTATGCCTGTCTGGTTCCAAGACTTGGTTAAATAACGTTCTATAACTTGATTCCTCCTGTTTCACATTTATAAAATATACTCTTGTATATCTAAATCAGAATCTTGGTTACATGTCTTGATATGCTAGCAACCACGAAATCCTGCGCTAAGTCAATAATAACGTAAGTTAACATTGAAAGGTAGGGTTTAATTGATGAAACTCCTTGACTTGGGTTCCTTCTTGAATCCCTAATGGGAACAAAGGACCGGTCGTAGCGAGCTTAAATTTCTGAATCACTAAGATCCTGTGTGTCATAAGTAAATCTTGGAAGCTAGGCTTTAGGTGGTGCATTGTCTTGATTGCATGGTCACGGTAAGCAGGAAATACTCTTATTCTAGTAAGTCTTACACCCGGACATGAGTGTGAACCATGTGCGCCCACTATAAACACCTACGCATTTCATTGATTACAGCTTATGATTTTACATGATCTTTTATCTGCTTATTCCTGAATCTCCGGCAAGTCTTGAATCTGAACCTGTATCTGAACCTGAATTTGTCTGAATCATGAATCCTTCAGTTCATTTATGTGCTTAACAATCATTAAAAGGTAGTGTTAAATTGATGTGACGCCTTGAAGCGAGTTCCCGCTTACCTTGTAACGGGAACCAATAATGTCTTAGCAAGCCCAATTACTTTGATAAGCCTTGCATTTAGACTCCTGTTAGAATCTCGTGCATCAGAAAGAAACACTTGCACCATTCAATGATTACAACTAATGACATTGCATGGCTGAATCTTTGTTGTGCCTCGGAATAACCTAATAATTCTGATTATTTCTACTCGTCTTGCTTACTGTCTGCTTTGCTAGCTTTGCTTCTGATAAAACTGGTACTTATACATTGTTGTTTCCCTTGATAGTTTGTAATTTACCTTGCTTATGTTATCAATGTTCTGAGGCTTTTCCTTCTTGTTTTGGATTTACCTTAGTGTTTGCGCATGCGCCGCCTGCTCGCTGAGGCCGATCTGCGTCAAGCTTCAGGTTTTGTGTTTATGTTTCATTTCTTTTACAGTCGGATATTCTTTTTATGTAATAATTATAATCAGCCATTTTCTCTTGTTTCACGGACAACTACTAGGCTAAATATTATATGTACTAGAATTAGACATGTTTGCATGCTCATTCAACTGCGATGATCACTGCATAAAAATCTGTTTCAAAACTTGTATTATGAGTTCTTTTGCAAAATGCATGTGCACCTGTTTCAAATTTATCATACTTCTAAAGCTTCCGCATAAAAATGATTTGTTTTACTCAAAAGTATCTATTTTAAATCTATTTATCAGTATCTCTGTTTGCGCCTTAGCAGACATGGTTTTCCTTCCGCCCATGCTTGTGGCATCACGGCCCGCCCCGAAGCGCACTCTGACTCCTGTCGAGACGGGTCGTGACAGTATCTGAGCGCGAACGCTATGTAGATGAGGAGGTACGCTAGAGAGTAGCATAACAATGGTCACTGCCTCTTTCTGGGATCGCTGGATAGCTAGATCCGGAGCGGGAGGTTGATGCTGAAGCCAAGCCTCATGAAGAGTCTTTGCCTTGGCGACATGAGAGAGCATGTCATCGGGCGTGCCAGGCTTAAGGTTCTAAAGGTCAGATATGATGTCATACAGATGTTGGAGACTGTTCTGCCCAGAGTAGAAGGCATGAAGTTCATCCCACGTGTCTTTGGCGGTATCATGGTACATAGCCATCCTGTACGGCTCGGAGTCCATGGAGTTGAGAAGCCACGTTTGGACACGACCATCATCCTTAAGCCAGTCAGCAGTAGGCTCAGTAGTAACCTGGGTTAAGTGATGAAGGAGCCCTTTGGTCTGTAAGACTCGACGCACCGAGTGCACCCATTCCACAAAGTTACGCTTCCCGGTAAGTGAGATAGTGGTAATTCGAAGTTCGTCACGAACATCGGAGATCGGAGCAGCAGTCGGAGCAGGCGACAGAATGGTAGTGGAGGAGGAATCTTCGAGGGCCATTGGAAGAGAAGTCGGCTAGAGACAAGGAGCAGCGGCCAGAGAGGAGCCCGCGGCGGCAATGGCAGCGAACAGAGCAGCGGCCAAAACAGAGCAGCACAAGACCGCTTGACCAGGGGCGATCGAGCAGCGGCAAGAGCGGTCTCGGCAGGTCGCAGAAAGCTCGGGGAGGTCGCTCGAGTTGGCGGTCTAGGCAGGATTGGCGGTCTTGGCAGGAGGCTCGCAGATCGAAGTAGACGCGACCTTGGCAGGAGGCTCGCAGATCGCAGGAAGCTCGCAGATCTTAAACGATAGGCGAGCAGGCCGCAAGCCGCAGCGAGCAGAAGAGGAGACCGCACGGCAGCAGATGAGAACGCGCAAGAGACAGTCGCAGCGAGCAGGAGCGGAGATCGCACGGCTTGAGATCGTTCGAGCCTTTGCGGAGCATCGGAGACCGCGCGAGCTGCTGCGGGCAGAGCAGAGAAGCGGAATGAGGAGGAGATGGGTCCCACGCGCCAAAGGAAGCAGGCTATAAAAAGACAAGAAGAGGAGAGGGAAATGTGGGAGCAATGCTGGAAGCAGCGGCAGGTGGAGCGGTCTCAGAAAAGGAGACCGCGAGAGGTCGACAGGAAAGGGGGGGTGGGCGGTCAGAAAATGGGAGACCGGAAATTTTGGACCGAGCCCTCTGATACCATGTCAGAATTGGTATAAAACCTTGTGGTATATTCACTTAAGAGGTAAATACAAGTATGGATACAAATATATAGGAAGAGAGAGGAGGAAGAAATCCTATACAAGAAATGTGGGACTAAAAGAGAGGAGAATAAATGGGCCTAATATATGGGTCTTTACATATGTTTTCCTATATTCTCTAACAGATTTGATAGTACAAATGTTAGTACACTCAAAAAAACTTGGCTGCCCGTTAACTACAGATCATGGAGATAATGGCCCGTGAGAGGAGGAAAAGGTGGAAACGTGCATAGTGGAAAGAGTGTTGGCTTCAAGTTGGTTTTTCCTTATTACTATATTTATTAGTGGCTTGTAAACCGTGAATTTTGTTTTTTTGGTAACTTATAAAAAGCTTGTGATTGTTTGTATTCTATGCATAAAAAATGTAGTTTGTGGGTTTTGATCGGTAATTTATATAATTAAGAGTGTTTAGTTGTCTGCATTCTTTTTTTACTCTCATTGTTTCTTATGTTTTGATACTCGAGAGTGAGTCAAAGAGATTTCGTTTCTTCCTCCACTAGAAGAGAGTTTTTTCGTCCGAAGTTAGAGAAATCATATCACGATTTCCAACAAATTGGTATCAGAGCAATGGCAAATTCCGGGAGTTTATCGTTAGGATAAATATCACTACCACGATTCACGAAGATGAATTACGACAATTGGAGTATTCAGATGCGGTCACTACTGGGGGCACAAGATGTGTGGGAAGTCGTTGAAAACGGATTCACCGAAGTAGCAGAGATGGCAGGCATGACGGCATACCAACTAAAGATGTTGAGAAATACGCGAGCGAAGGATAAAACCACTCTCTACCCGCTGTACCGAGAGATGAAGGAATCAGAAGGTGTATCTGATTACATCACGCGTGTGCAAACCGTGGTGAATCAGCTCAAGCGAAATGGTGAGATGTTGAACGATGCGCGAGTCATAGAGAAGATACTACGGTCATTAACTAATAGTTTTGAGAAATTTGTGTGCGCGATCGAAGAGTCAAAGGATCTCGGCACATTAACAGTTGATGAGCTCGTCGGCTCTCTCGAGGAACACGAGCAACGAAAGAAAAAGAAGGATACACTCGAAGAATCTCTTCAATCCAAGGAGACAATTAAAGACGAAAAGGTACTCTAATCGGACATCGTCGATCGGGCATTCGCCGATCGAGGACTCGTTCGCAGACCGAGTACCAGATCACCGACCAGAGAACAGAACGTCGACTGTCGTTCTCTGTTGCAGCGGTCGCAGATCAATTAGAGATCGTCGTTCTCCGACGAAGATGTAGTCGATCGCTGACCAAGCTATCCAATCTGTACCAACTGAAGAAAGATTTTGCGTTCGTCGTTCAGCGACCGAAGCTCAACGTTCGCCGACCGAATGTGATTGACATTTTGTTTAGATTCGAAAAGAACTGTTGTAGAGTCAAAAAGATGAAGTCACTTTCTGCCACCCTCTATCTCATTAGGACTGGAGCAAAAATTAAATAGGTTATAGTAACGATAGAGGACTTGAAGATCAAAAAGAGAGAGAGAGAGACACTCTCTTAATGTGGAGCAATCTCCCTTCTCATCTCCAAACCCTAATTTCTCTGTCGGTTGTAACTCTCTCCTATCCTCCCTAACTCTCTCCTCTCCTAACGGAAATAACTCTCTAATGATGTAAATTGTATCTCTCTTCTTCTTCTTCTTCTTAAGACAACTAAAAATCACCTTATTTCCTTGTGTTCGTTCACCTGTTGTAAAGTGGTTACAGGATCTCCCTTCAAAAGATCTGCAAAGGTTCATGGTCTCCTAGCATAAAGAATTAGTAAGGGTTACTAAATCTCCCTCTACAAGATTAGAGCAATGGTTACTGAGTCTCCAGTGTAGAAAGACTCTAAAAAAGGTTATGGAGTCTCCGGATATAAAAGACTATGACAGGCCATACAGGTGCATCCCACAATTGTGGAAGAGTGGAGTACCCAGATTTATTGGGGAAATGCTATAAAATATCTTGTGACGTAGGAACGTCGGGATAGAGGATGGAGCCTTCCGGCCTTAGTCTTCCTCACGGGAAGGGGAAGCGGACGACGAGCACGGGTCCTTCCAGACGGGTTTCTCTCGCACGGAGAGGAGGCGGCTAGGGCTTTGGGAAAACTCCTTGATCATTCAAAAACTGAGCACACAATAATAACTCCCACCTCTTATACTATGAGGGGAAGACCACACCTGCTAATAGCACACCACATAATAGGATCAAAATAAGCAAATACAAATAGAAAATACAACTAAAGTTCAACATGAAAGGAAATTAATTAAACGGTTCGAGGCTTCCAAAGTGGGTCGAACTTCTCAAGCCACGCGATTCCGTCCTTGCCGGGAGTTGCGTCCATTGCGGGTGCGTCGGCCACGGTACGTCCTTCATCATTCGCCCCCTCTTGGGAAGCACTCGACCTCGAGTGCTCTGGGTAAAGCGGGATGTCCGGGTAGAAAGGGGACAAATCGCTCACGTTGAAGGTCTTGGAGATGTTGAGACTCGGCATGCCAGGGGGCTTTGGTGTAAACAATGGAGAACGGCGTGGGACCGGCAGAGCTGTGCACGACATTATTATAGGCAAATTCAGCTTGTGCGAGGGCGTGATCCCACTGCTTCGGGCGATCTTGGCAAATGCAACGAACGAGGTTCCCCAAAGTCTTGTTAACGACTTCGGTTTGGCCGTCCGTTTGAGGATGGGCGGAGCTACTAAACTGGAGGGAGGTGTCAAACATCTTCCATAACATCGTCCAAAAGTGGCCAAGAAACTTGGGGTCACGGTAGGACGTGATAGTGGTTGGCACGCCATGCAAACGAACCACCTCCCGGAGGAAAAGCCGTGCAATGTGAGACGCATCTGACGTCTTGCGACAAGGAAGAAAATGTGTCATCTTGGAGAAGCGATCCACCACGACAAACACCGAATCAACCCCACGTTGCGTACGCGGAAGACCCAAGACGAAATCCATGGAGAGATCTTCCCAAACGCCAGAGGGGACCGGGAGGGGTGTATAGAGTCCAGTGTTGTGTGCCACTGAGTGCCCTCACCGCCGCCCTCGGTAGTATAAGAGGTGGGAGTTGTTGTGGCCACTGTTGGCACACAACACTTTCGAACGAAGTTCCCCACGTCCTTTGCTAACTGTGGCCAGAAATAGCGCTCCTGGAGGCTAGCAAGTGTCTTGTCTCGGCCCAGGTGGCCACTGAGTCCGCCCCCATGTAAATCGCGAATGAGCTTCTCCCGCAAGGAGGTGCGGGGAACGCACAGGCGGTGGTCCTTAAGCAAGAACCCATCAAGTAATAGGAAACCACCATGTGAGCAGCCCAACGAACAGGCGCGCCAAACCTCTTGGAAATCAGTGTCGTCGGCATACAAATCGGCGAGGGTATCAAAGCCGATGATTTCGTGGTGCATAGTTGCCAACAAACAGCTCTGCCGGCTAAGTGCGTCGGCGACCACATTTGAAGCCCCCGGTTTGTGATGAATAATATATGGAAATCGTTGGAGATAAGAGGTCCAACGAAGGTGCATTCCGTCCATGCGCTTCTGACTGTTGATAAACTTGAGAGCTTGGTGGTCCATGTACAAAATGAACTCCTTGTGCAGCAAGTAGTGCTCCCAATGCTTGAGGGCCCGGACGACGGCATAGAATTCTTAGTCATAAACGGCCCATTTCCGCCTGGCATCAATTAGTTTCTCGCTGAAGAACGCAACCGGACGCTTGTCTTGGGAGAGAACCGCTCCTATGCCAATGTCGCTGGCGTCACTCTGCACTTCAAAGAGCTTATCAAAGTTGGGTAGCGCCAAAACCGGTGCCGAGCTAAGCTTCTGTTTGATCAAGTCGAAGGATCGACTGGCCTCTTCCCCCCATAAGAACCGCCCCTTCTTCAAACAATCGGTCATTGGTGCCGAGATGGTGCTAAAATCACGTATGAACCGGCGGTAGAACGTGGCTAGGCCATGGAACGACCGCAACTCCGAGAGTGTTGTTGGGGCCGGCCAATCTCGGATCGCCTGGATCTTCTCTTCATCAACTCGGATGCCGGCCGCACCCACAATAAAGCCCAAAAAAATCAGCCGCGGAGCGAGGAAGGTACACTTTTTGAGATGAATAAATAGTTGGTGCTCCGCCAACACTCCCAACACAGCACGAAGATGTGATAGATGATCCTCTCTGCTCTTGCTAAAGATCAGGATGTCGTCAAAGTAGACGACGACATACTTCCCCAGAAATGGTCTCAGTACCTATGTCATGAGGCGCATAAACGTACTTAGAGCGTTAGATAATCCAAAAGGCATTACCTTCCACTCGAAGAGACCGTCCGGCGTTTTGAAAGCCGTCTTCCACTCATCACCCGGCTTGATGCGGATTTGGTGGTACCCGCTGCGCAAGTCTATTTTTGAAAAGAATTTGGAACCATCCAGCATGTCCAACATGTCATCAAGGTGCGGTATGGGAAAGGAGTACTTGATGGTGATCCAGTTGATTGCGCGACTGTCGACGCACATCCTCCACGAACCGTCCTTCTTGGGTACCAGGAGGGCCGGGACCCCGCAGGGGCTGAGGCTCTCGGAGATGAACCCCTTCTTCAACAACTCTTCCACCTTCTCACGCAAGATGTCATGCTCCTTGGGGTTCATGCGGTAGTGAGGCAAGTTCGGAAGGCTAGCTCCCGGAATGAGGTCGATCTGGTGTTGTATATCCCGAAGAGGAGGGGGATGGTCGGGTAAGTCCTCTGTCCTGATGGCTCGGAACTCGTGCAGCAGTGCTCGCACGTCCGAGGGTGCGGCTTCCGCCTCCTGCCCGCTAGTGGTGTACAAGCCGTATGAGACGAGGGCTACCACCTCTTTGGCCTCTGCAACGTCCCGCTCAAACAGAGAGGAGTCTTCATGCATCACCAACAGACTGCGCCCCTTATCTGAAGGCGGACCGGCTTCGGGTTTCCCTCCGACCCGGGCAAAAATGTGGATCTTCTTGCCCACCCAAGTGAAGAAGTAGACATTCTCGCGGCCCTTATACGAAACATTCGTGTCATACTGCCACGTCCGCCCCAAGAGTAGGTGGCTCGCGTCCATCTCCACGACGTCGCACCAAACGTCGGCCTGGTAGTGCTTTCCAATGGCAACAGGAACGTGGGAGCGGTGGATGACCCGCACCGAGGGGCCGCGCTGTATCCAACCGATGGAATAGGGGTGCGGGTGAGGCTCGGTCGGTAGCTGCAAGTAGGAGACCAGCCGGATTGCAACAAAATTCTCACAACTGCCATTGTCAAATGAGACATCACAGATCTTCCCCTTGATGTTGCAGTAGCTCCGAAAGACATTGCTACGTTGGACGTGTTCATCAAGCCGCGGTGTAAGGAGTAGACGATAAACCACGCACGCGGCGAAGTCGCCCTCCTCGTCATACCCATTGTTCGATTCAAAAGTGCGCCTCCGAAGGAAATCGAGGGTTGCGGGTTATCAGTTACTATTTGGTTAGAGAATTCGGACCGCTAGCAGCGGTCGAGGCCGGACTTCGCCCGCCGCGGCAAATGCCACTCCTGCGACGGGCTTTCCTTTTATTAAAATGAGGCGGTTACAGCGGTTATAAATGTAGGAAAAGAGAAGCCGGCCGGTCAGACAGTCCGCAAGACGGGAAACTCGAGACCGCAGCTCAAACAAGCGAGCTCCTGGATTCGAGTGTGCGTGTCTTGTGAACAGTGTCACCCCCTATTTATAGGCTTGGGGGCCTGCCCGAATGGGCAGGGATAGAATAACCACCTGCCCGGGTACAGGAGAAACGGGCAGGCGGTGACGGGATGCACAAAGAAGAAAAAGAAAGAAGCCGCGCGGCTTGGCGGCTTGCCCTCCCGACCCGTCTGACCTGAGGCTGAAGATACCGTGACCAAGTCAATGATACGGATCGAGCGGTCTCCGGCTTGAGATCGCGGTCCGCCTTCTGGACATGGCTTGGCTGATCTTCATGGTGCGACCTGGATGGTCTCCGATCTGAGATCGCGGCTTGTTCCCCGGGCTTGAACCTTGAGTTTCTATGTCTCAACCCGGACGGTCTCCTACCTGAGACCGCGGATAGCCTTATTGCCTTGGCTCTTGATTACCTTCAATCTTGGGGGCGGTCCGAAATGACATCAGACCACCCGACCTGCTTTACCCTGAACTGAGAGCCACTGATCCTGGAAACCAGCGGCCTGACCCAGCAGTTCGCCCGGTCCGAGAATGATCCAACCCGAGAAGCGGTTTTCCGGGTAAACATAATCCCCGCATATTTTCAAATCCCAAGAGAAATTTCGAAAATATTAGCTTTAGCCGGGAGACCGCTTCCGACTTGCCCTGAATTCTATAAGAGAGCCAGAGAACTCATTCTGCAGAGTTTTTTCTGGAATCACGGGATATTGCTCGCTATTTGCGGTTAGAGTTTTCAAGACCGGTAACTCTTCAACGATGGGCTTCCTAGACACCATGTTAGACCGCGTGGTCCCTGCCGGTGATCAGAAGGAGGAATGCAAGAGGCGCGAATCAACGGAGAAATTGAGGAAGGACAAGGAAAAACAGAACCGGAAAGACCGGAAAAAGAGGGGGCGGTCTGAGAAAACCGCGGCGGATAGTTTCAAGGCTGATGTGGACTCAACAATCTCCAAGACTCCTGCAGAGCCTACAGCGGAGCATTCGGGGCCTCCCCCTAGCGATTCGCTGATTCCTCTCAGAGACCTTGGCCAACAGGCCGTCAGCCCGCTGAACAAAGGGGAGGCTGCCCCTTCTAGAAAAGTTGACTCCGGCAGCCCTTTAAAGAAAGTCGGCGGGTCCGACTCGTTCGGCATGGAAATCACTCCATCCGGAAATCCTCACTTGTTAGTTAAAGATTTGGGGGAGGAGGCGGTTAACTCTCCGAGGCCGGGCGAACTGGGTACCCCTCTCCCCTCTGTCCGTGGACGACTATCCCAGCCCCTCCAAAGAAGTTAGTCCAGCTCCGGGTAAGAAAGAGAAGAAGAGAAAAAAGTCCGGGACAGTGACCGACCGAATAACCAAGAAGGTGAAGAGGCTGGCCTCCAAGGAAAGGGCGGCTTTTAAGAAACCGGCTGAGTCCCGCCTCCAGACCAATCCGCGACTAAAAGAGGAGCTTGGCCTAGCGACTCCCCCATCTGCTAAGGTAAATGACTCGCCGGCTACCCCTGATGCGAAATCGGGCAGCCTGTTTCCGGACTCGGCGAGTAGCTTATCACTTAATGGGATCTTTCAGGATATGGATGAGCTGATGGGGCGAGATAAGCTTCTCGACAGCCCGATGGCTTCAAAGCGAACTGCCCCTGTTACAGATAACACAGCCCAGCCTGAGGAGACCGCTCAGACGGAGGCCGAAGAGCGAGAAGCTGCTGCCCGGACCGGCTTGGAGGTCGAAGAGAAAGCGAGGGAACTCGGAGAAGTGTTGAAAGTGCGGGCGGAGGTTCCCCCGGTGATGACCGGGGAGGAGATAATGATGGTGAAGAAGGAAGGGGCGGAACGGGCTTTAAACAAGCCGCTGCGGCCTGATCCTTTTGCGCCAGGTAAGCGCCCCACGGATTATAAAGCTATCCGCTTCTTCATTCCGCGGCCTCGTCGTAATAAATTACTAAACCCACCGCCGAGCTTTTTTCCCTTAGCGGCCTGGTCCTCTTCCGCTAGGCAGAGTACGGAGAGACTCTGGCGTGAGCAACGACGGAGGATGGACCCGGAACAGTCTAAGCGGCCTGTGCGCCCAGGCATTGATCTTATATTTATGTCCATTTTTGTATATATATGGCGTTGCATGCTCTTGCTTTTTATAACCGCGCGGCTTCTTGCAGATAGCGAGGATCAGATTGCGAAGCCGGGCGACCTTGAGGCCAGCCTGCCTCCATTAGTTCCCCCGATATCAACCTGTGTAACGACTTCGCAAGAAGGGCCGCAACTGTTTGGGCATCTAGAGGAAGATCTAGCAAACCTGAGGGCCTGTTTGAAGGAGGTGGAAGACCGGGAGGCCGCCACTCGGACCGCTTTGGAGGCCGAGCGAATGGCAAGGAAAAAGGCTGAAGAGGCGTTGAAGGCGCAGATGGAGATCGACAGGAAGTCCAGGACAGAAAAGGAGAACGGCCTGGAGATTCAGCTTGAGGTCGCGCGAGCTGCGGTGGAGGCTACGCGAGTTGTAGTGGAGGCCGAGAAGAGAGCCAAGGTGGCGCAAGTCGCTACTCTGACCGCTCAGCTCGAGAAGGAGAAGAGAGCGTCTGCTAAGTTCGAGGATGACTCGAGATATTACCAGGATAAATTCCTGCGGTTAACTAGGGAAGTCACTTCGGGCCGGCGAAGTATGAATGATGGGATGCAGGTTGCTAGCCGCCAAACTGTTGGGGCGGGCTCAAATCCTCCCCCGGTTCGGGCGGCTGATCCAATGATTGATGAAGCCACCGCAACCCCCCGTATGATCGTCGCTACGCGGGTTGAAAGGGATGCCGGGCGGCTTCATAGCACAATCAACCACATCCATTATCATACCAGCCAGATTTACTCCCTTCTGAACACCACCAGCGACCAGGTCGCGCGACTGCATAGAGAGGACGTCTCCCCAGAACACCGCCAGCCGTGAACGGCTTTTTAGAACAATTTTGTATTATGAATGCAGCTTGTTGATTTCGGCCTCTGTTTAGACAATGCTTCTTTTTACTTTATGTCTTTTATTTGAATAACCCGTGCGGGTTCTTGTTTAGCCGCTGTGTTTGTGTTCTGTTTAGATCTTCTGTGTTTTATCCGAGCTGATTACAGGTTGCGCGATCTGTGATGTATGCTTGCTCCTGATTTCTTGAATGTCTTTGGTTCTTTTTGTTTTTCTGATAAATCTGACCATGCAGGCCGTTGGCCGCGCGGTTAGAATGTATAGCCACGATATATTTTTACTATTTGCAGATCGTCAAAATCTATAAGTAGGGACTTTTTCGAAGTCATTTTCACGATTTCAAATGGCGCGATCTAAGAACAAGTAGCAGCGGCCTGTTAAGGTTAAGGTCGTCCGAGCAGACGCGGCCTTGGCTTTTCACTCGGCGGACCATCCAGAGTGTCGTCTTACTCAGAGCGAACTAGACGAATTCGTTGCAAAACACATGGCAGGGAGTAATCTGCTCGCACGGCTTCCTTTGCGCGATGAGCGGATCAACTCTTCCAATCCGCACCAAATAGCCGTTCCGGTCGACCACTTTGAATATGGCTTCAAATTTCCGCTGCCACTTGAAGTCATAGCCATTTTCGACCATTACGGGGTTGTACCCGGCCAGCTTCCACCGAACTCCATCGCTTCTATATATAGTTTTATTTCATACCTGCGGTTCGAGCGAACCAGATTTTCCCTTGATCTGTTTAGGAAATTTTTCTCGGTGCGGGCTGTCTCCGACGTGGTGACTTCAACTTTCAGGGGGCACCTCTACTTTGGCTGCCACGGACTGAAGATCGTTAACCTGGCGAACAAGGTCTCGGACTGGTCGGAGCGGTTCGTAATGCTCGAAGGCAACTTCGGGCTGTTGCAAACCAACCCGCAAGTTCGGGGGGAAGAGGCTTTTCAAATCCCCCAGGTTGGAAAGATCGAGATGGACACCTTCACGTTTCTTGAGAACGAGCGGTTGGACATCAATCATTACATCCCGCTGTTCTCAGAGCTAGAGGACGTCCTCCCCGAGCATAGTAAGTTCCACTAGACCGCTTGCATATGACCGCGCGGACTGCTTTATTTAAACTTCTGATTTTACCTTGCAGCTGCCCACATCGTCCCTGCGAACAAGCCGGTCACTCCGGCAGGCCCGGTTTTGACCCAGAGAGAAAAAAGGCAGCGGCGAAATAGGTCGCCATCATCAGAGGAAGAGGGCCCGGCTTCTCCTGATGAATACGAACTTCTTCGTTCCTGCGGAAACCCGCCCGACCTGCAGGGCAACCCGACTGTCCTCTGGCATAGGGATGGGAGCCGCATCCGGGTATCCACTGCACTTCCTCCATGGGGAAGTGACAAGATTAACCGCCATGCGCTAGCCGCCGGGGCCGCTATGTATGGTCGAAAGACTTTAAAAAAGCTGAAGAAAACTCTGGAAGAAGAGCTTCCCCGGCTAGCGGCGCAAGCCGGCGCATGGGGGTTCGCGGCCAATCACTTCATGGCCTTGTCGTACAGGCGGTTGGTTTCTGTCCAGAAATATCTGGAGAAGAAGCACGAGGAGCAGGTCGCGGAGAATGTGCGGCTTCAAGAAGAGAATGCGCGACTTCAAGAAGTCGTGGCGGTGAGTTTGACAAATGATGACGCGGCTTCTTTTGTTCAGACCGAGCGACCTAATTTATTTTTCCTTTCTTGCAGAAACAATATGAGATGACCAACCCGGCCTTCCAAGACGAGGTGTTGTCTCATGTGGCCCAAGGGATCAACAAAGCTTTGGGTCTTATGGAAGACCGGGGCGGTCTGTGCGAAGGATTCGGGGGTACTACTTTCTCCGACCTCTTCCCTGCTTTGAAGGTCCAACTTGATGAGATCAGCCGAAGGCAAAAAGGAAAAGCCAAGGTGGGCGAGGAGGCTGAAGCCGATGCGGGCAGGGAGATTGTACTTCATCAAGGAGGTGATGGAAGTGGTGAAGCCGCTGAGGAGGTCGACGAGGATGATGATGCCGGCGATGATGATGATGATGAGGACAGCTTGTCCTCTGGAACAACTGGCTCCGCTAGTAAGACCGGGCGGTCTAGTGGTAGTGATTCATCGGATTCTTCTTCCACGTCAAGTGAAGGTTATTCGCCCGACGTTGATGTTGATGGTGTGGACTCGAGTTCTCCTGTCAAGAAGAAGAAGAAGTCGGCAGACTAATGCCCTTGTCTTGATTTTATTTTTTGTGTAACCGCCGGTCTCTTTTTGTTAGCCGGGCGGATAATATTTTGTTAACACATTTTGAAGAATGAATAGAAATTTTACCTGTTTAATTGTCCTTCTATTGTTACTTACTTGTGGCTGATGTCTTGTCTCTTTTCTTTCTTTTTACCTTTTGCTTTTTATGATCTAGCCGTGCGGTTATCCTGATCTGAGTATAAGTGATAATTTTGATGATCTTTGGACGATCTATATTCATCCTGTGCGGTTACTCATTTAGACCTCCGGATATCCGATATCCGATAATATGATCCATAACGGATAGACTCGTGCGACTGCAATTCAGACCGGGCGGTTTTTTATCAGTCAGAGATACCTTATCCTTGCTGGATATAGATAATGAATAACAACTTTGAGCGGTTTGGATTCAACCCCTGGCGAGTAATCAACTGTATCTAGAGATAACTTTTACTAAGAAACGGCTCAGCCCGTCGATCGGTTAGAAGCATAATCCGGGCGATCACATAAAGAATATCCAGCTTAATTAATTATAAAAGATAGATAGTACTCGCCCGGTTAGAGTACAACCCGAGCAATATATGCAGCTCAAGAAATATCTAATTTAATAAAATGGAGAGGTAGATAAAACCCGCCCGGTTAGAATGCAACTCGGGCAATCATATAATTAGCTCCAGAAATATCCAACTTATAAAAGATGGATAAACCCGCCTGGTTAGAATCCAACCCGGGTAATATTTTCAGATCCAGAAACATCTAACTCAGTAAAAAATAGATAAGTCCGCTCGGTTAGAATGCAACTCGGGCAATCATATAATTATATCCAGAAATATCCAAACTTATATTCAGTCAGACCGCTCGGTTTGAAAATTCAGACCGTCCGGTCTTAATATCACAACTAGGGTAGACGAACACCTGCACCTGTTTTGATTATATTTTCCTCGAATGGTTTGGATAAGAAACCACAAGAGGTGAATGCCTTCCTGTAGGAAAAAATGAATAATCTACAGGCTCAGATGACCAAATGGGCAGGTGGGCCTTGGCGGCAAACATTGCTTTCCTCAAGTGGTCAAAAGAGCTGTAGGGAAAAAAGAAAAAATATGTACAGACTCAGATGACCAAGTGGGCAGGTGGGCCTCGGCGGCGAACATTGCTTTCCTCAAGTGGTCATAAGAGCTGTAAGCGACTCATCTGCTCTCTTGCCTAGGGTTACAAGCCGAGTTGATCAATTGGGCAGGTGGGCCTCGGCGGCGAACATTGCTTTCCTCAGAGAGATCAACTCAGTTGTGGGCCCAACTAGGCTCCGTTTCGAGAGTTCCTAAGAGTATTCGATGGTCACAGGCTATGATGATCAGTTGGGCAGGTGGGCCTCGGCGGCGAACATTGCTTTCCTCAGAAAGATCATCAAAGCTGTAACTATATCCCTTTCGGGGTACGATAGAGCTGACAATCACCTAGACCTCCCTTGAAGCAGGGGTGTGTCAGATATCGACCGGGGATCCAAAGTTCTGAAGATCACCGCAGCGGAATTGGCAAGCTACCACTACATGTGTGCGAAAACTCCCCGCATCACATGGTCTTGGTGGGTTTTACGCTATGACTACAATCCGAGGGGGTTCGAGCAGAATTTGGCGATATCTCAGAGGTTCAGGGAGTGAGATACGTATATACATATATATTAATAATGCAGAGCACCATTTGGACAAGGAGAAGTGTCAGTATAGGGCCTTTCATTTAATATCAAGAAATGTAAAGAATAAAAGAGATATTTTAAGGATAAAATCATTTAAGATCGTCACCGCTCCAGGTGTGTGAGATGTCTTCTCCTTCGCTGGTTTGGAGACGGTAGGCCTCATTCTTTAATACCTCTTTGATAATAAAAGGCCCTGCCCAGTTGGGATTCAGCTTTCCAACATTACCAGATCTGGCCGCAGCATCTACCTTTTTTAACACCAAATCCCCAACTGCAAACTGCTTTACCCTGATATTTTTGTCAAAATATTTTGCCATCCTCCTCTTAACTTCTTCCTGCCTGATTGTTGCCTCGTCCTGAAGCTCTTCGATCAGATCCAGACTATACATGATGGCCTCATCGTTGTATTCTACCCATGCTTCTCCTCCCTCTTTTGCATAGACAACTCTTGGAGTGACCACCTCAAACTCTACAGGAACAACAGCCTCCGAGCCATGAGATAATTTGAATGGTGTCTCCCCTGTAGCTGAAGATGGGGTAGTGCGAAGAGTCCAAAGGATGGAGGGAAGTTGGTCTGCCAAATTTCCTTTTTGATTCAAAACTCTTTTCATCAGGAGTTGCTGAATTCGCCTGTTTGCAGCTTCTACTTGACCATTGGTCCTTGGATGATGTACTGAGGCGAACCGAAGATCTATTCCAACTTGATCGCAAAAGTTTATCATCTCGGGATTATTAAACTGCGGTCCATTATCAGTGACAATTGCCAGCGGGATTCCGTGTCGGCAGACTATTTCTCCCCAGATGAAATTTTTGATAATTTGAGTAGTAGTTTTTGCCAATGCTTTTGCCTCAATCCACTTACTGAAGTAGTCGATCATTACTATGATAAAGCGGCGCTGGCCGCTAGCCATTGGAAAGGGTCCGACAAGATCCATCCCCCAAACCGCGAAGGGTCAGGGTGCAGTTATTGACCTAAGCAATTGAGCGGGCAGATGTTGAAGAGGAGCAAATTTCTGACATTGTACACAGTGCTTGGCAAATGCTTCAGCATCCTTTCTCATAGTTGGCCAGAAATATCCTTGCCGCAGGATCCTTTTCTCTAAGGTTTTTGCCCCTGAATGGCTACCGCATTCCCCAGAATGAACTTCCTGAAGTATGATCGGGATCTCTTCTTCTGAAACACACCGTGCTGAGGGAGAAATCAAAGTTTTTCTATACAAAACTCCTGTTATTAAGTAGTAGTAGGCCGCCTTTCTCCTGAATCTACTTTTGTCCTTGATCGATTGATGAAACTCCCCTCTTGACAGAAATAATTCATAAGGGTCCTTCCAGGAAGGTTTCCGATCGATCTGCATGAGCTCCTCGTTCTCTGTGGCCGGATGAAAAAGTTCCGAGGTCACCCCTCCTGATGGAAGACCAAACTTCGACAACTCGTCTGCCTCTTCATTTTGTGTCCTTGGAATGTGCTCGATGATGAAGGATTTGAATTTCCCGATCTCTTCCTTAGCTAGCAATAGATACTTTCTCAGCATCGGTTCTCTTGTTTCGTAATTCCCTAGAACTTGTGAAGCCATTACAAGAGAATCAGTTTTTACATGAACATGCTCTATCCCAAGCTCTTTTGCAAGTCTTAGGCCGGCCAAAAGTGCTTCGTATTCAGCCTGGTTGTTCGTCACTGGAAAGAAGAATTTGATTGCTTGCTCAAGTTTGATGCCGTTTGGACTGATAAGAACTACTTCGGCTCCCACGAAGTTTCTTCCTGAAGCTCCATCTACATAAATGATCCAGGCAAAAGGAGATTCCTCTACTCGCTCTGGATTAGACTCCATCGTGTCCACCAAGAAATCTGCCAGTACTTGTGCCTTTATTGCCGTTCTGGGAATGTATAATATTTCGAATTCACTGAGCTCGATCGCCCATTTGGCCAATCTTCCTGAATGATCTGGCTTTTCCAGGATACTTCTTAGTGGATGATCTGAGACCACCTGGATAGGATGAGCCTGAAAGTAGGGGCGGAGCCTTCGTGATGACATGACCAAAGCCAAGGCTAATTTTTCCAGAATTGAATATCTAGTTTCCGCATCTTTGAGGATGTGGCTGACGTAATATATCGGAAATTGCTTCTTTTTCTCCTCCCGAACAAGGACAGAGCTTATTGCATCTGGACCCACTCCCAAGTATAAGAATAATGTTTCCCCTTCGCGAGGGCTTTGAAGAAGAGGGGTTGAGGTTAACTGCTTTTTCAACTGTTCAAAAGCATTATCGCACTCTTCATTCCATTCAAACTTAGATCCTCCCCTGAGAGTTTTGAAGAATGGAGCGCTCTTATCTCCTGACTTGGAAATGAACCGGCTTAGTCCTGCCAACCTCCCCCCAAGTTGCTGCACCTCTTTATGATTACGAGGAGGGGTCATATCTAGGATGGTCTTTACTTTATCTGGATTTGGCGCGAGGCCATCAGGGGTGAGAAGATGTCCAAGAAATTTCCCTTTGTTTGCCCCGAACACACATTTCAGTGATTTAGTTTTAATTTGAACCTCCGTAGAGTAGCGAACGTCTCTACGAGGTCTTTCAGATGGATTAAAAAAGTTTTACTTTTTAGAAGAAGATCATCAACGTATACTTCAAGATTTCTTCCTTTCTGCTTTTTGAAAACCATGTTCATCATTCTTTGATATGTCGCACCCGCATTTTTGAGCCCGAAAGGCATGACAAGATAACAATAACACCCGTCGTTGGTAATGAAGGACGTATGCGGGATATCGGGTTTATGCATCTTAATCTGGTGGTAACCCGAAAATGCATCTAGAAAGCTCATGAAATTATATCCCACCGCGGAATCTACTAAAACATCTATCCGAGGCAAGGGATAACAATCTTTGGGGCATGCTTTATTGAGCTTTGTAAAATCTACACACATGCGCCATTTTCCCCCAGATTTTTTCACCATTACCACATTTGACATCCAAGTGGGGTATTGGATTTCAGAAATGAAATTGGCTTTAAGAAGCTTTGCAACTTCCTCTTTGATGGGTACCGCCAGCTTGGTTGCTACCTCCCTCTTCTTCTGTTGGACTGGCTTGAATTCAGGAGAGATGTTGAGGTGATGGCACGCAACATCTGGATCTACTCCAGGCATATCTTATGCTGACCAGGCGAAGATGTCCAGATTCTCCAACAGGCAGGAGATTAACTGAACCTTCTCTTCTTCTAATAGCTCGGCGTTGATGATCAGCTTCTACCCTTCTCCTTCAGCAATGGGGATCTCTTGGGTCTCCTGGGCAGGTTCCAGATAAGTCCCTTTCCGCTCTGCGCTTTCCTCGGCCTCCTCAGGGAGTTTAGATACCTCATGGATGTCATCCTGAACCTTGGGAAGTGGTGCCCCGGTGATCATATTAACTGTTTTCACATAACATTCACGAGCAACCTTTGGATCGCTTCGGACCCGATATTGACGCCCCTCGGCAGCGAATTTTAAGGCCAAATGAAAAGTGGATACTATCGCTTTGTAAGCATTCAGGATTGGTCTTCCGAAGATTGCACAGTAGCTGCTCGGGGCTTCCACTACTACGAAGTTTATCAGCTTCGTTATGCCTCCCAGCGACACCAAAAGCTTCACGCACCCCTCCACTTTTTTCTTTTCTCCTGAGAAGCCGTAGAGGGGCCCTTCTGTGGAGAGCAAAGACTTTCCAGTCTTAAGGGCTTCAAATGTTTGGCGGAAAATGAGATTAACCGAGCTACCAGTATCAATCAGAATTTTATGTACTGTGTAGTTCTCGATGACTGCCTTTATCACTACTGCATCATCGAAAGGATTTGCATTTGGGGGAAGATCTTCTTGGCCGAAAGTGACGACCGACCTTTCTGGAGCAGAAGTGGAGGCGGCTGCTACTTCCTGCTTGGAGACTCTCCCGATGCTCGATTTCCGAGAGGATTCTGGTCCTGCTCCTCCATGGATACAATAGATGTTGCCAAGGGGGCCAACATCATTTACTTCTATACATTCGGTGGCGGGATGTATATCCCCATAGCAACCTGCCTCTTCTACGTCAGCACACTCCCAGGTCACTTCGACTGCTTCCTTCTTCTTCTCGGTTCGTGGTTCAACCTGGGTTTCTTGCCTGATCAACCCTCGGAGCTTCCCTTCTTTCAGGAGTTTTTCTATCAACCACCGGAGGGCCCGGCAATCCTCAGTCTGGTGCCCTTCCTCTTTGTGATACTCACAATAGAAGTTCGGATTTCGATTGCGAACTTCCGATTTCAAAGGTGGAGGTCTCTTGAAGTCAGGCCTTTTTTGGAGAATCTGAACAACCTCGTTCATGCTGACGTTAAGAGGGGTGAATGATTCCAGTGATTCGTCATATCGGATGGACGGAATAGATGGTTGTGCGATATATTGCGGCAGATATACCGGCATTACTTGTGGAGCCCCAAGGGGTTGAGCGGGTGTGATGGCCAACGGCGGTTTCTGATCTTGAAACCGTTGATGGCCAAAGAATGGTTGTTTAGGCTTAAGATTTCTTCCCCTCTGAGCCCGAGGTTCGAAGTCAGGCCGGGATGAGTGATTGTAACGTGGCTGATGGGTTGATGCGGAATTAAACTGATCATTGTCGCTGAGCAACTTGGCAACATAACCAGGATTAGTCTTTTCCCCTCTGATAAACTTATTAGCAAGACTAATCATCTCTTGATAGGTCTTTGGTTCCCTGATTTGAGCTTCAAATTTCAACGGCCCCTCCCTAAGGCCGTGCATCAGAGCGACCCTGTATAATTCCGGATCGACGTTCTGTACCTCCATTATCTCCCTTTGGAAACGGTCGACGAAACGGGCCCACGTTTCGTTTTCTTGTTGCCGTATCTCAAATAGGGCTGTCGGACCATTCTTCCTCTTTTTAGAGGTAGAGAAACGAAGCAGAAATTCTCTACGCAATTCCGCAAAACATCTGATGGATCGAGGATGCAATCCGTAAAACCATTCTCGGGCTTGTCCATCAAAGGACGTTATCAGGAGCTTACACTTAGTTGCGTCGGTGATGGTCCTCAGAGCAACAGCCGATTCAAATGCTTGGAGATGAATTGCCGGATCGGACTCCCCATTATATGTTGACAGGCGTGGTTCTCGAAAGTTATTTGGGGTCGGCTCTCCTCGGATCTCGTCCGTGAAGGGAGAACTTTCCTCGGTATCTTCGTACAGAGGGAAAGCAGAGTGACGAGCTCCCTCAGCTGCGGTCATTTGCGGACAAGCCGCCTGATAGGAGCGGACAGGGACTCCAGCCGGGTAGGATTGGTAGGCGGCGACCTCAGGCGGGTAGGATTGGTAGGCGGCGACCTCAGGCGGGTAGGATTGGTAGGCAACCTGAGAAGCCGCCCCTTGGAAGTCGAGGACTCGAGCCGGCATACAGCGCGCGGCCTCTTGATAGAAGTTCGGTCGAGCCGCAGAACCTTCTGGTGGTGGCTGGGAATGAGCAACTTGTGGTAGTGGAAATGGCGGCGGAGGTGGTAGAACAGGAGCTACTGCACGGTTAACCGCGGCCTGCTGGGGGGCTAGCCGCTCGGTTAACAGAGTTAAAGCTTGACTGATCGCGTCCAGACGCTGATCGGTTGCTTTCTGGGCCTGGTCGGCGTCTCTCTTTGTTTGCTCCAGAGCCTCCCATAAAGAATCGTCGCTGTGGTCGGAGCGGTCTTTTGGAGGGAACTGGCGGTCTGACATTCTGAACCAAAGATTTCACTGACAGTCCGCGATCTGAAGGTCGCGTGTTTCTGTTCGATTCAAAAGTGCGCCTCCGAAGGAAATCGAGGGTTGCGGGTTATCAGTTACTATTTGGTTAGAGAATTCGGACCGCTAGCAGCGGTCGAGGCCGGACTTCGCCCGCCGCGGCAAATGTCACTCCTGCGACGGGCTTTCCTTTTATTAAAATGAGGCGGTTACAGCGGTTATAAATGTAGGAAAAGAGAAGCCGGCCGGTCAGACAGTCCGCAAGACGAGAAACTCGAGACCGCAGCTCAAACAAGCGAGCTCCTGGATTCGAGTGTGCGTGTCTTGTGAACAGTGCCGCCCCCTATTTATAGGCTTGGGGGCCTGCCCGAATGGGCAGGGATAGAATAACCACCTGCCCGGGTACAGGAGAAACGGGCAGGCGGTGACGGGATGCACAAAGAAGAAAAAGAAAGAAGCCGCGCGGCTTGGCGGCTTGCCCTCCCGACCCGTCTGACCTGAGGCTGAAGATACCGTGACCAAGTCAATGATACGGATCGAGCGGTCTCCGGCTTGAGATCGCGGTCCGCCTTCTGGACATGGCTTGGCTGATCTTCATGGTGCGACCTGGATGGTCTCCGATCTGAGACCGCGGCTTGTTCCCCGGGCTTGAACCTTGAGTTTCTATGTCTCAACCCGGACGGTCTCCTACCTGAGACCGCGGATAGCCTTATTGCCTTGGCTCTTGATTACCTTCAATCTTGGGGGCGGTCCGAAATGACATCAGACCACCCGACCTGCTTTACCCTGAACTGAGAGCCACTGATCCTGGAAACCAGCGGCCTGACCCAGCAGTTCGCCCGGTCCGAGAATGATCCAACCCGAGAAGCGGTTTTCCGGGTAAACACCCATCAATGACCTCGTCGGCTTCCCCTAAGTCGTCCTCCCTCTCCTCGTCCGGTGCTACAGTGTGGACGGGTTGGCGAAGCAGGGGGCAACGGGAGGCGAAATGACCAGGTTGCTGGCATTTGAAACATGTGCCCGGTGGTGCGCGGTCAGGTGCCCGACCCTTTGGTGCGGAAGAGGAGGCCGAAACCCGGTTCGCAATCTCCTTGCCGGTAGTGTCCCGGCTGCTAGAACCCGAAGAATCTGTCCACGGACGGCGAGAGGTCGTGCGGTGTAGCGGCACAGTTGTCTTCTCCATCTGCTCTGCCTTGAGAGCCATGTTGTAAGCCTCATCCACCGTGCGCAAAAATGCAATCCAATCTTCTCCCGTAGGAAGGGGCGTAGCCCATGTAGGAAACGAGTGACCCGTCGGCCATCCGTCTCGGTTAAGCCGTTGCGGTCCGCAAGTCGGCTTATCTCTGTTAGGTACTCCGTCACCGTACGAGTCCCTTGCGAGCAACTCTGGTAGAACTGAAACAAGTGTTGGTCGTAATCGGGTGGAAGAAACCGATAACTTCTTCATCTTCAGCCACGTGCGAACGGGGGCCTTGCCTTGGCGGTTGCGGTTAAGCTGAAGTTGGTCCCACCAAACCGCCGCACCAGACTTAAGGCGGTAAGCGACCATCTTCACTTGGCGGCGCTCGTCGAGCTCGGCCATCTCAAAGAATCGCTCGACTTCTGAGAGCCAATCGAGGAAGTCCTCAATGCTTAGGTTGCCATAAAAATGGGGAATGTCCGCCCGCAGTCGGTACCCTGTTGGTGGTGAGGTTGTTGTTCACCCCATCGAGGAGGGTTGGCGCCATCCGGAAGTTCCTCCTCTGAACTGGACTCGGAAAGGGCTGGGTGTAGGGTTGTCGACGGTGCACCACCACCAGGAGCGGCTTCCCGACGGCGGTATTGCCGCCCGTAGAAGGGGTTGGGAGGCTGTTGCAGATTGACAGGAGGCGGTTTCTGTGGGTTACCGAGGGCGGCGGTGAGGGCGGTGAGTTGGGCGGTGATACCATTAATGGCCGCCCAAAGAGCAGCGTCATCACAGGGGTTGTCCGCCATCAGCGACGATCGGGAGCTCAGCAGGAAGCAGGAACGGCGAGCGGTGGAACAAGGCCGTCGATCGGCGCGTGGAAACAGCGAGAGCTCCTTTGAAGCCGCCGATACGGAGGCTGCGAGCGCCGCTCTCGTGGATCGGAACCAGCGAGCAAAGGTGTCGACAGGGCGTGTAAACAGCGAGGTCGGCGGTCGAGCGTAGAAGTCGATCGCAGCCCTCTGATACCAATTGACGTAGGAACGCCGGGATAGAGGATGGAGCCTTCCGGCCTTAGTCTTCCTCACGGGAAGGGGAAGCGGACGACGAGCGCGGGTCCTTCCGGACGGGTTTCTCTCGCACGGAGAGGAGGAGGCGGCTAGGGCTTTGGGAAAACTCCTTGATCATTCAAAAACTGAGCACACAATAATAACTCCCACCTCTTATACTATGAGGGGAAGACCATGGCTATTAGCACACCCGCTAATAGCACACCACATAATAGGTTCAAAATAAGCAAATACAAATAGAAAATACAACTAGAGTTCAACATGAAAGGAAATTAATTAAACGGTTCGAGGTTTTCAAAGTGGGTCGAACTTCTCAAGCCACGCGATTCCGTCCTCACCGGGAGTTGCGTCCGTTGCGGGTGCATCGACCACGGTACGTCCTTCATCATCTTGGGTCTTCTCTGTTGGTTTCTCTCTATAGCTTTAGAGTTTTTTAATTTTCTTTATTTTCCACTCTATATAGCCTACATTTCACCCTTGTGGTGGAACCCTTCCCCGGACACTCGTTACGCGGGGATGCTTCGTGCAGCGGGCTGCCCTTTTTCTTTATTTTCCACTTTCTTGTCTTGTATATGTATGATTTATGAAGATAAATTCTCTCTTTCTCTTCTTCCCGCTCTTCATAAGAAATGTTCAGACCTCATTCTGCAGTTTCAAAGCTCTCAGGTACAGATCTAAAGTTCTTCCTCCAGACCAAGAAAGAAGAATAGAATACACTTTGCTACTCAAAGTTCAAAGGATTTGAAAGTGCGGAAAGAGAACCGAATATTTCTCTAGAGGGGAGTTAGTGAATAGAGATAAAAAAAACTTTCACACAAATTACAGTCTTATGCAAGATCACAAAAACAACAAGTTAAATGACAGAAAAATAAAGCTAGCTATAGAGAATATTTGGGTACTCCATGTTGAAAGAGGAGAAAATAGAACTAGTGCAATCTTATTCATCCACTTAGGGGCATTTAAATAGGACTTACATGGACTCACAAAATTAAAACTGCAATGTGGGACTAAACCCAACTATACCTAAAGACTCTAATAGACCGACATTGACTCGATAATTCCAACACTCCCCCTCAAGCTGAAGGCGGACCCTTCAGCTTGGACACCACAAATAACGGCAATGGAGGAAGATGATGCGGGACAAAAACATCAGACGAGCCACCGGGGGAAATTCCAAACCGGGGAATCAAGTCGGGGACATAGCCACACACGACATTGACCCACACACGACGCAGGACCCACACACGACGCGGACTCACTGGAGACCGGTCAACCGACATCACCTACACACACAACATGCGAAGAGAACAAAAGGATGTGGAGCAAATCATCAAACGAGTGATCGGGGATAATCCGCCGGGGATAATCTGTCGGGGATAATCCGCAAGAAGGGCGGTCCCACACGTCACAGTCCCACACGACACAGTCCCACACGACACAACCCGCTGAGATTATAACAACCAACACAATCATGTCCCAACACACGACCAATCGAAAGGAACATGGGGAGACACATATAACACACGACATAAGCCTAGAGGCCGTGTGGAACGAAGGCGAAAAATCGGGAAAGATCATCCGAGTCGCCTTCATCCCAACACTCCCCCTCACGTGAATAACACGTGCATATAGGCATAACGCATTACAACACACATAAAAACAGCAAAAAAAAAACACAACTTCAGCATCCATGAGAGATCAGCACCCCGGACGGATTAGCAGCTGTTGGAAGTGATAGAAACCAGAGGGGCATCAGTGACAGCGGCACAACAGCCGAGAGAAGAAGCTCCAGCGGCAAGAAGTATGGGCGCAGACGTGCGGGAGCATGTCGACAGAAAGAGGATACCTGATGGAGTGGTCGCTGGAGGATCGAGGCAGCAGGACAAGATCGACGCAGGATCGTCGACGGGAGAAGTAAACCTGGCCATCGTCGATCCAGAGCAGGGAGAAGCGGCAGTCGGCGTCGATGGAGAAGCAGTCGTCGATGAAGATGAAGCAGGGATCGATATCGTCGATGGAGCGATCGACTGGATCGTCGGGGTCGAAGACGGAGGGCGCAGCAGGCGGCGGAAACGTGAGCAGCGACGGCAGAACAGGAAGCCGCAGCGAGCACAGGCGACGGCAGAGTACTCAGGTGACGGAGTCGATCACAGAGGAGAAGGCGTCGTCGAAGAAGACGGGAGAAGCAGGCATCGTCGAAGAAGTAGCAGGACGCACGCAGCCGACGGGAAAGACACGCATCGACTGCGACGGGAGATGGACCCGCTCCCGTGTCTGGGATCAAAATACGATCCCATCGACGAGAGCGAGGGGAAGAGGGCGCCGCCGAAGCCCCAGCAGCCGAGCCGGAAGCGGGTCGGAGGGCTTGGTTGCGGGATGAGCGAAAAAAATTATTTTTAGGCTTTCAGATGGAATAGCTCTGATACCATGTTGAAAGAGGAGAAAATAGAACTAGTGCAATCTTATTCATCCACTTAGGGGCATTTAAATAGGACTTACATGGACTCACAAAATTAAAACTGCAATGTGGGACTAAACCCAACTATACCTAAAGACTCTAATAGACCGACATTGACTCGATAATTCCAACACTCCACTCTTCCAAAGCCCTTGTGGAAATCCATTGCCTATCCAAGGCTAACAGAATATTTCCTTCGGGAGACTCAAGAACCCAACAGTCCTTTGCACTAGAGACTCAAGAACCACATTGAATCTTTGTGAGGGAGATTCAAAACCTTTTACAGCAGCTTCATGATGGCTTTACCACAAGATAAGAACATCACAAGTGAAGTTTTTTACAGTAAGCTTTATGTGGATTCAGACTATTGAAGATAGGAGATGATTTAGTATTTTCCTTGAGAGAGAGATGATTATATCTGTCTTAGAGAAAGAAAGTCGCAGAATTCAGACAGCAGAAGAAATATGGTATAAGAAGAGGAGATCTTAGGGAGCCAAAAGGGGGGAATGAGAGAGCTTTTCTATCCTGAGGGGGTCTCTTAAATACTCTTTACAATAGATGCACAAGTCCCAAAAAGGATGGCTACGGTAACAACTCTTTCCTTTTCTTAAACAGTAACGGCTAAATTTGAGATCCTGTCAAATTCAATTTTGGTTGGCAATCGCAGAGAACACAGTCGACGAACGGCGACCGGAGATCTCTGTTCTGCATAAGGAATGCTTTCATTCTGAAAGGGCTGATTGAGGGATGGATTAGTTGGTGATCGGTGAGCACCCAGTCGACGAACAGTGATCGGAGATCTTTGTCTGGCTTGCAGTAAAAGTTGTTATGGGATCGCTAGATAGGGAAGGTTAGCAGTCGATGATTCATGAGTTTGATCGGCGAACACTGAATAAACTTGAGCTCGGTCAGCGAAGAAGACTTTGGTCAGTGAATAGCGGTCGGCGTTCAGACAGGCGGACGGCGATAATCAACTGTCGGTCGAAGATTTCTTGTGGGCTAAAAGAATTTCAGCAACTTTGAACAGCTTCTTCAAGAGAGCTTTGATATTGGACAAACGAACAAATATCTTCACACTGACTTAGTGCATTATAGAACATGGTCTATCAAATCATCATGAAAAACAATCTCCCCTTATTTGATAGATCATCACATAGAACATGATCATATAACCGGTGGGACAAGTAAACCCCAATTTGTCCATTTTTTCCCCAAATGCCCCTCACTAGGCTTAACACAAGGAGGTCAAAATTAACACGCTCCTGCAATTAAAAGAAGCAACATGAAAATACTAAAATTTGCGGGATTCATTCCTTGCGGGATCGTGTGTGACGTTGGTATCTGACTTCGTCCTCGTCGACATTTAGGTTGTCCTCAAGCTTGTGTTGCAGTTGTGGTGGGAGTTGGACCAAGAGTTCCGTGGGTGGTGCTCCAATGAATGGCTTCAACTGTAAAACGTAGAAGACATTGTGAATATGTGCTTTCAGTGGGAGTTGGAGGCGGTATGCCACGTCGCCGATGAGCTGCAAAATCTCATAAGGACCATAGAATTTGGGCCCCAACTTGTGGTAGGGACTCTTGGAGACGAACGTCTGAGGGTAAGGTCGACGTTTCAGCCATACCTAATCCCCAGGTGCAAAGAAGAGCTCGCGATGGGCCCGATTGTAGGCGGTCTCCATACGGGCCTGAGCCTGTAGAAGACGCTCGCGGGCGAGGCTGAGAATCTGGTCGCGGGTCTGTAATTCTTTGTCCACGACTGTCGAGCAAGCCAATCCGGGATCGTAGGTCAGTAAGCGAGGGGGTCCCGGTCGTTGATGAGGTGGAAAAGAGTGGTATGGAGGGCAGTGTGATAGGATGTATTGTAACAATACTCCACCCAAGGAGAAATTTTTGGAACCGGGCTCCGTTTCCAAATTTAAGTCCGGGTAGGAGATTGTTTCGATCTCCCAAGAGATCATTTCGATCTCCTAGGAGACCATTGCGATCTCCTAATACGCTCTCTTCCCCCTCTTTTGTGCGTGATCTCCTACGAGATCGAAGTGATCTCCTACGAGATCGAAATTATCTCTTACCCAGAAGGAAATTTGGAAACGGAGCCCGGTTCGAAAAATTTCGCCCACCCAAGCGAGACAACGTGCCCAATCCTTAGGGCGATCCCCGGTGAAACAACGGAGTTACATCTCGACGGTCTGATTAACCACCTCCGGTCTATCCATCCAACTGCGGGTGATAGGCCGAGGAAAAGGGAGAGCTTAATGTCGCACAACTCGAACAACTCCTGCCAGAACTGCGAGGTGAATACCTTGTCCCAATCTGACACAATACTCTCATGGAGTCCATGTAGGCAGAACACCTGATCGAAGAAGATATGTGCGACCCCAGCCGCGGTAATGGGGCGGCTCATAGCGATGACGTGGCCCCTTTGGAGAACCTATCCACCACCACGAAGAGGATAGGCCGTCCTCGTGAGGTGGGCAAACCATCTATGAAGTCCATAGAGATATCCGCCAGTATCTGTGTTGGCATTGGAAGAAGTTGAAGAAGGCCCGATGGGAAGAAATGATCCTCCTTACTCCACTGACATACTGAACATACGACAATGAGATTCTGCACGCTACGTTTAAGATCGTGCCAAAAAATTTCCCCTCACATGTGTTGAAGGGTTTTGTGGACCCCTTCATGAGTCGTGCCATGAGTACCGGTAATAATGGCAGGACTCAGGGCGGAAGTCATTGGTAGGTAGAGTATGCCCTTGTACACGATGAGATCATCTCTGACAGGCCAACAAGAGGGAAGACTCTCCTCCTGTATGCGGTGGAAGAGATCTAAGAGGGTTGGGGAATCATGCACCTCCTGTCAAAGGCTAGTGAGAATAGTCGACATGGGTCGGGATAGGGTGAAGAGAGTGCCCCCCTATAGGTTATGGCGCGAGAGAGCATCGGCGGCGCGGTTCAAGGCACCCGCGTTGTACTCGACCCAAAATTCATATCTCAATAGCTTGCTAACCCATCGTTGTTGCAGTACCGTGTTGAGGTGTTGCTCAAGGAGGTCCTTCAGACTGAAACGATTGGTACGAATCAAGAATACCCACCCCCATAAGTACGGACATCAGTGTTAGACGGCCTTAGCCAAGCCAATCAACTCCAGCTCATAAGCGAAAAGTTTTTGGTGATGAATGGTTGTCTTCCGGCTAAAATAGTTAAATGGGGTGTCCCCTGCTGAAGGACGACTCCACACCCTTGGCCCGAGGCATCACACTCCAACTAAAATGTCTAGGTGAAATTCAGAAAATGACGCACAGGTGCGGTTACCAATGCCTGTTGAAGGGCCCTGAAGGCGGCCATACTGGTGTCTCCCCACGAGAATGTGTGTTGCTTCAATAAGGATAACAATGGAGCCGCAATCACATTGTACACCTGAATGAAGCGTCAGTAGTAGCCTGTGATGCCCAGAAAGCCGCGGAGCTCGCGGAGGGATTAGGTAACCGAACAGTCAGTCGCCCCCGAATTGTGGTGGGGTCGGCGGAGACTCCAGTGTTGTCGACGATATCGACAAGTAGGCGACCTTGTCGGTCGCAAAAAAGAACAATTTATGGCCATGAATGAGCTGAAAGACGGTGCGTAAGTGGGTCAAGTGTGCTACCCATTTCTTGGTGTACACAAGGATGTCGTCTAAGAACACAAGGACGCAACGACGCAGGAGGTCCTGGAATACCTCATTCATGAGGGTTTGGAAGGTGGACGGTGCGTTGGTGAGCCTGAAGGGCATCACGAGGAACTCAAAGTGTTCATGGTGGGTGCGGAAAGCGGTCTTTTCCACATTTGTCGGGGCCATGCGCATCTGGTGGCACCCCGAGCATAAGTCGAGCTTGGAGAAGTAGCGAGTGTCATGCAACTTGTCGAGTAATTCCTCAACAACTGGGATATGGAATTTGTCATTAACCGTCTACGCGTTCGACATGCGATAGTCCACACAGAATCTCCATGTGTTGTCCTTCTTATGGACCAAGAGCACCGGGGGTGAGAAGGGGGAGACACTGTGATGGATGAGGCCATGTTGTAGCATGGCGGTGCACTGCTTTTCAATCTGGTCCTTCTGCAGGAACGAAAAGCAGTAGGGGCGAACAACCATAGGGGTCGTGTCCGGCATGGGGCAAATGCGATGATCATGTGGTCGAGATGGAGGAAGGCCCGTGGGCACAACCATGGTGTCACTGAACTCCTGTAAGAGAGCGTCGAGGTCGGTGTGCCCCGTGTCGTCTGCATGTACGAAGAACGATCGCAGTAAAGTGGCTGTGGAGCAACCCTATTATTCCGTCTGGTGGGAGCCACGACCCCAAGTCATCGTGAGGCGATCAAAATCTAAAAGCAGCGGACCCAAAGTGCGTAGCCACCGAACCCCCAAGACGGCCTCGAAGCCCCGAATAGCGATCACCAAGAAATCCATGTGCGAATAATGCTATTCCACAATAATCGGAACAGCTCGGAAAACACACGAGCAAGCCATCGCACAGTTGTTGGACACGGAGACGCTAAGGCAGCTTCGGGGAGTCACGAAGGTTGAAAAAAGCTGGGGGTGTGCTCGTTGATGAAACTATGAGTGTTTCCTGAGTCCATAAGGGCGGCCAACGTCTGGCCGACAACCAAAATTCGTATCTAAATTGTCTCCCCTGCGTGGGGCCTGCAATAGCATAAAAAGGGGACTAGTTCCCCTGGATCATCATCCTCCTCCTCCCCTTCAGAGGGTCCTCAACATCAAGCCTAAAGAGATGCTTGCACCGGTGGTTGCGATTGTAAGTTTCGTCACAGTTGTAACAGAGGCCCTTGGCTCGGTGGTCGGCCATCACTTGGGTCGACAGGCGGCGGATCTCGGTCGGACGGTCGCCCTCCTTGCACTTACTGGGTGTACTGCTGAACTGGGTCAGGGGAGCAGTTAAACTCCGGCAAGGACCATCGACGCTACGACATCCAAGGTTGTGGCCGGTCCATCAAAATACGCCTCTCACATACACGTGTGAGGCTCATGACGGTAGTGAGGTCGGTCGGATTCTAGAACTCCACATCCAGACGGAGACGCACATGGAGGTCTGCCGTGAAGATGGCACTTAATGTGTCGGTGGAATGGATGGTGTCTGGGCTAGCAACACCTGGAACTGCTCCAAATAATCATCAATGGAGACAGTCTAACAGAGGGATATGAGGTCGACGATGGGGTTGCTGCGAAGAGGCGTCCCGAAGTGAAGATTGCAATGGACTTTGAAGTCCTCTTAGGTCAAGTGAGGTTTCTCCCGCTGCAGTTGGGAAAACCAGAGTTGGGCCGAGCCCATGAGGTGAAAGGAGGCAACATTGATCCACTCCTCCCAAGGGGTGCGCTGGTTGGCAAAAAATTGCTCGCAACGCGTCCGTCGAAAAGGGGAAACTCCCTCTTCACATAGCGGGGAACGCAACTGCCTTCAGAACGGGGCGGAGTAAACTCCGGGCGGTGTGTGTGAGGGGGGGGCTTCAAGAAAGGAGCTAGATGCGGTTCGATGGCGGCGCGGCTGCGTCAATGCAGTTGTTGATTACTTCAACGATGGCGTTGTTGTGAGTCGTCATCATTTTCTGAAAAGATTCAAAGTACTGCGACAAGATTGGGTCTCCCTCGTTTATGAGAGGTGTTGCTGAAAGGAGAGGGGAGTGGAGGGGGGTTGGCAGGAGCCCTGCGTTGTTGTAGGCCGGCAGATCCGCCTGCGCGGACATGCAGTCGGTGAACAAGGGCGCTTCCGGCTAAGGAAGGAGGACAACGGGACGACTGATGAAAGGAAGCTGGGATTGACGGAAGCTGGGAGCACAGGATGCTGGCGCGGAAGCTGCAGTAGGGTTGGTGGGGGAACTGTGCGATAGGAAGGATGATGAAAGAATCTTCCTTGGATACTCTACATTCAACAAAGCATATGTGTTTTACTAAATGAATTTTGTATATGGAAGATTCAATGCATATCACCTTTGATGAGACTAGCATGTTTTATGAAGGAAGAAAGCAACATTGTTAATCCTAGTGCACATGTTCTGAACCTAACACCAATTTTAATACACAACTACAGAAATCAACAGATACAAGTAAAGTTGAAGTGGAAGATATTGAAGATAAAGAAGATCTACTAAAAGTTGATATCTTACAATAATCTTCAGTCATTCCTCACACGCAAGCTGAAGAAGTTATTGATATTAATTCACCTGACCCTCAACCTCTTGATCTTACTGTGTCCCCTACCGCAGAAGAACACAATATTAAAGCTATCCCTCAAGAGGAAAGGTTTGGTACCCCAAGAGAATTTGTGAATCTTAAGGACCATCCTACCACTCAGGTGATTGGTAATATAAGATGGTGTTCAAACTAGAAGCAAAACTTCAAACAAGGCTATGTTCTTAAGTTTCATATCCCAAGTGGAGACAATGAAATTTGAAGATGCAAATAATGATCACCACTGAATCATGGTTACGCAGGATTAGTTAACTCAATTTGAAAGGAATATGATTTGGACATTGGTAGAAAGACCAGTTAATTATCCTATTATTGGAACTAAATGGATATTCATGAATAAGTTGGATGCAGAAAAAATAATAGTAAGAAATAAGACAAGATTGGTTGCTCAATGTTACAGACAGGAAGAAGGGATTAATTATAATCATACATTTACTCTTGTTGCAAGGTTGGAGCTATAAGGATTTTTTTTTGCTTTTGCAGCCTGCAACAAGATCGAAGTGTTTCAAATGGATGTCAAAAGTATCTTCCTAAATGGTAAACTCCAAGAAGACGTTTATATTGAGCAACCTTCAGGTTTTATTGACTCTAACTTTCATTCTCATGTATATAACTTAGATAAAGTTCTATATGGTCTTAAACAAGCTTCAAGAGCTTGGCATGAGACACTATCTACCTTTCTTCTTGAGAATTTATTTCTTAGAGGGAAAGCGGATAAGACTTTTTTTATAAGAAAGCACAAGGACAAGCTACTCCTAGTGCAAATTTGTGTTGATAATATAAATTTTTTTTATTGATAGCAAGCCGTGTAAAATATTTATCAACATAATGCAAAACAAATTAAAAATGAGTAACATAGGAGAGTTATCCTACTTTCTAGGACTCCAAGTAAAATGAGATGATGAAGACATTTTCATTTCTCAATCTAAATATACAACAACACTCAAACCTTTATCCCACTATGGTGGGGTCGGCTATATGGATCTTTTGTCGTCATTGTGCCCTATCTTTAGTCATAATCTCACTAATGCCTAAGTACATCATGTCTTTCCTTATAGTTTGGAATGAAAAATGCTTCAACCATAAAGATTCATAGGGCTACTAATGTGTTATGGGCCGCTCATTCACGGGTCTAATCCCGCCGGTCGTACCTCATAACAGGGTCGTGGCCCGCACACCCCAACCCATCTCAGCGCGTGTTCTCGGCGCTGCGGGATGTTGAGGCTGGGTCTTGAACCCTTCACCTCCTTGATGTAAGATCTTAACGCCAGCTCACATCAACCAACTCCACCGTTAGGCCCGTGAATGAGCCTACCCATAACATAATGTTGTGATAGAAAAAGATGAATCAGGAAACATGTAGATCAAAAGACATACAGAGCAATGATTGGCTCACTCTTATATCTTACAGTAAGCATACCAGATATTATGTTTGACACATGTGTGTGGGTGTTGGGTACCAAGTTGCTCCAAAAGAATCTTATCTTACTCATGTTAAGAGAATTATGAGATATCTTAAAGGAACACCTAAGCTTGGATTGTGGTATCCTTTAGAGTTTGGTTTTGACCTAATGGGATTTTCAAATACAGCTTTTGCAGGATGTAGATTGGATAGAAAAAGTACAACAAGAACTTGCAAATTTCTAGGAACTAGACTGATCTCATGGTTTAGCAAAAACAAACAACTGCTTCTACATCTACTGTTGAAACTGAATACATTTCAGCTGGAAGTTGTTCTCAACTCTATGGATACAAAATCAGTTGTTTGACTATGGTTATAAGTTCACCAAAACTCTTATCTTTTGTGATAATACAAGCGCAATCTCTATTGCATCAAATCTTATGTTGCATAGTAGAACTAAGTATTGAAAATATCGAGTCAATGTCAATCTATTAGAGTCTCTAGGCATATTTGGGTTTAGTACCACATTGCAGTTTTACTTTTAAGAGTGCATGTAAGTCCTATATAATGCCTCCTTGTGGGATGAAAATAAATCAATTGAGTCTTTCCTTTTTCCTGTTTCAACACGGTATCAGAGTAACGTTTGATTCCTCCTGATCCGTCTCTCTCGTTTTTTTCTCCCGGCGCCGCAACTCAGCCCTAGGGATTCGTCTGCCTCTCTCGCGCAAGGCTTTCTTGTTCTCTCTTCGGGCTCATCACTGCTGCTCATATGGAGATGATGCTGCCTTGATCCTATTCGGCTCTAACCCTCGTCGCCAGATCTATTTTCTGTGTGCAAAGGCATCGACAGCGACGATCTAGCTCGCGGTCGCTGAGATGTGGACCGCAGTTCACCTCATTCTTCTTCGATAGCGCCTCCCAGGTCTTTCGCCATAGGCCTTCCCTGTTCGAGCCAGTCTTCTTCCATCCAACGTCGTACAGGCTTCTCAGTCATCCTCCCTTCATGTTGTCGTTCACTACTGCTACTCCATTCCGCCCCAAGGCAACTGATGATCTGTTGATTTGCATCCTTCTCCTGTGATGGTCTTGTTGATGTCTATAGCTGGCCTCGTCAATCCCTAGTGTACGACACCATCGGTTGCTAGTGTCTGGCTTCTCCTGGCTTCGTCTTCAACGGGATCGCTTCTCATTCTCAAAGATGCTGAAGCATTTGCGTTCATTGAGAGAGAGCAAGGGTTTGCCCCTTGACTCCTATCCTCATCAACGATCATGTCTGCAGCTGCTCCTGTCCCTCCCGGCTCCAGATCCAGAGCCCGTCGAAACTCTTGTGCCCTCTCTTGCCGACTTCTCGTTCAATAGCTCCTTGCGGTTCTTTCGCATCTTGTTGCTACTCTTTTCAACAACTTCTTTTGCTGATTTTGTGTCTGTTGCTTCTGCTTCGAACGTTTCCTGTCGCTGCCCTAATTTATTCTGATGATTCCGGACGACTCCGACCGCTGCACCTTGAGTTTCCATCAATTCCAACCGATTCCTTCCCTTCTGAGTGTTGATTTCGCTCGCCGATAATGATGCTTTGTGATAGTTTTTGTCGTCTTTATGTGTCACTTTATTGTCTTGTTGATTTGTATTTGTTTATGGTCTTAGTTCTGCCTATATACACGTGTTATCCACGTGAGGGGGAGTGTTGGGATGAAGGTGACTCGGATGATCTTTCCCGACTATTCGCCTTCGTTCCACACGGCCTTCATGCTTTTGTCATATGTGTCTCCCCATATTTTCTTTCGATTGGTCGTGTGTTGGGGAAGCGATTGATGTTGGTGCTTGAAATCTCACAGGGTCGACGAACAAGGGGGCTTCCGGCTGAGGAAGGAGGACAGAGGGACGACTGATGGAAGGAAGCTGGGATTGACGGAAGCTGGAAGCACAGGATGTTGGCGCGGAAGTTGCGGTAGGGTTGGCGGGGGAAATGTGCGATAGGAAGGATGATGAAAGAATCTTCCTTGGATACTCTACATTCAACAAAGCATATATGTGTTTTAATAAATGAATTTTGTATATGGAAAGATTCAATGCATATCACCTTTGATGAGACTAGCATTTTTTATGAAGGAAGAAAGCAACATTGTTAATTCTACTGCACATGTTCTGAACCTAACACCAATTTTAATACACAACTACAGAAATCAACAGATACAAGTAAAGTTGAAGTGGAAGATATTGAAGATAAAGAAGATCTACTAAAAGTTCATATCTTACACTAATCTTCAGTCATTCCTCTCACACAAGCTGAAGAAGTTATTGATATTAATTCACCTGACCCTCAACCTCTTGATCTTACTGCATCCCCTACTGCAGAAGAACACAATATTAAAGCTATCCCTCAAGAGGAAAGGTTTGGTACCCCAAGAGAATTTGTGAATCTTAAGGACCATCCTACCACTCAGGTGATTGATAATATAAGATGGTGTTCAAACTAGAAGCAAAACTTCAACAAGGCTAAGTTCTTAAGTTTCATATCCCAAGTGGAGCCAATGAAATTTGAAGATGCAAATAATGATCACCACTGAATCATGGTTACGCAGGAATAGTTAACTCAATTTGAAAGGAATATGATTTGGACATTGGTAGAAAGACTAGTTAATTATCCTATTGTTGGAACCCAGATACCGGTCTAACTATGTTCGAGACTTGGGGAGTAGCTTGAGTTACTTCTCTCTTCGTCAAATCCCTAGGTCTAAGTATTTCGAGCTGAGAACTGGCCCTCACTGAGTGGTAGGTAGTTGTCTGAGAATGGACCCACTGGCTGCAGCGAGGAGGTCCCGCCACTAACCCGAAAATCCTACTTGATTTCCCCTCCAAAAAACAAAAGGTTGAGTCTGTCTCAGGTAGCACAAGGATGCAAGGAAGAAAACTCAGGCTCTCTTGGGGGTGGATCCATGCTGATCTGAGACATAATGGGTCATATTTATAGGCAAATTCATCTGAGGGCAAAATAGTCCAAAAGGTCTACGGGTAGCTTCCTCCACCTTAACCAAATTACTATACGCAGACCAAAATGGTCTGCGAACAGCTCCTCGCGCGTTTTCATAAATACTAATCGCAGCCCCTGCTGGTCTGCGGATAGTGAGGGGGGACTGAGGAGTCGGGTTGACCCGAACTCGCCTCGCTCCCTCCTTGGGCGAGTGCGGCTGGGGCGACCAGGACTGAGTCCTACTCGCCGGGGGCAAGCTCTCTTGAAGCGAGCTCGCCTGAGGCTAGATCAACTCTCCTCGCCCCGAGCGAGAAGGAACTTTGTCGTCGGGACGGGCTATTGGCATCGTCTGGACGAACCGCACTCATATCGTCGAGAAGGGGAATCATGTCGTCGAGAAGAGCCATGGCGTCGAGAAGGGCAAGGGAGGGGCATACTCGCCTCACCATGCCCTGGGCGAGTAAGATCACTACTGGATCTACTCGCCGAGCGCGGTTGGTCTACTCGTCGAGCACAGGGTGGTCTACTCGCCAAATAAGGGTTGTACACAATCTCCGCTCTTTGCGAGCTCGCCAGAGGTCGGAAAGAAGAGTTCAACCCCTTATTTGGCGAGACTGCGCGCTTACTGGTCCTTCCTCTATAAATAGAATGGGAGTATGTCATTGATCCTTCATGCTGAGATGGCTTCTAGATGAGGTTCTTCCATGGCCGCCCACCGAGCGCTTGCTGATGACGAGCCTGAGTCGGCTTCCGCCTTCGATATCATCGGCGAGTTCCTAACCCCGTGCCTTCCCAGCTCCGCGAGGAAGAAGAAGCACAAGAGAAAGAGGGTCGATCCTGATCCATGCGAGAAGTCTTCTACTGACCCCGAGTCCGCCGCGAGATGCGGACCTTCCCCGAAGAGGTTAGCCGCCTCGCCTATCAACGAAGAGCCCAACGCTGACTTGCCTATTCGGCAAGGCGACGGCGAGATCTAGACCACGAACGGTGGGGTTGGGGATGCGGGACTGCCTCCAGATGACACGAGCGCTCCACCGCTCCCTCCAGTTCACCCCGACGTGGTACTGGGTAAGGATATTGCCTCCTCCTGTCTAAATTGAGCCAATCTTGACTCTTTGCTCTATGTAGTGCCCTCCAGTCGCCAGGTGCAGCCTGAACAACTCACCGGGGCGCCGTCGAGGGGCCTAGCCACTGCGTCTTCTTCGGTCACAGGGCGAGCTGGTTCGGCTCCGGCCCCCCTCTCGCAGACGTCTCAACATCTGTCCGGGGTCGGTCAGCCTGCTCGCCCCACTTCCGGGGGGGGAGTCCTTGATGATGGGTCCCCTACTTGGAGGGGCAGGCGTGGTCCTCCGCCTGCCTGCCTCTGCCTCTGCCGAAGGACTTCGGGCGGATCCGCCTCGGCTTCAGGGGGAAGATAACGCTCCTGCAGGTACTCGCCCCGCTCATCTCATTACCTCTTTTCCCTTCTGCCACTTATCTTCGCCGCCTGGCTTCTTCTTTCAGATGGTCATGGGTCCACCTCTTCCAGTCACTCGCCGCCTACGGACTCGCTCCTGGGATCGCCACCGCCTGCGGTGTCCACGCCCTTAAGGGAGCTCCTCGCAAATCCGCCTGGCTTCAACGAGGGGTCGTGGGCCCGTCTCATCGCTGTCCTCCAAGCCCACGACTCTTTTCTGATGGCCATGCCGCCCTCCGAGGTCAATGAGCGGCTGGTTGATCTTGGAGACCGCCTCGCTCAAGCGGAGGAGTTCCAACAACAGCTGCAGGGCGAGGGAGGCCTGTTTGGCCGGGTAACCGATCTAGAGGCGAGGTTGTATGAGATGGAAACTCGCCAGAAAGCCACCGAGAACGATCTCCACCGGTTCGCGCAAGTGGCGGGCACCGTGGGCGAAGCCTCCCTATTAGAAGAACGCATCAGGCGAGGCGAGGACCATATCAGACAAAGCGAGGAGAATCTTGAGAGGGCTCGCGAAGATCTGCGAGCGGATCGCAGCATTACTTGGAGAGCTCGCCACCCTCAGCGCACGCGTCGCTTAGGTCGCGGTCCGGTGCGCCGCGGTTGAGTTCCTTAGGTTGTCCTCGTCTTTTCATTTCTTGATGCCTGATATGTAATCGCACTCGCGACCCCTCGGGTCTTTGTAATGTGCAGGCTATACTTTTATATTTGTCTATTTTGTACTCGCGTTATGCGCTTAAAGAAATCTTATTATATATTTTTTGTACTCGCGTTATGCGCTTCTTCTAGTTATCTGGTTTTTTATCTTTACTTTCACGTTGCTAAGCCGATCCCTTATTTAGCGTACTCGCGCCGCCGACCAGCCTACTCGCGCGCAACAGGATTTGGGGATGGGGGTTATAAATAGGGGGTCTCCTGGAGTGGGTCGGGGGGGGGGGGGGGGGGGGGGGGTACGCTTTCACAGCCTTTTGAACACCCCTACCTCTCGAATCCTTCCCGCAGACCCCCTACTTGTCGCTAACCATGGTGAAAGAGCCTTCCGAGGACGGGCGCGCCTTTTGCGCCCGTAATTTCCGAGCACACAATTTCCCCAGCTCGCAGACCCTCGGCGAGGAGCTGGGTGATGTCGAGAAGCGGTACCTGCCGTCCGGCTATACCGCAAGGCGGCCAGGACCCGACGAGTTTCTCAATACGCTTTACAGCGAAGAGCTCGCCTTCCCCTGGCCCACTTCCAAGTGGGGCTGAGATTGCCCTGCGGCCTGAGGTCCGTCAGGTCCTTCGTTACTTCGGGATGATCCCCACGCAGGTCAACCCAAATGCGATCAGCATCCTGGTCGTCTACGCCTGCTACCGGCGCGAGGAGAAGATCGAGTTCAATCTCTCCACCTTCCGCAAAGTCCTAACCCTGAAGGCGACCAGCGACGGTACCCTGTTCTTCACCAGCATGTGCGTCAGGGACGCCGAGACGTTTAACAAGGTTCACCATTGGACCGATTAGTTTGTCTTGGTGCGGGGAGACTTCGGGAACATTCCCTTCGCTCCAGTCCAGAAGACAGAAGCGGAGTTCAGACCGCCTCACCTGAAGGGGGATGTGCTGGGCCTTTACCTTTTCATGAAGGAGAAGGTCATGGACGTCTTCTACCTGCGGCGAGGTGTGGACCAACTCGTCTTTGTGAATCTGGGAGCGGGTAAGTCTTGGATAGTACTCGTTGCACTGTTCTTGCTTTCTATTCTTGGTAGGAGTGGATTTGAACTGTCCTCTCTTCTCTTGCAGGTGAGCGCATCGTCCCTACTCGCCCCCCTTGCGACGCCTCGCGACAGCGGTCGAGCGAGCTCCACCCCGAGGGCGTTCTCGTCGGGGTTGTGGTCGCGGTGGATAGTGAGACGCCTCCGGCAACTGATAAGGGCAAGGGCCGAGTCGACCCTGAAGCTGCCTCGACAAGCGAGCTGAGGCGTAAGAAGCAAAAGACGGGGAGCTCCACCCCTCACCCTCCAGCGAGCCCGCCTCCAGACCCCTCGACCTACGCGAATTTCGGGTTGGGGATGAGGAGCGAGGAATCCAAAGGCAACCCCCTGCTGATATGGGACCCTGCGGCGAACAGGGTCTCTGTAAGCTCGCTCCTCCCCTCCTGGGAGGACTTCGAGGAGGACAGCGGTCGCGCGTACAACCTGCTCTTCGGGTTGTACGAGCGCGAGGATGCTGAGGTCCTTACAGAGGCTCCCATCCGCGAGCTGGCCAATCTCAGCAGTCACTCTGCCCTCCGCACTGCCGAGCCGGTTCACCAGACCGCGCGGCGGGGGCTTCAATCGAATAGGCGGCTCCGCGACTTGGGTCTAGCCTACGAGGAGCAGGGCGAGAGGCTGGCTCAAGTGGAAAAGGAGCTGGTTGCGCTCAAGGCTAAGGAAGCTCCTCCTCCCGAGGTAAGGGCTCTTACTCGCCTCCATCCTGCTTGCCTGCCAACTCTGTCGGCTAACTTTTCGATTTCAGGAAACCACGGTCGCACTGGTGACGCGGGTGTCCGAGCTGGAGTAGCAGCTGGCCGTGGCGCAACGTGAAGTAAGTTACCTGGGGACTCGCCTCGATGAGGCGGAGTCTGAGATCGCCGAGTTTCGCCACCCTACCAGAGGGGAGTCATCAACAGTTCCCCCGCTTCTCCACTTCACCCCAGCTCAAGTCGCCGAGACGCGCAGGCAGCTGTCCATCAAGACCGCGGCGTTCACGCGGGAGCGGCTTCGGCGGCGGTTCCTTCTCACCGCGGAGGGGGCCCAAATCGACCTCGTGGTCCTTCTTCCGGAGCTATATCACGAGGCGGCGAGCTCTGTCCCGGCGAGAACCCCAAGCGACGACTCTTCCGGCGAGTCGGAGGAAGACGACCAAGGCGAATAGCTTGTTTTCCTATTCTCAAAAAGTTGTTGTAATAATAATTTTTTTTCTTTCTTGTTTATGAAACTACTTGGCGTACTCGCCGTTTTCATTTTATGGAATAGGTGTACTCGTGGTGTATTCTGTGATTGTGTTATCTCTCGTACTGTAATAGTCTATCATTTTCTTTTTAGCTGACGTACTCGCCCGCATTGAATGCTCGCTCGCAACGATGACTCGCGTAGGAGCGTTCTCTACACTGATCCAGTGCCTGCGCGTTTCAGTACTCGCTGAGAGTGTGAGGCTATTAGAGGAAGCCTCACTGCGCTAGGTAATCGTGTATTTCTATTAGGACTTCTCGTGAGGTGGTAGGCAAGTAGACGAGTGGATTCGATGCTCGCGGGTCTAGGAGGTTTCTGGGGTACTCGCCTCGCCTCCCCTCAAAATGAGATTATCCTGAGGTTAGCCCTTTGTAGAATTTAGGGCTCACTCGACGGGGCAAGCAGCCAGCCTGCAGGGGAGGAGCCCAGTGCAACAGCCTGGTCTACGACAACACTCTGCTCGAGGACATAGAGCTTCACTCGAGGGAGAAAGTAATCAGCCTGCAAGGGAGGAGCCCAGTGCAACGGCCTGGTCTACGTCAACACTCTTCTTGAGGACATAGAACTTCACTCAAGGGGGCAAGTAGCCAGCCAGCAGGGGAGGAGCCCAGTGCAACGGCCTGGTCTACGATAACATTCTGCTCGAGGACATAGAGCTTCACTCGAGGGGGCAAGTAACCAGCCTGCAGGGGAGGAGCCCAGTGCAATTGCCTGGTCTACGAAAACACTCTGCTCGAGGACATAGAACTTCACTCGAGGGGGCAAGTAGTCAGCCTGCAGGGGAGGAGCCCAGTGCAACGGCCTGGTCTACGGCAACACTCTGCTCGAGGACATAGAACTTCACTCGAGGGGGCAAATAGCCAGCCTGCAGGGGAGGAGCCTAGTGCAACGGCCTGGTCTACGGCAACACTCTGCTCGAGGACGTAGAACTTCACTCAAGGGGGCAAGTAGTCAGTCTGCAGGGGAGGAGCCCAGTGCAACGGCCTGGTCTACAACAACACTCTGCTCGAGTGCATAGAACTTCACTCGAGGGGGCAAGTAGCCAGCTGCAGGGGAGGAGCCCAGTGCAACGGCCTGATCTACGATAACACTCTGCTCGAGGATATAGAAGGGTCTCGCTGCTCGGTACTTGTTGTCCAGATAGTGAAGCGCTACACATTTGCAACAGAAAGTGCTATTACTTTATTTCAGCATAAAAGATGAACGAGATATTACATTGATCTTAGGAGTAGAAACGCTTCAAGTCGTCTCCACTCAAAGTGTTTCCCAGGAGTTCTTCCTCGACATTCTGCAGGCGATACCTGTCTGTTTTAGCACCTCGGAGACTATGTAGGGGCCCTCCCAATTAGGGTGGATTTTACCTACTGCTGCAGATCTCCCTGCAGCGTCCACCTTTTTGAGAACCAAGCCCCTTTGTCGAATTGCTTGATTCGAACATGTTTGTCGAAGTGCTTTGCCATTCTCCGCTTGATCTCCTCCTAGCGGATCGTGGCTTGGTCACAAAGTTCCTCCACGAAGTCCAATGAAAGTCGCTGCGCATCCTCGTTCTCCTTCGTCTCCATCTCCTGCTGCCACCATCCTAGGGCTTCTGACCTCAAATTCCACCGGGATGAGGGCCTCCGAGCAGTGAGATAGCTTGAAGGGTGTTTCGCCGGTTGTCGTGGTGGTGGTAGTCTTCAAAGCCCAAAGGACTGAGGGGAGCTGCTCCACCCATTTTTTCTTCAGGTTCTCCACTTTCTTCTTGAGCAGGTTGACGATGACTTTGTTGGCCGCCTCGACCTGATCGTTGATCCTTGGATGGTGAACTGAGGCGAAGCGAAGACCGATGCCGAGTTGACTGCAGAAGTTTGTGAGCTCGAGACTGGCGAACTGCGGACCGTTGTCGGTGACGATGGCGAGAGGTAGAACGTGCCTACATATGATCTCTCCCCAAATGAAATTCTCCACTATCAGGGAGGTTGTCTTGGTCAGAGTCTTCACCTCCATCCACTTGGAGAAGTAATCAATCATCACCAGGAGGTACTTCTTTTGACAACTTGTCTAGGGGAACGGCCCTACCAGGTCCATCCCCCAAATGGTGAAGGGTCAGAGGGTGGTGATCGATCGGAGACGCTGGGCTGGTTGCAACTAGAGCGAAGCATAAAGTTGGCACTTCGAACGCCTCCTTGCAAACTCGTTTGCGTCCTTTCTAATGGTAGGTCAGAAATATCCTGCTCTCAGCACCCTCTTCTCCAGGATTCGGCTTCCCGAGTGACTTCCGCACTCACCCGCGTGAATATCTTCCAGGACCTGTGAGGCTTCATCTTCGGACAGGCACCTCGCTAGGGGACCGGACAGGGTCTTCCTACAAAGCACCCCGTGACTTAGCAAATAGTAGGCCAATTTGTACCTAATCGCCTCTTGTCCTGGACCTCCGAGAGCAGCTCGCACGTGGTTAGGAAAGTAACCAGGAGATCAATCCATGAGGAGGGCTGATCGATGTCCATCATCTCCCCTTCCTCGATAGAAGGCCGGAACAACCCTGTGACCGTACCCCCGGCCACGGGGCCATACTTGGCAAGTCGATCTGCTTGGGCGTTCTCCTCCCTCGGAACATGTTGTATGGAGAAGGATCTAAAGGTGCCCACCAAGCCCTTAACCTTCACCAGATAGCGTTGTAGTACAGGCTCCCTTGCCTCAAACTCCCCTCGAACTTGGGAGGCGACCACCATCGAGTCAAAGTAAACTTTGATGTCGTGAAGTGGGAGGTTCCCTGATTAGGTGGAGCCCTGCAATTACGGCCTCATACTCTGCCTGGATGTTGGTGACCGGGAAGTGGACATTAACGGCGTGCTCGATCCTGGTGCCTTGGGGGCTGATCAGAACGATGCCTCCCCCACAGGAGTTCTTCCCCGACGCTCCATCCACGAACATTTCACAGGCCACTCGCTGGGGTGCTTCCTCTACTTCCACGGTGTAGTCGGCCAAGAAATCAGCCACGACCTGGGCCTTCATGGCCAGCCGAGGGACGTAGGTAACGTCGAACTCGCTAAGCTCCACCGACCACTTGGCCAATCTCCATGAGTGCTCTACTCCTTCCAAGACACTGCGGAGAGGATGATCGGTCACCACCTTGATCGGATGGGCCTGGAAATAGGGTCGGAGTCTTCGGGCTGAAATTATCAAGGCAACGCCAGCTTCTCTAAGATGGGGTATCGTAGCTCGGCCTTCCGTAGGACCCAACTCACGTAGTAAATAGGGAGCTGCCTTTTTTCCTTCCTCGCGGACCAAAACCGAACTCACTGCTTCGGCTCCTACCCCGACGTACAAGAAGAGGTTCTCCCCCTCCCTGGGCCCTTGCAATAAGGGTGCCTGCGCCAGCTGGAGTTTCAAGATCTCGCAGGCACCTTGACAATCTGCGGACCATTCGAATTTCTTGTTATCTCGGAGTTTTTTGAAGAACGGTGAGCACTTTTCCCCAGCTCTAGAGAGGAACCTACTCAGTCCTGCCAATCGGCCTGTCAGGCATTGCACTTCCTTGACGTTCCTAGGCGCTTCCATCTCCATGATCGCCTTGACCTTGTCCCGATTTGGTTCCACTACCGTCGGGGTCAAGAGGTGACCCAAGAACTTCCCCTTCCCTGCTCGGAAAACGCACTTGGTCGGGTTCAACCTCATTTTATATTTTCGGAGTGTGGTGAACGTTTCTTCCAGGTCACGGAGGTGCTCCTCTACACTCATGCTCTTTACCATGAGGTCATTGACATATACTTCCAGGTTCCGCCCCTTCTGCTCCTTGAACACCCTATCCATAATTCGTTGATAGGTAGCTCATGCGTTCTTAAGCCCGAAGGACATCATTTTATAGCAATAGCACCCGTCGTTGGTAATGAAGGATACGTTTTTTATGTCAGGAGGGTGCATGCGAATTTGGTGGTAACCAGAAAAAACATCTAAAAAACTCATGACAGGGAATCCGACGGCCGAATCTACTAACTCGTCGATTCTAGGCAAGGGGTAGCAATCCTTGGGGCAAGCTTTATTAAGAAGAGAGAAGTCGATACACATGCGTCATTTTCTGTCCCCCTTTTTCACTATTACAACATTGGAGACCCAGCCTGGATACTGGATCTCCGACACAAACCCCACCTCCAACAGCTTCCTGACCTCCTCTCTGATGGGCCCGGCCAAGGTAGTGGCGGTCTCCCTCTTCTTCTGCTGGATGGGATGGACTCCCCTGTCCAGGTTAAGGTGATGGCAGTCGACATCCGCATCGATGTCTGACATGTCTGCTGCGCTCCACGCGAAGATATTTGCGTTCTCCTGGATGCGGGACAGGATCTTCTCTTTATCTCCTTCCTCTATCTCCCCGCTGATTTTCACCTTCCCTGGCCTCCCGCCTTCTGATACAATCTCCTTCTCTTCCACCTTCTCAGGCACCTCCAGCCTTGCCATCTCCTCCATCACCTGATCCACCACCTTGGCTTCCTCCTTCCAGCTGATGGTGTTGACGGCGTTGAGGTAGCACTGCCTCGCCACCTTGGGATCACTTCGGATCCTGATTTGCATCCCTCCTTGGTTGTACTTCAGACACTAGTAGGAGGAAGAGGGCACGCACTTGTAGGCACTGATGAGTGGCCTGCCTAAGATGACGTTGTAGCTGCTGGGGGCGTCAATAATGACGAATCTGCAGCATTTGGTGGTTCCCCCCAGCGTCACGACTAGCTCCACTCCTCCTTTTACCTCCTTCCATTCTCCCGAGAAGCCGAAAAGCGGCCCCTTCGTTGCGGTGACCCTCTTCTCCTCCACCTTCATCGCGTTGAACGCCTTCTTGAACACTACATTGACGGAGCTCCCGTTGTCCACCAGGATGCGGGAGACCGTGTAGTTTTCTACCGCGGCCTTGATCACCACCGCATCGTGGAAGGGATTCTCGTTGCCCAGCATATCCTCCTATGAAAAGGTAATCTCCCCTATCGGCGGTGGAATCTGAGTTGTCGAGGTCACGCTCCTCCGGTACACGGCCTGAAGACTCCCCTTCTGGGTTGCTTCCAACCCTGCTCCTCCGTGGATGACGCCTATCCCTCCGTGAGCTTCGAGATCTCCCCGATCTTCACACCTCCTTGGGGCGGGGACTCCCCCCCCCCCCCCCCATTCCTCTGCACTTCTCCTCCTTCTCACTCCTGCCCCCTCTCCTGGGCCCCTCCTGCTCCTCTTCTTAGCTCTAGGAATTCGGGGCATGTAGTTATTGCATGACCACCCACCTGATGGAAGTCGCAATAAGGCATTGCCCAACGCTCCTCACCTGAGGTTGTCGTGGTCTCGCTCCCCGACCACGTCCTCGTCCTCTCCTGATGACGTTTGCCTCCCGGGGCGGCGCCTGGTTCTGCCTCCACTGCCCTTGCCTCCGGTCGGGGGAATGACAGCGGTCCTGGCGCTCGGGGGAAAACCTTCGTTCCTGCCTCCTAAGGTAACCTCCTCCTGCGGGTCTCCAGGCCGGCCTGTTTGGCGCGACCTGGAACCTCCTCTCCTGATCTCGTTGATCTCTATTCTCTCGGAACCCTCTCCCTTCTTGCCTCCTCGGCTCTTCCTTCTTCTTGACCTCCTGTCGGCTGCCGCCAGCTTCCTTCTTCTCCCATCCTGCCTCCAGTCTGGCCAGCTTGGCCACGAACTCCAGGCTTGTTGTCTTGCCTTCGATCTGCCTCGCGGCCCGATCGATCAGTTCCTCGAATGACAAGGGAGGATTACGGGTGATCTCCATCTTGAAGAATCCAGGTTGTCGTCCGAGCTTGAATGCCAACATCAGAGTGTTCCCTGGGACCTCCTGAACTAAGAGGATCTCTTCTTGGAAGCGATCAGCGTACGCCCCCAGCATCTCTTGCGGCCCTTGCTTGATAAGGAAAAGGGCTTCCGAGCCCTTCTTCCTTTTCTTGGAAGTGGAGAAACGAAGCAGAAAGCCTCTGCACAGGTCCTCGAAGCAGTAGATGCTGCCCGCAGGCATCTGGTGGAACCAGTCCGGAGCCTTCCCTTTGAAGGTTATGGCAAACAATCGACACTTGAAGGCATCCGTCATTTACTTAATGGAGACCATGTACTCAAACCATTGCAGGTGCTGGACGGGGTCATCTTTTCCGGAGTAAAAACTCATTGCGGATTATGTGAACCCCTCGGGAACAGGGGCGGTCAGTACCAACTCACAGAAGGGACTGGGAGGCGCGAGTTGGCGAGTCGAGCGAATCTGGTCTTACTTGCCCTCGGAGTGGCGAGTTTCGGTCAAACTCGCGAAGAGTACTCGCGCGCGAAGCGACTAGTCACCGTCCTCAGGTAATCCCTCCTTGTCGGGGCGCCGAATCGGTCCCGCCTCAGCGGGCGAGGCGAACGCGACTGGAGAGGGCTCCGTCACCGCCTCGGCGCGAGGAACGAGCAGCCCCCAGATAGTGTCCTCCATCGACCTCCTGAACTCCGCAAAATCGCTCTTGGTCACGAACTCGCCCATAGGCGGCGAGTTCCCCTGGTCGGTCCCCGGCTCGTCATGTTCAGCCATGGGATCGTCAGATGAGATTTTCTTCTTTTGCTACAGTCCACGCTCATCGCACCAAAAATGTTGGAACCCGGATACCGGTGCAACTATGTTCGAGACTTGGGGAGTAGCTTGAGTTACTTCGCTCTTCGTCAGATCCCTAGGTCTAAGTATTTCGAGTTGAGAACTGACCCTCACCGATTGGTAGGTAGTTGTCTGAGAATGGACTCACTGGCTGCAGCGAGGAGGTCCCGCTACTAACCCGGAAATCCTACTTGATTTCCCCTCCAAAAAACCAAAGGTTGAGCCTTTCTCAGGTAGCACAAGGATGCAAGGAAGAAAGCTCAGGCTCTCTTGGGGGGTGGATCCGTGCTAATCTGAGACATAATGGGTTTTATTTATAGACAAATTCTTCTGAGGGAGAAATAGTCCAAAAAGTTTGCAGGTAACTTCGTCCGCCTAAACCAAATTACTATACGCAAATCAAAATAGTCTGCGAGCAGCTCCTCGCGCCTTTTCATAAATACTCGAACTCGCCTTGCTCCCTCCTTGGGCGAGTGCGGCTGAAGCGATCAGGATTAAGTTCTACTCGCCGGGGCTAGCTCTCTTGAAGCGAGCTCGCCTGAGGCCAGATCAACTCGCCTCGCCCAGAGCGAGAAGGAACTTTGTCGTTGGGACGGGCTATTGACATCGTCTGGACGAACCACACTCATATCGTCGAGAAGAGGAATCATGTCGTCGAGAAGAGTCATGGCGTCGAGAAGAGCCATGGCGTCGAGAAGGGCAAGGGAGGGGCGTACTCGCCTCACCTTGCCCTGGGCGAGTAAGATCACTACTGGATCTACTCGCCGAACGCGGTTGGTCTACTCGCCGAATACGGGTTGACACCTATTATTGGAACTAAATGGATATTCATGAATAAGATGGATGCAGAAAAAATAATAGTAAGAAATAAGACAAGATTGGTTGCTTAATGTTACAGACAGGAAGAAGGGATTAATTATAATCATACATTTACTCTTGTTGTAAGGTATGAAGCTATAAGGATGTTTTCTGCTTTTGCAGCCCGCAACAAGATCGAAGTGTTTCAAATGGATGTCAAAAGTATCTTCCTAAACGGTAAACTCCAAGAAGACGTTCATATTGAGCAACCTCCAGGTTTTATTGACTCTAACTTTCATTCTCATATAACTTAGATAAAGCTCTATATGGTCTTAAACAAGCTTCAAGAGTTTGGTATGAGACACCATCTACCTTTCTTCTTGAGAATTCATTTCTTAGAGGGAAAGCGGATAAGACTCTTTTTATAAGAAAGCACAAGGACAAGTTACTCCTCATGCAAATTTGTGTTGATAAAATATTTTTTTTATTGATGGCAAGCGTAAAATATTTATCAACATAATGCAAAGCAAATTTAAAATGGGTAACATGGGAGAGTTATCATACTTTCTAGGACTCCCAAGTAAAATAAGATGATGAAGACATTTTCATTTCTCAATCTAAATATACTAAAGAAAATTTTAAAAAGTTTGGAATAAAAAATGCTTCCACAATAAAGATTCATAGGGCTACTAATGTTGTGATAGAAAAAGATGAATCGGGAAACATGTAGATGAAATGACCTACAGAGCAATGATTGGCTCACTCTTATATCTTACAACAAGTATACCAGATATTATGTTTGACACATGTGTGTTGGGTACCAAGTTGCTCCAAAAGAATCTTATCTTATTCATGTTAAGAGAATAATGAGATATCTTAAAGGAACACCTAAGCTTGGATTGTGGTATCCTTTAGAGTTTGGTTTTGACCTAATGGGATTTTCAAATACAGCTTTTGCAGGATGTAGATTGGATAGAAAAAGTACAACAAGAACTTGCAAATTTCTAGGAATTAGACTGATCGCATGGTTTAGCAAAAAACAAACAACTGCTTCTACATCTACTGCTGAAGCTGAAATGTACATCTACTGTTGAAGCTGAATACATTTCAGTTGGAAGTTGTTCTCAATTCTATGAATACAAAATCAGTTGTTTGACTATGGTTATAAGTTCACCAAAACTCTTATCTTCTGTGATAGTACAAGTGAAATCTCTATTGCATCAAATCTTATGTTGCATAGCAGAACTAAGTATATTGAAATAAGGCACCACTTCATTGGGGATAATATGGAAAAAGAAAAAATATCCGTAAAATACATTTTTGCAGAGGATCAAAAAGAGGTTGATCTCTTCACAAAACCTCTTAATGAAGTGAAGCACAATCATTTCATTCATGCATTAGGGATGTTGGATAGAGCAAGTTGAAATAAAAAATAGAAATTGACACTTGACAGTATTCGACGTACGTCTACAAGCTATTCGACGTACACCAATTTTACAGAAGTATACTTCGAGTAGTCATTGAACGTCGAATACTAAAACAGCATGCATCGATTAATATTCGACGTATGCAATTATGTCTCGATGGATATTTAAGGGACTAGAAATCAAAGATTGTCTCTACACTCCTAATTCTCCGGTCTTCCTTCGCTTTTCTGTTTTCTTCTAGCCTTTATTGCATGATAATTAAGGCAATTAAGATCAACAGCCGTTTCTGAGATTAAGTTTCACGATGTGTTAAAGTTATTCAAGGAAAAAAAGCTGAATAAATTTCTTTTTGGGAGGATGACAATTTTATAAGAAGAACTACGAGAGTTCCATGCGTCGGCAGAAACAAAGAATGATAATCAAATTACAACAACAGTCAAAGGTACTGAGGTTAGAATTTCTGCTGAAAAGATTACAAATACTATTGATTACGATAAAGATGTCGAGGATGAGGACATCTCTGAAGGAGATTTGCCCACAATACCTTTTCGTGTTGCTTTGAGTTTGATTTTGCTCTCCTCCTATCCATCTATCTGTGATACGCTAAATCGTGTATCCGAATTTATAGTTTGATAAGGTGAGTGTGCCTATCGTATCATAATATAGGATATTAAAAATATAATATCAAGTATCGTATTCTATGGGTTTGTTAATTACTCCTACTCACAAAATTACTATTATTTTAAATCAATAATGTAGTTTGGTAATTAAAATTTTTAAAAAAAATTAATAGAGAAATACGAGAAAAATTAACACTTGGTTAAGAATCCCTCTAGATGAAAATACTAAAGACTCAAATTGAATTATAAGCAGCTTAATAGAACATCTCGACCACGGAGGTTCCTAAATTATAATAGCACCTCGCTAAAGGAATACTACATCTAATGTATAACCGGTAATTCGTCGAGATCAAAAATACCTACAAGAAGACACTTCAGGAAACCACCTCGCCAGACGGCTATTCGCAGACCTCGCCAGATGGCTATTCGCGGATCTCGTCCAGCAGATCTCGTCCAGCAGATCTCGTCCAGCAGATCTCGTCCACCAGATCTCGTCCACCAGATCTCGTCCACCAGATCTCGTCCACCAGATCTCGTCCACCAGATCTCGTCCAACAGACCTCGTCACCAGGCGGCTATTCACAGGCCACCCCCTGGATTGCCTATAAATAGGACCCCAGGTCACAAGAGAGGAGGCAGTTTTACCCCCTTCAAGGTTCCCCTTGACCTTAGAGCTGACCTCTCTCGTGCATAGCTCAGCTTTAGCTTTGAAGGGGAAGTTTTTATATACTTTCAGGTAAGCAGTGGGACCTCCACGCTGCAGCCCGGGGTCTAGTTTATAGGCAGATCATGAAATTTCCAGCTCTTCAGCTCTATCTAGTATCCATTCTCCTGGGTCAACCGCTAGACAAGTAGTCTTTGGTCAGAACATTTGGGACCAAGATTTTCTTGGTACCAACATTCAATCTTAGGTTGATCGACCAAAATTCCTTTCTATAATCGACACCCATAAGGATTGTTTTATGAGGTGAACCTCTCTATTTGATTTGACTCCAATTCAGAAGATTTATGTCTTCCTCTCTCGAGGGGTGCATAGTGCATGCAACTCTTTTTACCTTTAAGCGATCTACTCGTACCCACAGATATCTCGACCAACTAGAATACAGATTTATGTTGATTAACATATACCGGAAATATGAAATCAACACGATATAAATTAAAGATAAATCTTAGATTTATAAATAAGAGCTTAAGAAAACAAACTAGATATATTTTAATATTCCATTAAGAGTTCATCATGATCAAGCACTATAAAATTTTAGTTACTTGTCATGATGAGAGAATGATACAGGAAAAAAATAAAATAAACGTGATCAACGCAAACTTACAATTTCAAACACCAATCTTCACATGAAAAACTCTCTTTTTCTCTCTACAATTAAGTAAAACAGTAATACATAAATAAAAATATTGTGGAAGTATACAATTTAGTAGCATATCGAATAATTAAACAAGATTTTGGTGTAACTTAGTAAAATCTTATCTAAAATCTTAAGATTTTGACTTATATTTGGATTTAACAATTGGTGCATCTGACTCAATATTGGCCGGCCATTGATCAACACTCCCTAACCACAGCTTGGAGGTTCTAGAGATTAAGAAAAGTGGGCTTGAGACAAAAAAATCTTAAATATGTTTGTGTGCAACTTAACGGTGATGAAAAGCAACTAATTTTGCTCGAGATAGGAATGCTTCAAATAATGATAAATAAGATTTGGCGTGCAACTTAAGCCTAATGAGGAAACACAATAAGTAGTTTTAGAGTTTCATATGTTCTGCCTGTTTATATTTTGAAGATACATGGGTAAAAAACTTTGCAAACTCGTTGAGAATTTGAAATAAAAAAACTTTTCATTCCTATCATAACTTGCACGCACACTATATATTTAGATCACAGCGTTTCTTCACAAGTACAATATCTAACTACTTTAGTTAGGAGAAAGTGGAACCAACACTAGGATAATAATGATGAGAACATGTGATAAGAAGTTGAAAGGACAAAAAAACACTTCTGTTGGAGAAACTGTTAAAAAGCAAAAAAAATGCATTTACCACTTTTTGCATCTATAAAAAGATTTGTAAAAGATGTTATTGGTCCATCAACCAGCTTGCTGATCTCTTCAACTTGTTTTTCCAGTATTCCAACAAATTCCGCTTCACATGAGCTTTCTTCTGTAAAAGAAAGGATTGAAGGAGATTCACCTCCATTCTTAGAACTCAATGCTTTAACGAAACTGGAAAAGATTGGGTGTTCATCAATGCTTCTATCGGAAAATCTAAGAATGGACATGGAAGGAACAGTCACAATTTCCCCTTTCAACTCAGAATTAAGCCATTTTACTTCAAATGCACATCTACAGTGCACCCGCTTTGAGTGTTTCACTCTTTTTGCCTGTAAAGCACAAAGTGAAGAAGGGTGGCAAAAAACAAGGAGTAAGCACTAGCAGAAATATCAGTCATTAAGAAGGAAATTCGAAAAAAAAAGTGACGATATAAACGGCAAAAAACCAAAAACTCTAAATTTCTTGAAAATGTTTATAGATTTGTAAAATAGTGTTCAAAAACATTTATTACTAGAATGATTTAAGTCATCAAATAGGTTGTGCAAATCTACTTCAGTAGAAATAAATACAGCTTTTTTATTATTTCTTAATCTTCCTACAATGTTACATTGCTCCCCTATATATACACATCAGAGGGGAACCAAATACACGATCTGAGATGTAGGACTAAATACAAAAGGAGGAGTCGGCTATACGCACACCAATTGGTGCTAAACGCACACCAATTACCAACACTCCCCCTCAAGGTGGGCGGAAGATATTCACTAAGCCCATCTTGTCACACAACCTCGATAAATCCAGTGAGTTAAGTCCTTTAGTTAGACAATCGGTCACTTGTGTTGAAACCAGTTTCCCGGCTTCAGCGTTCGAAAATAGGGGTAGGCAGCTTGCCCTTACTTATCTCAGGTAAAGTAGAACGGCTAGTCACTTAGAGCCTAAGAACCTCTCTACTGGTGGATTCAGGTGAAAACAGACCCCGCGAGCTGCAGCGAGGAGGTCCCGCCACTAACCCGAAAGACCCGAAGATCTTCCCCTCCCAAGCCAATGCTGAGCCTGGGCACCTCGGAGAGCACTCGCAACACCTGACCGTTGGCCTGAAAGACTTGGCGAACGGAAGGCAGGGTCACTAGCTAACCGAACACACTAAGGGGGGTGGGGGTAAGGAGATGTCAACCCTCCCCAAGGTGCCCATGGGGGTCTATTTATAGATTTTTGGAAATGGTCTGCGAATAGCATAATTCCGCCTTTTGGAATGGCTATCCGCGGCCCAAACTGGTTTGCCCATAGTGAAATCCCACTGTTCGAATGGTTAAACGCAGGCCCTGGCGACCTGGCAACTTCCTCCACTCCCTCCTACATGGTCGGCGAGTGGGAGGTTGCCCCCACTCGCCCCTCCTAAGGGAGGTTGGCGAGTGGGGGGCTGCCCCCTCTCGCCCCTCCTAAGGAGGTTGGCGAGTGGGGGGCTGCCCCCACTCGCCCCTCCTAAGGGAGGTTGGCGAGTGGGGGGCTGCCCCCACTCGCCCCTCCTAAGGAGGTTGGCGAGTGGGGGGCTGACCCCTCTCGCCCGTCCTAAGGAGGTTGGCGAGTGGGGGGCTGCCCCCACTCGCCCCTCCTAAGGGAGGTTGGCGAGTGGGGGGCTGCCCCACTCGCCCCTCCTGAGGAGGTTGTCGAGTGGAGGATGCTCAGAGTGGGCTTGCCCGCGAGGGGCCGAGTGGATGTTCCCCCGACTGGACCCGCCGCTCCTTTTTTCTCTCGTCCGGATCCGTTTGTGCCTTGGCTGATTTCGGGCGCTCCCGAGCGGGCACTTTCCTTGTTCACCTTGATCTGCCTGAGTCCGGGCTGATCAGACCAGCTCGGCAAATATGGGGGTTGTACACAATCCCCGCTCTTTTCGAGCATGCCTCAAGCTCGGAAAGAAAGTCCAACCCGCGTATTTGACGAGCAGGTGAACCTTCCCGAGAGTCTCCGAGGGGTTTTACAAGAGAACTTGGAAACAAAGAACCCCCTAAAGGGGGGAGGGGAGCAACTTCTTTGAGAGCTTTTCTCATTCCTACCTTCTGAACAAAACGATCCCTCCTTAGGGTTTCTAGATCTGCTTTAAGGCTCTCTTTGGGAGGAGTCGGGGTGACCCGGCGGAGCCCCTTGCTCTGGCCAGGGAACATTCCCTCCCCCCTTTCTCGCGTGTGTCGCGTGACTATTGTAAAAGATACATTGCCTTAAGTTATACATAAGAATGAAAACTCTTTTTTCGCTCAACGTCTCTCTTGGGTCGAAGGCGGATCCCTTGGCGACACCGCGTGCGACCTTACCTTCGGCTCATACGACCGTAAGGATCCGACTTCCTTTTAAGAGGACTGCCACGCGCGATCATGCCTGCATAAGTTCGCATGCTTTGCTCCTGCGCAACCAACCTCTCATATATGGCTGCTCATCGAGGTCTTAGTCTCTCGAATACACTTGAGCGAGTCGATGTGGTGAGATAGGTTGCGGGGCCGAGGACTGCTGATCTTGCTGCGCGCTCGGGAAGTGATGCGAGTAGTCGGAGCATGGGGTGGAGGAACTCAACACCTTCCAAGGAGCCGAGCTCAACTGGATGCGGAAACAACCTAACACCTTCCAGGGAGCCGAGCTCACCTGGAAGCGGAAATAACTTAACATCTCCCAGGGAGCCGAGCTCACCAGGAAGTGGATACAAATCGTCATCTTCCAGGGAGCCGAGCTCAGCTGGAGGTGGAAACAAATCAAGACCTTCCAGGGAGCCGAGCTCAGCTGGAGGTGGATACAAATCAACACCTTTCAGGGAGCCGAGCTCAGCTGGAGGTGGATACAAATCAACACCTTCCAGGGAGCCGAGCTCAGCTGGAGGTGGAAACAAATCAAGACCTTCCAGGGAGCCGAGCTCAGCTGGAGGTGGATACAAATCAACACCTTTCAGGAAGCCGAGCTCAGCTGGAGGTGGATACAAATCAACACCTTCCAGGGAGCCGAGCTCAGCTGGAGGTGGATACAAATCAACACCTTCCAGGGAGCCGAGCTCAGCTGGAGGTGGATACAAATCAACACCTTCCAGGGAGCCGAGCTCAGCTGGAGGTGGATACAAATCAACACCTTCCAGGGAGCCGAGCTCAGCTGGAGGTGGAAACAAATCAACACCTTCCAGGGAGCCGAGCTCAGCTGGAGGTGGATACAAATCAACACCCTCCAGGGAGCCGAGCTCAGCTGGAGGTGGAAACAAATCAACACCTTCCAGGGAGCCGAGCTCAGCTGGAGGTGGATACAAATCAACACCGTCCAGGGAGCCGAGCTCAGCTGGAGGTGGATACAAATCAACACCTTCCAGGGAGCCGAGCTCAGCTGGAGGTGGATACAAATCAACACCTTCCAGGGAGCCGAGCTCAGCTGGAGGTGGATACAAATCAACACCTTCCAGGGAGCCGAGCTCAACTGGAGGTGGAAACAAATCAACACCTTCCAGGGAGCCGAGCTCAGCTGGAGGTGGAGGCCTTAACCGTCTTTCCGACTTTTCAACTTTTCGACTTTATGCCTCTCCGAGTGAATTCTCCTGCCCTGCCGGCTTCAACTAGCCTGGTCAGCGGTCTCTTCTCGGGGCCTTAACCAAATTTTCATCCGCCTCTCCGAGCGAGTTCTCCTGTCCTGCCAGCTTCAACTAGCCTGGTCAGCGGTCTCTTCTCGGGGCCTTAACCAAATTTCCATCCGCCTCTCCGAGTGAGTTCTCCTGTCCTGCCAGCTTCAACTAGCCTGGTCAGCGGTCTCTTCTCGGGGCCTTAACCAAATTTTCATCCGCCTCTCCGAGCGAGTTCTCCTGTCCTGCCAGCTTCAACTAGCCTGGTCAGCGGTCTCTTCTCGGGGCCTTAACCAAATTTTCATCCGCCTCTCCGAGTGAGTTCTCCTGTCCTGCCACCTTCAACTAGCCTGGTAAGCGGTCTCTTCTCGGGGCCTTAACCAAATTTTCATCCGCCTCTCCGAGTGAGTTCTCCTGCCCTGCCGGCATGAACAAGCCCGGTCAGCGGTCTCTTCTCGGGGCCTTAATCAATATGAACATCTGCCTCACCGAGTGAGTTCTCCTGCCCTGCCGGCATGAACAAACTCGGTCAGCGGTCTCTTCTCGGGGCCTTAACCAACATGAATCACCTCGCCTCGCCGAGTGAGTTCTCCTGCCCTGCCGGCATGAACAAGCCCGGTCAGCGGTCTCTTCTCGGGGCCTTAATCAATATGAACATCTGCCTCACCGAGTGAGTTCTCCTGCCCTGTCGGCATGAACAAGCCCGGTCAGCGGTCTCTTCTCGGGGTCTTAACCAACATGAATCACCTCGCCTTGCCGAGTGAGTTCTCCTGCCCTGGCGGCATGAACAAGCCCGGTCAGCGGTCTCTTCTCGGGGCCTTAATCAATATGAACATCTCGCCTCACCGAGTGAGTTCTCCTGCCCTGCCGGCATGAACAAGCCCGGTCAGCGGTCTCTTCTCGGGGCCTTAATCAATATGAACATCTGTCTCACCGAGTGAGTTCTCCTGCCCTGCCGGCATAAACAAGCCCGGTCAGCGGTCTCTTCTCGGGGCCTTAATCAATATGAACATCTCGCCTCACCGAGTGAGTTCTCCTGCCCTGCCGGCATGAACAAGCTCGGTCAGCGGTCTCTTCTCGGGGCCTTAATCAATATGAACATCTCGCCTCAACGAGTGAGTTCTCCTGCCCTGCCGGCATGAACAAGCCCGGTCAGCAGTCTCTTCTCGGGGCCTTAATCAATATGAACATCTGCCTCACCGAGTGAGTTCTCCTGCCCTGCCGGCATGAACAAGCTCGGTCAGCGGTCTCTTCTCGGGGCCTTAACCAACATGAATCACCTCGCCGAGTGAGTTCTCCTGCCCTGCCGGCATGAACAAGCTCGGTCAGCGGTCTCTTCTCGGGGCCTTAATCAATATGAACATCTGCCTCACCGAGTGAGTTCTCCTGCCCTGCCGGCATGAACAAGCCCGGTCAGCGGTCTCTTCTCGGGGCCTTCACCAACATGAATCACCTCGCCTTGCCGAGTGAGTTCTCCTGCCCTGCCGGCATGAACAAGCCCGGTCAGCGGTCTCTTCTCGGGGCCTTAATCAATATGAACATCTGCCTCACCGAGTGAGTTCTCCTGCCCTGCCGGCATGAACAAGCCCGGTCAGCGGTCTCTTCTCGGGGCCTTAACCAACATGAATCACCTCGCCTTGCCGAGTGAGTTCTCCTGCCCTGCCGGCATGAACAAGCCCGGTCAACGGTCTTTTCTCGGGGCCTTAATCAATATGAACATCTCGCCTCACCGAGTGAGTTCTCCTGCCCTGCCGGCATGAACAAGCCTGGTCAGCGGTCTCTTCTCGGGGCCTTAATCAATATGAACATCTGCCTCACCGAGTGAGTTCTCCTGCCCTGCCGGCATGAACAAGCCCGGTCAGCGGTCTCTTCTCGGGGCCTTAATCAATATGAACATCTCGCCTCACCGAGTGAGTTCTCCTGCCATGCCGGCATGAACAAGCCCGGTCAGCGGTCTCTTCTCGGGGCCTTAACCAACATGAATCACCTCGCCTCGCCGAGTGAGTTCTCCTGCCCTGCCGGCATGAACAAGCTCGGTCAGTGGTCTCTTCTCGGGGCCTTAATCAATATGAACATCTCGCCTCACCGAGTGAGTTCTCCTGCCCTGCCGGCATGAACAAGCCCGGTCAGCGGTCTCTTCTCGGGGCCTTAATCAATATGAACATCTTCCTCACCGAGTGAGTTCTCCTGCCCTGCCGGCATGAACAAGCCCGGTCAGCGGTCTCTTCTCGGGGCCTTAATCAATATGAACATCTCGCCTCACCGAGTGAGTTCTCCTGCCCTACCGGCATGAACAAGCCCGGTCAGCGGTCTCTTCTCGGGGCCTTAATCAATATGAACATCTGCCTCACCGAGTGAGTTCTCCTGCCCTGCCGGCATGAACAAGCCCGGTCAGCGGTCTCTTCTCGGGGCCTTAATCAATATGAACATCTCGCCTCACCGAGTGAGTTGTCCTGCCCTGCCGGCATGAACAAGCCCGGTCAGCGGTCTCTTCTCGGGGCCTTAATCAATATGAACATCTGCCACACCGAGTGAGTTCTCCTGCCCTGCCGGCATGAACAAGCCCGGTCAGCGGTCTCTTCTCGGGGCCTTAATCAATATGAACATCTCGCCTCACCGAGTGAGTTCTCCTGCCCTGCCGGCATGAACAAGCCCGGTCAGCGGTCTCTTCTCGGGGCCTCATGAAACATTGCCACTTCCTTGGCCCTGGAAAGGTCCTCCTGCCGGCCTCCACGCCGGTCGGTTGACCGGTGGCTGGGGTCTCCACCCTGACTCCTGCCCCCCAGGAGGTCCTTGCGGACCTTGCCTTCTCGGCTCCTTCTTCTTCAGCTCTGACTGCGGGCCTCTCCTGACTTCTCTCCGCCTTCCGTCCACTTGGCCATCTTGGCGCGAACTCCGGGTTTGTTGCCTCCACTTCGATCTCCCGTCTTGCCCGCTCCATCAACTCCTCGTAAGACAGGGGAGGGTCCCGGGACAAGCCCATGCGAAACAACCCCTGCCGCAACCCGAGGTTAAGTGTAAGTTGCAAAGTGTGTCCAGGGACCTCATTGACGAGAAGGACCTCTTCTTGGAACCGATCCACGCAGCTTCCTAGCGACTCTTCTGACCTCTGCTTGATCAGGAAGAGGGCCTCCGCCCCCTTCCTCCTCTTTTTGGACGTAGAGAACCTTAACAGGAAACTCCGTTTCAAGTCCTCGAAACTATAGATGGATCCGGGAGGAAGTTGATGGAACCAATCTCTAGCTTTCTCCTGAAAGGAGATGGCGAACAACCTACACTTGAAGGCGTCGATCACCTGCCTGATGGACATAGCATCCTCAAACCACTGGAGGTGCTCCTGAGGGTCATCTTTGCCTGCGTAGTGGGACATGACCGGCTCCCTAAACCCTTCCGGAACCAGGGCGGTCAGGATCAACTCGCAGAAAGGGCTTCCCCTTCCCACCTGGCGGATGGGCATCACTCGTCGTGCCTCCTCCCCTAGGTGCAGAGCACTCGCCGGGCTAGGAAACAGCACCCTCGCCTGAAGAGTTCTATCCTCCTCCACCCGCGCTTCCTTATCAAGTCGCCCTGCTGGTGCCGTCTCACCTAGAGTAGGTGAGGTGAGGATAGGTACCGACGGAGTCGAGCACTCGCCTGTGGGGGTGAGTGCAGAGCGCAAGGTCTCCATGATCGTCTTCTTGAACTCATCGAAGTCGCTTTTCCTTACGTAGTCGCCGGGAGGGGGTGGGTTCTCTAGCTCTTCACTTCCAGCCATTCGACCTACTTGGGGTTTTTCCGAACAAGCTGCGTTCCACGCTCACCGCACCAGAATGTTGAAACCAGTTTCCCGGCTTCAGCGTTCGAAAATAGGGGTAGGCAGCTTGCCCTTACTTATCTTAGGTAAAGTCGAACGGCTAGTCACTTAGAGCCTAAGAACCTCTCTACTGGTGGATTCAGGTGAAAACAGACCCCGCGAGCTGCAGCGAGGAGGTCCCGCCACTAACCCGAAAGACCTGAAGATCTTCCCCTCCCAAGCCAATGCTGAGTCTGGGCACCTCGGAGAGCACTCGCAACACCTGACCGTTGGCCTGAAAGACTTGGCGAACGGAAGGCAGGGTCACTAGCTAACCGAACACACTAAGGGGGGTAGGGGTAAGGAGACGCCAACCCTCCCCAAGGTGCCCATGGGGGTCTATTTATAGATTTTTGGAAATGGTCTGCGAATAGCATAATTCCGCCTTTTGGAATGGCTATCCGCGGCCCAAACTGGTTTGCCCATAGCGAAATCCCACTGTTCGAACGGTTAAACGCAGGCCCTGGCGACCTGGCAACTTCCTCCACTCCCTCCTACATGGTCGGCGAGTGGGAGGTTGCCCCCACTCGCCCCTCCTAAGGGAGGTTGGCGAGTGGGGGGCTGCCCCCTCTCGCCCCTCCTAAGGAGGTTGGCGAGTGGGGGGCTGCCCCTACTCGCCCCTCCTAAGGGAGGTTGGCGAGTGGGGGGCTGCCCCCACTCGCCCCTCCTAAGGGAGGTTGGCGAGTGGGGGGCTGCCCCCACTCGCCCCTCCTAAGGGAGGTTGGCGAGTGGGGGGCTGCCCCCACTCGCCCCTCCTAAGGAGGTTGGCAAGTGGGGGGCTGCCCCCACTCGCCCCTCCTAAGGGAGGTTGGCGAGTGGGGGGCTGCCCCCTCTCGCCCCTCCTAAGGAGGTTGGCGAGTGGGGGGCTGCCCCCACTCGCCCCTCCTAAGGGAGGTTGGCGAGTGGGGGGCTGCCCCACTCGCCCCTCCTGAGGAGGTTGTCGAGTGGAGGATGCTGAGAGTGGGCTTGCCCGCGAGGGGCCGAGTGGATGTTCCCCCGACTGGACCCGCCGCTCCCTTTTTCTCTCGTCCGGATCCGTTTGTGCCTTGGCTGATTTCGGGCGCTCCCGAGCGGGCACTTTCCTTGTTCACCTTGATCTGCCTGAGTCCGGGCTGATCAGACCAGCTCGGCAAATATGGGGGTTGTACTACTTGGTCTTTTGTAACCACATGTCCAAGCTTCAGTACCCCGCTATCCAACTTCTCCTTTATGAAGAATCTGTCGATTTCTATATGCTTAGTTCTGTCATGTTGGACGGGATTATTTGCAATGCTAATAGCTGACTTGCTGTCACACCACAATGTCATTTTTCCTCCTCGATCTGTCTTGAGTTCAACCAGCAGGGCTTTCATCCATAGAATTTCCCCCACACCTAAGGCCATGGCTCTGTACTCTGCCTCGGCTATAGATCTCGCAACTACAGTCTGCTTCTTGCTTCTCCAGGAGACTAGATTGCCCCCTACAAACATGCAATATCCTGACGTGGACCTCCTGTCATCAGCGCAACTAGCCCAGTCAGAATCACAATAGACCTCAATGTTTAAGTGCTCATTCTTCCGAAATATCAGCCTCATTCCTGGTGCACTCTTCAAGTACCTAAGGATCTGATACACGGCATCCATGTGACCTCTCCTAGGATCATGCATATAGCGGGACACCACACTTACGGCGAAAGCTATGTCGGGACGTGTGTGGCTCAGATATATCAAGCGGCCTACCAACCTTTGGTACCTCTCTCTATCAATTGGCTCTCCTGCCTCAGCACCGAGCTTGTTCTTTTGATCAATAGGGCAACTGTCGGCATGCACCCCAACATCCCTATCTCTTTGAGCAGATCTAGCACATACTTCCGTTGGGATAGAACGATCCTTTCTGCACCATGAGCTACCTCAATCCCCAGGAAGTATCTTAGTTGCCCCAAGTCCTTTACCTCAAATTCTTTGCCCAACTTCGTCTTCAGCTGATCAATTTCGCTCTCATCATCACCTATAATAATCATGTCATCCACATACACAGTGAGCATTGTAGTGTGAACTCCATGTCGTCTAAAGAACACTGTATGGTCAGCATTGGTTTGCTGATATCCCATGCTAACCATAGCTCTCCTAAACTTGTCAAACCAGGCTCGAGGAGACTGTTTTAGCCCATATAGAGGCTTCTTGAGTCTGCACACCTTTCTTGCAGTTTGGTCCGTTCCAAAGCCCAGTGGTACCTCCATGTACACCTCTTCCAGTAAATCCCTATGAAGAAAAGCATTCTTCACGTCGAGCTGATGTAATTTCCATCCCTCATTTGTTGCCAAGGATATCAGTGTTCGTACTGCGCTCATCTTTGCGACGGGTGCAAAGGTCTCATCATAATCAATGTCATAAGTCTGGCAGTATCCTTTTGCTACTAATCGAGCCTTGTAGCGCTCAACCAGACCCTCTGGGTTTTGTTTCACAGTGAAAACCCACTTGCACCCAACTGCCCTTTTGTCTGGTGGTAGCGACACGAGATCCCATATTTTATTCTTTTCCAATGCCCCAAGTTCTTCTAGCATTGCAGCTTTCCACTGTGGATCTTCCTTAGCAACCTGCCAACACTTGGGAATAGAGACAATGTCCAAAGATGCAATGAATGCTCCATGTGTAGGTGATATATGAGAGTAGGAAACAAATTGAGCAATATCACGAGGAAACCAGTATCGATCAGGTGAGACTCCCGCATTCCTGCGGGAACTCCTCCTTACCGGTGTGGGAGTGGGAATAGTGGTATGAGGAACCATATCACCTGTAAATTCGGAGATTGAGGTGGATGGAGTAGGTGCCTCGGGAGTCGGGGTAGGTAGAGACAAGGGACTTGGCACAAGTGGCACTGTAGGCATTGTAGGTACTATAGACTCGTTCTGCTGCCTCCTTCTTGTATACACTCTTAGCTCCCCCTGAACTTGAGGTCTTCTATCAGCAGAGTCATGTTTTTCATGTTCCGGCGTCACATCCGACTCTTTGCAAAAGTGGATAAGGGATACTCACTATCTGTTTCTCACCACCACTGTTATCATCCCCCTCTCGCATCATATTGCTTGTAACAAGTGGGTCCTCTAGTGGCGAGTCAACTGGAGAAGAATAATGTGACTCACATTCTCTAAATGTGACATCCATACTGACGAATAATTTTCTTTCCACTGGACTCCAACACACGTACCCATTTTGGGTAGCCGGATACCCAATAAAAACACATTTTATAGCCCTTGGATCCAGCTTTCCCACATTGGGTCTATTATCATGTAAAAAGCATACGCAACCAAAGGTCTTGAGAGGTAAAATCTCTTCCTTCTTCCCTCGCAACACCTCAATCGGAGACTTCCAATCCAGTACTCGCGAGGGCATTCGATTGATCAAATAAGCTGTTGTTAGGACAGCCTGCCCCCACAAGTACTTTGGTACCTTCATTGATATCATCATGCTCCGGGTTACTTCTAGAAGTGTTTGTTCTTCCGTTCGGCTACTCCATTCTGCTCTGGTGTATATGGACAAGTGGTTTGATGTTGGATTCCTTGTGAGGACAAGTACTCTCCAAACGCTATGTTAGTGTACTCTGTCCCATTGTCAGACCGCAACACCCTCACCACTGCACCGTATTGAGTTTGTACCCTTTTGTGGAAATCCTTGAAGCACGCGAATAAATCACTTTTGTTTTTCATTAGATAAAGCCAGGTGACACGAGAGAAACAGTCAATGAAAGACACAAAATACCGAAATCCATTCACAGTAGGTGTGGGACATGGTCCCCAAACATCAGAATGCACAAGATTAAAGGAATGAGAACTTCTACTACCAGAACTGGAATAAGAGTTTCTGGTATGTTTTTCTGACTCACAAGCATCACATACAAGTTTGTCATGATTTGCTTTCTTAAACAAAATGGGATACATTTGACTTAAGGCAACAAAAGAAGGGTGACTCAGACGCCGATGATGAAGTAGTAGCAAGTCCTCCACGCTACTCCTATCTCCTGCAGTATTCTTTATAACAGTTGAAAGAGCTGAGTCTATACTTTCCCTATCTAGGTACCCAAGCCAATATGTCATGTGTCAATCCCAAATCTCATGTCTGTCCCTTTCTCCTGGAAGATCACCTTCGGGATATCAAACAAAACAACACATTTTAGCTGAGATACAATGACACTAATGGATAAGAGATTCATAGGAAAGGAAGGAGCATGCAAAACATTGGACAGAGTCAACGTGTTGGTGCATTGCACAGTGCCCTTACCAACCACTGGCTGAGCAGTGCCATCAGCAGTTTGAATGCGTTTTGGGACTGCTAGGGGAGTATACGAACGTAATTCCCTAGCATTCCCAGTGACATGTAGAGAAGCACCAGAATCGATTATCCAATCTGATGATTTAGTGGTGGTATGATGCGAGGGCAAGTGTATCACCAGTACCTGTGGTGGAGTGAGCAAAAGAGGCAATATTACCCATAGACGTAGTGGGTGTGCCATCCATCACACCTTTCTGCTTACTTTGCATTAGTTGGTGGTATGCATCCAGAATCTCCTGCTCTTTTGGGTGACCCATATCAGCAATACCTTCTTCTGCCACCTCATCGTTTATCATGAGATTCGCCCGATAGCCTCCTCGTCCACCACCTCTACGACCTCCACGACCGCATCCACGACCTCCAAACTTTCCCCTTCCACCTACATCCCGCTCTTTTGGTGGCTTGGGACAAAATATCCGGAGATGACCTATTTCACCACAATTGTAACATTGTCACGTCTCACTCTTGTATCCCTCATGTCATTGATTGGTGACCGCTAGGGCCGATTTCTCTCCCGGAAGAGTGGTTCCACCAGACTGGATTCTAATCCTGCTCTCCTCCTGCATCATGGCTGAGATTGTCTCATCCAGGGAGGGAATCTTTGGCTGAGTGAGCAACATCGCACTCCTTTGCTCAAATGTCGGGTTCAACCCCCTCATAAAGTGCATAGTCCTCCGCTGAGCATCTCGCTCCCCCTTTGTGCATTCAGGGTCTTTGCAGCATGTGGCTGGTGAGAAATAATCATAATCTGTCCATAGTCATTCTAGATATGCGGCATACTCCTGGATCGAGCGATCTCCCTGGATTACAGTCTCTATCTCCCGCTCGATCTGGAACACACGCATGTTGTCAAATCCTGCATAGAGCCTCTGTAACTTCCCTCAAACATCGCTTACAGTCTCTATGCCATCCACCGTGATAGCGATAGATGCGATCATCGAATTTAGGAGTCAAGTGTGTAACAGACAATACGTAGTTTTCCACTCGTTGTACCCATCCGAGTCCTTCTCTGGCTCCTCCTTCTCGCCAGTCAGATAGCCCTCCAAATTCCTTCCGGAGAGAGCTCTCTTTACCCGACGCGACCAGCTCAAGTATGTGGCTGGTCCATCGAGCTTCAACTCCACAGGAGGGAGATCGAGCTTCACCGGAGGCGGTTGCGATTGAGCGGATCCTTCGCCTTTGGACATCCGTAAGAAGTCGAAGAACACCTTGAGGTCTGCCTCCTTCAGTTTGGCCACTAATTTCTCCATGAGCGCACGTTATCACGCAAATTTTATAGCGCCGCCTTTTCCTCTTGCCTCTGCTTCAGCACGGTTCCGCTCCGTACGTCACTGTCGCGCGCGCCTCTACTTGCGCAACACAGTTCTGTCCAGGTTTCGCACTCTTCTGTTGCTTAGATAGCGCACCCTCCTCTGGCGCGCAACGTGCGCACTGCCGTGAGCCCTGCTGCCGAGGTTCCGCGCGTTCCCCTGTAGCGCAACGGGCGCTCCCTGCGATACTTTTCCCTATCGCGCGATACTTCTCCTCTGCAAGCTGCGCACGAAGAGCCGCGCGCTCCCTGCGATCCTTCTCCTCTGCAAGCTGCGCGCCCGATCCCTGCTGTCGACGCCCTAAATCTTTCTCCTCTGCTTGCGCAATCCTTCTCTGTCGCGCAAGGTGCGCGCAGATGTCGCGCAAACCTCCTCTACCGCGCTGCGCGCAGATGTCGCGCCTCCTCTGCCGTGCAGATGTCGTACCTCTTGCGCAAGTGTCGCGCTCCTTATGCGCAGGTGTCGCGCTCCTTGCTATTGTGCTGATGTCGCACCTCCTGCGCAAGTGTCGCGCTCCTTATGCGCAAGTGCCGCGCTCCTTGCTGTTGTGCTCCTAAGTTTATCCCACTGCACTTGCTCGCACCGGATTGATTTGAACCTCCCTCTGATACCAAGTAGAAATAAATACAGCTTTTTTATTATTTCTTAATCTTCCTACAATGTTGCATTGCTCCCCTATATATACACATCAGAGGGGAACCAAATACACGATCTGAGATGTGGGACTAAATACAAAAGGAGGAGTTGGCTATACGCACACAAATTGGTGCTAAACGCACACCAATTACCAACAACTTCACTACGAATCAGGAGCATCATCGTCGTTATTATCCTTATGACTACTTCATTTCCTCTTTAAGAATTGTTATCAGCCATCTATTCATGTTAAGGTTTGTATTTAGAGTTTACTATACATATATGTCAACTTTATTCATTACTAAGCATATATTTCAACCTTTTGATAACAACTTCTATGCATGTTATCTTCAACACATGTCCTTCATATTCTTCACCTTAATCTTATTTCTAAATATTTATATATATGTACAAAATACTCATAATATTAATCAACTATATATTAAAAGATCATTAAAGTGGGATTCCTTGTTTCTCTATGTAACCTGTTGGATTCCATTTCATCCCTCCCCCCCCCCCCCCCCCCCCCCCAAAATGGGAAAACAACAAACCTTCATATACTTTCCCCTTATATCAACAAAATAGGAGCTCCGCTACCGAAATAAGCATACTCATCTCAGAATAAAAAAATATACATACCTGCTCTATAGTAGCATCAATGAACAAACTTTTAGATTTAGTTTTCTGCAAGGCAAGAACACGATCCCCTTCCTTGATACTAGTGCATTCATCACCCTGTAGAGGAGTAGAACGGAAGCGCAGACGTGATAAAGCATCTTCTTTGTTGTATAACAAATCCTCATCACCATTTCCAAAATCCACTATAATGCCAACATTTGGATCACTGGAGCTGCTTACACTTTAGTTAGAGATATAATGAATAATGAATTCAGTTGAATTCAGTGAACTAAAGGTTGAAATTGTTATAGCAGCAGTACTCAAAACAAACACAAAGAAACTTCATTAGTAGATCACTGTCTAGTGACTATAGAAGTTCATGATAGCAGCAAAGAACAATGAACTCTTCGGCTCCAGAAACAGTAAGAAAGGAATCAAAATCTACAGAACATGAGTAGGATAAACAATTTATAAAGTAAGAGTGTCGGGTAACTCCGTGCAAACTACCCTCAACAAGAAGATGTGCATTTAGAGAGCTCAGATTCACTTAAACATTCGTCGATCAGAAGGGACGAGTTAGAAAAACCGAGTGCGATGTGGAAAATGGGGGGGGGGGGGGGGGGGGGGGGGGGGGACCTTAGAGAGATGCAGCAAGGCCGCCATGAGCTGTCGTCCTTTCGCATCGCCTCAAGCTCCCTGAAATCCAGCTTGGTCGCTGCCATTGCTAGGCCGATCTTGAGCTCAGCCCGTCAAATCGAAGAAAGATGGCCAGGAGGAAGTCTGAATGCTTCCATTATTGTTCCCGATGATCAGTACTTAGAACTGGAAATAGGGAAAAAGTGTTGGACTTTTGCGGAAAAAAACATTTCGCACGTGCATTGTGCCATCCTCATCCTCGGATTTCGTGCCATCATCATCACCGTCCGATCTCATACAATCCTCATCGTCCTACAGTGATCTTTCTTGCATGGGTCCCGCTCTCCATGTCAGATCCTCTTCATTCGAGTCCAAATTGATAGTATTCGTTTCACGATTTAGATTAATTCGTGATTGGTCTGACGGGTTCACTAATCTCATCATTTTATATATTTCATTTAATCAAAAAATTATACACTTTTAGATAGAGCAACAATCAGTCGTCACCATGAAATGGAGAGGATCCTGATCCGTGCTCTCGTCGTTGCGTATTGCCTAGCTTATCGATGATGTCCCCAAGCTCCTCGCTCATATTCCAAAGATGGTATGGATCCTCTCCATTTATGAAGAAGAAATGGATAGTGTTGCGGGTCGCTCGGGTGCTTCGGTAGACCGGTCGAATTGAACCACTTTAGCTCGGAAGCGAACCGAGTGCACAAACAGTCAATTAGAGATTCGTTGAGTACACTGAGACTTTTTAACGTGGAAAACCCGGAAAGGGTAAAAAACCACGCGGTCGGAGTTGTGCCGACCAACTTCCACTATCTTCTGGGGAGTTACAATTAGCGACTTAGAACTCGAGCGCGACAGGCCGCTGCTCGTTACAATAATAGAGAGAGAGAGAGAGAGAGAGTTCTGAAGATGACAGGCCACCTCCAGAAAAACTAAGTCTTTTTCCTTCTGAGAATGTCGGAGAACAAAAGTGAGAATGCTGAGTCGCCTTTCGGGAGAACAAAAGTGAGAATGTTGAGTCGCCTTTCGGGAGAACAAAAGTGAGAATGCCCAGTCGCTTTTCGGGAGAACAAAAGTGAGAATGCCCAGTCGCATTTCGGGGGACCAAAAGTGAGAATGCTCAGTCGCCTTTCGGCGGACCAAAAGTGAGAATGTCCAGTCGCCTTTCGGGAGAACAAAAGTGAGAATGCTCAGTCGCCTTTCGGGAGAACAAAAGTGAGAATGCCCAGTCGCCTTTCGGGAGAACAAAAGTGAGAATGCTCGGTCGCCTTTCGGGAGAACAAAAGTGAGAATGCCCAGTCGCCTTTCGGGAGAACAAAAGTGAGAATGCTCGGTCGCCTTTCGGGAGAACAAAAGTGAGAATGCCCAGTCGCCTTTCGAAGGACCAAAAGTGAGAATGCACAGTCGCCTTTCGGGAGAAAGGAAATCTTCAAGTCCACGAAGGAGATCTTCAAGCGCCGAAGGAGAATTCCGTGAAAATCTTCAAGGAGCTCTCCCGGGTCCAGAAGGCAAGGTCCCCTCAAATGAAGGTTCTGGGCTCCTTTTATAGCTTTGGTCGGGGGTAGCCCGGTAATTTTGCCGTTGTAACCACCGTAACTACCTGACGAGCGAATCACGCTGGCCGATTTAGAGCACATGGATCGCCATTTTTCACAAATGACCGTCTCGCCCTTCGGGCAGTTCGGGCAATTCGGGCAGCTTTGTTGAAGGTGAAAAAGGCGACAAGCCATTCCTGCAATCTGAGAAATTAGAAAGACAAAAAGTGAGCGTGCCTGGAATGTGAAAGTGCTCTGAGCGCGCTCAGAAGCGTAACGAACGGGGAAGCGTTCTGAGCGCGCAACGAACAGGAGCGCACTTCGAGCGGAGCGCACGGAGGCGCTGGTGAGCGCGCAAGGGGGAGGCACACTTGTGAGCGCGCAAGGAGGAGGCGCGATTGTGAGCGCGCAAGGGGGAGGCGCGCTTGTGAGCGCGCGAGGGGGAGGCGCGCTTGTGAGCGCGCGAGGGGAAGGCGCGATTGTGAGCGCGCGAGGAGGAGGCGCGATTGTGAGCGCGCCAGGAGGAGGCGCGCTTGTGAGCGCGCGAGGAGGAGGCGCGCTGGTGAGCGCGCGAGGAGGAGGCGCGCTTGTGAGCGTGCAAGGAGGAGGGAGGAGAGAGAAAATCCGTAGGAGGATTTTCCCGGCCGGAGAGAGAGAAAGTCTCAAAAGAGGGGAGAGATGGAAGAGGAGAAGATGGAAAAAGGAGAAGCCTAGGGGTTCTATTTATAGTTTTTGAGGGTGACACTTTCGTAATTAAATGAGTGGTTATGGTGGTTATGGTGGTTATGCGGCTACCCGCACACCATAACCAATTTATGATGTGGGATTTTACTATTTGCACCCCATGTTGGAGGATTTTACTATTTACACCCCATGATGAGGGATTTTACTATTTGCACCCCATAATATGGAATTTTACTATTTGCACCCCCATGTTGGAGGATTTTACTATTTACACCCCATGATGGGGGATTTCACTATTTGCACCCCATGATGTGGGATTTTACTATTTGCACCCCCATGTTAGAGGATTTTACTATTTACACCCCATGATGGGGGATTTTACTATTTGCACCCATGATGTGAGATTTTACTATTTGCACCCCCATGTTGGAGGATTTTATTATTTACACCCCATGATGGGGGATTTTACTATTTGCACCCTCATGTTGGAGGATTTTACTATTTGCACCTCATGATGTGGGATTTTTACGGGGATAGTGGGGTTTATCTTGGTCAACCTCATTTCCTCCACCAAATGAGGAGAGTGATGTTCATTAGCGCACTGCCCGAATGCACTGCCTGAACGTTTTGTGAGGCCACATCACGTATCATCTTTACGGATGCACATCATAAGCCCCCCAAACCTTCGGAGTCCGAATTACTGTGCGAGGAGTTCGGAGGTTTTGATTTTTTCCGCGGCAGCTTCGATCATTGCTATCTTCGTGGCGCCTTGGGTAGGAATTGCTGTTGAAGAATGAGTGTGCAGTTTTTCACATAATAGAAGATAAGTTTGCGCGAGTCTAAGCTCACCGATTTTTACATAATAGAAGATAAGTTTGCGCGAGTCTGAGCTCGCGGCTTTTTACACAGTAGAAGATAGATTTTTTGCGCGAGTCTGAGCTCGCGGCTTTTTACATAGTAGAAAGATAGGATTGTGCGAGTCTGAGCTCGCGGCTTTTTACATAGTAGAAGATAGATTTGCACGAGTCTGAGCTCGCGGCTTTTTACATAGTAGAAGATAGGTTTGGTCGGTGAAGAGCATATGTATTCAAACCGTGTACGAACGTGGGAGGGGCAAACACTTACGACATCGGGACCTTAGTGCGGTGGATAAGGGTGAACCTTCAATCGACGACAGTGAGCAATTGTTGTGAGCGTACTGCCCGTGGGCAGTTGTTGTTCGTTAGCGTGCTGCCTGGAGGCAGGTGTTGTTCATTAGCGCCCTGCTTGGAGGCAGGTGATGTTCATTAGCGTACTGCCTGGAGGCAGGTGTTGTTCATTAGCGGACTGCCTTGAGGCAGGTGTTGTTCATTAGCGGACTGCCTTGAGGCAGGTGCTGTTCATTAGCGCACTGCCTTGAGGCAGGTGCTGTTCATTAGCGCACTGCCTTGGGGCAGGTGGTGTTCATTAGCGCACTGCCTTGAGGCAGGTGCTCTTCATTAGCGCACTGCCTTGGGCAGGTGCTATTCATTAGCGCACTGCCTTGAGGCAGGTGCTGTTCATTAGCGCACTGCCTTGAGGCAGGTGTTGTTCATTAGCGCACTGCCTTGAGGCAGGTGCTGTTTATGCAAATGGACGTCTTTACGTAATTTCGATAGCGCGGGATATGACATGCCTGGAATGATTAACTTTAAAAACAATTAGTAGTGGCAATTTACACAAAGTTTTTACAGAAACAAAGTTGATAGAAACAAAGTTGACAGAATATTTCAGCGGCGCTGGTAGAGCCCCGCTGATGGGTACGAAGCTTTCTCCTGGGATGACTGCCTTAAGGGTTGCTCCCGGTCCTTCCTGGCAGGCCGCTAGCTGATCTCCTGCTAGCCGAATAGTCGACTAGTCTCATAGGAATTTCCCCAGTAGGCCTTGTTTGACGAGATGCTCGATTTCATCCTTCAGCTTGGAGCAATTTTCCGTGTCATGTCCTTGTCCACGATGGAACTCACAATATTTTGTCTGGTCCCCCGAGTTTTTAGTGAGGGGTCTGGGCTTGCGGAGCGTCTGGTTGTCTTTGATTGCGTACAGTACGTTAGTCCTGGTAGTGTTCATGGGAGTGTAGTCCTGATGTTGGCGAGATCCTCGGTCTCGGCTGGGGTTGTCATAATGCTTATTTTTCTTATTGGAAACTGTCTGCGGCAGCGACTCCTCTTTCTTCCTCTTCGAGCTCCCCTCGAACTGCCGGCGGTGCGCTTCAATTGCCTCATCTGCTGTTATCTGGGCCTCGACTCGCTGAACGAGGTCAGGATAGCTTGGTATGGTTTCTCTCATTAGAGCTGAGTAAAAGCCACTTGGGCGGAGACCTCCAAGGAAGACTCCTCGCAAGAGCTCGGGGTCGACCCCCGGGATCTGTCGAGCCTCCGAGGTGAAGCGTCGAGAAAAATTCTTGAGAGTCTCTCCATCATTTTGGCGGATTGCTGAGAGATGGGAGGGATCTCGGACAATCCTACGATTGGCGATGAACTGGTCCACGAACTGCTGCGCCATTTCTGCGATGTTGTTGATGGCCCCATCTCGCAGGGAGTGGAACCAAGTGCGCGCTTGTCCTTTCAAAGTTGCCGGAAACACCTGACAGAGAAGCTGGTCCGGGGCGCTGTAAATCCTCATGATGGTGGTGAAGTGATTGACATGTTCCACCGGGTCGTCCGTCCCATCGAACATTTCGATGTTGGGAAGCTTGAAACTGTTTGGAACTGGATGGGCCAGAACTTGAGGCGATAGTGGGGAGCCGTGGTGTGTGGGACGGTGGGCGAGGGATGCGCGTCGCCCCGCCTGGATGTATTCTTCCTCTATCATATCGCGTATTTCTTCTCGTGTGGTTCTTTCTACTGCTCGGCCAGGAGCAGCTCTTCCTTGTCGATGGTGATGGGGGTCAGCTCCTGGGCCTCTGGCTGGGGGAGCAGGATGGGCGGAATTTGCTGCGTCGGAGAATTCTTCTGAGGCTTCTTCCTCTCGAGCGACCTCCTCGTTCGGGGCATGACTCGGAGCTGGGGGAGGCGGAACATTCAACGCTGGCGAGCACTTTTTCTTGCCATTGCAATTGGTGGCGAAGCGCTTCCTTCGGTGAGTCTTTGCAGAGTTTTGGGAATCGATTCCCACAGACGACGCCAAACTGTTGCGGGTCGCTCGGGTGCTTCGGTAGACCGGTCGAATTGAACCACCTTAGCTCGGAAGCGAATCGAGCGCGCAAACAGTCAATTAGAGATTCGTTGAGTACACTGAGACTTTTTAACGTGGAAAACCCGGAAAGGGTAAAAACCACGCGGTCGGAGCTGTGCCGACCAACTTCCACTATCTTCTGGGGAGTTACAATTAGTGACTTAGAACTCGAGCGCTACAGGCCGCTGCTCGTTACAATAATAGAGAGAGAGAGAGTTCTGAAGATGACAGGCCACCTCTAGAAAAACTAAGTCTTTTTCCTTCTGAGAATGTCGGAGAACAAAAGCGAGAATGCCCAGTCGCCTTTCGGGAGAACAAAAGTGAGAATGCCCAGTCGCATTTCGGGGGACCAAAAGTGAGAATGCCAAGTCGCCTTTCGGGGGACCAAAAGTGAGAATGCCCAGTCGCCTTTCGAGGGACCAAAAGTGAGAATGCCCAGTCGCCTTTCGGGAGAACAAAAGTGAGAATGCCCAGTCGCCTTTCGGGAGAACAAAAGTGAGAAAGCTCGGTCTCCTTTCGGGAGAACAAAAGTGAGAATGCTCAGTCGCCTTTCGGGGGACTAAAAGTGAGAATGCCCAGTCGCCTTTCGGGAGAAAGGAAATCTTCAAGTCCACGAATGAGATCTTCAAGCGCCGAAGGAGAATTCCGTGAAAATGTTCAAGGAGCTCTCCCGGGTCCAGAAGGCAAGGTCCCCTCAAATTAAGGTTCTGGGCTCCTTTTATAGCTTTGGCCGGGGGTAGCCCGGTAATTTTGCCGTTGTAACCACCGTAACTACCTGACGAGCGAATCACGCTGGCCGATTTAGAGCACATGGATCGCCATTTTTCACAAATGACCGTCTCGCCCTTCGGGCAGTTCGGGCAATTCGGGCAGCTTTGTTGAAGGTGAAAAAGGCGACAAGCCGTTCCTGCAATCTGAGAAATTAGAAAGACAAAAAGTGAGCGTGCCTGGAATGTGAAAGTGCTCTGAGCGCGCTCAGAAGCGTAACGAACGGGGAAGCGTTCTGAGCGCGCAACGAACAGGGGCGCACTTCGAGCGGAGCGCACGGAGGCGCTGGTGAGCGCGCAAGGGGGAGGCACACTTGTGAGCGCGCAAGGAGGAGGCGCGCTTGTGAGCGCGCGACGAGGAGGCATGATTGTGAGCGCGCGAGGAGGAGGCGCGCTTGTGAGCGCGCGAGGAGGAGGCGCGCTTGTGAGCGCGCAAGGAGGAAGGAGGAGAGAGAAAATCCGTTGGAGGATTTTCCCGGCCGGAGAGAGAGAAAGTCTCAAAAGAGGGGAGAGATGGAGGAGGAGAAGATGGAAAAAAGAGAAGTCTTGGGGTTCTATTTATAATTTTTGAGGGTGACACTTTCGTAATTAAATGGGTGGTTAGAGTGGTTATGGTGGTTATGCGGCTACCCGCACACCATAACCAATTTATGTGTTATACGCACATTTATCATGAATATAGCTACGCGCACACCAGTTTGTATAGTTTTGCGGTGATGTGTATTCATATGACGGATATGGTTATGCCGATGCGCACACCATAACCATATTATTTGTTATACGCAGACCGTATTTAAGGATTTTACTATTTGCACCCTCATGTTGGAGGATTTTACTATTTACACCCCATGATGTGGGATTTTACTATTTGTACCCCATGATGGATGATTTTACTATTTGCACCCCCATGTTGGAGGATTTTACTATTTACACCCATGATGAGGGATTTTACTATTTGCACCCCATGATATGGATTTTACTATTTGCACCCCCATGTTGGAGGATTTTACTATTTACACCCCATGATGGGGGATTTCACTATTTGCACCCCATGATGTGAGATTTTTTACTATTTGCACCCCTATGTTGGAGGATTTTACTATTTATACCCCATGATGGGGGATTTTACTATTTGCACCCCATGATGTGGGATTTTACTATTTGCACCATGTTGGAGGATTTTACTATTTACACCCCATGATGGGGGATTTTACTATTTGCACCCTCATGTTGGAGGATTTTACTATTTGCACCTCATGATGTGGGATTTTTACGGGGATAGTGGGGTTTATCTTGGTCAACCTCATTTCTTCCACCAAATGAGGAGAGTGATGTTCATTAGCGCACTGCCCGAATGCGCTGCCTGAACGTTTTGTGAGACCGCATCACGTATCATCTTTACGGATGCACATCAGATAGTATTCATTTGTCCATCTGATGGACAAGACCATCCTGAAGTACATCTAATGATGCAGACTTTTTTGATTAAAAGACAAATATAAAATAATAGGATTACTGAACCTTTCAGATCATTCCGAAATACATCTAGACTGTGACATGAATACTATATCCCGAAGCTTCCAAAGATCGACATTCCTACTTTGGTGCTCTCAAGTGCATTTATAATCGGTATTCCTAGCCTCGTCTGTCCTAATTTCTTCTTGTCATTAGTTAAGGTGAGATCCGGGGGGGGGGGGAGTGTTGTCGCGCATGTGCACTGTTGTGGTCGTGGTTCTGTCACAGCCGCACGGGGACCCTTGTGCACTGTCTCTCATAATATACTATATATATATATATATAAGTTTATATATATTGGGTGTTATGTTACTACTAATTTTTTTACTATATATATAAAGAAAAAAACAAATTAATAACAACCCTCCTTATATATTATATATATATATATAATACTGCATAAATTAATTAATTTTTTGATAATATTATTTAGGTACAGTTCATATATGAATATAAACTAGCTCGCGTAAAGTTACACGATGATATCGGAATATAAGTGTATATAATAAACATAAATATATTAAATTATATTTAATATATTATATCAATGTGTCATTCCTGACACCTCTTGGGTCCAATTTATAGACAAATTCTTGGGGGCGGGTGATATGCGAGAATGTTGGGCCCAGTGAGATACGTATGATCTCCCTCCTATTGGCGAGATGTCGCTGATTTTCGCATAACCCAGCGAGGGACTGGCCTACTCGCCTTGAGTCTTCAAACGTCCCCGTTGGTTGTCTTTTGCCGTATGACAAACATATACAAGTAATCATTAGTTATGAATGATAGTTGCTCGGTCGGCGATGACTGATCGCACAGTCGGTGAATTACGATCACAAATTTTGTTTTGTTTAGGCGTAAGTGGGTCCTGGGGCCACCGGTCGAAAGGAGAATAGTGGTCGACATTCTTTAGTCTGCTCCGCGAACGACTACTGGACAGCCAATGCACAAAATTGGACTCATAGGGAAAGAACCTGAACTGGGTCGGCGCTCCAGTCTCCAATCAGCGAACGACCAACCGTTGAAAGAACAATCAGACAGCGAGCACCGATTGCAAGTCGGCGATCCAGTATGGGCTTAACAAATTCTTCTCTAACAACAATGTGGCTCTTCAATACAGCTTCCAACTAAGACAATTACAAAGAAATATGATCTATACAATTAAGGCTTCGTTTGGGGGGACTTATTTTCACCGGTCAAGCGGTTACGACCGCATGAGCGGTCGTAACCGCTTGACCGGTGAAAATAAGTCCCCCCAAAGCGGTCGTAACCGCTTGACCGATGAAAATAAGTCCCCCCAAACGGAGCCTAAGTTGCATATATACATTTTTCAGCCATCCCAATATCCATAAAATTCCATTCAAACATCTGCTTTAATACCTATTGAAAACAAAAAATCCTGAAATGTGGAATTATTTTTATGCAAATATTATTTGTGGCAGTATTATAATTTAAATGTTCAATTGATTACCTATTCCACATCTCTGCCTACAGTTTCAACAAGAATCCCCCAAAGTATTATCAATTGTTTTGGTTTTTTTTTTTATGGAGTAAAACCAAAGGCAAAAGGATATGAAATTGTCATTTTATCCTTGGCTTTGGTTTTATTTAGGGAGTAAAGCCAAGGGCAAAATGATAATTTCATCCACTCAGACAGTTTTTAGCCTATTTTTCATACACAGCAGTCAATATTCAGTGATTGGGGCACAAAAAAAATACAAATTTCTACTTCTGGTAGAGATATTAGCTCTGCAGAATCCACTTAAATTAGTTGTGCAGCATAAAAAACAATATAAGCTAGAAATGAGAAACTCTGAACCACCTCAGAGAGAGTATTGAGTTGTGATAATCCAAAACATATACAACAACAACAGAACCCATACAGTCCCCAATCATTGGGGGTATGGGCGGGGGAAGATTGGAAACAGACCTAACATTTGGCACTATGCACAAAGTGGCTTCTCTCAGAGGAGAAAGACCTAACCTTTTATAAATGCACAAAGTGACTGCTCACAGAGTACCACTGAAATAGTGGCCCCCTATACTGTCGCGTTTGCTGCGGAATCATGCCCTCAAATCAAAGCCAAAGACATCAGGGGATAATCCAAAACATATAAGGAAGATAAATTTGTGACTGGCTCAACAATTAGCCCACAAAAAAAGATAATCTATAAAAGCCAAATCTAGCAACACATACATAAAATGATAAAAAATCAATCATGCATAAATCTGGGGACATGGATTCATCGCTTGAATTAGCTTTAACCGCCGCATAGCCGAGCGGAAATTTTCTTCATTGCAGCTGATAGGATGAGAATGTAAAGCCGGCGAGTCTCTCGTTTGTAGTTTTTAGTTCCAGCTTCTGGAAAGGACTACAAAAGTAGCAATATAAAAAGCTGAGCAATATGTAGAAAAACTGTTATACTGGTTTGTTTTTTAGCAAGTGAATGGAGAAAAAGACTCGGTTCAAAATCTCAAATTTTTGCTGTTGATTTATTTTACCTGCTGTTTGGATCGTAATAGAAACCAGTAATGGAGCCATCACTACAGGAAAAACACACGTAATAGAAACCGGCTATTGTCAAACCACAGTCTATTCCAACATTTACAAAATACTGCTCCTTCCATCTCTGCACAAGTACATATATATATACTATTAATTACCTAAACCTCCCCTAAGAGTCAGCATAATTACAAATTGCACCATCTAATTTTTGAAATTACAAAAAACCTCCTTTGTAAGTTACATTGCATAACATTATGAAATGTAACTTTCTTCCAAAGGGTATTTTTGTGCATGCATTATGAAATGTAAACTTAAAGGAGCAGTTCTTGTAATTTCAAAAGATAGAGGGGTGCAATTGGTAATTTTGCAAACATAGAGGAGAGGTCTCTCCCCTGGGAGTTAGCATACTTACAGGTTGCACTCTATCTTTTGAAATTACAAAAACCTCTCATGTATGCACAAAATCCCCCCTGGCGCTTTCCTCTAGAGGGTACTTTTGGGCATGCATATATATATATGTATGTATGCATATTGGTGTGCATGTGTACACACACACGCATATATGATATTATTATTAATTAAAAGTTTATAAAGAGTGAAGAATAAAAGGAAATCTATTTTAGGTGTGGTACCATAAACACAAAGGGATAGCTGCTCAGGTCCAATGACTTTCCACCATCTGCTTCCACTTGACTCAGAAGTGGGCTAAAGGATGGGAACTTGGACCAGTGCCTTATGTCATCATCTGGCCTGTAAATATGGAAAGGCTTGACTGTGTGTATATATATACATATCTATCTATCTATACATATATATATAGGAATAATTAACAAAACATCCCTTGGCAGTTAGCATACTTACAGATTGCACCTCTCTTACTTTTGAAATTACAAAATCCTCCCTTATAAGTTACATTTCATAACATCCATGCACAAAAAGACCCCCTTGGAGAAAATTTTCATCATGAAATGTAAAGTTATAGGGGAGGTTTTTGTAATTTTCAGGGGGATCTTTTGTGCATGGCTATTATGAAAAATAACTTTGTTAAATTGCATGAGAAGAGAGAGGCCCTCTACATATAGTAGAGGGTATTACATGAAGATAAAACAAAGTAAAATATTAATACTTCTAACGCCACCTCCCTCCCTCAAGTTGGCCTCGAATATTATTCATACCTAACTTGCTAATAAGATTTATAAATATTTTTCGCTCAATCACTTAGTAAGAACATTTGCAAGTTGTCTCTCCGAGTGGACGAAAGAGTGCATACAATTTCTTTTATAATATTTTCTTTAATGAAGTATCAACAAACTTCGACATGCTCAGTGCGGTCATGCTGGACAGGTTTATGAGCAATGTTGATTGTTGTTTTGTTATCACAGTACATGTAAATATATACATATATGTATATATATACATATAACTATGCGCACACACACACACACATATATATATATATATACATACACACACACATATATATATATAAATACACACATATATATAGGGTCATATACCGGGACCACCCCTCTAACTTTGCTAAATTACTGAGAGCACCCCTCTTATTTTCGAAATTACAAAAAACTCCCCTATAAGTTAGCATAATTACAAAAACTTCCCTTGAAGTTTTAATTTCATTACAAAAAACCCCATCGGTGTACAATTTCATTACAAAAAAATCCTGAATTTGTGTTCATGATGTTATGAAATGAAAAGTTCAGGGGAGGTTTTTGTAATTTCGAAAATAAGAGGGGTGCTCTCAGTAATTATGCTAACTTACAGTGGAGGTACGGGTAATTATTTATATATATATACATGCATAGCTGTGTATATATATAGTATATATATAAAGAACTCTCCCTTTTGTAATGCATTACGTCATTAATTTAACCAGTTTCGTCCATTAATAAAACGAGTGACCATGCATGGGAGATTCCCCCATAAGGCCGCAACAGTCCCATTGATCATTCATGCAACTTGTAGGCAGTGCAAGACGAAGACAATACTACTACTTCACTCGATATAGTCACCGCATAGTATTTGACAGTAGTATTGTCGTTCACGTTACCTATATAGAACGTGATTAATCAAGGGTACTGTCGCGGCCGAATAGAGCACGTGCACTATCACTTGTACATATATAAATTGTTACGAATAAAACCATAATGCATTATACGAGTGAATAGTTCCTCTTATATAAGAGGTTACAAAATAAAGCTAACACCCCCCCTCAAGTTGGACATATTATATTCGTCATGCCCAACTTGTCGATGAAGCCACAGAAAACATTCACTCCCAGACTCTTAGTAAGAATATCAGCTAATTGTCCCTCTGAAGGAACGAAAGGAATACAGATGATCTTTTTGTCAATATTCTCCTTGATGAAGTGTCTGTCCACTTCAATATGTTTGGTGCGGTCATGCTGAACAGGGTTGTTGGCGATACTGATTGCAGCTTTGTTGTCACAGTACAGACGGATAGGACTGCCCCCATGAATAACGCAATAGAGAACGTAACCACAATCCCTCACATATGCCATGTGTCATCGCTCTAAATTCGGCCTCTGCACTAGACCTTGAGACGACTGACTGTTTTTTTACTTCTTCAAGTAAGCAGGTTACCACCAACGAAAGAACAATACCCAGATGTAGAGTGTTTGTTTTCTATAGAACCTGCCCAATCCGCGTCAGTATACACCTCGATTTTCAATTCAGTATTAGGGGTGAAAAGGATTCCTCTGCCTGGAGATGTCTTCAAGTACCTCAAGATCCTATGAGCCGCATCGAGATGTCTCACCTTTGGGGAATGCATATATTGGCTAACAGCCCCCACAACATAAGCTATGTCAGGACGAGTATGGGATAAATATATTAACCGTCCGACAAGACGTTGGTAACCAGTGACATCTTCAATGGGGTCTCCGTCATCCCTTCCAAGACTGTGGTTGACCTCCATAGGAGTATCAGCAGGTCTACACACACTCATACCGGATTGTTCCAGCAGATCGAGGATATATTTTCTCTGAGAGATGAAAATACCCCTTTTGGATCTAGCAACTTCAATTCCCAAGAAATACTTCAGTTTGCCTAGATCTTTTACTTCAAACTCTTTAGCCAAATTCTTCTTCAAGGCTTTCACTTCTTCAACAACATCTCCTGTTATGAAAATGTCATCAACATAGACAATGAGAGCGGTTAACATATTATCCCTCTATTTTATAAACAATGTATGGTCGGCGTGACTTTGTCGGTATCCCAGAGAGATCATGACCTTGTGAAAGCGATCAAACCAAGCCCTCGGTGATTGCTTCAAGCCGTATAGGGACTTTTTTAATTTGCACATTTTCCCTTCATTAGCAGAAGGAGAGAACCATGGGGAAGAGACATATATACTTCTTCTTCTAAATCTCCATGAAGAAAAGCATTCTTTACATCCAATTGAGTGAGATCCCAACCCTTGCACACAACACACGATAGAAGAACTCGTATAGAATTCATTTTTGCCACATGGGCAAAAGTTTCTTGATAGTCGATACCTGGGGTTTGAGTATATCCCCTTGCCACTAACCTTGCTTTGAAACGTTAAACCAAACCTTCCGAGTTCTGCTTCACGGTAAACACCCATTTATATCCAATGGTCTTCTTATCGTACGGGAGGTGTGTTAAATCCCATGTATAAATTTTTTCCAAAGACGTCATTTTTTCAATCATTGCCTCTTTCCACTTTGGATGTCCAAGAGCCTCCTGCCATGTGGAGGGAATAGAAACAGACGCAAGAGAAAAACAAAGACTTTATGTGAAGTAGTTAGAGAGTCGTAAGAAACATAATGCGATAAGGGGTGTTGTGCGCAAGATCTGGTACCTTTACGAAGAGCAGGGGAGTTCAGAGGGGTCTGTCGACGGAGTTGACACTGAGACTGGTAGCGTGGGATTAGCCTGTATGTTATGACCTTTACTCCATCTGGCGTATACCTGTAATTCTTGCGCTTTATGGGGAGACTCTTCCTGATTGGAAGTCTCGGTATGAGGTGACGGACATGGAGGAATAAAATATGGAGGAGGAATCGGTAAGGAGATAGTAGGAGAGCTCACTTCTTCCGTAGGTGCAGGCTTCCCCTGAAGTGAGGTCACATAATAGGATTCAGATTCAAGAAAGGTAACATCCATCGTGACAAATATTCGCTGAGTCGGGGGATGATAACACTTATATCCCTTCTGGGTAGGCGAATATCCAAGGAATACACAGCGGAGAGCACGGGGGTCAAGCTTAGACCGACCCGGAGAATGGATGTAAGTAAAGCAAACACAACCAAAAGTTTTCGGTTGAAGAGAAGTCGGTTTAACCCCTAAGGTGAGAAGAGGGGTTTGATAGGCCAAAACCTGAGACGACGCGCGGTTGATAAGGTATGCAGCTGTGAGAATAACATCACCCCAATAGAATTTAGGGATGTTCATAGAGAAAAGTAAACACCGAGCAACCTCCAAGAGGTGGCGGTTTTTTCGCTCAGCGACCCGATTTTGAGAAGGAGAGTGAACACATGATGTTTGGTGGAAAATGTCATGATCGACAAGGTAGTGAGCAAAGAGAGAGTTGACATACTCCCGGCCATTATCACTGCGAAGAATTTTGATAGTAGCAGAGAATTGAGTAGAGACTATTTTGTAAAAGTTTTGAAAAATTGAAAAACTTCATTTTTATTTTTCATCAAATAAACTCACGTCGTGCGAGAAAAGCAATCAATAAAAGTAATAAACCAATGACATCCAGAAATTGAAGCAACCGGGCAGGGCCCCTAAACATCAGTATGAACGATATGAAATGGGGTAGTACTTGGTAAAGAAACATGATTAACAGGATTATGGTGATGTTTAACAACAACACATACATCACAAACAAAGTTTTTAAAATACGCAGAAGGAAAAACAGGAAATAAACGTTGCATTGTAGCAATAGAGGAGTGGCCAAGACGACGATGTCAGGTGAGCAGGTCGGAAGTCTGCGACGCATTGAGAGCTTGCGGAGGGCGCCCAGTGGAGGAGTCAAACACATACAAACCATCTTGCATGCTACCAGAGCCAATCATCTATCCCGTCTTCAGATCCTGAAAAACACAAGGAGAAGGAAAGAAGATAATTGAGCATTTGTGAGAATTAGTCAAGTGACTAACAGAAAGCAAACTGCGGGAGAAATTTGGAACATGAAGCGCAGAAGATAAAGTGAGAGAAGAACAAGGGATGAATCATTTTCCAGCAATGGAGGAGAAAGAGCCATCAACAATGCTCACTTTATCTCGTCCAGAAAGAGTAGAATATGACACAAAACCTGAAGCTGATCCAGTCATGTGATCAGTGGCGCCAGAATCGGTAATCCAATGAGTAGAAGGATGAGCAGAGTAGCAGAATGAGCACCTGGAGTACCAGTGTGGGCAAGAGCAGTGGAGAAAGTGGCAGGCTCTGTAGTAAGACCAATCATCATGCGTCGTAGGGCCAGCATCTCTTCAGCAGAGAAGGAGGATGACTGAAAAGTAGTAGGGCAAAGAACTCCAGAAAAACTACTCTCAGGAACCTCGGTCAGATGAGCAGAATGATAGGTTCTCCCTGGATTTCTACCACGGCCGCGACCACCACGCGATGATAAGCCTCCCCTGGGAGGAGGAAATCCATATAGACTGAAGCAGGTATCACGGGTATGACGAGGTTTGCCACAATAATCGCAAGTGAGATGATCTCGATCTGTAGGTTTAGGTTTGAAATCACGAGAACCACGACCGCCAGAAAAAGGCTGATGAGCAACCAACGCTGATCCCTCGGTAATAGTGGTGGCGTTACAGGATTGTCGACGGTTAAACTCCTGCTGAACAATGTTGTAAACCTCTGGAAGCGAAGGAATAGGAACACGTCCAAGGATCTGGACAGTAATCTGATCAAAATCTCGGTGTAACCTATGCAAAAATTCGAATACCCGATTATGTTCCACGTGAGCCCGCAGTGAAAGTTCATCCGCATTACAGACCATGATGAGAGAATCAAAGTGGTCGTACTCCTGATAGAGTTGAGTAAACTCAAGATAATAAGCCAAAGGGGGGCGATCGCCCTGGCGAAGAAGAAAGATCTTGCGACGCAGTTGGTAGATCTGGGTTGCATTCCCCTTCGTGGAATAGGTTGCCTCAACGCGTTTCCAAATATCAGCAACAGTGTCTAAAAACAGGTAGTTGCGGGCAATGGATTCCTGCATGGAATTTATGAGCCATGACATAACAAGGGAGTTTTCCGACTCTCATTGAGACCAAGTTGTAGAGTCCTTGGCTGGAGCACTGGTGGCGCCGCTTATATAGCCAAAGAGACGACGACTCTTTAAGGCTAAAGTGATGGAGCGAGACCATGATAGGTAATTAGTATCGTGCAGTCTGATCGTAGTAATCGGAGAAAAATTGTGATCCAAGCCAGCCCGGGTAGATCCAGCGGGGGTCATGGAAGCACCCGAATCCGTCACTTCCGACATAAGAGAGGAACACCTCCAAAAAACACGATGGAGGGGAAAGGAGAACACTTCTTCAAAGACCGGAGTGAAATGAGGGCTTCATTTGAGAGTTAGAAGCATTGCTCCTCTTAGGTCAAAAAACACGAGATCTGAGTTTGGGGAACATCCAACTGTTGGAATCTCTCAAGAAATCAGTAGAGCGATAAACAAGGGAAAGCGAAATTTTTTCCAAAGTTTCAGGTCAATCGGACCGGCGGAGCTCCGGCGAGGGAAGCATCCCGTTGGCCAGTGCCGACTGGCCGACGCAGAGATCACGCGGGACCGTTGGCGGAGAGGAGAGGGAAGATGCGGCGGCGGCGAGCTCCGGCGGCTGGGAGAGAAGAAGCGGCGGCGGCGAGCGGTGAGCGGCAACAAGCGGAAGACCAGAAGACTACGCTAAGTTATAGCGAGGCCTTACTCTGATACCATGTTACGAATAAAATCATAATGCATTACACGAGTGAATAGTTCCTCTTATATAAGAGGTTACAAAATAAAGCTAATAAATAAGCTAATAATAAAGCTAACAAAATTCATTACATATTTTCTTATAAAAAAATTAGCGCAATTGGTAAAAAATGTTGGTGAAATACTCTTGGTCTAAGGTTCAAGCTCCACCGTTGTCGCCTTTATTGCCTTTGTTAAAATATCAATATGATATTTTTATTTAAATATTGTTTAATAAAGTATCGAAGAAGCCCAATGACTCCAAAGAGTGTTTCGATGAGGATTATTTTTATTAAAATATTGATATTTTTTATTAAAATATTGACTTTATTGCTTTTAACTCATAAGAATTTGATGAGGAAGAGAGTTTTCAATAGCTGATCATCATGACAGAAGGCATTGAAGAAGCCCGGTGACTCCAGGACTCCCAGAAAATCCAGGTTTCCCTCTCCCAAACAATGTTGATCATTGTCGCCGAAGCCATCAAAGAAGATCGATGACTCCTGGGCTCCTCCTCCTAAACCCGCACAAGCCAATGACCATTTCTTCAGCCCCTGAATTTCCAGTCTTCTTCCATGGTACAAATATGCTCTTTCTTACCATTTTTTGGGTGATAATCTGTCATTGATTGAATGAGTTTTTCTGCGTTTGTTGGTGAATCTGATATACCAATTAGATTAATTAAGAAATGTAAAAACTATGATCTCGCTTTTATATCACAACTAATGTTTGGATTGGAATTCTGTTGATGTGAACTGTGCTCTGCCTTTTTGTGATCATTTATGTTATATCGAAATTGAAGGGGAGCCTTGGCGCACCGGTTGAGGTGTTGTCGTGTGACCTTGAGGTCACGGGTTAGAGTCCTAGAAGCAGACCCTTGCAAAAATACAGGGTAAGTTTTGCGGCTTTTGCCTACATTTCTCCCGTGTGGTGGTGAGACCCTTCCCCGGACCCTTGCTGCGCGGGACTGCCCTTTTTATGTTATATCGAAATTGGTTTTCTTAGCTTAGAGATGCCCAAGGTTTTTTTTTTGTGGTGTGTGTGTGTGTGGGGGGGGGGGGGGGGGGGGGTAAGATCAATTGAATATTTGATGAATATAGAAGATTTATATCTTTGGGGAGAAGTACCACTGATTTATTATTGGAATTCTAATATTAAAGATAATTGTGGTTATGTTGGATGCTTTTAAACTTAGCATTTTTTCCTTGATGTGCTAAACTGTGACAAATGGATAAATATACTGGCTTTCACGTTGGGAATATTCATGTTATGTTTCTTCTAACATTGTTTCTATTATTTTTACAATATGTTGTTTCTACTAGATTTGGAAGTTATAACTCATGTTTGTCACTGGAGCCTTCTACTTCAAATATAAATTGTCTATTGATAATGAGAATTGGGGGTTTTAATTTCTACCATGTTCTTCATGCTTCCTGCGAAGGTCTTTAAGGTTATGATTCTCTACAGTGCTATTGCATATATTCTAATTGCTATGTCCCGTTTCTACTTCACTCGCAGGTTCTCAAAGACATGACATCTTCACTGCCAGATTCCTACTATCAGACTTCAAACCTACGAAAGGTTATATTTCTCACTATTTCTTTGCTTCATCATTTTCTGAGCAAATCCATAATGCCAAATGTGTGCAAATTTTCTTCATGTTTAGCTCTAATGAAAAATAAATATTTTTTAGGTAAAACACAAAGTTCATGACGTTCATATTTCAATGTCCATGCTAGATTTAAAAAAAAATATTGTATGTCAATTGTATATGTGAGAGTTTGAACAAAAAAATTTATTATTCAAAAAAAAAATATAATCAATTACATGAGAGCTCCCCTCTTTATATAGAGTAGTAGATTTGGAGATTTGGAGATGTGGGACGAAATATAAGGAGGAAACTACAATGGTCACTATGTGGGCTTTTGATCTTGGGCTTTAACATTCCCCCTCAGACTGGAGCATATAAGTCGATCAGTCACAGCTTGGTACAAATATCTGAAAAAAAGAAAGAACCTGGATTGGTGAAGACACCAGTCAACTCCTTATCTGAAGGAACAAACATAGTGCATATTTGTTTTTTGATAATTTCATCTCTGATGAAGTGACAATCAACATTAATATGTTTTGTTCTTTCATGAAACACTGAATTTCTGATTATGTAGATTGCAGCTTTATTATGAATTTATCACAAAACATCGGTAGAGAATAATCGTAGATTTCTCTCAAGTCTTTTAGAAGTGTTCTCAACCACTTCAACTCACAACAGTTTGGGTCATACTTCTGTATTCAGCTTCAGCACTTAACCTAGACACTATTGATTTTTATGGTTTTTTCATATAACCAAAATGCTTCCTGTACAACCCCGATATTCGCCTAAGAGATGAACCAAGGCGGAGGAATAATCGACAAGCAAAAGTAGTGTGGGGAGGAATGCATATCAATAGGCAGAAAGTAAGAGAGGGAATAAAACTTACATGTGTCCTCTGCGAACGGCGCTCTGCGAAATCCGAGCAGCGCTCGACGATTCCGCCCCAACTCAGCGGTCGACGAACAGATTGTTACCACGGTCGACGCTTTTGCTCAAGCTCAACGGTCGACGCTTCCCCGAGTTCGACGAACTCCGTTGTCCGTTCGACGAAATTGTTTCTCAGTCTGAGGGCCGTCTCAGCGACTACCTCTATCCCGTCCCAGCGGACCCGCTGGGACGAGCACTTGTCTCAGCGGAAGGACTCGCAGGAGGAAACGCAAGACCAGGCATCAGTGGACATCGCCGATAGGAACGCGAGCGGGGTCCTCGCGAACCGCTCGCCCAGAAGGGGTCTCAGATCCGACAGGCGAAAGAGGTAGCCAAGAAGGCGAACCAGAGCTTTTAAAGGTCACTCGCGGGAAGGGGCGTGAGTCGCGTCCCCGCGAGCCCGAGTCTCAAGGTCAACCGGCAAGAGGGCAAGCGAGCCGGGTACTCACCGGCTGCTCGCAAGAAGGCGAGCGAGCCGAGTACTCGCCGGCTGCTCGCAAGAAGGCGAGCGAGCCGAGTACTCGTCGGCTACTCGCAAGAAGGCGAGCGAGACGAGTACTCGCCGACTGCTCGCGAGAAGGAAGGCGAGTCGAATTTCTTCAAAGCCTTCGGGTTCGACGAAATCCGCCCTGCGTTCGACGAACGCCGAGTATTTGGTGAGATCGTCGAACTCCGTTCAGCGTTCGACGAATTCCGTTCTCCGCTCGACGAACTCATCTCATCGTTCGACGAACCCCGTTCGACGAATTCATCCCTCTCGCGAGTAGTATTCTCGTAAACCATTCGTCCGTAAACCGAAGGGGTGGAGTTACTCCTCTGCCCCTGGCGGTCTGCAGGTAGCCCCTCCAAACAGCGGAGTTTGGCTGTTAACAGGCCAAAATGGAGGTGCGTTTAGTAAAACCAAAAGGCGGAAATCCGCTATTGATAGACCAGGAATAAAAAACTATAAATAGACCTTAAAGGGCACCTTGGGAGATGATTCCGATCTGAGATCCCTGAGCTTCTTCTTCTTCCTTGGTTACTTTGGTTCAGCTCTCTATCTCTCCAAGGTGCCCAAGTCTCGGCTTTGGCTTGGGAGGGGAAGCGTTCAACGATCTTTCGGGTTTGTGGTGGGACCTCCTCGCTGTGACTAAGGTCTTAGTCAGTTTCCAAGTCTCAGGTCTGCTCCTTTCAAGGGACTAGTAAGGGCTAGCTGCCCCTCAACTTGTTGAGGGCCTGAGCTTCACAAGAGACCGAGAAATCGGTTTCAACATTTTGGTGCGGTGAGCGTGGAGCGCGGCTGGTCCAGGAAGATTCCAAGACAGGAACATGGCAAGAGACGAAGAGCAAGGCGGGGAGCTCAACGAGTCGCCCCTGGTGGTGACGTCGGGGATGTTCTCAGACTTTCGGAGAGAAGTCCTCGAGACCCTCGGGTTCGCGGTCGCGTCGCTGCGAAGCGAGTTCGCGACCCCGATGGTCCCGACGTCGCATCTCCCCACGGCGGTTGGCGAGGATGCACCGGGGGGAAGGATTGGAAAGGAGGTGGCCGGAGGGTCAGTGCCGGACCTGGAGGGGCGAGTGCTATTCGCCAGTCCGGCGACCTCGGCGGCAGCGAGTGCAGCACCAGCGAGTGCGGCACAGGCGGGTGCGGCGCAGGCGGGCGCGGCATCCGTAGGAGTGGCCCCGGCGACGGTGGCTCTCGCGGGCGGTGCCCCAGCAAGCTCAAGCCAGGCGAGGGAGCTCGGGGGGCGAGTGGAGCAGGAGAAGGCAGCAGGTAGGGGAAGTCCCTTCTGCGAGTGGGACAGGGTCTACTACCATGGTCCGTACGACCCGGTCCAGCACCTACAGTCGTTCGAGGATTCGGTCTCCATCAGGCCGATGTCGGACGCCTTCAAGTGTCGGCTCTTCGCCGTCACCCTGAAGGAGAAAGCTCGGGAGTGGTTCCACCAACTTCCCGTCGGATCGATCTATGCCTTTGAGGATTTGCGTAGAAGTTTCTTGTTACGGTTCTCAACTTCGAAGAAGAGGAAGAAGGACGTCGAGTCCCTCTTCAAGGTAAAGCAGGAGCCTAAGGAGTCGTTGGCTCGTTACGCAGATCGGTTCCAGGAGGAAGTTCTGGTCACCCAGGAGATGCCCGAGTTTGCTCTTCAGCTCGCCTTCACGTTGGGGCTGAAGGAGAGTTTCTTCAAAATGGATCTGAAGAGGAAAGCCCCCGTCTCCTACGAGGAGTTGATGGAGAGAGTGGCAGAGGAGGTCGAGAGTGAGGAGGCCAATCCGGAGCTCACCAAGAGACTAGCAAAGCTCACTGAGCCGGAGGTCAGGCAGCAGGAGGTAAGGAGAAGGGAAGAGCCCCGGGCCCCGGAGGGGGGATGGAGGCAACATGGTGGGGGGATGCAAGGTCAGGGAAGAGGCTACGCCCCAGGAGGGGGTAATTTCTATGGAGGGCAAGGAAGACCCCAACAGTTAGGATGGAGGCAGGGTCCGAGGCAGATGCCTCCCCCGCCTCAGCAGGCTATGGCAATCAGACGAGGAAGACGAGGAGTAGGAGGAAGAGGAAGGAGAGGAGAAGCGGAAGCAGGGGCTGGGAGAAGAAGAGGAAACAGGGCGGCAGAGGTTGAGAGGGGGGAGGCGGCGTTGCCATACTGTGACTTCCATGATGAGGAAGGTCACGCAACGGCCACCTGCCCCGAATTCTTGGAGACAAAAAGAGCTAGGGTTCCGGTGCCGCGGCAGCAACAGCAAGTGAGGATCGAGGAAGTCCTGCCTCGAGAGGACGAGGAGGAGAGGTGCGAGGACAGGGTCGATTTGGGGACCCGAGGAGGGATCAGAGTGATCCACGGGGGAGTAGGGGTAGAGGCAACCCGCAAGGCGAGCCTCCATACCGTCTACCGCCGGAGCGTGGCTTCGACATCCGCGGCTCCACCCCCAGCAGAAAAGATTACTTTTTCCCAAAGGGACATGCCGGGTCATGATGACCCCTTCTGCGACGCTTTAGTCATCCAAACCGTCATCGAGAACTTCACGGTGTCCCGGATTCTCGTGGACAATGGGAGCTCGGTCAACGTCATCTTCAAGAAGGCGTTCGACGAAATGAAGGTGGAGGCCAGAAGGGTGTTGGCCTCGGACGGTCCGTTGTTCGGATTCTCCGGGGAGAGGAAGGAGGTAGAAGGGGGAGTGGGACTTCATGTGACTTTGGGGGGGCAGTCCCGGAACTGCCGCTTCGTGATAGTGGATGCCCCTAGCAGTTACAGCGCCATCTTCGGACGGCCTCTCATCAGCGCGTTTCGATGCGTCCCATCCACCTTCCACCAGTGTCTCAAATTCAGCACCGGAGGAATCCAGGTCTGGGTCCGGGGAGACCCCAAGGTGGCGAGGCAGTGCTACGTGACTGCCGTCAACACCATCTCTTGGATGGGAGAAGCGGAGGAGTGGGACAAGGTGATGGAAGAGGCGGACGAGGCCGAAGAAGAGGAGAGGACGAGGGTAAGAGCGGATGGAGGGGTAGTCCATGCCCAGGAAGGGGTCGTTGAAAGGCCCAGGGCGGAGGAGGGGAAAGAGGGAGAGAAGGAAGAAGAGGCCTCGGGAGAAGGGGTGGAAGAGTTGATGGTGGTAGAAGAGGAAGAGATGGAGGAAGGAGCCAGGGGGCTCGTTTGTGGCGGAGAGGAGGACAGTGCCTGGGGGGAGCGATCCAGGTTGGAAGCGGTGGAGGAAGTGGTGGAGGTGGAGGTGACCACCAAGGCCGGAACAATTGAGAAAATCAGGATCAGCGGGGAGCTCAGCCCGGAGGACCAGAAGAAGGTCTCGGCTTGCGTCCAAGACAACGTGGACGTCTTCGCATGGAGTGCCGCGGAGATGCCAGAGATCGACGCAGATGTGGCGTTCCATCGCCTCAATCTCGATCCCGGCACTCGCCCCATCCGCCAGAAGAAGAGGTACACCGCTGACAAGCTGGAGGCACCTATCCGGGAGGAGGTGAGCAAGCTCGTCAAGGCTGGTTTTGTATCGGAGATCCAGTACCCAGGCTGGGTCTCCAACGTAGTGATGGTGAAAAAAGGGGATGGTAAATGGAGGATGTGCGTTGATTTTTCATTGTTAAATAAATCATGCCCCAAGGATTGTTACCCCTTGCCTAGAATCGACGCGCTGGTTGACTCAGCCGTCGGTTTCTCTGTAATGTCTTTTCTAGATGCTTTTTCAGGTTATCACCAAATCCGCATGCACCCCCCCCCCCCCCCCCCCCCCCCCCCCCCCGACATCAAAGACGTCTCCTTCATCATGGGGGATGGATGCTATTGCTATAAGATGATGCCTTTTGGGCTCAAGAACGCAGGGGCTACATACCAACGGATGATGGACAAGGTCTTCCGAGAGCAAAAGGGAAGGAACCTGGAGGTCTATGTTGATGACCTCATGGTAAAGAGTCGGGACCTCAAGTCTCACCTCCAAGATCTTGAAGAGACTTTTGGGACTTTGCGGAAGTACAAGATGAAGCTCAACCCACTAAAGTGTGTCTTCGGGGCTAGCCGGGGAAAGTTCCTAGGCCATTTGCTCACCCCGACAGGGGTGGAGCCTAACCCCGACAAGGTTAAAGCAATCTTGGATTTGGGGTCGCCAAGAAACGCGAAGGAGGTTCAACGCCTCACGGGAAAATTGGTCGGGCTCAGCAGGTTCCTCTCCAAGGAGGGTGAGAAGTGTGCCCCCTTTTTCAAGGTGCTCCGGGGAAACAAGAAATTCGAATGGACCTCGGAGTGTGTGGAAGCTTTCCGAGCATTGAAAGGACAACTCACCCAGACCCCACTGCTCCAGGGGCCAAGGCAAGGGGAGGACCTCTCCCTATATTTAGGGGTAGGATCAGAAGCGGTAAGTTCGGTGCTAGTTCGGGAAGAAGGGAGAAGGCAATTCCCCGTCTACTACGTCAGCCGAGTGCTGAGGAAGGCGGAGCTCCGATACCCAATTTTGGAAAAGTTGGCATTCGTCCTGGTGGTCTCAGCCCGGAAGCTTAGGCCATACTTCCAAGCACACTCGATCAAAGTAGTGACCGACCACCCGCTCTGAAAAGTCATGGAGGGGGTGGAGCATTCGGGGAGGCTAGCCAAATGGTCTGTGGAACTAAGTGAGTTCGACATCGCGTTCGTGCCTAGGACGTCAATCAAGGCACAGGCGGTGGCAGACTTCATGGTGAACTATGCGACTGAAGTAGGGGAGCATGAATCACCTTCCCCGGTCGCCTGGAAGATGCTAGTGGATGGTGCGTCGGGGAAGCATTTATATGGAGGAGGGATCATCCTGATAAGCCCCCAAGGAACAAAGATCGAGCAGGCCCTGAGCATCTGTTTCCCTATTACCAACAACCAAGCTGAGTACGAGGCAGTGATAGCGGGTCTGCGGCTGGCTAGGGAGCTAGGAGTGCAGGACGTGGAGGTCTCAACGGATTCCATGGTGGTGGCATGCCAAATCAGGGGAGAATTTGAAGCAAGGGAGCCGACCCTCCAACGCTACCTAGAGAAGGTCAAGGGGATCATCGGTCACTTTTTCCATCACACATGTGCCAAGGGAGGAGAGCACCCCGGCGGACCTACTAGCCAAGTTCGGTCCTCAGGCAGGGGGAACAGTGTCGGAACTCTTCCGACCTTCCATTGAAGAAGGGGAGCTGATGGAGGTGGATCAGCGAGCATCATGGATGGATCCCTTCATCATCTTCCTAACCTCGGGAAAGTTCCCCGAGGGAGATGTTGACAAGCGACGGTTCAGGTACAAATCTGCATACTACTCCTTACATGTAGGATTGCTATACCGAAAAACGCTCTCGGGGCTCCTGGCTCGTTGCGTGTCGGAGGAGGAGGTCCCGAGGGTCCTTGAAGAAATCCACTCGGGGGAGTGTGACAGTCACTCCGGGAGCCGGACTTTGGAGGGGAGAGTGCTGAGGCAGGGCTACTTCTGGCCTACCCTCAGCAAGGACGCAGCAGAATTCGCAAGGAAGTGTTCAAAGTGCCAACTCTATGCTCCACTCCAACTCCTCCCAGCTCAAAGACTCCGGACCATCACAGCTCCGTGGCCCTTCGCTATATAGGGATTGGATCTGGTGGGACCCTTCCCCCAGGCAAGCGGCCAAAGGAAGTTCCTACTAGTGATGATAGATTATTTCTCCAAATGGATCGAGGTGAAGGCGCTGGCCAAGGTGACATCCCAGGTGGTGAGAAATTTCTTTTGGGGCGAAATCATTTGCAGGCATGGGCTTCCCCTAGCCATCGTAACGGACAACGGGCCCCAATTCGCCAGTGAGGAGTTTGTAAGTTTTTGCACCCAACTCGGCATAGACCTCAGGTTCGCGTCGGTCCATCACCCAAGGAGCAACCGCCGGGTGGAAGCGGCGAACAAGATAATCGTCAACCTATTAAAGAAGAAGGTTGAGAATCTCAGAGGCAATTGGGTGGAGCAGCTACCTTCGGTCCTATGGGCTTTGAGAACTACTCCAAGCACGGCCACAGGGGAGACCCCCTTCAAACTATCCCACGGGTCCGAGGTCGTTCTCCCGATAGAATTCGAAGTCAAAACCCCCAGGGTGATCACCGCGGGCGAAGGGGATAGAGAGTGGTTGGTAGAAAATGATGCGGAGCAAAGGTTGTCCCTGGACCTGGTAGAAGAGCTCCGAGACCTCGCTACCGTCCGACAGGAGGAAGTCAAAAGACGGATGGCCAAGTACTTCGACCAGCACATCAGGATAAAACACTTCGGAAAAGGAGATTTAGTACTAAAGAAGGTTGACGCGGCCGGAAGAGGAGCCGCGGTTGGTAAGCTAAGAACCCAATTGGGAGGGGCCTTACATTGTAAGTGAAGTGCTCAGGTCGGGGGGATATCACCTCCAGGATGTGGATGGGGTATCTCTCGGCCGAGCCAGGAGTGGGGATGATTTGAAGAGGTTTTATCCTTAGCACCTTTTTGTATCTAACTTTTGAACATTTCCTACTCAAATACATGCATCTTGGAACAACTCTCTGGCAGGATTCAAGTGGTTTGGTGCTGGAATGCCCCAGATCGATTCCGCTGTCGGGCTCTCATAGACGGTGGGTCAGGTTGATCTCTGGAGAGGCTGGCAATGTTTCAAGTGGTTTGGTGCTGGAATGCCGCAGATCGATTCCGCTGCCGGGCTCTCATAGACGGTGGGTCAGGTTGATCTCTGGAGAGGCTGGCAATGTTTCAAGTGGTTTGGTGCTGGAATGCCCCAGATCGATTCCGCTGCCGGGCTCTCATAGACGGTGGGTCAGGTTGATCTCTGGAGAGGCTGGCAATGTTTCAAGTGGTTTGGTGCTGGAATGCCCCAGATCGATTCCGCTGCCGGGCTCTCATAGACGGTGGGTCAGGTTGATCTCTGGAGAGGCTGGCAATGTTTCAAGTGGTTTGGTGCTGGAATGCCCCAGATCGATTCCGCTGCCGGGCTCTCATAGACGGTGGGTCAGGTTGATCTCTGGAGAGGCTGGCAATGTTTCAAGTGGTTTGGTGCTGGAATGCCCCACATCGATTCCGCTGTCGGGCTCTCATAGACGGTGGGTCAGGTTGATCTCTGGAGAGGCTGGCAATGTTTCAAGTGGTTTGGTGCTGGAATGCCCCACATCGATTCCGCTGTCGGGCTCTCATAGACGGTGGGTCAGGTTGATCTCTGGAGAGGCTGGCAATGTTTCAAGTGGTTTGGTGCTGGAATGCCCCAGATCGATTCCGCTGCCGGGCTCTCATAGTCGGTGGGTCAGGTTGATCTCTAGAGAGGCTGACAATGTTTCAAGTGGTTTGGTGCTGGAATGCCCCAGATTGATTCTGCTGTCGGGCTCTCATAGACGGTGGGTCAGGTTGATCTCTGGAGAGGCTGACAAGGTTTCAAGTGGTTTGGTGTCGGAATGCTCCAGATCGATTCCGCTGCCGGGCTCTCATAGACGGTGGGTCAGGTTGATCTCTGGAGAGGCTGGCAATGTTTCAAGTGGTTTGGTGCTGGAATGCCCCAGATCGATTCCGCTGTCGGGCTCTCATAGACGGAGGGTCAGGTTGATCTCTGGAGAGGCTGGCAATGTTTCAAGTGGTTTGGTGCTAGAATGCCCCAGATCGATTCCGCTGTCGGGCTCTCATAGACGGTGGGTCAGGTTGATCTCTGGAGAGGCTGGCAATGTTTCAAGTGGTTTGGTGCTGGAATGCCCCAGATCGATTCCGCTGTCGGGCTCTCATAGGCGGTGGGTCAGGCTGATCTCTGGAGAGGCTGACAACGATACAAGTGGTTTGGGCAGGCAAATAGGTCACTCATAGCGAGAAATTTGGCTCGCAAGCGACCTCCAAACCCGGGCGAGGCGAGACCAGGGGTCCGCTCACATAAGGGAATAAATCGCGGCAGAGCGGCTGAGTCTGCTGATCGCAGATTTATTTATGAGTTTCAGTGGCGCGAGTAAAGATGGCGAGCCAGAGAGGGCCCGTTTTCACGATGGTCCATGGATAACGATAAGAGCTCGCAAAAGGCGAATGCGAGAGAAGCAGGCTAATATCGGCCCCTCTCGCAAGGTCCCCCAACAGGGTACATCCCCAGCAAGGATAAGGGTCTACAACCTGAGCCTTACCATCACCACAGAAGAAAAGGGGGCGAGAGCAACCTAGGTGCAATACGACGAAGAAAGAATTGTCAATTAAAGAGACGCGGGCGCGAGCATCAAACGAGAGTTCTAAGAGCACGAGCATGAGAAAATCAAGATCGCGCGAGCACGAATAAAAGAGCGCATGTGAATAAGAAGTAAGGAAATAACATTGGAAAGATAGACAAAGTGTTTCTTTTCATTCCTCACAAAAGATTACAGTCCAACGACGGGCTCGCCGGAAAAAAGAAAGTTTTTACATTATAAATAACAAAAAATTAAGGCGGCTCGTCAGACAGCTCTTTAGTCACTCTCGCGGTCCTCTGCCTCGGAGATGGGCGCGAACAAGTCAGGGACGACTTCTTCCGCAGTGAACTCCATGGCGTCGGGAACGATCATGTCCGCCCCCTTGAGAATGTCGAGGATGAGCTCCGCAATCTCCATTGACCTTTTGCGATCGGCTTCTTTTTCTTCTCGCGACTGACCACGAGTCCCAACTCGCGGAGGCGGGGGAGGAAGCACCGCCAAGGTCAGATCGCGAACCTGGGCCTTGAGGCAAGTGTTCTCCATCTCCAGGTCGGCGATCCTCGCGTGGAGCTGGCTGACGGACTCGGCATCCTGCGAAAAACGGGTTAGCCAGAGGAAATGCGAAGCGAGACAAAAAGATTTCTGCAAAGCATTGCTTACCAATCCGCCTTGAAGACTGGCGAGGAGGCCCTCAGACAAGGCCTCCTTCCCTTTAAGTTCCACAACCTCGTCAGCGGACTTCCGAAGCTCAACGTTGAGCTCTTTAATTTCCTTGTCCGCGGTGAAGTAGCGGCGACCCACCATATGGGTAAGCTCCGTCGCCCGGAATTGGGCCCGCATGGCCTCATACACGAGCCCTTTCTGGGTATAAGCCCGGAAGAGGGAGGCGTCCTCGCGACCGTAAAGCCCGAAGGCGAGGGCGAACGCCTCCCCTCCAATTTTGTCACCCTCCACCCAGGAAGGGAGGAGGGAGGAGCAGACGACCTTGTTCTGCTCGGGGTCCCACGCGAGCACCGGCTCGCCGACCGCGTCCGCAAGCTTCATGCCGAGCCCGAAGTTCGTGTGGCTCGTCGGCTTGGGCTTAGCGGCCGCCTCCCCCGGCTCACCACCCTCTTTGGCGAGCTCCCGATTCGCTGCAGGAGAAGAGGGTAGATCGGGTTCAGAGAGGTCCACGACCTCCTTCGCCTTGGCGGCGGAGGGGGCTTTCTTGGTCTTCTTCGCCGCCCCCTGCGAGGCGGGCCGGCGTGGAGGGAAGGATCGCTTCTTCCCCGACGAGGAGCTTGGGACGTCGCGGCCTCGGCGGCCACGCTCGCGAGCGGGCCCGAGGTGAGGGAGGAAGGAGGCGCGTGCGGAGGGTTGATCGGAAGGTCACGCTCGCCTGCGAAGATAACTAAGAGCATTAGCCAATCAAAGGAGAGAGGAGGGGGGAGATTGGCGAGCGCGAGTCAAACCTTCTCCTGGGGGAACAGGCGGCAACAGGTCCACCCGCTCTCGGAGGAAAGCAACCTCAAAGTTTTTTCCTTTGAGGAACCGGTACAAGCCCGCATCACCACCCCCTAGCGAGGTCGGAGGGCGATAGACGGCCTCGTCTCGCTGAGTGGGGGTGTAGGAGATGTTGCCAAAAGGGCCCTTCACCAGGACGAACTTCTGCGTCCAATAATGAGACTTATTCACCGTCTCGCAGACGGTGACATGCTGGCTCGCGAAGTGAGCCGTCCCGTCCTTGTACGCGCGAAACGAGAAGACCTTGCGGAAGACGAGCAGGCTGAACTCGATCTTCTCCGCCCTAAGGTAACTGGAAAACGCGACCACCACGGCGATCGCGTTCGGCGTCAGCTGGCTCGGCAGAACGCCGAAGTACTTGAGCACCTAGAAAAGTCGACATGGGTTAGAACGTCATTCACAAAACGAGTCAGGAATGTAACGGCCGAGAAACAAACGTACTTGGCGCACTTCCGGCCAAAGAGGGAGTCGCAACCCATTCTCGAAATGAGCAATGGGGATCGCGAGCTTGTCGGGATGCGGATCGCTGATGGTGTCTCGCTCGGTAGGACAGCGAGCCACAAACCCAGAGTGTATGTACTGATCGACGGTGGCTTGGTATTCTTCCTTCGTGAGGTTGGCGCAGAAGAAGAGACCCTCAAGGAAGGCCCCAGAGCACTTGGCCCGCCCCTCAGCTTCCGCGTCGCCGACCATGTTGTCTTGAAGCTGCGAATCTCAAAAGCCGCGAGAGCGAGCTAGGTTTGCGAGAAAGTTAGAGAAAGAGGGAGCGCGAAGGAGGAATAGTAAATGCGGTGGTTGAAAAGAAAAAAGACCGGCTATTTATAGAAATAAAAAAGGCGGGAAGAAGCTGAAGCGTCGGTGTCTGCGGATAGCGGATTCGCGCGATATCCTTCCGCCTCTAGGGGTCCCATTCGCTCCCAGCGAGTCGACACCTTGCCAAACTTTCTCCCATTAATCATCGGCGAGCTAGCGCTGAATAATAAAATAAAGCAAAACACGAGGGCAAGACGCGAGTGCGAGTAATAGAGATACAAAAGTAGTCAATGAATGAGCGAGTCAGGCATGGCGAAAGAAAAGATAATAAACACGAGAAATAAGGGCTCGCAGGCGAGTCAAAGCATTATTATTACAGACTTGTTAGAAGTGTTCGCGGCCCCTCCCTACGGAGGGGAGGGGGAAGAAAAATAATAATAAAGTACAAAGCGAGAATTCTTAATATCGCAACCACTTCCAGCGACCACGACCCCGGACACCAGAGCAAGGGGGGACTCGCGGGTAGTGATACTCGCGAAGCGACCGGTTCGCCTGGCCCGCCAGCCGCATGTAATCATCAATTCGAGCAATGTACACCCCGGGGGAGGTAGCGTCGCCATGATCGGTCGGCCGCATCTCGAAGAGGATGCGCGCGGTCGCGTCCTCCATCACAGCAAACCTCTCCTCATTAGCGAGCCGATCAAGCCTATTCTGTTCGTGCAGATCCCTCAGCAAGACGGTATGCTTCTGGAATATCTCGGTGACCCGCCTCTTCATTCGCGCCGGATCACTGGGATCCCCCAAAAAATCAGCGACCTGACTCGGCGAGGGGGGTGGAGATATCTCCAGCGCTCCAGACTCCGACGGTGAGCGGGGACATGTGGTCACCTGCGGAGCAGAAGTCAGCAAGAAGGTGGAAAATGACACTCAATGTCGACAATCTAACCTAGTGGAGGAATTTGAGTACTGGGCCGCTGGCGAGAGGTGCCCGGCTGGCCTCGGAATGCTTCAACAAAGGCAGGGGTAAGGGCCTTACCCAGACCGGGAGCGAGCGCGGGCCTAGAGTCGAGCGCGGGCTCGGCAATCAACGTCCCTCCAGGGCTCCTTCGACCCAGGAAGCCGAATCCAGGAGTGATGATGGCCTGGTTCGGCGGGGTAGGCGAGTCCGCCGGAGGAGGAACTTGTTGCTCCAGGGCCGCGAGAGGGGACACTGCATAAGGAGTAAGTGTGATTTGGCAAGTTGAGAGACGCAAAGGGAGATAAGGTAACTCACTCACCTCGTTGCGAAGGCGAGTCCCGTTGGCCGACGGCCCTCGCATCCACGAGAAGAGCATCAACTCCACCTGTAGAAGGGAGGTGGGTCTCTGTGGTTGGCCTCCCCAAGGCACTCTCATCCGGGGGAGCGTCCTGCGAGTAAGATAAGTCAAGTGGAAAGAGGGAGACATTAAACCAGCGAGCTTGACGATAGTACCTGCGAGGCGAGCCCATCATGGGGGGAGTACGGAGAAGAAGAGGACCCACCCCCGCCGGCCGGGCGCCGAACGGCTTTTGCCGTTTTGATGGAGGGTGGAGGCGGAGAGCGCCGCGGAGAAATCCAGGAGGCGATGGCGGCGGCTTTCCCCTTTTGGGCCGCTTGCGAGGCTTTCAGGCGAGCCAACATTTCGACTTTTTTCGACATCGCGTTAGGGATCGCGGCGAGTAAGAAAAGGGAGAGGAGAACGAAAAAGTCCGAATGCCGGCCGGGAAGGGTGGTATTTATAGTAGTGGGCATGGGGCCCAACGAAAGATTCTCGCCACGTCACCAGGGGATCAGCGAATACCAGGGGTTGGACGGTTCTTCGCGAGCCTGAAAAGCCTCGCGAAGAGCGGGGATTGTGTACAACCCCGATATTCGCCTAAGAGATGAACCAAGGCGGAGGAATAATCGACAAGCAAAAGTAGTGTGGGGAGGAATGCATATCAATAGGCAGAAAGTAAGAGAGGGAATAAAACTTACATGTGTCCTCTGCGAACGGCGCTCTGCGAAATCCGAGCAGCGCTCGACGATTCCGCCCCAACTCAGCGGTCGACGAACAGATTGTTACCACGGTCGACGCTTTTGCTCAAGCTCAACGGTCGACGCTTCCCCGAGTTCGACGAACTCCGTTGTCCGTTCGACGAAATTGTTTCTCAGTCTGAGGGCCGTCTCAGCAGCTACCTCTATCCCGTCCCAGCAGACCCGCTGGGACGAGCACTTGTCTCAGCGGAAGGACTCGCAGGAGGAAACGCAAGACCAGGCATCAGTGGACATCGCCGGTAGGAACGCGAGCGGGGTCCTCACGAACCGCTCGCCCAGAAGGGGTCTCAGATCCGACAGGCGAAAGAGGTAGCCAAGAAGGCGAACCAGAGATTTTAAAGGTCACTCGTGGGAAGGGGCGTGAGTCGTGTCCCCGCGAGCCCGAGTCTCAAGGTCAACCGGCAAGAGGGCAAGCGAGCCGGGTACTCGCCGGCTGCTCGCAAGAAGGCGAGCGAGCCGAGTACTCGTCGGCTGCTCGCAAGAAGGCGAGCGAGCCGAGTACTCGTCGGCTGCTCGCAAGAAGGCGAGCGAGACGAGTTCTCGCCGACTGCTCGCGAGAAGGCAGGCGAGTCGAATTTCTTCAAAGCCTTCGGGTTCGACGAAATCCGCCCTGAGTTCGACGAACGCCGAGTATTTGGTGAGATCGTCGAACTCCGTTCAGCGTTCAACGAATTCCGTTCTCCGCTCGACGAACTCATCTCTCCGTTCAACGAACCCCGTTCGACGAATTCATCCCTCTCGCGAGTAGTATTCTCGTAAACCATTCGTCCGTAAACCGAAGGGGTGGAGTTACTCCTCTGCCCCTAGTGGTCTGCAGGTAGCCCCTCCAAACAGCGGAGTTTGGCTGTTAACAGGCCAAAATGGAGGTGCGTTTAGTAAAACCAAAAGGCGGAAATCCGCTATTGATAGACCAGGAACAAAAAACTATAAATAGACCTTAAAGGGCACCTTGGGAGATGATTCCGATCTGAGATCCCTGAGCTTCTTCTTCTTCCTTGGTTTGGTTCAGCTCTCTATCTCTCCAGGGTGCCCAAGTCTCGGCTTTGGCTTGGGAGGGGAAGCGCTCAACGATCTTCCGGGTTTGTGGTGGGACCTCCTCGCTGTGACTAAGGTCTTAGTCAGTTTCCAAGTCTCAGGTCTGCTCCTTTCAAGGGACTAGTAAGGGCTAGCTGCCCCTCAACTTGTTGAGGGCCCGAGCTTCACAAGAGACCGAGAAATCGGTTTCAACACCTCCGACATATGTGCAGAATCTGGAAGTAGATTTTCGATCTCCTTTATCATCTGCATAGCTTGCATCAAAATATGCTTTAACGCGTAAGTGATTGTTTCTTTGAAACAACAGTCCTTTTCCTGGAGGCCACTTGATATATTCGAATATCTTTAAAGCAGCTTGCAGATGATTGGGAGCCTGCATGAAGCGACTAACCCTTCCAATTGCATATGAGATGTCAGGTCTGGTTACAGAAGATAGATGAGTTTACTTACCAGACGCATGTATCGAGTAATGTCCTGTAGGTGAGGGGATGTCTCGTCCCAAAGTTTGTCAATGCCCATGGGCATGGGATTCCGAGCAGGTTTCGTTCCAAGGAGACCGGCTTCCTTGAGTAGATCTAGGGCATAATTGCATTGGGAGAGAACTATAGAGTTTGTTGGAACAACCCTATTACTCCAATGTATAGTCTAAGGGTCAAGGTTTTAGGTTGCTAGAACTTAAGGAAAAGAATAAGTTTCTGCGTTCGACGAACTCCATACTGCGTTCGACGAACTCCATCCTGCGTTCGACGAACGTTGTGCTCCAGTTCGACGAACTTGCCAAGTCTCTGCGTTCGACGAACTCCTATCTGCGTTCGACGAACTCCATCCTGAGTTCGACGAACGGCGTGCTTCAGGCCGACGAATCAAGTTTATTTCTCAGTTCGACGAACTTCACATTGAGTTCGACGAACTCTTTTCTGTGTTCGACGAAATAGTTTCTCAGCTCGACAAACTCAGATCTTCCAGCCAGATTCAGCAGATTATCTTTCAATTCGACGAACTCCAACTTGAGCTCGACGAACTCCAGACTGTGTTCGACGAATCAGCAACAGATGTTCAGTTCGACGAACTCCAACTTCAGTTCGACGAACTCAACCTTCAGATCGACGAACTCTTATCTCAGCTCGACGAATTTTCTAGATAGATCAGTTATATATTATTTTCTGAACTCAGATCAACTAAATCAGCAACGGATCTATTCTATCATTTATTCCAGATAAATCAAGGATTTTATCCTTCCTTTTATTTATTCCTTTTCATTGTCTTCTCTCGAGAAAGTAGCAGTTTGACTTATTGGAAAATGATACATTTATTGAAAAAGAAAAGGAATTAAAGATTTGTTTGCAATTCCAAGAAATAATCCTCCTGATTATTCTATTCCTTATTCAGAGGATTTGAAATTCAAATCAGAGAAGTATTCTCTAAGGAAAAGTAAGACCAGCAAGAAGAAGGATCACAACAAGAGACTAACACAGAGAAGATACATTCTAGAGAAACATACAGAAAGTCAAAAACTTTCAGAATTCATCTTCTATAGCAGCACTTTTATTCTCTGAGAACATCAACACAAATCTTCTCTCAGTTTTCAGCTGCAAGTTCTAATCTTCAAGAGCAACAACAATCTGAGAAACTTTGTCTCTCAGATTAATCAGTTATCAAGGAAGATATCTCTTTCAAGTGAAAGCTTCATCCTCTTACTGTCAACCATTTCTATCAGACAGGGGGAGCTTTACATCAACAAATCCACTAGTCTTCTCTCAGCTTGTTGACAGAGAAGAACTTCATAAACCCTCTTTATCTCATCTTGTACAGGGTTCTAACTCCCTTCAAAAGTTAACCCTTTGGTGGCAGGGCACCTGATCAAAAACCTGTGATTGGTTTGAGCACCTGATCAAAAGCTCAATGGTGTTTGGGCACCTGATCAAAACTCCATTGGTGATAGGGCACCTGATCAAAAACCTAGTGGATTCCTACCAAGGGTGGTAGAAGAGTAGATGTACCCAGGTTGATTGGGGAACTACTATAGATCCTTGTGTCTTCTGTGTTTTTTGTTTATTTTCTGTACTGTGCTGTGTGATTTCTTGTTTTGTTTTTACACTCACTTTGTTATACACATATATATATCAGTATTTTAATTCTGCTATAAAAATAAGTTAAAAACTTTTAATATTTTATTCATCCCCCCCCCCCCCCTCTAGAGTAAATCTAAGATCTAACCTCACTTTCACTTGTATCAAAGGACTTTCAGAGTTATTGCATTGCGCAATTTTAATTCCCAAGAAAAATCTTGGAGAGCCCATATCTTTAGTAATAAAATACTCCCGAAAATATTTCTTAGTTTTCTCTATTCCAGAGGAGTCATTTTCGCTAAAAAGAATGTCGCCAACGTAGACAACGAGAATAACCAGGTCATGGTTGGTTTTTCGTATAAGAAGAGAGTGATCAACATTGTTTCGGCAAAAAACAATGGTAGAGACGACTTGATTGAATTTGTCAAACCACGCGCGAGGGCTTTTTTTGAGACCATAGATGGTCTACGGAAGATTACACATTTGAGACTCCTATGAGCAACATAACCAAGAGGTTGCTCCATATAGACTTCTTCGTGTAAGTCACTATAGAGGAAGACATTTTTGACATCAAGCATAGACATTTGCTAATTTCGATTGATAGAAAAGTAACGGAATAGTACTAATGCGAGCAACCGGAAAGGTGTCAAAGAAATCAATATCATATGTTTGGGTGAACCCATTGGCATGTAGTCGAGCCTTGTACCGATCCACAGTGTCGTATGGGAGAAACTTGATGATAAAGACCCAGCGACACCCGACAACATCTCCCTCAGATGGGGTAGGGGCAAAAGTCCAAGTACCCCGTGATGTTAAGGCAGAGATTTCCTCATCTATGACCGCTTTCCAGCAAGGTAGACGAAGAGCTTTCTCATGCGTAGCAGGAAAGGTGGTAAAGAGTGCCCATGCAAACCTGCTACAAGAGAAGACGAGATTGCCATATCAAACAAAATTAGTAAGATGATGTTATGTGCTCCTTGTGACCCCTTTGTGCAAAGTAATGGGAAGATTCAGGTTCAAATCTACTGACGTGTGGCAACCTTCCGAAGAGAAGAGCGCTGGCCTGAGAGATGTTGGCGGGGACTCTGGAGTTGAAGGAGTGAGGATAGGTGAGGAAGTCGGGCGTCGACGATAATGCTATGGAAAGGGTGAAATGGGAGGGACACGTGCAGGAAAGGGTGTCGGCTACGGGATATTAGGCGAAAGAGCATGAATGATCGAGAACAATGAAATAGAGGTGGGAGGAGAGGTTGTAGAGAGAAGAGGAGAGATCTCGAGAGGAAGGATCCCTCATTTCTTGGAATAATAAGGGGTGGACTCAAAAAAGGTGACGTCAGCAGAGACATATTGTCGTTTGAAGATAGGGTCGAAACAACGATATCCCTTATGAGTTGGAGAGTACTCTACGAAGATACATTTGGTGGCGTGAACTGAGAGTTTATCGCGACCAGATGCGGGAGTGTGGACGAATGCAGTATAACCAAACACACGCGAGGTGAGGGGAAAATGTGTATCGGTCGTATATGGAACAGAAAAAAAGGTCTTACCCTGAAGGATAAAAGAAGGCAAAAGATTAATTAGAAAACAAGAAATGAGAACCGCATGACCCAATAGGAGCGGGGAACATTATCTGATATAGGAGCGTCCGAGTAACATCGAGGAGATGACGATTTTTTCGTTCGACCACCCCCATTTTGTTGGGGTATATGCACAACTGGTCTGATGAATAATATTGTTGATTATCATCAGACCAAGGCGATGATGACATTAAAGCAGAGCAGGGGAGACGACAGATGCAGAGAAAGTAGAAATATCGTCGAGGTAGTAAAGACCGCCGGGTTAAGTACCAGTAGCAATCATCATCTGCGAGCGAAGGTCCTGAAAATAACAAGCAGTGAGAGAGAATGAATCTGGAAGCCGATGCAGAAGGTTAGTAACCGCATAGATATGAGTTGTCTAGCATCCAAGGTGGGAGTGTTAGGATCTCACAAGATTTGTTATCGGATCATCTCATATGAATATGGAAGATGGAGAAGACAACAGACCACCAGGAGTTCCTGAATATTTTTATGCTGAGTGGCTAGGTGAGCAAAGAAGGGATGATGCTGGAGAAGTTCTGCGCCAAGAGATTAAACTTCCTGATACGCAGCGTCGGGAGAAAATGTTGGTCGAGCAAAAAGATTAGAGTACATGGTATAAATGCGAGAGGTTTTGACACCCTTGGAGTAAAGGGAAACAAGATGATCTCATGCTTCCTTTACAGTGTCGTCATGACGGATGATAAGCAAACATGCATCTGAAAACTGTTAACAAGCCAGGTGCGAACGAAAGCATCACTAGTGTTCTAGTCAGTATATGTGGGAGATGCGGGGTCTGGAGGAGCGTCGATAAGATGATGTTGTTTTCGTTAAGATCGAAAAAGAAAGGTGAAAGAAACACTCTAATCTGGATAATTTGGGCCCGTTAATTTGGAAGTCGTCCCAAGATTTCCAGACGCACTTGAAATAATGGTGGGTGTAGGAACATGAGTGTTTGGAGGTGTAGCCATAGATCAGTGGACCGCGGCCAACAAGCAATTAGATTTTACAGAAGTCGGTGTAGGAGGTCTACGAGATAGTGCATAGAGACATCGAGTTCTGTGAGAAGTCGACACAGGAGAACAGGCGAAGCTTAGTTCTATGCACGAGACTAGACGAGCTCTGTGCGTAAGGTGGTCTATGGTAAGTTCTATGAGAAGTCAGCACAGGAGATTAGACGTCGATTTCTACGAGATGGAAAACTGCGCAGAAGTTGGTGAGAGTCGCAGTCGCACGATGAGCAACGATTGTGAATTCGATACCAGACTCGAAGCAGTCACTGCGAATTTGCAGTCGCACGATAAGCAGTAGGTGCGAGTTCGCAGTCCTCTAATACCTTACGAGAGTGCATGGGACTCTGTGAGGGTAATTCGCAACCCTTTTGATGTCGTGAAAGCAAAATTCTCGATGTCGATTGCTGCGAGTACAATGTCGGGGGGTGTTGCGAGTTCGACGTCGTGAGAGAAAAATCTGCGATGTTGATTGCTGCAACTACAATGTCGGGAGATGCTATGAGTTCGATGTCGATTGCAGGCAGAGCGAGTTTAGAGGGAGGATTGGCGGACAGTCATTGATTCCATCAAAGACTATAAATATCCCATGGGGGGTGGAAGGGTTTGTTTTAGTCGACGATTCTGATCGTTGAGATAGTGAAAAATGGCGAGCTTTAAGTGGAATGCTCGGCGAGATCTGGGTGAGCGTTTGTCTGAGGCCGAGGCAGTTATGCAAAATCTGAAAGATTTCGTGCGAGGCCGAGAATATTCACATGAGAGGAGAGTCACGAGAGATTTCGATAGGTTATAATACCATGTGAGTGTTTGAAATAAAAGAAATTATTATTCCAAAAAATCTAATCAATTACAAGAGTGCTTCCCTCTTTATGTATAGTAGAGGAAGAGGTATGTACATTTGGAGATGTGAGACTAAATACAAGGAGGAAAACTACAATAGGCCGCTTTGTGGGCTTTCGATCTTGGACTTTAATAGTATAATTTCTTAGCAGCTAATATAAACACGAATAATGTAGAAAAATATAATACAGAGCGTTAAAAGATTTTATTTCTTTACTTCATCATAAAATAATATAAGGATTTGTATGCATGTATACGAATGAGTGAAAACTCAACTCCAAACCAAAGTATGGGAGTAAACTATACATGTCAACATCGGGCCTTTACATGGGCTAAGTAATTTCTTCTACACTCCCCCGCAAGCTTGGAGCATACAGATTGTAAGTGTTAAGCTTGGAAGCAAACTTCTAGTATAGTGGGTATGGTAAGACCTTGGTGAGAACATCAGAAATTTGCTCGGTAGCAGGTACATGTCGCAAATCAAGTTTGTGCAGCTGAATTTTTTCCCAGGTGAAATGACAATCAACTTCGATATGTTTGGTATGTTCAAGAAAAATGGGATTCTCAGTGATATGGATAGCAACTTGACTATTGCAGTAGAGAACGGACAGAAAGGAGAATTTCATGCTAAGATCAATAAGAAGACTTTCCAACCACGTGAGTTCAAAAACAATATACGACATTGAACGATACTCAGCCTCTGCAGACAAGCGTGCCACCAACGTTTGCTTCTTGCTTCGCCAAGTGACCAGGTGTCCTCCAAAGTATGTGCAGTAGCCGCTCGTAGACCGACGATCATCAAGAGTCATCATAGTATGCATCAGAGTAGGCAACTAAGGATAGACAAGAAGAGGGCTTATACACAAGCCCTTGTCCTAGGGCATTTTTCAGATACCAAAGAATTCGCTCGACATCCTGGAGGTGGGACATTCGAGGACCATGCATGAACCGACTAACAACCTCAACATCAAAAAGGATATATCGGGTCGTGTGACAGTCAAATAGATGAGCTTGCCAACCAGGCGACAATAGAACTCCGTATTAGGGAGAAGCAGATCAGAGTCAGATGTATGAGCACAGGGCTTGTCGCTGACATGCATTGGTGTGTTAACAGGATTGCATCCAAAGTAGCTGGCATCGTGAAGAAGGTCAAGACAGTACTTCCGTTGAGATAAGACGAGTCCATCGGGTCGACAAGCTAACTCGATGCCCAAGAAATATCAGAGGTTACCGAAATCATTGGTCTGAAAATATGAGGCCAAGTGCTTCTTGATCAGAGAGATACTATTCAGATCATCGCCTGTGATGAGAATATCAACAACATATGCCGGAAGTATCACCGTGCCTGTCGGGAAACGACGAGTAAATTGGGAGAAGACTGTCGAGCTCCAAGTGAAGCCAAAATCTCAAACGACCTGACTGAATTAATCAAACCAAGCTCGAGGAAACTGCTTTAGGCCATAGAGAGATTTCTTGAGGTGGCAGACAAGAGTCCCCCGTGGTTTCATAACCAGGAGGTTGCTGCATATAGACAATCTTAGCGAGGTCTCCATTAAGGAAGACATTTTTGATGTCGAGTTGATGCAACGACCAATGACGATGGACGTCCAATGAGATCAAGACCCGAACGGTATTGTACTTAGCAACATGGGAGAATGTCTCTTCATAGTCGAGACAATATTGTTGAGTGAACCCGCGAGCCACAAGACGAGCTTTGAGACGCTCAACGGTCCCATCAGGACGATGTTTTGCCGTGAAGACCCACTTACATCCCACACGAGATTGGCCAGGAGAAAGAGGACAAGGTTCCAGGTCTGATTGGCCTAGATGACACCATTTCTTCATCCATCACGGCCCGCCACCACGGATGTTAAAGAGCCTCCTGCACAGAAGAGGGGGTGGAAATAAAAGACAAGGAAATCGCAAACATGTGAAGGTAGGGAGACAAGCGGTGTAAGGAGACATAGTGAGAGAGGGGTTGAGGGGTAGACATCGTAGGCGAATCAGCTGGTCGTGGAGCGTCATCAGTAGGGGACATCTGTCTCAGGGCATCAGACGGGGGACGACGACGATTGCATACATGAATAGGAAGAGGAAGCAGCCCTTCTATGTGTGAATGAGCTGGAATTTCAAGTAACCAGCCCTCGGACTCGAAGATGTTGTTGTTCCTCTAGCAGGTGTCAATGTCAGAGCGGGAGGTGGTATGAACATACATCGCAAGAGAAGCATTGTGCTGAGAGTTGGAGGGCTACGTCGGGAACCCATGCTTTCGATAACAGATGGCCTAAATATGATTTATCTACCACAATGGATACACAAGCGAGTGTTTTTCCCTTTGGAGCAATTGCGTCCATCGCACCCACCTCCCTGAGATCCATGGCGACCTCCATGGTGACCAAGATGTGGAGGGCGAGTGTCAGTAGAGTGTTAGAGTAGGGCAGGAGGGGGAGTTATCGAAACATTGACGGGCGGAGTCACCTTAAAGATCATGGAGCACACATATGAGAGAGACGAAAAAATGGGAGAGGATAAGATGGACGCATAGACACTGTATATATGAGGTGGGAGTCTCGCCATCACTAGAGTTATGCAAACAGCCTACTGAGCTCGTTGGGTAGCAAGATCCAACATCAGAGGCTGGTGTTGAATCCATGCCTAATGAGTGTCTTATATTGGGCCACAAAGGATGTCGGGTCATCATCTGAACCAGGTTCAACGTTCTAGAGGTCCCAAAAGATATTGAACAGATGATGAAAGTTGTCCTGCCCAGAGTATAGTGTCTTCAGTTTATCCTACATAGCCTTTGCGGTCTCGTGGTCATAGCCATATGATATGGCTCACTGTCCATGGAGTTGAGGATCCATGATTGTACACGTCCATCACCCTAGAGCCATTACCCGATAGGCTCAACAAGGGTATCACGAGTGACACGATGAAGAAGATCTTTGGTCTGTAGAACTCGGTGCACGGAGTGCACCCACTCAACAAAATTTTTCTTCCTGGTGAGGGAGATGGTGGTAATGCAAAGTTTGTCGCGGACGTCATGGAGATGAGTCGGAGCGAGTGCGGGAACGGTGGAGATAGAGGGTTTGCGAACTCTGGAGGAAGCAGCCTGGAAGGGTGGGTTTGTGAGCCCCGGAGGAAACAACCGAGAAGGAGGCGGTTTGCGAGCTCAGGAGAACTGAAGTCGCGAGTTCTCACAGGTAGAGGAGCAACGGGTCCAGCGGAAGGTGAGCTCATACTGTCGTAGGAAGAAGCTGCGAGCTCCAGATGCGAGCGTCTGCGAGTTCAATGGAGGCAGGGAGAAATCACGTCGGTGAGTTCCGGGTGCATGCGTCAGATCCAGCGGGAAGCAGGTAGCGGCGAGCGCCAGGAAGCGGCTGCGAGCTCCAAAAAGAGGCTGCGAGCAACAGGTGTGACCGTCTGCGAGTTCAATGGAGGCACGGAGAAATCGCATCGGCGAATACAGGCACAGGCCCAGCAAGTTCAGAAGCAGCTGACTGAGTAGTGGTACGTAGAGGCAGGGAGTAAACAGGTGTCCGGCATACCTATAAAAAGGCGGGTGGGCTGGCTTATTTGTGGAGGCCACGGAAGATGGGAAATGGGCGAGTACCCAATCAACAACGGTGAGTGCCTGAAAAAGAAATAGGAGGACTCAATTGGCGAGAGGAGAATTCAATCGTCAAGAGTCCACCCGTTTTGAATCGATTATCTTTGATACCATGTAGAAAAATAGAATACAGAGCGGAAAAAGATTTTATTTCTTTACTTGTTCATAAAATAATACAAGGATTTGCACACATGTATATTGGAAAGGAGTGAAAACTCAACGCCATACCAAGGTATGAGACTGTAGAAATTAAGAGAAGGAAAATACTTGGTGCAATTTATTCTTCCACATAGGGGCTCTTATATAGCATTACAAAGAGACACACAATACCGCTAGTTGGTGTGGGACTAAACACATAAACTTAAATATAATAACTCTCAACACACCTCCTCAAGCTGAAGGGGAACCCTTCAGCTTGAACACAACATAAAAGAAAAGGTAAATGGTGGTTGGCAACGTGGGACAAAACACCAGGCACCGAGGCCCAACCGCGTGTCACCGGGGATACTTCAACCGGGCAAAGGCCATACGACGTTGGTCCACAAACCGACCATGAGCACACTGGATGCTCCCGGAGCTGAAACCAGGTCAACCAACAAAGGCCAAACCACACCTACCTAACATAGAAGAAAAAGATGAGGAGACACACACAACATACGAAATATGCCTGGAGGCCATGTGTGACTAAGGCAGGAGTCGGGAAAGAGGCATCCGAGTCGCCGTTATCACAAACACTCCCCCTCACGTGGAACACGTGCAAGAAGGCATAGACTCGCATGGAGACACAGACGAAGACAATCAGAACAACACATAAAACGAAAGACAACTATGGATAACGGTTGCCGGCAAGACCACGATCCGAGATGCAGCGAGCAAAGCACAAGCCAGCTGCGAGCAGAAGGCTCAAGCGGCTGCGAGCAGAGTGCTCAAGCAGCGGCGAGCAAAAAAAGGCTCAAGCAGCGGCGAGTGAGAAGGGAGGAAGAGAAGAGCTCGGCACCCAAAGAGCAGCAGCACGGAAACCATCGTCCATAGCACACGACTAGACGACACTACCAACACAATAACTAAACACAAAAAAAACTACAGCGACACTTTTAAAAAAAATGGAGACGGCACGGCATAGCAGCAACGGCACAGCAGTCGGGAGAAGAGGCTCCAGCGGCAAGACGAGAGCAGCCGGCAACACCGGAAGTAGAAGGGCAGCGGCAAGAAGAGGGCTGCCGGGCCGGAGAAGAATCAGCCACAACAGCAAGAGGGCTGCCGGGCCGGAGAAGAAGAGCAGCGGCGGGACAGCAGCGGCACAGGGTGGCAAGATGTCCAGCAGGAGAGGGGCAGCAGCGGCAGCGGCAAGAAGAGGGTTGGACGGCAGTGGCACAGAGCGGTAGTAGCCGGAGAAGAAGTGCAGCAGTGGAGCTTCGACGGGATCATCGATCGGCAGAGGAGAAGCTACGGGAGGAAGCAGCGTCGTCGATGAAGATGGAAGCAGCGTCGTCGATGAAGATGGAAGCAGCGTCGTCGATGAAGATGGAAGCAGTGTCGTCGATGAAGATGGAAGCAGCGTCGTCGATGAAGATGGAAGCAGCGTTGTCGATGAAGATGGAAGCAGCGCAGACCGGAGAAGACGGCTCGACGGGAGAAGCCAGCGACGGGAAACAACCCCGCTCCCGTCATTGGAATCAAGGAACGATCCCATCGACGGGAGCGAGGGGGTGGAGGAGCCGCAGGAGAGCTAGCAGCGGGAGCGGAAGCGGAAAGGGTCGGGGGTAGGTCGTGGGATGAGCCCGAGCGGTAAAAAATTTAGGTTTTCAGATCGCAAAGCTCTGATACCATGTAGAAATTAAGAGAAGGGAAATACTTGGTGCAATTTATTCTTCCACATAGGGGCTCTTATATAGCATTACAAAGAGACACACAACACCGCTAGCCGGTGTGGGACTAAACACATAGACTTAAATATAATAACTCTCAACAGAGACTAAACTATATATGACAACAACGGGCCTTTACATGGGCTACGCCAATTCTTCTACAGATAAGTAAATATCTTCCAAGCATCTCTTAAGAGTTGCCAAATAGGTTTGATTGTTTGACGTCACAGCTCTACAAATTTGCTTCATTGTATGTTAACTGTATCTATCAAATTATCATCTTCTTGCTCTCCCTTTTTATGCGCACATGGAGGTGTTGTTGCCCTTTGGTCAAGTTGCAGACTGCCAACTTTTATCAAAATGCTTTAAGGGTGAGGAATACTTTAGTATTTATCCACGATGCAGTCGAAATTCATAATTAGAAGAAATTTCATAGGTGAAGGAAGTGAAGCCCTCTATATAATAGATGTGGTATTTTATATCAGCTATTTATTCATTTATTTGTCTATTTTACACATTCATTAATTCTTTTCACTGCTTATACTACTATTTTCTACTATTTTTCTCTATTTTCTTTCATGTTATATTACATTTTTTAAACACAATTTAGTAAATTGCTGTGAAAAGTAATGTACATTCTTCGTGGGGTTTAGTGGTTGTAATAAAATAGTCCAAACTACCACCAGCAATCTACTTTGCGCAAGCGGGACAACAAGTGACAGTAGTAGCTACTGTTGCTACAATTGTATGGGGGTGCATGGGGTGTAGATTGTGTCTAAGGCTTATTTCATGGACAACAAGAGTTGTCACGTGCAACAAAAGGTACTTTTCAGTAACATCGCATTTTTCTACTGCCTCATTTTGGTGTGGTTCACTATTATACTATCTTTAAAGATCAGTTTTGTCTCCTAAAGGAATTGACGCATAGTAATATAAGTCAATATACTAATTCAACTTCCACATTTTAATTAAGTCTTCAAAGCAGCCAAGATTAATTGAAAAATGTCATGTACTTCTATTGTTCGAAGGCCGTCGACCCCCAAGAGCTCCAAAACAAAAAAAACTAGAGAACAAGGAAACATAAATAATCAGACAAACTGATTCCAATTTTACATTATTAAGGAGGAAACTATGATAGATGGGGTGGCTTACGTTGCTTCCCACTTGCCAGTATAAAATGTGTAGTTCTTGACATCAATAAACTCTCCTTCCCAAAACGTAACAACCTGAGCATACATCAGCGAAGATAAATAAAGATAGAGGTAGGGCTTGTGTAAATTTTCACCAATTTTGATAGACTTGAAATTGAAATTGATTTGCTCCGACTCCAACATGGCCCGGACTAAATTAATTTGACTCAACTCAAAAAATAACCTAATTTATAAGTTAGAGGGGTGCAAGCTGTGATTACGCAAACTTCGAGGGGAGGTCCCGGTAAATAACCCTATATATATGTATGTATATACACACGCATATGTATAATGTATTTCATATTATAATTTAATAAGTAAATATGGTCAATTATCAGGACCTCCCACTAGGATTTTGCGTAAATACAGTGACTTTTTTTAAAATCACAAACACGGAAAAACCACTCCTTTAAGTTTGCTCCATTAATGAACTCAAATAGCAGTACTTGAAGACCCACGTACCCTATAAGTACTTGAAGACCCACGTACCCCTGTATTAAAATAAAAAAGGAAAGAAATGGTATTAAGCCATAAATCCCATATCCACTTGCATTTGTTGTTGTAGAAATCAAGAGGAAAGAGAGCTCGGCTCCTTTTCTGTTGTGGTGTCACACGACCAATTATCTATGTCGTTAATTAGCATTGTCATGTGTTCACGACTTCACGTTATGTGTCTTTTAGTAATCGAGTTGATGTATGAGATCGTAGTGATTTATTGTTTCGTGTTTTTCTTTTTCTTTTGTGGTTATTTACACTCATGTTACTTGTAATGTCATAAATAGACCTCTTGGGTCATGTATGAGGATATGAATGAATTAATCCAAATTTTCCCTCTATCTAGTCCATTTTTTCATCCCCATTCAGGGGTTTGGTTAAGCAAGGTTCTCCTTCTTCCTCTCCCCCGCATTTGTCGGTTGAGCTCGGCTTGCTATGTATCTCCGCCTCTACCGTCATCTCCGAAGAGATCCCGAAATAAGTACATAACAACTTTGGTATTACAGCGATATGATCCCAACTTCATCCTCAACACGTTCGGCTGCAGAGATTTACGATTCCATCCTTCTCCTTTCTCTGAAGCAATGGCAACGCCTCTTTTCTTTGGCCCAAAGGCGTTGGTAAGCCCAGCTCCTCATTGCCCTCATCAAGTTGCTCGCCGCACGACAAATCGAGTTCGTTCTGACTTCCCCATGTCAACGTAATTTTTGTCAACTGCTCCAATTTGACGCAATCCCTCACCCTCATGTCGTCCAACGTCGTTCCACGTCGTTGAATCTCACGATCCCTTCATCGACCTCTGCACCATCTCCCTAGACCGAACGTCTCGCGACACTCATCTCCTTCCTCATAATCGATCGTTTTTTGGCCAAGCGCTTGAACAATCAGATAATCGCGTCCATAGCTTGTGTCCCTCTCAACCTACACTCTTTCACTCAAGCCTCCTTGTCTACTTACCCAGGCACGTCCAACCACACCTCAAGCTTCGAGTAGGCCACCCGGACTGGCAGATAGGCGAAGAAGATGTAAGCTAGGTGATGTTGAAGGGCAACTAGGACGGTTCCCATCTCATCAAACAGCCCTTCCTTCCCCCTCGATCCCACAACCACAGCCGTGTCTCCTTTTCAATTTCGAGCCCCACGCCACCAGTCCGCCTCCCTCGAGCAGCACGCATATCTTCAGGGATTTCCTTCCAAAGGCTGCGGATCCCCTCACTTATGAATTACTTGATTAATTATTAAATCAAGAAAGATTAAGTAATTCTTTCGGCATGAGGATAAGTGACGCAGAAGAATCCACCCTCCGTTCAATGCTATTAGAGGTCGCGCCCTTTGACGTCGGGCTTTTAAGGTTCACCTCCAGCATTGAACGACAATTTGGGGACCCAATCTGACCGGAGCAGCCACCGATTCCACCAACACAGCTATCGTCCCAACCAGTATAGGTCGCCGCCCCCTCCATCCCAGCTTGCCTTATCTTACCACCGCCTACAATTGCTCCACCGAGATTGCAGATTACGCCACTGCCACTCATGCCACTGTTAAACACTGCAGGCCACCTCCAAATGCAGCTTCTAGCTTCCCCGTAATCAATGCCACCAACGTCCAAAGAAGCTCCATCTATCGCCGAAGATATTGTCGCTTCATCATTGCCTCCAGTTGTTCCCGCCCAGTCGGCATCGTCGTCTCCAAGTCCCGTGGTGGTGTCACCACAATTTGTATCCCTGCCATCAATCCCTGCAGTCTCCATCCCACAGCCTCAACTTCGGCCGCTTGCTATGTCGGCCCCTCTAGAACCATTACTTCTGGCGACTATTCCCCAGTCGTCACCGCGTTCGATCGTCGCAACTCAAATTCAGTCTGGTATTTAGTCTCCCTCGACCGTCCACCGGGCACACTCGCCCCAACAACAAACATGTCTGACAGTCTCTCCTTAGCAAGTGTCGCTACCACACCAACTCCTTGCAGTCTTTTCTGAGATCAGTGAACATGATGACGTCCCGCCCCTCAATGCAGCCTCTACCATAGCGACGCGCTACCAAGAGCTATTCTGGCGCGAAATTAAGGAGACAAACGATAAATCATTCGAGCCTCCCTCGAGCTTGAGGGCAAGCTCGATTTGAAGGACACGTGAGATGTTATGGTCTCACACGACCAGTTATCAATGTCGTTAATTAGCGTCGTCATGTCTTTATGTTAAATGTCTTTTATTAATCGAGTCGATGTACGAGTCCGTAGTGCTTTATTGTTTTGTGATTTTCTCTTTATTTTGAGGTTATTTACACTCATGTCACTTGTAGCGTTATAAATAGACCTTTTGGGTTACGTATGAGGATATGAATGAATTAATCCAAAAAAATTCTCTCTAAGTTCTTCTCCGTGTAACACCTCCACCGCAACGACCATATAGTATGTGTTGACGGTAGACGGATGGAGGGTGAGGAGGCGAGCTCGAATATGAGGTTGTAAGTCATGCATAAAATAACCCAAGTAGTCGTCGGGCGGAAGACCCAGAACATGGGTGACCAGATCGATAATTTGATCCACGTAAGAGTCAATCGAGACCATCTGGCGGACACCGCAAAGGCGTTTGATCGTATTGCCAAAGTAAAGGTGATCGTAGCGCTGAAGTGCCTCGATAAGGGCTGCCCGAGTGAGGCCGGGAGAGGACTTAAGCCTATATTGAAGAAAAAGCCTATATAGAAGAGGAAGCATATATAGAAGAAAAATCTTATATAGAAGAATAAGTCTAATAGTTTGACCTATATTAAAAGGGTAGCTACACTCACGAGCCTCATTTTTATAGCACGGACGGATGCGGAGAAGAAGGGCACGGACGAGGCGTTGCAGATGGGAGAAACGTCGGACGGGAGTAGGAGATATCCTGAGAAAATATGCGAGAAGATGGACGCAGCAGTGGAAGAAGACAACCATCGGAAGGACCGTGTGTAGGAGTTGGAGTTGGTTCCGCGTGCGACTCTGCCGTCGGATCCGGATGCGGAAGTTGGATCAGTAGTTGGGTATAGAGTCGGGACCGGAGGATAGATGCGTAGGAGCAAGACTTGTTGAGCCCGGACTGAGAGGCTCGAGCAGTTGGGGACACGCCTGATGCCGCCGAACACAGGCCAGCAAACGAACGACGGGTGAAACGGCGGGAATCAAGCGAGTGAGGTTGTCGATCGGCGCCTATTCAGGAGGATTTTGTAGACGGATGTGAAGTCGGCGGCTATGAGCGGGCGGGACGGCTAGGTCGGACCAAATGTTACCAACACAAAATTAGCTTGCAATAAAACTAGAAAAACTGGACACAATCACGAGGAATACTCGTGCCTAACCCCAGTAGGTTGGTTACTCCTTGATCGCTCTCACAAGGAGAGATCCCACAAACCCTAAGCATAAAAATATGTCTAATACTTCTAAGTATCCTCCTTATATAGGGAGGGGGCTCACTTACACATTATCATAATGTCCTTACAAATTTAAAATACATGTCTATCAAAAACAAAATAAGATGCTCCAAGGAATCGTCACCGCGCATGCATAACATTTTTTCATGAACATTTGAAATTTTTTTTTTGAATGAGGGTTATTTTTCTTAATGATTTGGATGAACTATAATTGTAATCTTACATGGTTTGTAAGTGTTTTACCATGAACTGTAAATGAAAAGACTATAAATGCAGTGATCTCATGATTGTTGATGCTAACAAATGTACAACTAAAGTAAATCATATATTCAATCAAATTTGACCATTAAATTTTGCCTCATGCAAACAAATTATACTGCAATAGACCCATTTATAAAATCAATTCCTCGCAAGAATACTCCTTCCAAGTTTTTATATTACAAAGGTAACTGAGAAATTCATTAAAAGAATATGGCTGAATTCATCATTTTTCATCAAAAAATCTAACAAAAAGGGATGTCCTGACTCCTGCCAACAGAGCAAAATCAGAGCAAGGTTTTTGTAATTTTAAAAATTAGAGATGATGTTCATGTAATTATGTAAAGTACTAGGGAAGGTCCCAAAAATAAACATTATATACTCGTATATAGGGGCATTTACCGGGACCTCCCCTCTAAGTTTGCAAAATTACAGATTGCACCCCCCCTTATTATTGAAATTACAAAACCTCCCCTGAATGTTACAAAACATAACATCCACCTCCCCTGAAGTTCACATTTCATAACATTCATGCATAAAAATACCCCCTTCGGAGTACATTTTCAGGGGGTATTTTGTGCATGGATGTTATGAAATATGAACTTCAGGGGAGGTAAATGTTATGTTTTATAACATTCAGGGAAGGTTTTTGTAATTTCAATAATAAGAGGGGTGCAATCTGTAATTATGCTATTTTCCAGGGGAAGTTTTGGTAATTATTCATATATATATATAGTGAGAGAGAGAGAGAGATTAAATATATTATAAAGTTAATAGATTTAGCTATAATCAACTCACAAACTAGACTTAAAATTGTTCATGCTTTACTCGAGCTTGGCTCAAACCGAATTTCAAACTGAGGTTGTTTTACTAAAACTCACTTGATATTTACCCCGAATCAATTTTTTAATAGTGTACATAAAGGTGAAGCGCTATGAAACGGGTAAGCAACTATACTGAGCAAAGAGTTATTATCAGGAAAATGGTGATTTTTAATCTCGCGAGAGAGCTTACAGGAGTGTCCGCTAGTGGAACATTAAGAGCCTCCATAGTACCACATAAATAGCCATTGTCAAGATCACATCCTTGGATCCGAACATTAACTCTCCATGCTTCATCTTTCTGTAAACTCGAGACATTCTGAGTTCCAGCAAAAGCCTGAAGTGTTAATAAACTATTTAATAAAATATCCAAGGGATCCAATACTATGAAAATAATCCATTCAAATGTCAATATGGGTCATACAAGGGAATAGAAGTCATTACTTGTTAAACATTTAACAATACTTTAGACATGTAAGATAAATTTTCCAATCAAACTATTTTTTCACGTTTGTGATTAGAACTAATACAAGCATGTAGTTATTGCTAAGCAAAGCACGTGAGTATGATTGTTAAGCCAGATGGAAGACTGATGTCAATAAAAATATTTTATTAGGTAAGATGGGTTGATATAATTAAGTTTCGGTTCGGTCCTCATTCAGATTAGATCCAATTCCAATTTGGTTCAAGTTGAAGGGTTTAGGGTCTAAATCAGTCTCAAGTAACTTTTTCATCCGTTACACTACCGGAAAATGCTGAGTTGGATGTTGAGTTGGACGCGGCGAAGAAATTGGTCCATATGATGATAAGTTATCACCTGATCCGGCGAGAAGAAGACGAAGGATTTCACTAGAATCAACTGGTTTGGGGGAGGTCGCAGTGCTCCTCCCGACCGTATTCGTTCTCGTCGTATACTGGATGGCCTCGCTGCGGACTGAACTCAGAACTATGTGCTTGTCACTCAGGGGCTGGGGTTGTCGATCTGGGCGGCGATCATGGATGCGAAGCACGCAACGACTGTTGTCACGATCATAATGCAGGTGTTCCTGTTAACCGGAGGATTCTACGTGCAGAAAGTCTTGATCGGCATGAAATAGATGAAGAGCACATCGTTAAGTTCTATTGCGGAGAGACGGAGATGACTTCGTACATCCGCGGGGAGGTGGCGGCAGAAAGACGGGTTGGCGTAATGGAGAGCGTGGTGGCATTGATGATCGTATTTTTGGGTATAGGATTCTGACTTATGCTACACTGAGGAGGATTAAGATTTGAGATTCATGGGAGAATACAGTGTACAGAAGCTACGAAGAAGACGAAGGTTTAGGGTCTTAACACCAAGCTATTATTATATTGTTGCAGTTTTAATATGTTCTTTCTGTTTTAAATGGACAAAGTAAAGTTTTAAATTTTTAATCAGTTAATATTTTAATATTTAAATCTTGAATGAGATAAAAAATTTAAATATATTATAGTCAGCATTCAACTTAACATTTTTCGATAGTGTAATGGATAAAAAAAGTACTTGGGACTGATTTAGAAAAAGTTAGAAAGTTCAGGGACCTATTTCAACCTTTTGAAATTTTAGGAACTTATTTCAAATGTCCCACAAACCTTAAGGACTAATTTAGATATTTTGTCTATGTGTAATGCTTTTTAACCTAATAGAATTGTTTTTTGTTTCTTTGTACTGTTATTTCTACAATGATGTGATTTTAAATAAAGCCTGTGATTTTATGGGCATTCAAGTTTATATTTGTCGTTTCTAAATTACATTAGAGAGAGAAGTCTTAGAGAGGATTGTCTCGACCCTTCCTTAACCTAGCCTTCCCAATGATGGAGGATACAATGGGACCGAGCTTGACCGAGAGAGGAAAAGAAAGGGAAGCCTTGCTCAACCATAGTCCTAGCTTAAGAAGATGAGAGACGAAGGAGAAGATTGAAGAGGAGAGAATTAGGTTCCATTTATCATGCCATCAAAGCCCCCACCCACCCACCCACCCACCCATATAGTGAGAGGTGAAAGTTCCCAAAATATCCATAATATTTCTATTATACCCTCACCTGGGCTAGATAATGTGTAGTTTAAAGTACGTGAAAGGATAAAAAATGTGAGAAATAAAGACACAATGCAAAAACGATAAGATGCACGTCGTCCGCAGTCGCGCGATGTCTCCCCCTTCATGGGCACATAACATCACCTCCCACGTGCGAACCAAGCTAGTCCTCAAGCTTGGGGTATGAGGTTCTCGTCATCCTGGCATCCTGGCGTCCTCGTATGATCATCAACTTCTAGCCAAAAGAGGTGCTTGCACCCGTGTCTGATAGTATATGGGTCATCGCACTTGAAACAAAGCAATTGTGTGAGCAGTTCCACTATCGTCGATCGTGATAGGCGATTGATGCCAGGGGGCGCTGGATTCCTTGCCCTTGGATGTGGTTGAAAAGGTATTGGGATGAGAAAGAGGAGTTCCCTCCTGCAAACTGCCCCCGCTCCCGCCATGGTGGTCATCATACGGGTTGTTGATGTAAATCGGACTTAGGGTTTTGACAAGTTAATTTTTAAATTATAGTTGATTTTTATTTGAGAATAGGCCGAACGGGCCAAACGAATTTTACGCGTGAAATCAAACTCGTCGTTTTGAACTTTAAGAGATTCGTTAAGTTTGTTCGGGTAGAACTCTCACGTATTTTATGAGTCAAACCTTTCATGAGACAAATACATCCACAAGCAAATCCACACTAATAATTTATAAAATAACGGTAATTAATGACAATTGAACGTTCGGGGCAAGCTTAAGATTATTTAGCGGAGTGCATAAAAATAAACTAATTAGGTGGAGCAAGGATACCCAAAGTATACGGCCGAAGGAATCAGTCCAATCCAAATCCTTTGTGCACAGAAGAAATTGCTATGTCGGCAGGTTGACGGTGAGGATCGTTGTAGTCGATGGCAATCCTGCGAACCGAGGTAACCTTCGTTCGGGTTGCCAGAGTGAGTCGTTGAAGTCGACGGCAACCGAGCGGCGCTTGGTGGATCGCCGCAAAAACCAATACTTCGACGGAGGTGACTTGGTGCTTTCTTCCAGGAACTCGTCGACTGGTTGGTACAGGACACGGAATAGGCTCACAGAATATGCAAAAAAAACTGGTCGGCAATTGCAGAGAGACGTGAAAGTTTTCACGTTTCTCTGCTCTGTCCGCTGCCTTTTTCTCTCCACGGTTAGGCTTTAAATAGGGTATTTTACTCTTCTCTGAAATCTTTACCAATTATGTCTTTTCCAAAATAATCTCTGCCTTCTAATTGCCGCCTCTTTCCTGAATTGTGTATTCCCCAATTAGAGCCGGACCTTTAATTATTAATCTCTAGGTAGGCTCTTCAAATATTATCTTCCTAAACGGTGCATTTCTAATGGTGTGTTATATAGGATCTTCAAGTATTAATGGTCAGATTTGATTGATTGAATATCCTTTTGATATTTTCTCCAATTAAATATATGCGTTCTTAAATAACTTAAACTTGCCCTTTTCCGTTCTACTTACCTAAATTACCGGACCTTTTTATTTAAGGTCTAATCGGACGGTCAACCCGAAGAGCCGCAAAATAAAAATGATTGCGCGGAAAGAAATACATGAAATAAAATAAGTAAATGCAAGGTAAATGAAGCTAGGATGCGTCGTGGGGCGCATCAGTTGTCCATGAGAAGACGTTTCTCACATATACGGGCTAGGCTCATGGTTGTGCTAAGGTCCTGCAGAACTTGGAATTCGACATCGAGACACAGTCTGTCATGTGGGTTGGCAGTGAAGATAGGCACTTGATGTTCTAGCAGTACAAAAGGGACACGAGCTAGTAACATCTGAAAACTCTCCAAGTGTTCATCGACTAACTCTGATTGCTTGAGCGAAACAAGGTCACCCAGCGGATTACTGAGGAGTGGTAGGCTGAAGAGCAAATTGCAGGAATGTTTGAAGGCCGCCCAGTTCAAATTGGTGATCTCCCGTGCGAGGTGGGTGTGCCACAACTGTGTTGAGCTCATGGGGTGGAAAGAAGCCAGCCCTATCCAATACTCCAACGGCATGAGCTGGTTGGCGAAGAAATGCTCACAGAGGTTGAGTCAGGCCAATGGATCGCTCTTGCTGTCAAATGAGGGAAAATCCAACTTTATGTAACGCAAAACACAGCCTCCCACGAACGGAGGAACATAGGAATCAAATGGTATGACAAACGGTGGGTAGCCATGATTGTGAGGTGGTGTAATGGCTGGGGTGCAAGGAAGATACAAGTCGTTGATGCGGCCATCCAGAGCCGTGAATGTGGTTTGTTGTTGAGCTTGAACAACTATCAACTTTTGCATGGCCTCCATAATCTGAGCGAGAGTAAGACCGATCTCCTCCATTGTCGCAAAATGGGCTTAGGGACTTCCCGGAGGTGGCAGGAGTGGACGTAGAGGGTTGGGAAGCACAGATCGCAGTACTGGGCACTCAGATGACAGTGGAAGAAATGGAGAAGCGGCGTACGATGACTGAGAACCCTTTTAAAAGTAAAAGTGGCTAGGTCGACTAGCTAGGGAAGGAGGAACAGGCGGTGCAGAGGAGGAACAAGGGTTGCGGAGCGCAGCGGGGCCGGCGGGTGCAATTGTAGCAGGGATATCGTAGGTGCAAGAGGCTACCGGCGGGATTGAGGATAGTATAGGGCGTTAATCGTAGAAGAGCCCGTCAATCATTGTCAGTAGAGCACACTACAGGCAAGCAAGACTGACGAGAGCGGAAAATAAGTCATTGCGGGCGCGAGCTCGGTTAAGGGAGCGGAAATCGGAGCATAATCGGTTGTCAGAGCGCCAGCATGTAGCTGGAGCGAGATCAGAATGGGGAGCTAGAGTGGAAGCATGTGTTGGAGCGCTGGAGAGGAAGCGTCGGTTGGTGTATCGCACCAGAAGCGTACCATAAACCGAGCGGTGTCGGGTTGCCTTCCCGCAATGGAGACGTCCAGCTCTGATACCAAGATGTATGGTCTTCTAATTGCGAGCGGGTGGGCTTTCTTGAGAGAAAGTAGTCTCGGAGAGAACATATCGACCCTTCCTTAACCTAGCCTTCCCAATGGCAGAAGATACAATAGGAGTCAAACTCGACCGAGAGAGGAGGACGAGAGAGGGGAGTCTTGCTCAACCCTAGCCCTAGCTTAAAAAGATGGGAGGTGAAGGAGAAGATTCAAGAGGAGAAAATTGGGTTTCATTCTTCATGTCATCTAAGGCCCCTCACTCACATATATAGTGAGAGAAGAAAGTTTCAAACATATCCAAAATATTTCTATCATGCCCCCTCATCCGGGTTACATAATGTGTGAGTAATGTACTGTGCATGAAAAGAAAAAATGCGAGAAATAAAAATGCAATGCAAGAATGAGAAGATGTTCATCGTCCACGATCGCACGTCGTCACCCCCTTCGTGGGCCCATAACAACTTCCTCTTTAAAGCATATGAAGAAACACAAATTCATAAAGTATTAAGGACAAACATACATATATTGACTAGCTGGACTAGAAGGATTATTATAAATCTTAAGGTGATAACAATAGCTTCCATAAGTTGCTTTATAAAAATTAGAACATATACAAGTGTACATAATAGCAAAACTCAAAACACCAAACTCACCCGTCCAACACATAACAGTGTATAAGGAGGCAAAGCATGTCCACTAGATGCATCTTGCCCTGTCGATACAAGTTAATCTACGTTAGGAATTTACTGAACACACAATATATAAATTTGTCATCATTATCATGGATCTTGCACTCTCAATACAAATTCATTCATTGTTAGGCATTTACATAAAACAAAATATATTGCTATGGGTCATCACGCTCATTATCATTAGAGGTCTATCATGGATCTTGCACTCTCAATACAAATTCATTCATTGTTAGGCATTTACATAAAACAAAATATATTGCTATGGGTCATCACGCTCATTATCATTAGAGGTCTTCTTTGTTATGGGTCGTTGTTGTCGTTATGACTACTTATCATTGCAGGTCTTTTGTATTTTTATGTATTAATTAATGTGTCGGTTGATAGTTATGACTACTTATCATTGCAGGTCTTTTGTATTTTTATGTATTAATTAATGTGTGGGTTGATAGTTGGTCGTTGAGAATTAATAGTTGGTAAGATAGCCATTAATAGTTTGTTAGTGCCATATAAGTCTATTTAAAGGCATGGGATATTGGAACGAAGGCAAGTTAAAAGTGATTTCATAAACTCTTTGAGATTGTTCTAGCTCTTTCCTCCCAAACACACCAGAATATTCTTCCGCGTGATGGGGGATCACATCACACAAGGGTCTACATGACGATTGAAGTTCATTTTGTGCGAATTAATGATTCATTATTTTTAATTATTTTTGGTACTTTTCAACTTTTTGTGTATTTTAGACGCCGTTATGATAGGAGAATCGTAACCTTTTGTAGCAACTCATGAGTCTATAAATAGATATAGAGGGCTCATTTAGAAGGATTGAATGTTTAAGAGAAAATCCTGCTTTTAATCACTGGTGTTGAACCCGAAGTCCGAGTAAGAACCGCCTCTCCCCCTCCTTGGTCGGCCACCTCATTCCCTCCCCACCCCCATTTCCCACCACCATCCACCACCTCCTACCACCACTTGGTTGTCTGACAACCATCACCACCTCCACCCCCTCACTTTCCCATAATGATGCACCCTCCGTTGCCTCCAAAGACGCATGATACATGCGTCATATATCTTTATTACGCATTTATCGATTTTATATCATGTATTTCTTTTCATGCCAATTTTGTTATTTGGAGTTTTCTGGCTCGTCGGTTTGGCCACCCGATGAGACCCTAAATAAATGGTCTGATAATTTTAGGTGGTGAAGACAGAAGAGTCAAGCCTAAATTATTTAAGGACGCATAAATTTAAATAGGGCAAGATAACCAAATTATTTATATAAAACCATATTTACAAAACCATATTCAGAGATCTTTATAAACCCATGATCGGAAAAAGCAATCATATTTGGCAAGTTTGTTCAGCCAACCAAGAATCAATTGGAAATAATTATTTCTGGCAAGATTAATAATCAACGGAAAGGATTAATTGGAAAGATTTATACAGCCAAGCCCATCATTTATATAGTTACGGTGAAGAAGAAGGGGGAAACCGGCTACGCAGAGGAACGAATTAAATTTCGTTCCCTCTGTAAAACCGGTCCATCACCGGCCCTATTTTCTCCCTCTGTCGAAAACCAAGCAGCCGCCACAACGTCGCTCAGGATCCAGAGGGTAGACGGAAACCTCTCGACGAGGATTTGCCGGTTGCGCACCATCTGGAATCACCGACAGGTCAACTCCGGCGCCTCTGAAGTCGTCCAGCGCCCTCCACCAACCGCCCGGTCGCCGTCGACCTCCTCTCTCAATTTCGGCGACCCCTACGAGTCCATCTCTGTCGGTTGACGTCGACCACGACACGATCGTCCGTTAACCGGCGTCTGCGTGTTGTTCTACCTCTGCGCATACGGATCCTTTGGAATGGGCCACTATTCCTCTGCATAACCTTATTGTATCCTTGCTCCCTTAGCATTAGCTTATTTTTATGCGATCTAACTAAATAATTATAGGCTTGCCTCGAACGTTCTTGCTATCTTTATTTATCGTTAAATCATAAATTATTTTTTTGATTTTGCTTGTGGATGAATGGATCTCGCCTTGGTTCAATTCACTAATCGCTTAGAAGTTTACTCTCAAATAAAATTAGCGGTCTTTTCAAAGTCCAAGCGTTGATAGTGATTTTGCACGCAAAATTCGACTTTGCCGCTCGGCCTATTTTCAAAACTAAAAAATCATCTCATAAAATTAAAATATTTCTCAAAACCTTAATTTGAGTCTACATCACATAACCACTCTCTACTACTCATAACGACTTATAACCACCCTAAATAACTACCATTACCAATCAACTACCAATTACCCATTAACCATCCATAACTACCCCACAAAATCATAACCCCCATTTTCCCACTACTTAAAATTCCCAAAATTCTTAATCACCCCTTTACCACTGAATCATGAACCTCCTTGCCGAGAACCTGCCAGCAGTTAAGAAATTACTCCATGCATCCATTACCTCCACTCACCACCGTCTCTTCCTGCCAGGAGCCAAATGAATCCCTTGTTCTCAGTTTTCCCCGTTTCCATCTTTCTGATCAGGTCAACCTTGTTGTCCAGCCATATATCCAGCTCGTCGGCTCTCAACCTCCTCCTTGCTTCTAGCTGGCAACCTCCCCTCCTCTCCCACCATCCATCGGTCCCCTCAAAAAACAGTTGAGAATTTTAAAATATATTATTCCAAAAATTCAACTTTAACATTACATAACATCTTTTTTTATATGCAAGGAGGAGAGATCTTAGGTTGCCACCGGTAGTGTAGGGCTAAAGAGGAAAAGGGAAATAATAAAAGTGTTGGGCGTTCTTATGGGCTTTTACATTGGGCTTTATATACAACAATTCAACTCTCTACCCTCAGATAGGAGTAGATCTCGATCATTCCCAACTTAGAGATATTATCAATGAAGGTGTAACGGTGCAAACTTATAGTAAAAATATCTGCCAGACGATCTTGGGATTGAACGAACGGCATGTAGATGTTGCCTTCTCCAGATGGTTCTTGACGAAGTGTTTGTCAATTCCACATGTTTTGTTTTGTCATATTAAACCGGATTATATGCAATGTTCATAGTCGATTTATTGCACGATAGAGACTTATGGGTTTCCCATCTTTTAACCGCATATCCTACATTACAGACTGAAGCCATAAACCCTCGCATATCCTTTGTGGCATTGCTTTGTACTCTGCTTCTGCACTTGGCTTTGCTACCACGCTTTATATCTTATTTCTTCGAATCACGAGATTCCCCCCTCCCCCAACAAAGGAATAATATGTGGTAGTGGATTTTCTGTCATATTGGCTTCCAGCCCAATCAACATCCATGTATATTTCAACATTCACATGTTTGTTATGGGAGAATAAAATTCCTCCTCTGAAAGACTTCATCAAGTATCATAGTACCCGCAAAGCAGCTTCCTAATATGTCAATCTGGAAGAATGCACGTACCTACTCAGGATCTCTACTGCATACATGATATCAGGGCGGCTGTGTGAGAGGTAAATGTCCTCCCACTAATATCTGGCAGCTTGAGTAGTTGATTTTCTCACCGTCCTTATCTTCATCAATTTAACAGTTTGCTTTTATGGGGGCATCTCAGTTTCTTCTAGGAGATCCAGGACATTTCCTCTGAGAACACGGTCTGACCTCGTAACTTCAATTCCTAAGAAGTATTTAAGCTTTCCTAGATCCTTAACTTCGAACTCCTTGCACAGATGTGTTTTAAGCCACGTGATTTCTTGCAAATCAGTTTATGTGATAATAATGTCTTCTACATAAACAATAAGAGCAGTCACTTTCTCTTCTTTCCTCTTAACAAGAGAGTACGATCGTAGTGACAATATCTTTATTCCATTAGAATCATTGTTTTGTGAAACCTTCCAAACCAAGTTGGGGACTGCTTCAAACCATAAAGAGATTTTTTGAGTTGACAAACTTTCCCTTCCGATTTTTTCTTTAGAAATTCCAGCGAGAACTTCATGTATACCTCCTCTCTAAGATCGTCATAAAAGAAGAATTTTTATATCTAGTTGTTGCAGTTCTCATCTTAAGTATGCAACACATGACAAGACAGTTCGGACTAAATCCATCTTTGCCACACGGATGATAGTCAACACAATTGAATGAGAGAAGGTTATTTCATATTATTACGGCCCAATTGAGGCAATATATAGAGAATACAAGATGGTAGGATTGTGACACCTCATCAATCCGTGTGCCTCATACAATAAAAGATAATAAACCACTAAAAGGAAATCCAATAAACCCAATACTCCCCCTCAAGCTGGCGCGAAGATATCAAGCAAGCCCAGCTTGCCATATGTAGAAAGGAGCCGGGAAGACCCAACAGCTTTGGTGAAGGCATCAGCAATCTGGTCTGCAGACGGGACATAGGACGCTGCAAGAGTCCCTGAACGGATATGCTCCCTGAGAAAGTGAATATCCACCTCAATATGTTTAGTCCTCTCGTGCAGAACTGAGTCAGATGCAAGCATGAGAGCAGACTGGTTGTCACAAACCAGTGTCGAGGAACTAGAAGGAGGAAAACCAAGCTCGGTCAAGAGAGTACGCATCCAGAGAAGCTCGGTGGCACCATGCGCCATAGCCCTGTACTCAGCCTCAGCAGAGGAGCGAGAAACAACGCTCTGCTTCTTGCTCTTCCAGGAAATAAGATTGCCACCATAGAAAGTGCACATCCCCGAAGTGGAACGGCGATCAGTTAGGGAGCCAGCGTAGTCAGAATCCGTGTAGCAGGTAAGATCGGAGGATGGTGATGAACGGTAGAAGAGCCCGAGGCCAGGTGATCCCTTCAAGTAATGAAGGATCCGAAAAGCAGCATCCATGTGAGAAGTCCGGGGAGCATGCATGAACTGGCTGACCATACTCACAGCAAAGCTAATGTCGGGACGAGTATTGGTCAGGTAGATAAGTCTTCCAACAAGACGCTGGTATCTGCTCGGATCAGGGAGAGGTTCGCCAGATTCAGCGTGTAATCGGTGGTTCGGGTCCATGGGTGTAGAAACTGGAGAGCACCCAAGAAGGCCAGTATCACTCAGAAGGTCAAGTGTATACTTCCGTTGAGACAAAGAGATCCCCTGGTGAGATCTGGCAACCTCAATCCCAAGAAAGTACTTCAGAGGCCCCAAATCTTTGACCTCAAAAGCCTTTTGAAGTTCCCCCTTGATCTGGATTATCCCTGAGCTGTCGTCACCGGTAAGGATGATGTCATCCACATAGACCAAAATAATGACCCTACGACCATCAGCAGAGGTCCGAACAAAGCAGGTATGGTCGGCATGACATCTGGTGAAGCCACTCTGAAGAACAACAGTACCGAACCGCTCAAACCAGGCTCGAGGGGATTGTTTCAGCCCATACAAGGACTTTTGCAAGAGGCAAACTCGACCCAAATACTCCCCCTGAAGCCTGTAACCAGGTGGCGGATCCATGTAAATCTCCTCAACAAGGTCGCCATTGAGGAAGGAATTCTTCACGTCCAGCTGATGAAGAGGCCACCCGTGGCAGGCAGCGAGGGAAATAAGGAGGCGGACAGTAGAAAGCTTGGCCACAGGAGCAAAGATCACCCCGTAATCCTCTGGAGTCTGAGTAAAGCCTTTTGCAACAAGGCGAGCCTTGTAGCGATCCAAAGATCCGTCGGCATTATACTTGACGGTGAACACCCAACGACAACCAACAGTCTTCTTGCCGATGGGAAGATGAACTAACCGCCAGGTGCCAGCCTTCTGTAAAGCGGACATCTCAGCTTCCATGGCTGCCACCCACTCAGGGTGCTGAAAAGCCTCAGTCGTCGAACTTGGAATTTTGATCTGGTCAGTGGCGGTGAGGAAAGCTCGGTACCCCTGTGAAAGGCGCTGGTAGGACACAAAACTAGCCACAGGATGATCAGTAACACAGGAACGCTTACCCTTGCGAATAGCAATAGGTAAGTCGGAAGAGCAAGAAACATCACCTGCCCGAGGAAGTGGCACCGAGTCCGGTGAGCTGGGCTCGATCAGTGGATCACGAAGAATAGGGTGAACATGGGAAGGCCCACGGGGGCCACGAGTACATATCTGTAGAGGAGCAGAGTCTGGCTGGGAGATCAGGGGAACAGGAGATGAGAATGGTGGAGGAGAGGAAGGAGTAGAGGTAGGAGAGTCACAATAGAAGGGAACATCCTCAAAGAAAGTGACATCCATAGTATGGAAGGTCCGACGAGAAGAAGGGTCATAACATCTATACCCCTTGGAAGAGGAGGAATAGCCCAAAAAAAAACAACGGATGGCCCTGTCATCCAGTTTCGTCTGAGTCGGACGGCGATCCTGAACAAAGCACACACACCCGAAGACTCGGAGAGGAATATGGAACAACGGGCGGCTGGGGGAAAGGAGACTCAAGGGGACACGACCAGCCAGAGGTTGGCAGGGGAGACGGTTGACTAGGAAAGTCCCTGTAAGAAGGGAAGCACTCCAGAAGGATTTGGGAGCATGAGCCCCACGAAGGAGGCAACGGGTCACATTTAGGAGATGACGATTCTTGCGTTCCGCTACTCCATTCTGCTCCGGAGTATAGGGACAGGAGAATTGGTGGAGAGTTCCTTGGCTAGCAAGGAAGGCAGTAAACAAGGAAGAGGTGTATTCCCCTCCATTATCAGATCGGAGGATCCGAATAGGGGACGAAAACTGGGTGCGAATCATATTCGAGAACCGTGTATATATGTCAAACACCTCAGACTTAGCACGCATCAAATAGACCCAACAGCAACGGGTAAAATCATCGATGAAGGAGACAAAATATCTAAAACCATCATAAGAAACGACCGGGGCAGGACCCCAAACATCAGAATGAATAATATCAAAAGGTGCAGAAGTACGGGAAACAGAAGTAGGCTATGAAGTGCGTGTGTGTTTACTTAGCTGACAAACATCACACTGGAAAAAGTGCTCAAATAAGACACCCGGAAAAATAGAAGATACAATTTTAGGACTCGCATGTCCCAGCCGGGCATGCCAAATAGCAGGAGTGGTGGTGGTAGTAGTGGCAAAACTGGATGGCGGAGGTGATGGTGCAGGAGGTGGGAGATCCAGCAGATAAAGCCCGTTGCGCTCACGGCCGGAGCCAAAAGTCTTCCTCGTGGTCAGGTCCTGAAAAACACAACCAGAAGGATCAAAAGTTATCGAGCAATGTAAAGCGCGAGTCAATCGACTAACAGAAAGAAGATTTAAGGCTAGTTTGGGAACATGGAGTACATAATCCAAGGAAAAAGAAGGAGAAAGAGAGACTGTGCCCTGGTGAAGAATCGGGGTCACAGAGCCATCGGCGAGGCGAACCTGCTGATGGACAGTCGGAGAGACAAGAGAGGAGAACAAGTGTGGCTCACCCGTCATATGATCAGTGGCCCCAGTGTCTATCACCCAGGGAGAGGCAGATCCCTTACTAGTGACATGAAAGGCCGTCGGAGTACCTGATGCAGCGGCTGAAGTCGATGACGAGGGTCCAGGATCAGAGGCTGTCTGCGGCTGAGGTGGCAGAGCATAGTGCTGAAGCTGTGACTGAAGCTCCTGAACCTGAGCCATAAGCTGGTTCCAGTCAGCTGAAGGAGTCCCAGAGTCAGATGTAGTGGCGGCAGCGGCCCGAGGAGCGGAAGACTGCTGGCGTAGATGAGGAAAAAGCAGCCAACATCTGGACTTCTCATGACCGGTCCGGAGGCAGTGCTGACACTGAATAGAGGCAAACGGGCTCCCTCGGCCACCTCCGCGGCCCCTATGGGTAGAAGAACGCCCCCCTCGCACAGAAGGAGTACGACCCGAAGCAAGGGCCATCTGGTCTGGTGGAGAAGTAAGCGCTGGAACAGAAGGAGCAGTCAGGCGAGCACGACGCTCATGCTCCTCTACCATGGAGTAAGCATCTAAAATATCTGGAAGCGGGTTCATGCTGACAATCTGAACCCGAATCTGCTCAAACTCAGAGTGTAACCCCATCAGAAACTGATAGGTCTCTCGCTTCTCCTGTCTCCGCTTGGCAATAAGCATATCCTCGGAATGAGGAAAGGCACTCAGTGGCTCGAGGTCGGAAAGCTCCTGGAATCTCCCAGAGAGAAAAGTGAAGTACTCATGCACAGAACGGTCACCCTGACGAGCAGTCGAAATCTCCTGGAAGACGGAGTAAATCCGCGTATCAACGCGTGTGTGCCCATAAGTGCGGGTCAGGGCAGCCCAAAGAGACGGAACGGAATCGAAGCGCATAAACTGCTCATAAATGCGGGGCTCCATGGAGCATTGAAGCCACCCAAGAATCTTGAAGTTTTCCGTGCGCCATTGACGGAGAGCTTTTTCATCTTTCTCGGCAGGCTTGGGAACCCCATTAGGTTCAAGCCAATCAAGCTTGTCATGTCCGGCAAGATAGACACGCACGGAGTTGGACCAAGCAATAAAATTCTTCTCATTAAGAAGAGTGGTGGTGATGCGACGAGCAAAACTATCATTCGAGGAATCCATGGGATGAGATCAAGAGACCACCCAAAGAGATAGGGGAAAAGAAAAAAGGCTCCAAAGGAGGAATAAAGAAGAGGGAAGATAAAAGAAATACTTAAACGGAAGGAGGAGATCCCATCCCCGAAGAACACAAAGGACCGTAGATCAAACCAAAAACTAGGTCATAAAAAAAAAAAAAAAAAAACGGCCAACAGCATGAAGGCGGCAGACCTGGAAGATGACGAACAGCGGCGGAATCGTCAAGCATGGACGAACAGTAAGCAGCAGCGGCTCAGCATAGCAGCAGCGGTACAGAGGGCAGCCGGATGGTATACACTCGACCTTCGGAGAAGACGAGAACCAGAAGGATCTGGCGCAGAAGAAGCAGACGTCGATCTGGCGCAGGCCTTCGACGGAAGAAGCGGAAGAAGCTCGACGTGGTCGTCGTCGTCGCCGGTGTCGACGGAATCGAGCGTCGATCTTGAAGCAGTCGTCGTCGATCGTCGATGCTGAGGAAGAGGCGAAGCGTGACGCGAGAAGGGCCCTCACATCCTGTCGAGCGTGACGCGACTGGATCGGGAAGAGGGATCGACGAGGATGGCGGGATCGGGATTTGCGAGAGGCGACGGGAGGTTGGCGTGATCGAGGTTTTGGTGCAGGATCGGGATTTTTGCTCTGATACCAAATTGAATGAGAGAAGGTTATTTCATATTATTACGGCCCAATTGAGGCAATATATAGAGAATACAAGATGGTAGGATTGTGACACCTCATCAATCCGTGTGCCTCATACAATAAAAGATAATAAACCACTAAAAGGAAATCCAATAAACCCAATAAACACCATGAGTTTGAGCATATAATTGGGTGACTAGCCTTATCTTGTCTCTCTCTACGACCTTTTTTGGATTTTGTTTAACTGAAAAAACTCATTTTGATCCAACGATTTTCTTCCTAGATTGAAAAGAAGATAGTTCTCAAATTTGATGATTTTCCAATGCGATCATCTCTTCCCCATTACCTTCCTTCAGTCTGGCATATCAATCGCTTCCTGACAAGTTTTGTAAATACTAACAAAGGAGAGAGAGGAAATGAAAGCTTTGTGTCAAGATTATAGTATAATATGAGATATAAATGACAATGGATACTTTATGGAGTTTGTCTTACTCTTAAGATGTATGAGAGGTTGATGGAGGTCTTCAACGAGATCTGTTTCGGAAGTTGGTATCTGTAATGTCGAAATTACAGGGTTTTGTACAATCTCAATACAAGTATTCCTCCGTCGATATACTTGAGGATGATGGGGAATAAGCTTCCCGACATCATGACTCAAAGTGGGGACAGGTGTAGACGTGGTGATTGGAATAGTGGCAGATAAAATATACGAGGACATGATTGGAGCTTCCCGGCATCCCTCACCCACTTACGAGAGCCAAAGAATTGTTCCCTTTCATGGAATGGAATGTCCATGGTACAAAAGAATCATCAAGAGGAAGGGTGGTAACAACGATACCTTTCGTAGTGGAGGAGTACCCCACAAAAATGCATTTGTGAGAACAAGCATCAAGTTTTTCGTGATTGGATTGATAAATATGGACAAAACACTCAAACACACGATGAGGAAGATGAGATGTGAGAACGGCATATTTGGTGAACAAACGAGAGAGAGGAGAGGCATATTGTAAAGTACTAGACGGGAGGCGGTTCATGAGATATGTCGTTGTGAGGACAGCTTCACTCCATTAAGACTTAGAAAGATTCATTATAATAAGAATACATCGTGTAACTTCCAGGCGGTGCTTGTTCTTGCGTTCATCGACACCATTTTCAGTGGAGGTATGTAGTAAGTACATACATGGATTGATGAAATATACCATGATCATCAAGATATATTCCAAAAACACCACGGTCATCATACTCCCCCTCATTGTCACTTCGAAAGACGCAAATAACACTAACTGAATGACCATCATTTTGTGAAATAATTTAAAACAGCTAATAACTACACTCTTCCATTTTAATAAGAAAACTCAAGTGGAACAAAAAAATAATTAATAAATGTCACAAACTGTTCACCCAAAGTTCTGTGACCTCCATGTACTCAGAAGAAATGAGCCCAGATGAAGGAACTGGTGAGTGCTTGCAGACATTTCATGTGTTCTCGCGAGATCTCCTTCAAGACAACAAGCTTCCGGGCTACCACAGGTGCTCGCAGCTCTTACTGTGAGCTCAATCGCGCTCAAAGACACTCTTCGGTGTTCGTGAGCTCCATACATCTTCGCTTCAACGCTCCATCGGAAGAAACGGCGGTTGGCTCGATTTTTCCTATTTTTGTATTTCTTTTATTTTGGTGCTCTATTGTGAGAGTTAGGTTAAGTTGTATGATCAGACAATCTGAGCTATTGGATCTTCTTAACTTAGCTTACTCCTATATGTGTGCGCATCTTTGGCTTTTAGGGCATCGAGAGTTGTGGCTTCAAAATCAAAGCACTCAGTCACTGCAGGTGTGAAGCCCACAGTGGAAGGTGTCGACCCCTCCCTCTTCCTGTGTCGACGCCAAGATCCACCACTGCATCCGCCGCCCTCAGGTGATGATGCATGAGAGCCCCGATCCCGTCAACGCCGCCACTTCTTCAGCCGAAAGCCATACCAGCCGCCGTTGCCGCTGATTCTTCAGCTGACAACCCCACCATTCGTTGACGCCTCATCCCCTCTCTTCCCCAAGAACGAGATTCCTCTCCAAAACCCCCAGCCAGTGCATCCTTCCATTCCCCAACCACCCAAGGCCCTCCCAATCATAGGATTCCCTTCCCACCTCCCATCCAGCCGCCAGATTCCACATCCCTAGACCATCCAACCGCCGACTCCACTATTCCCCTCCCTTAGCCCCTTCCAATCCCTCCACGGACGCTCTCACAACCACCAGATCTTCTTTCAGTGTCGGTGTTGATTACTCGTTGAGTTTGGATTTTAATTTCTTTTCTATAGCAATGAACGGGTATTCATATTTATTGCTAGTAATATTTTGCTAAATTTATCTACGTTGTTTCTTTCAATGGACTCATGTCTTATTTGCCTGAAACTCATTGTTTTAGTACTCTCAATTATATGCAATTAATACTTGTTGTCTAATTAGAATCAATTATAATCAATTAAGCTTGTCTTATACGAGTTGCAGCTCAGTGGGGCTACGGGTCGGAGTCCATTCGAGCTTGCTACTGGGAGGCAACCTCTCACACCACACACTTTGGCAACCACAACAGAAGATGGAAGGATCCCAGGTGCGTGGAAGATGGCTGAGTCATGAGAAGAGCGTGTCGACTTAGCTAGTGCATGCTTGGAGAAGGCCCGCAAGAGGATGAAGAAGTGAGTCGATACAAAGCGAGGACTGGTGGAATACTCGGTGGGGGACAAAGTAATGGTTAAACTCTTACCACAACAGTTCAATGCCTTGCGTAGCGTGCGCAAAGGTTTGGTGTGGAGATATGAGGGCCCATTTCCAATCGTGGCTATGGTGGGTAAGGTTTCTTACCGCCTTGACTTACCAAGCTCTTTGAAGATACATCCAGTGTTTTATGTGAGTATGCTCAAACAATACTATGAGGATAATGAAGATCTTCAAAGAGGAGAATCTCAGAGGGTACCTCCCGTGATGACTTTTTTTTGACAAAGTTGTAGAAGAGGTGCTAACAAAGAGAGTGGTATGAATAAGAGGTGTGCAACCATGTACACAATACTTGATCAAATTGAAGGGATTGCCAGAGTCTGAGACTGCATGGGAGACATTGGAAGATTTATGACAGTTCAAGGACATCCTTCAGCAGTACGACGACGAGGACGTCACCAAGATAGGTGGAGGAGGATGTCACGGATCACCATCTTTGGGGTTAAGCCCCGAGAGGATTCTAGAAAAAACTGGAGTCTTGTACATAGGAAGATGATAGAGAATTCTAAAGGATTCATGCATCTTGTACATACTAGTAGAATAATCTAGAAAATAGGCAGTCTAGAATCTTCTGTACATTAAAGGGAAACCCTTTGGGGCCTATAAAATGAGAAGGTCCCCCTCATTTGCAATCATCCAAGTTTTGGACAAGCATTAGAGTTCTTTCACATGTGAGCTTTCTCTTGAGCTGTTTCTCCACTCTTTCTTCATCACCACCAAAATCTTGCAATAGCAGACTGACTTAGCTAAGCTACGCGGCATGGCAAAGAGGAGCTAAGGCTGCACAAGATCTTGTAAAGAGACAAGTCCGTGACAGCACGCCTGGGCACCTCGCCCGCCTCTACCTTGCATAGGCGAGGCCCAGTGCGCCCGGCGCCTCAGATGCGCCTTTCATAACTAAGATTGTTATAATAATGTAAGATGCAAGGTTGTTATTTGTTATATGTTGTTACAAGGATTAATGATGTGACATCATCTAGTGTCATGTTTCTCTATTGTACTTGATCCTGTACAGTACCTTTGAGATATAATAGAAGAAGTTTATGTGATATAATATAAAATTTTATTATATTTACTAATAGATAAAAAAATACTATTGGGAGGAAATTATAGGATAGCATTGGAACAGAACTATCCAAAATAATTAATTTTTTTAATGCATGGTGCATACGAAAAAGAAAGATAAGTAGCGAGAAAAAATTGAAATGGGAATGGGATTCAACAATAACTCAATGAAAAATCCTGCTTCAAGCATCTTAACATGAACACAACCAGGGTAGAAAACACCAATAAACCGGCAATTCTTCTCCTCCGCCGAGACCGAGAAAAAAAAGCAATGCACAAAATATCGCTTGAGATCGCTGGCTGAAGATCGAGGCAAACCTAGTCCATGATTCCACCCAAAAAAAGGAAATATAACAACAAATAAGATTAAATCTTGACCTGAAAGTTGCAGAGGCGCTGAACCCTCCACCACTCTCACAGGCATCGTCTAGAATCCGAATCGAAGAAATCTATAAAAAAATGCGCACACGAAATACAGGGAGAAATATCTTGAACGATTATATATAAGCCGTATTTCAAAGCGCCAGCTGATGTCCTGCGCCCGAATCGTAAAGTTGTGTTTTTGAACATCAGAGAGCGGCTTTTTAGCATTTTGCACCTCCGAAAATATGGTGTTTTCCCTTTGCATCTCGAATTTTTTAAATTGGCACTTTGCACCCCTCAAATCAAAAATTTTGGCACTTTGCACCCTTATAGCTGAATTTTTAAGGCTATTTAGGTCCGCGCATCAGTAAAATGCTAAATTTTTATTGCACACTCAAACGAATTTTGTCAAATTTATATTTGCACATCAAAAATGATAAATTTATACTGCTGCCCAGACTTAAATACCCTTGAAAATTCGGCTAGGAGTGCAAAGTGCCAGAAATCTTGAATTGGGGGTGCAAAATGCCAATTTTAAAAATTCATGGTGCAAAGTGTCAAAACCCCATATTTCGGGGGTGCAAGGTGTCAAAAGAGAGCTATACAATTTCCAACTCGGCGATGGTTAGCGATCGTGCTCGAAGTTTGCGTTTTTTTTCGTCGGCGGTGGTGGGAAAAATGTTTAACGAGAAAAAATCTCTGTTCGGTAAAAACTTTGTTCTTATTTTAACTCTCTAAAATTTTTATTTTTAGCCCAACATGAAAGCTGTCTCATTCCTTCATTCACACAGATCTCATTCTCGACGCTCCAAAACGCCACCGTCGAAACAAACGGGGCCTTAGGCTTCATTTGGTTCGGCGGTGGCGGATGCAACCGGCGGGTCCAAACGGAGCATTGGAACCGGAGGGGGGGAGGCGGGTTGGAAACTCTCCATTTAGACTCCTTTTTCTCTATCCGGCGGGTGCAAACGGAGCAAACGCCGCCGGCGCCCGTTTGTTTACCCGCCGTCCGGTGACGTTTGCTCCAAACGGAGGAGGGAAACGCCCAACCAAACGAAACCTTAGTAGGCTTCCAAGTATGCGTTAGTTCAGTCAGAATGATCGTGTGATGGATTGATCAGTTGGTTTCGTTCATCATGAGTGAATCGGTCCCGCCCAGGCAAAATCTTGTTCTTAGTCTAATTCATTTCTAGAATAACTAATTAAGGCTTTGTTTGAGAGAGTTGTTGCGGATGAAAAAACTCCTGATCAAATAGAGCAAATTGAACAGAGCTTTTTGAGAATTTGTTTTTTCATTTAAGACTATTTGGTAGAGCAACTTTTTTTAGAACTATTTTTAAAATCAACATTATTGAAATTCTAAAATTAAGTAATATATTTAAACATAGTAATAATAGTAACATTTTAGTATTTAAACTTAGTAATAAAAATATAAATTATTTTTAAACATAACATTGAATAATAGTAAATGTTGCGGGTCACTCGACGCTCTTCCAGACCGGGCGAATTGAACCGTCTTAGCCCGAGAGTGGGTCGAGTGCGCAAACAGTCACAGAGAGAACAGACAGGTGGTAAGAGAACGTTTTTAGCGTGGAAAACCCGGAAAGGGTGAAAAATCACGTGGTCGGATCTGTGCCAGCCAAATTTCACTAAGTGTTCGAGTGTTACAAGTAAAGTTGCGAGAACTGAGAGCGACAGGCCGCTTCTCGTTACAATTGCAGTTGAAGGAAAGTCTCTGAGGGTGACATGCCACCTCTCAGAAAAACTAAGTATTTTGTTGTTGCTGGAGGTATTCAAGGTCCGAAGAAGATCTTCATGTGACGAAGGAGATCTTCGAACCACGAAGGAGATCTTCGAACCGCGAAGGAGATCTATAAAGGAATTCTCCAAGGAGCTCTCTCGTGTGCAAATTGTCAGATCCCTTCAAATGAGGGTTCAGGATCTCTTTTATAGATTTGGTCGGGGGCGATTCGGTAATTTCGCCGTTGTAACCACCGTAACCACCTGACGGGCCGATCTCGACCGTTGATCGAGAGCACACGGATCACCCCTTTCTGAATATGACAATTTCGCCCCCGGTCAATTCGGGCACTTCGGACAGTTGGGGCAGCTTCCTTGACAATTTTCTTATTGCAATGTGTGAATCCTGCAATCTCGAGATGGATAGTGGAGTTAGCAACCGCGCGCGCTATGAACTTTGCAATGTTCAAGTGCGCGCGGATCAAATGCACGCTAAGGACTTAGCGACGCTAAGTGCGATTGGGCTTGCGCAAGGACGGCGCAAAGAGTGCAACGGGTGGCGCGAGGCAAGGGGGAGCGGTCAGTACCACACACATACGTGGGTGCCGGCGTGCGGCCGCGCGCCGGGTACCGCGCACGGCGCGCAAGGGGTACCACGCGCGGCTGTACGGGCTGCGCGCGGTACCGTGCGCCGTATTCCGCGCGGTACCGCGCGCAGTATTGCTCGAGTATTGCGCGCGGTTGCGCGTGCGCGCGGTACCGCGTGGGCCGCGCAGTTGCGTGCGCGTGCACCGCGCGCGCGCGGTTGCGCGCGGTACTGCGCGCAACCGCGCGAAGTTGCTGCGGTTGGGGCGGTTTTAGGCGGTTTTGGGGGGGTTTTCTCCCCATCTTTCTTGCCCATGACTCCCCTATCTTAGTGGGGAGTGGGGTTTTCGACTAAACGCAACCCGGAATGTTCTATATAAATATATTATAGATGATGACCCATCAATTGCCCCCAAAATCCTCGAATTTCTTTACTATTGCTTAAAGAAGTGCGAGGATTTTGTCATCTTTCGGTGTGATCCGGGCGCTGCGGCGGAGCTGGTGGAGTCCCGTGCTGGAGTTCGGTCGAAGAAGGCCCTTGTGGGGGGTTCAGCTCGTTTGTTGGAGGATTTGCGATCTGCAGCGGCTCGTCTGGGGACGAGTCGTTTGTCTTAGGAGATGGGGGAGGAGCGCCTCTCCTTACTGGAGCGGATTGCCGAGTTGAAGGTTGTTGGAGTCGCTGAGTATAAAACCTCTATAGCTTATGTGGAGGACCGTTCTCGGATTTCAGAGGAAGTTCGCAAGAAGATCTGGAATAAGGAGGTGGAGCCTCAGCTTGAGGACGAGCGCGAGGTGGCTTTCATTTGCGGGATAGGGAAAGCCCTCCGCTTGGTTGCGCGGATACGAGGTTGCGATATGTCTGAATTGTGTGTCGGAGATCATGACGAGCTTGTCGTTTAGTGTTGAGGCCCGATGAGCTTGGCGGCGAGGTGACCAAGCAGCGCTGAGGCGAGGGAGGCGAGGTGCCCAAGCAGCGCGGAGGCGAGGGAGGCGAGGTGACCAAGCAGCGCGGAGGCGAGGTGCCCAAGAAGCGCGGTGGCGAGATTCCTGAGCAGCGCGGAGGAGAGGTGCCCAAGAAGCGCGATGGCGAGATTCCTGAGCAGCGCGGAGGAGAGCTACTTGAGCAGCGCGGAGGCGAGCTACCCAAGCAACGCGGAGGTAAGTTGCCCAACAGCGCGGAGGTAAGTTGCCCAACAGCGCGGAGGTAAGTTGCCCAACAGCGTGGAGGTAAGTTGCCCAAACAGCGCTGAGGTAAGTTGCCCAAGCAGCGCGGAGGCCCGGTGCCCAAGCAGCGCGGTGGCGAGATGCCGAAGCAGCGCGGAGGCGAGATGCCCAAGCAGCGCGGTGGCGAGATGCCCAAGCAGCGCGGAGGCGAGATGCCCAAGCAGCGCGGAGGCGAGATGCCCAAGCAGCGCGGTGGCGAGATGCCCAAGCAGCGCGGAGGCGAGATGCCCAAGCAGCGCGGAGGCGAGATGCCCAAGCAGCGCGGTGGCGAGGTGCCCAAGCAGCGCGGAGGCGAGATGCCCAAGCAGCGCGGTGGCGAGGTTCCCAAGCAGCGCGGAGGCGAGATGCCCAAGCAGCGCGGTGGCGAGGTGCGCAAGCAGCGCGGAGGCGAGATGCCCAAGCAGCGCGGTGGCGAGGTGCGCAAGCAGCGCGGAGGCGAGATGCCCAAGCAGCGCGGTGGAGAGGTGCCCAAGCAGCGCGGAGGCCAGATGCCCAAGCAGCGCGGTGGCCAGATGCCGAAGCAGCGCCGAGGCGAGATGCCCAAGCAGCGCGGTGGCGAGGTGCCCAAGCTGCGCGCAGGGAGATGCCCAAGCTGCGCGGTGGCGAGGTGCCCAAACAGCGCGGTGACGAGCTGCCCAAGCGCGGAGGTGAGATGCCCAAGCAGCGCGAAGGTAAGTTGCCCAAGCAGCGTTGAGGCGGGGTGCCCAAGCAGCCCTGAGGAGGGGTGCCCAAGCAGCGCTGAGGAGGGGTGCCCAAGCAGCGCTGAGGCGGGGTTCCCAAGCGCCGCGGAGGAGGGATGTCCAAGCAGCGCGGTGGCGAGGTGCCCAAGCAGCGCAGAGGCGAGGTGCCCAAGCAGCGCGGAGGCGCGATGCCCAAGCAGCGCGATGCCCAAGCAGCGCGGTGGCGAGGTGTAAGACCCCCCCCCCTCCCCAGACTTGGGCCGGGTCCTGGGAGGGGGGATCTTACTGCCCAAAGAAGACTACCCAGTGCTGTCCGGGTGACGACGTCCCACCCATTCAAGCGCTGAGCAGTCTCTTTGTCAGGCACCAGAATCATTACATCACATCAGATCGCACAGCGGAAGCAGATAATCTAAAGGAAACAAGCACACTGCTTATATTACATAATTAAACATGGCCGGAGCCTATCGTTTCACAAAGTATTGCCTCGAGGGCTACATAGTCTAAAACAAAAGGAAGCCCTATGCTAGTCCTTATACTCTCGTACTCACGTCTCTGAAGATGGGAGGAGAGGCTGGGGTAGTCGAACGGGCCATCTCCAAGGCTCGTAACTCATCCTGCGGGGTGGGGGCTCCTTGCTGTCCCATCTCCTGTGATTGATTATAAGAAATAACCGTTAGTCACAGAGCTAAGTAGAAAATACATCCCCCTCCTCAGATCCATATCCAGGGGGCGGTTAAAGAACAGAAATGAAATAGCCGAAGCAAGGTAGAGGGTTAGCAGCAGGTAAACATTTATATCCCCGTATATATATAACTATAGGGCTGCCCGCCTTAAAGCTCGTAACCGCGCCGTATAGCTAGTACACAACACCATAACGCGCAGACACGCACACCCAGGTATTCAAACCTGTACGCACACAAAATACCCTGTGTCGACACAGTTTAGACCGCTTTTGTTCAAGCAGGGGAGCTAACCCCGCGGGCCTCACCGATGTGGCCGTCGGTGACAGTGGCCAGTCTTGCCACTTCTGAATGTAGTCGTACTGTATCATTCAGGCCCTCCCGTACAACTGGGTGTACCAACTGGATGTGAGCGACATCCGGCGAGCCGATTTGTAGGCCGACCAGCGGAGGCATGACTGCAGGCTCGGAGGGTGATAACCTGATGTGCACTTCTCCCTGTCGCCATGAGTCGTCAACCCACCCGCACCGGTACGAACGGTCTGCGAGCGTGACCAACCCGCCACTTCCAATCAATCTTCATCTGCTTTATATAACAAACCCTTAGGCCACGTGGCAATTCTACTCGACCGGTCGCACGATCTTATACCGGGAGGCTTAGCGGTATGAGGGCTCCTTGTTTGGGACCAACTTGGGAGGAGAGACTCAACTCCGAGTTTTTTCCCAACTAAGGCCTCGCCGAGGGGGGGGGGGGGACAAGCACCGCATTTGTCGCCACGGCAGCTCTGCACTAACAAGTAAATTAGGCCGAAGCAGGGGCCATAACACTAAACAAAAATGTAGGCCGAAAGCAGAGGCCATGATGATAAGCAGAAAGTAGGCCGAAAGCAAAGGCCATGATGATAAGACCAGTGCAAGACTGGATATAATTGAAAGTACAGAAAGTAAGTGCGGCGGACCAGTACGAGACTGGATTTAATTGAAAGTACAGGAAATAAGTGCGGGGGACCAGTGCGAGATTGGATTTAATTGAAAGTACAGGAAATAAGTGCGGGGGACCAGTGCGAGACTGGATTTAATTGAAAGTACAGGAAATAAGTGCGGGGGACCAGTCCGAGACTGGATTTAATTGAAAGTACCGAAAATAAGTGCGGGGGACCAGTACGAGACTGGATTTAATTGACAGTACCGAAAATAAGTGCGGGGGACCAGTACGAGACTGGATTTAATTGACAGTACCGAAAATAAGTGCGGGGGACCAGTACGAGACTGGATTTAATTGACAGTATCGAAAATAAGTGCGGGGGGACCAGTACGAGACTGGATTTAATTGAAAGTACGGAAAGCAGTAAAAGCATAAGAAGAAATGGTTAGTAGTCCAATCACTCCAAGAGAGGAGGCTTCGATTGACGACTACGTTCTTTTATTATCGTCGCGGTGGGGTTAAATCTCAGCACCGCGCCGCGATGTCGTTCCGCTTTTTGCGTTGCTTTCCCGAGCTTAGTCGATTCTTTAGATTGGTACGCATAATTTTGATAAGCCTTTGAAATATGCGTCGAGGGGTGCCGATTTATTTTGAGGAATTTCGCCCTTTTTCGGGCGTCTATTTATGCTTGTAAAAGCATTTAAGGGATCAAAACAAGAGGTCACACCTCCCAACTTTGATAGTATTTGGAAAATACCTATGCTTAGAGCCCCTAATTTTTGGGGAATTTTAGAAACTTATTTGGGTATTTTATTTCCTAAAATAAACTTTATAATGGGTTTTAAAAATAGTAAAATTCCTCCTAAAAATCCCAAAAAATTACAGGAGGTGCCCCTAAGAGTGGGGCACATTTTTCATTTAGGAAGTTTCTTTTGAAGAGGCCCTATTTTCCCTTAGAAAAATAAGGAAGGAAAAAGAGGGGTGAGGTGCGGTTAGAGGCAGGGAAAAACCAGAGGGCGCCGTACCGGGCGCCCTCCTTGGGTCCTCACAGCGGATCCACAGCGGATCCGCTGTGGGGGCACTCAAGTGGAGGTAAGGGGCGGGGCGGGAAACGCTAAAACAGGAGCCGCACGACCTCCTGGGGGAGATCGTGCGGCTCCCGCTGCTCGGCCGAAAGGTGGCCGCTGCCACCGCCGGGCAGCGGTCGGCTGGTGCCGGCGCCGCCCCCGGTCGGTGCGCCGGGGGCCGGCGACCACCCCGGTGGTGGTCCGGCGGCCTGGCGCCGCCGGCCACCGCCGGGGTTAGTGCCGAAAACAGCACGGGGCGGTGGCGGCCTGCATGCAATGTGCATGCTAGCCGCCGCCGCCTCTGCCAGGGAGGGGTGGGGAGTGCCCCCGGTCGGTGCGCCGGGGGCCGGCGAATCCTCCGGGGGTGGTCCGGCGGCCTGGCGCCGCCGGCCACCGCCGGGGAGGAGATGCAGAGGGCGGGAGACGGGGGCGTGGCCTGCATGGGCCATGCAGGCCCGCTGCGCCGCCGCCCTCCTGCCGAGGGGCCACTGGTGCCGCCCCCGGTCGGAGCGCCGGGGGTCGGCACCTACTCCGGCGGTGGCCCGGCAGCCTGGCGCCGCCGGGGGAGGGGTTATCCCCTGTACAGGAACGAGAGCGGAGGGGGGGGGGGGGGGGCTGGACCATGGGCGCCGCCGGGGCTGCTTCCTCCGGCGGCCCGGCCGCCTCCCCTGCGCCGGCGTCGAGGTCCCCGAGAGGGGACCTGTTCCCCCAGCGCCACCACCGGCGCTGGGGGGGGGGGGGGGGGGGGTTGGCTTCCACGGCCAGCGCCGCCACCCGAGCAAGCTCGGGGTGGCGCTGGCGGTGCTCCGGTGACGGGGGGGGGGGGGGGGGGGGGGGCTGCTTGCCCAGGAGATAAGAAGGAGGAGGGGGGGCGATTCTACCTGAGGAGGGGCTCGGGTGGAGGGGCGGCCGGCCATGAGGGAGGAGGTGGTGGCGGCGGCTTTGGGGTGGGCTTGCTCCGGCAAGGTGGAGGAGGAGGAGGGGGTGGCTGAGAGGAGGGGGGGGGGGGGGTTGTATTCAGGGAGGGGGCTGAGCCCCTCCTTATATAGGGGAGGGAGGAAGGGCCTCCCCTCTCCTTCCTTTTAGCCCATGTGGGCTAAAAGGAAGGATTGGGTGGGGGGAGATATTTTCTCCCCCCCCCCCCCCCTTCTCTATCCTGCCCCTTTGCCCCAATGGAGGGGGGGTCTTTCTTGGCCCCCGGGGTCCAACAAGAGTTGTCGGGGCCGATGTCGGGCTCGTATGCCTTATATCTCGTGCGTTGCACTGAGGCGATCTGCATAGTCGTAAAATGACATACTCTCCATACGACCTCGAATCGAGGCCCAACAAATTCCGTTGCGCGCGTATTGTCCGTACGAGTTTACCAGAACTGACAGAAGTTGATCCTGGGCTCGTACGGTCACTATTTACAATAATGAGGTAGTGGCGCGCTACGATACCCGAAATGGTCGTTTTTCTCCAAACAATCTCGGATCGAAGTGCAACGAATTCCGTTGCGCTCGTATTGTCCATACGAGTCCAACGGAACTGACGGAAGTCAATTCGGGGTTCGTACGGCCACTATTCATAATAATGAGGTAGTGGCGCGCTACGATACCCGAAATGGTCGTTTTCTCCAAACAACCTCGGATCGAAGTGCAACGAATTCCGTTGCGCTCGTATTGTCCATACGAGTCCAACGGAACTAACGGAAGTCAATTCGGGGTTCGTACGGCCACTATTCATAATAATGAGGTAGTGGCGCGCTACGATACCCGAAATGGTCGTTTTCTCCAAACGACCTCGGATCGAAGTGCAACGAATTCCGTTGCGCTCGTATTGTCCATACGAGTCCAACGGAACTGACGGAAGTCAATTCGGGGTTCGTACGACCACTAGTCATAATAATGAGGTAGTGGCGCGCTACGATACCCGAAATGGTCGTTTTCTCCAAACGACCTCGGATCGAAGTGCAACGAATTCCGTTGCGCTCGTATTGTCCATACGAGTCCAACGGAACTGACGGAAGTCAATTCGGGGTTCGTGCGGCCACTATTCATAATAATGAGGTAGTGGCGCGCTACGATACCCGAAATGGTCGTTTTCTCCAAACGACCTCGGATCGAAGTGCAACGAATTCCGTTGCGCTCGTATTGTCCATACGAGTCCAACAGAACTGACGGAAGTCAATTCGGGGTTCGTACGGCCACTATTCATAATAATGAGGTAGTGGCGCGCTACGATGCCCGAAATGGTCGTTTTCTCCAAACGACCTCGGATCGAAGTGCAACGAATTCCGTTGCGCTCGTATTGTCCATACGAGTCCAACGGAACTGACGGAAGTCAATTCGGGGTTCGTACGGCCACTATTCATAATAATGAGGTAGTGGCGCGCTACGATACCCGAAATGGTCGTTTTCTACTGCTCGGGCCTACTTTTATTGGGCTCACTAGGGCCTAGTGGCCCAATAAAAGTCGGGATGTTACACGAGGTGCCCAAGCAGCGCGGAGGCGCGATGCCCAAGCAGCGCGGTGGCGAGGTGCCCAAGCAGCGCGGTGGCGAGGTGCCCAAGCAGCGCGGAGGCGCGATGCCCAAGCAGCGCGCAGGCGAGGTGCCCAAGCAGCGCGGAGGCGAGATGCCCAAGCAGCACGGTGCCGAGGTGCCCAAGCAGCGCGGAGGCGAGATGCCCAAGCAGCGCGGAGGTAAGTTGCCCAAGCAGCGCTGAGGCGGGGTGCCCAAGCAGCGCTGATGCGAGATTGTCTTTTGGGCAAACTTAATTAAGATTGTTGTCTTCAACGCCAATCCTCTACTCGTAGGAGGCCTTTTGTCATCACCAAGTTTGGCAAGTTAGCTGTTTGGTGTTAGTACCGAAAGTCATGGCTTTAACGTTCATAGCCTTACTTCAGGAGATCCGTATCGCTAATGGAGGCAGGGAGTAGCAATAGTAATTTTAAATACACAATGAGAACATGCGCGCAAGTACAATCTTGTGGCTTACTGTTTTTAGAATCAAAGAACTGGAAGAAGCAAAAAAAAAAGAAATTGATGATAGATGAAGCGTAGGATGTATGCGCTCTACTGGGGGGAAAGTTCCCCTGCCGGGTACCTCTGAATCATTCGCGGCGGGATACGACGTTGTCCTCAACTAGATTGTCAGCCTGAGGTCCGTGTTGGTTCGGGACTTGGTTTAGTAAAAACCTTCCGAGGAGGCCCTGCCGGACAAGACGCTCGATTTCCTCCTTCAACCGATTGCAGCCTTCAGTACTGTGTCCATGTCCGCGATGGAAGTCACAATATTGCGACTGGTTTCCTCTGTTTGGCGCAAGCCGCTCGGACCTGCGAAGCATGTTGCTATCACGGATGGCAAGAAGAACGTTAGTTCAGGTAGTGTTCAAGGGAGTGTAGTCCTGATGCTGGCGAGATCTTCGGTCTCGGCTGGCGTTATCGTGATGCTTGTTGTTCTTATTGGGAACAGTCTGCGACAATGACTCCTCTTTCTTCCTTTTCGAACTCCCCTCGAATTGCTGGCGGCGCGCTTCAATTGCCTCATCAGCTGCTATCTGGGCCTCGACTCAGTGAATGAGGTCTGGGTAGCTGGGTACAGTTTCCCGCATTAGTGTGGAGTAGAAGCCACCGGGGCGGAGCCCTCCAAGAAAAACTCCTCGCAGAAGCTTGGGGTCCACCCCTGAAATCTGTCGCGCCTCAGTAGTGAAGCGGCAGAAGAAATCCTTAAGAGTTTCTCCGTCGTTCTGGCGGATCCCCGAAAGATGGGAGGGGTCTCGAACGATCCTGCGGTTGGCGATGAACTGGTTGGCGATGAACTGGTTGGTGAACTGTCGTGCCATTTCTGCGAAGCTGTTGATGGACCCATCCCGCAGAGAATGAAACCAAGTGCGCGCCTGCCCCTTAAGTGTTGCCGGGAACACTTGACAGAGGAGCTGATCGGCGGCGTTATAAATCCTCATAATGGTGGTGAAATGGTTGACGTGCTCTAATGGGTCGTCCGTCCCATCGAACGTTTCTATGTTGGGGAGCTTGAAGCCGTGAGGAATTGGGTGAGCTAGAAAGTGAGGCGCTAACGGGGAGCCGTTGTGCAGGGGACGGCGAGCGAAAGCAACACGTCGTCCGACATGACCGTACTCCTCTGCTACTACATCACATATTTCTTCTCAAGTGGTCCTCCCTACTGCTTGCCGAGGGCCGACTCTTCCTTGGCGTTGGTGATGATGGTCGCCTTCTGGTCCCCTAATTGGTCGAGCGGGATGAGCGGAGCTTGCTGCGTCTGAAAGTTCTTCTGAGACATTATCCTCCTGAACCGCTGCCTCGATTGGAGCATGATTCGAGGCTGGGGGGAGCGGATCATTCAGCAATGGAGGTGAAGCGGGAGCTCGAGGAACCTCAAGATTTCTCAGCAGGGTTAGCATCTCAGTTTGATGCACCTCCATCTGACGCATGCGCCCTTCCAGCGCTACAACGGGAGCATTTCCTACTTCGTCTGCAAGGGGCACGTTTATGAGTGAATGCGAGGGAGGCGGAACGACGCGTCCCCCAGGGATTGATCTTTCGGTGGTCCGAGCACCTCTTCTTGCCATTGTTGACATTTCACGAGTATTGCTACGAAGCGAATACTGTCTTCAAAAAGTCTTTACAAAGTTTGGGGAACACCTTTCCCACAGACGGCGCCAAACTGTTGCGGGTCACTCGACGCTCTTCCATACCAGGCGAATTGAACCGTCTTAGCCCGAGAGTGGGCCGAGTGCGCAAACAGTCACAGAGAGAACAGACAGGTGGCAAGAGAATGTTTTTAGCGTGGAAAACCCGGAAAGGGTGAAAAACCACGTGGTCGGATCTATGCCGGCCAAATTTCACTTAGCGTTCGAGTGTTACAAGTAAAGTTGCGAGAACTGAGAGCGATGGGCCACTTTCTCGTTACAATTGCAGTTGAAGGAAAGTCTCTGAGGGTGACAGACCACCTCTCAGAAAAACTAAGTACTTTGCTGTTGCAGGAGGTCTTCAAGGTCCGAAGAAGATCTTCAAGTGACGAAGGAGATCTTCGAATCACGAAGGAGATCTTCGAACCGCGAAGGAGATCTTCGAACCGCGAAGGAGATCTATGAAGGAATTCTTCAAGGAGCTCTCTCGGGTGCAAAGTACCAGATCCCTTCAAATGAGGGTTCATGGCCCCTTTTATAGATTTGGCCGGGGGCGACCCGGTAATTTCGCCGATGTAACCACCGTAACCACCTGACGGACCGATCTCGACCGTTGATCGAGAGCACACGGATCGCCCCTTTCTTAATAAGACAATTTCGCCCCCCGGTCAGTTCGGGCACTTCGGGCAGTTGGGGCAGCTTCCTTGACAATTTCCGATTGCAATTTGTGAATCCTGCAATCTTAAGAAGGATAGTGAAGTTAGCAACCACGTGCGCTATGAACTTTGCAATGTTCAAGTGCGCGCGGATCAAAGACACGCTAAGGACTTAACGACGCTAAGTGCGATTGGGCTTGCGCAAGTACCGCGCATGGCGCGCAAGGGGTACCACGCGTGACCGTGCGGGCTGCGGGCGGTACCGCGCGCGCGTGCGCGCGGGCCGCGCGGTTGCGCACAGTATTCCGCGCAACCGCGCGGTCGCGCAGTACCGCGCGCGGAGCTGCTGCGGTTGGGGCGGGTTTTGGGGGGTTTTCTCCCCCTCTTTCTTGCCCATGACCCCCCTATCTTAGTGGGGAGTGGGGTTTTCGACTAAACGCAGCCCGAAATGCTCTATATAATAGTGAGGACCCATCAACAAACATTATTTTTTTAGTCGCTTTCTTCTTTCAGTTTTTTTCACCTGAGTACCAAACAAATTTTAGTATTAATGAAAATTTAAATGTAATTACATGTATAAATTTGTAACGTTGTTGATTTGAACTCGTGAATTTATATAACTTTTCGGGGGTGCGTTTAGCCGTATCTCCCCACGAGAGTGGAGTTAGTGGGGGCATGCTACATCCCATGACATTGGGAGTGGGGAAGAAACCGCCACAATCGTCGCGCGCCGGAACTCGCTTATGCGCCCCAAAGGCCGCACCCCGCCGTCGTCGGGCGCACCCCAAGTCGCTTAGATGCACCCCCTTCCCCACCAAGGGGGTGCGGCTAAGCGCCCCCGGTAAGGAGGTGCGGCCAGCTCCCCGCTCGCGGAGTGCGACCGAGACCGCACTCCGCATAGTGGGTGCGACCGAAACCGCACCCCGCTCTCGGAGTGCGTCCGAGACCGCACTCCGCATTGCGGGGGCGGCCGAAAACGCACCCCGCTCTCGGAGTGCGGCCGAGACCACACTCCGCATAGAGGGGGCGACCGAAAACGCACCCCACCTAGTGGGGTGTGGCTCTGGCCGCACCCCACATGGTGGGGTGCGACTGGCGCCGCGCCCCCCTTTTTTGGGCGTGACCAAGATCGCACCCCCCATGGGGGAGTGACTGACGTCGTGCCCCCTCGGGGGGGGGGGGGGGGGGGCGACAGGAATGCAAGCAACCTTCCTTTTCAGGAGGATGCGCCTTCCCATCTTGGGAGGCGCGAGCTCAGGCAGGCGTGCGCAATTGCATCCTTGGCTTTCCACGTCCCGACACGGGCGACAATTAACCTTTCTCACTTTCCAAGATTGCAAGTCCAGTTCACTTCGCTCAACGTCATCAACGAAGCTGTTCAAACTGACCAACCTACCCGGGGGGCAAGACTAGAATATCCAAAACGTGGCAATTCGTGTGCTCCAAATCTAGCGTGATTCGCCCGTCAGGTGGTTACGGTGGTTGAAATGACAAAATTATCGGGCTACCCCTGCCCAATGCTATAAAAGGAGTTCAGTGCCTTCATTTCAAGACATCTTGTCTTCTACGCCCGAGAGAGCTCCTTTGAAGATCTCCTTTGATCTTTTTTGAATTTTCAAAGATCTCCTTCGACCTTCGAAGGTCTCCTTCATGCCTTTGGAGATTTTCCTTCGCTTCAGAATATAATTTTCTAAGCGGGTTGAGAATCCTTCAAGCTATGAAAGTGACTCGAGAATCTCACTTTCGTTTCCAGAAAAATACTTAGTCTCTCGAGAGGTGGTCTGTCACCCTCGAGGTTTTCTTTCTCTACCATTGTAACGAGCATCGTCCCCTGTCGCGCTCGAGTTCTCACCTTTCAATTATAGCAAACCAGAAGATAGTGAAATTTGGTCGGCACAGCTTCGACCGCGTGATTTTTCACCATTTTCGGGTTTTCAAAGATAAAAGTCTTATTGTCATTCAGTAACTCTCTCATTGACTGTTTGCGCGCTCGGCTCGCTCGTGAGCTAAGACGATTCAATTCGACCGATCTACCAGAGCGTCGAGTGACCCCAACAGTTGTAATGCTAAATTAATACCTCTGATCATTCTACACTTCTTCGATAATACTATATAGCTTTTCTTACCATTAATTTGAGGACAGCTGTAATCCTACAACAAATTTCCTCTGCAGCCACAACTGTGCCAAACTGAGCATAAGCTTCAAGCTAAGCCAATGTATACTAGGAATCGATGCCGCCGGTGGTCTACCTGAAACGCCAACACTTCTTTCGCGGGACATGGCGATTCACTACCTACGCCTTCTGTTTCGGCATTGGCGAGGAAGGGATCGGGCGACGATTGTCGGCGGATGCGCTCTTGTGCTCCTCGCCGTCTTCTTCTACATCCGCTCCTGGGAACAGGAAGGACGGAGAGGAGGAGGTCAAGCTGTTGAGGGCATGGACTTCAGACAACTAGATCCTCCGCTCGTTGATCTCACATTGCTCAGAGCTGCCAAAGCCAACGGTGCTCGTAAGTTCTCCCGTCTTCCTCTATTCGGCTACGATTTTTTCTCGTTTTCAAACATTATTTTGATTGTCTTATTTGTCAATTTCTGTGATCAATCGTAGTTTGCTTGGATGGGAGTCTGCCAGGGTATCATCTTCTGAGAGGCGAGGGATCAGGAGCTGATAATTGGCTTCTACACCTAGAGGTAGTCATATAATTTCGCTCACATACTCCTATGTTTTGTTGTTCAATTTGACCATTGAGTACGAGGAAATGGATATTGGTAATTCACAATTACCTTTTATGGATATTGGGGAAGTAGAAAGTAGAAAGTTCTACAGGAATAACGGCAAGTGGGTGTTAGAATTTTATTATTTCATAATTATTTAATTGAGACTTCATGATGTTTGGTGTTTAAGCTCTACATTAATTGATGAGAAAAACTCAAAAATATTTGGAGTTAACCTAAATATTTAGAGAAATACTTTCATGAAAGGATGAATCCTTTTAGTGCCGCCTTGCCAAAACTCCTCCACTTTATATGGGTATATAAACCATTTATCTTATACTTATTCTGCTGAAACAAGCATAAGGAGAATCCATGAACTACACATCCACGCGTTCGTGCGCACCTGATTGAACTTTGACTTGGATTTAGGTTTGAGATTTGACGAATAATTGAATTGAATTGTTTATTCTGGTAAAAATAGTTTTGTTTTCTTTTTTCCTCTTACGTCGAATTGTAGTCGACTCGCCTTTTGCTATATGCAAATTAGGATCCGACTATTGACGTGTGTAGATATGAAATCGATGATCGTCAATTGCTTCTCTGAATTCTTTATTGCTGATTTGTTATTATTTTACCTAATTTAGTGGACCGATACAACGAGTTAACCTGATTGAAATCCTTCATTGATGCGAGTCTATTTTGATCTCTTGTGAATGTGAGTCAAATTGGTTTGCGCAGATAGTCGAAATTTGCGATAGGTGGGCTAGACCATTCAAACTTTAGTTGCGTGAGCTTGGTCTCACTCTTGGCACGTTCGAAATGACCGAGCGAAATTTCATTCAACCCAATTAAATGCTCACATATATAATTAGTTATCCACTATTTTTACTTTGATCACGCGTCTATAAGAATTATTTAATTCTTTCATGACAACCTTGTCTACATAGGTCACTCAACAACGTTGTTTGAGTTTGAAAATTCGCCTTAATTATCTGTATATGACTTATAACATTTGATTAAATATTAAACACGACCGGCTATCGACGTGTGTCGAGTCTCTATCGGCCATCGACACCTTTATCACATTTTTTTAGTCGAGCTCTATTCGATGTTTGTCGATTTCTATTTGACGATCACGTGTGATTTTATGCACGTGTTTTTTTGTGCGCAGTTTTTGCTAATTGTCATTACTTTTATATATGTTGGGATTACGTTTTATGTCTATTTCCAATTAATGTTTTAATGTTAAAAATATCAATTTCTGTATATGATGATATTTCTCATTTTAACCGTTGCATATTAATTACAAGATTAATAGTTGTTGTTTTATGAGGCTCCTTATATATGAGGTATTTTCTGAGAACGGATCCACTCCAAGAAAATTTCTATCTTCTCATTACTTGCGACTTTGCTCTTCTCATTACATTTGTTTTATCAAGTGGAAGTTCAGTGCTCTGTTCTTCTTTGATGTCTACGCACATTAGAGTTATTGAGATCTAGCCGAGTGTTGTACCTTTGAGACGTTAGCATCAGCGGAAAACCCTGTTGGAGGGTGATGTAACTTCTATAAGGTAGTGATCACACAACTTACCCAAAGTCAATTTCTTAATAAACTTTTAGTAATGCATATTTTGATTTCTTTTTACTCAAATTTTGTTATCTTTAAAATTGAAAAAATATATATTATTTAACGTAAATATATTGATAATTGTCCAATAATCTAAAAAATTTGTTTTTCACATCATTAACCTTTTGCGAAAGGTCTGTGTTGTGCTATTATCCCACAAACAATCTAGTAATAGTGAGAACTTGTCATTGAGTATTTTTTGGAAAGTCAAAAAATAAAACGAAAATAAAATCAAATAATCAAAATGAATAAGTATGCTTTCATTTTCATGTGCTGTAATTTATTTTCTGTATCAGCATTTTACCATGTGCTGTAGTTTATTGTTTGCGGATGATATCATTTTGGTCGATGAGATGCGCGAGGGTGTAAACGCGAAACTTGAATCTTGGCGAGACACTTTTGAAAAGAAGGGTTCTAGGTTGAGCAGGGCAAAGACGGAGTGTATAGAGCTTAAATTTAGCAGTGCAAGAATGACAGATGACTTTGTTATTAAGTTGGGTGATCAAGATATTTCCCGCAGTGAGTGCTTTAAATATCTTGGATCGATAGTTCAAAAAGATGAAGGTGTTGATAAAGATGTGATACATAGAATCCAAGCAGGTTGGTTTGAAGTGGAGAGGCGCGTCAGGGATCTTATGTGATCGTAAAGTACAATTAAAACTTAAAGGTAAGTTTTACCGTACTGCAATTAGACCAGCGATGCTCTATGGTTCTGAGTGTTGGGCAGTGAATTGTGTACATGAGCAAAAAATGGGAGTTGCGGAGATGAGAATGCTTAGGTGGATGTGTGGACACATGAGACTGGATAAAATTAGGAATGAATGTATTAGTGATAAAACAGGAGTGACACCAATTACAGTGAAGATGCGAGAAGCTCGACTAAGATGGTTTGGACATGTACAAAGGAGACCATTAGAGGCACCTGTTAGGCATTGTAAGAGTTTACCTAGGCATGTTAAACGGGGGATGGGTAGACTAATAAAGACTTGGAATGAGACTATAAGGAAAGACATGATGTACTTAGGCATTAGTGAGATTATGACTAAAGATAGGGCACAATGGCGACAAAGGATCCATATAGCTGACCCCACTATAGTGGGATAAAGGCTTGAGTATTTTTGTTGTTGTATCTTGCAATTCCGAAGACTCCGTTGGGATCAAACCCGAGAAGTTTAATGGAAATAGTTTTGTTGTTGACAAATCCAGCTCTAATACTGGTTGAATACCCTTGGTCTTTTATTATCCATATTCGAACAACCTGTAGTAGAACCCGAGAATCCCAATGCTGCTGCAACTGCAGTCACCACCTGTCTTCCGTCAACATCCTCCTCTAGTGCTAAAATACTACTAGGACCTATGTTAGACATTTACCTATGAGAGATCCGGTAGATGTAGAATACCATTGCTGAAAATATATTTTTAGTGTCTTATCCAACAACCTCTATGATGTGTTCATTCAATATCGTATGACTAAGGCTCTGATTGGGTCAACTTATGCTGATGAGAAAGCACCATTCCAACCGCAAACACAATTTTGGAGATGTTTGTTTGGACAACTGCGAGAATAGAGTTTTTTTTATAAAAAAGGTGCTTTTACTACTTTTGGGAAATCCGAGCGACACCCCACGATTGTCTTATCAAACGCGATTTTCCGAGCGCTGAAATATGCAAAACCCACCAGCTCGACCTCCCCGTGCCCTACCTTCTTCTCGTGTTTTTTCCTCCTTCCTCGCATCGTGACCTTTCCCGTGCCCTACCTTCTCGATTCAGCCAGTCTCGGCCGCGAGTTGCTACCGGTGTCAAGAATTCCTCACCCATTCTCTTCCTTTGCAAGCCAGAGTTTACATGTTGGCCAATTCTTGCCGATTCTCATCAGTACCCCGTCTGCGCAGTTGTTCGGTGAAGAAGAAGCATCACTTGCTGCCCTAGCTCCAAAGGTAATCCCCAATCCTTGTACTTCCAGTCAAAAAGAGGAATATTATTCAAATCAACACTTTTAACATCTACATAAATCTCCTTTTATAATGGTAAGGAGGAAGAATGAAAAATCCACAAGGGATGTGGGACTAATTATAAGAAAAAAGGATGGGCCATAAGAGGGCCTTTCATAGTGGGCTTTAAATACATTATTTCAACTCGCCCCCTCAAGGTGGGCATATATATCGATCATTCCCATCTTGAAGATGTTATCGATGAAGATGTTACAACTTCGGCCTTTAGTAAAAATATCTACAAGCTGGTCTTGTGATTGAACGAATGGGGTACATATGTTGCCTTTATCCAGGTGGTCCTTATTGAAACGTCTATCAACTTCGACATGTTTTGTTCGATCATGCTGAACCGGATTATGAGCGATGCTGTAGCTGCCTTGTTGTCGCAGTATAGACATGGGTTTTCTATCTTGTAAACCTAAGTCATTCATTAGAGACTTGAGCCAGAGTCCTTCGCATACTCCTTGAGACATCGCCCTGTATTCTGCCTCGACTCTTGATCTTGCTACGACATTTTGCTTCTTACTTTGCCAGGTCACGCCTCCAACGAAGGAGCAATATCTAGTTGTTGACTTTCGATCGTCTTGACTCCCAACCCTCGTTCAGGAGACTTCTTCAGGTACCGCAGTACTCTCATAGCGTCTTCCTGATGCCTTAGTTTGGGAGAGTGCATGCATTTGCTAAGGATCCCAACAACGTGAGAGATGTCATGACGAGTGTGAGTGAGGTAGACTAGCCTCCCTACCAGCCTTTGATAACTGGATGGGTTCACCTTTTCATCGTCCTTGTCTTCATCAACTTTACTATTTGCTTCAATAGGGGTATCCGCTGGAGCACAACCAAGCAGCCCCGTTTCCTCCAGAAGATCGAGTACATATTTTTGTTGAGAGATAAATATGCCTCGGTTGGATCGAGCCACTTTAATTCATAGGAAATATTTTAATTTCCCTAGGTCTTTGACTTCAAAATCCTTGCACAAACGTGTTTTCAACCACGTGATTTCTTCTGAGTCATCTCCAGTGATGATGATATCGTCGACGTAGACAATGAGAATCATCACCTTCCCTGCCCTCCTTTTGATGAAGAGGGTATGATCAAAGTGACCTTGGTTGTATCCTAAATCCCAATAGAGTCATGACTTTCTGGAATTTTCCAAACCAAGCTCTAGGGGATTGCTTCTGCCCATAGAGGGATTTCTGGAGTTGGCAGACTCGTCCTTCCTCTCCTGTCTTCGAGAATCCTGGCAGGAACTTCATGCATACCTCCTCTTTAAGATCGCCATGTAAGAAGGCATTCTTAACATCCAATTGTTGTAGGTCCCACCCACGACATGCAACACAAGATAGGATAACACGAATAGAGTCCATTTTAGCCACTGACGCAAAAGTCTCATGTTAATCCACACCAGGGGTCTGAGTGTACCCCTGAGCGACAAGGCATGCCTTGTATCGTTCAACAATGCCTTCTTGATTCTGCTTGACCGTAAAAACCCACTTTGACCCTACAGTATTCTTCCAAGGTGGGAGGTATGCTAGAGTCCAGGTCTGTTTTTTTTCTAAAGCAGACATCTCTTCTTCCATTGCCTGTCGCCATTCTGGTATGGTCACTGCTTCCTGCCAAGTATTAGGAATGCGAACAGAAGCCAAAGAAGAAATGAAGGCTCGATGACCCTATGTCAGATTGTGATACGATATGTAATTTGTAATTGGATATGCAGTGGAGGTGGACTTACGTTTCCAATGTATGAGAGGTTGATGCAGATCTGTATCATAATCTGGTTCAGAGGAGTGTATTGGGGGGAAGGAGTGACCGGGTCTTGTAATACCTTAGCACCAACATTACGCCTCTGATAGGTATGGGGAAAAGGAGAAAGGAGGCCACATTCCTCATAAGAAGACATGGTAGTAGGTACCACCATAGGAGAAGTGGATGCTGGAGTGGAAGGAAGCACATGAAGCGGGATGAGGGGATCAACGTCACCATTAGTGTAGTCATGACGAGGAGTGGGAGGATGCACGTGAAAAGGGATAAGGGGATCAACGTCGTCATCAGTGTAGTCATGCTCCTCCTGACTTGAGCCATAAAAGGGTTCCTCTTCCCGAAAGGTCACATCCATCGTACAAAAGAAACGGCGGGAGGGGGGGGGGGAGATAGCACCGATAGCCCTTCGTAGTGGAGGAGTAGCCAACAAAGACACATCTAAGAGAGCGTGCATCCAGTTTGTCCCGGGTGTGGGAATGGATGTGGACAAAGCACTACAACCAAACACACGGTGAGGTAAATGAGAAGTGTGGACCACGCAAGATGTGGATAGGAGAGATAACGGGGAGGCATATTGTAAGGTACTAGAGGGAAGACGATTAATGAGACGTGCCGTAGTGAGGACAACTTCTCCCCAGTAAGCTTTGGGAAGATTCATGGTAATGAGAAGACACCGAGTGACTTCGAGCAGATGTCTATTTTTCCTCTCGGAAACACCATTTTGGGTAGAAGTGTGGACATAGGTGGTTCGATGAATGATCCCATGGTCAATGAGATAAGCACCAAAAATACCACGATCATCGTATTCCCACCATTGTCACTGCGAAGGACACAGATTTTACCGCCAAACTGAGTATCCACCATTTTATGAAACGATTGAAAACATGAAAACACGAAAACACATCACTTTTCTTTTTTTAACAAATACACCCATGCAGTACGAGAAAAATAATAAATAAAGGTAACAATCCAACGATGTCCAAAAAAAGAGGTTACATGGGAAGGTCCCCAAACATCGGCATGAATAACATCAAAAGGAAGAGTACTTGGAGAAGATACGTTATTCGGAGTATGCCTAATATGTTTTGAGAAACTACATGCATTACAAACAAACTTGTCCAAAATTGTCGAAAACATAGCAAACATTTTTAGAAGATAACTGGGGGAAGGATGCCTGAGACGTTGATGCCATCGACGAACATCAGCAGGAGTGGGAGCAGGAGTACTTGAGTGAGCTTGCGCAGGAAGATGATTCAATATGTACAAGCCCCCGAAGATCCTACCACTGCCAATACACTGCTTCGTTGCCAGATCTTGAAAAACACAACCATCAGGAAAAAAAGTTACAGATCAGTTTAGAGAGGTAGTCAAATGATTAATGGAAAGTAAATTGCGAGGGAATGTATGGATATGCAACACAGAGTTGAGGGGCATGACAAAGGAACAAAAGACTGTTCATTTTCCTGCTATAGAGGAGAAAGATCCATTAACAGTAATGACTTTATCGCGTCCCGACAAGGGGGTATAAGAGGTAAAACCTGACGACAAACCAGTCATATGGTTAATGGCTCCTCAATCAATGATCCATGCAGAGGGGTCAGTGGAAGCAGATTGCGCACTGGGTGACTCAGATGTGATAAGAGCGGCTGAGGATGAGTTAGACGAGCGGAGGAGTCGACGCAGAGCTACAAGATCATCAACAGAAAGAGCATCGGGAGCTGACTCAACTTCAACAGTGTGAACAGTAGGGCGAGGATGATGCTGACGAGAAGGACCACCACGGCACGAACTCCAACATTCTTGCGAACAGGAGCGAGATAAGGGTGTAGGTGGTAGCAAGATGCACGAGCATGTCTGGGCTTCCCACAATAGTCACAGATCTTAGGGGAAAAACTGCAGATGGTAGGCTCTGGCTGCTAATGAGAGCGGACCGATCCAAGGTCTTTGCAGATTGGAGAGAGCGGCGATGATCTTCATCACCCAAGACCATACTGAAAGCTTCTCGCAGAGAGGGGAGAGAATGCCTATTCAGGACATGCGTGTGAACCATGTCAAAGTCCATGTTAAGACCCATAAGGAAGACGTGAAGGTGGTAGCGGTCCTCCTTTGTTTTCAGAGCCCGAGCATCAGCAGTGCATGCATGAGTGAAGACGTCAAAGTAGTCAAGTTCCTGATATAAACGTTCGAATTCCGAGTAATAGGCCGCAACATCAGACGATCCCTGCTGAAGGCTGAGAAGACGACATGTGAGCTCATATACCTGAGTGGAGCTCCCGATTTGAGAATACGTCTCTCGTGCCCGATTCCAAATCTCAAGGGCATAGTCCATTAACATGTAACTGCGGTAAACCAGAGAGGACATAGAATGGAGAAACCACGAGACGACCAGAGAGTTATCTACATCCCACTTCCTCCAGGTGGGATCAGTGACGGGAGGTTCGACCATAGTCCCATCGATGTACCAATATAGTTGGTGGCTACGAATAGAATGTTGAGCGACACACGACCATTCAAGATAGTTGGACCTGTCTAAAGGAACTGTAGTAATCTTGAAGGAGCTGGATGATCCAAAGCTCCGAGGAGGATCACCTAGAGTTGTAGTCCCAATCGGAGGGGACTGGTCATCTGAAGTCGTGGAGCCCCCCATAAGGAGAGGCTGCAAATGACGATGAAGAGAGCACGGGAACAGCTAGCAGGAACAGTTAGCAAGAAGCAAGCGCGAAAGGACCCGGCAGGAATACGCGAGCAGAAGGCGGAATGAAGCAAGCGAGAGTACCCGACAGGAAGAACCCACAGCAAGCGAGAGTACTCGACAGGAAGCAAGCGAGAGCACTTGGCAGGAAGGAACACCGTGGAACAAGCGCGCGAGAATCACCCGTGGAAGATACCAACACCCGGGGAAGCAACAAGTGAGCAGGGAGCACCCGCAGAAGCGCGCGAAAGCACGGAGGCGAGCAGGGAGCTCAACAGTAGTGCGAGCATGGAGCTTGACAGAAGCGCGAGCAGGGAGCACCCGCTTACGCCGGAAGCAAGCTCGAAGGAAGCACACGAGCCTATATGCAAGCTCGAAGGGAGCACGCGACAGAAGCTCACAGAGACGGGATCGAGCGGAAGACCACAGTCGCGAGAGACCTCGACAGTAGACACGAGCTTTAAGCGAGACGGGATCAAGTTGGACCAAAACAATAAATTCCTATTTTCCTCTGATACCAAGTCAAAAAGAAGAATGTTATTCAAATAAGCACATTTAACATCTACATACATCTCCTTTTATAATGGTAAGGAGGAAGAATGAAAAATCCACAAGGGATGTGGGACTAAATATAAGAAAAAACGATGAGCCATAAGAGGGCCTGTCATAGTGGGCTTTAAATACATTATTTCAACTCTTCCAAATTTGTTCTAGAGCTGCAAACTTCCTTCTCTATTTTTCTGTAAAAGGAGTTGTCGGGTGCTGTTAAGAACTTCAAGTTCTTAGGGATTTGAGTACTCCATTTTTTATGCTTCTAATGTACAGTAATTTTCTTCCTGTTACGACATAAAGATTGAAAGCAACAATTAGTAGATTATCATGTAATCCGCTGTAATTTTCTTTCTCGATCTGAATTGAAAACTTGAGTGATGTTCTCGGATACATGAACATTTGAATAGCTGTATTTTTCATATTTTGTTTAGGAGATTTCGTTTTCCTTTTTTCACTACATCAACTCATAAATAACAAATTTCCTCAACTATTATATGTCAAGTTAGAATCCTTAGAAGTTTAGATACTTCCACTTATTTTACTGTGATCCTTTTATTTTACTGTGATCCCTTTATTTTACTTGGCATATACATAACTCTTATAGATCAATCACCTATTTTACTTTGCATATTTTCACTAGATGCATGTTTGTGAAGTTATACACATACATCATTTGTGAAGTTATACACATACATCATTTGTGAAGTTGTATGCATACAACATTTGTGAAGTTGTATTGCCTGGTGGATTCCACATTTGGAATTACAGTAAATTCATTATCAAGTTTTACCATTAGTAGCATTTGAAGTATACACTTATGCTTTATATTTCATTGCTTGGCGGTCTTTGTTCTTCATTTTGTCTAATGTAGAAGCAATCATACCTAAATGATAAGTCTTATGATTAGTTGTACGTGTATGTGAATCTGTATTTGAATGTGTATGTGAATCACTAGGTAATGATTGATCATTTGAGCTTCACCTAAAGTACTTCTTACTGTTCTATTTTTTCTCCATTGGCTTGTTCTATTGAAGTTAAGGAAGCAAAACCCACATCAATATGCGATCATATGGAAGGAAAAACATCCATCGTCATTCAGCCAATGCATTTAAAGAAACACAATTTTAAATTTGTGCCCCTATTATCATATATCCATAGTTATATATCTTTATACATGTTACTATGTCTATTTTGTTTAGCTCCCTTTGCTCTCATCATGCATCATATGATTATTGTTTGTGTGTACAATATAATGGGCAAACCAAAGGAGGGAGGAATATCAACGTCTTGGGATTCAAACGAAGTGATGATTTTTTGCAACCTCCGCATTAGGGAGATCAAGTTGGGGAATCAACCTACTACCCACTTTAGCAAAGATGGGTGGAAAATTTTGGTTGCTTCATTTAAACAGCGCACTAGGAAAAGCTATGATCATATGCAAGTGAAAAAATAAATGGGATCATCTTAAGAAAAAGTGGAAGTTGTGGAAGGAACTCAAGCATGGAGACACGTTGGGTTGGGATCAAGAAAAGCGAACCATTGTGGCATCCGATGAGTGGTGGAATGAAAAATTGAAGGTGAATTACTCAATGATTTTACATGTTCTTCCTGAACCGTGCTCATTATACAATGTTACATGTTGTTTAGAAGGATCACAATGCATAACAACACGAGTACTAGCTATAACATTGTACATTTTAGCGCAAAATGGATCAATTCGAGCAACATATAAATGATTTCAACACTCTTCTGAAACCATAAGTAGATATTTCTCCAAAGGACTGAGGGCACTAATACTGTTATCGATTGATGTTATAAAATCAACTGATCGACAATTCAGAAAAATACCAACGGAAATTAGATATGATTAATGTTATATGCCATTCCTTAAGGCCTGCATAGATACGATTTGAAATTGCGGAATAGAATGTCTGAATACTTCTCTACAGGTGGCAGGGGTGAATAGAGAAGACACCCAAATTACTTATTTTAATTTTATTTATTTATGGTCTAGGTTAACAAAAAAAAGGATGAGTTATAACATATAATAATGAAACAGAAAGCTAAATAAACAACACAGAAGAACATTCAACAGACACAATTTATAGAAGTTCCTCAATCAATTGGGTACGTGCGCTCTTCCACTAATCGGTGGACTAACACTGCCTATGCACTAAGACGATGAGTCTTTTCAGCGAGAGACTCCAACCCACAAGATCTTTTCCACTGAAATCCAATAACCCAAGCAACTCTTTTGAGGGGAGAGCCTGATAACCCTTTACAGTTGGTTGTTATGAACTTGAATGTTATTGCTCAAGGTGAGTTATTTCGGGAGAAGAGAGATAGCGGAATCCAACAGATAGAGATTCAGTTTACAGAGAGAATTATGAGGAAGAAGAAGAGAGTGTCGTTCTCGACGACAAAGTTGTTGTGTTAGTTTCTTCTGGCTAGCCAGGGCTTCCTGCAGAATAAGAGAGCCTTTTATATTTCTTCTTCTTTTTCTTATCTGTACAAATTCCAAAGGAGCATGCACGACAGAAAGCTGGCGCCTTCCATTCTGGGAATTGCAATTGGTACATTTTTATTTGACAAAGCTTTAAACTTGGTTAATGATCGCTGAGCGCTTCGGTCAACGATCATTGAGTGGAGCTCTTCCTGGGACGAATAGTGTAGTCAACAAGCACAAATTTTTGGTCAACGAACTGTGATCGACGTTTCCTTGATCTGGGGTCAGCGGTCGACGATTGCTTAGCGATGCTTGCTGTTGCCGGTCAACGATCGGTGATCGTTGGACTGACTTCTTCAGATCTTCAGTAGTTGAGCGATTCAGCGGTCAGTGTTCGTAGATCGCTGAGCTTGCTTCTTCAGAATTTGATCTGTAAGCTTTTTGGTCACTGAATAAAGGTCAACGATCAACGATCGTTGAGCTTTCCTTGAGATCAACGATCACTGAGCGCTTCGGTCCCCGGTCAACGAGTGCCGGTCAACGATTGGTGATTGTTGAGCTTTCTTAGAGGGATCTTTTCCTTAGCTTTGCTTCACTTTAAGGACTTCATTTAGATAGAGTGAAATTACTTCCTCATCTAACATTTTGAGGAGTTCTATATCATCAACTTCATAACGTTGTTTCATTAAATTCTTAAAGATTTTTTCCAACAATCTTCCCCTATTTAATAAAGAGAAAATTTACAATTGTTGATGATTACATAGAAAGAAGTAAAATACATTCCAGATTATTCACTGATACAAAGCAGTACAACACAGAAATAGAAACTATAAGAGAGTTCATGTAAAACCTTTAGTTTTCATTTCATTAGAATAAATTAGAAGGAATACAAGTACTTTTTAAATAAGGCTACCTTCTTCTGAATTAAAGCCTTTTTCAGAGTTACAAAAGCAGTCATTTTCTTCTTTGACTCCCCTTTAATTTCTGCAGCCTTGGCAAGATAGCTTCATCCCTTGCCAAGGACTTGGACATGTTTGTTTTGCTAGGTTCCCCGTGGCTAACCCTATCAATCAATTTCTTGAGCTCATCCTCCCCTGACAGCTCTTCCTCAAACTCTGAGTCTTGGACTGGCCTGAGATCAGACTGGATCTTCTCCCACATGTCCTAGGGAAAAGAGAAGTCGTTTCATGGGTTTCAGAGAATGCAACTGCAGGGGCTCCAAGGGTTAATACATGGGCTTTTGACCTAGGTCCCATGGTGTGGAAATCGGGGATGGAAGAGCTTTCATTCTTCTTCAAGTATGCTTCTTTGAAGGGAAGATCCAACAACTGTCTTTGAAGAGAAGATCCCTGCTGAGGGGGATGGAACACCATATATTAGTGGGGATTTTGCTGGCTTGCTGCTTGTTTAACTTCTAATTCTTTCTTCTTCTTGGCTGGAGTATGGCCTTCCATGGCTTCTTGGGATTTTTGACAGAGGGGACTTTCAGCTTGGCTGGTGACAAAGGGGGAATATGAGTTGGTACAAGATATCTTCTGGCTCCTAGAACAGATGATGGATCAACTAGAGGAAGAGGGGGCTCAACTCTTTGGAAAACTGTCACAATTTCTTCAGGAGGGGGAGCTGGATCCTCAGATGAGGGAGCTGGATCATTTTGAGGTTCAGAAGAGGCAGAGTCCTCAGATGGAGGAGCTGGACAAGGTGTGGATTCTTCAGCCGTTGGAGCTGAAGAAGAAGGTGTGGGGTCTTCAACTGCTGAAGATGGAAAAGGAGGAGCTGGATCTTCTGAGGCTGGGGCCATGGATGAGGCGCACTAGCACGACCACTGACCGACCTCCTCAAAAAGGGGGCACCGTTTGTTTGGAGCTCGACAACGCATGAAGTATTTCATAATTTACAACGCGTACTCGTCTCTGCCCCCGTCCTTGGCAACCAGATTTCTCCAAGCCCTTCATTGTCGGGTGCGATGCATCGGGGAAGGGAGTCAGCATGGCCCTCATACAGGAGGGACGCCCATCACGTATTTTAGAAAGGCCTTCATCCAACATTGGTGGCTCTATTTCCTCAGCCGACCGTTCGTGGTACATGGACCGCAGTCTGTGACATTTATGGAATCAGAAGGTCATAACACCCGCTCAACAACTATGGATTGCCAAGCTCTTGGGGTACCATTTCTTCATCGAATATAAAACGGGACACACAAACACTGCAACGGATGCCTTGTCCTAAAGGTAGCACGACAACACATTGGCAACAATCTCCCATTTTTGGTGTCAGGATGCGGATGCCATGCAGGCCGAAGTTCAGAAGGATCCCCATTACGCTTCCATGATTCAAAACCTGCGGGGCGACCTCGGATCGCACCCTCCCTTTCGCCTAGTGGGAAATTGACTTTACTACTGAGACCGGCTCGTTGTTGCCGAGTTATCGCCATGGGTACCCCGACTGCTCCAGGAGTTCCACGCCACTAGGTCTGTTCACAAATAGTATAGTTCGTGAATAGTTCGAGATTCGATTCGCGAAGATTCGATTAAAATTCGTATTTTTCGAATTCGAATTCGGATTCGAATCCAAATTCAGATTCGAATAGTTATAAAATTATATAAAACATTATAAAATTATATTTAAACATTATAATTTGAAATTAAAATTATATTTAAACATTATAAAATTATATTTAAGCATTATAAATATTAAATATAATTATAATTAAACATTATAAAATTAGAATTCGAATTCAAATCCATGTTCAAATCTAAATCGATTTGATTGAATAGTTATTCGATTCGATTCGATTTCGGTTCGAATTCGAATTGATTGGATTCAATTGAATAGTTATTCGATTCGATTCGGTTCGTGAACACCCCTACACGCCACTCCGACGGTCGGCCACTCCGGCATCTGATGTACCGCCAATTCGCCGCCTCCCTTTACTAGCGGGGCATGATGAGGATCATGCAGCAGTTGCGGCCAATTGCCCGACTTGCCAAAAGGCCAAGTACCAGGCTCTCATGCCGTCCGGGTTGCTCCAGCCTCTACCCGTACCCTACCTTTTCGGGGAAGATATAGGCATGGACTTCATCACCCACCACCCTCGTTCTCTCGGCTACGATTGCCTCCTCGTCGTGGTGGATCACCTCTCTGAGTACGGGCATTTCATACCCATCAAGCATCCCTACTCGATCAATTCAGTCGCCAAAATTTTCATAGGGGAGGTGGTCCGACTCCACGATTTCTCCGCTCCATCGTCAACGATCGCGACCCGGTATTCATGAGTGATTTTTGGCAAGATATGCTCCGTGTGCAGGGCACCAAGTTGCGCTTCAGCACAACATACCACCCGCAGACAGACGAGCAAATAAAAGTTCTCAATCGTTGTGTCGGCACGTACTTGCAATGTTTTGCTACTGAGCAGCCCCGACAATGGACCCAATGGATCGGTTGGGCTGAACTATGGTACAATACTTCCTATCAGTCGGCCACGGGCGTCACCCCCTTCCAGACGGTCTACGAGCGGCCACCTCCACAGATACCATGCGGTTTCCCCGAAATATGTTAAGTGTAGGCCTTGACCTCCGATCTCCAAGATCGAGACGAGGCCCTTCGTCAACTCAAGCGCCACCTTTCCCGTGCCCAGCAACGCATTGCCCAGCAAGCCAACTGTCACTGCCGTGAGGTGGTATTTTCATCGGCGAGAAGGTGTTCGCCAATTTATGCCTCACAGGTAGAGTTTATTGGCCGGACGACTACATCCCAAGATTTTCCGGATATGGCGTAATTAAAGGAGGAATTATCTTTATTGGCAGCTTCCCTATTATCACTTTCCTATTGTTATTTTCCTATTATTGTTTTCCCTGCATTTAGTTACTTTCCTTTGTCGCACTTTTTATTTGCATTTCCTGCCTTTTGTATCGAATCCCTCCCCTATATAAGGGAGGTATCACACTAGAGTTGGCAGACTTGTATTAGTTCTTTTGTTGAAAGAAATTGGAGAGAAATATGGCCCATCGTATCCCTCTTGCCCTATCCGTCCGCCCTTTATCAAGAGCCAATACAAGATGTGGGACTAAAGGAGCCTAAAAAAGAAATGAGCCCAATGGGCCATAATACATTGGCTAAATACAACGTAAATGAACAAGTTTTCTTTTGTAATCTTCAACAAAAACAGTGATAAAATTAGGGGATTGTTATTCGCAGACCGAAAATGACTATTCACAGATTATTACTATTCGCAGCGCCAAAGGAACTTAAATTTGTTATTCACAGAGATTATTATTATTCGCAGACCAACATAAAGAATAAAAAAATAAAAAATACTTTTGAAATGTTAACCGCAAATATATCCTCCAGCAAGAAGAAATCAGTGAAAAAAATCTGGATTATTGCTGGCGGGCGGAGGCTTTTAAAGGAGACGACGACGAAAGCTTTACTTACTGGAGAAATCAGACGAACAAATGAGATCCTTCTTCGTCGGCAATGTTAACTGCAAATATATCCTCCTGCAAGAAGAAATCAGTGGAAAAAAAATCTGGAATAGTCATTTTCGGACACCCAAAAAAGGGCTATTATTGGTCTGCGAATAGCCATTTTCAGACACCCCCCAAAATGGGCTATTATTAGTCTGCGAATAGCCATTTTTGGTCTGCGGTTAACAATCCTCTAAAATTATTATAAACTGCAGTTTGCACGCGCAGTTAAACCATCCTGTTGGGAATGATATTCATAACTATATTTCAGTGTATACCATGTAATTTAAATAGTTCTGTCTAAAATTTACTTAGGAAGATTGGGCTGCTATCTGAAATGATAGACCTAGACATGCCATGTAATTTTCCCACATATTCCGATAACAAGTGTGTAACAAACTAACAATAGCTGCTGTAATTGTGGGTTTCAGTGGTGCAAAATGCGCTGCCTTAGAAATTCGATCAACAACTACAAAAAGAATAGTTAAATTGTTGGAACGCGACAAATGAGTTATAAAATCCATAGTTAGATCCGACCACAAGGTTGCAGGATAGACAATGGTTGAAGCCTTGAAGGAGGCTAAATGGGGAATTATTTTGTTACGCGCACACGTCCTCTTATTATTAATGTTTTCTTTTAAATATTATTAGGTTTGATGTGAGCCCCCCTCCCTATATAAGGAGGTGGTTTTGGGAGTTAGGTTATCTTTGGATCTATTGTCTTTGGCTCTCATTTGAGAGAAGGCTCCTTGGAGGAACCAGCCTCCAAGAGTTGGCCGGAGCTTGCTCTGGATTGTATCAGTTTTCCGTTAATCCATGCAATTTCTTTCATGTTCGTATTATTTGATCCAACCTGCCGTTCCGCCCGCTTCTGCAGCCGCCGGAGTCTTACGCTACGCTGTCCTTGAGCTCGCGCAGCCCCGCTTCCGCGATCGACATTGATTCCGCGTCTCGCCGCTTCCGCCTCCGACAGATTCACGCGCGCAACCCCGCATTCGCCGCCCGATTCCACGATCTGCGCCACGTCCGCCTGTGCTCTCCGCTTTCGCCTGTGCACGCCAAGTCTGCCTGTGCACACGATCCGCGCAGATTCTGCAATCCGCGCGGCTTCCGCCCGATCTCTCGCCCAACGCCATATCCGTCTTCCGCCCGATCTATCAACCCAACTTCTGCCCGATCTCTCGATCCAGCGCCCTGCCTGCTTCCACTCTCCGCCGCCAGCTCGCACATCTCCGCCCTCGCCGACACTCTCCTGCGACATTCTATCCCTTGTGCATCCTCATATGCCAAAGGGGAGGATGGGATCCCGCGTGGAAGCCCTTGCACACTCCCTCACCACCATCAACGCTCGTCTCGAGGCACATGCCGAGCAGTTCGCCTCAATGCTGACCATGCTCCAGAACTTACAGCCCAGCCAGCATTCCGGGCCTCCTACCGTCTCTGCTGTGGGATCCCCCAACACTGTGATCCCCGATGTACCCACTTTGGTGGAATTACCTACTCCACCGTACCGTGGACCTGACATTCCCACATTCAACGGGACTGACCCCCTCGGGTGGATTGCCAGCGCCGAACAATTCTTCGACATTCACCAGACCCCTCCGACACAACAGGTCTCCACAACGCTTGTCTACATGGAAGGGTCCGCCCTCCATTGGGTCCGTTGGCTCCGCCAGACCTCTCCCGACCTCACCTGGACAACTCTCACCGAGGCCCTCATTCAGCGGTATGACGACCGTTACTCCGGCCCCATGATCGAGCGACTTTGCGGGGTTCGACACACCGACTCCATTGACTCGTACATTGATGCCTTCGTGGAATTGGTCACCCATGTTCCCGTACTCCCCCCAGACCATTACTTGGGGTTCTTCATGAATGGCTTGCAACCCCACTTCCGCTCCCGTCTCCGCACCCTCAAACCAGTAACGGTCCACCAAGCCATCAACCTCTCCCCCCTTGTGGAGGCGGAATTTCTCGCGATGTTCGGCGACATTCCTTTCACATCACCTTCCTCCAGGCATCCCTCCCAATCTTATTTCTTGACCCATCCTAAAGCTCCACCTCTGCCACCTCCCCTACCCCGGCCACTAACTATGGGCCCACCCAACACTTGGCATGTCCCTACACACCGCCTGACCAACCAGGAGTACAACGAATTACGGAGCAAGGGTCTGTGCTTCCACTGCAAGCAACCCTACTCTCCTGGTCATGCGTGCTCGGTGAAGGAGTGTCGGGTCCTCATTGGCAACGACGTGGCCGCGCTCTCCGCCGCCGACTTTGACGCCCTGCTGCTCTCAGATGGACTACCAGGCGACCCCTCGGGCACATCGACGACATCCCAACCGCGAGCATACCATTACTGATCGACGGGCGGCGTTTCGACCTTGGGGTCAAGGTCGCTTTTCTGGCGGGATGTATTGTTACGCGCACGCGTCCTCTTATTATTATTATTAATGTTTTTCTTTTAAATATTATTAGGTTTGATGTGAGCCCCCCTCCCTATATAAGGAGGTGGTTTTGGGAGTTAGGTTATCTTTGGATCTATTGTCTTTGGCTCTCATTTGAGAGAAGGCTCCTTGGTGGAACCAGCCTCCAAGAGTTGGCCGTAGCTTGCTCCGGATTGTATCCGTTTTCCGTTAATCCATGCAATTTCTTTCATGTTCGTATTAGATTCATTGTCTGGCTTTCTAACAAATGCCACATTTTGTATATAATTGGTGATATCCTGCTTCATATGCTGCCATTAAAACTGATTCTGCAATCTGTGAAGTGTCTCTGTAATCCCAAAATGGCTCCCAATTAAACTGTTAAGCGCTTCTTTGAGTAATTTCTGAACTGGCTAGTATTAAAATCGTGAGTTTGTAGAATAGATAATTTTCCTTATATGTCCAATCTGGATGTGAAGCTGGGTTTGATTTTATTTATTGTTATAATTTTGTATTGTAGGGATCCTGTGTCATCATGCTGTTAGCTTTCAGGTAATGTTGAGGGAGCTGTGGGATTCATAGCTGTGGACTGCTCTGAATTGTCGTGTGCAATTGGAAACCAGAACATTATTTTGCCTAGTTTGAATTTAATAATATAATCATATACCAGGAATTTGGACAAGAATGTTTGCTGCTTTGGTGTGTGGATGTTCTGTTTTATTTGGTGATGCAAACTTTTGTGATCCATGAGGATTGTAAAGGGATGCCCCAATAGGTATTGTTGCAATTTGGCAACCGCCGTTGTAACAACAAACATAAAAACATCATTATGTAATTCATCATGAAGTTCATCAATCATAGGAATTGGAAAACGACTCTTTATTGTGATTTTGTTATGGGCGCGACAATCAATACAAAAGTGACATGAGCCGTCGTTTTTCTTAACCAAAATGCCCTGGGAACTAAAACTAAATACGCTTTGCCTGAATGGTGGCTGTATGTAACATATCTTGAAGCAAATTTTCGGTGTCATTCTTTCTGGAAATGAAATCGAAAATGCAGGGTAAGGTTTGCCTACATTTTTACCCTTGTGGTGGGACCCTTCCCCGGGCCCTCCCTGCATGGGGATGCTTTGTGCACCGGGCTGCCCATTCTTTCTGGAAATGGGGATAACATAAATATTTGATATTAGTAGGCTCTGCCAGTGGTAGTAATGGTATTGCATGATCCATAAGTCTGTGGGGGCGGTAAAGTAACAAGAGTATAATTATTTTCTTAAAATTTAAGAAGCAGAGGTTGAATTATTGGGGATAAATTTTTAGAAGCCCTTGGACAGAGAAAACATGCCATCCTGACTAGTTGTTATTTTGAAAATAACATCTATAATGTGGCAGGCTGCATGGAGATTAGACATTGGAACTATGATGTTGAAATCAAACCATTATGAGCATGATTATGCCCTATCAGAGTAATTGGACTGGTATTACCTTGGTAGTCATCTGAAGGGTTTGAGTAATCAATTGCAATTGGGCCTAAGAACTATAGCCACTGTACTTCCAAGGCGTTGCCAGCGCCTTGTAGGTCGAGAACATAAAGATCAATGGTGAAAGAATGTGTTTGAATTAGTTCAACAACTAAACACTTACCCTGACACCACATAGAAGCCCATTCCCGAAATAGACTAGAAATTGTGTTATCACATAGATAGGGAGTGTGAGAAAAGAGGCCATTCGAGTAGTCACGAAATCGTGGTTGCTACCCTCATCGACCAAGATTTCAACCAAGTGATTCTGAATATGACCAGTGAGGCGTAACGAGTGAGATAGAGTGTCGCCCATTAAAACATAAAACTAATATCCCCATGTGGGATATCGTCGGATGGGTCCGTTATTTCGGGTGGTATTTCAGTATCATTAATTTGGTGTAAAACTTTGAAATATAAAAGAGCGCTCTTTCCTTTGCACTTGTGTCCTAAACTATATTTATCATTGGAATTGTAACATAGGCTCTTATCTCGACAAAATTGTAATTTAGAAGGAGAAAGACGTTTGATAGGAAGTTTGTGTTGTTCATTGTGGTCGATTTTGGTTATTGAGTAGTAGGTCAAGAAGTTAATTATTTTGAATAATTATATCGTGATCAGAAATCCTCCAAGGCTTGATCCTCATACATGCGAGTGAGCGAAAAAGCATCGTGTAGTTCAATATGTCTTTAGGTGAGGTCATTTGTGTGGCTTTAAGCCAAAAACAAAGGGGCTAGTGCAAAACTGGGGAGATAAGCCTGAAACTCTAGTGGAAAAATCTTCAAAGAGGGTTTTGTTAGCGGAAACAGTAGTAGCGCGGACCAATTTAGTGAGAGCCCGACAAGAACCTCATAGGATGGGGGGCCAAGACATTTCGGAATGGTGTTGACTAAGAATGAGAACGTTAAAGCCGGATGATCACATGAAGTAGCTTGATACCAGTGAGACGATGGTTTATCAGGATGCAAGGTAGTTAAAATCAAGAAATTGATAGGCCTAACATTGTTATAGGTAAAATATAATTGTAATTCGTAAATCCAATCCTTAGGATCACCCTTCGCAAAATGTGGGCAAACACGACATACAAGATTAGTAGATATAGTAGATTCAACATAGTGGGCAAAAGTTGGTGGAATGTATTTGAGGATTCCTAATGAAGATGATGTCTGGTGTAGATCAGGCTGCGACACTGATAATTCTGTGGATTGGCACTGCAGATTATCAAATATCGAAAGAATATGGTGACGTTGAGAAGCGATTTGATCGGAAGCAGCCTCCTGGGTTTTGGTGATTGATGAACAAGAATGTTTTCTTTGGCTTGCAAGTCCAGGTCAAATTTCCCATGCGTGTCTTCTAATTGTGCTTTCCTTGCTCGGTGTTCATTCTTGATAGTGTTTCAGATTTCCAACAGTTGATTTTGGGTTTCCGTGGAACGAATATAATTGCCATAGATACATGTTGGGAGGGAGACCAAGAGTTAGAGCACCAAATATAGGTAGTTGTTATGGGCTCGCCGGAGAAGTGACCGAAGGCGAGGATGATGACGGAGATACTATGGATCCGGAACCGCGGCTGCTTAAGCGGGGCTTGCTCATTAGAGGAGAGAGCTACCAATATCTCACAAACAAGAGGAAGGAAATAGATTAAATTCTTTCATACCAATACAAAACCTAAGGGGTCCTTTAAATAGACGTTCAACTGACTCTTAATGAAAATAAAATGATAGACTTGGAATGCAATTAAATAGGAAATCAACGACAGATTTGGAATGCGACTAAAATACTAAATAGGAAGACGACCTAAATGAAATAAAAAACATAATAATAATAAATAATATCATAATAACGTCCATAACATCTCTCCCGCCTTGCAAAAAGAGCCTGACCTCAAGCTCGAGGGAGATCAATGCTGTCCGCTTTATTCGACACCTTCATCATCAGAGTCCTCGACGTGTAGATAGAAAAGCCGTTTGCACCTGTGGCCGCGAGTGTACTGCTCGTCGCAGTTATAAGATAAGCCCTGTGCGCCGTTCCATCATATCGGCCCAAAATAGTCTACGGACTGTTGGGGATTGATGACCCTCAGTACATCCCTGCGGAATGCCTGAGTCAGTGGGCAAGTAGGCCTCCTACGCCAGCTGGAGGCGACAACCACATAGCCTGGCCAGACTCATAACAATCACTAAATCTGGAGGGGCCTCAAATTCGACATCCAGACGGAGGTGCTCGCGAAGTCCGGCGGTGAATATAACAATTTGCATATCTGGGGAAAGCATGACGTGTGCCAGAAGAAGCTGAAACTGTTCCAGGTACTCATCCACATGGCTTGCCCGGTGTAGTGTCGTGAGGGCACCAAGGGGGTTTCTGCGGATGGGAGGGTCAAAACACAGGTTGCAAGATCGCTTGAAGTCATCCCATGTTAGACCCGTCTGGTCAGTGAGGAGACGTGTGACCCAAAACAAAGTCGAGTTGAGAAGGTGGAAGGAGTCCAGAGGAAGTCGTTTAGCTGCCAGAGTTTGTTGGTGGAAAAAGAATTGCTCGCACCTGATGAGCCAGCCCAAAGGATCAGTTTTTCCATCGTAGGTGGGGAATTCCAACCGGTTATAGTGCGCCAGAATAGTAGCTTCAGGGCGTAAGAGGGTTGGTGGTGGTGGCTCGTGGCGGATGAGCAGCGGTGGCGGGACTTAACTGCTGCTGGCGTGATCCGTTGGTGGGGTGGTAACAACGGGAGGGGTGGTTGTTCCTACATTAAGCTTGGTGGTGAGGGTGGTCATGTCGTTCCGATGACGCGCGTCAGCGTCCCGAAAGCGTGCTTATACTTCCTGAAGGCGTGCATCCATGACAGATATAACTGCGTGTAGCCGGTTCATAGCATCCAAGAAATTGGGTGAGTCTCCCATATGATGAGCAGAGCGAGAGAAAGAGCGGGTGACAACTCAATGGACTTCCTCGGAGCTGTGTGAATTTAGGTTGCCGCGAGATCCACAACGCTTCCCAATGGTGACAAAAATTTACTCCAATCCTTCACTGGGCTAGAGAAGGGAAAAAGGGGAGATCTTACGTGCTTCACAATGGTCAGATGAAGCAGTTATTTCTAATTAATTCCAACGGAGGAATTAATTAAATCGACCACGGCTAGGTATGGTAGCAGATTGGCGCGTGCTGAAATCACGCGGGCGTGTGGAATTAATTAATAAATCCTTCTAGCTGTCAGTGAAAAATGGTGCGTGGGAGACAAACGCGGGACTTGACAGGTGCGTGATTGATGGAGCGGGCGTTGTCTGCCGTTCAGTCAGTAGCCCGTGGAAATGAGAGGGCTTCAGCGTCGTAGGCCTTGAGCGATGGAGACTACTGCCGCCGTGCGGAGTGTCGTCCCAGAGAACAAGCGTCGATGATGATCAGGAGCCCGAAAGGAGCTCGGGGACGAAGATGATGTCGGGCGATCTCCGACGTAGGCGCGAGTGCTCGCGCCTTTGCGTGCGGCTCGACGAGAAGGTTACTGCCAATGAACAATCGGTCGACCTATAAAAAGGGATGCCGATATCTATCCGTTGTAGGAAGGGGAGGCGCTAGCGGAATGCGAGCGGGATTCTCGCCGAAGGTGCCACAGGTAGGAAGTATCGACGAGGAGGCGTCGACGCAGCTGTCATGGCCGCCCTGTTGTTCCTTCAACTGCGCAGGACGAATGGAGTGACGCGGTTGGTTGCGTCTGAACGCGTTGTCGATTGCGTGCAGGGGAAGCCCTGACTGTGTTGATGGAGCTGGCGCCGGGGAAGAAGCCAGGAGGCGTCGGGAAAGCAGCGGTGACTACAAGAATGAAGAGGATGCATGCTCGTGGGGGTGGGAAGAAGCTGGCACTGTCGTTGGAACGACGGAGGACGTAGATGACGCTGTGGTTTTGGATGAAGGGGCACAACTGTTGGAACGACAGAAGAACGATGCTTGGATAGAAGGGGAGGACGAGACTCTGATACCAATTTGTTATGGGCTCGCCGGAGAGGTGACCGGGGACGAGGATGATGGCGGAGATACTACGGAGCCGGAACCGCGTCTGCCTAAGTGGGGCTTGCTCGTTAGAGGAGAGAGCTACCAATATCTCACAAACAAGTGGAAGGAAACATATTAAAATCTTTCATACCAATACAAGATCTAAGAGGTCCTTTAAATAGACGTACAACTGACTATTAATGAAAATAAAACGACAGACTTGGAATGCAATTAAATAGGAAATCAACGACAGACTTGGAATGCGACTAAATAGGAAGACGACCTAAAAGCAATAAACAACAACAACAATATAATAAATGATAACATAATAAGGCCCATAACAGTTGTCCTACAAGAAGAATGACTAAGAAGGGGGCTGGTGGTGGGAAAGACGAAAGAGAAGGAGGAAGAAGACAATAAAAAGAAACTTTCATTTATTTTAACATATCCTTTTCACACAGCCGAACACATATATTTAGATACTAAGATTTCAAGCGACTGTTATAATGAATCGCTATTTTCTACAGAATCTTTAGCAAGTTCTTTTCTCAAGAAGCTTTTCGACATTTCACTTTTTTCTCGCCTTATGCTCGTGGGCTTGCATAATATATTATTTTTATGTTTTGATGAACTTATATTACCCCCTGAGACAGATTTCACATTGAATTTATTATAATATTAAAACATTCCAACTCCTGTCCATACTGCTTCTCTAGTTACCTGGCCCTACATCCCTAACAGCTACATTGTTTAAAACGACCTCACTTCTTTGAGATCAAAACTCCAGCCTCACACATCAACAACTACCACAAACTACCCACAGAATGAATACACTATTTCAAGACAACTTTACTCGCCAGATTCATGTCTACAGCTGCTCCGCCACTTGCGCCAGCAAGTAACTTCGCTTCTCCGCTACCACCACCCTCCTTGATACATTGTCTTGGTTTCTTGTCCCACATGTTGTCCTCTTCCAAGCCCACCATTCCGACACGACACCGCTTCTGTTGGTAGCTCCACCTTTATACTGTTGTCAACATTTTTGACATCATTTACTTCTCATTCTCTAGATTATCTGTGCCATAAAAATTGCTAAGGACTTGAAAAATTCATTTATCATGCCTATATGATCAAGACGTCTCTTGATGACTCAGTTCCACCATTTTCCTTACGCGGTGGAGTATTGCTTCCATTTCCATTACTCTTACTTGACCATGGAGACGAGTTCAATTTCCTAATGGGGTATATTATTAAGTATACGCTCTAACGGTTAGCCCATGACGAAAGATGAACTTGGAGCCATTTCTTTTAGTTTATATTATAATCAAAATATATTAATTAATTAGTTTTTATTGTAGTCTTATTAGGCGTGCCTATCCTCGCTATGTAAGGAGGTCTATGCGTAGCTTGAGAGTATCATGTATTTTGTATCTTGTATTTGAGTTGGTCTTGTTCTTGGCGAGTACCGTTCCTCATGTCCATTTTAAAGAGAACAATTTTCTTGAATATTAAAGTAATCCCTCCTTTTCAATGCAATCTCAGCTCATTTTCCTCCTTCCTATTATATATCCTAACCTTATGTAGAAAATCTACATAAATGCATTTTTCTGATCAGGTAATCTTCTATAACCTCTCATCTACCTCATGTTTAATTTAGTTATGCTTCACAAGTTTTAGGGAGGAGGTTGGTGCAGTAATGTGGAATCGTGTGCTTTACGTGGAATAACCACATTGGGATCATCAATCTACATGGAAGCAACACATTTTGTTGGCATGTTGAGTCCTCATCCATCCGAAAATCCAGGTATGTTCTACTTGCTATCTTAATTTTTTATTTATTAGAATTTTCTTGATATTTATCATTATTTATGAAGATTCAATGCATACATGGAAAACACAACCCTACATGAAAAGGCTTGAAAACTTGGAACATATTTTACTATGCATATGTAATTGTCCAATAAATAAATATAGCAATTTATGCTGTGTTAACTCAAAATAACTATTGCCAACACAGAACTATACAAAAACAACACTCAAGCCTTTATCCCACCATAGTGAGGTCGGCTATATGGATCCTTTGTCGCCATTGCGCCCTATCTTGAATCATAGTCTCACTAATGCATAAGTACATCATGTCTTTCCTTATAGTTTCATTCCAAGTCTTTTTTGGTCTCCCCCTCCCCCGTTTAACATTTCTAGTGACTAAACTCTCACAACGCCTAACAGGTGCCTCTAATGGTCTCCTATATGTCTGAACCATCTTAAACGAGCTTCTCACATCTTCTCTACAATTGACGCCACTCCTGTCTTATCCCTACATTCATTCCTAATTTTATCAATTCTCGTGTGACCACACATCCACCTAAGCATTCTCATCTCCATAACTCCCATTTTTTGCTCATGTACACAATTCACTGCCCAACACTCAGAACCGTAGAGCCTTGCTGGCCTAATTGCAGTATGGTAAAACTTGCCTTTAAGTTTTAATGGTACTTTACCAACACAGAACTACACACACACACACACACACACGGGACCTCCCCTCTAAGTTTGCAAAATTACAGATTGCACGCCTCTTATTGTTGAAATTACAAAAAACTCCCCTCAATGTTTCAAAACATAACATTTACCTCCCCTGGAGTTCACATTTTATAACATTCATGCACAAAAACACCTCCTTCGGAGTACATTTTCATGGGTGGTATTTTGTGCATGATGTTATGAAATATGAACTTCAGGGGAGGTAAATGTTATGTTTTATAACATTCAGGGGAGGTTTTTGTAATTTCAATAATAAGAGGGGTGCATTATGTAATTATGCTATCTTCTAGGGGTGCAATCTGTAATTATGCTATCGCCCAGGTCCCGAGGGGGCCGGCCGCCCCCCCCCCCCCCGGGGCTGAACCTAAGCCGATTAATTCGACGATTGGGGCTGAACCGCTGGTTCAGCCCTCTTGTCGCTTGTACCCTCCTTCATACGGCGGCTATAGTGTTGTCCGGAGAATCGACCCAAGGGGGTCGTAACATTCCTCTCCCCTTCAAACATCAGCTTGTCCTCAAGATGAAAGTCTGGGTACAGCTCTTTGAACTCCATCATGTCGACCCAAGTGTTGTGAGCCGCCGTCATATGCTTCCATTGGACCAAGACTTCAGGGCGGTATTCATTACCCCGTTTCTTCCATTTAACCATCAGAACTTGCTCAGGAAGTGGTCGCAACTCGCCTGCTGTGGTGACCTCTGGTAAGAGTGGGCTAGCTTGTACTGACTCGCGATCTTCTTCTTGAGTACAGACACATGGAAGGTCGGATGTATGCGTGACCCCTCAGGTAAGGCCAAGGTGTAGGCCACGGGTCCCACTCGGCGGATGATGTGGAAGGGGCCATAGTAGCGTGGTGCTAGTTTCTGATTTGTCCGTCGAGCCACGGAGAGTTGCCGATAGGGTTGAAGCTTGAGGAAGACCTCATCGCCAACTGCAAATTCCCGCTCAGTGCGGTGCCTGTCGGCCTGCAGCTTCATACGATCTTGTGCTGCGCGAAGATTGTCCCGAAGTGTAGTCAGAGTACGATCGCGGTCCCGTAATGCCCGGTCCACTGCCGGCAGTGCGCTACTACCCGGCTCATAACTGCTCAAGGAGGGAGGGGCTTGGCCATAAACTGCCTCGAAAGGAGTGATCTTGCTGGCGGAATGGTAGGCCGTATTGTAGCAGTACTCGGCCCAGTGCAACCAACGGGTCCACATCCGAGGTTCATCCATCACGAAGCATTGGAGGTAGGTCTCCACTCCTCTATTGAGCACCTCTGTCTGACCATCTGTCTGGGGATGATTTGCGGTGCTCATGCGCAGGCAAGTGCCCTGTAGGCGGAACAACTCCTTCCAAAAATTGCTCACGAACGTAGGGTCCCGGTCCGAAATGATGGCGAGCGGAATGCCATGAAGCCGGACGATTTCTCGCACAAATAGATCAGCTACGAACTCGCCTGTATATGGATGACTCAGCACCAAAAACTGCCCATACTTGGAGAGTTTGTCTACCACTACCAAGATCACCGATTTGCCCTGCGACTTGGGCAAGCCGTCAATAAAATCCATAGAGACCGTGTCCCATATGTGCTGAGGTATCTCCAGGGGTGTGAGTAGGCCTGCTGGTGCCGTAGTCTCATATTTCTGCCGCTGACAGATATCGCACTGCTGAACGAACTGCTGAACATCTTGCCGGAGGCCCTTCCAAAAAACATTGGCCCGTAGGCGCTGGAGTGTCCGAAGTATGCCGGCATGTCCCCCTGTGGGTGAAGAGTGAAACTCATGGAGCATAATCGTCTTCCATGGCGATCCAGACGGAATCACCACGCGGTCCTGGTAGTATAGCCGCCCATTCTTCAACTGGTAATCCGGGGCGGTAGATTCCCCCCTTTTTAAAGCCTCCACAATATCTCTGAGCTCGGCGTCCCGCATGACCTCCTCTTGGATCTCATCCAAGGAATCGATGAGGGGACCAGAAATCTGATGGAGGGTGCTCTCCGACAATCTTGACAGAGCACCCGCCACCACATTCTCCTTGCCCTGCTTGTACATGATCTCATAGTCATACCCCAGTAACTTGGTGACCCACTTCTGCTGAAGGGGGGAAGCGACCCGCTGATCCAAGAAATGTTTCAAGCTCTGGTGATCTGTTCAGATTTTGAAGTGCCTCCCAAGTAAATATGGCCGCCACACTGCCACCGCATGGAGAATGACTAACATCTCCTTCTCATATGTCGACAACCCCAAAGTCCGGGTTGCCAATGCTCGACTGTAGAAGGCTAGAGGTCGGCCTTCTTGCATCAAAACTGCCCCGATGCCTACCCCAGAAGCATCGGTCTCCACCACAAATTCTTTGTCAAAATTCGGGAGTGCGAGGACTGGAGTGGTCGTCATGACCCCTTTTAGAGCCTGGAAAGCCGCCTCCGCATCCTCCTGCCACAGAAAGGCATCCTTGTGTAAGAGCTGTGTCAAAGGCCGTGCGATCTTCCCATAGTCTTTCACGAATTGCCTGTAGTACCCGGTGAGGCTCAGGAACCCGAGTGCTCGAACTATCCGAGGTCGTAGCCATGTCACCATACTCTCGATCTTCCGGGGGTCGGCCTTGACGCCGTGCACGGAGACCAAGTGACCCATATACTTCACCTCCGGTTGCCCAAATGAACACTTCGACTGTTTGGCGTAGAGTTGATGCTGACGGAGGATGGTGAATACCTGCTCCACATGAGTCAAGTGCTCCGCCCAGTTGGCGCTGTATATGAGGATGTCATCGAAGAATATCAACACGGACCGCCGAAGAAGGGGTCGGAAGATCTCATTCATCACTGCCTGAAAAGTAGACGGGGCGTTCGTGAGACTGAAGGGCATCACCAGGAAATCGTAGTGCCCATCATGCGTCCGGAATGCTGTCTTGTGGACGTCCTCCTCGTGCATACGGATCTGGTGATAGCCGGACCGCAAGTCCAGCTTGGTGAATAATGAGGCGCCGTGCAACTCATTTAACAGTTCTTCGATCACAGGAATGAGAAACTTATCTTTGATGGTCGAACTGTTCAGGGCCCTGTAATCAACACAAAATCTCCAGGACCCGTCCTTCTTCACCAAAATGATGGGAGAAGAAAACGAGCTAGTACTGGGGCGTATGATCCCTGCTGTAAGCATCTCCCTGCGTTCGATCTCAGCCTTCTGTATGTGGGGGTATCGGTATGGCCTGATGTTCGTCGGCTCTGCTCCTGTCTTCAGCTGAATCTGGTGATCTCGGAACCGCGGTGGCGGTAGTGTGTGTGGCTCCTGGAACAAGTCTGAGTACTGAGCCAACAGGGCACTCATCTGGGCTGGAATCTCCGTTGGACCCATAGGGTCTGCTCTAATTGCCATTACCACGGCTATAGTACTGTCCTGTTCCCCTATCCGTTCCAAGCTGTGGAGGGATATTTCCTTCACTTGGGACGACTTGAGGCCTCCCAAGCAATACTCTTTACCCCCTGAATAAACTCCATAGCCATCTGGTCCCAATCAAAAGTCACTCGCCTCAGCTGTCGCAACCAATGTACTCCCAGCACCATGTCCGAGCCTCGGATCGACAACAAGTAAACATCAGTATGCCCAGTGTACCCCTGTATCAGAAGCTCCACCCCCTTCATCACCCCTTCGCACTGCAGTTTACTTCCATCGGCTACCATGACATGGAAGGCCGCGCCTCGATCTATGTCGTACCCTGCTTTTTGAGCCACCGCGGGGTGGATGAAATTGTGAGTGCTCCCGCTGTCTACCAAGATTGTCACCTTCTCCCGAGTCCCGACCTACCCTTCCTGCCATCCGTCGCCTGTATAGAGACCCTGAACTCTGTCAGGTCTAATTCCTCCTCCAGGTCGACCTCGGTCAAATCCTCCACCTCAACCTCGTCACGTAACATAAAGATTTGCACCTTCTAGCATTTGTGCCCCGGTCCGTATTTCTCATCACAGTTAAAGCATAGGCCCTTCTCCTTCCGAGCCTGTAACTCTGGCCATGTCAACCTGGTGACGGTGGGCTGGCCAGTTGCCGGAGTATCCCGTCGTGCTGGAGCTGGAGTAATGGCCGCTCCGGTGGTGGTACGATTCCGCTGTCGACTGAAGCGCTCCTCCTGTATCCTTGCAAGGGTGATGGCGTGACTGAGGCTGCGTGGCATGTACGCATGCACCTCATCCCTCAAGTGGTCGTTCAAGCCGGACACAAAGCAACTCAGTAAGGTTCTTTCTTCCCAAGTGACCCGGTTGGCCAGTCTTTCAAACTCTGTCCTGTACTCCATCACCGTCCCCCGCTGCCGCAACTTCTGCAGAGTGGCCTCCACATCCTCATACTCGAGAGGCCCAAAGCGGGCCGAAAAGGCTTCGACAAACTCCGTCCAAGGGGCATAAACGCGGCCTCGTTGGAACCACTTGGTCCACTGGTAGGCGTCGTCTTCCAGATGGAAGGCCGCCAACTGCACCCACTGATTTTCTGGAATCTCTTGGTAATCGAAGAAGAGCTCCGCTTTTTGTACCCATTCCAAGGCATCGCCCCCGCAAAATTTTGGAAAATTCATGCGGGTGCGTTTAAGTTGCATGTAAGCTCGGTGATTTGCCTGTCCAAATCCTCCTTGGTTTGGGGCGACGACCCTCTGTTGCTCCCCTGGCTGATTGGGAAGACCTGGTGGCGCCGAAAAATACATTCCTGGCTGACCTACAGGTGGGAAGGGTCTCCCCCGCTCGTTACCGTAGCCCATTTGTTGTCCTCCTCCCACGTGAGGGGTCCACTGAGTTCTGTCCTGTCCTTGGTTGCCCGCTCCATACCCAAACGGTGGGCCAAAGGCTGGTGGTAGAGGTAGTATCCCCGCCACCCCGCCGATCGGTGCCCCCGATGCTCCAGTAGGACGAAAACAGCCGGGCTGTTGTTCAGGGGGTCGTCCGTGTGCTCCCGGGTTGTCCGACCCCATTCCAGGCTGGCACATGCTGTCCCGCCCCGGACATGCCGCCGTATGCCTCCAGCGGCCTCCAGCCGCCTGGTCGGCCTCCAAAAGGCTCGCTCCTGCCGCATGTATGCACGCCGGAGTCCCATGTCTCGTCCGAGACTTCATCCATGCCGCGCGGATGCGGTCCCGCGAGCCTAGCGGGATCGGCGGTTATGTTTAGGTTAGACGGAGGTCGGCCCGCTCCTTGGCTTCCTCCGCATGCTAGGGTTCCGCCGTACGATTGCCGCTGAATGCCGCCCTGTTTCGTCGTCGGAAGATGCGCCGGGGGTTGATTGGAGGCTTCCGCCTCCGAGCCCTCGTTGATCGCCGTCTTCCCTTTTTGATTTTGAACTAGAAGATTTTGTAGTTCTTCCATGCGTGCCTCCATGCGTTCTTCGAGATGTTCCGTGTTGTTTTTTATCCGTTCTTCGATGGCGGCGACGGTATCCGTCAATCCGACGTAGTTTTCTTCGAGAGAGGCTAATCGTGCGAGTTCGGCTTCGGATCTGGTGGAAACCATGGTCGCAGGAACGGTGCTCTGATACCAAATGTTATGACGGCTATTGGAGGAGAAGAGAGAAGAGGGAAAATAGAGATAGAAAGGAGATAAATTAGGGTTTGAGAGGAGAAGAGAGAAATACCTTGAGAGTTAATGATCATAATCCCCTCCTCCATACGGGACCTGGGTTATATAGTCGCCCAGGTCCTGAGGCCCCCCCCTCCCCCCCATGGGGCTGAACCATTGGTTCAGCCCCTAAGCCGATTAATTCGACGATTGGGGCTGAACCACCGGTTTAGCCCTCTTGTCGCTTGTACCCTCCTTCATACGCCGGCTATAGTGCTGTTCGGAGAATCGACCCAAGGGGGTCGTAACAATATATATATATATGTATATATATGCATATATATATATGCATATATATATGTATATATATGCACACACACACACACTATTAATAAAGATGTTTGCCCATAAACAATGTTTTTGTGCGAAGGACTTCAATTTTTTTGGTTTCCTGAATTGCCCCCAGTTATCGCAACTTGGGTTGTCTTCGTCCGCACTCCTCTGTTCTCCGATCAAATCTCCTCTTTTCAAGTGGGATCCCACATCCGGCTTGAGATCGAGATTCCTCCTCTTCTTCGTTTTCACTTACCAGGAGGCTAACAACCCTCCCCTCTCTCCCAATCTATCAACCTTTCTGCAATTCTCTCCCAATCGAAGATTAATCCATAGTTGCAAAGAAATTGAGAGCAACCGGCGAATTGTTCTGCATGGTCAAGCAATTTCCTCTTGAACACTCATCCAGGTTTGGATTTTTTCTGTTGTTTTTTTCTTTTTTTGTTTTTTTCTTGGGGTTTAGTGGGATTCTTTGGAATTCTTTGGTTTCTTAGTCAGTAAATTCGTTCTCCTCTGTGTTGCGAGATCAGGTCTCAATGTTTGCGAGATCAGGTCTTTCCCTCTCCTTCTTTTGACTTCCTAAGAGGCTAACTTCTCGCTGAGAAGGTACAACCTTCCCCGCCCTCCTTTCATGGTCGAATCCTCTCCTTCCTCTGGTCTTACTCCTTTCTTTTATTACAGCTTCGTTGATTCATTGATCCTCTTGAAAACCCACTCCTTAGAATGTTCACATCCCCACTCTTTCAATGACCATGGCATCAAGTACCTAGAATGGTCAGGGAGATTGCGAAGAAGACTGAGCTGAAACCTGTTAGTAGGTATTATCCCACTCTTGGCTCTGCCCTAGACGACCACAAAAATGATCAAATTCACACATCTATGATCTTTACCTTGCCAATCTATGAAATTGATTTGTAAAACTTTGTCCATTGCCCTATACAACTTTGTCGATGCTCTTCAACTGGATACAATTGCCTGTATAGCTTTGTCCATTGCCAATCATCAAGTAACATTGACACAAACTATAGTTGATTACTCATTCCCACCGAATACTATTGTCCTTATTATGACAGCATCCCAACAGGAAATAATGAATAATCTGCTTGGTCCATTGCTCTCCTTCTGCTCATTCATTCAGCTAGAGGACTTGGCGCAAGACAGCCCTACCGGGCGATAATGGATGAATCCTAAATGAAGCCATACACGAATCCGGCGACTTGCAATAATAATTACAATTTATACTGATGCAGGATAACCACATTAGTAGAAAACTTCAAAAAATGAAGAGCACATGATGTGGTATTAATGAGAGAGAACACAAATCTTAAGCAAACAAGTAAATGTATACAACACTAGCCACAAGTGGTGTAGAAACAAAACTTACAAAGAGATATAAAGCAAAGTTGAAAAATAATCACTAATTCAACGTGAAATAAAAGACACCCAACTTAGAAACATACACAAGTATGTAGTAGAGGGTTTGGTGGGTTTCCGGCCAACTTCAAGTGGTTTGATAGATGACAAAGAACTGAATGAGGTCCCTCGGGAAGCTCGGTTTTGCAGGAATGAGACTGCTGGAGGGTTTGACAGCTACGGACAGCAGCGGATTGTGTTGAAGGGGATGTTTTTGGGATGCCGGCTGGCTGTGAAACAAATAAACGGGTGCTGTTTTACTTTCAGGAACTGAATCAAAGAATTGAAAGGAGCTTCTTTAAGGTTGCCGACAGTTTTCACACTCTTGGGTAATAATCTGGGCGGTGGGAGGATGCTGGGAGGCTTCAGAGGGGCTGTCAGTTGCTTGGAGGGAAGAAGGGGCCTAGATTATTTGGAGACTGACCAACTTGGTTTGTTGTGGCTGACTGTAAGGAGAGAGTGGGGTTTGGTTGGAGGCTGAAAAGTTGGATCACGTGAGGGGTTAGAGGGGAAAGTGGGGAAATGGGAGATGTGGAGGAAATTTAGGAGATCCTAAATTTTAGGAGAAGTGGGGGATGTGGGGTAGTGGGGTAGTGGAGGAAGTAGTTAAGGTGGTAATGGGGTGCTGGCTGGCCATAGGTGGCCGAAGGTGTTTTTTCGGGGATCACCGGATCACTGAAAATGAATGAAACTTGAAGGGTGGTGGTGGAGGCTTACCGGAAGTGGTCGGGGAGGGTTTCCTGCGATCGCCTGAAAACTGAAAGTGGAGGGAATGAAGGGGTGTTTGTAGTTGGTTTTGGAGGGGGCTTGGAGAGGATTTTGAAGAGTTGTCAGCTGCAGGTTTTGGGAGCCAAAAGGAGGCACCCAGTTGGTTGGGAGGGGAGGGGGGGGGGGGGGGGGGAGGGCTACTGGCTCTTATTAGTTACACATTTATTATGAATTAGGAGGAGATCCTCCATCGACATTGATTACCTGGCGAGTTTCATATTTATTTTCAAATTCATTATTTGTGTACGAATATAGTCTTTATTGCTAGTAATATTTGTCTCTTATTAGTTTTGTCTTAAGTCTTTATTTAGATGCATGTTATTTATTCGCCATGTATTTTAATTTCAGTGCACTCTTAATTTATTTTGCAATCGTCACATAATTACTTAATTTCAGATGTTTGTGCTTAATTGAGGTTAAATGCGCGAATATTTTAAAATTAATATTGTTTAATTAATTGCATATCGAAGGCAATATGCTTTATTAAGTCATTGTACTTGCATCACATTGGGTTAGCCATCATTAGTTTATCGGCTTGCGTGCGTGCATTCATTCAAATCTTTAGTTATGTTGGTCCATAGTTCTATTGGCACTTATCACATAATTGTTTATATTCCTTTAGGGTTAGGGCATCACGCGCCCGTCACCTGTAGATTCATCTCCCGCCAGTTGGTATCAAAGCCCTAAGTTCGGGCTTTATTTTCATACGTAGTGGTAGAATCTATATATTTATTGATGGCTAGTTATTTTCGTCATCCTTTTCCTCTAGTTGAGGATCCCGAGTCTATCTATACCCATCCCTAGAGCCCCTCCGGGGAGATCGTCATACTATTATGATGATTATCCTCGTCCTCGAGCCATCGCTCATAGAGATTGTGTTGACCCTTCGCCACGACTTGATTATAGTAGGAGTGACTATTATGATGATCATCGTCTTGAGGAGAGTCTCGAGTATAAGTTTTGTAGAGTTGCCTCACCGTTTGATTGTTTGTTGAGTCTCGATTCCTTTAGCTATGTTTCATGGACATGAGATATTATCTAGATCGCTTTGAGTTATTTGGTGAGCTTCATGTCGGATTTGTGAAGCTTATGTTGCTAGGTCAAGCGAGAGAGTATTGAGATAACATTGAGAGGACCCTTGTGCGGGATTGTTTTCACCCCATCACCAGTTGGGTGGAGATGAAGTGGAGATTGTGCACATGTATTTGCCGACATTTTATAAGAGTCTCCTCCTCGAGCAAACATTTACCTTTCGGCAAGGATCCAATTTCGTTGTCGAGTATAGGGATTATTTTGACAAGTTAGTGGTGAGGAGCGTCATTTGTGATAAGTCTGTCTCAACAGTTGCTAGATCCAGTTTCAGATTTTGGACTGCAATTTGCGTGCCGCCGAGCAGTCATCAGTTAGATTCCGTCGAGCCGACATTTTAGCCCGCCCTTCATTACAAGCAGCCTTTGGAACCTAGTAGATTTAGCTGAGTATACTTGCACCTTAACCATCCCGCTATGAGTCTACCCTAGCTCGAGGCCATCACCGTGCCCACACTTGTTTTGTCGGACATGATAAATGGGATACCTGATATTGATTTCTCTCACTCATGTGAGACACATTATCCGATGAGTTGTCTGCCACTTGAGCCTGAATCATACTTTATGGTCTCGAAAAAAGTGAACACGAGCGACTCAGTGATCCTATAATGATATGTCCTTCCCAAACCCATGCGTTGACATAGTTACTACCGACTTGTCATTTAATACTCTACCCACCGACCTCGTCATGAGTAGCTATTCTTCCGAGTCTCTTTTTATTCTCCCGAATCTCACTACGAGTGATAGTCAGGAGCTGGTTAGCTACCCTGTTGTGATTATCGCACCCACTAGCGATCATGGGGACGAGCACCACCCATATGACGAGTCCTATAACGAGTACCCCATTGAGCCTCCTAGCGAGTCACCTAACAGTCGACACATCTTAGACTTACACAATGTTGTCGATGTCTCTGACATCCATTTGGGTGTTTGTTGTATTTGCGACGAATTTCTCTATCTACAACCAGGTGAACGTCCCGCCGAGTCATGTTTCCTGAGAGGCATTAAGCACGCTATGAGCTCGCATCTTAGTGCTAATGGCTCATGCAGTTGCTTGAATGTTCGCTACAGACTCGATGAGTATTTCTACACCCACCGAAAGAACCTTCAGATATACCAACCATCTTTAGGGACTTCCACCGTTATGTAGAGTTTGTGTTTAGTGAGTCTGTTAAGTCTGTCATTTATCATTTGCATATGTTGGATGGTTTTCATGTCACACTCCGACGTAAAGTTATATTAAATAATGAATATTTCAAAACATGTGCAAGTAATCACATCAGAGAATGTTCAAGGAAGGTGATTGAGTGATGATTAACACATTTTTTGAGAGGTTCTCATTGGAGTCAACTATGAATCTGAGTGCTAGGTGAATAAGTCCATACACTGCCATGAGAGTGTCTGAGTCATATTTCTTTGAGTTTGATATTTCTGGGAATATGGGCAGTCGTCTTGCATTCAATATAGCGTATTTGATTCTTGATGCATGACCACCTAATTGGGACCTACAACCTTCCCGTTCAGCTTCTACTCCCACCTTTACCATAGCCTTGCCTGCACCTCCAACCTCCATTGCAACCATACCCTACACCCATACGACGTCTCGCTTCATGTATGGGGCCCTTAGCAACTTCGGCGGATGACCTCATTCAATGGACACCAGATTTACCAAAGGCTACAAGATTGAGACGTCAGAGTTCACGACGTTGTTTTCATTCTTGCTTGACCTGCACCAAGAGCTTGACAACCTCCATGTCACGACCCGTCTCGACAAGAGTCAGAGCGCTTCGGGCGGGCCGTGATGCCACAGGCATGGGCGGAAGGAAAACCATGTCTGCTAAGGCGCAATCAGAGATACTAATAAATAGTTTAAAAATAGATACTTTTGAGTAAAAACAGGTTGGTTGTTGCGGAAGCTTTAAATTATGCTAGTTTAAAAACAGGTACACATGTATTTTAGCAGAAAAACTTATGATACAAGTTTTGAAACAGATTTTTTTATGCAGTGATCATCTCAGTTGAATGAACATGCAAACATGTCAAGATCTAGTACATATAATATTTAGCCTAGCAGTTGTCCATGAAACAAGAGAAAATGACTGATCGTAATTACTACATAAAAGAATATCTGACTGTAAAGAAATGAAACAAAAACACAAAACCTGAAGCTTGACGCAGAACGGCCTCGGAGAGCAGGCAGCGCAGGCACGAACACTAAGACAAATCCAAAACAAGAAGAAAAAGCCTCAGAATATTGATAACATTAGCAAGGTAAAAATACAAACTAGCAAGGGAAACAACAATGTATAAGTACCAGTTTTATCAGAAGCAAGGCTAGCATGGCAACAGTAAGCAAGACAAGTAGAAATAATTAGAATTATTAAACTACTCCGAAGCATAACATAGATTCAGTCACGAAATGTCAATAGTTGTAATCATTGAAAGGTGCAAGTGTTTTTATCTGATGCACGAGATTCTAGCAGGAGTCTAATAGCAAGGCTTGTCAAAGTAATTGGGCTTGCTATAACATTATTGGTTCCCGTTACAAGGTAAGCGGAAACTCGATTCAAGGCGTCACATCAATTTAACACTACCTTTCAATGATTGCTTATCACATTAATGAACTGAAGGATTCATGATTCAAAAGGATTCAAATTCAGATTCAAGACTTGTCAGAGATTCAGGAGTAAGGCGTACAAAGATGATCATGTAATAACATAAGTTGTAACAAGTGAAAGTGTGGGTATTTTTGTTTGACGCGCATGATTCATGATTCAGACAGATTCAAGTACAGATTCAGAGGATTCAGAAATTTAATGCTCGCTATGACCGGTCCTTTGTTCCCATTAGGGATTCAAGAGGGAACCCAAGTCAAGGAGATGCGTCAGTTAAACCCTACCTTTCAAGGTTTACTTGTGTTATTAATGAGATTACAAGATTCATAGATTGGTGATTCTAATTGGAACAGACTCACGCTGCTGAAGAACATCAAATCAAGAAATAGACTTTATCCAAGTCTTTCAACCAAACAGGTATAAGAAACAGGATTCGATGACTCAGAGAATTCGAAAGAGAGTTTAAAAACTTGCGGATCCAAGAATTCACGAGTAATACGATTATTATACATCATTTTCTAGGATACCAAGCAATTCATTTAGGTTGATCGATTTCAAGACACGATTATCTTCTAAGTAAACATGTGTACGATCCGAACATGATAGAAAAACACCGATCATATAATTGCTAACCAGATATCATTACTATTATTATCATGACGCTTGTTACACATATTCAAAAATCTAGTATTCCTTGAATTATCCATCAAATAAGGAATTCATTCATCTAGGCGACTAATCAAAATAACATCATTCATGTTCACATTTCAAATTCGTGTTATCCCAGACGCGTGAAACCTCAAACTATTTCCAATTTCATTCAAGCACTCAAAAACTAAACTTATTTGATGAAGCGTGTATTCAAGGGTGAAACATAAAATCATAAGAGCAGGTCATGCTAAATAAAATTCAATGTTTGCAAAAGAGAGGGATCTCTACTTGCCTTAATTAAGCTGAAGCTGGCGGAGGCGGCCAAATAGCGCGAGCAATAATCAGAAATCATATTTTCAAACCTGTTTAAGAACGATGAAATTGACATTGAACAACTCGCTACGCAAACACAAGCATTTCTACGACGCGAAAATTAAACAACGAGGGATCCACAAATTTTACCTCCCTCAAAGATGAGGGGAGAAGAGATACCACGAAGAATCGGGAACTTGGCGGCGTTTATGTTGCGGAAACCCTAATTCGGAGAGGGTTTTGCGTGTTCCCGTCAATTGGAGCGACGAACGGCACCGGGAGCACAAAAACCTAGAAATTAGACGGTTATAAATCAAGCAAAAATCCGAAATAGGAGGGGAAGGAGGAATTTCTTACCAAAATTCACCAAATCCGAGCCCGAGGAGGAGAGGGAAGAAAACCCTAGACATTCCTCATGCAAAATCTTGGCCCAAACGGAGAGGGAGGGGTTGCCGGAGGGAGAGGAGGTGGCTGTCGGCATTAAGGAAGAGAAGAAGGGCTGCTGGAGGGCTGCTGGAGAAGGAGCCGGCCAGGAGGAGGCGGCCATGGCAGGAGGAGGAGGACCTGGGGGCGGCGACCTTAGCAGGGGAGGCAGAAGGGCTTCCTGGAGGAGAGGAGGAAGCTGGACGGAGGAGCTGAGGTTGTCGACTGCTAGAGGAAGCTGGGTCGACGGCCAGAGGAAGAGGGGGAGAAGGAATCGACCATGACAGGAGGGGGAGACGCCGGCTAGGGCGCAGAGCAGGCGACGGGGAAACAATAGGAGGCGGCGCTGGCTTGCGGGAGTCGGCACAGGAGCGGCTACGGGAGACGGAAGAGGAATCGGGAGACGACTTGTCTGCGGGAGCCCTAGACCGAGCGGGAACGAGATTTAATAGAGGGGGCTGCTCGGGATTAATCAGGAGGGGGGCTGCGGATAGCAATTAGGTCTTATTTTATTAATCTTATTATAAATCTTTAAATTAGGGTTGTTACAATCTCCCCTACTTAGGAAGTTTCGTCCCGAAACTTTCTGGGAATTCTCCGAATGGACCTCTCATGGCGAAGATTCAGATGCCATTTAATCCAAACAAGATTCGCAGGCCAAGACAAGGAAGCTAACTATGAGCATGCTGAACAGAAAAGAAAACAAGCGCGGAGACTTATCAAGGTCAAGAGAAAGTTTGCGAATATTTGCTTCGCATATCAGATTCAAGTTCTCGAGAGAATTATTCAAACTTTCATGCATTCAAAACACAATTATCATAAGGATGATTTTTCTTTCGAAGCTTGCGTACTATATACTCTACAATCTTAGCGGGTATGGCCAGATACGAAGGATTAGATTCAGGGAACACGGGAATTGCTTCACATAGCTCGGAACTGAGAGATAAGACTCAAGAATTCGGGAGCGAAAAATCTTTGCACGAAGGGGATAGCTTACTTGCAATGTTGACGCTTAAGAGCTAACCAGAAGGAGATACTAGAGAATCAGATGAGATCGATAAACAAGCAGAACAGGAAGCACTGGTTATGAATATCAGAGATTTGAATCTAGAGATTCCAACACATTTCCTACTGTCAGGTACATAAATTATGTAATAATTACAGCATTTCCATTGGACAACTCTAGGTAATGATCATGCAAGTGCAAAATTGAAATCATGTGCCATGTCAAGCAAGTAGTAAAACCATGCGTGTACAATCATTATTGTTGTTCTTAGCTGGACACTTGTGCAATGCTTATGATATGAATGCAAATGAATGGATACACATGTCATGTTAAGCGCCCATATCACTTAGCATGTCATGCATATTAAGACTCTAATGCCAACGCACTTGAAAATATTAAACTGCCCATAACCATTTAATATTCGCAAGCGGTGTATATTCTAGTGGAATTCATATGCACAAAAATGTTAAGTTTGCCCATAACCCCTTAACATTCGTGTGCATACTACTCATGCTTATGAGTGAGTGTGTGCGTGTTTCAACCGCGAACAACAGATAATGACAAGGTGCGTGAAGAAATGATGTATGCTTAAATATTTATAAAATGAGATTTAAAATATTTGATAATTGCAAAATACTTTATCTTTTGATGTTAAACCTGGCTCTGATACCAACTGTCACGACCCGTCTCGACAAGAGTCAGAGCGCGCTTCGGGCGGGCCGTGATGCCACAGGCATGGGCGGAAGGAAAACCATGTCTGCTAAGGCGCAAACAGAGATACTAATAAATAGTTTAAAAATAGATTCTTTTGAGTAAAACAGGTTGGTTATTGCGGAAGCTTTAAATTATGCTAGTTTAAAAACAGGTGCACATGTATTTTAGCAGAAAAACTTATGATACAAGTTTTGAAACAGATTTTTTTATGCAGTGATCATCTCAGTTGAATGAACATGCAAACATGTCAAGATCTAATACATATAATATTTAGCCTAGCAGTTGTCCATGAAACAAGAGAAAATGGCTGATCGTAATTACTACATAAAAGAATATCTGACTGTAAAGAAATGAAACAAAAACACAAAACCTGAAGCTTGACGCAGAACGGCCTCGGAGAGCAGGCAGCGCAGGCACGAACACTAAGGCAAATCCAAAACAAGAAGAAAAAGCCTCAGAACATTGATAACATTAGCAAGGTAAAAATACAAACTAGCAAGAGAAACAACAATGTATAAGTACCAGTTTTATCAGAAGCAAGGCTAGCAAGGCAACAGTAAGCAAGACAAGTAGAAATAATTAGAATTATTAGACTACTCCGAGGCATAACATAGATTCAGTCACGAAATGTCAATAGTTGTAATCATTGAAAGGTGCAAGTGTTTTTATCTGATGCACGAGATTCTAGCAGGAGTCTAATAGCAAGGCTTGTCAAAGTAATTGGGCTTGCTATAACATTATTGGTTCCCGTTACAAGGTAAGCGGAAACTCGATTCAAGGCGTCACATCAATTTAACACTACCTTTCAATGATTGCTTATCACATTAATGAACTGAATGATTCATGATTCAAAAGGATTCAAATTCAGATTCAAGACTTGTCAGAGATTCAGGAGTAAGGCGTACAAAGATGATCATGTAATAACATAAGTTGTAACAAGTGAAAGTGTGAGTATTTTTGTTTGACGCGCAGGATTCATGATTCAGACAGATTCAAGTACAGATTCAGAGGATTCAGAAATTTAATGCTCGCTATGACCGGTCCTTTGTTCCCATTAGGGATTCAAGAGGGAACCCAAGTCAAGGAGATGCGTCAGTTAAACCCTACCTTTCAAGGTTTACTTGTGTTATTAATGAGATTACAAGATTCATAGATTGGTGATTCTAATTGGAACAGACTCACGCTGAAGAAGAACATCAAATCAAGAAATAGACTTTATCCAAGTCTTTCAACCAAACAGGTATAAGAAACAGGTTTCGATGACTCAGAGAATTCGAAAGAGAGTTTAGAAACTTGCGGATCCAAGAATTCACGAGTAATACGATTATTATACATCATTTTCTAGGATACCAAGCAATTCATTTAGGTTGATCGATTTCAAGACACGATTATTTTCTAAGTAAACATGTGTACGATCCGAACATGATAGAAAAACACCGATCATATAATTGCTAACCAGATATCATTACTATTATTATCATGACGCTTGTTACACATACTCAAAAATCTAGTATTCCTTGAATTATCCATCAAATAAGGAATTCATTCATCTAGGCGACTAATCAAAATAACATCATTCATGTTCACATTTCAAATTCGTGTTATCCCAGACGCGTGAAACCTCAAACTATTTCCAATTTCATTCAAGCACTCAAAAACTAAACTTATTTGATGAAGCGTGTATTCAAGGGTGAAACATAAAATCATAAGAGCAGGTCATGCTAAATAAAATTCAATGTTTGCAAGAGAGAGGGATCTCTACTTGCCTTAATTAAGCTGAAGCTGGCGGAGGCGGCCAAATAGCGCGAGCAATAATCAGAAATCATATTTTCAAACCTGTTTAAGAACGATGAAATTGACATTGAACAACTCGCTACGCAAACACAAGCATTTCTACGACGCGAAAATTAAACAACGAGGGATCCACAAATTTTACCTCCCTCAAAGATGAGGGGAGAAGAGATACCACGAAGAATCGGGAACTTGGCGGCGTTTAGGTTGCGGAAACCCTAATTCGGAGAGGGTTTTGCGTGTTCCCGTCAATTGGAGCGACGAACGGCACCGGGAGCACAAAAACCTAGAAATTAGACGGTTATAAATCAAGCAAAAATCCGAAATAGGAGGGGAAGGAGGAATTTCTTACCAAAATTCACCAAATCCGAGCCCGAGGAGGAGAGGGAAGAAAACCCTAGACATTCCTCATGCAAAATCTTGGCCCAAACGGAGAGGGAGGGGTTGCCGGAGGGAGAGGAGGTGGCTGTCGGCATTAAGGAAGAGAAGAAGGGCTGCTGGAGGGCTGCTGGAGAAGGAGCCGGCCAGGAGGAGGCGGCCATGGCAGGAGGAGGAGGACCTGGGGGCGGCGGCCTTAGCAGGGGAGGCAGAAGGGCTTCCTGGAGGAGAGGAGGAAGCTGGACGGAGGAGCTGAGGTTGTCGACTGCTGGAGGAAGCTGGGTCGACGGCCAGAGGAAGAGGGGGAGAAGGAATCGACCATGACAGGAGGGGGAGACGCCGACTAGGGCGCAGAGCAGGCGACGGGGAAGCAATAGGAGGCGGCGCTGGCTTGCGGGAGTCGGCACAGGAGCGGCTACGAGAGACGGAAGAGCAATCGGGAGACGACTTGTCTGCGGGAGCCCTAAACCGAGCGGGAGCGGGATTTAATAGAGGGGGCTGCTCGGGATTAATCAGGAGGGGGGCTGCGGATAGCAATTAGGTCTTATTTTATTAATCTTATTATAAACCTTTAAATTAGGGTTGTTACACTTCATTCATCGGAGATGAATGCTTCTAAGATGGGGAGATTGATCATACCACGTTGGATGATTTGTCATTATCAATATTTTTGGATCGTCGGACGGACGATCGGAGCCCATGATTGCGACAGTTTGATTTTTCCTATTTTTTAAGTTTTTTTTTTTAAATTTTCGCAGCTCTATTGTGAGAGTTATGTTAAGTTGTCCGATCGGACAATCCGAGCCATCAAATCCGCTTAACCTAGCCCACCTCTATGTATATGTGCCTCTAAGATTTTTAGGGTAATCGAGAGTTCACAGTTTCTATAAAAAACCACTCGTCCCGTGGGTGTCGACTCCCACAACCCTTGGTGCGACGCCAATGTTATCTCCTGCTTCTTCTGCTGGCAAATGCCAGCCTCCTCCGCCTCCAGTAGCCGCTGCTATTCGTTCTCTGCAAGCCCACGCCTGTCCCTTGTATGATTTCTGTAGTCATGCCTCATGTACCTGTCCAGAACGTCGACTGCCACTCTACTAACCACCGACGACCCCATTTTCCACGACTACCTCCATTGTCCTCGCCGGAGCTCTTCGGCAATTCTGGTATCCTCGTCCAACCCCTATCTCTGCCCTGCTCCTCCCGACCCTCACCAAGCCACTCCTTCTACCCTTTTTCCCATCTGATCCCTCCTCAGCCCCAGTTTCTCCAATCCGACACCCCGACTCACCCTTATTGCTCCACATGAATGAAGCAAAAAAGAATTTATGTTCTCTTCCTCTTTCCCTCTTGAGATTATGGTGGCTTTCACCTCTCGAGCATACACAACTTGGGCAGTCGTGGTTTCTGCTCCACGGTATCCCACCACCACTAATTCCATCTCTGTCCACTTCTATAGTAAACTAATGATGCGTACGGCTTAATCCTTAACACCCCTACATATTCTTGCATTTGTTCTTTTATGCTCATTCCTAAGGTGTTCGCCACCCATTAATGCCCTCTTAAAATCTGTTTGCGATGGTGCTGGAGGTGGAAAGTTTTCTATTCCTACTGCTACCACCACTATTTTAGAGGCATTTAGTTTGCCATTGGTGGGAAAGTGCTCATGTTAAAAAGATATTTTCAGGTCTTTTTTGGAAAGCAGTGACCCTCCTACTTTCATAAAAGCTATAAAGAGCTTTCAGCATTTTCATGCTTCTCTTTCCATAGACTGACATCTCCCTTCTCCTCCTACTTTTCCTGCCACTTCTTTTCCTGATAGCTCCAATCCCACCATTGGTTTCCCACCGCTGTTTTCCTGCAGCCACAACCGTTCAAAATAGAGCCTTAGTTGTTTGATAAAGGCTGTTCCCAATCACATCTAAATAGTTTCACCGATGGTTATTCTGATCTATGTTGTCTGGTTGGTTGGGTAAGGTTTGGTGGATGTGTGCGTAACATATGACTTTCATTCATTTGAAGTAGCTGTTCTGTAGTCTTACACAGAATTAGAAAACTCATGGCTTATCTGACCAACATCTGGCTTGGAAATGAGCTTTAATAACTGTCATGCATCAGCAGCCTTAAAACAGTAGTTGGCTCTAGAAATATATGAGATTTAGCCAGAACAGATAACCTTCTAGATGGATATAATACTACCTTGATTATGAATACGATGGAAGATTTTGTGAAGTCATAATTTTTGGCTTGAAATGACTAGTATTTTTCATTATATAATATTAGAATGATAAAATTTGAAAGTAAGGAGCATAAAGTTTATATATTGAGACGGCAAAGTAGAGGAGGGTAAGTTTCTAAAAGGAATAAACAAGTGAGACCCAGCTGCTGTAATAGTATGATGTCAACAACTTCGACATAAACCTGGAAAGCCAGGAAGATAGTTTTCATGCCATGCATGATGTCTATTCTTGTGTTACTAGTATGTATTAAATTTCACTACAATTACAGCAATATATTCATTAATGTCATTTTAATGTCTTTGTAGAAACAGCTTCAAAAAAGGATGATGTTTTATTGTAGTAGTATGTGGTTTTTTATCGTTACATCAAGAATTTTCAATTAAGGTCTGTTCCCAGAACTTATTTTTTGTTTGGAATTTTGGTTCTACAGCTTTATCACTTGTTTAGAACTTCTGTGAAAAATATTCATGGGCTCATTATAAGTGATTTTCTGTGTTATTTGCATAGGGAAATTTTCTTGCTCTTTATAATCCCCTTTTTCTTTCTAGTTCTCCCTTTTATCTTATGCTTTTTCCCCTGCATTAAAAATGTATGGTTTTCTATATAGATTTTTTTAACTGGAATAAAGTCAAGGTACGGTATTGTGATGGCGCATCTTTCGCTGGTGATGTTGATAATGAAGATCAGGTTCTCTTCATATTAGGAATTTTATCTAGATCTGTGGGCCTCTATTTGAATTTCGTTTCCGAACACCAGTTTGCTCTGTACAAAAATACTGAAATTGTATTTCTTTGATAGAGTGAATTGAAACTCTTCTTCAGAGGTCGACGAATCTGGGAAGCAATTATTGATCAACTCCTGTCTGAGGGACTTGTGAAGGCAAAACAGGTCAATCTTTCTTCTAATATTGCATGATTTAAGTGGCACAAGAATAATGCTCGATTATATGGTCAGCTAATTTTTGTTGGAAAAATGCAATTCATTTCTTTAGCAGACCTAGATACATACTGAAATTATTTTGCCCAGAACTCATTGATTCGTGCTTTTTGTTTAGGCTAGTAATGCTTTAGTCATGGTTTGGAACTGAACTTTAATTATCATTTTCTCAGTTAAATGATGTGGAGTTGGAAAGTATATTCCATAGCCTTAATGTGGGTCTAACCTACCTCAAAAAAAAATACAATACATATAAGTTTCAACAATCTTCCTTAAACTAAAGCATATATTATTAGAAGGGAGAAATTGTATTATTCTCCAAAAATAAGGAGCCCTCTCCCATATATAGGAGAGATACATACAAGAGTAGAAAGGTAAAATGCGTAAATCCGTCAATGTGTAACATTAAATGTAAAATATTCTTGTACAACCCTGAATTCGCCGAGTGTTTTTCCGAGACCCAGGAGTCCTTTAGAACATTGTGTGGTAACATGGTCCCAGGCAGGATGAGTAGGGGAAGAGGAGGGCGAGCAGGGAGGGAGCCAGCTTCCTGGCTCGACCCAAAGCCCTTAGGGGGCGAGCCGGGAGGGGCCAGGCCCCTGGCTCGTCCCAGAGCCCTTAGGGGGCGAGCCGGGAGGGGGCCCAGGCCCCTGGCTCGCCCCAGAGCCCTTAGGGGGCGAGCCGGGAGGGGGCCAGGCCCCTGGCTCGCCCCAGAGCCCTTAGGGGGCGAGCCGGGAGGGGGCCAGGCCCCTGGCTCGCCCCAGAGCCCTTAGGGGGCGAGCCGGGAGGGGGCCCAGGCCCCTGGCTCGCCCCAGAGCCCTTAGGGGGCGAGCCGGGAGGGGGCCCAGGCCCCTGGCTCGCCCCAGAGCCCTTTGGGGGCGAGCCGGGAGGGGGCCAGGCCCCTTGCTCGCCCCAGAGCCCTTAGGGGGCGAGCCGGGAGGGGGCCAGGCCCCTGGCTCCCCCCAGAGCCCTTAGGGGGCGAGCCGGGAGGGGGCCAGGCCCCTGGCTCGCCCCTGAGCCCTTAGGGGGCGAGCCGGGAGGGGGCTTAGGCCCCTGGCTCGCCCCAGAGCCCTTAGTGGGCGAGCCGGGAGGGGGCCAGGCCCCTGGCTCGCCCCAGAGCCCTTAGGGGGTGAGCCGGGAGGGGGCCAGGCCCCTGGCTCGCCCCAGAGCCCTTAGGGGGCGAGCCGGGAGGGGGCCCAGGCCCCTGGCTCGCCCCAGAGCCCTTAGGGGGCGAGCCGGGAGGGGGCCAGTCCCCTGGCTCGCCCCAGAGCCCTTAGGGGGCGAGCCGGGAGGGGGCCAGGCCCCTGGCTCGCCCCAGAGCCCTTAGGGGGCGAGCCGGGAGGGGGCCAGGCCCCTGGCTCGCCCCAGAGCCCTTAGGGGGCGAGCCGGGAGGGGGCCAGGCCCTTGGCTCGCCCCAGAGCCCTTAGGGGGCGAGCCGGGAGGGGCCCAGGCCCCTGGCTCGCCCCAGAGCCCTTAGGGGGCGAGCTGGGAGGGGGCCAGGCCACTGGCTCGCCCCAGAGCCCTTAGGGGGCGAGCCGGGAGGGGGCCAGGCCTTTGGCTCGCCCCAGAGCCCTTAGGGGGCGAGCTGGGAGGGGCCCAGGCCCCTGGCTCGCCCCAGAGCCCTTAGGGGGCGAGCCGGGAGGGGGCCCAGGCCCCTGGCTCGCCCCAGAGCCCTTAGGGGGCGAGCCGGGAGGGGGCCCAGGCCCCTGGCTCGCCCCAGAGCCCTTAGGGGGCGAGCCGGGAGGGGGCCAGGCCCCTGGCTCGCCCCAGAGCCCTTAGGGGGCGAGCCGGGAGGGGGCCAGGCCCCTGGCTCGCCCCAGAGCCCTTAGGGGGCGAGCCAGGAGGGGGCCAGGCCCCTGGCTCGCCCCAGAGCCCTTAGGGGGCGAGCCGAGAGGGGGCCAGTCCCCTGGCTCGCCCCAGAGCCTTTAGGGGGCGAGCCGGGAGGGAGCCCAGGCCCCTGGCTCGCCCCAGAGCCCTTACGGGGCGAGCCGGGAGGGGGCCCAGGCCCCTGTCTCGCCCCAGAGCCCTTAGGGGGCGAGCCGGGAGGGGGCCCAGGCCCCCGCCTCGCCCCAGAGCCCTTAGGGGGCGAGCCGGGAGGGGGCTAGGCCCCTGGCTCGCCCCAGAGCCCTTAGGGGGCGAGCCGGGAGGGGGTCAGGCCCCTGGCTCGCCCCATTGCCCTTAGGGGGCGAGCCGGGAGGGGGCCAGGCCCCTGGCTCGCCCCAGAGCCCTTAGGGGGCGAGCAGGGAGGAGGGCCAGCCCCCTGGCTCGGCCCAGCTCCGAAGTAGGAGTTGGTCTGCGTTTAGCATCTCAGAACAGCGGGACTTGGCTATCCGCAGCCACTTCCGGGGGTATGTTGGTATTTTCAGGGACCGGTTTTTGGTTATTTGCAGCCCAACTTCAGAAATCCTATAAATAGGACCAAGGGGGGGGGGGGGCACCATGAAGAGGAGGATTCTAGGCTAGCTCTTTCTCTTTGTCCCTCCCCAAGTCTCTCTAGGGGGTGAGGAGAGCCTCCAGTGGTTCCCAAGCTTAGCAATGGCTTGGGAGGGGAAGTTCCTAAGGGGCTTCCGGGTACGTGGCGGGACTTCCCCGCTAAGCCCTTGGTCTAGTCCATAGTTCCTCAACCTTCAACCTAGAGCTCTCCCTTGGGGGGAGTAAGGGTTGGTCGCCCCTCATCTTGGTGAGGGCCCCGAACTCCACAGAGGCCGAGAAATTGGTTTCAACAATTCTAACACTGCCCCTCAAGTTGGGCTGCTTGTAATGTTGTTCTTGTTCATGCCCAACTTGCTAATAATTTTCCCGAAAGCATTTTCACTCAGACCTTTGGTGAGATCATCAACAAGTTGTCTTTCAGAGGAAACAAACGAAGTACAAATGATTCCGTTCTCAATGTTTTCCTTAATAAAGTGTCGATCAACTTCAATATGTTTAGTTTGATCGTGCTAAACTTGAGTATCAACAATGCTAATTGTGGCCTTATTATCACAAAATATTTTGCGAGACCCCTCCTCACTTTGCCCTATGTCACTCATCAATTAGCGGAGCCATAGTCCTTCACAGATCCCGTGAACATAGCCCGGAGCTCGGCTTTAGCATTAGATCGAGCAATGACTTGTTGCTTCTTGCTCCTCCATGTAACCAGGTTCCCACTAATCATAGTACAGTACCTTGAGGTAGATCGTCTGTCTTCAATAGATCCAACCCAATCTGCATTGGTATATATGTTTATCTTTAACTCTATGTGTGACGTGCACAGTATGCCCCTTCCTGGTGAGCCTTTCAGATATCTCAGGATCCTATGAACTGCATCGAGATGTCTGGTCCATGGAGAGTGCTTGAGTTGGCTCACAACTCCAACAATATATGTAATGTTAGGTCGGTTGTATGACAGGTAGATTAGACACCCCATCAATCTATGATATCCAAAAATATCTTCGATGGTTTCTTTGTCGTCTCTTCCTAGTCTATGGGTTATTTTGATAGTTGTATCAGTAGGTATACACACAATCACTTCAGTTTGTTCAAGGAGGTCAAACACATACTTCCTTTGGGAGATGAAGAACCCATATTTGGATCTTGCCACTTCAATATCTAAGAAATATTTAAGATTCCCAAGGTCTTTAATTTCAAATTCCGCAACTAGTTATTGCTTCAAGGTTTCTCGTTCTTCAGCGTCATCGCATGTAATTACTATGTCATCAACGTATACTATGAGAATAATAACTTTAACTTGTGTTTTACAAATAGAGTATGATCAACATGGTTCTGTTTATAACCAATAGAAACCATAGCCCTGTGAAACCGCCCAAATTAGGCCCGTGATAATTGCTTTAGCCCATAGAGGTCTTTCTTTAACCTGCATACTTTGCCTTCTGATCCTTTATGAACGAAGCCTAGTGGTATGAACATATATATTTCTTCTTCCAAATCACTATGAAGGAAAACAATTTTTTTACATCTAGCTGGTTGAGGTCCCGCCCTTTACAAACTGCACATGATAGGACGACTCTAATTGAGTTTGTCTTAGTAATTGGCACGACTATTTCCTAGTAGTCAATTCCAAGAGTTTGTCCGTACCCTCTGAAAACAAATCTGGCTTTGCACCTTTTCACAATCCCCTGTGAGTTCTGCTTAACAGTGTACACCCATTTACACCCAACCATCTTCTTCCACGTAGGAAGAGGAGCGAGATCCCAAGTAGAGTTCTTCTCCAGTGCCATCATCTCCTTAATCATCGTCTATTTCCATTCATGATGACTAAATGCATCTTGCCAAGATGAGAGAATAGAAAGTGAATCTAGGGAGGACACAAATGCTTTATGTAAAGGGGTGAAGGATTGATATGAAACATAATGAGATATAGGGTGCTACGTACATCATCTTGCCTTTTCTGAGAGAAATAAGACGATCAGCAGACTCTGAACGCAGTTCCGGTGATGGCACTGTTATGGGCTTGGTTCGTTGCCGGATTGTTGGAGGGGGAGATACAAAGGGCAAGCCCTAGAACGGTGGAGGAGGGGATGAGAGAGGAAGAAACCCTAGAGGGTGGAGGAAGGAGAGAAGATCTTAGAGAGAGAGGGAGAGGAATTTAGAGAGATAAAAGAAATTCATATTTCATTTCATAATCCCCAAATACAAGAGAAGGGTCTATTTATAGAACCCCGGGTGGCATACCCGTAAATACATAAAATGCCAACAATATTAAAATACTCAAACATTACTACGAGTCTAATAACTATGACTCAATACACACGACAAGGTAAATAAGATAATTGACGGAGGACCATTACACATAACAGGCACATTAGTCATGAGTTGTGCTTGTGTGTTTGTCCTCCTATTATAAACTTGCAACTGTTTCTGTAGAGGATAACTAGTCTCCTTGGATCATAGGTATCAGTGGGAGGAGTAGGAGGATCATAGGCCGGAGGAATAGGTAGGGGAAGAGCAAGGGAACTTGTTAGAAGTATTAAATTTTTTACTTTGTTTTATCTTATGTAATACCCTCTATTATATGTAGAGGGCTCACTCTTTTCATTAAAAAAGTTATTTTTCCAACATGGTATCAAAGCCCTAGACGCTCGATACCTTCGCTGACTCTCATCCGCCGACTCTCGTTCGCCGACTCTCATCTTCCTCAACACCGATCAACCTTATCCTCCACCCATTCCACCGTAGATCCTTTCCCTTTTCTCTCCTTTCTATTGTAAGTCTTATCGCAGATCCTCTTTTGAACCTGCGCGTAAACCGCCTATTGGGGCTTGGGTCGATTGGCTCCTCCTAATGCCATCTTCTTCCAAAACTGTTCGATTAACGTGTTTTTTTAGAAAAAGTTCAGTTTCTCCCTCCTCTATCCCATACTAGGAGGATCGATCGATTGATTCACGAGATCTCTCTAAATCATCGTTCTAGTGTTCTTCTCCTTCATTGGCTTCCATGCATAAAAAGAGTTCTACCTCCTTATTCAGGAATCTAATGACTTCGAACTATAAGGGTTTAATTCTCTAGGATCCTCGACGGTCCTATTGGTGGTGTACCCAAATTTTTCCGGCAATGAATTTCCAACGATTTTCCGATGGCCCTTTTTGACCTAATCCGAAATTTGTCATATTTTTTTCTCCCCTTATTTCATTATGTCTGATGTGGTTGATTCTCGTGATGGCTCACAACCCGCTGGATCTATCCGGGGTGGGCACGATCATAACACTCCTAAAATTACCACTATTTGTCTTGATAATACAAACTATTTGTCTTGGTCTCAATCTATTGCTCTGGCTCTTAAGAGTTGTCGATTGTTTGGCTACGTGGATGGTACTATTACAGAGCTAACAAAATTTGCCTCTAATTGGGGTCAATGATAAAGAACTTATTGTTGATTAATTCCATGCAAAAAGCTATTGCACATAACTATCTTTTCTTGGATACCACTGCGAACAGATGAGCTGAATCCATATAATTCTAGAAAGGAAACACAACTATGGTATTTCAGTTATGAATGGAGATCTTTCTCCTTTGACATGGTGATATACCATCATCCGCCTATTATTTAGAGTTCACCTAGCTATATCAGGAGTATGACTATTTTGACTCCCTCAGCCTTATTTACTCCATAATGTGGTCATTGTTTGTCCCCGTGAAGATCAGAACAAAGTATTTGAGTTTCTACATGGTTTACACACTCGAGTCCCTTATTTGACAGAGACCTATAGCATTGTCCAACATGAATATGCCAGTCGACAGTCTTGAAGTTCAGAGGTTATCTCTGGCGGTTCTGCATTAGCCGCTTCTCATTATTTTGGATGTACTACTTCTCAAGACTTTAAGCCCATACTACTGGCAAAAACCACATGTTGTGTAACTATTATGGTATGAGTTGACATATTTGTGATATTTGCGTCAAATTGCTTGGGTTCCCCCACCTAGAGGTGGAATAGTACCTCGTGGAGGAAGTAGCCGTGACGGATTAGGCTTTACCTCTCTTCGCTCTGCTCACCTGACCGTGTTCATTGATGACAGTGCTTCTGGTGGCTAGATTTCTGAGCCTCCTTCTCTATCGGGTTTCACCACTGATGAGATAATGACCCTCTGGTGCATGATGCATGAATTATCCTCTGAGCCCAGTTCTGGCCCATCCGCGTCATTTTCCCAGTCAGGTACTCCAAGTACTCATTCTGCCATTGTGCCACATACCACTCATTGGATTATTTATTCTGGGGCCACTAACCATATGACTTGGTCATCGTTAGGTTTTGTTTCATATTTCCATTGCCCGACAAAGACAAGATAAACATTGTTGATGACACTGATTCCTCTATTGCATGGTATACATATAGTCTCTTGTATTGAATTAATGAGCTTTAACATAACCAATGAGTTCTCCGCTTCCCATTGATGCGAACCCGGAGAATCCTGCTTGATGCATAAATAGCCCCATTGACATATCTGAACAGTCACTAACTTTTACATGCAAGATTGACCGACGGAGACCATGATAGATAATTAGTGTCATCCAAACGAATGGTGGTTATTTGAGGTGTGGTATGAATATTCTGATCATGGTTCCCCCGGGTTAAGCCGGTGGGAGGAGGGATACACGAGGAGGGATTGAAGGTAGAGTAGGTTGAGATTCTTCTACTTCCGACATAACCTCAATATAAATGAGTTGCGGGAAGAGAGAAAGAAAAAGTAGACAAGGTGTTTTTAGGCCAAGAAGGAAAACCCTAGATCCGCAACATTAAGGAATAAATGTCATTAGATCAAGACGAGACTAAGAAGGAATGTTGGGGAGCCGAAGATAGATCATTCCTTAAAAAATGGGGGTGAACCATCATTGTAATTGGGCATGTGAGTCACTGACGCACAGTCAAAATCGTCCGACTATGCTGGTTCATCGATGTTCCAAGTCGAACGACGAAAGGAGCTTCTCGGGCGGGTGTGAGGGCAATAGCAGAGGGTCCAAGTCGTGGTAGTGTTCGTTGGAGCAATGGCGGGAATCGGTTGCGGGAGTCGGCTGGACGCAGAATCGTTGGTCACAATTGAGGTAAGCTGGATCAAGTGATCACATGTAGCAGAGTATCCAATAAGCATAACCTTGATAGCACGCGGTTCTAGCTCGCTCTGAGAGCGAGTTGATGTTTGTACATAACAAACATATCGAAAAACATTAGGAGGAACCAAAATGTAAATGTACCTTATAACAGTTTCATGGGTGAGTGAAAATCAAGAATCCGATAGGGAATGTGATTGATAAGATAGGAAGCACACAAAACAACACACCCAATAGGATTTTGGGAGAGCCATCTGAAAAAGGAGTGCTCGAGTAATTTGAAAAAGAGTGCTCGAGTGACCTCTAGAAGGTGGCTATTCTTTCTTTCAGCGACACCGCTTTGGATAGGAGTTTGAGCACATCTGGTCTAATGGAAGATACCATGAGAATCAAGGTAACTTGTAAACTCACATTTAGGTACACGCCCTGTTGTTGTTGTAACACCACAACCTAGTTTTACCATAAATCAGCAGTCCGTCCGGGTCCCGTGATAAGAAGTAAACTTAATAACAGTATTTAAATTGATATGTAACAGGTAAATATGAAAGTACTAAAAGGAGACTTACATCGGAAGTAGAAAAATGCAGCTAAGGGTAAATGTGTACCTCATCAATTTTGAATTCACAGATCCACTAGAATGAATAACAAGAACCAAACATTTGAATTTCTGAAATACTATATAATGTCTGATACAAAGATAATCTTAAACATTTAGATTACACAATATTGATAAAAGGAAAATGAAACAATACTGAAATGAAAGAAAAGTGAAGGAATACAACTGAACAAGAAACAAACTATAAATATTGAGATCCGCAAACTCTTATCCTAGGTACAACACCCCACCTGTGCCCCCTGTAATAATAAGCCCAAAAATCGGTCAACCCAACTGGAGAGTAAAAAAAACCATTTCTCCTATTGTCACTAAAATATTTGAAGTTACATGTGTGCATGTTTTTTAAAATAATATTTTATACTGGGAAAAATATTCTACAATACTATGCATGTTTTTCTATCAAAATACTGTAAACTTAAATGTCAGTTCTAGTTTAATCATGTCATGCATTTTCATTCAAGTTCCGAAAATATTTAAATATAGAGATTTCCTAAATTTCAACATATACTTGATTTCTATTTGTCTTATGATTGTCCTTCTTCATATTCTAGGTGGAGTAGCTTCTTATGCACATTCTAACAACTCGAGTCCAACTAATGAACGCATGGGTTCTAGTGTCTCACGTACACAGACTCGCATCTACTAATATTCTAAATGGAGAACCGTCTCCCTAAACTTGAGGCTCATACGGTCTACTACGCCCTATGAGTAAGATAATGCGCCTCTATCTATCACTAGAGAAAGTCTCAATCGTGCCTCCTAATTGTTTTTCATTAACTGTTGGATTTCATAATTATTCATCTGAATATCGTGAGTCGTATTTCACGCTAAAGAACCACCTCGTATACTTATTCTGGTGGTTAGTATTATTTGCACGTACAAAGGAATACATGGTTACATGTACTGTACAAATTCACGATTTTCATACGAGTTCAATATTTCTTATCATGTTATACATTAAAGTCTAGATGTATGCGATCTCATAATATTACAAATATTTTCTTACTATATGAGAAACAATTTGTGCATTTAACTATGTTTTATGTCTAGCAAAAAAGAATAGAATTTCTTATAGCGGTGTTACGACGTTCGTACATAAGACGCGTCGACATAACTGTCTAGGTCACTTCGAGAAGCACGTCGGAAATGCTTCTGATTTAACAAGAGTTCTCTAACCCGAATTCCCCTCGCGGAACCTAAAAGGGGAAATATGTTAGACATTAAGTCAAAACTCCCCAAAATTCCAAGGATACCATATTATGATGCGGGGAAAGGACTTACCACTCCTCTAACAATAGAGGATTATAATTTCTGAAAATAACTGAGGCCTCGCCTAAATCGGAAGTTGTCGGCCAATCACGTCTGTGCAAATCCGATGGAGGGATCGACCTTAATTGGAATGACGTGAAACGGTTAGAGGGTTCCTCGCTCGTTTTCTTTGAACTTAAGGAAAGAGGAAAATATAAGAGCCTTAATATCTGAAATTGAAATGAAAACAAATGGGGAGAAACCAGAGATCCATCCGAAGAAGGGTTCTTGGCCGCTACCTGGAAGACACGGAGGTTGGGAAAGAAAGAGGGGCTCCAGTCGGTAGTCCAGAGTACAAAAAGATAAGGGCAATCACACTCCCTAGGTCGTCGACGGTTGTTGGTGAGGGAGGAAGGTAGGGTTGCAGCGTCTAAAGTTGTTGACAGAGTGATGGATTGATCCCGTGCCTCCTGGCGTCGACGAACTGGGACGACGAAACTCCTGGCACCTTCGGCTGAAGGAAACGATGAGAGGGAAGCCGTAAATCATTCTTATTTGAGTCATGCGGGAGAGGTAAGGAAGGAAATAGGCGAGAATAAGGCTGTTGGTTACCAGAAAAGCCGCAAATGTGAGGGGGTGCGTGCGGTAACCGCTCGAGGCCTGGCTCAAAGCATTAAGGGGGGATTAGAATTTTCAAGATAATTACAATTATGCCATTGATCTTTACCAACCTTATTATTTCGAGCATAAACACTCCAGCTAACCTCTAAATCACGCCATAAAATTTATATTAACTTCATTTAAATTTACTAAATATTGCGTAACAACTAATCTCAATATTTCGTACCTCGACATGGCATTTGTTCGATCAATTCTGCTCGTGGTCGAACCCTGCAATTTAAATTTATTTCCGCATCAATTTACAGATGTTACAGTTGCTTCGAAGGGTCTTGATGTTAGCACTAACTTATGTTAGAATTAGTCGATGGGAACTTTGAAAGCAATTAATCACCTCACATTTTGCCTTCGACACATAGACCCAAGTAGTCCTTCTATAGTAATCTATGAAAGTCACAAACCAACGGTGCCTCTAGAGGGACAAGATGTCACTAGGTTCCCAAATATCACAATGAATAACTTGAAATGGAAAAACATTTCTAACCTTAATAATTGGATAAGTGGAGCAAATATGTTTAGCTTTCTCACAGTAGTCATACACAAAACCTTGTAAATTAGAATGTTGAAATAAAGTTGGATAAAGCTTCCGCAAAATAGTAAAAGGAATATGTCAAAGACGTCTACTTTCCCTATTTGCTTCAATGGTCATTGTGTTCTCATAGACAATACTCCTGATGGTAGAATCCAAGTAGTACAAACCATCCACCACCTTATCATATCCAATCGTCCTCCCACTTTTAGTTATGAAGGAGACAATAAGTGGGAGAAAGGTTACTTTGCAATTTAATTCACGAGTAAGAGAATTGATAGATATTAAATTGCTGGTAAAGGTAGGGACATGAAGGGCGGATGTAAGATTAAAAGTGGGAGTACATGCGATGGATCCCTTTCGTTTAACACGGAGAAGGGCCATCATCTATTACGACACTTACAAAGCTAAGGCTTGGGTGATAATTGGAAAACCAAGTAGAAATACTCGTCATACGAGAAGAAGTGCCGGAATCAATAATCCATGAAATGAGTGTGGGATATGAGGAGATACTTGATCGGGCAAGACGAGAGGAAGCATGTGAAGAGGAACCTGAGGAGCCATGAATGTGATCCATACGAGCCATGAGTTGTTGGACATATGCAACAAGGGAGTCGATGGTAAGACCACCAACATAATCAGGGACATGGGCTTGCTGATGATTATGATCATAATCACGACCTCGACCATGGATACCACATCCATGTTTAGCACTTCCATTTAGCTTCCAACATATTTTCTGAAGATGTCGTGGTTATCAACTGTAATTAAAGACACAAATAGATTAAACTTTTTGAATTGTTGTTTGCTTCAAACTAGCCATAATAATTAATGGTCACTAAGGTAGAGTGTTCTGCAGAGGGAGTAGAGACAAGTAACATAGTCCGCCATCAAATCTCTTCCCGATCAACATTGTGAAAGGACTCCCGAACAATAAGGAATGACACACGACTCAGAAGAGATGAGCGAAGCGGGTAATAAACATCCTATAGCCCTGCGAGAAAATCTATAATCATATCCTTATAAACCATGGCTTTGTACTCCTCCTGCCATCAACAAACATTGGTTAATAGGATTGGTAGTGATCAAGGGAGATTCTCACCGTTTTATATTACTTGCGCCCGGAACTCTTGATGTGCATCACTTTCCTTTCTTTAAGACTCTCCTGGGCCAATCAACAGTTTAAGTGGAGCCAAGAGTGCGATGAGGCATTCTTTGCCCTAAAACGATAGCTGATGGGAGCTCCTTTGTTGTAAAGCCTGTGAGAAGGGGAAGATCTGCTTTTGTATCTGGGGGTAGGAGCTGAGGCAGTGAGATCAGTGTTGGTTCGAGAAGGAGCGAAGCATATGCCAATATACTACGTAACCTGAGTTTTGAAGAACATCGAAACTAGGCATCCTATTCTGGAGAAGCTTGATCACACCTTAATCGTGTCGGCCCAAAAGCTTATGCCTTATTTCCAGGCCCACTATATCAAGGTGGTGACAAATCACCCACTCCGCAATATTCTAGAAGGAACAAAGCATTCTGGGAGGTTGGCGAAGTGGTCGGTGGAACTCGAAGAGTTTGACATAGCTTATGTTCCTCGGATGTCGATTAAAGCGCAAGTGGTGACATATTTTCTGGCTGATTTCACAATTACCCTGGAAGAAGGGGGGACATAATGTGATAAGACATGTCGTTGATGGGGTTGATGGGGCCTCGGGGAAGAAATCCGTCGGAGTTGGGATAATTCTAGTTAAGCCCAAACGATGCCAAGATCAAGCACTCGATGGAATTGCACTTTGAAGTTTCCAACAATCAGGCTGAGTACGAGGCTCTGATGGCTGGGTTACGTATGGAGAAAGAGCTCGGGGTGCAAGACACTTAAGCTCATATCGACCCTCCGATGATCTTCTCCCGAATTCATCGAGAATTTGAGGTTCGAGAACCCAAATTGCAGTTGTACCTTACAAAGGTAAAGTGACTGATCGGGCCATTCTGATCATTCAACATTCAACAGGTGTCGAGGAGTGAAAATGGTGCAGTTGATGTACTTGCGAAGTACGGCCCAAGGATTGTAGGAACATTGATTGAACTCTTTCAGTCATTTATCGAGGAAGGAGAGTTGATGGAGATTGACCAGAAGCCTTCCTAGATTGACCCGTTTGTAGATTGTTTGACTACCGGGAAGCACCCAGAAGCGGTGGAAGACAAGAGACGGTTCCGATTCAAATTGGCTCACTATCTGCTCCAGATCGAGACCTGTATCAGAAGACTCTCTTTGGATTGTTCGCAAGGTGCGTGTCGGAAGTCGAGGTACCACAACTCTTAGAAGAAATCCATTCAGGGAGTGAGATTGGTACTCCGGAAGCCGAACATTGGAGAAGAGGCTACTGAGCCAGGGATAATTCTGGTTGACCACCCGGAAAGATGCAGAAGAGTTCTCCCGAAGGTGCCCAAAATGCCAACTCTATGCACCTCTTCAACTATAGTCGACACAACTCCTATGGTCCATCACGACCCCTTGACCGTTTGCCATATGGGGAATGGATGTACTCAGACCATTCCCACAGGCCATTGGGCAACATATGTTTATTATGGTAATGGTCGATTATTTCTCTAAGTGGATTGAGGTGAAAGCGCTTCTAAGACAACGACCCAGATCATAATGAACTTCATTTCGAGGGAAATTGCATGTAGATACTAAGTGCCTTTTGCCATCATAACCGACAACGATCCTCAATTTGTGAGTCCTGAGTTGGTGGAGCTTTGCGTACAAATAGGGATGGATCTGTGATTCACCTATGTTCATCACCCGCGGAGCAACGAGTGGGTTGAGGTGGCTAACAAGTTGATCTTGAACGTATTGAAGAAGAAGATAAAAAACTTGAAGGGCTGTTTAATGGAATAACTTCCTTCTATTCTCTGGGCTTTGAGAATTACTTCGAACTCGATCACTATGAAAGCCTCTTTCAAATTATCACACAGATCCGAAGTACTGATCCCAATGGAGTTTGTGTTAAGGAGCCCCCATGTTGTGGCGGCCAGAGAAGGAGAAGAGAAGTGACGACTGGAGAATGAGGCGGCATGGAGGATTTCCGTGGACCTCGTTGAAGAACTCAGGGACCTTGCCACAATCAAACAAGAAGAAATCAAATGGAGGATGACAAGACACTTCGACAAATACGACAGGATCAATCAATTCCAAAAAGGAGACCTCTGTTGGAACATGAGTTCCACATCTCTTGGTTTGAGAATAACAAATCCTAACTTGTATTTGATCTACCTTGCTGTGTTTATTGTGTGCAGGTCCTACAGGTAAAATAAAGAGAAGATTAGTGGAACGTAATCAGGTCACTCAACTGGAGACATGGCCAGAATTGTTACCTACCGCATGACGATGGAGGTACTGCCGACGGTAGCCTTCATTGCAGAACAACCACCTGGCAATGAGCAATTCAAATGAACTTGGCGGGAAAAGGAGAGCTGATTATAGAATGCTTGACCGTGCGGCGATAACGCTATCGCTCGGCGGTAACATTATGGCAACCCCGTCAATCACACAATGATTGGGGAGGTAAATGAAGAAGGAGATCTCATTTTGGCGCGCTGAAAATATCACACTATCGCGGGGCGGTAGGTCTTATCACGCACTATAACTATTACCTAAGATGACTGTCTCGGCCTCAAAATTGAAGAGCAAAGGAAGCAGGAAATTGAAAACTGCGCGCTATCGCTACGCTATAGCTGCTACCACCCCGCGGTAGCTCCGTGCACATGAACATCTCTATTTAAACAACCCGAAGTTTACTTCCTCTAAGGCGTTTTTCACAAAATTTTGAGGGGCTATTCACCATAGTTGTCCAGAGGGATTGGATATGTCATTCTCACTCATTCAAGAGAAATTTCATCATGGGAGATCAAAAGTTTATTATGGAAGAAGATTGAAGGCCGCTACCAAACGATGATCAAAGGTGACTTCTCTCAACATTCATTTGGAGTCTTCATGCCGCAATAAACTCATACCAAGCGGAGAGTTCCAAGGATCTGAGGACATCAAAGAGGAAGCATCCCAAGGCACAAAGATCGAACATTTGCAAGATAAACAACATCAACATCAAGGGTTCCTTTAAATGGGAGTTTTTCTCATTATTGTATTTTCTTCTTTTTGTTTTTGTTTTTGTTACATCTTTGTTGTACGTTGTGAAATTCACCCTTGTGTTGGCGACTAGGTCCGTGTGAGGCTTAGGGAGAGAATTCGCCCGTGTGTTGGCGACTAGGTTCGTGCGTGGCTTAGGGGGAATTCTTCTCTTGTGTTAGACGACTAGATTGTGGTTTAGGTCTAGGGGCGGTTTGAGGCCTATCTAGGTAGAGATAGGCTAAGACCAATCAGTTCGAGGTGCGAGTCGGTATAGAAAACCAAGAGAGTAAAAATCATCGCCTTGATCAGCGATAGAAGATCTCTATCATTGTAATCATTTATCTTAAAGAATTATATTGAAAGGTTTTTCCTTTTACATGCTTGTTGAATCAAACTTTTATGTGAAAGAAAAATATATTATGTTTCGTGGTCGCATGATTATATTAATTTAATCAAAAGTTTATCTAAATGTCAAACTCCTCTCATCATTGTTTTGAAAGCAATATAATCATGACTATCTCTTTTTCTTTATAAAGGTGTTATTACTACATTTCAAGATTAATCATTCTAAGTATTTCATTAAGTAAAAAATGTTTAAAAAGAATTTTTAAAATCCCTTACTCGTTCGCCCTCTCTAAGGGCGCTTCTCGATCCAACAACCTCGTCCTGAAAAAATTAGACGCTGCTGGAAGATCAGTCGCCGTCGGGAAACTCAACCCAAACTAGGAAGAATCTTTCCTGATTCGGGAAGCACTTCAAAGTGGTTGCTACCGCCTATCGACATACGAAGGTGAAGACCTCGCTAACTGATGAATAGAAAATATTGCATATTTTTAATATAATTTCTAGCCTAATTTGGGTATTTTTGTACATGCAATAGGTAAATTATTGAAATAATAGCTTGTTTTATCTTGTTTGTAAATATATGTAAATATTATAAGTATAAATAAATATTGATATATTTTTAATAATAATAAGTATATATATATAATAATATGTAATAATAATAAGTATATATATAATAATATGTAATAATAATAAGTATATATTAAATAAAAACTATATAATAAGTATGTAAATATTTATGTAAGTAATTTTGTAAAAATATTTATGTAAATGTATATTTTAAGTATTTAAAAATATATGTAAATACTTATAAAAACTATAATATATTTATATATTAAGTTAATAAAATTTTGTATTTTAATTAAGTTTTTCTATAATTAAGATAATATGTATTAAAACTGTAAATGATTATAATATAAATAAACTGTTTGCTCCTTGAACAGAGAAGCACATTCGGTGGAGTGGTTTGGGTTTGGTTAACTTCGGCAAGTGGCCTGGGATCGAAACCAGGGCAACGCAATTTTGCGCGAATTTAATCCGCCCTGCCGCCCGCGCCCTGCCCGCTGCTGCCCGCGCCCGTGCCCGCTGCCGCCCGCGCCGTGCCCGCTCCGCCCTGCTGCCCGCGCCCGCCAGCTGTCTCGCCAGAAGCTTTCTTTCCAGCCAGCTGCTCCTCCAGCTCTCCAATTCCAGCTGCCCTTCCAGCCAGCTGCTTCCCACCAACCAAGCTTTTTTATTTTTGTTATTGGCACCCCACTTCTTGCCTATAAATAAGAGGGGTTGGCCATAGGTTTTAGGGTTCACAAATTCTAACTAGTTTAGGGGATTTGTGTTCCACCTTTTTGTTTATTTTCTCTTTCCTTTTGTTTTTTTCCTCTCTTTGTTATCCTTTGTCTCTCTTTGTTATGTAGTGTAATATTTTGGCTTAATAAAATAGATATGTGTTTTTGTAATTGTTCATCAAGTTCTTCCTTTTTTGTTCTTAAAATTTTTGTTCTTATTTTTGTTTTTGTTTTTGTTATTGTTCTTATTTTTGTTCATATCAAGCTCTCCCTTTTTTTTGTTGTTGTTTTAGTTTTAGTCTAATTTTTGTTCTTCTCTTGTTTTGTTTAGATTTCCTTTTTTGTTTTATTTTTTTTGTTGTTGTTCTTCTTTTTGTTCTTATTTTAGTTTAGTTTAGTTTTATGTTTTGATATGTGTTAATTTTGTTTTATTTTGTTTTTGCTTTGCTTATGTGTTAATATTTTGTTTTGTTTTTGTTTTTGTTTTTGTTTTATCCTTATGTTATGTGTTTATTTTGTTTTTGTTTTCTTATAGTTTTTCTCAAGGTTTTCCAACCCCTTCTCCTTAAGAGAAGGGGTTGAATTTTTGTAATCTCTTTCATGTCTTTTATTTTTTATTTTTTTATTTCATGTAGAGTGTGTGTGTGTATGAGTATAGTTTTAATGTTTTTAGCTTTCTTTTAATTTTAGTAGATTTCATTTAGTGTATGTGTGTGTATGAGAGTAGTTTTACTATTTTGTATTTTTCTTTTAATTTTAGTTGATTTTATATAGTGTGTGTGTGTGTGTGTGTATGAGTATAGATTTTGTTTTCTTTAACTTAGATTTCATTTCAAGTAAGGGTGTGTGTGTGTAGGTGGATAAATTTTGCGTTTTTTTGTAATTCAATAGCTTTCATTTCCGTCTTTCATTTCTGTCACGCATTTATTTCCCGTCTACCCATTTGGGTAGGACTTGCTCACGCATTTACTTCCTCTCTACCCGTTCGGGTAGAGATTGCATTTCTTTAATTTCTGTCATTTAATTTCAGTAATTTAAATTCCCGTAGAGTGCGTGAGTTTTTCATTTAGTGCTTCCTTTTTCTTTTTATCGCTTTTCTTGGTTTTTGCTAAACGCACACCAAGCCCGCGATTGTTATCATTTTTGTTTTCAAATTAATGCACTTATCATCTTTTTAATATCCGATAAAACAATAGCCGTAGCTCGAAGTAACAATACTCGACGGGACCCAGGACTAAATACGACCTTGATATGATTTTTCTAAATCGTATATACTACACGCGATAGGTGCGCTTACCTCCTACGCCGTTTATTTTATCTATCACTAACCTGTGGAGCGGTGACGATCTAAGGAGGTATTATCCATGAAACCTTGCCTTTAGGGCGTCTGAAGTAATAACCACTTTGTAATATGTATCCCGTTTATCATTTGAAGACTAATTTGATTTATCTAATCTTGGCGGGTTTTTTTCTGTCTGCTGAATTGTTCTCTCTCATGAAAATGACAATAAACAGATACCTCCCGATTTGGTGAGACGTCAATTAACTACCGGGTGACATGCCTCTAAATTCAAGACTCTGTGTTGATAACTGAGATTAGCTCTCTCTTTGCATGTTGGTTGTCTATCCCCGCGTGGCAACACAACATCTCCAAAAAATCCAGATAATTCTCCTTTGGAGTCTCGCCTAGGACGGCTGACCCTTCAATCGTTCTTCTCGCAACTGTTTAACCATGCGAATAGTCGACATCCCAGGGTGCATGTTTCTAAATCGAAGTCTTTGCATTGACGACCTAGATCAGCTCCCCCTGCACGTTGGTTACCTACCTCTTGGATGCTCATACCTTTCTAAGCATTGCCGGTTTGCTTGGAGTCGGGACAAGAGAACCTCCTCATGAGCTATGCCGAGCTGAAGTCATCTAAACTCAAAATACAACTTGCACAAATTACAACTTGCTAGTAATCCACCTGGCTAGGGTCCCCGCGGACATGCGGCAGTCGGGAGTGTAATGGTACTAAGTCTGACCTGGGATTGCATCACGATGATCAACTCGCTAGTAATTCACCTTGACAGGGGCCCCACGGACATGCGACAGTCGTGGGTGTGATGGTACCAAGTTCGGTCTGGGATTGCATTGCGATGATTAGCTCGCCTGTAGCTCACCTCACTAGGGGCCCCGAGGACATGCGGCAGCCGGAGTGTGATGGTACTAAGTCTGGTTTTGGGACTGCGTTGCGATGATCAACTCACCTGTAACTAACCTCTACACGGGCCCCACGTACATGCAACAAAGTTTGATGATACTAAGTCCGGTCTAGGACTGCATCACAATGATCAACTTGCTAGTGATCCGCCTCGCCAAGGGCCCCGTGGACATGCGACAGTTGGGACTGTGTTGATCCTAATCCAGTCGAGCACAATGATGCCAGTGTTAGTTCGCTAGGGTCCATGCCCATTGGTTGAAACACTTAGTGAATTTCAAAACATTTTCCCCTCTACGTTGGACCTCGACATCGAGCTCACCTCTTAACGAACTTGTGAGTTTAAGAGCCTACTGACCTTGGCAGTGAACTCACCTCTTAATGAACCTGTGAGCCTAAGGACTTACTGACCTCGACAACGAGCTCACCTCTTTGTGACTTTTTTGTGCCCTTGCTTACTTGCTTGTCTCTTGTACCTCCATTGGGGAACATATTCATTCATGGTCTTATTGATTGGCCATCCATTAAGTCGTAGTAATTGTCATAGCACACACGATTTTTGCGCAATCGAAAACAACTAAAAATACCAAAAAAATTGCGGAAATAAAATAAAGTTTACGAAAAATAAATGTGAGTCAAATTTTAGTCAACTGATCCGCATGGTGCATCACTTCGGTACCTAGTCTCCATGGGTTCGACTACGTGGGAGACCGAGCGATCCTGAAAAAGTCTGTCCAAATCTTCAATGACTTCAAATGGGTTTTGAACTTTTGATGCCTTCCAATGAGCTTCTTGCACATAAATATAAAAATTACGGGTGTGGCGACCATTATGGACTGTCCTGATCTTTCGATCATAATGATGACTACACGTACATAAATAAAATGCAGGGAATTACATAAAAACATCTCGTAGTCAATCTCAATGTTATTGAAGGCTCCGATTGTCTAAATGATAATTCAAGCTATCTCCTGGGAGTATAGACCCTTATGGGCCTCAACGGATGATGATCGGCTCTCCTGAGTGATCCCCATCTGCATATCTTGGCATTTGCTTATTTAGTCAAACATCTTAAGACTATTTTTCTTATTTTAAGTGTTTCTCCTTATGTATCTTATATTTTTATTTCACACTATTTTGCCAGATCAAAGTTGTCCTTTGCTCCACTCAGGCTCTGTTTAGTTGGGATGTTGCTGATGGAAAGTTGCTGATAGAAAAATTGTTGATTCTGGAAAACAGAGTTTTGTTTAAAAAATGTTTGGGTGAAATGGAGGGTGTAAAACAGAGTTTTGAATAAGTTGTTTGAGCCAAATTTTTTTCCCACAAAATATAAGAAAAGAAAATATATTTTCCATAATATAATATCAAACACAAAAAATAATGTTTACTTGAACCAGTTACCCCCGATATCTCGGTCTACGATCTAGATTCATACAACTGATCTGCTATACTATCACGAAGCGTGATCATCTCCTCTACACCACCTGCAGTGTCAGAGCATGTATCTTGTCGCTCTTGTGTGGCCACTCCATCAACTCGACCCCCCTGCTCGCACTCGCTAAAATCAAAATCCACATGCGAAGGGTGCCGACGAATGAAATTATGTAAAGTCATCGTGGCCATCACAATATCTGCCTGTTTATCAAAGCGATAGCTTGGCATGCCCCGCAGTATGACCCACTTCTTCCAAACGCCGAACGATCGTTCTATCACACTTCTAAGCGATGAATGCGCCTGATTGAACATCTCGCCGTCCTTCAGCTCGACGACCACCACGAGCAAAGTCTGGCAGATGATACCTTGTATCTTGATATGGTTTCAAATATCATTTTTGTAGAGGATAGCCAGAATCAACCAAATAATATTTTCCTGAAGAATATAAAAAAATGTTTAACAACCAAATATATTTAAAGTAATAAATTGATGAAATGAATTCTTATTATTTACCTTGAGATGGATGAGAGAACTTATAATGAGGATCAGTTATGACATAATTGAATATGCGATTATAGTGCGCAGATCTCTCCCAACCCGCCATAACCAAAGTGAAGCATATGTTGAAATCACAAGTCGCCATGACATTTTTGTGTCGGTTTGCCCTTTCTCCCAATATACGGAACTTGACTTCCTACTGGTATGCACGCGTCAACATGTGTTCCATCTATTGCCCCAACGCAATCTTAAAAAAAGACATATAACGTCTGTCATACATAATCTCCGTCGGAGTGCAGCTGAAAGACCTATCTGACGGCTGAATCACTTCCTCGGCTAACCGTAACAAAGCGCGAACACCTCGAGCAAAAAATCTGCTAGTTGTCTCTGTTGAGTGCTGAAATCGCTCGCGTGTATTTCTCATTGATTCATTATGCGACAATATGTAGACTGTCAATGCTAGGACTTCTCTGGATGTAGTCCTTCTTGTTCCCTTGAAACCACACTTCTCTTTCAATGAATGCAATAGATCCATAAAAAATTCTTGACTCATCATGAATGAGTCATGAAATCTCACTTGAGTACCACGAAGTAGCTCTCCAACCCATTTATCACCTGTTTGCTTTGAAGTCATGGATGGAACTGGATGGTTTAACAACGAGGTGTGTCCGGAGATAAAACATACTGGTGCTACCACATTTTGATGATGAGCGATAGCATAATTTCTTCTAATGATCTTGTGCTCTGCTCTGGTATTCTCCGATTCATCACTAGGCATTTTCTGTTAAAAAATGCAATACCAAGAATTATAACATCATAAATATGTGAATGCAAGTAAAAATCTCATAATGTCCATAGTGTCCACATCAAGTAATTAACATAATGCAAGTAATTATCATTATCACCGCAAAAACAAAAAAACATAAATGTGTCCACATCATAATAACAAAATATAACATCCATAGTTCATAAACATCCCTTAATGCAAGTAAAAATGATGTCTCCTACTACGCCCCATGAGTATAGCGGTTCTTCAGCCACTTTATGTTCATGCCTTCCGGAAGACGCATGAAAGTCTCTCTATGTTTTGTTTCCATCAAATATGTGATGACAAAATCATAGAAGTCTTCATCAGACTGCACTTTTGAGTACGTGCCTAATTTTTCTAGTGCCTTTCCAATAGTAAAAGAACAAAATGAACTCTTGGGTGGATCCTGGATGCATCGACTTATGACCTTCGAGGACTCGGCCAAATCTTCTAACACCGAGCTAGCAGATTTCTTTTTCCCTTTCTTTCTCTTTCTGCTTGTTTCTGATATATTTGTGGTCTCAGCTGGATGAAGAACTTCGCTAACCTCAATGTCTTCATGTTCATCCTCTGACATTGCTCTTTCATCGATAGACTCCGTAGCAAGATAAACACACACAACACACATATAAACACACACACACACACATAAACACACACATAAACATACACACACACGCACATAAACACGCACACACACACACACTGTTACCGAATAGATAGGGAGAGAGAGGAATCCGGCAAGGGGAATGGCCGGCGGTGGTGAGCGAGACGAAAGAGGAGGGATAAATAGGAACTTAGGGAGCAACCCTAAAATCTTGCATACATTCAAACATCCCTTACAAACTCCTACCCCTCCCTTTTATATAGATGGGTGAGGGCACACAATTTAAGACATTACATTTAATAATCATAATATCTAATTAATATTAATTAAAAACTATTTAATTAATACTAATTAAATAATTAGCACACTTAGTTCACTTAAATAAAATAATAATAATCATGGCGGCTTCCATGCACGAGCTCTAGATAGTTGCGGCGGCGTCCATAAGCCTACGTCGGTGATTTCCATGCGGGGGGTCCACGTGAGCGAAAGTGTATGCGTAACACTACACCGCCCTTGAAAATCGACCTTGTCCTCAAGGTCGAGTGTTATGCTTTTATCGGGATCTTTAAAGATGTTGACGAGAAAGGAGATGTGCATTGCTAGTGGCGGGGGCAAGTGCCTTGAGGAGGAAGAACGAAGAGGTGTTAACAAAAAGGAAATATTGCAGCTGAAATTGTGTTAGGGTGGTGCGGCTAGAAGAAAGGGAGACGACAAGAGTGGGTGGGATTATGAGGGTGAAAGTGGGTGTTGGCTGGGTGTGGAAAGGGGGGCGGCAGCTAGTAGAGAAAAAAGTGGTTGTGCTTTTGTTTGGAAGAGGGCAATTAAAGAAAGGACAAAAAAATGATGTGACAAGACAATGAAGGAAAAACAAAGTAGGTGAGGGTGTTGGAAGCTAGTGGGAGGCTCATGGAAGAGAGATGAGAACTGATGTACGATATGATGGGGCTGCAGGAGGGAGGAACAATGTGGAGGTGTTGGCGTAGGTTCATTTGTGGGTCCGGGAACAGTGATGATGGCGTGGATGGAGAGACAAAAGGATATGAAGGAGGCTGCTTTGTGTGGGGCCCGGGAAAAGTGAGGATAGTATGGGAAAAATGACATGCTGGACTGCTGGAAGGAGCCCAGCGGGCGCGTGGCTCGATGGCTGGGGATAACGCGCCGATGCCTGGATTGGTTGGCGGGATGGTGGGAGAGACGAGGCAATCTGCAACAATGTGTGAGGCTGGCGTGCACTGCTGGATGGAAAGGAGCGGCGAGGCAGTTCCTGGATCGGGGCCGCTGACTGGCGAGTCTAGGGCGAGGGCGATGGGGAACGCTGAAACCGTGGGAAGAGGCTTGGTTGCAGTTTGCTCGGAGGCGCTGGCAGGGGAAGCTGGGACGGGCTGCTTGATGATGACGACGCTGGAAAGGGAAGGTGGGGCGGCCTGCTCGACGCTGGAGGGGGACTGTGGGGCTGGCTGCTCGACGCTGGGAGGGAAAAAAGGGGCCGGCTGCTCGACGTTGGGGGCTGGCTGCTCGTTGTTGGGGGCTGGCTGCTCGACGCAGGACGAGAATGATGGGGTAGTCTGTTTGACGCCGGGTGGCGGAAACGATGTGGGAGGTGCGGCGGCTGCTGCTGCTGGACGCAGGAGGTGCGGCGGCGGCGGCTGTGGCTCGTCGCTGGAAGGGGGCTGCGGGGCTAGCTGCTCGCTGGTGGAAGGGGAGGGTGAGGCAGTCTTTTCGACGCTGGCAGGGGAGGACATGTCCTCCTGAGGTTCCCATGCGTGCTGCAAGGGCAGAGGGCAGAGACCTCCTGTGGCGGTCGAAGATGTTGATCCTGTTGAGGGTGCGGGTGCTTGCGGGGTCCTAAGGGCGTCGAGGCGGCGGAGAATGAGCGCCTGATTGGCGAGGGCGGCGTTGACGAAGGACTGCAGGCTCGCGAGCGCGGCCTCGTGTCCGTCGAGCCGGGCGCGGATGTAATCTTTAGGGTTGGCGGTGTGGAGACGCGTGTTCGTAGCCATGGCAGGAGAGCCGAGAGCCGGCGACGCTACGACGGGCGGAGCGACAGGTCGGACCATTGTTACCGAATAGATAGGGAGAGAGAGGAATCCGGCAAGGGGAAGGGCCGGCGGTGGTGAGCGAGACGAAAGAGGAGGGATAAAGAGGAACTTAGGGAGCAACCCTAAAATCTTGCATACATTCAAGCATCCCTTACAAACTCCTACCCTTCCCTCTTATATAGATGGGGGAGGGCACACAATTTAAGACATTACATTTAATAATCATAATATCTAATTAATATTAATTAAAAACTATTTAATTAATACTAATTAAATAATTAGCACACTTAGTTCACTTAAATAAAATAATAATAATCATGGCGGCTTCCATGCACGAGCTCCAGATAGTTGCGGCGGCGTCCATAAGCCTACGCCGGTGATTTCCATGCGGGGGGTCCATGTGAGCGAAAGTGTATGCGTAACACACACACATAAACACACATACACACATACACACACACAACTACAATAAACATATACACTTCAATCACAAACATGGTTAAACACAAACACACACAAACACGTAACAATCACATACACACATATACACAAACACACACATACACAAACACACACACAACTACAATAAACACATGCACTCAAACATGGTTAAACACATAACAACCATCATAAACACAAACACAAAATACAAACACATAACAATCATCACACATGGTTAAGTACATAACAATCATCTAATACACACACAACTACACATACACAAAAACACACACACACACACACACACTCACACTCACACACCCGGCCATCAATAAACACATATACACTTCAACTGCACATACACTTCAACTACACATACACTTCAATCCATAACCCACACACGCATGCAAACATCAAGCCTGGACAAAAATAGGGATTACCGGACGTAGAGGGAGAAACGGGAGGGGAAATCACCCAGAAATTTGATCCAGGTGCGTCGCCTTCGATGTCGAAGAAGATCGCCGTCGCCGTCGGAGGAGAGGAGAAGATCGCCTGGGAAATCGGCGGAGGAGTCAACATGATTGGCGGAGGAGTCGAAGAAGATCACCGTCGGTGTCGATGGCGGAGGACAGGAGAAAATCACCGTCGAGGGCTAGTGTATCGGGAGGAGGAACGTTGCGTAGCAAGGGAGATCGGGAAGGCGAGTTGTGGCGGAACCGGAGATAAAAGCCGCGGTTGGGATATAGGTCAAAACAGCGGATATTAAGAAACGTCGGTCTTGCCAAAAGCCCAACCAAACTCTGCTTATACGCAAAGCGCCGTTTTGGCTGAGCCGCACCGCAGGCCATAAGCCCAACCAAACGCATACTCACTTGATTGTCACTTCTCAGTGATTTCCTTTTTTCTCCAACTTTCTTATCGTCTTTTCATATATCTTGTCATTGTGCTAATATACTTTTATGGTATGCAGGCTTTTCTGACAGGATGCTCTGCTGGTGGTCTTGCTACTTTCATACATTGTGATAATTTTCGTGACCGTTTGCCACTGAACACCAAAGTCAAATGCCTTGCAGATGCTGGATTTTTCCTTGATGAGTAAGGTTTAACGTTAGCTGATTATTTTTGGCTATTTTCCTCCTCATGGTCGCTCCATTGTTACTTTTTAATCTCATTGATATTCAGAAATTTCTACTTATTTTGAGTTGTCTGCATTCTCTTCTGTATCCCATTTTTTTCCAGAAAGGATATATCTGGACACAAAACCATACGCTCTTTTTATGATGATGTAGTCCAACTTCAGGTTTCTCCACCTTTTATGCTCGATATAATACCCATAATAAATGCAATTGTCCTCAATTCCTCCCATGACAATTTTTCCTCAGGGCATTACAAAAAGTTTGTCAAATGACTGCATTACGGTGATGGAGCATTCCCAGGCATACCTTGCTTATTTGTTTATACCGTTAGCTAATTCTTGAATTGTCTTTTTGCTTGTTATGATAATGAAAACTGTCTTATCCGGTGGGTTCTTACATTGCAGTGCTTCTTTCCTCATGAGCTTATCAAAAGAATAAATACGCCACTGTTTATTCTCAATCCAGCTTATGATTTTTGGCAGGTAACAAGTTTCATGTCCTGATAATTGATACTCCTTTTTTATCTGGGACATTTGATTCCTGGAATAGAGATTCCTCATTATGATTTTCTATCCTTTCAGATTGAACATGTATTGGTACCTCCAGAATCTGATCCTGCAGGTCAATGGAGGAGATGCAAGATGAATATTCACCACTGTAACTCCAACCAGATTGAAACTTTGCAAGGTCTTATTCTTGGAACACACATATAATACAAGATAAATAATTGAGTGCTTTTGGCTTTAGTATTTAAACTCATTCATGTTTTTCCTACAGGCTTTAGGAAAAGCTTGCTTAATGCATTAAGGAAATTCCAACAAAATAGCAAGGGAGGCATGTTTATCAATTCCTGCTTTGTACACTGCCAAACGATGAGTAATATGACATGGCACTCAACTACATCTCCAAGAATAAATAATAAGGTAGAGATTTTTTTTGTCAGCTTATCATATATCATTAGATATGCTTTCAGTGATGTAAAAAAATTGATACTGTTTATAAAATACTCATTTTTGAATCATAAGTATGATGCTTACCTACATGGGTAGTAAAATATTTTTCTTGTTTGTTCGAGTTAGATGTAAAAGTGAATATAAGATTATCTTGATTAAATGTGATTTCGAAGAGAGATAGAAATACTACAATGAGAAGTTATAAAAATAAAATTTAAGGAAGAAAGTATTATAATAGAGCGTTATCAAAAGAGTTATATTTTAAGTTTGATCAATAAAAGTGTACGAAGAATTATCTTTGAAGAAGGTACATATAAGTAAGACTTTATCTTTTGATGAGATCCCCATTGAGATTTGGAAGACTATTGGTATATTACAATGCTTTTGGGGACAAATCTTATCAATAAAAATTTGGAGACTTAATAATGTCGAATGACTGGAGAAAAAGTTTTTTTTTTCCCGATATTTAAGAACAAAGAAGATGTTCAATAATATTACGTTCATTATAGATGTATCAAACCTACGAGTCAGCCAAGAATCTATAAGAAAGAGTTTTACTTGCATGCTAGAAAGATTGTTATAGGTCAGCACGATTCATTATCCATTATTTTTATGTATTTTAATTAATGCCATGATCATGTCGTTGCTTAGAGGTTGTTATGCATGTTGCATCTTTTATTTCCATGTAAGGATATTTAGTAATTAATCAGAGTGTGCGGTTCCTGTAAGTCTTTTTAAGGGCCACTTAGGGCTATTGAATGGAATGCTAAAAGTTTCTCTTCCTCTCCTTGAATTCCCCTCTTCTCTCCCCCTGTATGTTTAATGATAACTAATCCTCACATCTAGGGCATCATGAGGTTGAGCTCGGCCCTCTTCGGCCCTCTTCTTTGTATCCCGACATCCCCCCTGCCTCTCCACCTCCGGCCACCTATCCGGCAAGCTTCCGGTTATGGAAGGCCCATAGCAACTTGGTATAAGGGCTATCTTTCCTCCACCTTCCTCCAGTGACACGTCAACTCTCTCCCACTGCCCAACCGATCTACCTTTCTCAGCGCAAGACAAACTGCTATGGAGGGGCCAAAGGTCCCTTCTGCACGGCAAACAAGTCGATCTTGGGTGGTCTTAAGAGGTCAGGCACCTCTATGAACCCTAATCGCATGACTGAGCCATGAACGTCTCCATCTCAAGTCCTCTGAACCGATGTGCCATTCTGCAGCTTAGACGAGCAACTTCTTGACCTCTCATTCACACACGACAATCGCCCATCGCGGAAGCTGTGATCCTCTCCCAGCTGTACGAGCGTTCCTCTCCAGTGTACGCTCGCTATCGAGTCTCCATTAAAGCAGTTTTTTGAGTCCCCCCGCCACTCTTCTTCGAGCCCAGCACACGGTTACAAATGTTACGCATTCTCACTTTCTGCGAGTCTAACACAGTTCTTATCTTCTAGCATAGCGCCAACTAATTTTTCTTCATAATTATCAGAATAAAAGCGAGATTACAGTTTTTTATATATTGATAATGGAAACATAACATCCAAATACATCCATCACATGAGTAGAGTACAAAAGGATTGTATAAAAAGAGCCTCATTAGGATTTGAAATACAGATATCATAGAAAGATAGGTTTATCATAGCCTCAGGGTCCATAATTATATACATTTTGAAAACTTAACTATGTACAAACTCCGAGGTACTGAACTGTACATAGACATGTATACATAACCCTGTGTGTGACAACAACTAAAATACTAAAAGAAACTATCCACCACATACACTCTAACATTAAAATAATTGAAAGTTCCCATGGGTACAGCTCGTCTCTTTGTATTACTTTTTATGCTCCTCAAGTGCCTCAAAGAAAATTAACAATATCTTTATCGATAACCCACACCTCTGCTCTCGTAGCTGCTTCCATCCTCAAACGTCCTACTAGTAACCTCCTCATCTTCTGTATCCTAAAAATAGTTGGATAGTATTTGTTGGGAAAAACCTCTTGATTTGATATATCAGATTAAAACGAGTGCCTTATTACATACATAGAAAAATTTCTTATACTCGTACATAGACAGAAATAACAGAAGTTATGATAGCTGAAAAAGACTGTAAAAATGTCAAACTGAAGGCTACGTACGTCGAGAATTATTCGACGTACGTCGAGAAGCCATGAAAGTTTACGTTGAATAATAATAAGAAAAATGTGCAGAAGAAATCACAACTCAGTATACAGAAGAAGTCAGCTTACACCGATTTCAATGTAAGAAGAAATCGACGCACGTCGAGATTCGAGAAGTGATCAGCTTACGTCGAAATCTCCCTTCTCAACAATTCGACGTATGACGACGAGTATTCAACGCATAAGCAACAAAACGACGCATTTTCCCCAGTCTTTTGCTATTAATTCCCAAACAAATTATGGCTGCGATTGAAGAAGAAATCTAGCAGTTGGTGCTCTTCATATAGAATGAGATTATGATAAAACAGAAACGCAAAAGCAGCGTGACAATTCAGATGGTCTCCTACAAATAGAAATGTTTTAAACCGGAAAAGTGAGATTAATTCAGCGAATAGATTCAAACTGAATCTTTCTGAAAGATCGTCTTCTTCATCTTCTCTTCCTCTCAAGAAAGACTCATCTTCTCTCAAGTCAAAAAAAAAATCTCTTCCTCTTCTCTCAATGGAAAAGGCTATTCTACAAGCCTTAAAGAAAGAAGGAGAAGAAAAGAAGATCTGCCTAACTTGTTCTTGTCTTCTGCTCACTCCAGAAGTTCTCTACCAGAACCCTATCCGATAAGGTCTTCTCTCTCTGATCTCAGGCTCTCCTTCTCTCAGGGGCTCTTCATATTCTTCCTCATGATTCCTCATAAGATAGGACTCATTTTCTCCCTATTGAATCCAGTCGTCAACATAGAAGAATTGCCAATAGTTGCTTCTACAACAATTCAAAAAGTGTTTTTAGAATCTCTCTTACAAAGATTCAGATTTGGTTCTAAGAGTCTTCTTATCAAAATACTCAGATTGGTCCTAAGAATCCACTTATCAAAGGATTCAGGTGGTTGTGTGAATCACCTTATCAAAAGATTCATTATATTGATTCTAAGTGTCTCCTTATCAAAAGACTCAGTGTATTAGTTCTGAGAGTCTCTTTATCAAAAGACTCAACACACATTAGTGGAATACCTACCAATGTGTAGAAGAGAGGACGTACCCAAAATTTTGGGGAACCTCTATAAAAATTCTCGTGTCTTTTAGTTGCATAACTCTTTATAATTTTCTTTAATTGTTTTAATTTCTTCTGTTGTGCTTAAATAGTTAACTGTGGCTTGTACTGTGATTTTTTTTAACTCTATTCACCCATCTCTAGAGTTATTCTCAATACCTTAACTCCACTTTCAATTAGTATTAAAGCGAGATTAATCATTAAAAGGCTAACACCTTGATTAATCAAGATCCAATGATTTTAGAATTACTTGTCAGATCAATACCACAATCATAAGTTCTACACGGTTCAGAGAATATGCAACTACAAGGCCTCCTATGCGTAATCTAGATAATTTCTCATTATGGAAATCTGGAATTAAATTATATATGAATTCAATTGATGAAAATATTTTGATTCTGTGATTGTAGGTCCAATAACTCCTACCTGCACAGATGATAAGGGGCTTCCTGTCCCCAAACCTAAGTCTGACTGGACTGAAGTTGAAAAGAGGGCTAGATCCAGTGATGTAAAAACCATGAATATCTTAGTCTTTACTGTAACTAATGAGATTTTTCAAAAGGTAGCTAACTGTCAATCAACAAAGAAGATCTAGGAGTCACTCACCAAAATTGTTGAAGACAGTTCAGATGAAAAAAAGGATAAGAGATCACTCTTGATCTCTCAATATGAAAATTTTAAAAAGAGCCAAGAGGAATCTGTGGCTGATATGTATTAAAGATTTAACCTAATAGTCAGTAAACTCAGAGGGTTGGATAATAAAATCTCAATAACTAAGATCAATGACAAACTACTAATGTGCTTCCCAAGCTCATGAGATTCTAGAATTTGGGTCATCAGAGAGGCTAGATGCAACAAGGAGATCTTTATAAATGCTCTACTTGGAAAGCTCAAATCATATGAGACGTTGTTAAAGATTACTGAAAATGAGGCAAAGGAGAAAACTTCACCCTCTTCAAAGGAGAAATCCATTGCTCTCAAGGCCTCTGACGATGAAGGATCAGTTAATGATGATGAGCTGATGAGTCTTCTAGCCAGAAGATTCAAAAAGTGGATTAAACCTGAAGACTTTAGAAGAAACAGAATTGACACCAAGCCAAGGTATGAGAAAACTGCTTCTAAAGAAATTATTTGCTTCTCTTGTAAGAAATCAGGACACATTGCTCTAGAGTGTCTTGAAGAGAACAAGGATAGTCCAGAAGAAAAGCAAGGATCATAAGAAGCATTATCATCAAATAAGGAAGGGCAAAAAGAAAGACAAAAGCTTTATAGCTGGTACATGGAGTGAGACTCATAATGACATTAGCTCCAGCTCAAATGATGAAGAAAACAAAGCTGAAGAAAAATGTCTTAAGATATTCGATCTTGCTGATTAGGAAGATGAGGTAACTTACTTTAATAATTTTTATTTCACCTCTGATGAATTCAAAACTTCTTTTAAGGAATTCTGTCAAGATCAACTTGAAGCAGAAAAACAAATTAAAGTCCTTAGAGAAGAAATTTCTTTACTAAAAAAAATTAATTGAAGAAAACTCAGTAGTTGTTAATTATGAATTAAGAGTTGAAAATGGAAAGCTCTGAGAAGAGAGAGACTCTCAGAAGCTAGATAATGTAAAGTTAAAAGATCAAGTAGTAAAGGCTAAAGCATTTGAGAATTCTATCAAGATCAAGTTAAAATGAATGTGGTTATGCCTTTCCTTCGCTAGGCGCGCGCCTATGCCTTGAGCCTAGGCTCCAAAACCCCTTTGCACCTTGGTGCGCCTTGCTCATTCAACAACTAAGATGAGTGGAGATAAAAGTCTGCTGGAAAATTTCAAATCTAAGCTTGGTCTTAAGGCGATGTTTGGTGAATCCAGCTTGGACAAACCCTAGGACATGGGGTGATTCATGCCGGTGCTATCGAGAGAATGTCTTCCATGTCCTACAAAATCAACATAGGATTCTGGCTTGATTGTGGATCATTCGCACACTGCACAGAGAAATATAAACAGATCATCGAGCTTCTAAAAAGCAACCATCTAGAGGAGCTGGTCTTCTCGATTAACAAGCTCATAGGGAAGAGGTAACCCAGTTTTATAGAAGCGTGGTATCAAAAAATGGATCAACCATCAAAGCTATGATATACAATAAGAAAATCATCCTTGATGCGTCAATAATTTCCCAGACATTTGATTTCCTAGAGTATAGTAGTAATACCGAGGTTACCGAAGAAGAGATGGACAAAGTCCTAATCAAAATTGGTTGTTGTGGGAAGAAGGCTCAGGGCATAGTAAAGTCGGATCTATCCGAAGAATTTGGTTTTCTTGCTGATATTGTTGGGAAGGTAATTATGTGTAAAATGGTTATCCATAATGTTATCACTGAAGAACAGTAGAAACTGATGGTGGTCATTGTTTTCAAGAAAGACTTTGACTGGGGAAAAGTCTTAATAATTGCCTAATAAAGAAAATTGGATCATTCATTATTCATTTTTGGAGAATACTAGTATCATTCTGTCCCAATCATTTTCGTGTCTATGCACCTCCAGTGGTATAGATTTGCCGGAACAAAAATGTCCATCATCTTTCATCTCAATCACAATCTTTAGAAAATACAGCTCATAATGCCTCTCCGTATGTTACACCCTCTACTTCTGTTCTTTGTCTAAATTCACTCCAACCATGCAGAATGATAAGTCTAACCCTGGTGGAAATAATCTCTTACTGGAGGAAGTACTAAACAGGATAAATAATCTGTTTGAGTTTGTTGAAGTTAAATTCAAAGATCTTCAACATCAAATTGATGAATTGTAAATCTCCGTCCAGACTCCTGTCTTTAAGGAGTTCTTGAATTCATTAATTACTGAAATCAAGAAGGGGGAGAAGGATCATGAGTCTGAGGGCAATATCTTGGGGAAGAAAATAGTTGTCTCTGAAAGCACTGACCTGTCCAGGGGGAGGAAATCTTCAAGAAGAGATACATATAAAGGAAAAGAGAAAGATACAGGCAAGAAAGAAAGCTGTTCCAGGAAGAAGAGGCCTTCTCGCAGGGGAAAAACTAACTAAGAAGGAAAGAGAATTCCTGAAGAAAGCTTTTGGACTCAGGGGGAGTCATATATTATTTTTGAGACATTATAATTTTATTTTTAATCTCTTTTAAGGTCAATTTCTTGTCTTGATCTGAACTGAGCATTATTGGCATTAGTAGTATATTGCCTATGCAGCACATGTTCTGATATATCCTGCTATGCTATATCTCTCTTTATGCTATTATATATCATGTTATTCTAATTTGGATGCCTGGAGTATTTTTCTTTTGTCAGAATAGTGATCTAATCCTTTTTGAAACAGAAGTCACCATATTAGAACGTGGTTTTCTAAAAATACTCTTTAGTTAGTTGCTCTCCGATTACAATCATTGAAGAATGGTGCTCCTGTGAGCTTTCAGAGTACAAGAAATTTTGAAAGGAAATTGTGCCTAAGAAGATTCTGATAAAGCTGAATGAATGAAGTTTCTATTCTCTTTTATGCTCTGTATATTCCTTTTATGAAAATTTATTTTCTTCAATGTAAAATCACTCATTACTCTATAAAATCTGTTGTACCAAATAGAGGAAGATTGTTGAGAAAAATCTCTTGATTTGATATATCTGATTAAAATGTGTGATTTAGGAACTGTCTTATTACATGTTTAGAAAGGATTCTTATACTAGTATAAAGACAGAAATAACAAGAGTTATGATAGCTGAAAAATGCTAAGTAAAAACGTCGAACTGAAGGCTACGTACGTCGAGAATTATTCGACGTACTTCGTGAAGCCATGGAAGTTTACGCAATAAGTAAAACGTGCAGAAGAAATCACAACTCAGTATACAGAAGAAGTCATCTTTCATCGATTTCTATGTAAGAAGAAATCGACGTACCTCGAGAAGTGGTCAATAGTTTTTCAGCTTACGTCGAAATCTCTCTTCTCAACAATTCGACGTACGACGACAAGTATTCGACGCATAAGCAACAGAACGTCGAATTTTTTCCAGTCTTCTGCTATTAATTCCCGAATAAATTATGGCCGTGATTGAAGAAGAAATCTAGCCGTTGACGCTCCTCATATGAAATGAGATTATGTTAAATAGAAACGTAAAAGGAAAGTGACAATTCAGATGGTCTCTAATAAATAAAAATATTTTAAACCGGAAAAGTGAGATCAATTCAGCCCATAAATTCAAACTGAATCTTTCTGAAAGATCGTCTCCTTCATCTTCTTTTCTTCTCAAGAAAGACTCATCTTTTCTCTAAGTAAAAAAATCTCCTTCTCTTCTCTCGGTGGAAAAGGCTATTCTACAGGCCTTAAAGAAAGAAGGAGAAAAAAGATGATCTTCCTATCCTATTCCCGTCTTCTTGCTCACTCCAGAAGTTCTCTCTCTGCTCCCTAGCCGACAAGATCTCCTTTCTCTGATCTCATGTTCTCCTTCTCTCAGGGGTTCTTCATATTCTTCCTCAGGATTCCTTACAAGATAGGACTCATCTTCTCTTTATTGAATATAGTCTTGACAACATAGAGGAATTGCCAAATGCTGCTTCTACAACAATCTAGAAAAAAAGTTTTTAGAATCTCTCTTACAAAGATTCAGATTTGATTTTAAGAGTCTCCTTATCAAAAGACTCAAATTGGTCCTAAGAATTCCTTTATCAAAGGATTCAGTTGGTTGTGTGAATCATCTTATCAAAAGATTCATTATATTGGTTCTAAGAGTCTTTTTATCAAAAGACTCAGTGTATTGGTTCTGAGAGTCCTCTTATTAAAAGACTCAGTATATTGGTTCTAAGAGTATCCTTATCAAAAGTCTTAACACAGATTAGTGAAATGTCTATCAAGGAGTAGAAGAGAGGACGTACCCAAAATTTTGGGGAACCTCTATAAAGATTCTTGTGTCTTCTGGTTGCATAGCTCTATATAGTTTTCTTTAATTGTTTTAATTTCTTCTGCTGTGCTTAAATAGTTGGCTGTAGCCTGTACTGTGATTAATTGTAGTGATTTTTTTAAAACTCTATTCACCCCCTCTAGAGTATTTCTTAACACCTTACTCGCACTTTCAGTGTTTATTCAGTCACATTCGCTATGTGAATTCCCACTTCTTTAAATGCTTACAAGCAAGCAAGGATTACTAGCTGAATGTTACATAAGTAATTCAAAGAATCTTAAGATAAAATCACAAATGAAAATGTTTGTTGGAGAAGACCCATAAATAGTTTATTCATATGCATTCTACTTATCCCATGTATAAATGACCCATTGGGTCCATTCTTCTCTTTGGCTCCTTTAGTCCCACATCTTAGATTCATTCTTAGCTTCTTCTCATTCGCTCTATATAAGGAGCATCTTATACACGTGTTTAAAGTAATTTTAATTCAAGGAGAATAATTTATTTTTGCCTCCTTTTTATTCTCTAAATTCTCATTTCGTACATGGTATCAGAGGTAATACGAATCCTGAAGTTTTTTTTCGATTGAGCGCACGCTCTCGTAATTGGCTTGAGCCTGTGCTCGACATTCCCTCTTAAGCTCGCGTGCTCTATTCCTCTAAGCCCGTGTACTCGCACCTCTGAGATCTCCTCGTGGTTTGTGTGGTTCTTCCGCTGCTTCTTGCCCATTTTATAAGCTCCTTTTGCTGCCTGCTGGGTCTAGCCACAACTCCTGCAAGTCCGCAAAGCTCCCGTCACTATGAGAACTCCCAACGTTGAGTCTGCCGCTTCACTTGATTGCCGGCCCTTATGCTCGCACTTCCTGCTCGTGTGGTCTCTTGCCGCATCTTCCTTAAAGTTGAGCCTTGCGGCTATCTCCCGTGCGGTTATCTCCCGTGCGGTTTCTTGCTTTGAGCCTGCTGAGACCGCTCCTTCTGAGTGTTCTCCGCTCCCGCTCAGTCCGCCAAGCTCACCGCTTACCTTCAAAGATCGCGCCCTGTGTGCTCGCCGAGATCGCGCCCTGAGTGCTCGCCGAGACCGCGCCCTGCCTGCTCATACCGTGTCGTGTGTGTTTGCCGAGACCGCGCCCTGCTACTGAGTCCGTGCCCTGTGTGCTCATTAAGACTTCCTCTGTGTGAGACCGCTCCTTTGCTGAGACCACAGACCCTGTGGGTTGTTGTGGTTTCTTCTGTGTTATTCTCACTCTTATTTTGTCACGACGGTCTTCCCTCCCTACCGATGGGCACAAATGCTGCACCAACTACCTCGACACTTTCGGCTCTGGCTCAAGCTCCTCTCCCTGATGCTCGGGATGTTCTCCGAATCACTCCTATCTCTCTCACCGGGAAGAAGAATTTTGTGGAATGGGTGCACTCGGTCTGCCGCGTCTTCCAAACCAAGGGTCTTCTTCATCATTCCACTCGGGATAATCCTGTCGAGCCCATCGAGCAGTGTCTTCGGGACGATGAAAGAGTTCAATCTTGGAACTTGAACTCCATGGATAGTGAACCATATCAGATGACTATGTATCACACCACCTCCAAAGCAATGTGGGATGAGCTCCACTCCCTCTACTCTAGGAAAGATAGCCTCCAACACTTATTTGATATTTTTATGTCTCTTCATAATACTGACCTGGGCGCAGATGACGACCTCACATCCTTTGTTGCTCAATCCAAGACTCTTGTCGTGGCCTGGATTCAGCACTTGCCCCCCATGCCAGATCATGTCGCTCAACGGGCTCAGAAAGAAGCTATCGGCATTGCATTAATGATCCACACCTCTACTGTGTTCGGACACATCCTTTCCTCTCCTACCATTCCTTATTGTCCAATGTTTGTTTCATGTTGTTGTAGGTGACACCCCCCCCCCCCCCCCCCCCTGAACGCTCGGTGTCCTCCCCTCCGGTTCACCTCCACCGTGGTTGATACGCACGTGTCATGTCACATATTTTAATATATAGATAGAGTGCGTATTGTAAGGCAAGCGTACCTATCATTTGTAGTATTTGATTTGCTATATCAAGCTCGTATTCCACAGGGCCTTCGTAAATACTTTACTTCACTTCTCATTCTATTATCACATCGAGTTTAAGGATTTGATTGTCCTAAACTAAGATAGTTTTGATGCAATGATAGATCCGTTGTGGAGAATCCTTAGAGTTTAGCAAATAGTGGCTTTGTTTTGTGAAAAGTAAGTATTTTCGTAATATAATAAAGTATATATATCTTTGTTTAAAAATAAAGGTTAAGTATTTTCGTAATATAATAAAGTATATATATCTTTGTTTAAAAATAAAGGTTTATCCCTCTTTTTCATACTGTCACTAGATCGCTGGGGTTCCACACCACTCCGATTTCCTTGGGCGGGACAACCAAAGCACTGATTTTAGATTGCCCTACCTGAGATTTAAACTATGAGTAGATGATCTAAAGATAGCTTTTTTGCACAGTGAACCCCATCACTAGGTTTTGCAACGTCCTAAACAGAAGAGTAAAATTTCATATTCTTTTGGGAAATTAATCTACCATTTTTATCCAAAGTGTGTTAACATATAATAACAATACCCAAAATCATATGGCCTGAGTTACTAGTAACTAGTATGAATTCAATATTCTAGAACTACCGATTTATTATGTTATAAGCTTGGATAAATCTTAGGAAGTAAGAAAATCGGAGAAGATTTAAGGTTATAATAAATAAAGTAAAATATATATCATTCAACCACTCAAAAGTATATGATTACATAAACAAACACACACAAGATACATATGAAGAGGGATGAGGAAGAAAGAAGAATAAAAATATAGGAAACCTACTAAAGAAGCCTCCTTTCTCCATGGATTTTTCTCCTTCTCCCCTTCTCTTCATAGTGTTCCCCTATAATCTGGATTTTCTCTCATTTTTGGATCGAATCATGCATACATTATTTTGGTCGAAATCTTCTATTTATAGTGGCGCATTTGTCCGCAAAATCTGGAGGACACACGCCCTTGGCACACGGGCGTGTCCAACGGTTGTGCGCCTCAAAGGTCGTGCCGTTTGACTCATTTGCATGTAAAACCGCTGAAACCGGCCATAAACCGACACACGCCCTGGGTACACGGGCGTGTGCCCCGAACTGTGTACTTCGAAAGATGCGCAATTTTGCTCCAAACTGTCAGCCACGTGTTAGGACAAGAATCCAAGCCATCTCTTGGTCGAAATTAATGTTGATCTCTTTGTTCTTATCCAAATGTGCACAAAAAGTCGCTTTTTGCTTAAAATCGTGAATACTTGCCTTGTGCACTTAAACAAACATTAAAAATATCATTATCGTATATAAAACACAAGTTTTATTCATTTTAAAGTAAATAAACATTGATGAAGAATAAAATTAATCATATATAAATTGGCTTTATCAAATACCCCCACACTTAACTTTTGTCATTCCAGGGAAAAACATGCTATGCATAAAAGTTCATTAAGTTTTAATAGAATCCTAACAAAGTGTCTCATGACTCTACCCTCTACATACTAGATGGAATTAGACTGATACACACAATCACTATAACATGATATTTATTCATAAGTGTTAAGTTGTCATAAATGAAATGAGAATTAATGTAATTACCAAATTTTGCATTCTTAATTTATATGTAGTTGATTCTTGATGATCACTTTGATAGGGTCACATAAATCAACTTAAATACAATCTCCATTTTATTAGTACAACTCCTTAAAAGTTCTTACAAATTTTACAACTTTTAAGATTTGAAAGTAAGCCTAAGAATCATTAGAAGTTTTGATAGGTTGGAATGTGGTTTAGACAATAAAGGGTAAGGATAAATCATATTAGCAAACTTTATCACTACTAAACCATATAGAGCTTGTTCTTAAGAAAGGATCACATTTCTCACTCAATATATGTATACACCCCCACACTTATTATTTTAATGAGAGATGTATTATTTAATATTTTCGACTCCTTCCTCTTTTTTCATATATATATATATATATCTTCTATTTTCCTCTTTTTTTGTAATATCCTCATCACCCCCACATAGAAGTGAGTCATAGGACCTCAATTAGTATTCTCATCATTCCCACATAGAAATGATCCATAGATTTTTCTTTTCTTCATCTTTCTTATAATTTTTTAGAACATAAGCTCTTTAGTAATGATATTTAGGATTAGAGAAAATAGGCTTTAGTAATCCGCGGAGTTATACAAGAATAGGTTAATGGGCTCAAAAGAGGGTGCACGTGATAAAATGTGTAGGTTTAGACGCAAACTAGAAATCAACGGTGGCCTAAGTCATTTTCTTGTTACTAACTTCATTCTCATTTATTGTTTAAGATGTACGAAAGATTAAGTTTTAGCACTGATGGGGTCACCCTCATTATATAAGAATTCTGGGCTGCGAATAGCCGGAATTCCATGACTCCCACTACCTTAGTGGGGAGTTAGGGAAAAACCACCATGCGCGCGATCACCACCGGCCGCCCATGGCCGCGCGCCCACGGCACGCGACCACGGGGCCGCACGACCGGCCACCCGACCGGCCTTGGCCGCGCACGCACGGCGCGCGGCCGCAAGGCTGCCTGGCCTTGGCCGCGCGCCCTCCGCACGCGGCCGCACGGCTGGCCTTGGCCGCACGCCCACCGCGCGCAGCCGGCCACCTGGCCGGCCTTGGCCGCGCACCGACAGCGCGTGGTTGCGAGGCCGCGCGACCGGCCACCCGGCCGGCCTCGACCGCGTTCCCACGGCGTGCGTCCGCTTAGTCGCCTGGCTGGCCTCCCTCCCGGCTAGCCCCCCCTCGCCGACCAGTTTTCGCCGCCGGTTGGCTTCCTCGCCGCCAACAGTTCCCCCGCCGTCGGCCGGATTCTCAACCGCCGTCGTCCGATCATCCCGCGAAATCTCCACCCTCCGATCAACGGGTAACCGCCCGTGTAACCACCCTTCATGGGTGGGTGCGATTATCCGAAAATATATCGGGTTGGGTATAGAAAAATGCCTAAATAATACGCCTCCTAAATCTTATAAAACCGGCTGACAAATAACAATTGTGGTGGTTACGACCTACAAATAACCGTGTAACTACCGTAACCACCTCTGAGACCTATAAATAGGACCCCAGACTCTCCTTCATTATCATCTTTCTCTCCTCCCTCCTTTCCTCCTAAGTGCAAGAGAGAGAGCTCCCTTGAAGATCTTCATCATCTTCGAAGACTCCCTTGAAGAATCTTCAAGCACTTCGAAGACGGTTCAGAGATATTCATCCTCCTCCAAGCTTCGTTCCGAGCACAGAACGTCTAGCGATCGTCACCTCCAAGGCAACGACAAGCTTCACGCTTCAGACACCGCCATCAAACTCTGAAGTTATCCAAAAGTCCAGAACGCACCCCTTGACTTCCCAAGCGCAAGCGGAAGGTCGTACGAGCCCCAGAGCGTGGTGCTCCCCACCGCGGCTAAGAAGAAGACAGCTTCGAGAGCGGTGACCTGTCACCCTCCGAACGCTTCCCTCTCTCTCCGCCACAAATTGTAACGAGGAGCGGTCTGTCTCCCTCGATTTCTCACCAAAGACCTGTAAAGAAGCAACTGATAGTGAAGATAGGGCGGCACCGAACCGACCACGTGGTTTTTGACCTCTTTCTGGGGTTTTCCACGGTAAAAAAGATTTCTTGCCAGCCGTCTCAATTTTCTGTGACTGATTGCGCGCTCGTCCGCTCCCGGGCTAAGACGATCATTCTAGACCGGTTTTAGGAGCCTCGAGTAAACCGCAACAAGCACTAATTAAGAAATCATGAATAAATAAATAACATAACCTTTTTCTACTTTTTCATGCAAGAATTACTATATTTTCATTAAGTTAACTCTAAAAGGTAATTAAATTAATAAAGATTTCATAGAAACAATCCTATTTTATTCATAAAAACTTAGTTATTAGTGTGTGTACAAACATAGTTATGATGCAGGACGGGCATCACCACCCGCCTGCCACCCTGGATACCTGACATCCCACCACAACCCAGGGGTCCCACCGGGAATCCACCCGATGAGCCTCATCAGGTCCCGCAGACCGTACACCCCAACCCATCACCGGTCCCACCACAGGGCCGATAGGTTGTTGAGGTCAGGGCTCGATCCCCCAACCTCCTTGATAAAGAGTCCTCAGGCGGACTCTCATCGCCAACTGAGCCGCGGCCCTGGCCTCAACAGTTGGTGATGAGAGTCCGCCTGAGGACTCTTTATCAAGGAGGTTGGGGGATCGAGCCCTGGCCTCAACAACCTATCGGCCCTGTGGTGGGACCGGGGATGGGTTGGGGTGTACGGTCTGCGGGACCTGATGAGGCTCATCGGGTGGATTCCCGGTGGGACCCCTGGGCTGTGGTGGGATGCCAGGTATCCAGGGTGGCAGGCGGGTGGTGATGCCCGTCCTGCATCACATAGTCTATCAAATATGGAGAGAGTACTTTTGTTTGAGATAACTAAGTTAATAAGCAAGAAACCTTATGAAAACTTATAAACATATCGAAGCTTATCCTTTTTGAACAAAAGTAAGGAGGGTGTTAAAAAAACTGGCTTCATTAAAATCATCAAATTCTATATCATCAAGTGTAAATTTTCTTTAAATAAAAGCATTTTATGTCTCCCCCCATACTTAAAGAATACGATGTCCTCATTTGTGTGGACAAAGAATAAAATAAGTGTTTTTATATGATAATGAATATAAAATGGATTCTTGGTTCTGCCCTCTCTGATGTCTTTGGCTTTGATTTGAGGGCATGATTCCGCAGCAAACGCGACGACGGTATAGGGGGCCACTATTTCAGTGGTACTCTGTGAGCAGCCACTTTGTGCATTTATTGTCAAAGGTTAGGTCTTTCTCCTCTGAGAGAAGCCACTTTGTGCATAGTGCCAAAGGTTAGGCATGTTTCCAATCTCCCCCCGCCCATACCCCCAATGATTGGGGACTATATGGGTTCTGTTGTTGTTGTTGTATATGATAATGAATATAGATAAAAATAATATTTTATGTGTGAGCAAGAAATTATAGATAAAGACAATTTTTTATTAATGTGACAAGAGAAATTTGAAACAAATGATAACATAATATCCATAGCAATAAAAATATGTCACGACGACAAACAACAAATGTTCAAACATGTAAATAGGGAAATACATAATATTCTACAGTAGATAACCATATAGAAATATAAATCTAGCAACTATCATGGAACAGAGATTGCACAGGTGGTGCACGAGTGCGAGACGATCCTCCGCGGGAGTGGGTCGCATCATTGCGTTGGTCGCATAAATAAGAGAGATAATCATGCGTGCTAGCGGTCCCAACTCCCAGTTCGTCTGCAACCCTATACTGCCTCCGTTGCAGATCTATCCCCTGATAATGAAGATGTTGTAGAGTCCCCTCTATCCTCTTCTGTGTGGTCACAATGGTGGCTATATGAGTAGCCATAATCTCTTGAGTTGTAACATCCATAACTTAATACGCCAAACTGATTTTGATCGCAGGGCCCGATCTTGTGCAGATTTGACCTAGCCAATGTCGTCTCGAGGTATACACCTTCTTATGATCATTAGAGGCGTGCCAGTTAGTTAAATAACGGAAATAATTGGATTTTCTTTTATTAGAGGCGTGCCAGTTAGTTGGTCTGAAGAATGTTGTGGCGGAGTATGTTGGCAAGTGTGAAACTTGTAAGTTGGTTAAAACCGAGTGCCAGAGACCGGGGGGCAAGCTGAAGCCCTACCGATTCCGGAGTGAAATTTTGAAGATATATCGATGGATTTTGTTCACGGCCTTCCCCGATCGCAGAGTGAGAATGATTCATTATGGGTTATAGTTGATCGTCTTTCCAAGGTCGCCCATTTCATTCCCAATAAGAAAACGGATCAGGGACCGAGATTGGCTCAGTTATATGTAGATGAGATAGTCCGACTTCATGATGTCCCCAAGACTATTATTTCAGATAGGGATGACAGATTTACCTCCAAAGAATGGAAATATGTTCAGGAACGTTTGGGGACTAAGCTACTCTTCAGTACGGCCTTCCACCCTCAGACGGATGGGCAGACCGAACGCACGAATAGAACCATGGAAGATATGCTCCGTATGTGCATTCTTGATTTTGGAGGCAAGTGGGAGAAGTATGTCACCATTGTAGAGTTCTCCTACAATAATAGTTTTCAAGCAAGCATTGGGATGGCACCGTTTGAGGCACTTTATGGTAGGCGGTGTCGGACACCGTTGTGCTGGGCTGAAGTTGAGGAGAGGTCTTCCAACAAAAAATCTTGGGTGGACAAGACCACAGCTCGAATCAAACTCATTCAGGAGCGTATGAAGATAGCACAGGATCGTCAGGCCAAATACTATGATCAGAAACATAGATCAGTGGAGCTCAGCGTAGGAGACTATGTCTATTTGAAGGTCAAACCAGTCAAGGGTGTCTCTCGAATCAAGCGGATGAAGAAGTTGAGCCCAAGGTTCGTTGGTCCTTTCAAGGTGCTGGAGCGCATAGGTGAGGTTGCTTATAGATTGGCCTTGCCCGAAGAAATGAGTGGTCTACACGATGTATTCCACGTCTCCTATCTGAGGAGAGCAGTCAGAGATTCCAGTCAAGTAGTCAGTACTAAGGAAGCACACCGAATCAAATCTTAGTATTAATATCCAGCCAGTCAGAATAGTGGACTCAAGGATTCAGAAGCTCAGAAACAGAGAGATCCGTTTTGTAAAGGTCCTTTGGATGAACTGCGGTCAGCCAGAGTATACTTGGGAAAGAGAGGATGAGCTCCAGAGAAATGTAGACTATGCTTTCCTATTTGACCCAGGTATGTGTGTAAATTTCGAGAACGAAATTTTTTTTTAGGAGGAGAGATTTGTAACATCCATAACTTAATACGCCAAACTGATTTTGATCGCAGGGCCCGATCTTGTGCAGATTTGACCTAGCCAATGTCGTCTCGAGGTATACACCTTACGATCATTAGAGGCGTGCCAGTTAGTTAAATAACGGAAATAATTGGATTTTCTTTTATTCGACACGTCTCGATTTATGCGCGAAAGCATATTACGTAAGGCATAGCGGTTATTAAGGTTTGACAAACGTTTTTGCTTTGTGATTTAAAACATTGATTTTTCCTCCTAAGGAGTTCAGGAATTTTCCCCCCTTATCGTTCAGTTCACGGTTCTTTTTGGATAACCGCAACCCATCCCCACGATGTGCGTAACCGCCCAGATTGCGCGTCCCTCTTAAATGGATTAGACACTCCTTGGCGATGGATCATCAGGTTCTTCTCCCTCTCGACTCCCCTGATCCCTGTGCGATAAGGGCTAGGGCTTCCCGGTTAGGCGTTGGTGGAAACCGCAGCAAGGATTGTCGTGGGCTCTCGTCCTTCTCTCCTAAGCAGTCGGCGTATCCTCTCCCTCGTCTGGGAAGTCGCAGGCAGCAACCCAGGAAGGAAACGAGTTCTCCTCCTCTGTTGATAGGGGGCGCAGGTGAGGTCGTCGACCCTTTTCCGCTAGTCTAGCTGTTTCTGCGACGGCTAGCCTCGATCCCGCTTGGGATTGTTCATCCTTTTCGTCGTTTTGAGGAGCCAGTCTAAATGAAAAGTTTGGTTAACGATCTCTTTCGTTTTTGTCGTAGCTTTGATCCCTTTCAGAAGACCGCCGAACTCACCGTTCCTGTCCTGAAGGTTGTTAAAGTTCTACGTAATTAAGCTCCATCACTTTTTATTTTATGCCTACTATGTTACCATTTTATTACCGCTACTTGGTTTGCTTCTTATCACGGGGCCCGACCGGACTGTTGATTTGTGGTAAAACTAAGGTGGGGTGTTACAATTGGTATCAGAGGCAGGTTTAGGATCCCACGACCCAGAAAGCTCACAGAGCCTTAGGATTTCAACTGAATCATTCTTTGACATTAGAGTCATCAAAGTTTCTTCTAGCTCAGCTATACGTTGAATGGAAATATCTTTCTAGTAGATCTTTCCTTGTGTCTCGTACATCAATAACTGTTTCCCTTCCATCGTATAGGCACCGCGTACCAACGAAGCGGGCGAGCCTTCACGGCAGAACACCACTCCCGAGATAGTCATGGATGACGGTGGTGCACCAGCAGCAGCACCAGCAGCACCGGCAGTGCCAGAACCTACTGACTTAGCGGCCATTATTGCCAGGGCAGTGGCCATAGCTCTGCTGGAATTCAGAAATGGACTGCCTGCAGCAGATCCAGCAGCAATTCCTGTACCAGCTGCCGGAGATTTAGGAATGGATCGTTATCTGAGAAATTTCCGGGATCTTCAGCCCTCCAATTTCAATGGAGAAGAAACACCAATGGAGACCGATGATTGGTTGATTAAGACCCGCGACCTGCTCGAAGTGATGCAGTGCCCAGAGAACAAGAAGGTTCCTCTAGTTGCCTTCCTCCTGAAAGGTGAGGCAAATCTGTGGTGGACTAGACATCTGGCGGACGACCCCGCTGGTAAGTAACGTTGTTCTAATTCCCCTTTTTCCTAGAATACCTTGCCCTGTTAGCATAGTAGTAATATGAATTTTCATTCATGTTAGGCCGTACAACAGATATGTTCACGTGGAACAATTTCTCGACGGCACTATCTAGCTGGTTTGTGCCCCCATCTGAGCGCCGCAGTCTCCAGGAGAAGTACCTCCGGCTCTTTCAGGGGGACATGACTGTAATAGCCTATGAGCGGGAGCTGACTCACCTATCTCGTTATGTGGGCAATATGCAAGGGGATGAGAACGAGAAGTGTAGCCGATTCGTGGACGGACTGCGTGACTCTCTAAGGCAACCACTGATGACGATGGTCAATGCTGATTACAGGAGCTTGGTGGATACTGCGAGGAAGTTGGAAGCTGATCAGCAGAAGGTTCAAAAGCGTAACAACTTCCGATCAAAGCGGCCTCAGGATGTACCACAGCAGCAGCAGCAGAACAGGAATACTCAAGGAAAGAACTGGAACAAGAAACAAAGATCTGATGATAAGAAGGGTGGTCAGACTGGTTCCAAGGTCAAAGATTACCCCCTCTGCCCTAAATGCTACCGCCACCATCTGGGTGAGTGTTTAGCTGCTGCAGGAGTTTGCTACAAATGCCAACAACCGGGACATATAGCCCGATATTGCCAGGGAACTCCCGTGGTTCAGGTACGAAATTTCATTAGAATAATCTCCTTAAGTTATACCTTTCTCCTCAATAGGCCTAATTATGATTCTTTTATAGTCGAAATTTGAGGTCGGTGGTCCTAGCAGAACCGACAAAGGAAAGGCTCATGTTGGAACTGAGGAGAAAAATACTGCAGGACGAGGTCCGGTGCAACCCAGAGCTTATGGGCTAGGCCAACAGGAAGCTAAGGATCAGGAGGACGTGGTGACAGGTATGTGTATGCCCTAGACGTTTAGTATTTCTCTCCTTAGTGACATTAAAAATAATACCTTTGTTGCATTCATGCATGTAGGAATACTTATGATACGAAATGTTCCCTTCAAGATTCTCTTTGATACGGGTGCCTCACACTTGTTCATAACAGAATCTCTGGTGCGTAGGCTGGATTTAAAAGTCCTTCCAGAGTCTGCATCTTTAGAAGTTATGATGCCTAATGGATCCTGTTTGCAGACCAAGAATAAGTGTAGAGTTCTTGTGTGTTTTGGAGAAACTGAAATTTCAATAGAAGCTTCACTCCTCCCTATATCAGGATTTGATCTGATAGTGGGTATGGACTGGCTTTCAGCTATGAATGCAAGAATTGACTGCAGGAACAAGGTGGTACAGTTCGAAGGACCCAACCAAGTTGCATTTACCTTCCAGGGTATGAAGGGGGTCTCCAAGTTAATAATCTCCTCAATCAAGGCCATAAGATGCATCAGTAAGGGTTGTGCAAACTTCTTGGTACTGATGAATGCTGAAGCCAAGGTTAATCTGCTAGAAGTGCCTGTTGTTAAGGACTTTTCTGATGTCTTTCCAGAGGAGTTACCTGGTGCCCCTCCTACCAGAGAAATTGATTTCCAGATAGATCTTATTCCTGGAGCTGCGCCAGTGGCCAAGAGTCCATACCGAATGGCCCCCAGAGAACTTGCTGAGTTGAAGGTTCAGCTACAGGAGTTGATTGACTTGGGTTTCATTCGCCCCATCACTTCGCCTTGGAGTGCTCCCGTACTGTTTGTTAAGAAGAAAGATGGTAGCCTGAGATTATGCATAGACTACCGTGAGCTGAACAAACTAACAATTAAAAATAAGTACCCTATTCCCAGGATAGATGATTTGTTTGACCAGCTCAAGGGATCTAGTACGTTCTCCAAGCTAGATTTGAGGTTGGGTTACCACCAGTTGAGGATTCGAGATGTGGACATCCAGAAGACAGCGTTCGGCACTAGATATGAACACTATGAGTTCGTGGTCATGCCGTTCGGGTTAACTAATGCCCCGTCCGCCTTTATGGATCTGATGAATAGGGTGTTCCGAGAACTACTAGACCGATTCGTGATTGTCTTCATAGATGACATTTTGGTTTATTCAAAAAGTCAAGAAGATCACGCCGAACACCTCCGAGCAGTGTTGAACACTCTCAGGAAGAATCAGTTGTATGCCAAGTTTTCTAAGTGTTAGTTTTGGCTTTCTGAGGTCGCATTCTTGGGACACGTCATCAGTCAGAAGGGTCTCGCGGTGGATCCGAAAAATATAGAAGCAATAAAGGATTGGCCAAGGCCGAAGGCAGTGACTGAAGTTCGCAGTTTCCTCGGTCTAGCAGGATATTACGGGAGATTCATTAAGGACTTCTCAAAAATAGCGCTACCAATGACTACACTTACCAGGAAGGGGAAAGTCTTCACGTGGACAGTTGAGTGTGAGCTTGCGTTTGAGGAGTTAAAATCTAGATTGATGACCGCCCCGATTTTGAGCTTACCTTCTGGTTCAGAAGGATTTCAGATATATAGCGATGCCTCGGGTCAAAGGTTGGGTTGTGTACTCATGCAGCATGGTAAGGTCATAGCTTACGCCTCCAGGCAGTTAAAGGTTCACGAGAGAAATTATCCTGTGCACGATTTGGAACTTGCAGCGGTCATCCACGCCTTGAAGATTTGGAGACACCACCTCTACGAAATTCGTTGTGAGATCTTTACGGATCATAAAAGTCTCACGTATATATATGATCAGCAAGAGCTTAATATGAGGCAGCGTAGGTGGGTGGAATTCCTCTCAGATTATGACATTGGTATCCAATACCACCCCGGGAAAGCAAACGTGGTAGCTGACGCACTTAGTAGGAGAGGTTCGAATTATGCCCTCATTACCCAGCAGGAAGAACTTGTTCGAGCTCTGGAGAGATTAGAGATCAGTATCTTACCACGCTCCAGTCTTGGTTCTGCAAGGTTAAACTGGATGGAAATCACTTGTGATATTAAAGACAGGATCAGAACAACTTTACCCCTAGATCCGAAGATGGTAGAGGTTTGGGACTTGACCCAGGCTGATCAGAAGGAGAGGTTCAGCATTCAGTAGGGCTTACTTCTTTTCGATAATAAAGTATGCATTCCAGACGTTGGTCACCTTCGTGAGGACATATTGTTTGAAGCCCATAATTCCAGATATTCGATACATCCTGGTAGCACAAAGATGTATGCAGATCTTAAAAAGATAGTCTGGTGGCCAGGTCTGAAGAATGTTGTGGCGGAGTATGTTGGCAAGTGTGAAACCTGTAAGTTGGTTAAAGCCGAGTGCCAGAGACGGGGGGGGGGGGGGGCAAGCTGAAGCCCCTACCGATTCCGGAGTGGAATTTTGAACATATATCGATGGATTTTGTTCACGGCCTTCCCCGATCGCAGAGTGAGAATGATTCATTATGGGTTATAGTTGATCGTCTTTCCAAGGTCGCCCATTTCATTCCCAATAAGAAAACGGATCAGGGACCGAGATTGGCTCAGTTATATGTAGATGAGATAGTCCGACTTCATGGTGTCCCCAAGACTATTATTTCAGATAGGGATGACAGATTTACCTCCAAGGAATGGAAATATGTTCAGGAACGTTTGGGGACTAAGCTACTCTTCAGTATGGCCTTCCACCCTCAGACGGATGGGCAGACCGAACGCACGAATAGAACCATGGAAGATATGCTCCGTATGTGCATTCTTGATTTTGGAGGCAAGTGGGAGAAGTATGTCACCCTTGTAGAGTTCTCCTACAATAATAGTTTTCAACCAAGCATTGGGATGGCACCGTTTGAGGCACTTTATGGTAGGCAGTGTCGGACACCGTTGTGCTGGGCTGAAGTTGAGGAGAGGTCTTCCAACAAAGAATCTTGGGTGGACAAGACCACAGCTCGAATCAAACTCATTCAGGAGCGTATGAAGATAGCACAGGATCGTCAGGCCAAATACTATGATCAGAGACATAGATCAGTGGAGTTCAGCGTAGGAGACTATGTCTATTTGAAGGTCAAACCAGTCAAGGGTGTCTCTCGAATCAAGCGGATGAAGAAGTTGAGTCCAAGGTTCGTTGGTCCTTTCAAGGTGCTGGAGCGCATAGGTGAGGTTGCTTATAGATTGGCCTTGCCCGAAGAAATGAGTGGTCTACACGATGTATTCCACGTCTCCTATCTGAGGAGAGCAGTCAGAGATTCCAGTCAGGTAGTCAGTACTAAGGAAGCACCAATCGAATCAAATCTTAGTATTAATATCCAGCCAGTCAGAATAGTGGATTCAAGGATTCAGAAGCTCAGAAACAGAGAGATCCGTTTTGTAAAGGTCCTTTGGATGAACTGCGGTCAGCCAGAGTATACTTGGGAAAGAGAGGATGAGCTCCAGAGAAATGTAGACTATGCTTTCCTATTTGACCCAGGTATGTGTGTAAATTTCGAGGACGAAATTTATTTTTAGGAGGAGAGATTTGTAACATCCATAACTTAATACGCCAAACTGATTTTGATCGCAGGGCTCGATCTTGTGCAAATTTGACCTAGCCAATGCCGTCTCGAGGTATACACCTTCTTATGATCATTAGAGGCGTGCCAGTTAGTTAAATAACGGAAATAATTGGATTTTCTTTTATTCGACGCGTCTCGATTTATGCGCGAGAGCATATTGCGTAAGGCATAGCGATTATTAAGGTTTGACAAACGTTTTTGCTTTGTGATTTAAAACATTGATTTTTCCTCCTAAGGAGTTCAGGAATTTTCCCCCCTTATCGTTCAGTTCACGGTTCTTTTTGGATAACCGCAACCCAGCCCCACGATGTGTGTAACCGCCCAGATTGCGCGTCCATCTTAAATGGATTAGACACTCCTTGGCGATGGATCATCAGGTTCTTCTCCCTCTCGACTCCCCTGATCCCCGTGCGATAAGGGCTAGGGCTTCCCGGTTAGGCGTTGGTGGAAACCGCAGCAAGGATTGTCGTGGGCTCTCGTCCTTCTCTCCTAAGCAGTCGGCGTATCCTCTTCCTCGTCTGGGAAGTCGCAGGCAGCAACCCAGGAAGGAAACGAGTTCTCCTCCTCTGTCGATAGGAGGCGCAGGTGAGGTCGTCGACCCTTTTCCGCTAGTCTAGCTGTTTCTGCGACGGCTAGCCTCGATCCCGCTTGGGATTGTTCATCCTTTTCGTCGTTTTGAGGAGCCAGTCTAAACGAAAAGTTTGGTTAACGATCTCTTTCGTTTTTTTCGTAGCTTTGATCCCTTTCAGAAGACCGCCGAACTCACCGTTCCTGTCCTGAAGGTTGTTAAAGTTCTACGTAATTAAGCTCCATCTCTTTTTTCCATAGTGAGCGTGGAAATCAACCTTGTTTATGTTCTAAATATCACGATCGGCAAATCCCTTTTCTTTTGTTTCCTGATCTGTCAGCCTCATCGTTGCTCGTACGTTTGGAAAGAGGTAAAGAACCCTTACCCATCATACTTCAAGCTGTTACTTCTGTTCATTCTTTTGTTAGCATATATGATAGCGTGTTATGTTCATGGATACCCTAGGTGAGAAGAAGAACATAACTGTGTAAATTCAATATAATCTGGAAGGAACTATGCCGCCGCGTCTTGTGTACGAGCGTCGTAACACCGCTGTAAGAAATTCTATTCTTTTTGGCTATATATATCACACAGTATTATGTACACGTTTAAGTGTTATGAAATGAGATTATACCAGTATGAAATGTAGGAAATTGTTTAGCATAATTAGCCATGCATTCCTTTAGACGTACAGTTATAGATATGAACTCCAGAAAATGTACACGGGGCAGTCCTTTAGCGTAAAATACGACCAACGTCATTCAATTAAATAATTAAGTGAACCGACGAATATTTCAAATAATTAGGAGGCACGATTGAGACTCTCCCCATCGTGATAGATAGAGGCGCACTATCTTACTTATGGGGCATAGTAGACCCTATGAGCCTCAAATGCAGGGAGGCGTTTTCTCCAATAGAAATTCAGAAGATGCGAGTCTATGTTCGCGAGACACTAGAACCTCTGCGTTCGTTAGTTAGGACTCAAATCGCTAGAATGCGCATAAACAGTTTCTCAGCATAAGATTTTAAGAAGAATTCTCACTAGACAAACATCACTGAGCATGCTACAAAATTTAGAAATGGTATTATATCTAACTTTTCTTTGTGGAGCTTGAATAATTATGTTTAAGATATTTACAAACTAGAACAGACATTTATGTTAAGTATTTTATAGAAAAGCATGCATATTTTAGCATTGTATAAATTGTTCACTTTTGTCGAATAATAGTATCGTTTTCAAAAGAGAAAACAAGAAATCATGTTCTATATAAATTATTTTTAGTGTCACTAAGTAGAATGGTTTTTCTTACTCGTCAGTTGAGCTGACCCATTTTTGGGCTTCTCATTTCAGGGGTCACAGGTGGGGTGTTGCGCCTAGGATGAGCGCACTGCAGACGTTCCCCTTATAGTTTATTATCAGTCTAGTTTATTCCATCAGTTCTGTTTTATGATATTAAGCATGTATCCAGACTCTCTAATGTTTCTTGTATCAGACTATGTATAAGACTTTCAGTATTTCAAGTATTTTGGCTCTTTAAATTTTAGTGGCTCTGTGAAATCAAGTTCGAGGTACACTTTTACCCTTATCTTCTTTTATTACTTCCGCTGTAAGTACTCCTTAACGCTTTTTATTTTATGCCTATTATGTTACCATTTTATTACCGCTACTTGGTTTGCTTCTTATCACGGGGCCCGGCCGGACTGTTGATTTGTGGTAAAACTAAAGTGGGGTGTTACATGAGTCTCCTCAAGCTTCTTCCATCTGTCAAACCCTTGGGGCTCGCAAGATCTATCTCTTGGAGCATTTGAGGCCTGGCTGCATTCATATATATCTGCCTGAACGGGTGGTGTATCAGAAGAAATAGAAGAGGTCTGCCTATCTTCACAAACATGTGGATCACCAAATATACATCCCTTGATGTAAAAGTGTACTCCACTCGGCCCAAGACACGTGCTAACTGTTAACCATAGGAAGTGATAATCAATTACTATTCAATAGCAGAGCCCCCTTATATATAAGGGGGAAAATACAATTAATTAATTAATTCCATTCTAATACCCTCCCTCAAGTTGGGCATGTTATGTTTCTCATATCCAACTTGTCGATACAAACATAGAAAACATTCTCCCCAAAACTCTTAGTAAGAATATCAGCTAGTTGTCCCTTTGAGGGAACAAATGGAATATAGATAATCTTCTCGGTATTCTCCTTGATGAAGTGTCTGTTCACTTCAATATGTTTGGTGCGATCTTGCTGAATGGGGTTGTTGACAATACTGATTACGGCTTTGTTGTCACAGTACAACCGGATAGGATTAGACTCACTTAAACCCAGATCACACATAAGAGAGCGTATCCAAAATCCCTCACATATGTCATGTGTCATAGCTCTAAATTATGCTTCTATGCTAGACCTTGAGACGACAGATTACTTTTTACTTCTCCAAGTGACTAGGTTCCCACCAACAAATGAGCAATACTCAAATGTAGAACGTCTATCTTCAATGTAGCCAGCCCAATCTGCATTAGTATAAGCTTCAATCTTCAAATTTATATTGGGAGTGAAGAGGATCCCTTTTCCCGATGAGGTCTTCAAGTACCTCAAGATTCTATGAGCTGCATCCAGATGTCTCGTCTTCGGGGAGTGCATATATTGGCTAACGACAAAATGTCCCCTATATGGATGAATAAAATTGCATCTTCTATTTCCATTTGCATATATTCCAACACAATAATAAGAGGGGTGCAATCTGTCATTTTTCAAACATAGAGGGGAGGTCCCTGTAAATGCCTATTTATAATTACATGGCTTGTGCATTTCTTGGTAAGTTTACATTGCATTAAAGATATAATCAAAACTGTACCTAATTTATATTTATTCTTTCAATATTTATTTTGGATGAGCAGACCATTGCTGAGGCGGTCGGAGACTGGTACTTCGAAAGACGAGAAGTGAAGGAAATCGATTGCCCCTTTCCCTGTAATCCTACATGCTTTAACATGGATTTCATCGGAAGGTAGATTCTCGCGAAAATAAGCTTCATGTTTCCTTCTAATATATTGTTTCTTATTGTAACTGTTTTTTGTTGTTGTAAAATATGAGTGTGTTACCCATTCATCGGCGAATGACGCTTTAAGGCGCTCGTCTCAACTCTTCGGTGTCGGCTTTATGAATTTGTTGTATTCTTTATTCATTGAATGAAACTTCATGTATTATCAACGTTTTGAAAATTGGACCGAACATCGAACCGGCGGAGAGAGAGGTTTAAGGTTGAACCAGTCCAACTGATTTAACTGTGGTCAAATTGTTATATATTTCAGTGGAAAGCAGCTAGCTCAGTTGGTGTAGTGGATGGGTCTCTGGGATTCTTCTCTTGGATGGTTCAGGTTTGAATCCTGGCAGCGTTTGATTTATAGTATTTTTAAGTTGGAAAATGTTTGGTATAACAATTCCCAAGATCCGCCCTGTTACCGCGAACCGGCCACGATTCTCGGTTTTTCGGTCAAGCCGCCCGGGAACCGGCCACGATTCTCGGGTTTTCGGTCAAGCCGCCCGGTCTTTTATATAGGCAATTGTTATCCGCACTATAGTTTTGGCTATCCGCACTCTTTTTGTATGAGTTATTACGCGTCTTTTGAAAATACGTCTTGTGCGTGCATTTTTAGGAAAAGTGATCAACACAAAAATTGTAGTTCTCATCAAGATCTACAACTTTCGTGTTGAACGCCTTTCCTAAAAATGCATGCATAAGATGTATTGCCGCCCTGATTGAAACATGTGTGTAACTAAAACGAATTTTTGGAAATACGCCTTGTACATGCATTTTTAGGAAAAGTGTTCAACGCGAAAGTTGTAGATGAGATCTACAAGTTTCATGTTGAACACTTTTCCTAAAAATGCATGTACAAGACGTATTTTCAAAAGGCGCATAATAACTCGTACAAAAAGAGTGCGGATAGCCAAAACTGTAGTGCGGATAACAATCGCCTTTATATATGCTTCTCCTATTGTTAATCTATTTATTCTCGAATTTTTTTATTACATGATATCAATAACTTAGTTTACTGGACAATTCATTTTAACCACAAAGTACAATTTTTAATAGTTGAATCTTCATTTATATTTGAAATTGCGAAATAGAAAGAAAATATTTAATGCTTGCAGTAAATAATGCCTGCAGTAAATAATAATCGCGAAAAATGAGATTTTAGAATGATAATATGAATATGAACAAGTACAATAATATTAGATTTTTTTTCTAAGTGTGTGCTCCCCCTACTACACTTAGCGGTTTTATAATTCTTCTTCCCCTAGATTTCTCAGTTTATTCTCTTCTTTTTGGTATTATCAAAAGATGGTGGAAGTGAAATATTTTATGAAAGAACAATCCACTTATTATAGATATAATCATGATCGTGCAAAAAGTGTATGCAGTGGAAAAGAAATCGTGAAAACAATGTGTAGAAAGGGAAAGACATGCAGAAAATCATGTAAAGCATAAGAGCACAATGTAAATTAGCATTATAAACCAATGATCGTAACATAAATGATTTGAGTTATAAACCAATGCACTTCGAACAAAATGATCATGAACGAGTAACAAGCATAGTGCAAAGCATATAAGCATGAGAGAGAAACGTGCAAAGAGTCGATACATAGGAGAAGCCCGATAAACCAAAGATCATAGCCAAAAATCTTCTGAAAAACGAGGCTCGGATGCATATTTAACAACGAACATAACAAAAACCTAGACGACAACATCGCCGCATTGCTTCATACCCTTACAAAATGACCCAAAATCTTGAATTAGTGAGAAAGCGGACGTGTTCTACTTTTGCTCGGGCATCGTCATTCCATTTAGTTCTAAACGACGCATTTGAATGAAATGAACAAATAGAACTTTGTCGTTGGCCGAGAAAGAAGAGAGGAGTTGTGATATGTATCTTTTATGCCCCAAATGAAGTCGGTCGCCGGCGATTTCGATCCGTCGGCAATAATTTTCACCGCCAGGGAATCTCCTTGCCAAAAAAATCTTATTCATTCCCGCATGCAGTAACGTATAGAAAATTGTCCGGAAATGAGGCTGTATCCAAAATTTGATGTAATTATCACAAAAAATGATGTGGTAATAGTGGGTTTTTGACACTTTGCATCCTGAAATACAAATTTTTTGCACTTTGCATCCCGAATATTTAAAATTGGCGCTCTACACACCCCAATTACCGATTTCTAACACTTTGCACCTCCAAGTCGAAATTTCAAGGGCATTTAGGTCCGGGCAACACAAAAAATGCTCGCTCAATAATATTTAGGTCCGGGCAACACCAATAATCCGGGATGCAAAGTGCCAAAATGATCATTTTTGTTGCTGCCCGGACCTAAATACCCTTGAAATTTCAGTCAGGGAGTGCAAAGTGCCAGAAATAGATAATTGATGTGCGCAAAATGCTAATTTTAAATATTCAGAGTGCCAAAAACCCGTATCTCGGCATGCAAAGTGTCAAAAATCCGTCTTTCTTTCGGGATGCAAAATGCCAAAAAGCCTAGCAATAATCCGCGAGAGAGTTTATGTTGCGGAGAGTGACAAGCGTTAAGACAAACGCCGTCAAGCTCCCCGGCCAGAGAAAATGGTAGCGAGATGCTCCCCCGATCATCCTGCTCTCCCAGTCTCCGCCGTCAATTTATCTTCCCGCCGGCGCAAAAAACTCTCTCTTCATCTGCTCACCTCACCAGTCATGTCGATTCCCCCGCCGAACAATCCAATTCGATTCTTCATCCCTCCTCCCCTTACACCTTCGTCACGCTCATTTCGGGAGCCGCGTGCTCTCCCTCTACGTCCGCCGGCGAGCAGTATCACTCAGCCATCATCAAATTTGGCCTTATCTCCAACGTCTTCGTCGCCACCGCCCTCCTCGGCCTCTATTGCAAAGTCCGCAACTTTAGCGGCGCGCAGCAGCTGTTCGATGGAATGCCTCGCCGAAATGTGGTCACTTGGAACACTTTGATTCACGGCCTCTCGCAGTCCGAGCACCCGAATCTCGCAGTATCCGCCTTTTCTGAGATGCTCGCGTGCGGAATTCAGCCCACTCCATCCACCGTCTCAGCTATTCTAACCGCATTCTCGCATTTGGAAGATCTCATGGCTGGAATTTTGCTCCACTGCGTTGGTTTCAAGCGCGGGTTTTTATCCAACTTGGTCGTCGGAACGGCACTGGTTAACATGTACTGCAAATGCTCTGATTTGGCTGCTGCAAAGAGACTGTTTGATGAAATGCCCGAGCGAAATCTGGTTACATGGACTTCTCTGATAACCGGATACGCCCGGCACCGACGACCGGCCGAAGCCATGCGTTTGGTTAGAGAAATGAAGCTTCTTGGTGTGGAGATGACTGAGGTGTCATACAATAGTCTGCTGAGCTCATTTTGTCGGTTCGACGATTTGGTTAATGTCAAGCAAGTGCACGCCGCGGTGATTAAAGAGGGACTCGATTTTGATCCTTACATCGCAGTCTCGCTCGTGACAATGTACTCGAAATATGGTAGATCAGAGGATTTCATGAATATGTGTTCTTATATCTTGGATTGGGACCAGGTCTCTTTTAACTCGATCATCGCTGGATTTTCCCGCACGGGTAACGGCTGGGAGGTGCTCGCAAAGTTTATCGAGATGAGGAGGACATGCGTGGATGTTGATAACTTCACGCTCGCCAGCGTTCTCAGAGCGATCGCCATTGTCGCTGCTCTTCCAGAAGGCAGGCAAACTCATGCTCTGATACTAAAATCTGGTCATGCTTCCGGCGCGATCATTCAGAACTGTCTGGTCTCCATGTATGCTAAATGCGGGGACATCGATGACTCAAAGGAGATCTTTTTGTCAATGGAATTTCGTGATTTGACTTCGTGGAACTCGCTTCTATCGGGCTGCGCGCGACACGGCAGCGGTGAAGAGGCATTGAACCTGTTTGAGGAAATGAGGGGTAATGGGATTAAACCAGATGATACAACCTACTTGACACTTCTTTCAGCCTGCGGCCATGTCGGGCTTATTAAGAAAGGACTTGAGATCTTCCATCTGATGAAGGAGGCGGATCCGCCCGTCGTTTCCGGTATGCAGCATTATGCTTGTGTGGTGGATCTTCTTGGAAGAGCCGGATTTCTTAATGAAGCTTGTATTTTCATCAGCGGGATGCCGATAATGCCTGGAATTTCGGTGTACAGGGCGTTGTTGGGCGCTTGCCAAATCCATGGGAATGTCGAAATTGCTGAATTTGCGGCAGAGTGCCTGTTTGAGCTTTGTCCAGGTGATTCTGGTGCGCACGTTCTTCTGTCGAACGTCTTTGCGGCTGATAAATGTTGGCATAACGCAGCTCGTGTGCGAAACCTAATGCATGGTAAGAGAACTAGGAAAGAACCAGCATCGAGTTGGTGCTAGACATATGAATGAATAGTTTTTGAAATTTATGAATATCTAAGTTGGATGAGATTGGCTTGAGTTTAAATATGTTAGATTTGGGTGAATTTTCCATGCGTTGAGCGCAGGAAGCAAGCCTGCGGGACAGTATTTCTAGTTTTATATATTAGTTGTAAATACAGTTGTACAAAGGATGGTGAGGGAAATGCATTTATCTATTACATTTTTTATTTTTTCACAAAATAATTAACTAAATATTAATCTTTGTATTTTTATGATCATTTTAAGTACTCATATGTATATATTTTGAGGTGAAAATACACTTGTAAAAAATGTATTTCTTGAACTATTGTACAACTGTATTTACAACTAAAAATACAGTCTATATGCAGTTGGTATATGACGTTACAACTGTATATAAAACTAAAAATACTGTCCCGCAGGTTTGCTTCCTGCGCTCAACGCAGGGAAAATTCAGGTGTTAGATTTTGGCTTGTTATTCTGTTAATTAAAGTTTATGATGAATTTATGAATAAAATGCTAGGATACAGTTTGGGCGCTCTTATTAGCAAATCATTGCTAGCAGCAGCAAATCATAGCAGCGGATTTTTGACCGTACTCGCCCTGACTTCTCCGAGCTGGGTGCAGTTGAGGGCTGGGAGGAGCGTGTGGGTACTTGGTGAGTAGCCGCGTATACCTTTACCGAGGAGGAAGGCACGACTATCACACATCACCATACACGGTCACTTATAGTATATCGCATCACCATCAACATAATGATCTTGTAAAGGATAAAACTACAAGGACATTCAAGAGACCGCAAACAAATCGCAAATAAGTGGGCCCCATAAGGTTGCATGTGAGAAGGACAATTTTTTCTACCTAGGGTTACGTGTTTGCTATCAAAAATCCCCTTCTCACAGTTTGCGATTTATTTGCGGTCTATTGAGTGCCTGTAGTTTCGTCCTCTTGTAAATCATCTCATATTCAAATGTACATATATTTTTGTCAGCCCAAAATATTCAGTGCAATAACATTATCCCATTATTTTTTATTTTCATAGAATATTTTACTATGTGATATTTATATGTATAATCAACTACTAATTTTATGCAAGTTTTTATCACCCTTAGTAATTTCATAGTATAACAAATCTTATATCAACCTTTTATTTGAATAATATTTTATAATCATCAATCAAGCATACTAATAAAAGTAATATCCTATTTTATTTTTGCTCATTATATTTTATTTATGCACTTGCACTTTTTTCATAATTATTCTCAATCAATTGCATTTCAGTAGCCTTGCCCTGTCTGTGTGGTTTGATCATAAGCTTTAGAGAAGGATTAAGTTTGATCTTTTGCTTGGAAAACGAATTAGTAGAAATAAGATCGAGTACTAGTCTTTAATCGTAATATTAGGGTTGATAAAAATCATTTAAAGATTGAGGCTCCGTTTGGTATAGTGGTGGCAGTCATGGTTATGAACTTCATCTAAGGAACATCATCTACTTTTATGTTCAAAAGTAGTTTTTTTCTTGGTTGCGGTCTTAATTATTGTCATGCCAAACATACATTCTATAATGATGACTGTACCACCCGTAATTCGTCGAGATCAGAAAGGACTAAGGAGACGCTTATTCGTAGACCTTGCAAGGGGCGAGCTGGGCGAGCAAGGGACGAGCTTGGCAAGCAAGAGGCGAGCAAGGGGTGAGCTTGACGAGCAAGGGGCGAGCTTGGCGAGCAGAGGGCGAGTTGGGCGAGCAGAGGCGAGTATGGGCAAATATGGCCAGGTAACTACCCCCCCAGGATTTGTCTATAAATAGACCCCCATGGGTACAAGAAAGAGAACACTTTTTGGACGAGGTTGACCCCCTCGGGCGAGATACTCGCCAGGTCCCTGCCTTCCTTGTACCAAGCTCAGCCATTTTTGATTTTGGAGGGGAAAACTCCCTTGAGCTTTCGGGTACGTGGTGGGACCTCCCTGCCGCATCACTTGGGGTCCTGTTTGTTGCTCTTCTAGCTTCTTCGTCGTTGCCAACCAAGTCATCTCGTTGGACTGCTGGGCAAGTAGCCTCCGACTGCATTGGTCCGAATCTTGAAGTCAGGATTTTCCTGACTTCAACAATGACGTTTTTGACCAAACTCACCAGAGCAAAAACACAGCGCCAAACAGAGCCTGAGTAATAATTAGCTTCTAACGAGAATATGTATATTCTTTCATTATAAAAGAGATTAAGCAACCATTTTGACTATAGAAGATTGAGCAATTAAGAAGTTTTTTTAGATTTTAATAATTCAATATCTTGTATCAAGAATAATTTCTGTAATCATCATTCAGACTCATTAATAAAAGTAATATCTTAGTTTGCTTTTATTCATTATTATTCTTTGTCAATTGGATTTGGGTAGTCTTGCCCTTTCAGTGGGAAGTCTAATCTTAAAAAACTTAGAAAAGAATTTGGTTTGATCTTTAGCTGGGAAAAGGATTGAGCAGTAGCTTTTGCTCATAATTAAAGATTAGGTGTTGACAATATCCTAAAAGTAAGATTTCGGCTTTGTTTGGCGCGGTGTTTTTATTCTGATGAGTTTGGACAAAAACATCAATGGTTACGACCACTGCCAATAAAATAAAACTAGTTTTGAACATAAAAGCGGATGAAGTTCCTTGAGTGAGGCCGGGCGAATAGAGGATCAAAACAATGCAAAAAAGCATTCAATATCATGATCAAAGATTGCAACACTGTGTCAGACCAAAGAAAATAATAAAGTAGACAGAGACAAATAAATAAAGTAGATTTATAAGAAAGATCAGCAATGGAAAGCAAGGCGCTTAGACCGATATCATATGGTTCATTGAGAAATCAAAATTGCTTTCAGCTATAGGGTCTGTTTGGGAGAGCTGCTGCGGATTGAAAAGCTCCTGATCGAGTAGAGCTGGTTAAACAGAGCATTTGAGAAGCTGTTTTGAAAAAGCTGCGGGCTGTTTGGAGAGTCTGTGTATAAGTGTTGATGGAACGGACCTTTTTCATTTAAGGCTGTTTGTGAAGCGCCCCTTTCCCTGTATTTCCAGTCATATCTTTCCAAATGAACACGAAAACACGAATGAATTTTAGTGTTCAACCGCCCATCACGGCTTAGCTCAGTCGGTCTCCCGTCGCACAAAATGGAGCAGAATGCGCAAAAATAGAATGAAAGAGAAAGCACTGTAAAAATTTTGGTGGGCCCTAACAAACAACTCTTTGAATGCATACATGAATTCCCACTTTACCCTTCATGCACTGAATGACAATCAGATCTCTGTGAAAATAAGCAATCCTTCTAACAACTTAGAAACAAATCTTTGCCAAAATCTGAGATTTATGAATATGCATACAAGACCATTCACAAGGACCTTTCTTGTGAGTTTGCAAAATTGTAAGTTGCCCCCTATATTTTTTGAAATTATAAAAACCTCCAAGCCTCTATATTTTTTTAGAATGCTTAGGTGGATGTGTGGAGACACGAGGCTGGATAAAATTAAGAATGAATGTATCATGGATAAGACAAGGAATGACACCAATTGCAGAGAAGATGCGAGAAGCTCGACTAAGATGGTTTGGACACGTACAAAGGAGACCATTATAGGCACCTGTTAGGCGTTGTGAGAGTTCAGTCACTAGGCATGTTAAACGGGGGAGGGGTAGACCAATAAAGACTTGGAATGAGACTATAAGGAAAGACATGATGTACTTAGGCATTAGTGAGACTATGACTAAAGATAGGGCACACTGGCGACAAAGGATCCATATAGCCGATCCCACTATAGTGCGATAAAGGCTCGAGTGTTGTTGTTTTTGTATAAAAACCTCCAATCCAAGTTTACATTTCAGAACACCTCCAGGGGGTATTTCTGTGCATATATGTTGTAATGAAATGTAAACTCAGATGGAAGATTTTGGTACTTAAGATTAAGGAGTGCGGTCTATAATTATGCTAACTCGCACGAGATTTGGGTAATTAATAGTATGCATAAATAAAACACCAGAATCTTGGAAAAAGACACTCTATCTTCAAAGAACATTAAAACAATAATCTAATTTTTTTTTTTGGTAAAATCTTGTTCTTGCACATAAACAAATTTCCATAGAAATAAACTCAACATACTTTTGGGGTTGTTCTTAATAAACATGAGGGTATTGTTAGGAACTAAAAATAAATGTTCGAGTGCCGAGTTTCTCAACAACTTGATATTTTAATTATGTAGTCAGAACAAGTGATCCATGCTAAAGATGGCACTCATATACCTGTACTATTTAAAGCAGGGATTCCCAATTCAACCTGGAGAGGCTTAAGTCCAGTTTCTTCCAGCAAGCTTAATGCAGCAAACCCGTAGAAGGAATGGTAAAGATCAGGGTAGATGATGTCGGGGAACTTTTTGAAACCGCCAAACTGGTGAACATGACAAAAAAGTGGGCAACAAGACGGTCAATTGCAGAAAAACAAAATCAGAGCGAATAGATATTTGGCGCACCCACCTTAGACTGGCAAGAAAGTAAAAATATGCGCAAAGCTTCCCTGTTGCAGAAGTGGTAGCCACCCAAGAGCTTTAGAACAGCACCAACCCTATACCGGAAAGAAGTCCCGTGGCTCAATTGAATGCTCGAAGTTCAAAAAAATCGATATAACCAGTATTTTGACAGCATGGAGTGTAATATCCGAAAATTTACTCATCTTCCCGTTGAAAAATGCAACCAAGATATAACCATGTAACATAAATTGATGTTCATACAAAAAAATTATGATTAGAACTCATTACAAAAAAATATGATTAGAATTCATTACAAAAAAATATGATTAGAACTCAAAGATTTTTATGATTCAATGATTTAAAAAATTATGATTAGAACTCATTACAAAAAAATATGATCTATGTTGTTAAGTTTTATTTTATATAAAAGAATGCATTGTTACCGTGATAGCAAGTATGATCTCTAGTTATACTTGTTGCATATATATAGATGTTCATACATGTCAGTCTTTGTTGTTTTAGTGTCACTAGTGGAAGAGTCAATCTTACATGTTGTTAAAGCGTACAAAATGTACATATTTCTTCCTTCTCTACTCTATATAAAGAGGGGAACTCTCATGTAATAATTGAGATATTTTGGAATAATAAATTCTTTTAATTCAAACTGTCACATGGTATCTGAGCAGGACTAAATCCCTGGTTGTTCTCCTCTCTTATAAATACTCCCGGCCTCGCACTAAATCTTCCCGTTCTCACACAAAATCTCCTGCATGATGTTCATTAAGCTCGGAAAACTCGCCTCAACTTATGATACTCTCCCCCAACCCTGCTCCTCTGTCGACTGAGCTTAAAGCTCAAACCTGCCCCCTCCCTGTAGCATATTTATAGGTTGCAACCTAGGGTCTGGTTGCGACCTCCTCCCGAAACCTTCAACAGCGTCTGCGATTTCTCCAACGTTTCATGTGTCTTCTATGTACACGACAACACCTCGCGTAAACTTCCCGTGAGTCCTCCCCTGTCTACCATATCTTCCTCATGCGAGCTCTCCGCTAAAGCTCTCGAGGCTTGTATCACCTTCCGCAACATCTTTGTCCTCTGCTTGTCGCGAAACATCTCCCTGCAATCTCGATCGATGCAGAACTCATCAATCCCACTCGTTGATCTCGCATCAATCCAGATAACTAAAAACTAGTTGATCATGTGCGTTCGACGATCCATCCCAAGTGGTTTTTGTCGATCCCGTTGACTTCGCGCTCGCCAGCCCGCCTGTCCCGAGAGCTCGCTGCCTCCCCCCCCCCCCCCCCCCCCCCCCGCCACTGAGCGAGCTCATCTCTGGAACTGACAGTCTCGCCAAACCATCCAACGAATCCTCTGCTTCCCGCCAGCTCTGTGCTCACTGCCTCTCCTACCGTGCGTACAAATCTTGCTTTCAACTATGGTCAATCCACCACTTCGTTCTACTCCTGCCAACATTATGCGTCCCACGGTCATTTCCAGTACCTATGGAATATAGCAGAACATCTAAATTAACTGAAACACCATTATCCCGATTGGAGTGCCTCCTTCACCTTCCTTTTGCGCTCTCAACGAAAATGCCACAATCTCACTGACGCTCCTCCTGACCCCGCGTCTCCTGCCTATGCTGATTGGGCGTTAGTGATGCTCTTGTTCGAACCTGGCTTGCAAACAACCTTTCTGATGTAGTTTTCCTATCATCCGCCATGACGATACTGTGAAGGCAGCATGGGACTATCTTGCGGCTCTTTACTCCAAGGGTGCCAAAACATCTCGCATATACATCCAGTATTCTGATCTATTCGCTCGGTCAACTCTCTCTAAATGATGCGTATTAACAAGTTCAATCTCTCGGCGCAGAACTTCTTTAGCATCGCCCTTTCTATGCTGACCTTACCATTCAGCAGAAACATTTCAGGAACTCATGGTGGTCTGATATTTCCTACGACTTCAAGATTTCTATGAGATGATCCGCCAATAGATCTTGGGAGAACCTGACACTCCCACCTTGGATGCTACTTCCACTCGCATCTCTGGTGCTACTAACCTTGCAGTGGCCTCAGCTTGTATCATCTCCGTCCTCGGACAATTTTGCTCATTCGGACGGTCGTGGAGCTCACCGCGGTCGCAACAGGCACATCGGGGGTCGTGGAGGACATCGCCCTCTTTGCTACCATTGTGGTGTCTTGTACATCTTGTCGAGAGGTGCTTTGTGGAACCTTTCTCTCGACATCTCTCCTCCTCTCTCTACAATTGCTCCTCCCACCTTTGTTTCATCGTTTCCTATCATTCATGCACCTTCCCCTGATATCCCGCAGCCGATACCCACCCCTGCACATGTCCCTCCTCTTTCACCCTTTCCATATCATTATCAGTGACGTCCTACTGATGCATATCCACGGGCAAGTGCACCACAGTTGTACAAGTAATAATAAAACGAGGAGTTACCCCCGAGTATCGATCTCATGTGAAACACGTCGGGGTGAAGTTATCTATCGAGAAAAGACTTGAGATATAAGTCTTTATATCAGTGTTATAACGGGGGGGTTTGATTTTGGTTATCAACTAATACAAAGAAAAAACAAACTAAATCAACTATGCGGGTCGCCGACACCGCTTTGCTCCTCCGCAGGTCGCCGGCCTCCGCCTCGCACCTCCGCGGGTCGCAATCACCACTTCACACCACCGCGGGTCGCAGGCCTCCGTTTCGCTCGTTTCCGTAGCAACACGCTTCGCACTATTGAGGGTCGCCTACTTCCTCTTCGCTCGTTGTCGTAGCAACACACAATGCAATCAATCACAACACAATAGAAAATCAAAAGGAGAACAACTACAAATCCATACACTCCACAATAAATAGTGCATCTATGAACGTCTACACCCAAGTGATCATGGCATGCATACGCTTTAGAGTACACTTTCAAATGCATACAAGAATCATAAAAGAGAGAAAACAGATACAGGTTACCGATCCTTTGCACGGAGGGAACGAAAGTCTAATCTCCTCGGATTCGTAGGGGAGCCCGGCTTGGTCCACCAGCTCTTCCTCTTCCTTCTTGGCCTCGTCCACGATACGGGAGAAGCTGTCACCTTCTCCTAACGCGTATTCTCTCGGGGTTTGTTCGCCTCAACACAAAGGGCTCCTGACTCGAATAGCTCCAAGGGAACCTTGCAAATGCCTCCAATCTCCTTTACAACGCTTGGGGAGCTAGGAAATGACCTAACTTACATGCATACCAAATTTCATGGTCATAGCATTAATAATCACTGAAATATTTCATTAATTTAATGTCACACTAAATTGTCACAGCCTCACAAAATGGGCTCCCCAAAGGGCTACAATGATCACCAGAAAGTGTGCCATCCCATTTTGGAAAGAGGGGACAATGCCCAACATTTTTCATGTTGGACACTTCCACTAAATCTGACTGGAAGTGACATTAATTTCATAAATAAATCTGTCACATTTTTGTATTAATCCAATCAAACCTTAGTCTTAATAAATCATATTAAAACGATCTCATATTGCTGCCGCACAAATCTTAGCGTGATCCGATGGCAACAAAGCCCGCCATAGAGAAAGTGAACTTCCCCCACAGCAGATCCACTATCGATCCGCTATAGAGAGTCAACCAATCATTGGTTCGACTGATTTAAGGTAATAAACGTCTCAGACATCATCTTCAAGCTAGGGATGGACGACTGAGATTGCACGATAATATCCCGCCTCCTAAAGCCGTTTTGAGCGGTCGCCGCCGCACTCCGGCGGCCCTTATGTCGTGCCACCACCCCAGATTGACTCGCTAGAGGGAAACGAACGCCTAGGTGGTGGTCCGGTGGTTGGCCGCCACCGGGTTCGCTAGAAAACGCCTAAACAGAGAGAATACTTGTCGCCACCGCCTGGATCTCGCTTTCCAAGCAGCGGCAACGCCTCAAGGGCCCACAGGAAGAACCAGAGAGTCTTTCTCGTCCTTGTGGAGCTCTTCAGTGAGCCTGGAGAGGCCTAGAAGAGCCTCCACACGTGTTGGTGGTCCGAGGAGGCGTATGGCTAGGAAACTTCCCTTTGTCGGCCGGAGATGTATAATGAACCTAAAAGGTCTAACAAAGAGGGAGGATCGAGAATACTCATATATGGCGGGTTGAGGCGGCCTGAATGAGTCCTGGGAGGCATCTCCGGCGACAGCGCTGAGGGCTCAAGAATGGTCTGGACTCTAGTCCATTAATCAAGCCATGATTCAATGTATAGAGTCGGTTACAACTTACAAGTAGAAGTGGGCTAGGGTTGACTCCCATGGCCGGGTTTGACCTCTTTGCTGACATGGCAGACCATGTGGAGGAGTGAGAAGACCGTAGCCTGTTGTTCCTGGTCAATGGGACCTATGGTTGGTCAACATGAGGTCCAAACCTCAAACCCTAACTCCAAACATAGCCTAAAACCTAGGTTTGACCAAATCAACCATTAGGGTTTGACCATGACCAAGTCAACCATTAGGGTTTGACCATGACCGGTCAACATGCTAATGTGGAGGTTAAGGGGCCCATGGGCCCAACCCCATGCCATGGTGGCACTTGGGTGAGCCCAATTGGCTTGGTGCACTCCTAAACCCTAATTAGGGTTAGGGTTGACCAAATGAACCCTCTGGGTTGACTTGAACTTATCCTTGGGTGAAGTGAATCCCCTGGGGCTCACTTGAGTCCAATGAAGGTCCACTAGGGTTAACCCAACTCACTGGGGAGTTAAAAGTCCCCCTGGGCTAAATCTGAGTTAAGCTAAACCCTAATGGGTTGAGGTGAGCTAGACCCTAGCTAGGTCAGCTCTTTATGTTCTTTGAGGTGCACTTAGGTCACTAATAAGACCAAAGGGTGGTTTAGGTTCACTATCACCACATGGGTTGATCCTAGGCTTAATCTCAGCTCACTACATGAGATAGGGCACCTTGGGGCCCACTCAGGGTCCATTGAGTGCATTGAGCCCTTTAGGGGTCAATGGGCCTAAAGGAGTGCCCTAAAACTTATAGGGTGCCTAAATCAAAGAGATGTTATAGTAGATCTGATAACATGGGAATGGTTTGCAACAATGCTCTCCAACTTGTTTGTACCTCTTACGGAGCATCGTATTCTGCAAGAGACGTACCTCAGGTTGGTACAGGGTGATAAGATTATCACTACATACGAGTGGGAGTTCACTCACCTGTCTCGTTATGCAGGCACATTGTTGGGCAATGACGAGGACAAAAGTTACCGTTTTAGGGAAGGCCTATATGATTCGCTCAGACAACCATTACTGACAATGGACACCGCCAACTACAGAAGGTTGGTGGATATAGCTAGAAAGTTGGAGGCTAATCAAGAAAAGGTGCAGAGGCACAACAATTACAAGAACAGACGATCACATAGCACACCACAGAACCCTCGCAACAATAGTCATCAGGGGATACATTAGAGTAAGAAACAGAAGGTTGGCGATAAGCAAGGAAATCATCCTGAAGCTAAGAAAAGAGACTGACTGCTTTGCCCTAAGTGCAACGACCATCGCCAGGGGGAGTGTTTGACTGCATTTGGTGTCTGTTATAAGAAGTGTCAACAGGCAGGATACAAATCTCATTTTTGCCCAGGACCTACGAGCAATCAGATAATTAATCTTAAGTTTTGTTTCCCTCAAAAATTAATTTCTTTCTTTCATAATACCTATTATTGCGACCTATCTTGAAGTTGAAGTTTGAGGTTGGTGGTACAAGTAAGATCGATAAAGGAAAAACATTGATAAATGTTAATGCGAAGCCAACCCCAGGAAGAGGCTTGGTGCAGCCTAGAGCTTATGAGCTTGGCCAGTAGGAGGCTAAGGAACAAGAGCACGTTGTTACAAGTAACGATTTTTAGATTTAACTATTCCCTCTTATCATACATGTAGAATTGCATTTCAATATCCATGTCTCAACCATGCATGTGTGTATCCTCATGATACAAAACTCTCTTTTTAAGGTTCTCTTTGATATGGTACTTCGCACTCGTACATAGCATAATCTTTTGCACATAGACTGTGCGTGGGGACCATTTCAAACACAATGTTGGAAGTCTTAATGCTTAACGGTTCATTTATACAAACGAGTTGCGAGTGTAGGGTTCCTGTTTTATTTGAAAAATCTGAAGTTATTATAGAAGCATCCCTCCTTCCTATTGCTAAATTCAATTTAATTCTGGATATGGACTGACTGTCAGATACAAATGCTAAGATAGATTGCAGAAGCAAGGAAATCGAGTTAGAAGGATCCGACCAGTCCATCATTATTTTTCCGGGCATGAAAAGAGTCTCCAAGTTAATTATTTTATCAGTTAAGGTTGTCGTGAGTATTAATAAGGGTTGTTTTGCCTTTTTAATGTTGATGCATGCAGAAGCCAAGAGCAATTTGCAAGATGTACTGGTAGTTCGAGAATTTCCAGATGCAATTCTAGAATAGTTACCTTGTGGCCTTCCTATTCGAGAAGTTGATTTCCAAATTGACCTTATTCTCGAGTCCTTCCTAGTAGGCAAGGCCTCCTACCACGTGACACCCAGAGAATTAGCTGTGAATTGAAGATCCAGTTGCAAGAGTTACTTGATTTAGAATTCATAAGACCTAGCACGTCACCGTGGGGTGCACCCGTTATTTTTACTAAGAAGAAAGATAGTAGTTTGAGATTGTGCATATATTGTCGCGAGCTGAACAAACGTACTATTAAGAATACCAGTAGTTAAGAATTTGTGATGAGGATGCTTAGAAGACAACTTTCAGTACGAGGTACGAGCACAATGAGTTTGTTATTATGTCGTTCAAGCTGACTAATGTCTCGTCTGCCTTCATAGATTTGACGAATAGGGTATTTCAGGAATTTCTTGATCGCTCTGTTATTGTCTTCATAGACGACATTCTAGTGTATCCAAGAAATAAAGAAGAGCATGTCACACACCTCAGGTCGATTTTGAGAACTCTTAAGGAGAATTAGTTATATGCAAATTTTGTAAGTGTGTTTTGGCTTACAGAAGTGGCTTTTCTAGGACATATTTGTACAACCCTCATATTTCCCGAGTCGGTGGGACCCGACCCGGATGAGGCCAAGATTACGAAGGCGACCGAGACGGGCAATACGATCGCGTGGAGACGGTCGAAACCGCTCAAGGCAAAGAGAGGCCGCGGGGGAAGCAGGGGGAGCACCCGCTCCCCCGACCCCCCTTCGGGCGAGTGGGAGGAGCCTCCCACTCGCCGGCCACCTTGGGGGCGAGTGGGAGGGGGCCCTCCCACTCGCCACCCTCTTTTGGGCGAGTGGGAGGAATGCTCCCACTCGCCCGGCACGTTGGGGGGAGGTCGGGATGACCTCCCATGAGGGGGAAGTGGGCATCTCGAGTCCCACTCGCCCCCCCTCACGCGTTGATTGTTCATGGTCATGGTCGGACTGCGGATAGCAGAATTTTGGCTATTCGCAGTCCAATTTTGGCTATCCGCAGTCCATTTTTGGGAAAGTCTATAAATAGACCCCCATGGGCACCTTGGGAAGGGTTGGCCTCTACCCCCTCCCTCGCGTGGTCTTGTGAGCAAGCACCCCCCCCCCCCCCCCCCCCTCCCCTGTCATCTTCCAGTTGACGGTGAGGTGGTTCTTAGTGCCCTCCAAGGTGCCCAGGCTCAGCATTGGCTTGGGAGGGGAAGCGCTCTAAGATCTTCCGGGTATGTGGTGGGACCTCCGCGCTGCAGCTTAAGGGGTCCATTTGTGGATTCAAGTGTTCATCAAGTCCGAGTCTCTTAGTTCCTAGCAACCGGTCACGGGTCTAGGCTCAGGTCAAGTAAGGGTTAGTCGCAACCCCCTTTCGAACGCTGAAGCCGGGAAACTGGTTTCAACAATATTGTCACTCAGGGAGGACTCTCAGTTGATCTGAGGAATGTAGAAGCAATAAGAGATTGGGCAAGGTCGAAGGTTTTTATTAGGGCCGCAACTTTCTTGGTTTACCGGGTTATGTTAAGAACGAACTAGAGAACGAGAGAAATCTAGAAGAAGAAGAAGAAGGTAGCCGGCTAGGGTTTGAAAGAGAGGAGGGAGAGAGAAAAATACCTTGGAATAATTCTTACATAACCATAATAGAGAGGGGTCCGGGTTATATATAACCCCGGACCCAAGGCCGGCCAACCAAGGGGGCCGGCCGGCCCCTATGAGGTTGAACCAAATGTGGTTCAACCCCCTTGGGCCGAGCTTTTAAGAAGAGGGGGCTGAACCAATTGGTTCAGCCCCGTTGTCGCCTTTAATACGCCTTGGCCGTCGCTTGTAATGTTGCTCAAATAGCCTCGCCTCGTCCGGGGGCGTAACATTCCCTTCCCCATCAAAAGCCAGCTTGTCCTCAAGGTGGTAATCGGGGTAAAGCTTCCGAAACTCCAGCAAATCCACCCAAGTATTGTGCTCCGCGGAGAGATCCTTCCATTTGACCAACAGCTCTGGACAGTACGCCGTGCCCCGACGTTTCCACTTGATCAACAGAATATCTTCCGGAATAGGGCGCAGTTCGCCTCCACTAGTAGCCTCGGGCAGAACGGGAAAGACTTGAACAGCATCACCAAGCTTCCGCTTTAACAAAGAGACATGAAAGGTAGGATGAATCCGTGAACCCTCGGGTAACGCCAAAGTATAAGCAACTGACCCGACCCGCCGCGTGATCCGAAATGGCCCATAGTAGCGGGGTGCCAGCTTCTGATTGGTCCTCTGCGCCACAGACAACTGCCGATAAGGGCGAAGTTTGAGGAAAACCTCCTCCCCCACCTGAAACTCTCTCTCAGTCCTATGCCGATCTGCCTGTGCCTTCATACGATCCTGTGCTGCTCGAAGATTCTCGCGCAAGGTGGCGAGGGTCCGGTCACGATCACGGAGTGCTCTATCCACGGCTGCCACCGCGGTGCTGCCTGGTTCATAACTGCTCAATGAAGGAGGTGGCCGCCATACACGACCTCAAAAGGAGTGAGCTTGCTAGCTGAGTGATACGAAGTGTTGAAGCAGTACTCCGCCCAATGTAGCCAGCTGTTCCACATCCTCAGCTCATCCATGACAAAGCAACGCAGGTAAGTTTCCACGCCTCGATTTAAGACCTCCGTCTGTCCATCGGTCTGAGGATGGTGAGCCGTGCTGAAACGTAAGGAAGTCCCTTGCAATCGAAAGAGTTCCTTCCAAAATCTACCAACAAATGTAGGGTCCCGATCGGAAATGATCGCCCGGGGAATCCCATGTAATCGAACAATCTCCCGAACAAACAAAGCCGCCACAGACTCGCCGGTGTAAGGGTGGCTCAGAGCAACAAAGTGCCCATACTTGGACAACTTGTCCACCACTACCATGATAACTGTTTTACCCTTCGACTTTGGTAACCCATCGATGAAGTCCATAGAAACCGTATCCCAGATCTGATGCGGAATCTCCAAGGGGGTGAGTAGCCCGGCTGGAGAAGTAGTCTCATATTTCTGCCTCTGGCACACATCACATTTCTGCACAAAGTCCTGAATGTCGCGGCGCATCCCCTTCCAAAATACATTTGCCCGGGCCCGCTGGAGAGTGCGAAGAATGCCGGCGTGACCTCCCGTCGGCGACGAATGGAACTCATGCATCATCACTGTCCTCCAAGCTGACTGAGCAGGAATGACCACGCGTCCTTGATAATATAGCCGGTCATTTTGTAAGTGATAACCTGGGGCTGCCTCACGAGCCTGCCGCAGGTCCTCCACAATAGCCTGTAACTCGGGATCTCGCTGCACCTCGTCCTGAATCTCATCCAACGACTCCAACTGTGGCATAGAAATATGCGCCAAGGCACCCTCAGGTAAGCGGGAGAGGGCGTCAGCCACCCGATTGTCCTTCCCAGGACGATACACAATCTCATAATCATATCCCAACAACTTTGTCACCCACTTCTGTTGAAGGGGAGAAGAGATCCGATGCTCCAAAAAATGTTTCAAGCTTTGATGATCTGTCCGTATTTTAAAATGACGTCCCAGCAGGTATGGCCGCCATAAAGCCACCGCATGAACAACGGCTAGCATTTCCTTTTCATACACCGAAAGCCCTAGCGTCCGTGGGGCCAAAGCCTTACTGTAGAAGGTGATCGGACGTCCGTCCTGCATCAAGACCGCACCCAATCCCACTCCTGAGGCATCCGTCTCCACCACAAACTCCTTAGAGAAATTCGGAAGTGCCAGCACTGGAGTCGTCGTCATCGCCCGCTTCAGCGCCTGAAAAGCGGTCTCTGCCATCCTGCCACGAGAAAGCATCCTTCTGTAGCAGATGTGTAAGTGGCCGAGCAATCTTCCCATAATCCCGTACAAAGCGCCGGTAGTAACCAGTGAGGCCCAAGAACCCCCGTAGCTCCCGAATGGTCTGAGGCCGTGGCCAAGAAATCATGCTCTCGATCTTCCGGGGGTCGGCCTTCACCCCTTCAGCTGAAACCAGATGCCCCAAGTACTCCACTTCCTGTTGTCCAAAAGAACACTTGGACCTCTTAGCATATAGCTTGTGGTGTCGAAGAATAGAAAAGACATGAGCCACATGACGTAAATGATCCTCCCACGTGGCGCTGTAGATCAGAATGTCATCAAAGAAGATCAAGAGAAAGTGTCGTAGAAGTGGGCGAAAGATCTCGTTCATGTTGGCCTGAAAAGTAGACGGTCCACCCGTCAACCCAATCGCCATCACTAAGAACTCGTAGTGGCCGTCATGAGTCCTGAAAGCTGTCTTATGAACGTCCTCCCCCTTCATAAGAATCTGATAATAGCCAGATCGCAAATCCAGCTTCGTGAACCGAGTCGCCCCATTCAACTCGTCCAACAGCTCCTCAATCACGGGAATCGGAAACTTGTCCTTCACGGTAACGTTGTTCAAGGCACGGTAATCCACACAAAATCGCCAGGATCCGTCCTTCTTTTTAACCAGAATAATCGGTGTCGAAAAGGAACTGGTACTAGGGCGTATGATACCCGCATCAAGCATCTCCTTCACACTGCGCTCGATCTCCGCCTTCTGCATGTGGGGATATCTGTAGGGACGAATATTGGGCGGTTCCACCCCGGTCTTTAGCACAATCTGATGATCACGGAATCGTGACGGTGGAAGTGTACTCGGCTCCTGAAAGATGTCATCATACTCCTCGACCAACGCACACATCTGGACAGGGACCTCAGTCGGTCCTTCCTCATCAAACCTCGCTCCCAACAGAACTGCCATCAGACTACTGGACTCCTCCAGCTGCTGTAAGCTGCGAAGGGAAATCTCTTTGATCGGAGAAGATCGGAGCCCTTTCAAACAGAACTGTCGCTCCCCCTGCAAGAACTCCATCGTCATCTGGTCCCAATCAAAAGTCACCCTCCTCAACTGCTACAACCACTGCACTCCCAGCACCATATCTGGGCCCCGGATCGGTAAGAGATAGGCATCCGTGCACCCCACATAGCCCTGCATCCGAAGCTCCACCGCCTTCAGCACGCCCTGGCACTGTAATTTGCTGCCGTCCGCGACCATAACCTGGAACGCAGCTCCTGTATCAATCACGTGCCCCACCTTCTGTGCCACATCTGGATGAATAAAATTGTGAGTACTCCCGCTGTCTACCAGAATAGTCACCCTCTCCTGCCAAATCCGTCCCGCCAGCCGCATAGTAAGCGGAGGGGGATTGCACCCTTCCATGGCATGTATGGACACACCCAGCTCCGTCAAATCTAAGTCCCCCTCAGACTCCAAGTCCTCCTCCAGACGCACGTCCCCCTCAAGCTGATCCTCATGGTGCAACATAAAGACTTGAACCTTTTGACACTTGTGACCTGACGTGAATTTCTCGTCACAATTAAAGCAAAGGCCCTTCTCCTTCCTTGCTTGTAACTCGTTCCAAGACAACCGTGTCACCGTCGGTCGGCCGGCCACTGGAGGGTCCCTCCTGGGAGCGGCCGGTGTCGTAATATGCTTCGCTGTACTGCGGGCTCGTTGCCTGTTAAACCGTTCTTCTTGGATGCGCGCCAAACTGATCGCATGGTTCAGACTACAGGGCATGTAGGCATGAACCTCATCGCGTAAGTGTTCCTTCAGTCCTGATACAAAACAGCTGAGGAGTGTCTTCTCTTCCCACTGCACCCGGTTTGCCAACTTCTCAAATTCCGTCCTGTACTCCATCACCGTACCTCTTTGACGTAACTTCTGCAAAAGAGCCTCAAAGTCCTCAAATTCCAGAGGCCCGAACCGGGCCGTGAACCCTTCAACAAACTCCTCCCACGGCACATAATCCCGTCCCCGCAGGAACCATTGTGTCCACTGAAAAGCATCATCCTCCAGATGGAAGGATGCGGGCTGCACCCACTGAGCGTCCGGCACCTCCTGATAACTGAAAAATAACTCAGCTTTTTGTACCCATTCCAAGGCGTCGCCCCCATTGTACCGAGGGAAATTCATCCGAGTCAATTTTGGAGGCATGTACGGCCTGTAGCCGGCCTGTCCACGCCACCCGGCCTCTTGTCTTCGTGGATCAGCGCGTTCCCCCACTACGCCTGGGAACTGTTGGAACTGTTCCGCCATCGGAGCACCGTGGTGGAGAGGTACCCTTTCTCCCCACTGCACCCCTCTCCCCAAGCCCGGTGGCTGCCCTCGTCCTATTGGTGGAGGTAACAACCCATCCCGACCTTGCCTCCAAGGAACGTGCTCGGTAAAAGCCCCACCCCTTCCATCAACACCAATTCCACCCCTTCCATCAACACCCATTACACCAATTCCCGCAAAGCCACCATTACCGGTCATCCCCATACTTGCCGGCACAAATCCAGCCCTCACCATGCTTGCCGGAAGAGGTTTCGCCATTCCGACGCCACCCCCGACCATGCCGAAGCCACCCGTGCCAAATCCGGCCACCCCGTGGCTCGCCGCACCAGGTCCGGGCCCCACGGAGGCCGCTGCTCCCATTTCGACCCCGCCGTAGCCGCCTGGGAAGGATCCGCCCGCTCCATAGCCTGCCGCGCCAGATCTGGCTCCTCCGTTGTTCGCCGCCCCTGATCCGGCCCAGCCGCCGCCGCCAGTGGCCGATCCAGCCCTCACGATGTTTGTCGCCCCCGATCCGGCCAAGCCGCAGCCGTCACTGGCCGATCCGACCCCTCCAGCGCCCGATCTGGCGTTACACACACCCGATCCGCCGTTCCAGGGCATTTCCGCCCTCATTCCCGTAGATCCGCCCGGATCCTCCTCCGCCACCCGCCTTCCCCTTCAAATTTTGCGCCAATAGGGCCATGATATCGTTCAAGCGGCCATCGATTCGCTCTTCCAACCTTTGAGCGAAGGTTTTGACATTTTCTTCGATGACGGCCACCGAATCGGTAAGCCCCACCACATTCTCCTCTAGGGTTTCCAAACGATCATTCTCGTCTTGCAAGCGTGTAGTCACCATGATGGAGGAAGGAATCCTCTGATACCAAATGTTAAGAACGAACTAGAGAACGAGAGAAATCTAGAAGAAGAAGAAGGTAGACGGCTAGGGTTTGAAAGAGAAGAGGGAGAGAGAAAAATACCTTGGAATAATTCTTACATAACCATAATAGAGAGGGGTCTGGGTTATATATAACCCCGGACCCAAGGCCGGCCAACCAAGGGGGCCGGCCGGCCCCTATGGGGTTGAACCAAATGTGGTTCAACCCCCTTGGGCCGAGCTTTTAAGAAGAGGGGGCTGAACCAATTGGTTCAGCCCCATTGTCGCCTTTAATACGCCTTGGCCGTCGCTTGTAATGTTGCTCAAATAGCCTCGCCTCGTCCGGGGGCGTAACAGGTTACCACATGAGATTTATCAAGAACTTCTCAAGGATAGCTCTATATTTGACTTCGCTCACCAGAAAAGGGAAAATCTTCAGTTGGATAATGGAACGTGAATTGTCATTTGAGGAGTTCAAGGCAAGGATAATGACTGCACTGAAACTATGTTTACCTTCGGGTATAGAGAAGTTTTAGATTTATAGTGATACTTCGGGTTAAGGTTTTGGATGCGTCCTTACGTAGCATGGGAAGGTCATTGAGTTTGCATCCAGACAACTGAAGGACCACGAAAAGAAATACCCCGTCCATGACTTAGAATTAGTTACAGTCACCCACACACTAAAGAGTTGGAGGCTACGAAGCACGGATACACCAAAAAGAGACCTGTACCCGTACCCGGTGCGTTTCTGGTACGAGTACACGTGTCGCACACTGGGATACGTCAATATCACGATTTCTGTCCAGATTTCTATCTGTCAAAATTTCTTAGAGAGAAATCTGGATAGATTTCTGTAGGAGAAATTTGGACAGAAATCTGTCGAGATTTCTCTAAAAAATCTGTTATTGTTTTGTTATTTTTGTGCAGCTATTGTATTCGTATTACTATTATTTAGTTTCTTTTTTTCCCATCTTTTTCTTATTGCAGCAATTATGTCTCAATCACAATCTCTTATTAGCATCACTGGTTCAACTTCTACCTCAGCAACAAATAAATTTATTTCGGATGACGTAAACAAAGATGATAATGCTTCGCTCTAGGCTTATGTGTCTCTTATTCATAGTAGAGAAGTTGGTGGTGGAAATAGAAAATGGAAATGCAGTTTTTGTGAGGTTGATTTCATTGGCTCGTATTCTAGGGTAAAAAGTCACTTTCTTAAATTATTCGGGAATGGTATTAGGGTATGTGCAAAGGTGAACTCAATAGTATTTAAAAGAGCTTCAAAGAGTGGTTTCTGCATCAGAAGAAAAATACAAACCGACTTCTAAGGTACTGTCGTTTGCTAATGCAAGTCAGACTTCTCAATTAGTTGGGGAAATAAAAAAAAAGAGGTGGACCTATAGATATGACTTTCCAAAATAAAGCTAGAGATGAGTTGAGGAGGTACATAGCTATGATGTTCTATTCTGGTGGTTGTCATCTCATCTAGATAAAAATTCATATTATATTAGTTCATATAAATTTGTTGTTAACGAACTTGGAAGCACATTGCCCTCTTTATAATGCAATTTATGATGTCCTCGTTGATCGATGGACCAAGAGTTGCACACCACTACATTGCATGGCTCATTCTCTTAATCCAAGGTTTTTTTTACATCTTTGATATTTAACATTTACTATGATTTATTTATTTACTATATGCTTATATTTGTATGTATTATAGTCGAGAATGACTTGATGGAGGGCCAAATAGAGTTGCTCCAAATACGGATGAGGAAATTTCTTTGGAGAGGAATAAATGCTTAAGAAGATACTTTCCTGATCTGGTGGAGAGGAATATAGTAATCAATGAGTTCTCTAAGTTCACGGGGCTTGGTCAAGCTTTTAACGAGTCAGATAGTTTGGAGAATAGAGCTTCATTATTGCCCAAAGATTGGTGCAGTTACTATGGAACTTCAACACCTAAATTGTAAAAAATTGCTTTGAAGCTTTTAGGTCAACCTTCTTTATCGTCATGCTGTGAGAGAAATTGGAGCACATACTCATTCATTCAATGTAGAAACAAAATTAAACCACAACGAGCGATGATTTGGTGTATGTCCATAGTAATCTACGCCTATTATCGAGAAGAAATGAAATCTACAATCAAGGAAGGAGTAGAATGTGGGATATTGGAGAAAATATATGGGCAAATCCTTTTGATGGAGTTAGGATGCTTACGATTGCCAACTTGTCTTTAGATGAATCAGAAATTGAAGATGTCTTGATCTTCAACAATACGGAGGAAGATGAAGAAAATGAGTGATGAAGATCCTTAAATTTGAAATGATTATGAAAATTTTATGTTTAAGAACTTCAGTTATATTGCATTAACTGTGGATTTGTATTTCAATTGATTATTTATACTTCATGTTTTAATGTTTTGAGAATTTATAATTGCATTTGTGATATATACATATATATTTATTATATTTAATACAACGTATCCCGTCGTACATGTATCCTTACTTTTCAAATTTTGCAGTACCAGGTACGTAACGTACCCGGCACCGTACGCATATTGGTGCTTCTTAGGTTGGAGGCACTACTTATATGGAGCTCATTGTGAAGTCTTTATTGATCATAAAAGCCTCAAATATTTCTTCAAGCAGAGGGAGCTCGATATGAGGTTACGTAGATGGTTAGAATTTCTATCAGACTATTATATGAGTATTCAGCATCATCCGGGAAAAACAAATGTTGTAGCAGATTCTCTTAGTAGAAGAGGTTTGAGTTATCACCTAATCACACATCAGAAGGATTTGGTGCGAGTGCTGAAGAAAATTGATATCAGTGTGATGTCGCGTACCAGTAAGAGTTCTGCAACCTTGAGTTTGATAGAAATCACATACGACATTAAGGATAGATTCAGACATGCTTTACCTTTGTATTTGAAGATGGCAGAGATCTGGGAGTTGACTCAGGCAGGACATAAAGAGAATTTAATCATTCAGAATGGTTTACTGCTTAATAAAGGAAGAGTTTGCTTCCCAGATATCAATTACCTTCGTAAGGATGTAGTTGTTGAGGCTCATAATTCCAAGTACTTTATATATCCTGGTAGTATGAAGATGTATACAAATTTAAAGAGGTTCGTTTAGTGGTCAATAATGAAGAGTGATGTTGCAGAGTATGTGAGAAGCTGTGAGACATGCAAGTTAGATAAAGTTGAATACCAGAGACCAGTGGACAATTGCAGCCATTTCCAATTCCAGAATGAAAATTTGAAAAACATTTGATGGATTTTCTGCATGGTCTTCCAAGTTCTCACAGTGTGAATGATTCCCTACAAGTTATCGTAGATAGTCTTACTAAGGTTGCTCATTTCATTCCTAATAAGAAGACTGATCAGTCTCCAAGATTAGTTCATGTGTATGTGGATGAGATAGTTCGACTACACAGTGTTCCGAAGTCTATTATTTCTAACATGAATGATAGATTTACTTCTAAGGATTAAAAATACGTTTAGGAGCAACTGAGTAATAAGTTGAAGTTTAGCACATCATTTCACTCCTAGACAGATGGACAAACAGAGCGTCAAAATAGAACAATGAGAGATTTATTGTGGATGTGTATTCTAGATTTTAGAGGTAAGTGGGAGAAGTATGTCACCTTAGTAGATTTTTCTACAATAATAGTTTCCAGGAAATTATTGGTATGACACTTCAAAGCTCTTTATGACAGACATTGTCGGACACCATTGTGTTAGGCTGAAAGTCAAGAGAGAATTTTAAATAAAGAATCATGGATTGGCAAGACCACAAATCAAGTCAAGCTCATTCAAGAGCGTATAAAGATAACTCGGGATAGACAAGCCAAATATTATGACCAGAGACAAAAAACAGTGGAATTCAATGTTTGAGATTTTGTTTATCTTAAAGTTTGACCAGTTAAGGGTGTTTCTAGATGCGGATGAAGAAGTTGAGTTATAGATTCATTGGTCTGTTAAAAGTACTTGAACGTATTGGTGAGGTTGCATACAAGTTAGCCTTATCTGAGGAGATATGTGATTTACATGATATGTTCCACGTCACCTATTTGAGGAGATCAGTCAGAGATCCTAGTCAGTTGATTAGTAGTAAGGAGGCACCAGTCTAATAAAATCTTAGTATCAGTGTTAAGCCAATCAGGATTATGGACTCAAGAATCCAGAAACTAAGAGACAGAGAGATTCATTTTGTGAAAGTCCTTTGATACATCCCATTTTCGTGTAAAATTTTGTTGGTGGAATTTCAGGAAAAAGAACCCTAGAGAAGAAAAGGGTTAATGGTGTAGATCAGAGAAATCTTGCGTAGATTTCAATTCAACTTTGTTTAGAATTATGTTGTTGCGCCATGTTTAGAAATGTTGGAACACCGATATAAGAAATTCTCTTCCTTTTGGATAGACATACCTCCTTTTAAAGAATCGTTACCTAGATTGCATAAGATTATATATATCTATCAAAACTACATGAAAATCTTAAGTTAAAGCTAGGCGTCGAATAATTTATTATAATTTGACACATTAATTAATATACGAAAAGTCATCATTTATTGCAAGAATCGATACGGTCAAAAGGATGAATATAATCACACTTAAAATAAAAGAGAAAAATAAGTAATAAGCCTTAGGCTAGTGGGCCTGAGAAGGTGTCTCTATTAGTTAAGCATTGCGGCCAAAAAATGAAGATATTGAAAATTGCAACCATGATGTAACCCAACATGCAAACATAAATTGAACAATAAGTCCATGGACTAGTGGGCCTATGCAGGTGTCTCCATTGGTTGAGCATGCCGACCACTAAATGCATAGATCTTTAGGGTGCATGGGAGGTGTTTTCTCTAATGATTGATGGATACACACCATTATACTCATAGGGCACAGTAGACCATATGAGCCTCATCAGTGGTCGATCACCCATTCTTCCGGGTATGAAAATAGTTAGATACGAGTCTGTGTTCTGTGCAACGGACACATCAAGGCATCTTCAATTGAAATTATGGACTCAATTATATGTACACTTTTACTTTTTAGTTGGGGTTGTGATTCAGACTTTGAGGTATTTCTTTAACTCTAGCTTCAGTCTTTTGTTTAAGCTGCATGTTTAGATACTTATGTTATGGTATCAATTTTATTATTATTGTTTGGTTTACTTCATATCATGAGTGTCATTCGGGTTTTTGAAATGTTGTGGAACTAGGTAAGGGTGTTACATGCAAGACATCCTCAATTGAGTTTGAGCTCTACAAACCCACTCAAATGTATTATTTTCGTTTCTGATATGAAATAAATGAAATTAAGGCTCAGTTTGAGACACTTGTGGCGGTGTGAGGTTGTGATAGTAAACACAGCAGAGGTGGTTTACAGGTAAATGGAATCTCCGTGATAGTGTTTCTAGCCCAAACACCATTTCTTAGGGGTCAGGGCATTTATTAGTGCTGACGCCCAACCACGCCTCGTTTTTGGCATAAAATGTTGTTTTGGTGAAATGACATTAGTAGACACAGCTATTTAAACATGACACGTGTTTTTCTCCAATGTGTCCACAACCGCCGATTACTCTCCCAACCAGAACCTAAATCATTACTTTCTAAAATATTTTCATCAAAATGCAGCAAAAGGAGTTTGAACTGAAGTAGTAACTCGGGGTAATAGAAAACGAGAACAGCTCGTGAAGATAACATGGTCGATAGCTCAACCAATATCTCTCATCAATAAGGAACATATAATCAGAGCATGATGAGAACAGCTCGTGAAGATAACATGGTCGATAGCTCAACGAATCTCTCTCATCAATAAAGAACATATAATCAGAGCATGATGAGTTGTAGCGTAGAATTCGTCTAGCTATAAAAAGAAGGCTTCAGCTTCTTTGGGCATCTGGAGAAGCAATAATCAAAGCAGTGCAGACTTGGGAGTACAAGTTACTCGGAATGCTTACCAAAATGCATAACATGTATCACTGGGCTTGTTGACCCTGCCTTGAAATCCTCCATCAATAGATTGCCTCTGCGGAAATAAAAAAACACCAGATTAAGGTTAAATTGACATGTCCATCCAAGCATCATATGCACATAAAAGAGAAAAATATTTACAGATAAATTATCATTTTACAGCTACAAGAGGAATCGTAAATAAGTTGCACCATGTGCATTGAAGTAATTGAAATCTTTTATATAGGATAAATCGAGTTCATCAGCATCACTGTCATTATCATCAAAAACAAGCTGTGATGCGGAATGGAGATGCGGACCCACGGCGGAGGACGAGTTTTGGGCCCGTTCGGGGCCAATTGGCCACCTGCCATATATAACATCTCCGGAACGACGATCCGACTCCACGGATGTGTTCGGCTCATCATTTACCTACATTTTCACATATTATATTGTTGCATTTCAATTTTATTTAGTGTAATCGGGCCCTCCGCATCCCCAACCAATCATAGCCGTTGATGTCGGGGTGCCCTAATTATGTTTTATTATAAATAAGAGGCATGGGGGCTGCTTTGAGGCAATTGCAGATTTTTGAGTGAAGAATCCTGAAATCCTGTGATTCCTCCACGGTGCCGACTTCGTGAAACCCTAGGTGACGACTCCTAGACCCTCTCCCGCTTCCCAAAGGTATCTCCTACCCATAGCCTCATTCCCCCACCCTCAAATCCTCCCACTGCCACACATACAATCCTCCAAACACCCAGCCGCCGCCCCTCCTGCTTGCTGTCCAGCAAAAGACCACCCAGTCCAGCCCTTCCCCTGCAGCCACCGCCCAGTCCAGATCTCCCCTTGCTTCCGCCGCCTGTCCAGGCCCCTCCCAGCCATCCTCCGCCCCACCTAAGGCCCCCCAACAGCCCACCGCACCATCCATTCCCCTCCCCTACAGCCCGCAGCCACAAACCCCCCTCCCAGACGCCCTCCCGTGTCCCAAACAGACCACCACTGCCCTGATCCAAGTCCTCACAGACCGATCCCGCTCCAAACAGCCAGATCCAGTCATTCCCGTCCCTAGTTCCCCTTCGGATCGCCACCTCCGCGCCGTGATTCACCGGATCTCCTCACTTCAGGCAACCCTCGTACTTTTTGTGAGTTTTCTTGTTGTACGAACTCTTGTTTTTCAATATTAAAATATGGTGAGATGATTTCATATTTGTTTGGATAAATAGCATCGTACAATCTTGTTCTAGATATCTTGTGATTTGCAGGAACCATTCGCCACGTGCTCTTGTTTTGGCCCTCCACGCAGGGGATAACCAAAGCTTGTTCGCTTAATGAAATAATTTTGCCTTGCTTCAATTATCTAACCGCGATTTAATTATTTATTGCTTAATTTGATTTCGTCGCCAGTTTGTGCAAGTGCGTTCATATAGAGTTCATGTTTGTAATAAAATCATCTCATGCACTTCACCTAGGATTGCATGTTAGTCGTGCATTCACGTAGCCTACCCTACATCACTATGAAGTATAAATCTGAGAAGACTAGAGAAATGATAAAATCGCTCTGTATAGAAGCAACAAGGAAGTGTATCTCAATACGAAGACAAGATTATGAGCAATACTAATATTTGCCTTATTGTCACAATAAAAGTTTATTGGGATATTCTATAATGGGTCAAGAATATTCATGAGAGCACGCGGCCATAGCCCTTCACATATCCTATGAACCATGACCCGAAACTTGGTCTTTACACTAAAGCAAAGTCATAACATGTTATTTTTTGCTTCTCCGAGAGATAAGATTACCTCCAACAAATGAGTATTATCCTTATGTGGATCGTCTATCCTCGATTGTCCGGGCCCAATCAACATCATAAAGCATTACTCTTCAAACCAATATTGTGAGTAAAGAGAATGTCCCGTCCTCGTGAGGTCTTCGCGTATCATAGGATCCTGTGAGTTGTGTCTAAATGTCAAAACTTTAGTGAGTGCATATACATATTGATAACTCTCATAACACATGCAATATCTGGGCCTATATGGGATAAGTAAATCAAGCGTCCCACAAGTCTCTGAAATCCTGCAACATCCTCTACAAGCTCACAGTCATGTCTCTGAACATAACCAAAAGAGATCAATAATTAGCTTCAATTGGAGTGTCAACTGGCCTACAACCACTCATATCAGATTGCTCTATGAGATTAAGAACATACTTATTTTGAGAAATAAAGATATCGTGTTTTGATCTTGCCACCTCAATGCCCAAGTAGTATCTAAGTTTTCAAAAGTCCTTTGCCTCAACCTATTCAGCCAATTTTCTTTGAGAGCTTGAATATCATCAACATCATCTCATGTTATCACAATATCATTCGCATATATAATAAGTGCAGTTAGCTTCCCTTCTTTTCATTTGATGAATAAGTTGTGATCAACATTACTCTGAACATAACCAAAAGAGATCAAAGCTTTGTTGAAATGCCCAAACCAAGCCCTACGAGATTGTTTCAACTCATATAGGGTTTCTTCAACTTACAAACTTTTCCTTCTGAGTCATTAGGGACGAAACCAAGAGGCATTGACATATAGACTTCATCCTCCAAATCTCCATGGAGAAATGCATTATTCACATCTAATTGATAAAGATCACATCTTTTGCATGATGCAGATGACAACAAAACCCTTAGGGTCCGTTCGTTTGGACAGAATTGGCTTTCTGGAATTGGCATTGAAGATTAGAAATTCAATTCTAGCGTTAGGTGTGACAAAATTTATGCGGATATTGGTTTTTATGTGAAAACTCATAGTTTTGACTTTGAAATAAAAAATCAAATTGAAAATTCTTACCTCTGTCCATGGGTTTTCAACATAATCTAGTGTTTTCGAGCGGGCTCGCATTTTTCGGCCAGGGCAACTTTTTTTCGGCCCGGGCGCGCATTTTCTCGCCCAGGCGGGCGTTTTCCGGCCGGGCGCGTATTTTTCTGTCAGGCGTGCGTTTTCGCCCCGGCGGTCGTTTTTTTCGCGCCGGCCGAAGGTTTTTTGCTCAGGCAGGAATATTTCACGCGGGTGAGCGTTTTTTTGCCTGGGCGAGTGTTTTTTGCCCATGCGCACGTTTTTCGGCCCAGGCGCGCGTTTTTCGACAGGGAGGGCGTTTTTTGCCCTTGCGGGTGTTTTTTTTGTCCGGGCGCACGTTTTTCGCCCGGGTATGTGTTTTTCGCCCGGGCGCATGTTTTTAATCCGGGCGCGCACTTTTTGCCCGGCGAGCATTTTTTGCCCGGGCGCACGTTTTGAGGCTGGACGGGTGTTTTTTCGCCCATGCGAGAGATTTTCTCCGTATGCGTGTTTTTCACCCGGGCGCGCATTTTTCGCCTGAGCATGAGTTTTTCTCCCGGCACACATTTTTCTCCCACGCGCGCGTTTTTTTCCCCAATCACACGTTGATCTCTTCCAACTCACAGTACATCTATTTAAGCAAAACACATATCCTGATTGATACTTTGAGTCGTCCTTATCAATTTAGAAACTGGTATCTGTGTAACCTTTTATAACCAGTTCATTATCACCAACATAAATCAAGAATACATCCTTAGTCTTTCTTAAATATTTTAAGAAATTCTTGACGGTCATCCAATGACTTTCACATGGATCTGTTTGGTATTTGTTAGTCATGCTCAATACATGAGACATCCGGATGAGTACATAATATTGCATGCATGATTGATCCAATTACAGAAGTATATATAATCAAACTCATGCGGTTAATATCTTCCTGAGATTTAAGACACTGAATCTTAGAAAGATTCAGACTATGAGACATGGGTAAGAATCCTTTCTTAGACTTAAGCATGTTGAACCGCTTCAACGACTTATCAATGTATGTGATCTGGGTTAGTTCAAGAAACTTATTTGGCCTATCTCTGTAAATCTTAACATCAAGTATATATGTTGCTTCACCCAAATCTCTCATAGAAAAGCAGTCTGCAGCCAAGTCTTGATAGACTGCACGGTTAGAATGTCATTCTCAATGAGTAATATGTCATTCACGTATAACACTAGAAATACAATTCTTGTAAACACAAGACTCATCTTCATTCTTGATGAAACCAATTTCTTTGATTTTCTCATCAAAATGAAGATTCCAACTTCGAGAAGCTTGTTTGAACCCATAAATGGATAGTTTGTAGCTTGCATAACTTTCTGGATTCATGTGGAGATACAAAACCCTCGGGATGTGTCATGTACACATCCTCAAGGAGGTTTCCATTAAGGAAAGTCGTTATAACATCCAGTTGCCAGATTTTGTAATCAAAGTACGTTGTGATAGCAAGCAAGATTCTGATGGACTTTACCATAACAACTAGAGAAAGTTCTCACCATAGTTAACACCATGAATTTGCTTGAAATTTTAGCCATTAATCACTCTTTGAATGTCCGTACATTCCCATTCATGTCTGTTTTCATCTTAAAAACTCATTTGTACACTATAGGTTTTACCCTTCGGGTGGTCAACCAAGGTTCATACCTGGTAAATATATATGGAGTCAATTTTAGATCTCATGATCTCAAGTCACTTCTCTGAGTCCGATCCATTTATAGCATAATGATAAGTAGTATGCTCATCTTGATCCATGAACAATATATCACATTGTTGAGTCATGAGAAATTCATATCTTTTAGGCTCAACACGACACTTATCAGATCTATATAGGACTTGTGTTTCTTGAGCAGATCCCCATACTACAACAATTTGTAGTTTTTGATCAGGTTACACCTCAGGTTCATTCATATATTATGGTTTTTGGACTTCATCAAGTTCTATCTCACTAATTCTTCTAAAAATAAACTATTTCCCTAGAAAAACATAATTTCTTGAGATAAACAATTTGCCCTCAGAGTGATTATAGAAATAGTATCCTTTAGTTTTTTTAGAATAACCCACAAAATAATATTTATCAGATTTAGGCTTAAGTTTGTCGTAAGCTTGACATCTCACGTAAGCCCCACAACCACAAATCCTAATAAAAGATGTACTATGACACTTCTCAGTCCATATCTCATATATTGTCTTTTGAACCGTTTTAATAGGAAAAACAGTTTAGTGTAAAAGTTGTCGTCTTTAAGGCAAGTCCAAAAGAAAATAGAAAGATCTGCATGACTCATCATAGATAGCACCATGTCCAACATGACACGATTTCTTCTCTCAAAAACACCATTGTGATGTGGCAGTCTGGGTGGAGTGAGTTGTGATACAATATCATTCTTAAATGGTCCTGAAACTCTTGACTTAAATATTCACAACTATAATTAGATTGCAGTGCCTTAATTATTTTTCTGAGTTGGTTATGTACTTCATTCTTGAACTTTTCACTAGATTAAAACTAGTGTCTCATAAGATACATAAATCCATATCTACTTAAATCATTAGTAAATATAATGAAGTAGTAAAACCCACCCCTAGTTGTGGAGCTCATGGGTCCACATACATCTAAATGTATTGTACCCAAGAGATTGTTTGCCCTCTCAATATAAGTAGAGAAAGGGTCTTAGTCATTTTGCCTAATAAACAAGATTCACATCTCATATGATGCATAATCAAATGAGTCCAAAAGTTCATCCTTATGGAGTTTAGAAATGCACTTCTCATTTATATGGCCTAAACGACAATGTTAGATATATGTAGGTTTCAAGTCATTTGTTTTCAAATTTTTAGTAATATTAATGTTATAAATGGGCGGATCTAAATACAAAACATAAAAACCATTATGCAGTAACAAATATCATTCATATATATAACTATTGTTCTTAACAAATGAAAATCCTTTCAAGTCCAAACATGAAATAGAAATAATGTTTCTAGTAATAGCAAGTACAAAATAACAGTTATCTAACTCTATTAAAATCCTAGCAGACAGAGATAAGTGATAAGTTTCTTTAGCTAAGGAAGCAACCCTCTACCATTATCAACTCGTGGGCCAACCCTCAACCTCGCATTTAGCCAGCATTCTTCTCGTTCTCGGTTCTTGCACATTTACATAAATGTGAAAATCATATCTGGTATCTAATGCTCAAGATGAAGACGTAGAAAGATTGAATTTTATAACATATATACCTGAAATAAAAATCTCACCACCTTTTCTCTTCAAATCCTCAAGGTAGACCGAACAGTTCCTTTTTCAGTGTCCAGACTTTCCACAATAGTGGCAATTTCCTTCTTTAGTCACTCACTTACTCTTTAATGCTGAAGACTAAAGGTTAGACTTAGATCATATCTTAGTCCTTTTAAACCACTTTGTCTTATCCTTGCCTTGTGCACCATGGGGCTAGTGAGTTTGGCCTTCTAAGTATCTTTCTCTATACGAGATATAGTACTAGATGGCTCTTCAATGGGATCTTCCTCTAAAATATTGAGTTTCACTCCTGCTTGAAGACAATCCTCAAGTTCCTGTACCAATTCAAGAAATTTGTCTCATTGAGTTTGTCCTTCTCGAAGACCGTAGGGATAATGTAGCATGTGTATTACTTGCCATGGAAATTCTACAATAAAATTATGCAAAGTTTAACTATTATATTTCAAAATATATTTTTTATTTTAATAAGATCTTTTATTAAAATATTTCGACAATTTTTTTCAAATTAATAACCCTTTAACATTAATTCAGAGAGTTTAAGCTGGATAGTCTCTAGTGAGACAAGATTCATATTTCATCAAATCATAAGTCAGTTTTGGTTGATCAACCATGATATGGCTATTTAGAAAGACAACATTTATCAATTGTATCTTGTATAACTTTTGTATAGTTTGGTGAATGACATTTACTCTTATCCATCATATGGTGCTTCCCGAGCCACCAATCCAATTGAGATTGCCTAGTTAAGTATAACCCAATGTTTAACAGTTTGATATCCTAATTATCCAATCACACCTCACCGAGATAGATTGGTGAACATTGTTTTGGCAAGCCCACACTTAATCGATCAAGGCCTTGATAAGTCGCATCCATTGAAAGACATTCAAACACTTAATATAAATTAAGGACTTTTCATGATAAATAATTAATAATAAATCTTGCACATATCATAAAACAATCATGAAACAATTACACCATTCGCATTACAGATACATCTCGAATATACATCTAATGCACTACAAAATACAAAGGGCTCCTAGCGGAGTTCCAAGGGGCTGCACCCTTGGCGGGGTCCAAGGGCAGAGCTCCTAGCAGGGTCCAAGGTGTAGCGCCCCAGGCAATGGTTTCATTCTGATACCACTGTAGGGTTTTGTTGAACATCAAATACACAGCGTAATAAGAAAACTCATGCCCAGGAACCATACAAAAGCAATAAATCAAGAAAAGGAGTTTATACCTGAGAAGAAATCAGATTTTGTAGAGATTATGCTGGATTTGAGAACCAAACACATAACGAAACCCATGTCTCTATTGGTATCCACACGAATACCGAAACAACACGCAGGCCGTCCAACGGTCTCGAAGTTGAAAGATGATCGTCCTTCTCTGCAACGAAATACTAGCTTTGTTTCCATGTAGATATTCTTTTCGAATCCACCCTTCACAAGACAAGTTTCATCAATCGAATAATCTCACACACATATACACACAGCAGTTTCTCAAACTGACATTCTTGTATGAGAGAAGGGAGAGAGATTTCAAAAATCTCTGAAGAGTGAAAGTTATGATATTGGGGTAACCGTTTTTTCAGTTCAAAACCGACAATAGGAACTATCCGTCAAATTCTTGAATTTGACTGAATTCGATGTACATCGATTACTCAAATCGACGTGAGTCGAATTCTCAAATCGACGTGCGTCGAATTCTCAAATCGACGTGCGTCGAATTCTCAAATCGACGTGCGTCGAATTATCAAATCGATGTGCGTCGAATTCAACATGGCGTATCTGTTAAGTGCAAACCAAATCGACGTGCGTCGAATATTGGCTTAACAACCAATTCAAATTCGATTCGACAAGTAATTAGTTCTGATCTCTATTTAATTAATTCTCAATTAATTAAACATCATAAATTCACATTTTGGGCCTGGTTTTTCATTTATATCTAATATAAATAAAAAATAACACAATCATCAATCCGCTTTTCGTATGTTCTTAACGTGCGACCTTATAATTTTATATTACGTTGGCAATAAAAACTAATCTCTTGATCACTTCTAGATCACATATTTCAACAGTATAGCCATGCAACATGACTTACTATGCATCATCCTGGAGTCATTGCTCGATAGGCTCAACTGGCGGTTCGCAAGCAGATGACGAAGATCCTTAGTCTGGAGTACTCGACACACCGAATGGACCCACTCAACATAATTTTCCTTCCCAGTGAGGGAGATAGTGGTAATTCTCATTTCGACCGGGACTTCATATATGGGAACTAGAGCGAGTGTGGTCGGAATAGTGGATGAAGCGGACACAACATTCATCCCCATGTTATCGGTGAGCTCAGGGAGGAAGGAGTCGGCGAACTCAAGCTGCGGGCAAGATCAAGCCTTGAGATCGGTGAGCTCTGAAAGCAGAGAATCGGTGAGTTCTAGAAGCAGGGGATCGGTGAGCTCTATAAGCAGGGATCGACAAGCTCTGGAAGCAAGGATCAACGATCTCTAGAATAGAGATTCGGCGAGCGTTGGAATCTAATGGTTCTGGAAAATAGTCGACGAGTTCTGGTATCAGCGAGTGGTGGAAGGAGGAGAGAAGTCAGTTATGTAGCTGCGAGCTCAAAGTAAGGAGTCGGCGAGCTCCAGTATTGACGGGTGTGGCGAAACCACGCACGCAGGTGCAAGCGTGGGCGAGTTCTGTGGGGAGGGAGCGTGCTGGACATGAGTCTATAAAAGGTGGGGAGGGGCTAGGTTATTTGGGATGATGCAGTAGGATGCAAGTTGGCGAGCTCGGATGGAGGGTTGGCGAGTCATGGAAATTGTCTCAAGCCATAAGTCCAAATGGTCTGCTGATATTTTTGGCAACAGAAGTGAGCTCAATCGGTGAGAGCAGGAGCTCATTCAGTAAGAGGTTTACTTCAGGAATCATATTGCTTTGATACCATGTAGAAAAGCGAAATACGAAGCGCAATAATTTTATTACTTCAGATTAAGTGGTTAAATACAAGTTCATGTACATATACATATATATAGATATACATATACATATACATATACATAGATATACATATATATACATATATGTATACAGATATATATATATATGTATTTACATATATGTATATGTATACATATATATATATATGTATACATATACATATATGTAAATACATATATATATATATATCTGTATACATATATGTATATATATGTATATGTATATATATGTATAGATATGTATATGTATATATATGTATAGATATATGTATATATATATATGTATATATATATGTATAGATATATGTATGTATATATATATATATGTATATATATATGTATATACATATATATATATGGGAGGAGTGGCACCTTAGCTCTAAACCAGGGTGCAGAATTAATCTATACAAGAGAGGGATCTCTTAATGGGCCAAGAAAGTGGGTCTTTACATTGGGCTTTTACATACATATTTCTTTTATAGCCCTAAATATGCAAATTGCAAACATTACATCACATATCTTATAATTATGTTTTTCCCAAGTAAATTATATGTGAGACCTAATATGATGAGTTTATTGCAAAAAAAAATCGAGGCGCAAATTGAAAGAAAAAAATTAAACAGTTTTGGTGGTTCGGAAGCAATATACCAATCGGATTAGAAACTTCAGGCTTTTGAAAAAAATTGTTGTTTATATTCTAGCACAATATTTTAAATAACACAGTATTTTATCTAATATGATAAAAAATTTCATGACTCAGTGATATATGAGTTGTACTTGCAAGCTCCACTCCACTAGTAGTGGCATATCAATAACACAGGGTTGAGAAACTTTAGCTACGGCATCAACTTCCATGAAACCCATTAAATAGAGAGCTGCCACTGCACAGTATGTTGCACCACCTGTGTCACTAAGACGGTAACAAATTATGATTTTAAGTGCATAAAATGAAGTGAGATTTGAAAAATAATTTTTGCAATTTTAAATAAAGTCAGCACTTACCATGGGACTCTGCACCAGGCACTAAACTAAAGCCTCCATCATATGACTGCGAGCATTTTGAAGCATCAGGAAAATTACATTGCAGATCATAACAGCATGGAAATGATGTACTAAGCTTGGTAATTATAGGAGCAAACATTCAAGTCGTCCCCTTTTTCTGCCCCACCTGGCACTTGAGTATGTATTCCCTTGCACTCAATTTGTCCATCCCAATCCAATTGTTCAACATAAAACAGATCGCAGCTGGTAACATCACTCAAAACATCAGAATTTAAGGGCTTGTGTGTATAAACAAATAAAATAAAAACAGCAAATGGCATAGAAGTGTTCAAACCAGCACAGAATACGAATCGGAGATCTGCTTCTGCCCCATTATGAGTAGGTATAAAGCTGCCAGATGACAAAGAAAAAAGAAAAACTTGGAATTGTTTTGACATTCAATGCATGCGCAATAAACATCAAAGAGTTCTGACATTCAAACTCTATTTTGCATTATTGACCTGTATTGTGATGTGATGAACCATAAAGTGGGTGATTATTTAGGACAATTATGTTAATATTGTTGTCTACAATGCGAGAAAAGTTGTGTTCTGGCAACAAAATGTTGTGTTCTGGCAACAAAATGTTGTGTTCTGGCATGCGTTGATTGAGAGACTCAAATGGATATTAGTAAGAATTTCTTTCATTAGTAAAAAATATTAAACTTAATTAGATATAATTAATTAATAAATTCGAGAATACTAACATTCCTAAAAGAGCTTTCCAAGAAGCTACTACCATTTCAAGTTTTACTTTCAAATAATCAAAGCTTTACACATATTTTTCCAAGTATCCTAAAATTAAAATAATAGAGGTGTTCTTTAGAAGCCAGTGTTTCAGATTTATAAAGTAAACACTGAATACATATTAGGCAAAGTGTTCAGTTAATAACAAACACTGGTGCTTTTAATTATGTGTTGTATTTCCTGTGTGCAGGTATTGTGCTTTCGGATTGCATGTACTAGAGCTATCGGGCCCTCGATACATGTGCATCGAGACGAAATTGGTCCAGTAATCTTTGGTCCAGTTGATCCGAGGCTCAAGGCTTCATCTACATATGAATGCATTCCAATTGAGACCCCGGTTCAACCCATCGAGATCAATGTTTGTTTCCGGACATACTTGTTGCAACATAGTTCGACACTCACTTGGTTTGAGAATAACAAATCCTGATAAGTATCAAATCTCTATTCGTAAGTGTTTCATTGTGCAGATTCATGAATTAATACTGATACAAGTGATGCCCAACTACGACACGAAACGGGCTAAAATGAAAGGGCTAAGTCCAAAAATACAACGTTAGCTGATACCAACCGGCTATAGTACTCGACGTACATCGACCTACAGTCAACGATCTTCTGGGGGCTTAGAAAATTTCCCAGAGTGCTCGAATTTCTCTAAGATAGCTTTTATGGGATGATCCATAACGACCTGTATTGAATGACCTTGAAATATGGACAAATCTTCGTGCTGATATCATTAAAGCCAAAGTCAGCTTTTCAAGAATTGGGTACCGAGTTTCAGCAACTTTTAATACTCTGCTGACATAATGGATCAGAAATTGTTCTTCCTTCCTCTCGAACCAACACTGAACTTATAGTTTCGGAACCAACCTCAAGATACAACAGTAAACCTTCTGTTATGGGCGTCGCGCCCCATTATGATTGAGTCGTATTATGTATTTCTTATCTTGTCTTATTATGTATTGTTAAGTGTCGGGTTTTTATTTATATCGAGTCTAACATAAGTTATATCGTTATTATATTACGTTTTTATGTTGCGTCGTATCATATTTAGTTTGAGGTGTCATAATTACATTCATGCCCTCTTGTAAGCCTATATAAAGACGGATGTATGATTGAGATCTTTTATCAATGAAAGAAAATATGTTTCTTAAACACTAAAGAGATCTTGGAAGCTCTCTCTTGAGCATGCCCCGCTTAGGCAGTCGTTGTTCAGATTCCATTTTATCTCCCGCCACCATCATCTCCGTCTCCGGTCCCCTCTCCGGCGAGCCCATAATAACTTGGTATCAGAGATAACCGGTCCTCTTCCACCCTCCATCGCTCAGTCCACTTCATTCCAGCAACCCCGCGCTTCTGCGACACCAACATCTGTTGTTTTCCTTCATCTTCCGCAGTGGCACACTCCTCAGCAACAACATGACATCTTCTCCTCTTTTCGCAGTGATTTCCATCCGTCTAACGAGTCCTTGCCGCTGCTTCCTCGTCAACGTGCGCCTCTCGCTGCCTCATCGACACCAGCAGCCTTCGGTGGTCCTTCATCGACACCATCCTCCAGCTCGCCTCTCCAGCAACTTCGTTCCCAGCCGCAGCAGTGCCCTTCCGACCTCCGCGTCGTCGCCCTGCACACGCGATCTTTCCCATTGTCATCAAACCCCTGAGCCCCAGGCCGCACGCGGATTCTGCTCCCCTCGAGTCGTCTGCCTTTCTGCGAACCCAGCACGTCAGAATCTGTCCTGTGCTTTCCCTCCAGTGTCAAACATCCCATCGAGTCGGCCTTCCCTCCTCGAGCCCATTCCGCGGCAGCCCTATTCACGAGCTAGGGATTTTCTTAATTTCTTGATTATTTTAATTAATTCTTATAGTGAATTAATTAGGTAATTAATTAAGATGTCAATTCCACTCAACATCGACGACAACAACCTCCTCGCGCAATCCAAATCCCCACCGTACGATTTGAAGACAGCACGCCTCGTTCACAAGTCACATCATTTCGGTGCCGCCATCATCACTCTCCTCGCTGACATGATCGCCGCTCTCCAAAGTAAACATATACTCGTCATTCCACCACCGCCCCAAGCCCACGATGTCGTCACCTAGCCACCTCTTTAGACGGCCTCTGCTCGGCCGGCCACCTCACCGCCTCTCCTACGGCCACCTGCTCCATCGGCCCCTCCGAATCCATTTCTTCAGTCAGACAACCCTAAGTCAGTGTCGCCATTCCTGATCACCGTATCTCTTTGTCTGCACAAGATATCGCCGCCTTCGACTGTCCGCAACCGTCAGACACCCTCATTCTGTCTGTTCATTGCCATCTTACCTGCCAGCATGGACGTCTTGCCGCTCAATGCAGCCTCCATTGCCGCAACGCAATACCGGGAGTTGTTCTGGTGGGAAATCAAAGATCCAGACAATCAAGCAGTGCAAGCCTCGTTCGAGCGTGTGAACAAACTCGATTTGAAGGGCGGAAGAGATGTAATGGGTGTCGCGCCCCATTATAATCGAGTTGTATATGTATTTTTAATCTTGTTTAATTATGTATTGTTAAGTGTCTGGTTTATATTTATATAAAGTCTAGCATAGGTCATAATTACATGCATGCCCTTTTGTAAGCCTATATAAAGGCATATGTATGCTTGAGACCTTTATCAATGAAAGAAACTCAGTTTCCTCAACCCTAAAGAGATCTTGGAAGCTCTCTCTCTCTTGAGCACGCCATGCTTAGGTAGTCGCGGTTCCAGCTCCGTTGTATCTCCCGCCACTATCATCTCCGTCTCTGGTCCCCTCTCCGGCAAGCCCATAACATTCTCCTTTCCGAGGGATTTGCAGGAGTGTCGTGGAAGTCAATTGTTGATTGAGTTCTTCGAAGAACTTGTTACACTCTTCAGTACATTCAAATTTAGCTACTACTCGGAGAGTCTTAAAAAATGATGTGCACTGATACGTGTATTTTATATAGTTATTTTGGGCCCCTTTGGCATGAATTTACCATCATTTTATCCCTAATTTAGGTTATAATTGTTTAATATCCTTTAAATTCTTAATTTTATGATATATGGATACCTTGGAGCAATATGGGGTGATTAGATATCAATTTAGGGCATTAAGAATCAAGTTTTGTAAATCTACACAAAGCGTAAGCGTGTGTGCTTATTGCGCACGCGCGTGCATATCTGCAGTCCAGTTCTGACCATGGTTCACTCGATCGGCCATATCATTTGTTACAGAGCACCGATTCTGAAAATTTCAAAAGTTCTGGAAACTACACATCTAGGGCTACAACTTTGTTGTAGAACACTGTTCATAATTCGGCCACTAGGGTGGTCAAAATGGCTTCTGAACGGGACTGATGTCATTTTCTTACAGTTTTTATCCAAGCAATCTGAATTTGCGCGTGCGTAATTTCCACACGCGCGTGCGCGCACATACAATTGTGTGTGCACGACCTGGAAAACCTGATTTTTGTTGTTTTTATTTCACGCACGCACATGTGCTTTACGACGCATGGCGCACACGCGCGTCTCTGTTTTCTATAAATACGTTGTTTTAGGACTTTTGGCGGATCCTCTATCATTCCTCCCGTCGTTTTCTTGTTCTTGCAGGTCCCCTGCTCCGTTCTAGGGTAAAATTCACCTCTCCACTCCATCCTATGCACATTGGTGAGAGATCTAACAAAAACGGAGGCCACTATATTTGGTGCTTGAATCGTGGTGTTTTGGAGCGGTTTGAAGAGAAGACAGGTAATTAGGAGGTCGGTGACAGCGCCTCCCATATCCTGGACGCACCCGAGACGTACCTATTGAGGGTGGAGGACCAATCTACACCTCTTTAGCGAAACCGAGGAGAAGGCTCTTCGTTTCCGTTGTATCTCGGGTGCTATCTTCGCCAAACCCCTCTTTCTCCTTCTATTTCACTATTTATTATGATGGATTTGTCTACTCTTCGTGCTATTTTTTTAGTAATCATGTCTTTTATTGTGTAATTCTACATGTATTAGACTAGATTTCTATTTCATATATTTATTGTGGAAGTGATTTGCCCTAGGTATGGTTCTTGGTAATTTGTTCATTGCTTGGTTGATTGCTTGAGATGTTGCTTTGTTGGTTTAAGGCATGCTCTAGTTAGTTAGAATTTAGGAAGTTGATTTAGGAATTAGGAAAAACCATTTTTATAATTAATTGCATAGCTAACACAAAGTTTAGGAAATACATGTATCTTCACCCGCGCTCCCTGTGGAGACGATAATCCCCGACTGTAAAAACTCACATCATTATTACTTGAACGATCGGTGCACTTGACGTGACGCATCATACACTTATCTCCAGATTGTGAGATAAAACGGCTAAGTCCTGCAATTCTCTCTGCTAGTTGTTGTACTCTTTCGGAGTTTGAGGAGATGCCATGCTCAAGATTGCGTGTACCTTATAGGGATTAGGTTCAAGACCTTGGGGGGATCAGTATGTGGCCCTAAAAAATTCCTTTGTTGGCCCCGAAAACACACTTTGTCGGATTAAGCCTCATTTTATACTTTCTCAAAGTCGAAACGTTTCAACCAAATCACAAATATGCATTTCGAATCCACGACTTTTAACGAGAACATATTTCTCCCCTTTTGATTTTTAAAAGCGTAATTCATCATACGTTACATAGCGCCGACATTTTTTTAGGCCGAAAGGCAAAACCCGATAGTAGTAACACTAGTCGTTCGTGATGAACAAGGTGGGGGGATATCAGGAATATGCATTCGTATTTGATCGTACACCGAGAAGGCATCTAAAAAACTCATGACAGAGAATCTCACATCAAAATCAACTAGGCAATCTATCTGAGGTAAGGGATAACAATTTTTAGGATATGATTTATTAAGTTCGTGAAATCTACACACATGCGTCACTTATTATTTGATTTTTTACCAGTACAACATTTGAAACTCATTCGGGGTATTGAATTTATTTATTAAAATTGGCCTTAACAAGTTTTGTAACCCTCCAGAATAAGTTGTGCTACAGTCGTTGCCACCGTTCGCTTCTTTTGTTTGATTCGCTTGAAAGTTGGATCGATGCTGAGATGATAGCATGCAACATTGGGGTCCACCCCGGGTATGTCAGTCATTGACCAAGCGAAGATATTCAGATTATTCAGCAAACACTTGATCAACGTGACTTCGTCTTCTTCTTTTAGCTTGGCATTGATGGAGAGTGATCTATCTCCATCTCCAGGTAAGCACCATCTTTAGCGGCTTCTTCTGTAGCAGGTTCTTTTCTCATAGGTATTTCATGTTCTTTGGAGGCTTGACAACATTCTCACTCCTTTCCTCGTTCCTTATAAGAGGAAGGCCAGTCTTGATTGTATTAACAGAGCTCACATAACATTCTCGAATAATCTGAGGGTCGTTGGGAACCCTAAATTGTTTTCCTCACATGCCAAATTTGATCACTTGATTATATGTGGAAACGATGGCTTGATATTCATTCAACAATGGTCGCCCAAATATGGCATTGTAACTGTTGGGAGCGTCGACCACTACGATCCCTTGCCAAGTAACTCGGCACATGGTGACGAAGAGAATGATACTACCTTCAATTTCTTTCCTCTCACCCGCGAAACCGTAAAGAGGTATGACGCAAGCTTGGAGTTTATTTCCCGTGTTCATCGCTTCGAACGCAAGTTTAAAAAGAACATTTACGGAACTCCCAGTGTCAATGAGAATTTGGCACATTGAATATGATGAGTTCCCGGTGGTGGAGAGGGAACCCGGCGAGTATTAGGGAGGGGGGGAGGATCGGCGGCGGTAGAGAGAGAGATAGAGAGAACAAGAGAGGGAGAAGGAGAGGGGAAATAGGGTTTAAGAAAAGAGAGCAAAAGCATTCATTCCACGATGAAAATAAAGAGTACAAATGTCCCCCTTATATGAGTGGGGTTCGCCCAACATAGAAATAAAAAGGTTGCTGAAAATAAAAGTTGCCAAAAATAAAATTGCTGAAAATAGAAGTTGCTGAAAATAAAAGTTGCCAAAAATAAAAAGGCCGCAGCTAGACCGCTGTACGCTCCACGGTCTGAGTTGGCTCGTCCGGTGTACGCGCCCGACACTTGTAGACTCTCCATGGTGGTTCCGCGTCATGCAGTTCCGTAACAGAATATTTATCCAGTCCCGCATTGATGACAACCGTGTCATTAAAAGGATTGACAATTTTCGGGAGGTCATCTTCATTCAAGATGACTTCTCCTTTCATAGGAATGGACTGGGAGGTCGAAGCAACCTCCCGCTGATAGACTTGCCCCATACTAGCTTTTTTTTAATATTCTAGGCCAGCTCCCCCATGAATACAGTTAATTTGACCCAAAAGGTCAACATTCTCGACTTGAATATATTCATGGATGCAGTTAAAACTCCCAAGAGAACCAATGTCATATTGCTCAACACACTCACATTGTCGAGGGAGATATACTTCTGCCATTATGACTACCTATTTTTCACAATAGTTGCTTTTAGTAGAGGTAGACAAATAATAATCTTCACATAGTAAAGGTTGGTCCATATATATATATATATATATATATATATATATATATAGGGGCATTTAACAGGACCTCCCCTCTAAGTTTGCAAAATTACAGATTGCACCCCTCTTATTATTGAAATTACAAAAACCTCCCCTCAATGTTACAAAACATAACATTTACCTCACCTGAAGTTTACATTTCATAACATTCATGCACAAAAATACCCCATTCGAAGCACATTTTCAAGGGAGATATTTTGTGAATGGATGTTATGAAATATGAACTTCATGGGAGGTAAATGTTATGTTTTATAACATTCAGGGGAGGTTTTTGTAATTTCAATAATAAGAAGGGTGCAATCTGTTGTTATGCTATCTTCCAGGGGAAGTTTTGGTAATTATTCGTGTGCGTGTGTGTGTTTATCTTTACTATTATATAAAAATATTCACTTATGGTGTAGCTGTTTACCATCAAATCAATCACAACCGTTCAATCTCGCTGAAATCAAATCCAGCCACATATTATTTTTACTAGATCTCTTATACCTACTATGGTAGGGTGTCCTAGACCTATATTTTCAAGTCACTACCCTACAACGTGAAATTACGATTTTGTCTTTATCTTCATTAAAAATTTAATGCTTGCAAAATTGCGCTTGCATGGGATCGAACCCAAAACCTGTAATATATTGAATCAATACACAACCACCACACCAACTAGCAAGTTGTTGTAAGCACTTACATTAATATATATATATGAATAAACAGTTTTCTTTTACTTCTCAAGACACAACCATCCACCGGCGGTTTTCTTTTTCATTCTTTTTTTTGTTTTTTTAATTTTAAAACAGTAATTTAAAAAATAAAACTAATAGAAAAAAATAAAGAAAAAACCCTTTAAAAATGAATAACTAAAAAGATAATTAAAAAAAAACGCCGGTCGGGGGCGGGCGAAGACCGCCGATCTGGTGCTGGCTTGGGGCGGGCAAAAAAATAAAACGAAAAAACTGGGTGCGTGTCGGGGGCGGGCGAAGCCCGCTGGGGGCGGGGCAGGGTACTGTCGCGCGGGGCACGGGGGGCCCCCGTGCACTGCCACTCGTATATATATATATATATATATATATATATATAAGAAACAAAACTTTCTGCATTCAGCTTTTACTGATGAATGTGTACAAACCAAACCTTCATTTATGTGCAGTTCAAATGTTTGCATGAAATCATGGGTGAAAAAATACATGAAATATATACAACAACACTCAAGCCTTTATCCCACCATAGTGAGGTCCGCTATATGGATCCTTTGTCGTCATTGCGCCCTATCTTTAATCATGGCCTCACTAATGCCTAAGTACATCATATATTTCCTTATAGTTTCATTCCAAGTCTTTTTTGGTCTACCCCTCCCCCGTTTAACATGTCTAGTGACTAAACTCTCACAGAGCCTAACAGGTGCCTCTAATGGTCTACAAATACATGAAATATATATGTAGAAAAAAAAGTAAGAACTACAGAAAAAAAGAACATACATTGCTAAAACAATGCAGCAGATATTTCCAATTTACACATCATAATGACTGTTAAATATTTTTTGTTCATTAAACATAATCATATTAAAGGCAAGTTCGGATGCTATGTTTCTTTTTTGAAATTTTTCAAGAAGTTGATAATACTGTAGAGAGTGCATGAAGCAGAAAGCATACCTTCCATTAGGCATTTGAAGCGCTCTCATTGAGACCAATATGGGGTCAATGTTAACGTTCGAGAAACTGTAGCCAACCAATTTCAATATGGCAAGAGCACAATAAGTGCTGGCAAGGTGGCTACAATTGTAAGCAGACGCCTATTTGGAGAAGAGAGATGTCAATAAAATGAACAAAAGAAAAACAATGCCACCAACAATAACTTCCACATAAAAAACCAATGTACCTTCCCATCATTATTTAAAGTATTTGAAGGTATGGAACCACCAAATCCATAGAATTGACCTGAAGAAGCTAGCTGCTTAAAAGATTGTTAACATATGATATATATATATGAATTAAAAAATATTGATGTTTATTCTAATTTGATTTAAAGATTGCTAATCTCTTGACGCCTTGTCTAAATAGAATAAGGATAACACTTAATGTCATATGTATTTCCAGCATAATTGGATATCAAAATCTCTCTAAATCATGCTACTTGAAGTTTTATTTTAGACAGTTTTTACATGATTTTATATTTTAATGCAGAGCCAAGATAATAGCGAGAAATCGAGCATTCTTTGTTGTTCTTACACACAAATCCAGCTCAACTAAGCCCATGACCAAGCTCGAATGTAATTTCAGGCATCAGTTTTTTTCATGAGCTTCAAAGAGACCATGGAAGAAAAAGCAGCCACAAATTTGGAGAAGATTACAGCCGCATATCACGACCAAGGATAGACGCACTTTTTGACATCGGAGAGGAGCTCATGACCTATTCCACACCGAGCAGAGCGTGCGATATGGGCCTTCGATTCAAGAAGTCAAGGAAAGAGGAGGCCTTTGAAAAAAAAGATAATCAGATAGATGAGTAGATACACACGTGCCATGTGCGTTTGGGAGAAAGAAGGGGCTCGACTCTATATAGACCGGAGGAGAAGAAGAGGCGGGGACATTGAGAGCTAGCGAGAAGATCAATCAAGAGCTCGTAAGAAGGAATCATACCTGAGGGAGTCGCGCAGCTCTTCATCATCCTCCTCCACCAATTCCCGAAAGCTCGCATCTCCTACCCTAAATCGCAATAGCAAGCGAGCAGTTCGGAGAGAGGTTTCCATCGAAAAGCAGAGCCGCACATTTTAGTTATATTATGTTTCAAAATGTTATATTATGTTTACTTTGAGTCTAATGGTGACAAGCAACAGAAGGCAATCAAGAAGTCAAGCAGATGAGTAGTCGAGCAGAAGTATGAACATAATCGTCGAGCAGAGTCAAGCAATTTGTGAATCATTGACCAGCATCAGTCGACTAACAAAAGGAAGCCTTTGATCGCTAAACGTCGAGTGGCAGTCATCGACCAAGCATACTTAATTGTTAACGCACGCTTAGCGCGCATTGTAAATCCAAAAAGGAATGCTACGAGAGTGTGCCGGTAGCAAATAATAGAGTGATAAGTCAGTTATGTCATGTCCGAAAGGAACACGCCGTGGAAATTCACAAGACTACAATATCGTTGGCTATTTAGGCGATCGTGAACTTGAGTTTTACAAGAGAGCGTAAACGCATGAGTAAATACATATTCATTAGCAATAGTGACGCAGGATAAGGTCCTAAGAGAACTACAGCTAGATGCAGACACAATTTCCAACGAAGATGAATTTGCAATAGCGTATTTTAAAACCACTTTCTTTAATTTGCCACCAGAAAATAAAGCACTTAGAATAAGCAAACAAGAGAGGAGCACAAACGCGAGAGTGCACGAAAGCAAATGACAAATTAAACGAGAAAATACAAAGACTTAAATAACTGAAATCAAGACTTATAAACTAATATCTCTTCGAGTAGAGATTAAACACAAGTTTCAACTGTAAAGAAATAACAAACACACATTGCACTCGCACAATATTGAAAGGGGAGGGTTGGAAGTGTCTTCGGAGGATTGTCGGGAAGCCAAAATCGCAAACCGGGATTGGTTTTTAGATCTCCAGATGACGGCCCAACTGCTGGACAGCGGTAACGATTGCTGGACTTTGCTGTCAGGTGCCAGGAAGTAGGATGGGAGGGGCTGGAAGCAGCACAGAGTTGCTGGACAGTTCCTGGCGGCTGAAAAATGGGGGAGTTGCAGGTGCTGGCCGGTTGTTGAGGAGCAGGCAGCGGGCTATAGGAGATTTGGGGATCAGGTAATGATTTGGGGCGGCTGGAGGAGGAGATTCAGCAGCTGGCTGGGTGTTCTGCAGGCGGACTGAGGGGTGAAGTCCTGGAAGGCTATAATTGCCTTCCAGGACTGGGCCGAGAGCAGGTTGGGCTGGTTGGGAGTGGATGTGAGAAGGGGGCTCAGTTTGGAGGGGTAAATGTGGGTCCACGTGTGGTGTAGAGAAAGGGAGGGGGCTGGCTATAGTTGGACTGTTGGAGTAGTGGAGAGGTGGGTGTAAGCTATATTTAAGGAAAGGATCCTAAAATTTAGGGGAGTGGAAAAGTGGGGTAGCGGAGGAGGTTGGGAGGTGGTTGGGCAGCGGGCTATAGGAGAATTGGGGATCAGGTAATGATTTGGTGCGGATGGAGGAGTTTCAGCAGCTAGCTGGGTGTTCTACAGGCGGACTGAGGGGTGAAGACCTGGAAGGCTGTAATTGCCTTCCAGGACTGGGCCGAGAGGAGGTTGGGCTGGTTGGGAGTGGATGTGAGAAGGGGGCTCAGTTTGGAGGGGTAAATGTGGGTCCACGTGTGGCTGTAGAGAAAGGGAGGGGGCGGCTATAGTGGGAGTAGTGGAGATGGAGTTGTAAGCTATATTTTAGGAAAGGATCCAAAAATTTAGGGGAGTGGGGAAGTGGGGTAGTGGAGGAGGTTGGGAGAGGGTTATGGGGTGGTTGAGGGGTAGTGGGGAGGTGGTGGCTGGCAGTGGTGGTCGCCGGAGGTTCTTTCCGGCGAGGGTCACCGGAGATGGTGGTGGTGGTTGCCGGAGACATTATCCGGCGATCGCCGGAAAACTTAAAATTGGTGGAAATGGTAAGGGGATGACGGGGAATCACCGGAGGTGACCGGAGAATGATTCTGGTGATCACCGGAGACGAACTAGAGGGGATTTGAGGGGATGGATGGGTCGATTTTGGGGATTTAGTGGGAGAGACTGTTGAAGAAGTGGATCCACGACAAGGGAGGGGAAGATGGGCGGTCGACAGAGGGATGGGGAGGTGGAAGAGGAGGTTGGTTTCTATGTGGAAGGGATGGAATGGAATGAGGGAGGTCAGCAGTGGATTTGTGCGGGGAAATGGTGGAGGTCGGGTGCTATGTGGAGGGGTAGAGGAGGATGTGGTGGACGACAGAAGAATGGGGGAGGAGGAAGTTGAGGCTCACGGCAATGGGAGGAGGAGTTCCAGGCTTCACACCCGAGGGTCGACTTCTGGACCGAATTGACCAAAGAAAAGGTTTCTACACTCAATTCTTCAATACCCCAAATGAGAGCTTTCACCCTCAATATATAGGCACTAGAGGGGACAACGAACGGTCATGATTTGTCGATCGTCGCAATCCCAAAATAAACAAAAATACAACTCGAAATAAAAAACATAAAAAACAACTAATGCTATGATCGGCTACCCGCTAAAGATGAGCGGTCCTGATCGTCACTATGTCTGAGGTCGTCGTGAGTAGACCCGAATGAGTCGGGCGGGCTGCTCCCCATCAACTCCCCCATCTCAGAATCATTCATCTTCGTAGAATGAAGATAATCATTGTGTCGTCGTAGGGCAAGGGCGAGTCTCTCGAGCTATGCTGAAATCCATGTATCATCAGTAAAAGGGCGGTCCTGCCAATGGATCAATTATCGGACTCTGTCTGGCGTGGGTACAAGCTCATGGGCCACGATCTTTGTGATGATGTCAAACGGGTTGGCGGCTGAAGACGGTGGAACTGGTAACGACAAATGTGGTACAGAATCAGGAGAATCCATAGGATCAATCAGTGTCGAGGACTCGTGCTTTGCCGGAAGCTGAGTAGTAATACAAACTCACGAGGAAGGTGGTAGTGTCTCCAATATCTCAGTGATTGTACAATCGCGTAAAACTCTCGGTCGCAGTTGGAATATCTCTATCGGGCATCGTACAATTTCTCATTAAAGTAAGAAACTGGGTGACCTTCCTAACCGAGTGCTCCTCCTATGCCTACGGTGGAAGCGTCGCAAGCTACCTTGAATGCTCGACTGAAATCAGGTAAACGGAGTACCGAGGTCGTAATCAATTTTGCCTTTATGTCCTCAAATGCCTGAGTGACGGCGGGTGTCCACTGAAAAATCTCCCTTACGAAGGCAGCTGGTGTAGGGAGTCGTGATGGTGATGAATCCTCTAAGCATCTGTAAAACATGGCCAACCCATGAAAGCTTGGAGCTTCATGGATATTATAGGGGATTGGCCAGTCTCGAATAGACTTGACTTTATTAGGATCTACAGACACGCCAGAGGCAGAGATGAAGAACCCTAGTGTACAACCCGTATTCGGCGAGTAGAGTCAGAGGGCACCTGGCGAGTAGGTCGATGCCTCTCTCGGCGAGTAGAGCCTAAGGCACCTGGCGAGTAGGCCGATGCCTCTCTCGGCGAGTAGAGCCTAAGGCACCTGGCGAGTAAGCCGATGCCTCTCTCGGCGAGTAGAGTCAGGAGGCCTAGCGAGTAGACCGGTGCCTCCCTCGGCGAGTAGAGTCAGATTCTGGGAAATAGAATCATCCGGGCACCCCCGGTGGTCTGCCTATAGCCCTTCGGGACAGCGGAGTCTGGCTATCTGCAGACCAATTTGGAGTGCGTTTAGCAAAACAGTAAGGCGGAGTTACGCTATCCGCAGGTCATCCGGACCATTCTACCCCTGGGAAGTCTTTCCCTATAAATAGGACCCATTATGTCTCAGATCAGCATAGATCCACCCCCTTGAGAAAGCCTGTGCTTTCTTCCTCGTGCTGTCTGAGACAGGCTCAGCTTCTGGTTTTCGGGAGGGGAAATCAAGTTAGATTTCCGGGTTAGTGGCGGGACCTCCCCGCTGCAGCCAGTGGGTCATTCTTAGGGAGCTACCCAACAACCAGTGAGGGTTGGTTCATAGTTCGGGACACTTAGTTCTAGGATCCGACGAGGAGAGAAGTAACTCAAGCTACTCCCCAAGTCTCGAACAAGTTGGACCGGTATCCGGGTTCCAACATTTTTGGTGCGGTGAGCGTGGACTGTAGCAAGAGAAGAAAATCTCATCTGACGATCCCATGACTGAGCGTGACGAGCTGGGAACCGACCAGGGGAACTCGCCGCCTTTGGGCAAGTTCGTGACCAAGAGTGTCTTCGAGCAGGGGATGAAGGCGATGGAGGATACCATCCGGAGGTTACTCACACCTCGTGCCGAGGTGGGAGTATCCCCCCCTATCGCAGTCGCCTCGCCCACGGAAGCAGGTCCTAGTCAGCGCCTCGGCAAGGAAGCGCTCCTAGGGGAGGAAGACCAGCCGCTCCGCGCGCGAGTGCTCTTTGCCAGCCCGACGGAGACTCGCCAGTCAGAGGGCGAGTACGACCAAGTTCGTCCCATCCGCCAACTCGCCCCGCGCAGTCCTTTCTGCGAGTTGGTGCTGTCTGCTCCCATTCCTGCAGGATTCACAGAGCCCGCCATGAGTTTCTACTCCGGGAAAGAAGATCCCGTCAAGCATCTGCAATGGTTTGAAGATATGGTCTCCATCAAGCCGATGACGGATCCCTTCAAATGTCGGTTGTTCGCCATAACCTTCCAGGAAAAAGCCAGAGATTGGTTCCACCAGTTACCGGCGGGAAGCGTCTACGGGTTCGATGACCTGCGCAGAAGTTACTTGCTCCTCTTCTCCACGTCCAAGAAGAGGAGGAAGGGTTCAGAAGATCTTTTCCTTATCAAGCAGAGACCCCAGGAGATGCTCGGGTCGTATTTGGATCGCTTTCAGGAGGAGATCCTCCTGGTCCAAGAGGTCCCTGGACATACCCTGATCTTGGCGTTCAAGCTGGGGTTGCAGCCAGGATTTTTCAAGATGGAGATCACTCGCAATCCCCCCTATCGTTCGAGGAGTTAGTCGATCGGGCCGGGAGGCAGATCGCGGGGGAGGCAACCAGCCTAGAGTTCGTGGCCAAGTTAGCCAGATTGGAGGGAGGGGAGAAAGAAGGAGAGGGGAGCGGCCGACGCGAGTCCAAGAAGAGAGGTGAGCCGAGAAGGCGAGAAGAGGGAGGGTCCCGGGAGAACAGGGATCAGCGAGATCAGGAGAGAAGGTTCCAGGCTCCGCCGCGCCGGCCGGCCTGGAGGCCTGCTGGAGGAGGCTACCAAGGGAGACCAGGAGGGAGGTACTCTCTGGAACGACGAGACCGCTGTCGCTCACCCGAGCGGAGGCAAGGACAGTGGAGGCAAAACCAAGCGCCGCCCAGAGAAGCTAATGTGATCAGGAGGGGACGAGGATGAGGAAGAGGGGGAAGGCCGCGACAGCCCCGGGGTGAAGAAGAGCGTCGGGCGATGCCCTACTGCGACTTCCATCAGGTAGAGGGCCACGCAACGGCCACGTGCCCTGAGTTCTTGGAGTTGAGGAGAGGAGTTGGAGGAGCCCAGGAAGGGCATGAGAGGCGAGAAGGAGACATGTTAAGGATCGAAGGGGGAGGAGCCCCCGCCCCAAGGAGGTGTGAGGATAGGGGGGATCTGGGAGCCCATGGGGGGATAGGGGTCATCCACGGAGGAGCAGGGTTGGAGGCGACCCGGAAGGGGAGCCTCAACGTCGTGTATCGGAAGAGCGTGGTCTCTACCTCCCAGGTTCCGCCACGGTCAGGAGAGATCACTTTCTCGGAGGAAGACATGTTGGGGAACGAAAACCCTTTCTGCGACGCGGTGGTGATCAAGGCCGCGGTGGAGAACTATACGGTCTCTCGCATCCTGGTGGATAACGGGAGCTCCGTCAATGTCGTGTTCAAGAAAGCGTTTGATGCCATGAAGGTGGAAGAGAAGAGGGTTACCTCGACGGAAGGACCGCTCTTTGGGTTCGCGGGAGAAAGAAAAGAAGTAGAGGGAGGTGTGGAGTTGGTGGTGACGTTGGGAGGGACCACCAAGTGTTGTAGGTTTGTCATTGTAGACGCCCCCAGCAGTTACAATGCCATCTTCGGCAGACCACTCATCAGTGCCTACAAGTGTGTGCCCTCCTCCTACCATCAATGCCTGAAGTACAACCAGGGAGGCGTGCAGATCCGGATCCGGAGCGATCCCAAGGTGGCGAGGCAGTGTTATCTTAACGCTGTCAACATGATCAGCTGGAAGGAGGAGGCAGAGGCGGTGGACCTGGTGATGGAGGAGATGGCAAGGCTGGAAGCAGCTGAGGAAGTAAAGGAGAAGGAGATCCTAGCAGAAGGCGGAAGGCCGGGAAGGGTGAAGGTCAGCAGGGAGCTGGAAGAGGAAGACAAGGAGAAGATCATGTCCTGCATCCAGAAGAACGCGGACATCTTTGCGTGGAGCGCAGCCGATATGCCAGGTGTCGACGCAGACGTCGCCTGCCATCATCTCAACTTGGATAAGGGAGTCCACCCCATCCAACAGAAGAAGAGGGCAACCGCCACCACCCTAGTCGAGCCCATCAGGGAGGAGGTCAGGAAGCTGCTGGAAGCAGGGTTTGTGTCGGAGATCCAGTACCCAGGCTGGGTCTCCAACGTTGTAATGGTGAGGAAGGGAGAGGGGAAGTGGCGCATGTGTATCGATTTTTCTATCCTTAATAAAGCTTGCCCCAAGGATTGTTACCCTTTGCCTAGAATCGGCGAGCTAGTAGATTCGGTCGTCGGATTCCCTGTCATGAGTTTTTTAGATGCATTTTCTGGTTACCACCAAATCCGCATGCATCCACCCGACGTGAAACACGTATCCTTCATTACCAACGACGGATGCTATTGTTATAAAATGATGCCTTTCGGGCTTAAAAACGCAGGAGCAACCTATCAGCGCATGATGGACAGGGTGTTCAAAGAGCAGAAGGGGCGAAACTTGGAAGTATACGTCGATGATCTCATGGTAAAAAGCAAGAGCGTCGGGGAGCACCTCCATGACTTGGAGGAGACCTTCGTCACACTGCGAAAGTATAAGATGAGACTAAATCCGGCCAAGTGCGTGTTTGGGGCTGGAAAGGGGAAGTTCTTGGGACACCTCTTGACTCCGGCTGGAGTAGAACCGAACCCGGACAAGGTGAAGGCGATCATGGAGATGGAAGCACCCAGGAACGTCAAGGAAGTTCAGCGCCTGACAGGTCGCCTAGCCGGGCTGAGCAGGTTCCTCTCCAGAGCAGGGGAGAAATGCTCACCTTTCTTCAAAACCCTCCGAGACAATAAAAAGTTCGAGTGGTCGGCAGAGTGTCAGGAAGCCTTTGAAAGCCTAAAACTCCAGTTGGCCCAGGTACCCCTGTTACAAGGGCCTAGAGAGGGAGAAGATCTCTTCTTATACATAGGGGTGGGGTCGGAAGCGGTAAGCTCGGTCCTGGTACGCGAGGAGGGGAAGCGCCAACTCCCCATTTACTACGTAAGTCGGGTCCTGCGGAAGGCAGAATTACGATACCCCATCCTGGAAAAATTGGCGTTCGCCTTGATTGTATCGGCGCGGAGACTGCGACCTTACTTCCAGGCCCACCCGATTAAGGTAGTGACCGACCACCCTCTCCGCAATGTCCTAGAAGGGGTAGAGCATTCTGGCAGGATGGCAAAGTGGTCAGTAGAACTCAGCGAGTTTGACGTCGCCTACGTGCCCCGACTGGCCATGAAGGCCCAAGCAGTGGCAGACTTCCTAGTCGACTATACCGCAGAAGTAGGCAAGGAGGAGATACCCCAGCAGGTGGCGTGGGAAGCGTTCGTGGATGGAGCGTCGGGGAGGAACTCATGTGGAGGAGGCATCATCCTGATCAGCCCTCAGGGCACTAGAATTGAGCAAGCCGTCAGAATTCACTTCCCCGTTACCAACAATCAGGCAGAATATGAAGCTGTAATCGCGGGACTACGCCTAGCCCAGGAGCTGGGGATCCACGACATCAGAGTCCACTCCGACTCACTGATGGTCACCTCCCAAATCCGAGGAGAGTATGAAGCAAGAGAGCTGGTACTGCAGCGCTATCTGGTAAAGGTCAAAGACTTGGTGGGCGCCTTTAAGTTATTCTCCATACAACATGTGCCAAGGGAGGAGAACGCCCGAGCAGATCGACTGGCCAAATATGGCCCCCTGGTCGGGGGAACGGTCACCGAGTTGTTTCGGCCTTCGATCGAGGAAGGAGAGGTGATGGACATCGACCAACCCGCTTCGTGGATGGACCCCCTGATCACTTTCTTAACCACAGGATGCTTGCCTGCGGAGGTTCAGGACAAGAGGCGGTTCAGGTACAAGTCCGCTTATTATTTACTAACTGACGGGGTGCTCTACAGGAAGACTCTATCCGGTCCCTTGGCCAGGTGCCTGTCCGAAGAGGATGCCTCCCGGGTCTTGGAGGAGATTCATACAGGCGAGTGCGGCAGTCATTCGGGAAGCAGAACCCTGGAGAAGAGGGTACTCCGAGCAGGATACTTTTGGCCCACCATCCGGAAAGACGCAGAGGAGTTCGCGAGAAGATGCTCAAAGTGCCAACTCTATGCTCCGCTCCAGTTACAGCCAGCCCAGCGTCTTCGGTCAATCACCACCCCCTGGCCCTTCGCCATTTGGGGAATGGATCTGGTGGGACCATTCCCCCCGGCAAGTGGGCAAAGGAGATATCTCCTGGTGATGATCGATTATTTCTCCAAGTGGATGGAGGTGAAGGCCCTGGCAAAAACGACCTCCCTGGTGGTGAAGAACTTCATTTGGGGGGAGATCGTGTGCAGACATGGTCTACCCCTCGCCATCGTCACCGACAACGGTCCACAATTCGCAAGCCTTGAGCTCGCCGATTTCTGCAGCCAACTTGGCATCGATCTCCGCTTCGCCTCAGTTCATCACCCACGAAGCAACGGCCAGGTCGAAGCGGCCAACAAAGTCATCCTCAACCTGCTCAAGAAGAAGGTGGAGAACCTGAAGGGTAATTGGGTGGAACAGCTCCCCTCGGTCCTCTGGGCCCTGAGGACTACCCCCACCACGGCAACCGGCGAAACGCCGTTCAAGCTATCACACGGCTCGGAGGCTCTCATCCCGATAGAGTTCGAGGTCCGGAGTCCCAGGGTGGTGGCGGCAGAGGATGGGGATGAAGGGTGGAGACTCGAGAACGAAGAGGCGCAACGACTCGCCTTGGATTTCGTGGAGGAGCTTCGCGACCAGGCCACGATCCGACAGGAAGAGATCAAGCGAAGGATGGCGAAGCACTTTGACAAACAGGTCCGAGTCAAGCAGTTCATCAAGGGAGACCTGGTTCTCAAGAAGGTGGATGCCGCAGGAAGATCCGCCACGGTGGGTAAACTTCATCCTAATTGGGAGGGCCCCTACATAGTTTCTGAAGCACTAAAAACAGGTGGGTACCGCCTACAGAACGTCGAGGGGGAACTCCTAGGAAACACTTGGAGTGGAGACGATTTGAAACGTTTCTACTCCTAATATCAATGTAATGTCTGGTTCATTTTTGTTATGATAAAACAAAACGATAACATTCTCCGTCATAAACTGGTAGCGCTTCACCACTTGGACGGTAGGTACCGAACGATGGGCCCCTTCTATGTCCTCGAGCAGAGAGTTGCCGTAGACCAGGCCGTAGCACTGGGCTCCTCCCCTGCAGGCTGGCTACTTGCCCCCTCGAGTGAGTTCTATGTCCTCGAGCAGAGAGTTGCCGTAGACCAGGCCGTAGCACTGGGCTCCTCCCCTGCAGGCTGGCTACTTGCCCCCTCGAGTGAGTTCTATGTCCTCGAGCAGAGAGTTGTCGTAGACCAGGCCGTAGCACTGGGTTCCTCCCCTGCAGGCTGGCTACTTGCCCCCTCGAGTGAGTTCTATGTCCTCGAGCAGAGAGTTGCCGCAGACCAGGCCGTAGCACTGGGTTCCTCCCCTGCAGGCTGGCTACTTGCCCCCTCGAGTGAGTTCTGTGTCCTCGAGCAGAGAGTTGCCGTAGACCAGGCCGTAGTACTGGCTCCTCCCCTGCAGGCTGGCTACTTGCCCCCTCGAGTGAGTTCTATGTCCTCGAGCAGAGAGTTGTCGTAGACCAGGCCGTAGCACTGGGCTCCTCCCCTGCAGGCTGGCTACTTGCCCCCTCGAGTGAGTTCTATGTCCTCGAGCAGAGAGTTGCCGTAGACCAGGCCGTAGCACTGGGTTCCTCCCCTGCAGGCTGGCTACTTGCCCCCTCGAGTGAGTTCTATGTCCTCGAGCAGAGAGTTGTCGTAGACCAGGCCGTAGCACTGGGCTCCTCCCCTGCAGGCTGGCTACTTGCCCCCTCGAGTGAGTTCTATGTCCTCGAGCAGAGAGTTGCCGTAGACCAGGTCGTAGCACTGGGCTCCTCCCCTGCAGGCTGGCTACTTGCCCCCTCGAGTGAGTTCTATGTCCTCGAGCAGAGAGTTGTCGTAGACCAGGCCGTAGCACTGGGCTCCTCCCCTGCAGGCTGGCTACTTGCCCCCTCGAGTGAGTTCTATGTCCTCAAGCCGAGAGTTGTCGTAGACCAGGCCGTAGCACTGGGTTCCTCCCCTGCAGGATGGCTACTTGCCCCCTCGAGTGAGTTCTATGTCCTCGAGCAGAGAGTTGTCGTAGACCAGGCCGTAGCATCGGGCTCCTCCCCTGCAGGCTGGCTACTTGCCCCCTCGAGTGAGCCCCAAACCCTACTAAGTGCTAACCCCAAAAAGCAATCTCATAAGGGAAGAGGAGGTGAGGCGAGTTCCTTAAAACCTCCCAGACTCGTGAATATCGAAATTACTCGTCTATTCGTCAACCATCTCGCGAAAAGCCCTAACAAGGGGGAGAAGCACGCTCCAACCGCCTCACACTCTGCGAAGCCATAAGCAAACGGGCACCTGACTAAGGCGAAGAAAGCTCTCGCGCGAGCCCTCGCCACGAGCGAGTACCCCTTAGGCGCGAGTACGGTACATAGGCAAGCGCGTCGCAAAAAAAAAATATATATAATAAAAGTAATAAACAATAATGATGAGCGCGTCAGACGAGATTTAAGACAAGGGAAGAGGAAAGATCGAGCAGGTTAAAATATGGCGAGCACGCCCACCCGGTCAAACAGAAAGGGCGAGTACGCCGAAAATATTCCCAAGAGAAAATATCATTACAGGGCTTACAAAATATAAAAAAGAAAAAAAAACGAGCTATTCGCCCTGGTCATCCTCTTCCGATTCGCCAGATGAGCCGTCACTTGGAGTTCTCGCCTGGGTGGGGCTCACCGCCTCGCGATATAGTTCTGGGAGAAGGTCCGCGAGATCAACTGTGGCCCCCTCCGCAGTAAGAAGAAATCGCCGCCGGAGTCGCTCCCGCGTGAACACCGCCGTCTTGATGGTCAGCTGCCTGCGCGTCTCGGCAACCTGGGCCGGGGTGAAGTGAAGGAGCTGCGGAGCTGTGGACGACTCCCCTCTGCTAGGATGTCGGAGCTCAGCTATCTCCGATTCCGCCTCGGCAAGGCGAGTCCCTAGGTAGTTGACTTCCCGCTGCGAAGCGGCCAGCTGCGCCTCCAGCTCGGAGACCCGCGTCACCAGCACAACGGTGGACTCCTGCATTAGCAAAGGTCAAACAATAGCGTCGGCCAGCGAGTGGGAGGTAAATGGACAAGGACGCTCACCTCAGGGAGAACGACCTCCTTAGCCTTGGACCCGGCAAGCTCCTCCGCCATTGCCGCCAGCTTCCTCTCCAGCTCTTTATAGGTGGCGCCCAGCTCGCGGAGTCGCCTATTCGATTGAAGCCCCCGTCGCGCCGTCTGGTGAGCCAGCTCGGCGGTGCGGAGAGCGGAACGGCTGGTGAGGTTGGCTAGCTCGCGAATGGGAGCCTCTGCGAGAACTTCGGCGTCTTCTCGACCATATAACCCAAAGAGCAGGTTATACGCCTGCTCGCCTACCTCCTCGAAATCCTCCCAGGAGGGGAGGAGCGAACTCACCAGGACCCTGTTCGCATCATGGTCCCATATCAACAACGGATTACCTTTGGAGTCCTCGCTCCTCATCCCCAATCCAAAATTTGTGTGGGATGAGGGTTCAGGAGGCGGGCTCGTTGGAGGACGAGAAGATCTCCCAGTCTTCTGCTTCTTTCGCCTTGGCTCACTAGCCGAGGCGGCCTCAGGATCAACCAGACCTTTTCCCTTGTCCGTTGACGGGGGCGTCTCGCTATCCACCGAAACTACCGCCGCTCCAAGGGCCCCCTCGGGATGAGGCTCGCTAGACTGACGCCGCGAGGCGTCGCAAGGAGGACGGGAGGGGATGACGCGCTCACCTACAAGAAGGTGAAAATTAATTCAGATCCCTGCCAAGAGCAGAGGGTCGGGAGAAAGGGGAGGAAGCGCGGCGAGTATTACCCAAGACTTACCCGCTCCAGGAGGCACGAAGGCGAGCTGATCCACGCCTCGCCGCAGGAAAACCACGTCCATAACCCTACTCTTCATGTAAGTATAGAGGGCCAGAGCGTCCCCTTTCAAGCGAGGCGGTCTATACTCCGTCTCTATCTTTTGAATGGGGGCGAAGGGAATGTTCCCGAAGTCGCCTCGCACCACGACAAATTTATCGGTCCAATGATGGACCTTGTTGAGTGTCTCAGCTACCTTAACGCACACACTGGTAAAGAACAAGGTGCCGTCTCCAGTCGCCTTCAGGGTCAGGACCTTGCGGAAGACGGAGAGGTCGAATTCGATCTTCTCCTCGCGCAGGTAACAGGTGTATGCGACCAAAACGCTGATCGCGTTAGGGTTGACCTGCGCGGGGATCATCCCGAAGTATCGAAGGACCTGGCGCACCTCAGGCCATAGAGGCAGCCTCAACCCCACCTGGAAATGGGCCAGGGGGATGGCGAGTTCACCGTCGAAGAAAGAGTTAAGGAACTCACCAGGGGTTGGCCGCCTCGCTGTGTAGCCCGGTGGCAGGTAACGTTTCTCGACGTCCGTCAGCTCCTCGCCCAAGGTCTGCGAGTTGGGGAAGTTGTGCGCTCGAAAATTGCGAACACAGAAGGCACGCCCGTCTTCGGATGGCTCTTTCCCCATGGCGGGTGGCGAGTAGAGGGGAAGGTCTAACAGGCGGGGTTCGGAGAAAAACGCTTGGAGGAGAGGGGGGTGTGGGGGCATACCCATCCACTCTAGGAGGCCTGCTATTTATAGACTCCGCCTCATCCGTCCTGATCGCACGCGAACTGGATAACCACCTATGCGAGTACGCCTAAACGAGTAGCTAGTTCAACAACGCGCAGGTAAGAGGCAGCAACCCTAGCAAACATAAAATACAGCGCGGGTACAAAAAACCTTTAACAAAAATGCTCTAAGCGCATGGCGCGAGCACACAAAAGACAAAAACATCGCCCGCACATTACAGGTACTCGAGAGGTCGCGAGTGCCTTTACATATCACGCGTCAAAGAAAAAAATGGCGAAACGCATCAAAAGGGAGAATACAGCCTAAGAAGCTCCACCGCGGCGCCGCGGACCGCGACCCAGGCGACGCGTGCGCTGAGAGTGACGAGCTCTCCAAGTGATGCCGCGAGCTGCTCGCAGGTCTTCGCGGGCCTGCCCCAGACTCTCCTCACTTTGCCGGATGTGATCCTCGCCTCGGCGGATATGTTCTTCCAGTAAAGAGGCCTCGCCCACGGTGCCAGCCACCTGCGAGAAGCGGTGAAGATCGTCCTCGGTAGCTTGCTGGCGAGTCTCCACCTCGTATAATCTCGCCTCTAGGTCAGTCACCCTGTCAAAGAGGCCGTCCTCGCCCTGCACCTGCTGTTGAAACTCCTCCACTTCAGAGAGGCGGTCCCCGAGGTCAGCCAACCGCGCGTTCACCTCGGCGGGGGGCGTAGACATCAGAAAGGAATCATGGGCTCGAAGGACGGCAATCAGGCGAGCCCACGACCCCTCATTAAAGCCCGGGGGGCCCGCGAGTAGCTCTCTCAAAGGAGTAGACGCCTCGGGCGGTGACGACCCCAGCAGCGAATTCGTCGATGGAGGACGACTGGAAGAGGGAGATCCCCGGTTATCTGAAAGGAGATAAAGGACAAGGGTAAGCCACAGAAACGAAGAAGGCGGCGAAGATAAGCAAGGCGAGTACCCCCGTGAGTAGTGTCCCCTTCCTGGTGGCGAGGCGGATCTGCCTGCAACCTCCCAGTAGAGGCAGACAAGCGGAGAACCACACCGGTCCCCCCGGATAAAGGCCCTATCGTCGAAGATTTCCCTCCGGCAGTGGGGCGGGTCGGCTGACCTACCCCAGACTGCCGAGGAGGTGACTGCAAGGGAGGAGGAGGGAGGGCCAAAATCTGCCCTGGGGCCGAGGAGGACGCGGTCCCAAGACCCGTCGACAGCGCCGCGCCGAATTGACCAGACTGATCCAGGTGACCAGGAAGCGCTGCGGGTAACAAAAGGTCAGTACAAATTCAGCCTAGTGGGGCGAGAAGATAGCGCCCTTACCAGAGGTCGCAGTGGGACGAACGGGAGGAAATAGCGGGGCGCCCTGATCCGCTGGAGGCAATCTCGCATCCTCGAGCCCACCTGTTGTGATGCCGACCTCGCCCCCTCCTTGCTGGCGAAATGAGTCAGCAGCGAGCTCTTCACGAATAGGCGAGGTCGTCACCTTCCCAAGCAAGGGTCCGCACCTCGCCGTGGATTCCGGATCCGTGGAAGATCTCTCGCGTAGCTCCAGGTCAGTTCTCTTCCGCTTGGACTTCCTCTTCCTCACGGAGCCGGGAGGGCGAGGCGTCAGGAACTCTCCAATGATGTCCATGACGGCCGCAGCGAGCCCCCGGTCGGCGGCTGCGGAAGGCCCCCCCTTGGAAGACATTCTGGCACATGGGATAAAAGGCATACCCCCACTCTATTTATAGAGGAAAAGCCCGTGGGCTCGCCGTTTCGCCGAATAAGGGATTGGACTTTTCTTTCCGACCTCTAGCGAGCTCGCAAAGAGCGGGGATTGTGTACAACCCGTATTCGGCGAGTAGAGTCAGAGGGCACCTGGCGAGTAGGCCGATGCCTCTCTCGGCGAGTAGAGCCTAAGGCACCTGGCGAGTAGGCCGATGCCTCTCTCGGCGAGTAGAGCCTAAGGCACCTGACGAGTAGGCCGATGCCTCTCTCGGCGAGTAGAGTCAGGAGTCCTAGCGAGTAGACCGGTGCCTCCCTCGGCGAGTAGAGTCAGATTCTGGGGAATAGAATCATCCGGGCACCCCCGGTGGTCTGCCTATAGCCCTTCGGGACAGCGGAGTCTGGCTATCTGCAGACCAATTTGGAGTGCGTTTAGCAAAACAGTAAGGCGGAGTTACGCTATCCGCAGGTCATCCGGACCATTCTACCCCTGGGAAGTCTTTCCCTATAAATAGGACTCATTATGTCTCAGATCAGCATAGATCCACCCCCTTGAGAAAGCCTGTGCTTTCTTTCTCGTGCTGTCTGAGACAGGCTCAGCTTCTGGTTTTTGGGAGGGGAAATCAAGTTAGATTTCCGGGTTAGTGGCGGGACCTCCCCGCTGCAGCCAGTGGGTCATTCTTAGGGAGCTACCCAACAACCAGTGAGGGTTGGTTCATAGTTCGGGGCACTTAATTCTAGGATCCGACGAGGAGAGAAGTAACTCAAGCTACTCCCCAAGTCTCGAACAAGTTGGACCGGTATCCGGGTTCCAACACCTAGAAAATGTACAGACTCGGATAGAAAGGTGCACTTTTTCAGATGGATATAAAAGTGCTCCTTTCGGAGGGTGTCGAAGAGTAGGTGTATGTGTGTGAGGTGCTTCCCATGAGTCTGACTGTAAACTAGGATATCGTCAAAATAGACTGCAAGGAACTTGCCCATATATGGGCGCAAAATCTGAGTCATCACGCGCATGAATGTACTGGGGGCATTGGATAGCCCAAATGGCATAACCAACCACTCATATAACCCATTCTTCGTCTTAAATGCGGACTTTCATTCATCACCCTCCCTGACCCTGATCTGGCAGTACCCGCTCCATAGATCTAGCTTGGACAAGATCTGGGCACCTAACATGGTGTCTAGAAGGTCATCGAATCGAGGAATAGGAAACTAATATTTGATTGTGATCTTATTGATAGCCCTACTATCAATGCACATTCGTCATCTACCGTCCTTCTTAGGGGTAAGAAGGGCAGGTACGGTACAGGGGCTCAAGCTTTCTCTTATAAACTGCTTTTGTAGGAGGTCGGCAATCTGAGTCCTGAGCTCTTCGTGCTCGTCATGGTTCATCCGGCAGTGTGGAAGATTCGGCAGAGATGACCCCGGTATGAGATCGATCGCGTGTTGTATATATCGTAGTGAGGGTAGTTCATCAGGGAGTTCCACTGGAATGATGTCACTGTACTCATCTAGGAGGTGTCGAACATCAGGGTGAATGAACTCTAAGTCCATAATGTCTTCTGTAGTCTGAGAAGCAGCAACGACATAAATGATGTCAGTATTGTGACTCTCCCGAGTGAACTCACTACGTCGTAGGATATGCATAGGTCTCGGGGCACCCGTGGTAACTGAAGGCTAGACCCTCCCCTTTGGAAAATCTTTGGGTTGGGTCGGGGATAATGTGATCTTGCGGTCCTTATCAAAAAATACGCAAGTGTTGGACCGTCCATAACAAGTTGCGTACCTATCGTAAAGTCAAGGCCTGTCTAGTAATACATGTGTGATGTCCATGGGAATGACGTCACACCAAACTCTATAGTCGTAGGAGGCTAGCCGAATAGGTACCTGGCACCTCTGGGTGACCTGGATCGTTATCTTATCTACCCAGACTCGATATGGGTGTGTATGGGGCTCTGCCTTAATCTTCATTCGCTCAAGCCCTTTTTGGGCAATGATGTTCGCATAGCTGCAACTATCAATAGTGAGCTTGCAGGCTTCGCCTGCACTCGGGAAATAAGTGTAGAAGATAGTGGTCCGTTTCCAATCCACGTCTGCACGGGGAGTGTGCAGTAAGCGGCGGATAACACCCATCTCAAGTGCTCGGTCGGCCTCATCTTCCCAACCTTTTTCTACGGCCACGATAATCTCCTCCTCAGGTGGTTCTACGGGATCAGTTATAGGGTCAGAATCCTCCTGTATAAGTAGATTCTTTGTGGGGCACTGTGTCACCACATGGCCTCTACCTTGACAACGATAACACTGGATCCCGGACTTCGGGGGCCCGATGTTAGTGGGGGCTGGCCCTCGTGTCTATGGGGGTACGAGAAGGCATGAATGGGGTGGATCCCCTGCTGAGGGGGCCTCCTAGGTGTAGAGTTATCGGGTTGTGGATTAAATCATCGCGGACCTGAAGTGCGCAAATACTACTCGTATTCTAATGCGAGCCGGAAGATTTGCTCGGCTGTCTCCAGGTGATGGGGAATGAGTTCCATACGGATGTCTACCCGCAGTCCGGCCCTAAAGCGGGAGGTCGTCGTGATATGCTCCTCAGTAACATCACTCCTCACGACAAGCTCATCAAAACAAGTCATGTACTCGGCTACGGAAAGGGTGTCTTGCCGTAGAGCTAGAAGCTGATCCAGGAGCTGACTTTGGTACGAAGCGGGAACATATTTGTCTCTAAGCTTTTGTTTCATATCGGTCCATCAGGTGATGGGGTTGTGGCCCTCTCTGTCTAAAGAGCGCTCCAAACTCGTCCAATAAATCTTGGCTTGCCGAACTAACTTCATCCTGGCAAACCTCACTCGCCTCTCATTAGTCATCTCATACCAATCGAAGTAATTATCTATATCCAATAACAAATCACTAAACACATTAGGATCTAATTGTCGATCATAAAATGGAGCATCGATTTGAATACTATAGGGTAATGTCATCCTCACCTTCATAACCTCTAGGGGCCTCATAGCGGCTCACATAGTCATCTCGTTCGTAATCGTATCGTGCATCTTGAACGTGACGACCTCTAGGTGGTGGATATTGAGGTTGAGATCGCTCCTCCGGTGGAGGGTGATTTCGACTATCAATGAAATTCCTATAACGATCGTTAGTTAACCCCGAGCCTTCTTGGACGGGCAGGGGAGCATGTGTAAGTGAGTTGTTGAATATGCGATCTGGATTCTGGGGTGTACACAGGGTTAGGAGTTCTCTCCCTTTCACGACAATCCTCATCTCGGACAACTTGTGTCCTAACGGCTTCTACTGGACGGGCCTACGGGGCTCTAGATCTTCTCCTCTTGCGGTGAGGTTTTCGAATTGCTCCCTAAGGTCGTGTAATTGGGCATCCATTTGATCGAATCAATATTCTAAAAAAAATTGGTGATTGGACATGTGCATATCGGTGTTGGAACTGGTAGTGGGTTGACTATTTTGAGGGGTCAACTTTGACATCATATATCTAAATGTCTTACCATTACGTAACATGCAAGATGACCCTAACCTAGCTCTGATACTAAACTGACGCAAGGTAAGTCCCTAAGGGAACTACGGCTAAATGCGGACGCAATTTCCAACGAAGATGAACTTGCAATAGCGTATTTTAAAATCACTTTCTTTATTTTTCCACCGGAAAATAAAGCACTTAGAATAAGTAAACAAGAGAGGAGTACAAACGCGAGAGTGCGTGAAATCAAATGACTAATTAAATGAGGAAATACAAAGACTTAAATAATTGAAATCAAGACTTACAAACTAATATCTCTGCGAGTAGAGATTAAACATAAGTTTCAACTGTAAAGAAATAACAAACACACCTTGGACTCGCACAATATTGAAAGGGGAGGGTTGGAGGTGTCTTCGTAGGGTTGTCAGGAAGCCAAAATCGCAAACTGAGAATGGTTTTAGATCTCCAGATGACAGCCCAACTGCTGGACAGCGGAAACGGTTGTTGGACTTTATTGTCAGGTGCCAGGAAGTAGGATGGGAGGGGCTGGAAGCAGCACACAGTAGGTGGACAGTTCCTGGCGGCTGGAAAATGGGGGAGTTGTTGGTGTTGGCCGGTTGTTGAGAAGCAGGCAGCAGGCTATAGAAGAATTGAGGATCAGGTAATGATTTGGGGCCGCTGGAGGAGTTCCAACAGCTAGATGGGTGTTCTGAAGGCGTGGGGGCTGAGGGGTGAAGGCCTGGAAGGGTATAATTGCCTTCCAGGACTAGGCCGAGAGGAGGTTAGGCTTGTTGGGAGTGGACGTGAGAAGGGGGCACAGTTTGAAGGGGTAAATGTGGGTCCACTCATGGCTGTGGAGAAAGGGAGGGGGCCAGCTGTAATGGTAGTGGAGAGGGGGTGTAAGCTATATTTAAGGAAAGGTTGGGAGGTGGTTATGGGGTGGTTGTGGTTTAGTGGGGAGGTAGTGGCTGCCGGAGGTGGTCGCCGGAGATTGTTTCCGGCGAGGGTCACCGGAGAAGGTGGTGGTGGTGGCCGGAGACGTTTTTCGGCGAACGCCGAAAAACGTAAGGGGATGGCGGAGAATCACCGGAGGTGACTGGAGAATGATTCTGATGATCACCGGAGACAAACTAGAGGGGATTTGAGGGGGTGGCTGGGTCGATTTTGGGGATTTAGTAAGAGGGGTTGTTAGGGAAGTGGATCATGACAAGGATGGGGAAGATGGGTGGTCAGCAGAGGGATGGGGAGGTGGAAGAGGAGGTCGGTTGCTATATGGAAGGGATGGAATGGAATGAGGGAGGCCGGCATTGCGTTGGGGAGCGAAAATGGTGGAGGTCAACTGCTATATGGAGGGGTAGAGGAGGGTGTGGTGGACGGCAGAAGAATGAGGGAGGAGTAAGTTGAGGCTCACGGTAATGGGAGGAGGAGGAGTTCCGGACTTCACACCCCGGGGGTCGGCTTCGGCACCGAATTGACCAAAGAAAAGGCTTCTACACTAAATTCTTCAATACCCCAAATGAGAGTCACCACCCTCAATATATAGACAATGGTGACGAGTACTACTTCGAGCAAAAAATCTCTTCACAGTCCTCGGCAAGAATAATTTGCAGCTTCTTTTATTGATTTACTTGTGTACTTAGTTACAAATTTACAACAGGTTTATAGTTGCTATATTCCTCTTTGAAGTCACAAAAAATAAACAGATTAAAACAAGACATACCATTTCCCAGATCAGCTTCATTTCTAGCATGTATCTGAAATGACATAACCCAACTGGCCAATTGGTCTGTCTTAACCTACAAAATAAATAAATAAAATAAAAACTTAGAATTCAAAGGTATTACATGACATGCAATTTTGTTAATTCTATCGCAAATCTAAAATCCACTTAGCCGCGCTTGGCGGAGAGTTTCACATAGCTCGCCGCCGCAGACAGCTAAGAATGGCGCGCCGGAGTAGCTATTCATCTAACCAACTACGTATGTAGCTCTAACACAAACTCCTGAATCACAGATGAATTCAAACGCCGACGTGCACGCAGCGTCTAACTTCACAGCATGAAGGATTGTTCCTGACGCTTGACAGAGATTCTGAGTTGAGAGAATTAATTACAAATAAATCCAAAGATAATAACGATGAATATATCCAAACATCCAACAGCGGTATGTTTCTGGATAAACCCTAGAAACTGCAGTATCAATAGAAGAAGAAGCAAACCACAAAGGGCAGATCTTATAATGAATAGTGAAAAAGTAAAGAGAGATGATGGAAATGGGGCAAGGGAGTACTCGATCTAGGGCATCGAGGACGGAGAGGCTGGAGATGATGAAGTAGGCGAGGGTGAGGCGGTTGATTTCCTGGGACTCGTAGTCCTCCGGCAGGCGCTCAAGCAATATCTCCAGGAAAGCCACGTGCCTTTCCCGATCGAAAGTAGCAGGGTCCATTTGGGACGGAGACCTTGCGCAGACGAAGGAAGGGATTTGATGGGGTAAACCTGAGGAGTTGATCGCCGGCGTCGCCTGAATCTCAACTTGGCCGCAATCAGCTGCAATATTGTCGCCGTCGCGACGGAAACTAGTCGAAAATTCAAATGCGATATATTATTTTGATAGCGCTGTCTATTCGCACTCCATTGATAATCGCAGTCCACAAATTATATTAGTACTCCAAATTTGTCAATAATTGAGGTTTGTTTTTACTTGTATTTTTATTTACTCATTATTATAAGCTTCTCTGATCATAATGGAACTATGAGAAACATCTTTTCTAAAGTTTAATTAATTGTTGAATAATGCATCTGTACAATCATGTATTCGTCGAGTGGATTTCCGATGCACTGCCCCAAGAAGCAGGGGCGGGGGGATTTATGGGCGGACTCAGTGAGGAGGGGGCGGGCGGCCTCCCGCTCGCCCAGCCCCTTAGGCGGGCGAGCTGGGGAGGCGGGCGGCCTCCCGCTCGCCCAGCCCCTTAGGCGGGCGAGCTGGGGAGGCGGGCGGCCTCCCGCTCGCCCAGCCCCTTAGGCGGGCGAGCTGGGGAGGCGGGCGGCCTCCCGCTCGCCCAGCCCCTTAGGCGGGCGAGCTGGGGAGGCGGGCGGCCTCCCGCTCGCCCAGCCCCTTAGGCGGGCGAGCAGAGGAGGCGGGCGGCCTCCCGCTCGCCCAGCCCCTTTGGCGGGCGAGCTGGGGAGGCGGGCGGCATCCCGCTCGCCAAGCCCCTTAGGCGCGCGAGCTGTGGATGCGGGAGGCCTCCCGCTCGCCCAGCCCCTTAGGCGGGCGAGCTGGGCAGGCGGGCGGCCTCCCGCTCGCCCAGCCCCTTAGGCGGGCGAGCAGGGGAGGCGGGCGGCCTCCCGCTCGCCCAGCCCCGTTAGGGGGCGAGTGGTGGAGGCGGGCGGCCTCCCACTCGCCCAGCACCGTAGGTGGCGAGCAGAGGAGGCGGGCGGCCTCCCACTCGCCCAGCACCGTAGGGGGCGAGCAGGTGAGGCGGGCGGCCTCCCACTCGCCCAGCCCCGTAAGGGGGCGAGTGGTGGAGGCAGGCAGCCTCCCACTCACCCAGCCCAGTAGGGAGGCGAGCAAGGGAGGCGGCCTGCCCCCTCTCGTCCAGCCCCAAGAAGAGGAGGTGGTCTGCGTTTAACGCCTCGAAATGGCGGGATTTGGATGTTGGCAGGCCAAACCTGGGGGTATTTTCGTAATCTTGTGGGCCAGAATCTGGTTATTGGCAGACCAAGTTCAGAAATCTATAAATAGGACCAAGGGGAACCTTTGAAGTCAGATCTCTCTCTCTCTCTCTCTCTCTCTCTCTCTCTCTCTCTCTCTCTCTCTCTCTCTTGGCTACTCTCCCCCTAGGTTTCTTTGGTGGCGGAAGAGAGCCTCCAAAGGTGTCCCAAGCTCACCATTGGCTTAGGAGAGGAAGAGCTCTAAGATCTTTCGGGTGTGTGGTGGGACCTCCTCGCTGAGCCCTCGGTCCTGTTCCTAGTTCCTTAAATCTTCGACCTAGTACTCTCTCTTGGGAGAAGTAAGTGTGAGGTCACCCCTCAACTTGTTGGGGGCCCGAGCTCCACTTGAAACCAAGTACTGGTTTCAACATTATGGTGCGGTGAGCGTGAAGAGTGACGAGTACGGAAAATCTCAAGCTGAGCTCTATGGCTGGAGGTGGAGGAGATGGATCCGACCCAGGCCACTCGCAGTCGCCGGTGGTTGTGGTGACGATGGAGATATTCGAAAACTTCAAGCGGGAGGTCCTGCAGACCTTGCAGCTAGCTTTCGCTACGAGAGGCGAAGTCGAGGAAGGAGGCGGTCTGGAGGTCCCGCCCCGACGTATGGGCGAGAGCACTCCGGGCCGGCAATCCGGGAAGGAGGTGTCAGCGGAGGCGAGTGGGGAGGCATCCAACCCCCACTCGCCCGACCTCCAAAAGGGGGGAGTGGGGAGGCGGCCTGCCCCCACTAGCCCAGCCCCAGGGGGGAGTGGGGAGGCGGCCTGCCACCACTCGCCCAGTCCCAAGGAGGCGAGTGGGGAGGCATCCGGCCCCCACTCGCCCAGCCCCAAAGGGGGGCGAGCGGGGAGGCAACCGACCCCCACTCGCCCCGCCCCAAAGGGGGTCGAGTAGATGCGGGTGGACGATCAGGGGGGAAAGTCCCTTTTATGAGTTGATCCTCTCGGCTCCGGTTCCAGAGGGGTTCAGGGGGTCGGAGATGTCTTACTACTCTGGCAAGGATGACCCAGTCCTGCACCTGCAGTGGTTCAAGGACATGGTCTCTATCAGGCCTATGTCAGATGCCTTCCAGTGTCGGCTCTTTGCCACCACCCTGAAGGAGAAGGCGAGGGACTGGTTCCACCAGCTCCCCGTGGGGTCTATCTGGGCCTTCGAGGAACTGATTCGAGGTTTTCTGTTGCGCTTCTCGACGTCGAAGAAGAGGAAGAAGGATGTCGAGGCACTCTTCAAGATTAATCAAGAGCCAAGGGAGTCGTTGGCTCGCTACGTTGACAGGTTCCAGGAAGAGATCCTCCTCACCCAGGAGGTGCCCGGGTTCACCCTCCAGCTCTCCTTCATAGTGGGGCTATGGGAGGGGTTCTTCAAGATGAGCTTAAAGCGGAAGACCCCCCCCCCCCCATGTAAGACCCCATTTTTTTTCAGACACCGGGTCTTAGGCCCAGAACCGCCGTTTTGCGGTGACACCCTCGCTCGGGAAGGTCGCCACTACAAAACGCCGATCCTGTCGGCCAAATCGATCACGAAGAAAAGTACATTAAAGAAGACAAGTCCACAGAATCAACATGAAATATAAATGTCCACATGATATAACTGAATAACAGATAACAAGGGTTACAATAATAAAGGGCTCGTGCCTTGTACATCATGTCCTCACTACAAGATCACTCATAAGGTAAAACTAAAGCTAATCGCCACCGTCACTGAAACGGAAGCACCCAAACTAGTCTGACCCATCCCTGCAGACTCTGTGCTCCACTGGTGCTGCAACACTGAATGATTCTTCTCTTTTGGCCTGCGGTCGCTGCCTTGCAAACCACGTCTACGTCTTCGCCTTCGGCCTCCTAGTCGCTGAGCTGGTGGGGTTCCACCCATCATGGGACATCTGACCCGAGTATGTCCCGGTTGGTGACAATGGTAACATGGTCATGGGGCCCACCCTGTCGGATCCTGCTGCACCTGTTTCTCTCCCATTCGGTACGCCTAAAATATGGTGGTCAAACGACCGTCAGTCAAACTAGACTCAGACAACAATCCCCCGCCCCTAAACCCGTGGCTCCTAGGCACCGGGCGGAGAGGAGTGAAGAGGAGGACCAAAGGCAGAGTGGAAACAAGCAGGTGACAACTATCCTAAAGAAAGTACAGTAAAAGATTCGCAAGGTTTATAAATTTAACTATCAGGAGTAGTAGAGTGTAACACGATTATAGCTAAAGTAAGCATGAGTACATGGTGTAACAAGGTAAGATGTAACGTGTATAAAGTAAGCACAACAGTAAGTAAGAAAAGAAATCATTGATTTATAGGGATTACCCATATAGACCAAGGGGTCGTTTTGCAGGGCCTATCGTATAAGAAGTCCCATAACCGACTTATATGATAGGGGTAGGGGTTGAATGCAATGTTTATGCTATGACATGCAAAGTATGCTGTTATGCTATGTTCATGCAAGTGCAACTCACTCACCACGACTCTATGCGCATAGACCTTTAGTTCCCCCTTTTTGGAGCGAGCTGGACTCTCAGGATACTCCCGTAGTGGCAAACGGAAGCGGTGGGTTGGGCCTCGCCCACCTCTAGGTTGGTATTCACACTACGCAACATAGACCTATCGTATGCCTCAACGCAAAACCCGCGGAGCATCTGCGTACTCTTACTGGCTGGACCACCAGACTTTCAAGGCTAAGTGTAAATACCACACTTGCCGAGTCAACGTATTGACGTCGGTGTGAATGATCATCCAATACCGAAGACCCACCACCTTCAATGCACATGCAACATGTTTTACTACCTACCTCCGAGCCATAAGCTCCCCGGGCTAACCTGCCCGCCATCAATAACCTTCCAAGCCATCAGCTCGCCGAACCAACCCGTCCGTACCTACAAACACTACTGAGTCACAAGCTCACCTGACTTAGCAATCTGCTCTTACAACCATCGAGCCTACTGCTCGTAGCACCAAACCAGCTAAACTCCCGTGACCACGGAGTGTGAGTGTGTGTATTATTAAGTTAATCTTGTATAGCAACTTACTCCTACAGTTTGTGGTTAATCTTGGACTTCCCGTGGATTACCCTGTAAGGGGCTCGCTACGGTACTAGGAACCGAAATGGAATGACACCCTAAAGTTCCCTTTCTCAAGACACTTAGTGTTGTTGGTATCTACCCATAAGAACACCCTCCTTGTTATTATAATTGAATTAACCCTAGGTGACTTATGACTTCCAAGACGATCCTTCGTCAATCCCGAACACCACTTTACCCTCAACTCACCTAGCACGCTTGACCGTCTATAATCCTTCTTGTTGACCATCATACCTTCTCAAATAAACTAGGTAAACCACATACCTCCCATCTCTCCTAAGGATCCACTTGATTCTCGAATTTCACAGTTTTACTATACGCAGACCAAACTAATTATATGAAGCTCCCAACTATAGGTACTCCAAATATTCCTCCAACTGATCCAAGCTATTTACTGGAGGTCTATCATGATGTTATAAGATTAATTCCAGAGAATCGTATTTTTCCCAACATTATTAATATTTACAGCAATTTTCCAAAAATACAACCTCCTAAGGTTTGAACTACAAGTGCACTTTTCTGACTTCCAATGCCTACTAAAATGTTTACATAAATCAAGGGTACCTAATAATCAGTAAATATGAATTTTTAGGAAATTCCAGTAAGGTTTACTATTTTTAAAAATTACTAAACCCACTAATTTTCAATTATTTCCAAAGGAGGTACCCTCATATGAACTCCAAACCTTATGCAAATTTATATAGAGGTGATTCATACTAAAATATTTAGCCCTACAAAATTTGACCATATTCCATAGAGGTTACATTTGTAATTTCCACAAAGGACATATTTGCAATTAATTTCAAATTAAACTAGAAGTACCAAAAATATCAATCCAAAAATTATGAGAAAATTTATGTGGGTTCATAATGGTATGAAATAACATTCAGCAAGGTTTCATGAAATTACAGAAAACTAACACCCTAAAATTGCTCATCCCCAAAATTGCCAACAATATGAATAATTATAATTTGGACCTCCAAAAGTCTTCCAATGGTTCTAATAGAATCTCCAGGGATTAATAACATCAAAACTAAGTTAGTGACAGAAGATGGTTAATCACTAAGTACTAGTTCTTCCTAAATCCCCAAAACCTAAAAATTTACAAATCTACCCAAGGATTTATTCACTAAGTTTTACAACTCCAAACCTCTTCAATTTCACAGGGGAGGCTTCTCTGGTCACCATGACCAACTCCCCAAAATTTTAGATCAAACCATAAAGGTTTGACCCCTCTTCCTTCATTGGCCTCCAAATGCACCCCTTAGGGTTTACCCTAGGATTAGGATCCATACTTCCTCAAACCCACCCAAACTTCTTGTGAGGGTGTTATATCACTCATAGAACTCAGAGGAGTTTATTACGCTCCTCTCCAAGGACAAACACCCCATGTCCCTTACAACCCTAAAAATCCCCACTAAGGGACCTACCCTAGGGTTCTAGGGCTACCCTACACCAAACCACCCCAAACTCCATTGGAGGGTGTGTTATGCCCTAAAGGTTAGTGGCCAGAATATCATCCTCTGTTGAGGTGATTTGACCAATCAAAATACCAAGGGGGTGATTTACCCTAAATAGCCCTTTATGGGCCAAACTAGGGCTGAGTAAAATCCCAACTAAAACACCTCCAAATTAGGTGAAATTTTAACCAGGGGTTTATCATGACCCTAAGAACACCCCACCAAAATTTGGTGGAGTTTGGAGGTCATTTGACCCTCCAAATAATTTATACATTGATTATTAAATTTTTACAAAAACTTTAGGAAAATATTCTCCAAAAATTCTGATTTTTGGATATGATTTAGTCCTAGGCATGACTCATTCCTAGTCCAAATTTCAAGTCATTTGGACTAGTGGTTAGGGGTGGGTATCCATTCAAAGTTCAGTCAAACTTTGCACTAAAATGGGTGCTGAGGTCAAACCATGACTCCAAATGGGGTGAACCCAATTTTGTATGATCCTAGGGGTCAAGACCTACAACTTTCATGTTGGGCACTTTTTCTGTAGAGGGCATCTAGTATTTTTAAAAATTAAAACTAACTTCTGCCAATAATAACACAGAAAATCAACAATAAAAACATAAGATATTAAAGATCTTAGCACAGATCTTGATGCAAGATCTGCGGCTGCTGGTTATCTTCTAGCTCTAGCCGACGCTCAGGATTCTCCCGTCCTGTAGCTTTTCCAACCTGAATATCCGACCACCCAGCCTCCTCCCCGGTGGGCCACCGCCACCACCTCCGTTGAGGTGGTGGCCATCGCCCGGCGGCGGCACGGCCGCCGGAGGGGCATATTCCTGCGATCCCGTGAGGGGATTTTAATGGGAAAATGGGGAGAAATTTCTCCCGATCGGGCTCGATTTGAGCCCGATTTCTACAATGTTTTGATCCTAGATCTATGCACGAATAAGGAGGAGGGGGATCGGACCTTGTTTGGGGGTTTTGGTGGCTCCAATCGCCGGCCACCATTTTTCCTCCTCCAAGCTTTGGGTGCCATGGCTTCTTGTGCATAGGGGGCTCTAACCTTTCGGGAAATTGAGGGGTTTCACTCCTCTGATGGTTGTGAAGATGAAGGGAGGTTCAATTGAGGGGGAGGGAGGCTTTAACTAAGAGAGCCATTAATGGCCTCTTGGTCTCCCTCCCTTGGCCGACCCTATTCACTCCCCCACCCCCCAATAACTCATGGGAACTACTGGAATCTTCTCAAATTCATCAGAGAATACGAATGGAAGAGTAATGGAGGGATACCAAGGGGGTGTATCACTTTAATGGCCATGAATGGCCTCTTTCTCTCTCCTCAAAATTGGGGAAAACCCCCATTTTCTTTCTCCTAATCACCATGGACGATTTTCCCCTCTCTCTTATGTTTAATGCCAGCCTACTAGGCTGGTTGACCACTCAATTGAGCTAGCCCAAAAGGGATTGGGCTAGGTTTAAGAGATTTGACCTAATTTGGGCAAGTTTGACTTTTGGTCAAATTGACCAATTGGGTGACCCTAGGATGGGGCTTTTGGGTCCATTGGACTCCAAATTAAATTTAGAAACTACTGGTGGGGTCAATTTGGTCACATGAGCCTTAGTTGACCCAATATAAGTTGATTTGACCAAAACAGGCTAAGTTGACTTTAGTCAAATTGAGCCCTAGGGTTGACCCAGTCATGGGGCTTTTTGTTCCACTGGGTCCCCTATGATATTGCAACACTATGGGTAGGGTCAATTTAATATGGAGGTGGCCAATTAGGGCACTTAGAGAAGAATTGCCATTTGACCTAAAAAGGGCATTTTGGTCAATTAGCACCCCTGGGGGTCCCATGATGGGGCTTTTAGGTCTACTAGGTCCCTTATGGTATCTTAGACCTAGAAGTGTGGTCAATTTGGCATGGTGAAGGTCAATTGACTCTAATTAAGCTATTTTGACCAATTTGGGGTTATGGTTGACTTTGGTCAACTTGGCTTCTTGGTTAACCCCAATGGGCCCTTGGTGCCCTAAGGGGACCCCTAATGGGTTAGGGATACTATGGTGGGGTCAAATGGTCAAGTTGAGGCCCTAAAGTCCAACCCTAAGCTTGGTCACTAGAAATTGCTATTTGCAGTCCAATACACTTTCAACCCTAATCTTGCCTAGGATAAAGAGATTTCTACACTACCAAGGCCTTGTCATGACCTTGTCAAGACAGATTCACCTGGGGGGTCTAGCCGTCTGGGGGATGTTACACCCCACAATCCTTCGAAGAATTGATGGAAAGGGCGGTGGAAGAAATTGAGGGAGAGGTGGCCAACTCGGAGTTCGCAAAAAGGTTGGTCAAGCTGAGTGAGTCGGAGGCAAGACAGCATGGAGGGGGCATGGAAGATCCCGAAAGAAAGTTTGACCAAGGAGAGGGGAACTTCCAAGGGGAGAGACCCGGCCCCCAAGGTGGAGGCAGGGACCGAGGGCACCCTCTCCACCGCCTCCGCAAGCCATGTCGATTGGCTGGGGAAGGAGGAGGAGAGCCAGGAAAGCAGAAAGAAGAGGGAGAGGAGGGGATAGGGTGACACTACCCTACTATGACTTCCACGAGGAGGAAGGTCACGCGACGTCCACCTGCCCCGAGTTTTTGGAAATAAGGGAGGCAAGGGGTCCGATGCAGCAACAACAACAACTGGAAGTGACCGAGGAGGACCATGCCTGGGAGTAGGAGACCAAGTTCTGGTTTCCATACTTAGTTTTTTCTACCCTTAAGCTCATGTAGTACGATGGTTTGTTTCCATAGTTTTTTTATTGCATGTAATATGAGGACTAATATAATGAAAGTTCTGAAAGTACTTAGCCCTGATGTTGGCCCGCTGACCATGCTCCCACCAAGCTAGCAGGCTCGGGGACCGCTCGGTGGCCAGAGGCTTTCCAGGTACTTAGCCCCGATGCTGGCCCGCTGACCAGGCTCCCACCAAGCTGGCAGGGCTGGGGACCGCACGGTGGCCGGAGGTTTTCAAAGTACTTATCCCCGATTCTGGACCGCTGACCAGGCTCCCACTAAGCTGGCAGGGCTGGGGACCGCTTGATGGCCAGAGATTTTCAAGGTACTTAACCCTGATGCTGGCCCGCTGACCAGGCTCCCACCAAGCTGGCAGGGTCGGGGACCGCTCGGTGGCTGGAGATTTTCAAAGTATTTAGCCCCGATGCTGGCCCACTGACCAGGTTCTCACCAAGCTGGCAGGGTCGTGGATCGCTCGGTGGCAGGAGGTTCTCAAAGTACTTAGCCCCGATGCAGGCCCGCTGACCAGGCTCCCACCAAGCTGGCAGGGTCGAGGACCGCTCGGTGGCCAGAGATTTTCAAAGTACTTAGCTCCGATACTGGCCCGCTAACCAGGCTCCCACCAAGATGGCAAGGCCGTGGATCGCTCGATGGCTGGAGGTTTTCAAGGTACTTAGCCCCGATGCTGGCCCGTTGACCAGGCTCCCACCAAGCTGGCAGGGCCGGGGACCGCTCGGTGGCCGGAGGTTTTCAAAGTACTTAGCCCCGAGGCTGGCCCGCTGACCAGGCTCCCACCAAGCTGGCAGGGTCGGGGACCGCTCGGTGGTCGGAGATTTTCAAGGTACTTAGCCCCGATGCTGGCCCGCTGACCAGCCTCCCACCAAGCTGGCAGGGACGTGGATCGCTCGGTGGTTGGAGGTTCTCAAAGTACTGAGCCCCGATGCTGGCCCGCTGACCAGGCTCCCACCAAGCTGGCAGGGTCGGGGACCTCTCCGTCGCCGGAGATTTTCAAGGTACTTAGCCTCGATGCTGGCCCGCTGACCAGGCTCCCACCAAGCTGGCAGGGTCGTGGATCGCTCGGTGGCCGGAGGTTCTCAAAGTACTTAGCCTCTATGCTGGCCCACTGACCAGGCACCCACCAAGTAGGCAGGGCTGGGGACCGCTCGGTGGTTGGAGGTTTTTAAAGTACTTAGCCCCGATGCTGGCCCGCTGATCAGGCTCTCACCAAGCTGGCAGGGCCGTGGATCGCTCGGTGGCAGGAGGTTCTCCAAGTACTTAGCCCCGATGCTGGCCCGCTGACTAGGCTCCCACCAAGCTGGCAGGGTCGGGGACCGCTCGGTGGCCAGAGATTTTCAAAGTACTTAGCCCCGATGCTGGCCCGCTGACCAGGCTCCCACCAAGCTGGCAGGGCCAGGGACCGCTCGGTGGTCGGAGGTTTTCAAGATACTTAGCCCCGATGCTGGCCCGCTGACTAGGCTCCCACCAAGCTGGCAGGGTCGGGGACCGCTCGATGGCCGGAGGTTTTCAAAGTACTTAGCCCGCTGACCAGGCTCCCACCAAGCTAGCAGGGTCGGGGACTGCTCGGTGGCCGGAGATTTTCAAGGTACTTAGCCCCAATGCTGGCCCGCTGACCAGACTCCCACCAAGCTGGCAGGGCCGTAGATCGCTCGGTGGCGGAGGTTCTCAAAGTACTTAGCCACGATGCTGGCCTGTTGACCGGGCTCCCACCAAGCTGGTAGGGTTGGGGACCGCTCGGTGGCCGGAGGTTCTCAAAGTACTTAGCCCCGATGCTGACCCGCTTACCAGGCTCTCACCAAGCTGGCAGGGCCGGGGACTGCTCGGTGGCCAGAGGTTTTCAAAGTACTTAGCCCCGAAGCTGGCCAGCTGACTAGGCTCCCACCAAGCTGGCAGGGCCGGGGACCGCTCGGTGGTCGGAGGTTTTCAAAGTACTTAGCCCCGATGTTGGCCCGCTGACCAGACTCACACCAAGCTGGAAGGGTCGTGGACCGCTCGCTGGCCAGAGGTTTTCAAAGTACTTAGCCCCGATGCTGGCCCGCTGACCAGGCTCCCACCAAGTTGGCAAGGCCGTGGACCGCTGGGTGGCCGGAGGTTCTCAAAGTACTTAGCCCCGATGCTGGCCCACTGACCAGGCTCTCACCAAGCTGGCAGGGGCGGGGACCGCTTAGTGGCCGGAGGTTTTCAAAGTACTTATCCCCGATGTTGGCCCGCTGACCAGGCTCCCACCAAGCTGGCAGGGCCGGGGACCGCTCGGTGGCCGTAGGTTTTCAAAGTACTTAGCCCGGATGCTGGCCCGCTTACCAGGCTCCCACCAAGCTAGCAGGGTCGTGGACCGCTTGGTGGCCGGAGGTTTTCAAAGTATTTATCCCCGATGTTGGCCCGCTGACCAGGCTCCAACCAAGCTGGCAGGGTCGTTGATCGCTCGGTGGCCGGAGGTTCTCAAAGTACTTAGCCCCGATGCTGACCCGCTGACCATGCTCCCACCAAGCTGGCAGGGCTGTGGATCGCTCGGTGGTCGGAGGTTCTCAAAGTACTTAGCCTCGATGCTGGCCCGCTGACCAGGCTCCCACCAAGCTGGCAGGGCCGTGGATCGCTCGGTGGCCGGAAGTTCTCAAAAAAGTACTTAGTCCCGAGATGGCTCCGCTAGCCGGGATCTCACTAGTCGGCAGGGCAGGATGACCTCTTGGGGAGGCTAAGTGGTTTTTACCACAAGATGGCTCCGTTGACCGGGCTCTCACTAGCCGGCAGGGCAGGATGACCTCTCGGGGAGGCTAAGTAGTTTTCCCCCCGAGATGGCTCTGCTAGTCGGGCTCTCACTAGCCGGCAGGGCAGGATGACCTCTCGGGGAGGCTAAGTTGTTTTTCCCCCGAGATGGCTCCGCTAGCCGGGCTCTCACTAGCCGGCAGGGCAGGATGACCTTTTGGGGAGGCTAAGTAGTTTTTTCCCCCGAGATGGCTCCGCTAGTCGGGCTCTCACTAGCCGACAGGGCAGGATTACCTCTCGGGGAGGCTAAGTAGTTTTTCCCCCGAGATGGCTCCGCTAGTCGGGCTCTCACTAGCTGGCAGGATAGGATGGCCTATCGGGGAGGCTAAGTAGTTTTTTTACCCGATATGGCTCCGCTAGCCAGGCTCTCACTAGCCGGCAGGGCAGGATGACCTCTCGGGGAGGCTAAGTAGTTTTTTTCACCGAGATGGCTCCGCTAGCCGGGCTCTCACTAGCCGGCAGGGCAGGATGACCTCTCGGGGAGGCTAAGTAGTTTTTTTCCCCGAGATGCCTCCGCTAGCCGGGCTCTCACTAGACGGCAGGGCAGGATGGCCTCTCGGGGAGGCTAAGTAGTTCTTAGCCCCGAGATGGCTTCGCTAGCCGGGCTCTCACTAGCCGGCAGGGCAGGATGAACTCTCGGGGAGGCTAAGTGGTTTTTTCCCCCGAGATGGCTCCGCTAGCCAGGCTCTCACTAGCCGGCAGGGCAGGATTGGCCTCTCTGGGAGGCTTAAGTAAATTTTTTCCAGGATGAGGTGGAGTGTTCTCACGTTCACTCAGCTCCACTCGCCGAAATGTACAGAGTTGGACATTTCTTTCCGAGCGTGTGACCCGCTCAAAAAGAGCGGGGATTGTGTACAACCCTGTATTCGCCGAGTGGGTCCCCGAGGCACTGCCCCAAGAAGCAAGGGCGGGGGAATTCCTGGGCGGACCCAGTGAGGAGGGGGCGAGCGGTGGAGGCGGGCGACCTCCCTCTCGCCCAGCCCCTTTGGCGGGCGAGCTGGGGAGTCGGGCGGCCTCCTGCTCTCCCAGCCCCTTAGGCGGCCTCCCGCTCGCCCAGCCCCTTAGGTGGGCGATCAGTGGAGGCGGGCGGCCTCCCGCTCACCCAGCCCCTTTGGCGGGCGAGCTGGGGAGGCAGGCGGCCTCCCGCGCGCCCAGCCCTTTAGGCGAGCGGCCTCCCGCTTGCCCAGCCCCTTAAGCGGGCGAGCAGGGGAGGCGGGCGGCCTCGCACTCGCCCAGCCTCGTAAGGGGCGAGTGGTTGAGGCGGGCGGCCTCCCACTCACCCAGCCCCGTAAGGGGGCGAGTGGTGGAGGCGGGCAACCTCCCACTCGCCCAGCCCCGTAGGGGGGCGAGCAGGGTAGGCGGGCGGCCTCCCACTCGCCCAGCCCCATAAGGGGGCGAGTGGTGGAGGCGGGCGGCCTCCCACTCGCCCAGCCCAGTAGGGAGGCGGCCTGCCCCCTCTTGTCCAGCTCCGAGAAGAGGAGGAGGTCAGCATTTATCGCCTAGGAATGGCGGGATTTGGCTGTTGGCAGGCCAAATCTGGGGGTATTTTCGTAATCTCGTGGGCCATAATCTGGCTATTGGCAGACCAAGTTCAGAAATCTATAAATAAGATCAAGGGGGCACCTTTGAAGTCAGATCTCTCTCTCTCTCTCTCTCTTGGCTACTCTCCCCCTAGGTTTCTTTGGTGGGGAAGAGAGCCTCCAAAGGTGTCCCAAGCTCAGCATTGGCTTGGGAGGGGAAGCACTCTAAGATCTTCCGGGTGTGTGGTGGGACCTCTTCGCTGAGCCCTCGGTCCTGTTCTTAGTTCCTTAAATCTTCGGCCTAGTACTCTCCCTTGGGAGAAGTAAGTGTGAGGTCACCCCTCAACTTGTTGGGGGCCCGAGCTCCACTTGAAACCAAGTATTGGTTTCAACAGCATCTTTAAATGTTTAGGTTTCAGCAATGTGTTGCTTATAACAATTATTACTCGAGGCATGCAGTTATCGGCAAATACATTGACGTCGTCGGCTTGAAGGGCTGAAGTTGTCGTCGGCTGGGAGAACTCAATGTCGAAGGAAGATGGAGGTCGGGGCTTGAAGGAGAAGCAGGAAGAGGTTGTTGGTGAGCGAAACCCGGCTGTTGAATCCGAAATTGTCCCCCGAGTCCTCGACGCTCGATCCCGGATGAAAGAGAGGGGGTAATGGTCGAGCAGCTGGTTACTTGAGTCACAAATGAAGAGCTGAGTGAGAGAGAAGAAGAGAGGGTTGTTAGCTTGCGGCGAGGCCAGACCGAATACAGGAGGGAGGGGTAAGAAAAGAAAGTCGGTCGGGCTCCTTGCCGAGACCGCCCGGGCTCCTTGCCGAGACCGCCCGGGCTCCTTGCCGAGACCGCCCGGGCTCCTTGCCGAGACCCCCCGGGCTCCTTGCCGAGACCGCCCGGGCTCCTTGCCGAGACTGCCCGGGACAGGCCGCAACTTGGTGCGATCTTGCTGTTTCTAGCCGCCGGTTTTGTCCCCCCAACTTGCCTGTCACTGTTCATGTCGAGGGTCCTATTTATAGGCTCTGGGTCGATGTCGTCACCGCCGGTGAGCCGGTGACTGGAGTTCTGTTGGAGCATGCGTTCCGCACTCGTCCGGTTTGAGAATAACAAATCCCGAATGTATTTGATCCTATTTTTGATTAATGGTGTGCAGATAACAGGTGCTAGAATAATATGACTTCAATTGGAGCAAAATGACATTTTCCATAAATTTGAGCTATCGGATTTCCGACAGTGCTATCGGATTTCTGACAGCTCGTTTATTTAATCTCTGCGCAACGGTTTGGAGCTATCGGATTTCCGATATCGCTATCGGATTTCCGACAGCCCATGATCTGCCAATAACGCCAGGACGTGCAGCAGTTATCACACAGTGGTTAGGAGCTATCGGATTTCCGATATCGCTATCGGATGGCGACAGCCCACGATCTTCCGATAATGCCAGAACGTGCAGCAGTTACCTTGACTATCGGATATCCGACAGTGCTATCGGATATCCGACAGCCCACGTCTCAACCACGACCTCAACACGACGCAGAAACTTCGTTTTAGCGGGACACGTGGCAGCCTCTGGAGCTATCGGATATCGGCGACAGCAGCTATCGGACGGCGACAGCTCCTTTTTATTAAAAGGGCTCAAAACTTCGTGGAATTCAATTCTGAAGATTTCTAAGCCTCCTTCCTGAGTGTTATTGTCCAGAGAGCTCCAGAGAACGAAAATCCCCATCCTTGAAGAAGAAAAGAGAGAGCGAAGCCGAAGATTGTACACACATTCCAAGGAGATTTTCTCAAGGGCTCTTCGCTGTTTTGGTCCAGAAATTCTAAAGGGGGTTTTTCATATTGTATTTTCATTCATTCACTTTTCATTTTGTAATCGTTGGTAGAGAAATCGTCGTCTTGCGTGCGACGTCTAAGTCCTTGCGTGGCTTAGGGGAAAATCGCTCCCTTGTGCGGAGCGTCCAAGTCCTTGCGTGGCTTGGTGGGAAATCGTGGTCTTGTGTGCTACGTCTAGATCTTGGGAAGATCTAGAGGATAGGCTTGGGTTTGGTCTTGGGAGAGACTAGCAATAGCCTTCCGATCCTTGGGAGAAGGATTGGTAAACCAAAATTGTAGAATTTCTTATTAACTTATTTGTGTCTTGATCTTAAGCATTGTTAAGATCATTTTTATTGTACTCAAATTTCATGATTAATATAATTATGTCTTTTTCTTTAAATACATATTTTGTGGCATAATCTTTATCTTGGAAATTTGTGTTTTGATTTAATACTAAAATTGCATTGGTTTGAAAATATTTATAAGTAATTTTTTTAGTAAAGTAAATTCTCTTAAAAAAATTACTAAGTCAAAAATTAAATTTTAGACACACCCTCATTCACCCCCCCTCTAAGGGCGTCATACGATCCAACAAGTGGTATCAGAGCGAGGTTACTCCAAAACGGTTTTACCACCGGGAGTAATGGCGCACAACGATCACGCGTTCGTTGAGGGGCAAGGAATTAGTAGGCCACCACTTTTTACGGGCACAGACTACAATTATTGGAAAACTCGTATGCGTTGTTTTCTAATTGCGCTAGATATTGAAGTCTGGAATATGGTAGAATCTAGTTACACTTCTCCAACATTTGTTGTAGGAGATGTAACCATGGATAAGCCCAAAGACAAGTGGGATGACAACGATAAATTAAAATGTAAGAACAATGCAAAAGCCATGAATGCTTTATTTTGCGCACTAGATCACACTGAATTTAATAGAGTTTGTGCTTGTAATTCTGCATTTGAAATTTGGAATTTATTAGAAATCACTCATGAAGGTACTTCGCAGGTAAAGGACTCAAAGCTATTTCAACTGGAATCTGAATTTGAAAGGTTCAAAATGGAGGTAGATGAAGAGGTTGATACGATGTACACACGATTCACAAAAATCGTGAACGACTCAAAGGTGCTAGGAAAGGTGTTCTCAAATGGAGATTTGGTAAGAAAAATTTTAAGATCACTTCCCCCGAAGTTCAATCCTAAAGTGACTGCAATTTCCGAGTCACATGATCTTAAGACTTTAAAATTGGAGAGCCTCATTGGGAATTTGAAAACTCATGAAGTTGAATTAAAAATTCAACAACAAGAGTATATGGAGCCAAGGAAGAAGGGATTGGCTCTAAAATCTAAGAAGGAAGAAACTAGTGATTCTGAGGAGGATGAAGAAGATGAGGAGAGCTTATTTGTTAAAAAATTTAGAAAATTTATGAAAAATCCGGAGAGAAGAAATTCGTTTAAGAAGTATTTTAAGAAGGAGATCTTTAGGAAGAAAAAAGGAAAGGAGGGCGATGAGGAGGAAGAGAGACCGCCACCGGAGTGCTATCACTGCAAGAAGTTAGGACACATTCAAAGCAAGTGTCCAAAGTACTTGAAAGAACTTAAAGAAAAGAAGCACAAAGGGTCGAAGAAGGTGTTGAAGGCGGAAACCTGGGATGATACTACTTCAGAGGATGCAAGCAGTTTCGACTCAAGTAAAGAGGAGGAGGCCAACATATGCTTAATGGGAAAGAGCGTCATATCTGATGACGAATGCAGTGTCCAAAGCGACACTGAGGTAACTCCTCCAACTTATGATGAATTATTTTCTGAATTTTTAAAGACTTGCAAATTTTTTGAAAAAAGTTTAAAAGATAATGATCTTCTAAAATCTGAAAATGGAATTTTACTTAAAGAAAACAAAAAATTGTTAAATGAAATTAAGACTATTGGAAAAAGGGATATTTCTTGCCAAGAGTGTGATCACTCTTTGGGAAGAATTAAAGAACTTGAAGAATCTCTTTCCAAATCTCATTCTACAATAAAAATTCTTACTAAAAAGAATGAGATTTTAGAGAGAGATCTAAAATCTTCAATTTCCAAAGTCCATGAGGGAAAGAAATCTTTTGATCGGAGATGCGTAAATCTAGGAATACAAAAATGAGACACCAGATTCATGACTTAACACTAGCCATGAAAAAATTTGGAATGGGCCGAAGATCACTTGATATGATCTTAGGATACCAACGCCATGGATCTGGAAGGTCTGGGCTCGGATACACATCTGGAAGCTATCGCCCGGCGACAGTGAAAATTCCAGAAAATTTACTTTTAAAAATTCTAAAATGAATGAAATATCAAATACTGCATCCTCATCCAGTAAAAGTCCAGAAAAGTTATACTCTTCTAAATACATTACTTGTGCCAAATGCAATAGATTTGGTCACACTACGGACTCTTGCTGGAAAGAAGGAAAAAGTAAAATCAAACAAATCTGGGTGCCTAAGGCTTCTACCTATACTATGGGTGGAACCACTTGGGTAACCAGATCTTTACTCACCTCTTCTTTCTAGGTGTGTTGGCAGGCTAAGGACAAAGAAGACGTGTGGTACTTGGACTCGGGTTGTTCAAAACACATGACGGGCAATAAAGAGAAGTTCCTTAGCCTGGAGATGAAGAAAAGAGGAATTGTTACATTCGGTGACAATGGAAAAGGAAGAATCATCGGCATCGGTGTTGTGGGTAACGAAAATATTTCAATTTCAAATGTTTTATTTGTAGAAGGATTAAAGCATAATTTGATTTCTATTAGTCAATTATGTGATAAGGGTTTAAATGTTTTATTTGAATCTTCTACAAATTTGTGCAAAATTATTAATTCCAAAACAAATGAAATTGTTTTTACCGCACCTAGATGTCATAATGTATGATTAAATTTCTTGATTTTTCAAATTCTACCTTAAAATATTTTTTATCAAAAAATGATGAATTAGATTTATGGCATAGGCGACTTGGACATGCTAGAGCCAAGTTAATTACAAAACTTTCAAAAGATAAATTAATTAAAGGTTTACCTTTGTTAAATGGAAATTTATCTTCTTCACTATGTGTGCCTTGCCAAAAAGGAAAATTTTCAAAATCATCTTTCAAAAGTAAAAACATTATTTCTACCACTAGGCCACTTCAATTAATACATATGGATTTATTTGGGCCAATTGGAATTTCTAGCTTAGGAGGTAGAAAATACACATTTGTATTGATTGATGATTATTCTCGTTTTTGTTGGACTTTATTTCTAACCTCCAAATCCGATGCATTTTCAGAATTTTCAAAATTATGTATGCGTATCCAAAATGAATTTGAGTTAAAAATTAAACGCATACGATCGGATCATGGAGGAGAATTTGAAAATGAAAAGTTTATTTCTTTTTGTACGAAATTAGGAATTAAACATGAATTTTCTGCTCCACGCACACCACAGCAAAATGGTGTAGTGGAGAGGAAAAATAGAACTCTTCAAGAGTTAGCCCGTACAATGTTATCTGAATTCAAATTACCAAAATCTTTTTGGGCTGAAGCGGTTAGCACGGCATGTTATGTAATTAATAGAGTAATGCTTCGCCCTATTTTAAAATTAACTCCTTATGAATTAATATTTAGTAAAAAACCAAATGTTTCTTATTTCAAAGTTTTTGGTTGTAAATGTTTTATTTTAAATTCTAAAGATTCCTTAGGAAAATTTGATGAAAAATGTGATGAAGGTATTTTTATTGGGTATTCTTCAACTAGTAAAGCTTATAGAATTTTTAATAAAAGAACAAAAATAGTTGAAGAATCGATTCATGTTAGGTTTGATGAGTTTGCTTCATGTGTAGAAAAGAAAATTACAGGAAAAAAAGATGAACCCCTTCCATTGGTAGAAAATGATGAAGAAGAACTTGGAGAAAATGAAGAAGAAAAAGAAGAAGAAGGAGAAGAAGAAAGAGGAGAAGAAGATAGAGAAGAAGAAGAAAGAGAAGGATATGTGCCTCCAAGTGATTTGAGATTCTCAAAGGATCATCCAAAGGAGCTTATCATTGGGGATCCGCAAAAAGGGGTTAGTACTCGTTCATCACTACATGTTTTATTTTCAAACCTTTGTTTTGTTTCTGAAATAGAACCAAAAGATGTTTCCACCGCTTTAAATGATGAATTTTGGTTTTTAGCTATGAATGAAGAACTTAATCAATTTGAACGTAATAAGGTTTGGAATCTTGTAGAACGACCCAAAAATCGTCCTATAGTTGGTGTTAAATGGATTTTTAAAAATAAAATGGATAATGAATCTAGAATTGTTAGAAATAAAGCCAGATTAGTTGCAAAAGGTTATGCACAAATTGAAGGGGTAGATTTTGATGAAACTTTTGCACCCGTAGCAAGATTAGAAGCGGTTAGGATATTTCTTGCATTTGCTTGCTTTAAAAGATTTAAATTATATCAAATGGATGTCAAAACCGCATTTTTAAACGGGTATATAAAAGAAGAGGTTTATGTAGAACAACCCCCTGACTTTATAAATGAGAAATATTCAAATTATGTTTATAAATTAGATAAAGCGCTTTATGGATTAAAACAAGCGCCTCGTGCTTGGTATGATCGATTAACTCAATATTTGTTAAAGCACGATTATAAAATAGGAAGTGCTGATTCTACACTCTTCATTAAGCAAATTGATCATGATTTAGTTATTTTACAAATTTATGTTGATAATATTATTTTTGGAGCCACTAATGAAGAGTTGTGTAATGAAGTAGTTCAAATTATGAAAAATGAATTTGAAATGAGTATGGTTGGAGAACTTTCATATTTTCTAGGTTTTCAAATTACACAAAAACATGATGGAATTTTTATATGTCAAACCAAATATATTCATGATATGTTAAAAAGATTTGGATTTGAAAACCTTAAGCATGCAAACACTCCTATGAGTACTTCACTAAAATTAGGAAAAGATGAAAGTGGTGTTTCAATTGAACAAACTCTTTATAGAAGTATGATAGGGTCTTTATTGTATTTAACCACATCTAGACCTGATATTATGTTTGCCGTTTGTTTATGTGCTAGATTTCAAGCTAATCCTAAAGAGTCACATTTAAAAGCGGTGAAACGTATCTTTAGATATCTCATTGGAACATCAAAATTAGGATTATGGTATCCTCATAATGATTCCTTTATTTTGCATGGTTTTTCGGATTCCGATTATGCTGGATGTTCTTTAGATAGGAAAAGCACTAGTGACACTTGTCACTTTATCGGCCCTTCACTTATTTCATGGTCGAGTAGGAAACAGAATTCTGTTGCCCTCTCTACTACCGAGGCCGAATATATTGCACTAGGTAGTTGTTGTGCCCAAGCTCTTTGGATGTCACAAACATTAGAAGATTTTGGCATGCAACAAAGTAGTGTAGAATTAAAGTGTGACAATAAAAGTGCTATAGATTTAACTAACAATCCTGTATTACATTCTAGATCTAAGCATATAGATGTCCGACATCATTTTATAAGGGATCATATTAAGAAGGGTAATATAAAAATCAACTTTATAGGCACGGAAAATCAACTAGCAGATATATTCACTAAACCGTTACCGGATTCCCGTTTTTCTATGCTTAGGCTAGAATTGGGAATCCTAGATATTTCACAATGAATATATCACTACTTAGAACCTATAAAATTTTAATAAATAAAAAATCACAAAAGACTTATACATATCAAAAGAAAAACAATCTCTTAAAATAGACATTCACCAAATCAAACATGTTCACATAGTCAAAATTATTACAATAATTTAATCATAATGTCTGATAATAGAAATGCAGAAAATTAGAAAAAAAAATCTAGGCATTGGAGCTGTCGGATGGCGACAGTGATCTGTCGGATGGCGATATCCTCCAGAACTCTGTTTCAGTCCGACTCCTCCTCATTCCGACTACCAGCCCCACTGCTTTCAGGAATGTCAAAATCTGATCTCCTCATGACTGTCTTCCTCCGTCGACCATGACTGACGGATTGCCGACGAGGCTCCTCCTCTGAAGGCATCTCCCATTCCGCGGCTTCCGCAGGCGTAGGCTTTAATTTAAGTCCTTTCACAAGGAACTTCATAAATTTCTGCATTCGGGTCCGATCTTTTTTCACCTCCACCTTATGTTCTTCAAATGACCTCCTATGTTCTTGGAAGTCGTCAATATGTTTATCCAACTTCGTTTGGAACGAGTCGAGTGCCTCCCGCATTGACCCTCCACGTGCTATTAGAGGCTCTCTCATTTCCATAGTCGGCGGCTTTCGTTGACTTTTCTTACCCTTAATATCCGCCGTTTGATATATCTCCGGGCAACAATCTCCAAGATAAAAATTTTGATCTATCCAAGAGTATTTCTTGTATAGGATACGTTGGATAATCGCACCCAAAGGGAGAGTGTGTGCCTTTTTCCAATCCGGATTTTTGAGGCGGTATGTATATCGCATCATAGATAAGAGGAGATCGGCCACATCACATAACTCATTCTCCACTATATAATACGTCACAAGACTAAGTTGAGCCGTAATACTGTGAGTATCACCGGACTTCAACATAATCGTATGCCTTAGTATATCTTGCACAAGACGAGCATCGTCTGTCAATGTCGTCAAAGTGGATATGAGATTTTTGGTGGAATTTCCATGCAATGACATGTTCACTAATGTCCAATCTCTCTCAAGTCTATAATTTTCCACAATATCCAAGATATTCTCACTTTCCATTAGACCAAACTCACTTCTTAAATCAAAAGGAGTGATCTCCACATATTGCCCTTGAATTTTGGATCTTACTCCTCCATTCAAATTGGTATATGCAGGATCCTCCAAATGATTATAAAATTCTCGGACTAACACTGAAGAGAAAATATCTTGAATAATAACTGAGAGTATACCTGCCTCAGCAAGCAAAAAATAAACTCGTTCATGCCTAGGGAGATCAAATTCCACGATCTTTGAAATTCCTATTTGTGCTTTTTCAATGGCCGAGAAACTTTGATACGAAGAATGGGCGTCTCCTGATTGACCTCTTCTTGATCTCCAACTTGAAGACATATCTGCATCAGACATAACAAAAAATTTTTACAAAAAAAAATATGGGGAACAATTCTAGCACTGTCGGATTTCCGATACCACCTATCGGAAATCCGACAGCTAAAAATTTTTTTTTGTGCCGAAAATTTTCATTTTACAACAATCTTCCTATCCCATACTCTAAACACTTTTCACATAGCAACAAATCTTCAACATTTCTAATATTTTTGAAAAATCAAAACTTTGGTGCAAAACACTATTCATCATCTTCTTCCTCTACCACTTCATTTTTTGTTGTTCATCATCATTATTCCTCTAAAGCTGAACCTATCAACATCTAGATCTACACAAAACAACAACAAAAAAGGGAAAATCTTGTTTCAAAACACAAATACAACAAAAAATACTAATTTCTCTCACAAAAGACAAGATCCACATCTCTTATACAACCAGAAATCTAAAATATCTAGATCTACTAACCCTTATACAGTTTATCTTCAAAATACTCCATGCAATTCAAGAGAAATATGAAAATCACAAAACTAATGGAGAAATTTTAACCAAAACTTAAAAAAAAAACACAAATCTCACCTTAGATCTGAAGATTTCTGGCACCTGGAGCTCTAGATCTCGAAATTTCTCCCAAAATTGAAGAGAAGTGTCGGTCAAAAGACGAAACACGTCTTTTTATATTTTCTGAGCTGTCGGATGGCGATAGCTAGCTATCGGAAATCCGACAGCTCCCAAAATTTTTTTTTTTCTTTCTCACTAGTTTGTTCATTCCCTGTTTCTATACATGTTAATATGAGAATTTTGTTATCTTGCATAAAGTATTCTTAATGTGTTATTATTCCTAACAATAGCTTAACACATGCTTATGATGTTCAATCTTATCATATCATTGTGATGACACTTTCATATCGTTATTAAGAATTGTTTTCGCATGCCTCTAAGTATAAGAAACCTTTTATCTATGACAATGAGCACTCACAAACACTTGCTTTGGTAATACATATAAAAAAATTTATTTTATACATACATCATGATTGCTCGAACATAACAAAATACATTTTATAATGTCACATTCACCTTTGTTACTTTGCACTTATTCAACTTTTACCATTTATGGCATGCAAGTGAATTCGGATATCCTTAACATCTATGAATCCTCTAAAGAAACTGGGAGGCAAATTCAAATGCAAAACATTCTTTTTGCCCAACATGTTGAAAAAATAAATAAAAATTGACAAGGATCATCCACCAAGCACTACTTAGCCTCCTGATAAGTCTTAATGAGCATTGTGAGGTTAAGCACCTTGGAAAGAATTGTAAAGTGTCTTGCAAAACCAAAGTGGTCCTTTTTTGTATATTTGCAAAGTTTCTGGTTCATAAGTATGGGTTTTATGTATATTTATGTTATGTTTAACAATTCCATGATCATGTATATTTTAAATATATTCATATGTATTATTTCTCAAAGTATCACTACTACACTTCATTGTTATTTATAAATTTTCTTCTTATGAGAATTGGACCGAGACAATTCAAGTTTCTATATTGCACTGTGTCTCTCTCTGATATTTGAAATTGAATCTCATCCTGGTTGAGTTTATTTGATTCTATACTTTAAAACACATTACTAGAATGCTTAGATTCCTCTCTAAGATTACCTATCTCATTATCATATCACTTACCAAGCTTCCGCTAGTGTACTCCAACTTGTCATATATTCTTTCTCCATGACTAACATATCTCTGTAATACTCTTTCCTAGTCTGTCATCTCTATATTCATCTTTTGCTAATATCAAAGGGGGAGAAGATAATAAGAAATCAATTAAATCAATTAAATCAATTAAATCCCTTAACACTACTAAATTAATTTAGTAAGTATATATGTAGGGGGAGTTTATATGTAGGGGGAGTTTATATGTAGGGGGAGAATGTTTTTAGACGGGACTATATTAAGGGGGAGCTCATATTAAGGGGAAGATCATGGAGATCTTAAGCTCACAACACTTGTACACACATAAGTATTTTTCACTATCTCAATAGGATTTATTCGATTTCTTTTTATAAGGATTTGTTATTATCAAAAGGGGGAGATTGTTGGAGCATGCGTTCCGCACTCGTCCGGTTTGAGAATAACAAATCCCGAATGTATTTGATCCTATTTTTGATTAATGGTGTGCAGATAACAGGTGCTAGAATAACATGACTTCAATTGGAGCAAAATGACATTTTCCAGAAATTTGAGCTACCGGATTTCCGACAGTGCTATCGGATTTCTGACAGCTCGTTTATTTAATCTCTGCGCAACGGTTTGGAGCTATCGGATTTCCGATATCGCTATCGGATTTCCGACAGCCCATGATCTGCCAATAACGCCAGGACGTGCAGCAGTTATCACACAGTGGTTAGGAGCTATCGGATTTCCGATATCGCTATCGGATGGCGACAGCCCACGATCTTCCGATAATGCCAGAACGTGCAGCAGTTACCTTGACTATCGGATATCCGACAGTGCTATCGGATATCCGACAGCCCACGTCTCAACCACGACCTCAACACGACGCAGAAACTTCGTTTTAGCGGGACACGTGGCAGCCTCTGGAGCTATCGGATATCGGCGACAGCAGCTATCGGACGGCGACAGCTCCTTTTTATTAAAAGGGCTCAAAACTTCGTGGAATTCAATTCTGAAGATTTCTAAGCCTCCTTCCTGAGTGTTATTGTCCAGAGAGCTCCAGAGAACGAAAATCCCCATCCTTGAAGAAGAAAAGAGAGAGCGAAGCCGAAGATTGTACACACATTCCAAGGAGACTTTCTCAAGGGCTCTTCGCTGTTTTGGTCCAGAAATTCTAAAGGGGGTTTTTCATATTGTATTTTCATTCATTCACTTTTCATTTTGTAATCGTTGGTAGAGAAATCGTCGTCTTGCGTGCGACGTCTAAGTCCTTGCGTGGCTTAGGGGAAAATCGCTCCCTTGTGCGGAGCGTCCAAGTCCTTGCGTGGCTTGGTGGGAAATCGTGGTCTTGTGTGCTACGTCTAGATCTTGGGAAGATCTAGAGGATAGACTTGGGTTTGGTCTTGGGAGAGACTAGCAATAGCCTTCCGATCCTTGGGAGAAGGATTGGTAAACCAAAATTGTAGAATTTCTTATTAACTTATTTGTGCCTTGATTTTAAGCATTGTTAAGATCATTTTTATTGTACTCAAATTTCATGATTAATATAATTATATCTTTTTCTTTAAATACATATTTTGTGGCATAATCTTTATCTTGGAAATTTGTGTTTTGATTTAATACTAAAATTGCATTGGTTTGAAAATATTTATAAGTAATTTTTTTAGTAAAGTAAATTCTCTTAAAAAAATTACCAAGTCAAAAATTAAATTTTAGACACACCCTTATTCACCCCCCCTCTAAGGGCGTCATACGATCCAACAAGTTCTACCTGCGCGGTCTGAAGGTGGAGGCCGCCCCACCTGGGCGGTTTGAAGGGGAAGGCCGCCCCTGCTGGGCGACTTCAAAGAGGAGACCGCCCCTGCTGGGCGACCTCAAATGGCAGACCGCCCCTGCTGGGTGACCTCAAAGGGGAGACCGCCCCTGCTGGGCGACCTCAAAGGGGAGACCGCCCCTGCTGGGCGACCTCAAGGCGGAGACCGCCCCTGCTGGGCGACCTCAAGGCGGAGACCGCCCCTGTTGGGCGACCTCAAGGCGGAGACCGCCCCTGCTGGGCGACCTCAAGGCGGAGACTGCCCCTGCTGGGTGACCTCAAGGAGGAGACCGCCCCTGCTGGGCGACCTCAAGGAGGAGACCGCCCCTACTGGGTGACCTCAAAGGGGAGACCGCCCCTGCTGGGCGACCTCAAGGGGGAGACCGCCCCTGCTGGGCGACCTCAAAGGGGAGACTGCCCCTGCTGGGCGACCTCAAGGGGGAGACCGCCCCTGCTGGGCGACCTCAAGGAGGAGACCTCCCCTGCTGGGCGACCTCAACGGGGAGACCGCCCCTGCTGGGCGACCTCAAGGGGGAAATCGCCCCTGCTGGGCGACCTCAAGGGGGAGACCGCCCCTGCTGGGCGACCTCAATGGGGAGACCGCCCCAGCTGGGCGACCTCAAGGAGGAGACCGCCCCTGCTGGGCGACCTCAAGGGGGGAGACCGCCCCTGCTGGGCGACCTCAAGGAGGAGACCGCCCCTGCTGGGCGACCTCAATGGGGAGACCGCTCCTGCTGGGCGACCTCAAGGGGGAGACCGCCCCTGCTGGGCGACCTCAAGGGGGAGACCGCCCCTGCTAAGCGACCTCAAGGAGGAGACCGCCCCTGCTGGGCGACCTCAAAGGGGAGACCGCCCCTGCTGGGCGACCTCAAGGCGGAGACCGCCCCTGCTGGGCGGACAGGAGGTTCCTGGCCGCATGACCTGCAAGAGAAACGTAGAAAAAACCTCATCGGAGAGGATCGCCGATTTCTGGGTAAACACCGGCGTTGACGTCAGCGTGATGTAGTTATCCGCGAGCGAAACCTGCCGTCGTCGGCAGAATTAGGTTATCTCAAACCCTAGATGAGTTTTATCCGCTATTACCTCTAACCGCACAAAGGTACTCGTGGCCTCCTCGCGGGTACCCTCCCCGAGAGAGGGGGTGCTCACACGTAATCGCTCGCCCTGAGCTCCTGGTCGGCGTGAGATCTGCTGCCTCATCACACGCACTGGGTGGTTCCACCGATTGCCTGATCTGAAGGCCGCGTGTTCGAACTGTTGTTGCCAAAATTGTCTCCAACTTCTGCACTCAACGACGGGTCAAGCGGGCAGCGAGGGAATTAAGAACCCTCAAGCAACCTTGAGGATCGAGCAAACAGAGCACATAAAGAAGGTTGTCGATAACAGCGACGGACATCAAACTTATTTGCATCAGCGAATACCACTTGTTGTGGGCAGTAATATTTCTCAAAGAGACTATTACAAACTATTACAAGGCACATGACAAAAGGGCACAGAAAACTAGAGGCATTTGATAACTCAGAACTTGTAACCACACCTGCAACATGACAGATCCTGGCTCAAGTTATGTGTCCCCTCTAAGAACCTCTGACCCCCTATTTATACTAGGGATAGGCTGCCCAAACAGTTGTAAGCAATTAATGTTGTGATTAATGCTAAAGGGTCCAAGCGGTTACAACAGGCTGTAACTGCACGAGTCATTGCTAATTGAAGAGAGAGGAGGGTATGTGTGGTTACAATAGGTTGTAACCGCACGAGCTACTGCTAGCCGTGGAAGAGAGCTCAGACGGGTTCCCATAGTACTCGCGCGGAGCTCCCCTTGCCTAGATGTTGGGGGTTGATTGGAGGGATGAACGACTACCCAACTCGCGACCGCCTGTTCCCTTGAAGTTGAGGATGGCGACTACCAGGAGGGTAAACGCCCACGCTATCGGATGTTGAGACTTCCCTAGGCTCTGGACTAGTCTGGATGTAGCTGCGATCGCAGGATTTCGGGTTAACAAACACTTCTCTTGATTTTGTGCATGAATATTCATGGATCGCATGAAAGCAATCCGATGGAGGACAATGAATTTATAAGCAAACAAGATTATAAGTAAATGTAGAAATCAATAATGAGTGATCATGTGTATCATTGTTGTAAATAAAATATTACTCATGCTTAGAGACATACATAAGCATTTTATTACAAAATTTCTACATTAATTTTTCTTTGTGCATTCAAAATATTTAACTTAGCGGATGAGTAACCATTACAATGTTTAATGAAGATTGAAGTAGAAAAAATCATACATTATATTCAATCGTAAAAGGTTATACCAAGACATGCTAGAGATTATCAATGTACCATAATTTTTATTTTATTTTTCCAAATAAGAAGTAAAGATACTAAAAAATCGTAAATTAAATTTTTTTTTTTTTCAAATCAATTGTGTTCATGCGCTTTTGGGGTTATTATACTACTAACTTGTGTGAGAGCAAGAGTTGTGGAGGCAATTTACATCGATAAAATGAATTTGAGCCATCCTCAAATAGTGAGATAAATATTTTACATAAATTACGCACTCATTGCAATCACTCGGAATTTTCAGCGGTCGTGAACAAGGCGGTTACGAACCATTATACGTTTGGGAGAACATTTTTGCTCAAGTGAGTTTGGACCAAAACACCACCTCATTAAATTTGTTTGGCATAACAACGATTGCGACCGCCACCAAGAAAAAACAACTTTGAACATAAAAATGGATGAAGTTTCTTAGGTGAGGTCGGGTGTTCACGAACTACGATTCATAACCGCATAGTTCACAACCACCACCACCACCACCATGCCAAACTGACCCTAAGTCCACTCAACCTCAATAAAAACACAACCATAAATAAGAATAAAAGACAGTTTTAGCACAGTAAAGTTTAACGGAATTTTACGCCGAATACAACAACAACAACAACAACACTCGAGCCTTTATCCCACTATAGCGGGGTCATTTTATACCGAATAAAAGCATATAAATTGGATGCACGCCGATAAGAATTTAACAGTGAATACTCTCATCTAATAAATAATACATGAAATAAATTACACAAGAGTCTACAAGACTGCAACAAATTCAGGAAGGAGACGATTCTGCGCCGTCATGGAGAGCGCAGCACAGAACGGCTTTGTGGTGTCCTAGATAGGTTTTTATGGCCTCTCCCGTTGACACGGACCACAGCTTCGCGGTGTTATCAGATGACGCTGCATGAAATAATATTTGTTAAAGCGCACGGTCTCGAGCACCAACTTAATAATCCACATTTTATTGACTGGCCGGGTCTTAAGCTCTATTTGGGAGTGCAGTTAGAGGCCGCCGACGCCATGTAACGCCCAGGGCAGGTCTACCCCGGTTCGACCAGAGGAAATTCCGAACCGGCACGTTATCGGGCTGCACCTCAAAGCCTCTCCGCGCCTATTTCTCAGCAGTGGCGCATTGTTGAGGCCGGGTCTCGAACCCGCAACCCCCTTGATAAGGAGTTTTCCTCTGGTTGAACCGAGGTAGGCCGGCCCTGGGCGTTACACGCCAACTCCAAAAATAGAGTTTCTTCCATAAGCTCTCCCTCGCGAGTATCAAATGCAGGTTAAATGAAACCGCTCAAAGTAATAACAGTTTCAGAATGTCACTACTCAAATGCCAGTCAGAGCGACGATGGTCAATTAAGAAACTATCTTGGCCGACCGAAAAGACTCATCTCTGGACACCCAAAAAATCTCCTGCAGATTTTTGGGTCCGGGACATCTAGATACATTTTTGAACTAGGCGGGAGATCTCAACGAAATCTCGGGGACATCTCAGCGACATCTCGGGCGTGACATCTCAGGGATATCTCGGGGACAACAGTAAGCCAGACGAGATGTCCCCGTGATGTCCTGCCCGAGATGTCCCGCCTAGTTCAAAAACGTATTTGAGATGTGAATCCCGGATCCAGATTTGGACCGTGATTCGGACCCAAAAATTTCGCAAAAACTCCTGGTCAGTAGGCTAATAGATGTGGTGTCAGGTAGAGCATCATGGGATGAGAACCATTGCTCACTCAAGAGCATGGTTTTATAAATAAGGAGACAAATTATTGAGCATATAGTAAAATCATACATACCAGTTATTAAGTAAGCGCCATCAACAGAGAATACGCAATCCCATACCCACCGCTGATGTCCTGAAGATGTTAACATTTATCTGAGCCTGCTATTGAGGGGGAAAAACACGCGATCTAACAAAGGCTCCGTTTGGTACAGTGGTGGCGGTCATGAACGCGGTGGTAAAACCGTCATTCATGAACATAAAAGTGAAGGAAGTTCCTTAGGTGCCCGTTCACGAATGACGATTTTACCACCGCGTTCACAACCGCCACCGCCCTGCCAAACAGAGCCAAAGTTTCAGAGGCCTAAGTTCGGATTTCTTACCGGTCAATACTCTTTCCAAAGTGAAGCCGTCCACATTCCATACCTTGACTGTGTGATCAGAAGATGCTGTGGCCAAATACCTACACATATTTTAAAGCATGATAGAAGCATTATATATATGAATGTGTGTGTGTGGTGCACTTTTGCACTTTACCACAAAGTGCACACATCTAATGGTGGAGATGCGGATCAATGCAATGCACACATCTCAAAGTACAATGAACACATCTCAATCAACCATTAAATGTGTGCGCACTTTATGATAAAGTGCACTACCACCTGCACTTTACCACAAAGTGCACACATCTGATGGTGGAGATGTGGATCAATGCAATGCACACATCTCAAAGTACAATGAACATATCTCAATCAACCATTAAATGTTAGATAAAAAGTGAAAAAAAATTTCCGATGTTCTAAGTTTACCTTCATAATATCTCAAATTTGCAAAGGATGAGGCATTAAGAGGGCAAAATTGTAATAAAAATGGTAGACATGATAAATCAAAAAATATTTTGCTTATTTTATCACTTTCCATCAAAAAATTCAACGTAAAGATGTTTTATAAATGGAGCAAACTTATAGGGGAGATTATTGTAATTTTGAAACATAGAGAGGAGATCATTGTAATCATGCAAACTCCAGGTCCCGATAATTAACGGTGTGTGTATCTATCTATATGTTTATATATATAATAAAACCCATGAATTTTAAAGCCGTTGAAATGATTACGGCCGTTGAATCTGGCATGATATTTCATCAGCCGTCGGATCAAACCGCTCTCTCTCTCTCTCCACTTTTTCATAGGTCTCCTAAACCTACTAGGGGGTGACCTAAAACTATGAATGTGTAGAGTACCATACAACATGAAATTACGATTTTACCCCTAAATTTATTGAAAAATGAGTGTCATATGACCCATTTTTTAATCTCACAAAATTTGTCAATGGTGAGAATTGAACCCAGGTCTCCACTATGTCAACCAAAGATTGCAACCATCACACCATATGGTTTTTGTTGAATAAAATTAAATTAAGTTTTATATATACTGATATAAATATAGATCGCCCCCGCAGAAAGTCACCGCCCCTGCCGAATGTCGCCCCCGCCGAATGTAGCTGCCCCTGCCGAATGTGTGTGTGTGTGTGTGTGTCTATATATATGTTTCTGTGTGTAAGTCTCTTTTCAATCAGACTTCTCCGTGACGCTAAAATCTTGTATAATTACATAGAAATAGCATTCAAATACTTCAATTTACAATAATCCCGCAAATATTGAATTTCATGGGGAATTAGGAGAACTATCAGCTTCTATTCTCAATGATTTGTTAATAAATTTACTGTAATGCAAACAAATACATGAATTTAGTAATTCATTTAAGTTAGCTCTGTAAAGAAGAAAGATTAGTGGAAAATGCGTGAATGTTTTTATGGTACTATTAACAGTCAAATGCAAAATTTGAAGAAACAGTGCAAGTAGAAAAACATACCTATTAGGATCGCAAAATTCCGGTGAAAGCAGACATTTTAAGATATAGCCATCATGTGCTTGCAACTTGTGTAGTGGTTCAAAGTATGTCATTGTCTGCAGAGGATAATATAGCAATAGAAGAATTACTTGCATCTAAAAGAAATGTTTCAAAATTTCCATTCAACTCAAATTTCAAACTGTTTAGCAAAAAGAAGCACTGTTAGGATTAGGCTTTGTTTGGCGCGGTGGTGGCGGTCGTGAACGCCGTGGTCATGAACCGTCTTTCATGAACGCCCGGCCTCATCTAAAAAAATTCATGCATTTTATGCTCAAAACTAGTTTATTTTCTTTATAGCGGTCATAACCTTTGTCTTGCCAAACATACATTCTATGATAATGGCGTTTTTGACCAAACTCACCGGAGCAAATAAGCCGTTGCCAAATGAAGCCTTAGTCATCTTTTCATATGATTGATCGCTGCATTTATGTTGATTTACAATGCATTTATGTTTAAGTTGGCTCACAGAACTACTATATTAATATTACAACTTGAAAGAAAAAGAAATAAAATGATTCTCAGATTTTGTTTTCTTTTTGTTTTTAAAGATGCTATAGGTATGTTTGCAAGATGGTTTAAACTGTCAATGGATGTTCACATGATTGTTGAAAAACTGATGTGAGTCTCTTACAACAAAATAGAGCAACAGCAATTATGTCAGAGCTGTGAATTTACTTCGATGATCAATTTAATTCAGCTCGGACTAAACTTGAATTGAGCTTAGAGGTAATCAACAAATACATGCACACACACACACACACACACGAACCAAAGCATATATGAGTATATAGCCGAACTATGAACTGTAAAAGCGGCGAAAGAGAGCAGTACGATTTGGGAAGCAGGCTTCCGCGGGACTTGAAATATGTTCAGTAAGAGACATTCGGGCTGTAGGATCACAGGGTGAGTCAAGTAGTGATCTCAGGAAGATATCAGTTCTTGTCATGGAAGGAAAGGGAGAAGGGGAATGTCCCAGGGGTTAAAGAGAGTGGGGAATGGACTGGAAGGTATTCTTCCTTCTTAAGGACCAGGGAGTCCTCGAAGGCTGCAAAGGTATATTTTTAGGTGACTAGAGAAAGGGGTTTGCATCGATGGGTGAAGCAAGGGGAGGCGGATGTTTTTATGCTCGTTCTTCTCATCAATTGGTTGCGAAGTCTTAGACGTCTGTGAAAGTACATGTTATGGGCCCACTTGGAGGTTGCCGGAGGTGAAGATGACGACGGCGGAGGAAAATACCGTGGAGCCGGAATTGCGGCTGCCTAAGAGGAGCTTGCTCGTTAGAGAAGAGAGTCTACCGATATCTCACAAATAAGAGGAAGAAAAACATATTAATTTTTGCACACATTATAAGACCCAAGAGAGTCTTTAAATAGACGTATAACGAACATAGTTGGAAATAAGCGACACACTTGGACAACAAACCTAATTGAAAATGAGCGACATGCATGGACTCAAATAAAGAGGACGAACTAAAAAAAGAATGCGACGTAAAGACACAAATAATTATAAAATAACTTGTCATAATAACCCATAACATCTCTCCCGCCTCGCAAAAATAGCTTGATCTCAAGCTCGAGGGAGATCAATGGTGTCCGCCTTAGCCGACACATTTATCATCAAAGTCCTCGATCTGTAGGTAGAAAAGTCGTTTGCACTTGTGGCCGCGAGTGCACTGCTCGTAGCAGTTATAACATAAGTCTTGCACGCGCCGTTCCATCATATCAGCCCGAAAGAGTCGACGAACCGGTGGGGCTGGATAACCCTCGGGACAGCCTTTCTGAATGCCTGTGTCGGTGGGAGGATAGGCCTCTTGCGAGTAGTGCGCCAGTTGGAGGCGACGGTCACATAGTCTGGCCAGACTCATAGCAGTCACTAAGTCTGGAGGAGCCTCAAATTTGACATCAATTCATAGGCGAACGCGAACTCCGGTGGTGAAGATGGCGACCTGCATCTCTGGGAAAGGTGTGACATGCACCAAATGAAGTTGAAACTTGTCCAACTAATCGTCCACGGAGCCCTTCTGGCATAGTGTTGTAAGGGCACCGAGGGGGTTGCTGCGGATGGGAGGGCCGAAACGCAGGTTGCAAAATCGCTTAAAGTCATCTCATGTCAGACTCGGTTGATCAGTGAGGAGACGAGTTAGCCCAAAGCAAAGTCGAGTCGGTGGAATGTGGCCAGAGGAAGTCGTTCAGCTGGCGGAGTTTGGCCAAAGAATTGCCCGCACCTTATGAGCTATCCCAATGGATCAACTTTTCCATCGTAGGTGGGGAATTCCAACTGGGTAGAATGCGGCAGAATATCAGCTTCGGGGCGTAAGAGGGTCGCTGGTGGTGGCTCGTGGAGGATGAGCGGCGGTGGCGGAACTTGACTGTTGTTGGCGTGATCCGTGGATGGGGTGGTAACAACGGGCGGTGTTGTTGTTAGTCCATTAAGCGTGTTGGTGAGGGTTGTCATGTCGTCCACATGCGTTGGCATCCCGAAAGCGTGCTTCAACTCCCCGAAGGCGTGTAACCATGACGGATATAACTGCGTGTAGCCGGTTCATAGCATCCAAGAAATCGGGCGAGTCTCCCATATTGTTGATGGAGATAGCACGGGATAAGGAGCGGGTGACGGGACAACTAGATTGCTCAGAGGCGGCTGTTAGGGAGTTGTGGCGAGATCCGCGACGCTTCCCCATGGTGGAAATAAAAGTTATTCCAATCCTTCACTGGACTGGAAAAGGGAGATCTTACTTTCCTTGGAATGGTCGGATGTTTAATTTCACGGCAGGCGATACAACAGATTTAATTAAATCTTTCGCGGCTAAATCTGGTAGCAGATTGACGCGAGTTGAAATTACGCCGTTGTGTGGAATTAAATAATCCTCCTGGCAGTCGGTGAAACGGCGCGTGGGAGTGGAAAATCGGGAACTGGCGGCGCGTGAGTGATGGAACGACGCTGTCTGCCGGTAAGTGAGGGCTAGGACAATGGAAACGAGAGGGCTTCCACGGTCGTAGGGCTGGAGCGATGGAAATGACGGTGTCGTACGAAGTGTCGTCTGCAGATGGCTCGAGGAAGGGTTGTTGGCGGTCGAGGCTCTTCGCAACAGGAACGTCGCCGTTCTAAGACGTTGAAGGCGACGAAAGCGGAAAATGAGCCCGAGCACAATGGAAGCATGCGCGTGGGGTCGCCGCTGGAACGAGTGAGGCAAGCGACGAGAAGTCGTCGAGTTCGTCCAAGTAGATTGTCGGGCTTGACGTTGATGTTATGGGGTTCGGCGGCAGTTGTCATCGCTATCGAAGGGCTCGGCGGCTGGATTGAAAATGGCAGCGAGTGCGGAACAGAAGATGGGGCTTGAAGTTGTCGAGCATGGTAGTTAAGGTGTGAGGACCCTGACCACAACCTGGCGCACCAGCGCTGCCTTTCGTCCCAGGCCCCCACATGGGCCGCAGCCCATGCCACCCCAACCCCTCTCCGTGCCCCTTTGGCCACGGCGGGTTGTTGGAGACCGCAGCCTCCCTTTGATGAGAAGTGCTCCAGTTAAGCGCCTCTACGTGGACTTCCCAGGAGGTCACCCATCCCAGAATTGCTCCCGTCTGAAGTGAAAGAACTATATAGTTAAGCGTGCTCAGACGGGAGCAATTCTGGGATGGGTCGAAGGGGCACGGAGAGGGGTTGGGGTGGTGGGCAGGGTCCTCACATAAAAAGTGCACTTTTTATGCGAGGACCCTGACCACAGCCTGGCGCACCAGCGCTGCCTTTCGTCCCAGGCCCTCACATAAAAAGGTCACCCATCCAAGAATTGCTCCCGTCTGAGCACGCTTAACTATATAGTTCTTTCACTTCTCACCACCAGTTGAGCTGCACTTTTTATGTGGGGGCCTGGGACGAAAGGCAGCGCTGGTGCGCCAGGCTGTGGTCAGGGTCCTCACATAAGGTGTTGAGTCTTCTCCGACAGGGGTAGTGGATCGCCGAGGATGTCGCCTTGCGTGAAGAAGTGGACGTGCAGCGGTAGGGACAAAAACGACTGTCTCTGATACCAAGTTGTTATGGGCCCACTCAGAGGTTGTCGGAGGAGTGGCCGAAGCGAAGATGACGACGACGGAGGAGGATACCGTGGATCCGGAACCGCGGATGCCTAAGCGGTGCTTGCTCATTAGAGGAGAGAGCTACCGATCCCTCACAAATAAGAGGAAAAAAACAGACTAATTCTTGCATACATTATACGACCTAAGAAAGTCTTTAAATAGACGCACAATGGTCATAGTTGGAAATAAGCGACACACTTGGATAACACACCTTATTGGAAATGAGCGACATACATGGACTCAAATAAAGAGGACGAACTAAAAAGGAATCCGACATAAAGACACAAATAATTATAAAATAACTTGTCGTAATAACCCATAACAGTACATTTTCCTGATTTTAATAGAGGAACTCCCATCCCTAAGGTACGTAAGGTTAATGATATGGATGAGATTGTTTGGGTATAGATTGGGGGCAGTGGGACTGAATAGATGAGTCGTGTTGAAATATGGTTCAATACTCTCTTGGTTTGAAACTAACAAATACTAGTAATTACTAATTGAACATTTAAGTTTTGATAGGATGCATGTGATTACATAGGTTAGAGATAGAAAATCAACTTAATGTGCAAGATGGCATGAAGGTTGAACTATATCCCTCAGGCACTAAGACTAGCGCGGGTGATAGTGAAGAAATCAGCGGATCAAAAGATTTGAAGGTTATCATCAGGCGCAATCCGATAGCGCATGTGATAGTGAAGAAAATTTTGACAAAATGATAGAAAGCCTATTAGAAAAATACTCAAGCACTAGCGCCGATCCGATAGCTGATTTGTACTGTATCAGATGGCGCTATCTCCAATCGCAAGCGATAGTGAAGAAATTTTTCCAAAGTGATAATGAACTTATCGAAAAAAATACGCTAGCCCTATCGTCGGAATACGATAGCTTGTTCTTTACCGTCAGTCCGTAAGAGCTATCTACTATTATCTGATAATGATGGGGATCATATGTCGCACTTGGTTCGTGCCACGGCGGAACCTACGTTCATCTTTTCACATTGGAGGACTTGACCGGATTGACGATCCAACTTCACGAATGCGTTTGATTTTCTTTTACATATTTTTCATATATTGTATTGTTTATATATATATATATATAAAGTGAGATCGGGACCCTACAGTAACGGTCAATCACAATAGTTTATCTAAGGTTGCCCTAATATGTTTTCATTATAAATAAATAGGGCACGTCTGTCATGGAGTTGCTGAATTTTGGAGAGTTCTTCTTCCCAAATTCCGGCAATCCATTCAGGGTGACGACTCCATGAGACCCTAGGCGACAACTCTTAAGTAAATCCCGTTAATTCTTTCTAGTCCTTTCATTAGTCGTTCCTCTGTAACCTTTTACCTGTAAATATCATATAATATGGGTCCGATCGGGCACCCACAACATACAACTTTCACAAATTAAATGTCAAAAATAGGTAAATAGAAACAAAACTCATATCTCAGAGTATACATCCATTCACCCATGTTCTGTTCTGCTAGCCATCTAAGCTAAAGCTTGTCATCGACCGCATGCGCTCACCTATTCATCAACCAAGCAAGCAGAGCCCAATTACCAATTCTATGTTCTCCCAATCCCTTACAAAAAGGCTTGACCTGAGCAGTAGTAGAATCTATAGGTTATTTATGGATAGGTATCATCGTCATACCTCTCCTCTATTTGAGGAACCAAAGACTGTGTATGTTTGTCCCACAGAGCTCCTCTGGAGAGATCCTCATACAATTATGTTAATCTCCTCGCCCACCGCCGCACGTTCATAGGGATCACGTCTACCATCAGACATAATTTGATTACGTGGACGACCATTTAGATTAATATCAGGATCTCTGTAGAGGTTACTATCATAAGGACAACATCCTAGTGTTCCAAAAACAATCCTAATGTTCCCAAAACAGAGAAGTCAGAAGCCGAATTTCATCAATTGCTTCTTTAGTGATTTGATCACATGGATGCTTATTTTGATCAATCGAAAACTGCCTTAAAAGGAACTAATAGGATAAATCCTAAGGGTATGTCATGACATTGTTGCGTCTAGTAGTGCTCCCACTGTGGCATGAGAGGCCCGACACCTGACTTTGATATCATCCCTTCTTGATAAGTTCAGTGCCCGACGAGTAGCATACCACTTGACTATGCGATTGAACCCTATGGCCTCAAAAGAGAGTAAGCACAAGTGACTCGATGATCCTATAGTAATGTGATCTTCCCCTACGCTCTGCGTTGACTTAGTTATTACTCCAATCATTGACTCGCCCTTGCGTGCATGTTTATTTAAGTTACCCCACATTGTTGTGGCGAGTCATGTCCCGCGTGAGAGTCGAGAGCATAATATTAACTTTATGGTTGTCTATCCTGCTCTCGACTACACTACTATTATCGATGATACTCATCTTAAGGATCATCGTACTACATATGAATTCTTTGATAAGCCCCTGTTGAGCCACCTAATGGTTCTTTCTCTCTAGTAAACATTTGTCGTAATGTGTGTCTTGATCGTGTGAGCGATCATCACACATGCGATGAATTTTTTTGTCTACCGCTGGGTGAGGCTCCTGATGAGTTACATTCCCTGGGAGACATTGCGCGCGTCATAAGCTCAAAACTTTGTACCGATATATTATGTAGTCATTTGTGTTTTTAATATTAAATGAGTATTTCTACACTCCGCTGAAGTTGCCACCTAATAAACCACTCATCTTTAGGGACTTTCATCGCTATGTTGAATCTACATTTAGTGAGTGATGGGGATCAGCCACACGATCGTGATCGACAGAGACGATCCGAGACCACGAGCGCGTCCGGAACGTCGTTTTACTGTTTGTATGTTTTTTATATTATTTTTTGGATATTATTTAACATTATTAGGACATCGGACGTAATGGCCGATCATAGTGGTTCACACCAGGTGCCCAACCGCCCCTCTCGTTATAAATAGGGGCAGAGGAATTCATTTTCAATGATTGCTTGTATTGTGAGAGATTCCAGACCAGCAATCAAATCGTGGTGCGGAGCTGTGAGACACCGGGGTGCGACATCCCGGTTCATTTACCAGTTTTTCTTGTAATTTTTGCAATTCTATGTTTTCCCGTGAAGCATCCCCCCCCCCCCCCCACACACACAGTTATCCCTTACGACTTCCCCCCTAAGCCGCCTAGTTCACGTGGATACACTGTTAAAATCGACCGCTAACTTCATCCCAACCGTGCGATATTCCTCCCTCTTCCACATCCCGTCTCCTCTGCCATCAGATCACTCTCATCCCATACGTAGGCCGCCAATCCCACACCTCCCTCTAGGGGTGCAACTCGGATCGGCTCGGTTCGGTTCCACCCAAAACCAAGAACCGACCCATGTATGTTCGGTTTCAAACTTTTGGAACCGGAACCGACCCACGGTCCTAAAGTATTGAACCGGATCCGAACCACTTGCTTCGGTTCGGTTCCGGTTCGGTTCTCGGTTCTACCTATGTCTCAAAAGAATTAAAAAAATGTCTCTTTCAACTCATGATTATTTGTAATATAACTACCAATGTCTCAAAATAATTGTATCATGATTCTCTATAATATTGAAGTCATACAACTACATGAGTACAATACCTATTCTCTTTAGCCATACAACTATATTCTTAATTATTTTCTCGTATCAAGTGATATGACTATAATAGTTGTTTCAATTTTTTTTATCATTGATATTCGGTTCTCGGGTCGGTTCTGGGTACCCGACCCTTGGAACCAGGAACCGAACCAAATTGTCGGTTCTGGTATTATGAGAACCGGACCCGAACCGAGCCTATTTGGAACCGACCCAAATCATTCGGTTCGGTTCGGTTCCGGTCCGGTTCTCGGTTCTTCGGTTATTTTTGCACACCCCTACCTCCCTCCCCTCATGATTCCACCTCTAGCAAACAACCCAACTCTCGACCTTACGCTGGTCTTCTTCCTTCCTACCCATTTCCCTGTCGTGAAACCTCCAATAAACCGCAAACCGCAGCACCTCCAATCCTGCACCGCTCGATCTGAACCTCCATCCTCCTGCACATCTCCCTCTCGTCACAACCAACCCACTGTCCTCTTCCTCCAGAAGCCCAGCCCGCAACCACCCGCCTCATACCCACGATCGACGGTGAAATCCGCTTGTTCGGTCTGGAGAACCACTCCCATCTCCCGCAGGAACTCCATATGTTGTTGGCCCCTCCCCCTTATCCTGTTCCAGCAGCATTCCCCCTTCTTGATCTAGTAATCTAGCCGCACAACACCCCAACTACAGCAGAGACTCCTCCAAAAGCACTCAGTCCCACTGTCCTCTCCTTTCCCCTTACAGCATACACCATCTCCAACCTAGATCACTGTTTCCAATCGAGATTTGCCTCACATCTGCTTCATGCAGCTGACTTCACCTCCATACAGTCACAGTCCTCCATCACATGTCTGCTACTGGATTCCTCGCACGAGAGTATTACCGTACTGTGTTTTATTTTATTCTGTACTAAATATTTGGATGAACCTTGCATATTTTCGGTGGAAATATTGTCTTGATTGTGCTTTTGTTTCATTACTTGGTTCTCCTATAATCCATTCGTAAAAAATTGTAGTCGAAAGCACCATTTGTGAAGATGAGCATGATTTTACTTGTACACCGGAAAATCAAAGTTCACATTGTCTAGATTTGTTAAATTAATATAATTTTATTTTGCTAACATTTTATTTTTAGATTAAACAAAATCATACAAGCATCGTTTAAATTAGACTTGTTCGTGTTCATTCCGCACATTCACTTAGGATTACATTAGTGTCGACACAGCCCCACACAACCTAACATGTGTCAGTGAGTATGTTGGGTTCGTCACTTATCATTTGCATATGTTGCACGATTTGCATGTCATACTCCGACATAAAGTTATATTAAATAATGAACATTTTAAAACTTACGCGGGTAAAGATATGAGAGAGCAAAAATTCAAAAAAGGTGATTGGGTGATGATTAACATATTATTTGTGAGGCTACCATTAGGGAAAGCTTTGGATCTGAGTGCAAGTGGAAAAGGTCCATACACTATTTTGAGAGAGTCCGAGTCAAAATTTTTCGAGCTTGATATTCTTAAGAATATGGGTAGTCATCATGTATTCATGTGGCAGATTTGATTATAGATGTGGGGCCACCTAGTTCTTGGGACCTTTAGCCTTCTCATTCAGCTTCATCTCCCACCATTACCATAGCCTTGCATGTACCTCCAGCCTCAATTGCAGCCCTACCTTCATCTATGCGGTGGAATGCCTCGTGTGTGGGACCCTCGACAGCATCGGTGGATGGCAATTTTCTGTGGATACTACACCTACCAGGTATGAGATTAAGACAGTCAGAGTTCTAAGTTGATTTCATTCTTGTTTGTCCTACACCAGGAGCATGAAAACCTCCATTCATCAGAGATAAATGCTCTAAGCCTGTTATTGATGAGGATCGATCGCGTCTCATTTGTGCGATTTTTCATTGTCAACATTTTTGGATCGTCGGACGAATGGTGCCCATGATTACGACCGGCTTGACTTTTCCTACTTTTTATGTATTTTCTTTTACCTTTTTGAGATTTATTTTGTGAGATAGGATAAGTTATTTGATCAGGGGATTAGGGTCGTCGGATGCACTTAAACTAAACCCACTATTATACACTCATTAAGTTGTCGATTAGGGCATCGAGAGTTGACTTCCTGCATGATAGTCGTTGTTGGTCTTCCTCCTCGATGCGAGGCCGAGCATCTTACGCGGTGCCGACACTGGGTCTAGCCTCCGCGGGTGCCGACACCCTCAACGCTACTGTCGAGTCCCCTCCTAAGTCCTACCTCCATCCATTGTTACATCCATTCGGGCCCCCACCAATACCTCTCCAAGGACCACCACTCCATTCCCCTTCCTCCCACTATCATCCAGTCCTTCACGACCCAACCTCCTCTCTTGCTCATGGTCAGGCGCCTCCTACTGCCTGGACGAACACAGCCAACCATCGACACCCCTCCAAAACTCCTCTACAATCATCAGTTCCCCTCTTTAAGCCCTCCACCACACCAATAAGCTCTGACCAGCCTACTCCTTCCCTTCCCCAACTTCCCCAGTCTATCCCAAGGCCCCCTCCCCTTTCATATCATCCACAGTCTAACCCAAGTCCAATCAGCCCTCCCCATCCTCTCCATCCATCGATTCCTCTTCCAAATCCCCTTCTAGCCATAGCCCATCAGTTCCTCTTCCAAATCCCCTTCCCCAACTTCCTCAGGTCATGAACGTTGCATCATTAGTTCACCAGGTTGCGTTCATGCATTTGTTCATCAGGTTGCGTTCATGCATTTGTTCGCATATTCATTTTAGGGTTTGTCGTGGTTCCATTGTATTTTCCCTAGTTTCTTGCATTGCATCTCAAGTTAGGACATCGCGTGTCCGTCACCAGTAAATTTGTCCTGGGTCATGAACCTTGCATCATGAACTTTTCCATACATTAGTTTACTTGCATTTTACCAAACATCTTATAAACTAATTCTTTTTTGTTAAAAAGCATTAAAAAAACATATCCAAATGGGGTTGTAGTTCCAAATGCAAATTTCAAATTGTACCATACCTGTGTCCCCTTGAGCAACCGCCAGACATAGCAAGTCCCACGGTTGTTGGCAGCAACAACCATGCTGCCATCCCACATCACTGTTAGAGATCTCACAGCAGTATCCACTTCTGGAACCTGTACTCATTCAAACGAATAGACTTCAAAAAGTGCAACATTTAATTTTTATATCAGATAAAAGTAAGGAGCGTGATACAATTACATGGGCAACTTTCAAATTAGACAAAACGAATGATTACCAGTTCACAACTGCATGAATTTGCAGTTAAATCCCACACACGTATATTTCCATTTTGATCTCCCGATATAAGTTCAGTCTGCAGAGGGAAGTATATTTTTGAAACGTTTAGAGACTTTTTGCTTCAGCAACCAAAGGTATTATGGTAAAAAGTTAAATATTATTAAGAGACCATCACATATACCATTTAATTTCCATACCAAAAAAAGATGATACATTTTATCAATGCACGTTTGTTACAACAAGAAAAGGGCAGACTGGTGCACAAAGCCTCCCCACGCAGCGAGGGTCCGGAGAAGGGTCCCACCACAAGGGTGAAATGAAGGCAAACCTTATCCCTTCCAGGACTCAAACCTGTGACCTCAAAGTCACACGGCAACACATCAACCGGTGCGCAAAGGCTCCCCTTCTCTTACAACAAGAAAATGAAAAAAAGTATTGAAGTATGATGTGATAGAAATTGGAAGGAATGCAAGCAATGGCTTGAGAGGCTATACATATGACTGTGGAACTGCAGTGTCGGTGTTGTGTTGTGCTGCATAAAGTGAACAATAATTTTGTAACAATCCACCCGTCCACGCAATATAATATGGATCCGGACGAGCCCCCACAACATATCAAATACAAAAGCAAATGCTATAAAAAGGTATAAGAACAAAGAAAGCTCACAACAAAAGGGTTTGTCATTATGGTCTTACATCATATCATGCATGATTACAAAATAAATTAAGCAATCCATAGAATCGCATCGTCGACAGCAGGTCAGGATCATGCACAATTGCATTTCATTCTTCTTTATCTCAGTTTTGTGCTTAGCTCGCTAAACTGCGCCGCAAGCTACACTACCTTCACAAAACACAAGTCAAAGGAAAACGAGGGTCGGCTATGAGTTAACCACAAACCGCGTATTAACTCCTCCCCCTGATTATCCTAGTGGATCACCGCACACCTGCAAGTATGCACGAGCAACATGCAAAATGTATACAAAGCGGTATCAAATATGTTATAATAAACATGGTGAAGGCTCAATCACAATCAATCTTCTAAGTTTGCACAAGTAAATGAGTAGACCTAGGTATACATGATAGTTGGGTTCACCCAAAGAGTCACTGCAACCTCCTATCACATCACCGCATGTTCTAGTAATAAACATAGCAATCGTACATCAATTACGGCACTCACGGTTGTCATTTCCGCGTCACAATTCATCAAGCATTGAGTGAGGTTTAGGGTCATCTCAACCACCTCATGTTATGATATAAGGTCTAGAGTCATCTCGACTATCATCCATAATAGGGAGGTATAGGGTCATCTCACCTCTTAGCGGGTCGTCTAGGCGCATCTCACCGCCGAATACCGAGCAAGGAGATATAGCCATCTCCATCATCACAAGCATTGTACAAAAGTACACATTCAACATACAATCAATGCAATCATCACTAGCCCTTCACTAGGCTCTGCACGGCTAACGAACGACAATTATACACAAACCGCGGTATCCTCTACTTCTCTTGGTAACGGTTACAATCATAGGGCTCTCCCAGGAATACAGAAAATCCCTGGAAATACAGACATGCCTGAATCCACACACCGTTCACTTCAGAGTTATTCTCTGGTACGCCATCTAGAGAAGTCTATATGCATCGTCATATCATCATCACCGATTAGGGCTCATGGCCAAGGATAGGCATCACACATCATGCCTAATCCGAACTCGAATGTTAGATTTTCTAATGCATTCATGTCGAGGTCGCAATCTCACGCACTGAGGTTCTAACGAACCAAATCAAGGCATGCCCACCACTAATTAGTAGAGGAGAATCTCATATGCAAGAAATTGAAAAGGACATGAGCACTCATCGGTCCTAATACCGGAGAGATGAGTCCTTACCCTTGGAGCTCTCTTTGGTAACATCAGGTAGAGGAGATCAAGATGAGGAGTCCACCACAAATCTGGAACTAGACTACTGTTTGACGCTCCCACTCGACATATCAAGTAGTTGGTTGGGGAAAACTGGATGGCCGGATGTTATAGTGGGTTTTCATAATCGCATTAATTAATGAGTTTTGTGGGAGGTTTCTTAGGGTTTGAAAATGTTTATTGCCCAAGCGAAAGATTGTTATATTTGAACGGTTATCGCCTTATAATTTCACCTGAATCATCTTTGACTTTAGACAAACCCTTTAAACAATCGTGGTCATTTTATGGAATCAACATCGTGGAATATTTAAAACACAACACATTAATTGAGGCTTAATTGCAGATATTGCGAAGGATGACGTCAAAAGATAGGAGCGATGATGAGCCACGAAATGGAGTAGGAAAAGAGAAGATGACGGTGAGATTTGACCTTAAAGACTGATTTCCAATTCAGTTTAACCGACGGGCCTTAGCGTGTGGGAGCGCACTAAATTCCAGGAGGGGCCAATACATTCCAGGAGTGCTCTGAAGGGCTGAAAAGTCTGATGATGAGGTAAATTTCTCGTGTAGTCATATTATTATGAAACCAGCCTATGTCAGTACCAAGCCCGGATGAAAAATGGTGAGGGTTGTGTTAGGTAGACGGTCAGCGTAAAATTTAGTCACTCTTATGAATATGGATCATTTGAGAAATTATGCAAAAGCTAGGTTGTTCGCCCTAAGGAACACGTCGTATGGTCTGAATGCGACATCTTGGCAAGGACCGCTACATCTCCAGGACTTTGGTGTAGTGTTAAATTTGCAAGATTCCTCGTCGTATGGTCTGAATGCGACGTCTTGGTAAAGACCGCTACATCTCTAAGAGGACTTGGGTGTAGTGTTAAATAGGCAAAAGTCCTCGCATATTTGACGTCCTAGGAAAGTATATCGTAGGATTTGTGACCGACTTAGGTTTGGAAGTTGGAATATAGATACGCTAACGGGAAAAGCGATAGAAGTGGTGGATACAATGATTAGGAGAATGATAAATATCTTATGCCTGCAAGAGACTAGATGGGTGGGTAAGAAAGCTAAATTTTTAGACAATTCAGGTTTTAAATTATAGTACGCAGGAAAAAAATAAAACAAGCAATAGAGTGTGTATTATTGTGGATACTACTTGGAGGGATGGAGTTGTTGGGGTAAGTAGAAAAAGTGATAGAATCTTAGCTCTTAAATTGGTCATAGGAAAGAAAACTATTAATTTGATCAGTGTTTATGCACCACAAGTAGGATTAAGTGAAGCTATTAAAGTGTAATTTTGAGAAGACTTACATGATTTAGGAAGGGAAATCCCACAAACGGAGAATGTTTTCATTGAAGGAGACTTAAATGAACATATAGTGAAGGAAAATACAGATTATATGGTCGTTCATGGAGGATTTGGGTATGGAGAAAGAAATGAATAAGGAAAAACCATTTTAGACTTTACCATACCACATGAGCTAATTGTGACAAATACGTTTTTCATGAAGAGGGAGGAACATTTAATTACGTTTATTGGAGTACCAAATAAGCCACAAATTGATTATTTTATAACTCCCAAAATGGATAAAATGATTTGTAAGGATTGCAAAATCATATACCATTAGAAAGTTTGACAGCACAATATAGCTTAGTGGTGTTGGACGTGCAAATTAAATATAATAAATTTAAGACAAGGACAAAAGTGTTGTCAAAAATTCGGTGGTGAAACTTGAAGATGGAAAACATATTGCTTTCAAGATAGCAGTTATGGAACAACTAGATGATGACCCTTATGTTGATCTCAGTGTCTCATGGGAAGTTATGTCTTCACATTTAAGGATAAGTGGAAAGAATATACTTGGAGAACCGAAAGGTCGTGCACCCCCAAATAAAGAATCTTGGTGGTGGAAAGAGAAAGTGTAAGACAAAGTGAGGGCAAATAGGGCAGCTATAAAACAATATAAGGAAAGACATGATGTACTTAGGAATTAGTGAGATTATGACTAAAGATAGGGCACAATGGCGACAAACGATCCATATAGCCGACCCCACTATAGTGAGATAAAGGCTTGAGTGTTGTTGTTGTCATATTATTATGACTAATCCGTTGAATTCTAAATTTTTTAGGGTCCTAGCGAAAACTCGGACCCAGTTAGAAAGTTGACAGAAGAAGGAATAAGAAATCGAAGGGAGGAGCAGTATAAGGTAGTTTGTATGTATTTTTTGTAGTAGTGTATTAGCTTTTAATGAAATGAAGTTTTTATTTTATACATTTGTATTTTTAATACTCTTACATATTGTGTTACACTCAAGGAAAAAAATTGTTCCTGCTGTTTACTGTTGTTGTGGCGATCTGCGGGTCGTTCCAAAGGTCACCATCTTCTCATCCTTTGTCTTCGTCGTAGTCAGGATCCTCTTTACGTTAGCTAATCACTCATCAGCCTCAGTTGGAATTTTGACTCAAGAAAATGATGGAGGATTGAAGCTCAGAAAATACTTTCGCTGATGACCACATTCTCGTGGTTCAGCTAAAGGCACAGCAACGACTGGTATGGGTGTCACATCAGGAGTTATAGGTGCACATTGGGTGCAAGCCTATCTGGTCGAGCTTCTAATGCAGCTCACAGCCTCTGATATCATCCTGCACAACTCTGCAAAAGGAGGGCTCGCTGCAGTAGAAGCGGACATACTGCTCTCACTAGCGTCACGGGGTTGGGATGACCCCGCAACGTTCCTAGTCACCTATACACGTGAAACACACAAATTAGAGACTGAATACACATCATAACAACAATCATAGAATGCTCAGGTTCCGAAACCATCAGACATTTTCCATTCGTAAAAGGACATTCATTTTAATACTAGTAGTTTTTTAGGTCAACGCATTAAAGGGGTTCCTCCTTAAACCTAACGACTAAGGATCATTTCTCTAAAGATCTGATACCAAATTGTAATACTTCACCCATCCACGCAATATAATATGGGTCCGGTCGGGCCCCCGCACACATCACATACACAAGTAAATGTTATATAGAGGTATAAGAACAAAGAAGCTAATATAAGCAGCACTAGCGGAAGCATTTTATATACACACTATGAATGCTCATCTATTACATTAGGAATACAAAAGGGTTTAGCCTTATGGTCTTATATCACATCATGCATGATTACAAAATACAATAAGTAATCTATAGAATCGCTTCGTCAACAGCAGGGCGGGATAATGGACAATTGCATTTCATCCCACTTTCCTCTTAATTTCAGCTTTGGGCTTAGCCCGCTAAACTCCGTCGCGAGCTACACTACTACACCAAACATAAGTTAGAGGAAAACGAGGGTCAGCTATGAGCTGACCACAAACCGCGTAACAACTCTCCCCTGGTCGTCCTAGTAGACTCTGGGGCGGATCACCGCATACCTGCAAGTACGCACGAGCAACATGCAATATGCCAATATGTATCCAAAGAAGAAATCAACTATGTTATAAGCTCAATCACAATCAACCTTCTAAGTTTGCATAAGTAAATGAGTGGCCTATGTATGCATGATGGTTGTGTGCACCTAAAGCGTCACCGCAACCTCACTTCACGGCATGTTCTATTAATATACACAGCAATCATACATCAATTGGGGCACTCACGGACGCCATTTTTGTATCACAATTCATCAATCATCGAGGGAGTCTAAGGTAATCTCAACCTCGTGATGGGAGGTCCAGGGTCATCTCAACCACCTCACGTTATGATAGGAGGTCTAGATTCATCTCGACTATCATCCAAAATAGGAAGGTATAAGGTCATCTCACCTCTTAGCGAGAGGTCTATGTGCATCTCATCGTCGAATACCGAGCAAGGATATATATCCATCTCCATCATCACAAGCATTATACAAAAGTACACATTCAACATGTAATTATCACTAGCCACTAGGCTCTACACGGCTAACAAACAACATGTTCTACACAAACCACGGTGTCTTCTACTTCTGTTGCTATCGATTACAATCATGGGATCTCCCAGGAATACCCAAAATCCCTGGAAATACATGCATCCCCAAATCCACACACCATTCACTTTGGAGTCTTTTTCCGGTACGCCATCTAGAGAAGTCTATGTTAGAATTGAAGTGAGCTAGCGTCAGCGCTAGCTCAGCTTCGAGAAGATCTCCTCCCTTGCCTATAAATAGGAGGGGTAGACCCCCTCTAAGAGAGAGATTCAGATAGTGGCGAGTATCATCAACTTTGAGCGAGTTTGAGATACCAGAGTGCCACCTGGAGAGCAGCGAACCCGGAGTCAGTTCGGCTAGCGACCTAGAGCGAGTAGCGAGCTTCGAAGATAGCGTTCGGCGCTAGTGGCTAGCGCCCGCGGTAGCGAGGAGAGGAGGAAGCGAAGAGTGGCGAGCTTGCGAGTAGCGAGATTGTGAGTAGCGAGCTTGAGAGCTAGCGCCAGCGCTAGTGGCTAGCGCCCGCGGTAGCGAGTAGCGAGCATCACCTACGTGGTGTGCTCCGGAGGAAAAGCGAACATTGTCCGTGACCAGTTTTCTTTACTACTATTGGCTGTTGTGAATCAAGTTGGATGCAACTTGTTTTCAGCCCTGTTCATTTGTAACTAGCTGTCAAGCTGTATTAATTGTGAAAGTTTGTGTTCATCCCTTGGTGTCCTTATTCCCTTGTTGGTTGACGTGTTCTTCCGACCTTTCAAATATTTCGGCGGGAGCTCTCCTGGGCATGTGTTTACCTCCAATGAGTTTGCTTCATTCTGCAGAAGGTTCGGCATTCGGCGGGAGCTCTCCTGCGCTCACACCCCTCAGCAGAATGGGGTGGCAGAGAGGAAGATCTGCCATCTGGTGGAGACTACCAGGAGTTGGCTACATGCCAAGAGCATTCCCAAGGCCTTATGGGCGGAGGGAATGACGTGTGCTACCCATGTGATCAATCTGCTACCACTGAGTCCCAACAGGATGGTGTCTCCACACTAGCTCATGTTCGGAGAGAAGACAAATGTGGGTCACATGAAAGTATTTGGTTCTACCTGCTTCGTGCACGTCCCGGACGCTCAGAGAACCAAGTTGGAGCTGAAAGCGAGGAAGTGTGTCTTCATCGGCTATGATGAACGGAAGAAGGGGTGGAAGTGCATGGATCCGCAGACCCACAAGTTCGTCGTCTCGCGCGACGTAGTGTTTGACGAACTGATCTCGTATCAGGGAGTCTCTTTTGTGGTGATGTCGGAGAGCGGAGATTCAAGCAGGGGAAAAGAGAGAGTCACTGAGGACTCTACTGTGGAGTTGGAGGTGTCTCCAAGTGCCCCATCGCCTTCTGGCTCAGGGGGAGCATCTGGCTCAGGGGAGCTTCGAGCTCTAGAAGCAGGGAGAGCACTGCTTCAAGAGGAGTTCAGAGAGGAGCTCAAGCGGAGGAGTCTACCGGAGTGGTAGATAGTGGTCAAGCCTTGAGGAGGTCGAAGCGGACCATCGTCCCGCCTGCTCATTACAAGGAGGGGAGCTTCGTGAGTATGGTCTCCTGCTTCTTTGCAGGACCACTCGACGAGAGAGAACCTGCCTGCTTTGAAGATGCAGCTGGCATCAAGGAGTGGGACACGACCATGATTGAAGAGATGGAGGCCCTAGAGAAGAATGAAACATGGGACCTGGTTCCCATAGTGGAGGGCATCAAACCTGTCACCTGCAAATGGGTGTACAAGGTCAAGAAGAGAGCGGATGGAGAAGTAGAGCGATACAAGGGGAGGCTTGTCGCTCGGGGCTTCTCACAAACCTACAGAGAGGACTACGAGGAGACATTTAGTCCTGTCGCGAAGATGACGTCGGTGAGGATGGTCATCGCTCTGGCGGCGTGCCGAGGTTAGAAGTTGTGGCAGCTTGATGTGAAGAACGCGTTCCTGTACGGAGAAATTGACAAGGACATATTCATGGTGCAACCACCTGGATACGTGTCCAAGTTACTTCCACATCACGTCTGCAAGCTGAAGAAGGCCCTCTACGGGTTGAAACAGGCGTCGACAGCTTGGTAAGGAAAGATTGCGGAGTACCTGCAGTTCTGCGATTATGATGCCTCAGACTCAGACTCTAGAATGTTCGTGAAGAAGAGTGGAGGTCTTCACGTGTTGGTGCTGCTGTACGTCGACGGCATGATCGTGACAGGGAACAACCCTGAGGAGGTCGCCACACTGAGACAGCAGCTCTCCATACGTTTTGAGATGAAGGATCTTGGTTAACTGCATCATTTCCTTGGCCTTCAAGTTCAGAAGAGAAGAGGCGGGTTGTATGTTTCCCAGAGGGCTTATGCCGAGAGGATCGTCGAGAGATTCGACATGAAGGAGGGGAAGAGCAGTTTCGTTCCTCTGGAGGCTGGGCTGAAGCTTCGGAAGGAAGAAGGGAGGATTCTTCCTGATCCGAAGATCTTTCGGGCACTGATGGGGAGTCTTATCTACCTGACTATCACGAGGCCGGACATCGCCTTTGCTGTCGGCCGGAGTTAGTCGATATATGCAGGAGCCGCGAAAGCCTCATCTGGAGGCAGCTAAAGGGATTCTGAAGTATGTGAAGGGAACCCTTGAGATGGGGTTGTCCTATAAAGAGGAGTCTGACTTCAAGCTGCATGGGTATACGGATGCAGACTACGGAGGTGACGCTGATGATCGCAAGTCGACATCAGGTTACGTGTTTTTGTGTGGAGCTGCTGCTATCTCGTGGTGTAGCAAGAAGCATGACTCTATTTCCCTTTCTACCACGGAGGCCGATTACAAGGCGTCGTCCTTAGCAGCTCATGAGTGTGTCTGGCTGAGGAGACTAGTAGAGGATGTGGACGAGGAGGTCAGCGGACCTACTGTGCTTCGCGGGGACAATGAGAGTGCCTTGAAATTGGTAACCAACCTAGTGTGTCATGCAAGGACCAAGCACATAGAGATCGAGCATCACTTCATCAGAGAGAAGGTGCTGAGTGGCTTGATCGCAGTGGATCATGTGCGGAGTGAAGACAACCTTGCGGATATATTCACGAAGCCCCTATCTGCGGGGCCGTTCCGGAGGCTTCCCTCGTTGCTTGGAGTTGTTCCCGGAGCTCACTTCAAGGGGGAGTGTTAGAATTGAAGTGAGCTAGCGCCAGCGCTAGCTCAGCTTCGAGAAGATCTTCTCCCTTGCCTATAAATAGGAGGGGTAGACCCCCTCTAAGAGAGAGATTCAGATAGTGGCGAGTATCATCAACTTTGAGCGAGTTTGAGATACCAGAGTGCCACCTGGAGAGCAGCGAACCCGAAGTCAGTTCGGCTAGCGACCTAGAGCGAGTAGCGAGCTTCGGAGATAGCGCCCGGCGCTAGTGGCTAGCGCCCGCGGTAGCGAGGAGAGGAGGAAGCGAAAAGTGGCGAGCTTGCGAGTAGCGGGATTGCGAGTAGCGAGCTTGAGAGCTAGCGCTAGCGCTAGTGGCTAGCGCCCGCGGTAGCGAGTAGCGAGCATCACCTACGTGGTGTGCTCCGGAGGAGAAGTGGACACTGTCCGTGACCAGTTTTCTTTACTACTATTGGTTGTTGTGAATCAAGTTGGATGCAATTTGTTTTCAGCCATGTTCATTTGTAACTAGCTGTCAAGCTGTATTAATTATGAAAGTTTGTGTTCATCCCTTGGTGTCCTTATTCCCTTATTGGTTGACGTGTTCTTCCGACCTTTCAAATATTTCACAGTCTATATGCATCGTCATATCATCATCACCGATGCGGGCTCATGGCCACGGGTAGGCTTCACACATCATGTCTAATCCGAACTCGCATATCGGATTCTCTAATGCATTCATGCCGAGTTCGCGATCTCAAGCCTCGGGGTTCTAACGAACTAAAGGAACTCATGCTCTCCCCTAATTAGAGGAAACTCTCCTATGCAAGAAATCTAAAAGGACATGAGCATTCATCGGTCCTAAGATCGAAGAGAAGAATCATTAGCCTTGGAGCTCTCTTCAATGTCATAGCAGGTAGAGGAGATCAAGACGAGGAGTCCTCCACAAATGTGTAACTAAACTAACGTTTAACGCTCCCACTCAACTCCAACAGCAAGATCGCCTAGACTAGGTATTCCTCCCTCTGCCTCTCGCTCTCGATTTCCAGGAAGTAGGAAAAGAGAGTTATGTATCCCCCCCCCCCCCACTTCGTGGGTTTCAGGAAGAGTACCTAGCCATCAGATAAGCATTCCCTTAGATCGACCCGTCGGATTTCGGCTTCCGAATAGCTCAACGATTGGCCCTGGCTCGCTCAATGATCACTAATCGTCTCTCTCTCGGTCAATGGTTGTTGATCGACCCTCTCGATCAACGATCGTTGATCGGCTTCTCGGTCGACGATCGCCAACCGCCTATCAGTCCCAGCAGTCAACGATTGCCGATCGTCGATCACCAACTCTTCCTCCTCTTACAAAGGGTAATCTCCCTAGCCTCTTCAGATTTTCTGTACACGGCTCCTGTTCAGTCTCTACAGCATCTACCAGTTGTTACTCAATATTATGGAATCAACCCGATAGTTAATACTGAAAAATGGGATATTACAAGTTTATTAAGAATACTTCACAAAATGTGTGTATCTATTGCTGTTTAGCAACAGCCAAAATTGCTGTTACAGTGATATGTATGAAAAATTGATATAAATATTATTATAATTATTCAGAATATGACGAACTAATCTTATTACAATTAATTAAATTTATTTAATAATTAAATTGAATAGCTATATTCAATAAATATTTTTCTGAGAAGACGTCAAAACCACGCATGTAGTTTTTTTGGCTTACATGCAACTGATTTTTTTCCCTAGCAACAATTAAAACAAAAGCTTTAAAACTGTTCTTATTGCCAAAAAAAACTGTAGGCAGCAAAAAGCATAACCAAACGTACTCTAAAATTCATGTAAGCATAACCAAACGTACAATTCCAGTCTAGAAATTGACTCCGAAAGAATAGAAGTTTCTTCATGATATGCAGGAATTTTTAATGCTCAACTCAAATAAAAAAATTGGGTGAAATTTTGGGTCCCACCTGATTTGGATGGAGAACCACTGTGTTAACAGCTGCCCGGCTTTCATATTCGCGCTGACAAGTTGCTGCCCTAAAAATCGGGCACAAAGATGGATGAAAATTTCAAGTGGAACCTCTCATATTCAAGTTATAGTACCATGACTGCTTGTGTAAATTTAATAACAGACAAGAAATAGTTGAATTCAATATAGAGCAGTAGCTCAGTGAATCCCCACGAACAAGAAGAAACTTTGACCGTCCATCAAAATTTAACCAGATTAAGGTATATGATAAACAAATGATAAAAGTAACTAATAGTGGGACACTATTTTAAATGAATGATTTTCCAAAACTAAGAATGATATAACAATCCTTAGCTGCCAGAAGTGAGGATGTTATGGGCCTAGCCTCGAGGATGTCGGAGGATGACATGAGGCGGAGATGACGGCGGCGAAAGATACAGTGAAGCCGGAACTGCGGCTTCCTAAGAGGGGGCTTGCCCAAGAGAGCTTCTGAGATCTCATAAGAGGACTAGGAATTAGATATTCTTCGTTGCTTAGAAACATACAAACATACTCATGTCTTTATATAGGCGTATAAAGTACTAAAAGATAATAATAACAAAATACGAACAACAATGATAACACCTAATGTAACACCCCGGTCTACTCTGGGTGCGCAACAGGTCTGCAAACCAGTGATCCCAACCCATCTCCATGGATCTGATTGGCCGCGGCGGCTAATTCCAACGGCGGGTTGTTGAGGTTAGGGCTTCAACCCCAGACCTCCTAGATAAGGGAGCTCTAAACTGGTCATCATCCCTTATCTAGGAGGTCTGGGGTTCAAGCCCCAGCCTCAACAACCCGCCATTGGAATTAGCGGTTGCGGCCAATCAGATCCGTGGAGATGGGTTGGGGTCACTGGTTTGCAAACCTGTGGCGCACACATTCGACCGGGGCGTTACACCAAACCTCTAACCACTAAAGACAACAATAAGATAACAATAAATAACTAGGTTCGGTGCTCGAGGCCCATAACATCCATCGACAAAGCAGGCGCCGGAAGAGCAGGGGCCAATAGAACTGTTGTGTGTGGAGAGGACGACGGAGGAAACTGCGGTTCGAGGAATACTGGCGGCGATGGTGGAGCGACACGAACGATTGCGGTCCTCGGTGGGAGCGACGACCGCACTAGTGAAATTTGCGGCGAGGAAGACGGTGGCGATGGAAACTTCGGTGGAAAGGCGGCTATCAAATCATTAATCTTGTGCAGAAGTGTGGTCATGTCGGTCCGTTGACGGGCTTCGGCCTCCTGAAGACGTGCGTCCATGGAGCTCATCATTGCTCGTAGCATCGAGCAGAGGGCGACCTCGCCCGCGACACTTAGCTTCTGGTTCAACATTATTAACAGCTAGAGGCCTTTGCTAAGTTGAGGAAATGATAACTGGGCGTTGAGCTCAAAAGGAAAAAAGGAGACCCAGTGCGGGTAGCTCGAAAATGAGAACGACGCTGGGCCCGAGAATTGATGCGAGCGTAACAACGTGCTGCACCGCGCGCACATGGGAAGAGGTTGGTGTCGTCGATTCCGAAACTTTAGGCAACGGTTCGACGAGGAAGAACCATAGGAGATCAGAGCGGGAGAGGAGGATCGATGGGCCGACGAGGAGGCAGACGATCCTGTGGCGCTGAGGACGGTGGTGGCGTCTGGACGTGGAACTGAAGAGGAACGAATCGATGGCTTGTGGGGAGAACCTACGGCGTGGAGGAAGCAGTCGGCGGGGTGGGGAGGGGTGGGGGTGCGGGGGCGATGCTTGCAGTGGGTGGGCGCTGGAATGAAGAGGAAGCAGAAGCTGGACGAGGGGCCATTGTGAGCCCGTGAAGGAAGTGTTGTTTCGGAAGGGGAGGAAGGAGTAGCTCTGATACCAAGTTGTTATGGGCCTAACCAGAAGAATCTCAGAGGATGACCGGAGGTGGAGATGACGGCAGTGGAAGATAAAGTGGAATCGAAACCACAACTGCCTAAGCGAGGCATGCTCCAGAGAGTTTCCAAGATCTCATAAGGGGACTAGGAATTAGATATTCTTCATTCATGGCATGAGTATGGTGGAGGAAGTTCAAATGTGGATTTCACTCATGGCATGACTCGCATCAAACTGAATGGGAGGAACAAACTCCTGTGGGAACAGTCTATGCGGATATTCATTGGAAGCGGTCGAAGACTTGGGTTTATTACAGGATCGAAACCTGCTCCAAACAAGACTCACACCTCTTAGGAGGAATGAGAAGGTGAGAATCTTACTGTGATAAATTGGCTTGTCAACTTTATGAAACCCAAGATTGCAAGCCAATTCTTATTCTGTCAGACTGCTAAGGAAATGTGCGATTTAATTGAACGGAATTATTAAAAAAAAGGGCTTCGCAAGGATCTATCAACTTCAAACTGAACAGATACATATGACAGGTATAAATGACTTCGAGGAGTATTATAGTAAACTGACACATAAGTAGGTAGAAATTGATTGATACTCTGTTATTCAGACCATCGAAGATTACAAAACTGAACTTATGAAACGAAGGGTATTTGAAATGTTTTCTGGCTTTCCTTCAGAGCTTGAATCCCAAAGGGTTTAGATGTTAGGAAGAGATTTTGTTCCTGACTTGGAGACCGTTGCTCATTACATTCGGGGAGAAGTTAGTCGTATAAACTCTCTTCGTACTGATGTGCATGCGGGATATGAAAAATTAGCCCCTGTAGCTGAATAAAGGAAGTAGAACACTAGAAAAGTAAAATATGAAGATAAAAGTAAGATGAAGTATCCCCACTGTGGGAAGAAAGGGCATGGGAAGGATAAGTGTTGGGACTTGCATCCCAACTTGGTACCTCCGGGTTGAAGTCGTGGCATTGATGGAAAGTATGTGAGATCACAAACGGCTATGTATGGCATATTGGAGAATACAGGTCACCTAATGGCGAAAAATGAAAGTTTAGTTGGAGAGTTAAATGCCTTGAAGGTTAGTGTTGGTATACCTAATGTTACAGACATATCTGGTACCGGTGATCAAGTTCAAACTACCTCTCTATCTGCTATGAAGCCACCTAGTCCATGGATCATTGACTCAGGATCCTCTGACCATATGACAGGATCTTCTAGTGGATTACTTTTGTCTCTTCTGCATCTAGAAGTATTAGGCTTGTTGATGGATCTTCTGCATCGATGACTAGTAAAGAGATTATCCAAATCTCACTTAATATCTCCCTCAAATTTGTTGTTATTGTTCATTCATTTCCTACCAACTTGCTTTCTGTGAGCACTTTAACTAAGCAATTGAATTACGTTATTACCTTTTTTTCTTCTCGTTTTGTTTTACAGGATTTGGCGAGTGGGAAGACGATTGGTAGTGGACACGAGTCATGTGATGTTTATGTTATGGACACTAGTCCTGCAATTGGTGCTAAAAAATCCTCAAGTACTGATCAATTGATGTTGTGGCATAAAAAAATTGGGCGTACTAGATTAAAGACTTTGAAATCTGTTTTCCCTAGCTCTTTTGATGTGCCTGAAACCAGGATTGACTGTCAATCTTGTGAATTTGGAAAACATTGTAGAACCAATTATCCTAGCAATAGTCGAAGTGTTAAATGTTTTTATTTGATCAGTGTTGTAGATGTCGGCCGACATAAAGGTTTTGGGGATAAAACGCAACGACGTCGATATTTTAAACAAAAATTGTTGTTTTTGAAAATATCGCCCGATATATCGGTTTAACCCGATATATCTGGCGATATTTCGAGACCAATATATCGTCGAGAGGGTTAAAAATATATTTTTCATTTCTTTGAAGAGACCAAACAGTAATATTTTGTTCTGTGCATCTCTTTAAGTCTAGCGTCGACGACTTTCTCATCTCGCTCTCATTTGGTGATCTTTATGCCGTTTATTGCAGTCGACATCTCTTTGTTATGTAATTTATAAACATACATTATGTGTATATATGCTTATTTTGTAGTTTATAAACATAAATTATGTATACAATTATACATATTTATAAAAATTGTATATATATATGAATAAATTTATTTAAATATTAAAATCCGATATTATTAAATATCAGTGATATATCCCCCGCAATCCGACATTTCAAACTCAAACCGACATGAATCCGACATCCGACATCTACAACCTTGGATTTGATATATTCTGATGTTTGGACCTCTCTCATTTGCTTTCTGAATAAATTTCGTTATTTTGTGTCTTTCATTGATAATTACTCTTTGTTTACTTGAGTTTTTCTTATCAACAACAACAACAACACTCAAGTCTGTATCCCACCATAATGGGGTCGGCTTATGAAAAAGAAAATTGAATTGGGTGATATATTTTGATTATTGTATCACTATGTGCAGACCCAGTTTGGTGCTCAAATTAAAATTCTTAGGAGTGACAATGGAGGTGAATTTATAGGTAGAGAACTTCAGAGGTTCCTGGGAGATCATGGCATTATTTTTCAAACTTCGTGCCCTGTGACTCCTCAACAGAATGGAGTAGCAGAAAGGAAAATCGTCATATTATCGAAACTACTCGTTGTTTATTACAAGATATGCATGTCTTTAAGGGATTGTGGGATGAAGGAGTTCTCACTTCTGTCTACCTAATTAATCGGATGGCGTCTGATACTTTGGAGGAGAAGTATTTGTTATGGGCCTCTCCAGGGTTTTGAACCCGATTCCTCCATAACAGGGCCGCGGCCGCACACCCCAACCCATCTCAGCGCGTGTTCTCGGCGCTGCGGGATGTTGAGTCCGGGTCTCGAACCCTTCACCTCCTTGATGTAAGCTCTTAACGCCAGCTCACATCAACCAATTTAAGAGCTTACATCAAGGAGGTGAAGGGTTCGAGACACGGCCTCAACATCCCGCAGCGCCGAGAACACGTGCAGAGATGGGTTAGGGTGTGCGGGCCGCGGCCCTGTTATGCAGCTCGACCGGCAGGACTAGGCCCGTGATTGAGCGGCCCATAACAGTATCCTTTAAAACTTCTCTGTTCAAATCTCCCGTTATTTAATCTTCCTCATAAAGTTTTTGGATGTGTTGTCTTTGTACATATTGTGGGACCACATAAGGATAAATTGGGTCAAGTTATTAAATGTGTTTTTGTTGGATATGATGCTAACCAAAAGAGGTATGTGCTACTCACCTTGGTTGCATAGAAGGATTATATCTAAAGATGTTACCTTCTTTGAGTGCACTCTATATTATTCGGAAGAAGGAAAAAAATGTTACATATCAAGAGAAGTATGAAGATGAGGATTGTATGATGTCGTCACTTCCAGCACTCGTGGATGTTTTATCTCCTAGTAGCTTGGATGTTCCAGTTGAAAGGGAAGTGTCTACAAATGATCTGCGTGTCTACAACAGAAAGAAGAATCTTCAAATTTACCAAATGAAGCAATTAAGAAGAACTGAGCAAGATATTCATACTCATGTTCCACCACCCACCACCACTCTGTCAGATCCAAACACCGAGACCACACATGGAGATACATCTTCTCTTCAAATTCATAGTGGTCGTACCAGATACTCTATTGATAAATATGTTGGGTATCACTTTATCTCTCCATCACTAAAATCTTATCTTGCATCAAATTCCTCTATTTATATCCCTAACAATTTTTCAGATGTTATATCTAATCCTCACTGGAAGAAAGCTATGAAGGTGGAGATGAATGCTCTCCAATATCAAAATACTTGGGAAATTATTCATATTCCTCATGGGCATCATAATGTCGTTTGTAAATGGATATATTATCAAATATCTTCAGGATGACACTCTTGATAGATATAAAACAAGACTTATTGCTAAAGACTTTACCCAAATTGATGGTATTGACTTCTAGGAAATGTTTACCCCTATTGCTAAACTCAACTCGATTAGAATTTTGCTATCTATTGTTGCCCACAATTCTTGGTCTTTATATCAACTTGATGTTAAAAATGCATTTCTCCACGGTGAATTAAAGGAAAAATATACATGACTCCCCCGCCTGGCATGGAAGTTCCAAAAGGACATGGGTATCGTCTTAAGAAGGCTTGTATGGCCTTAAACAATCACCTCGGGCCTAGTTTGAAAAGCTAAGTGTCAAACTCTTGAGTCTGGCTTTTCCCGTTGTACTTATGATCGCGCAGTCTTCATCTGCAGAAAGGAGCAATATACCATTATTTGTATTGTATATGTGAATGATATCATTATCATCGGAGCTAATGATCAACACATTGTTCATGTTAAAAGAGAATTAGTCTCTACTTTTGAAATTAAGGATTTGGTTCTTCTTCAATATTTTCTTGGAATTGAGATTGCTAAATTTGCCGGAAAGATTATGATCTCCCAACGCAAATACAACTTGGATCTTCTCAGTGACATTGGATATATGGGAGTGAAACTTGTGGATAGCCTCGTGGATGCTAATTATGATATCCACAAGGATGATTCTCCTGATCTTGAAAGAAAGTTGGACTTTCAACGCATTATGGAGAGGTTAATTTACCTGACTATCACCAGACCGGACATCTCATTTGATGTTGGGTTGGTTAGCCAATTTATGCATAATCCTAAAGTTCATCACTATCATGTTGCTCTTCGGATCCTTAAATATTTAAAAAAGGACCATAAGAAGGCATTATTTTTCAAAATCATGGTCATCATAAAGTTCACGGCTACTGTGATGCTGATTGGACTGGTTCCTCTACTGATAGAAGGTCTACAAGTGGATATTCTATCTTCGTGGGTGGAAATCTTGTTTTCTGGAGAAGTAAGGAGCATAATGTTGTAGCTCGGTCTTCTGCTGAAGCATAAACTTGCCGACCATAAACTTGCACTGTGATAACCAAGCTACTATACACATTGTCAAATGCCAACAACCATGTCTTTCATGAGAGGACTAAACATATAGAGATCGATTGTCATTTTGTCCGGGAAAAAAATTCAGAACCACACCATTACTACTATGTTTGTGTCTGTTGGGGACCAACTAGCTGATATGTTCACCAAAGATGTTTCTGGTAAAACTCTTCACACATACTCTCTCAGGCTTGGAATGATGAATGTTTATGGTGTTAGCTTGAGGGAATGTGTTAAGAGGCAAGCTACCTTAGACCCACTGGGGGTGAATATATTACATGTTGTGGCAAAGACGTATTTATCATATTCTCAGTCTATTGAATCAGGACAAGAAATAAAGGGGAGAACAACAAAACCTAAAGGTGCATTCTCTTCAACGGTACTCAAGGTTGAGTAGCGGTGGCATCATCGAGCTCCAAGGACTCAAAGTCAGTAGCGGTAATGTCGTCATCCTCGGTCACGAGCAGCAAGCACAGTTCTTTATGCGAATTATGAAGTGATAGCATTGTTTGCAGTGGAAACAAAGGCACTAGCAGCAAAAATAGACATAATCTTGGTGGAAGAAACGATGTGTAGGAGGATGTCTTTGGTGATGGAACTGCTGACTGGGGATGGAGAGGGAATGCCAGCAGAATCTACTGTGGGGAGCTTCGTATGGTGGCAGAGTGAGAGCATGTGTCTGCTTACGTTGTTTGACATATAATGACCCGACCAACATTATCAAAAGTATTGCCCGCATTGGTTCAGCCCAACCAATCTTAAGTTGAACTGCACAGTTTAATCTGATTTCGCAAGTGGCCTATGAGTACTTCCTAGGAGGTCACCAATCCAGGGACTACTCCCACCGAAGCATGCTTAACTACAGAGTTTTTTCAACATAACTCTAATTGCTCCAAAAGGTACCTCTGATATTTAGGGTATTAATTATTATTTAAGCACAGTAACGTTTCCTCTCATTCAGATGTGAGATTAAGTTCATCTTTGCAGTCTCGGCTCCTCACATACATTATGCACCCACAAGAGATTTTCTATTCGGTCTCAACTCATCACATGAGATCTACACCCACGGAAGACTTAGGTTGTTACAAGCCCGCAAACTTCCGCTTGGTCATATCCCTGGACCACGCATCATACTGAAGGAGGTCCAACTCTAATACCATTTGTAACGACCCACAATATAAGAGGTATTTCCCGTTTTGATTCAACTCAGCTCATACTAAGTTGAACCACACGATTTTGTCCTCTTCCACAAGTGGCCTCTGAGTACTTCCCATGAGGTCACCCATCCTAGGACTACTCTCACTAGAGTACGCTTAACTATATAATTTTTCCAATATAACTACATCAACTTCTCCAAAAGGCGTCTCTAATATTTAGGGTACCGAACTACTATTTAAGCGCAATAACTTTTTTCTCTCAATCATATGTGAGATTTGATTCATCTAGGTGGTCTCAGCCCCTCACATGCGATCTACACCCACAAGAGATTCTCTTTGTGGTCTCAACTCTTTACATGAGCTCTGCACCCACAAGAGACTTGGGTTATTAGTGCATTCGTGATTGGGATGTCGCCATATTGTAGTGACTGGGGATCCCTTGTGTCGCGGTAAATTTCGCTTCCAAAAAGCGGGCCAGCTAGATGGTCATGGTGAGCATAGGAGGATTTAAAGTGCTTGTGTCGTATCAAGAAATTTTGAACACAAACTTGCAAATATGAAATAAGGAAAGAAGATACAAAATATCGAGAAAGCTTAACCCAAACTCTTGAGGGTTGACTTCCTCTAAGAGTCTTCTCGCCAAGAAGAGCCCTAGACTAAACTAATGATCCAAAATAATGAAATATGATTCAACATCAGTCCTTTATATAGAGGAGTTGGACATGCAAATTACGATAATGCCCTTAGTCTACAAATACATAGGAGGTCATGTGTCCAGGAGGTCATCTTCACATCAACATCCCTCGACCAAAAAAATCGACCTTGTCCTTAGGGTCGAGGTTCGTAGGTGTCATCGCGAATGTCAAAGGATCCAAGCCACCGAAGTCGGGACCATCATCTTCAGCTCTGAGTAGTAGGCGCATGTCTTTGAGAGGGCAAACGTGGGTGGACGAGTACAGCTGCTAGCAGCTAAAACAAAAGCCCTTGCGGCGAAGCTCGAAGTGTTGTTAGAGAGATAAGCGCTAGGGTTGTTGATGTATTCCAAAATCTGGAAATTATATTTTAAATGCTAAAAATTGAGAACTTTAGAAATTGTGGCGCTAGCGGGAATTTTCACGAGCATTTTCATGCGATATTCGACCGTGGTTTCGCAATCTCACTTAAACATTTAGCATCCCCGCAATGATTCAATTTGATTAAATGCATTCCACAACCGATAATAAGAAGGAAAAGCAAGCAAATTCAAAATTAACGGCAAAGAGGTAATCTGAAACTAAGGGTAAACTCTGATTTTTTTAAGATCGTATAAATATAAGCATAATATTAGGCTAACCGAAGTTGAGCAATTTGGCAGAGGGGCGGTATACTAGCAGGAGACGGGCAAGGTCATCTCGGGCAGAGGATGGAGGATTTCATCAGACGGTGGCTTGCTGGAGTTGAGCGGTATCGACCAAAGAACGGCCAACAACGTGCAAGATCCGCTCGGGAGGGGTCGCCGGAGCTGTTGCAGCCCGCCGACGATGCTCTGAAGGTTGGACGAGGAGAACAGGAAGAACGGAAGTGAAACTTGGAACCCTGGGGCGTCGAGCTCGTCGAAGAGAGGTTCAGGTGGGGTCGCCGGGTCTGAAACGGGCCCTTGATGGCGGCGGCGGAGCAAGCGTTTCAGAGTACGGGCAGATGGAGGGCGGCAGAGGCGCACTGGAGAGGAAATCGAACGAAGACGTCAAGGGTCTCGTTTGATTTTCTTTTCTCCAGGCTAAGCTTTCATGTCAGTAGCTGGCAGCATTATAAAGGAGGAGGGGTTTAAAAGAGGGACGTTACCAAATAATAAAATGTATTAAATTTGGGGGGTTCAAAGTGGCCGCAGGTAATGAAAATATAAAATGGAGGTTTTCATTAGGCCTTTTAATGTGGGAATGGGATATGAAGGGTGGCCTTTTGACATTCTCATGTAAAGTCAAAAATATAATTTCTGAAATTTAAATTGTTTTGTTTGATAATTATAATTGCATAAATTATGATCATACTTAAATAATATTATTTAAAAGTTTGCCCTACGTCTCACACTACCTAATTTGACAGACCTTTTTATTCATGGTCTTATTGGGAGGTCAAACCAATAAGCCGAGCAATGAGCGCGGAAATATGCGTGATACAAAGACACAAACACATACAAATAACGAACGCAAAAAATAAACTTGCGCGAAGACATGCGCGTCTCAAATTAAAAACACGGCAGCTGAAAATAAAAATGATGCAAACTCAGGTTGCAATAGTTGTCTTGTTGTCGGTGGAGGCAGAACTAGCGGTGGTGGCGGGCCGAGCAACGGGAGCCCAGGTAGAGTCAGGCGATCTAAGCGAGAGAGAGGCAGCGGAAAATTCAGCAGTGACAGCGGTTGGTATGGGGGTCAGGAAGAGGACAGCTGGGCGGCGTGGAGTTCCTCGTCGAGGCAACGAGCTCGCTCAATGGCGCGCGAGAGAGTGGTTGGGTTGTGGACCCAAGGCGCGCCCAGAGGTGGGGTTGCAAAACCCCAAGAAAGTATCTCAAGTAATGGTTGGGAGATAGGTCGCAGATGTGGGTGGCTACCTCGATGAACTAAGCGATATAAGTGGCCACGGTGGCGGATTGACGAGCGGAGCTGAGGCGTTTGTAGACATTGCCAGCCTGGTGAATGTCATAATGGCGGAGGAGTTCCTCTTTCAGTGTCTGCCACGAGAGGTCAGGGACCTGTTGGCGCATCCAACGCACCCAATGGAGGGCTGAGCCCTCCATATAATAGTTTTCAGGGGAACCTTCTGGCTAACAAGGGTGGACTGGAGGTCGAAGAACTGTTCGGCGGGCGATCCAACCGAGGGGGTCGGTGTCGTCGAACACAGGAATCTCAATCCGGCGTAGATGCGCCGAGTGGATGTCGCCAGTAAGGTGGAGAAACACCATGTAGTCTGGGACGGGCCAAGGGGCTTCCGGTGCTGGTATCGGAGGACCCGTTGGGCGGTTGACTACGGTGGCCACGAGCTCTCGAAAGAGAAGAGTGAGATCTTCAAAACGAGCTTTGAGACTATCCAAACGAGTGGATTCGATAGAGGCTGAAGCGAAAGGGTCCTCGTCAGGGTGGAGAGCCATGGAGCGCGTCCGGGTCATGTAATGAAGGTGCAGAACGGAGGGGAGGAACGAATGGGTTAATGGGTGCTGAGGAGGCACACGAAATGCGCTGAGGTGTTGCAAAAGCAGTTGCTGGGCGGGAAGCTGTTGGGTGCGATGTTGGATGCAGCGGAGGAGGTGCACCAGCTATTGGATGGAGGCAGGGGGTTGTGGTCATCGAGGAGTGAGATGGATGGGCCAGGAAGTAGCGAGGGCCGACAAAATGCTGAAGGAATCGTTGGAGGGCCGTTGGAATGTGGAGGGGCACGCTGCAGGGAATACGGCTAAGAGCCAGGATGCATGGGGGAGACGACGATCGGGCTGGACGATCGCACAAAGGATGTGTTCGGGATGGACGATCGCACAAAGGATGTGTGCGGGGCCTATAGCTCCTACCACAGGCGTCGTGTGGCGGCGAGACGGCGTACGCGGCTTGAGAGAGGGCACATGCGATGCGGGTCGGTGCGGGTTTCCGGCACAGAGGCTGTTACCAAGGGGATTGGTGCAAGACGAGCGAGTGGCGGCTTCCATGAACAGGGAATGAAAAGATCTTAAGGTTCGGGAGGGAATCCAAAGTGAGCGGCAAGACGGACCCAATTAATACGAAGTAGTTGCATCGTATCAAGAAATCCCGAACAAAAAACATATAATATGGCCTTAAGAAGAAAAAAAGATGCAAAATATCGAGACAAGCTCGACCCAAACTCTTGAGGGTTGGTTCCATCTAAGTCCTCTCCAAAGAGAGCCCAAGACTAAACTAATGCTCCAAGATAATGTCCCTGGTATAAAGGTGTGGGACATACAAATTACGATAATGCGCTTAGGCTACATATGCAAAGGAGGACCAAAAGGTTGTTTTCGTATCAAACCATGCAAAAGCCTCACAACAACTTTTACTCAGTTAACTCGATGACAAAAAAAAAGTCAAACATTTCACTCAAGAGGGTTCACCCCCCGTAACATGAGGTACACTTTCCTCCCTCAAGAGCTTTGATCTTGCCTTGCTTTAATTGATCTTGTCGTCAATTCAAGAGAGAGAAACAAGAGAGAAAACGAAGATAAATAGATGGATGGGTGTGTACAAATACACACACACATAGAGAGAGAGAGAGAAAAGAGAGAACGAGAATATAAAGGTAAGAGGCGGTGATGTATAGGATCAATCATTCATGGTTTTTCATTCCTAATGAAGAGCATAACAAAAAATAAATTCATGGGAACACATTTTTGTAGAAGAGGGTTAAGTTTAAATAACCTCAAAATACCCATAATGAAACTACAAATAACTATCATATCTCAAGACATAAATAGTGACATGAGCAACATTAAAACTAATAGTGACATATACTAAATAATGATTGAATAAACAGAAAGTATGATGCTCTCTCAAAAAATTATATCTGAAGGAAACAGTTGCCTAATTCTTACAATTAAATCAGAAGAGCCAAAACAATTTTTCTAAATAGTTCTAGCACATGTGCCAAATCACGCTACATTTTCAGGGGCAATATGCATTGAATGGATCTTTTATCATCTTATTACAGGGAATAGCAGAACTTCCACCGTTATTATAACTAGTTATCTATACCTTAAATCCCATATCTTAATTGTGCCATCTTCAGAGCCAGAATACATCCAATTGCCATCACATTGAAATCCAACGGCCATGACATTATTAACATGTGAATCGTAGCTCAAAACCTGGTAATATGACCCCAAGATGCAGGCAACCAAAACAAAATATTAAAATAATAAAGGAAGAAAAAAGGATGATCTGTAAAAGTTAATTAACATACAGGTTGAGGAGTGTTTGAGTTGACATCAAAAAGGCGTATGTGAGGATTTCCAGCAGCAGCCAAGAATCTCTTATCAGGGGTAATCTCAAGCCGATTGACTTGCTGCAAGGATATCTTTGATTATTTAGTTAAATTATCGAGTCAATTTCAATAACCCGTAGAGTTTCTCCATTAACATATAAAACAATTTGGCGATAAAAGTAGTTGTAGCACTTTTTAAGCAAAAGAAACGAGTAAAGGTATCACAGCTCTATCACAATACCAAATAAATGCACGATAATTGTTAGAGAAATTTTAAAAATTAAATGCGGTAGTTTATTTCCTAGAAGCCTTACAAGTTTAAAGTAAATGTAACCATTATGACAATCATCAAAATAATTTATATTTTTTAATGCTACATCATTTATACTACCCCCAGCTGCCACTATTGAACATTTTCTTCACCCCAAAGCACACAAATATTGCAAGATATTTAGAAAATCTTCTTGCTATAAATAACTATTAATTTAACACCAAAAGAAGACAAGTAACAAAGTACAATTCAGAACAGCAATTAGTCCAGGGCTTGTAGAAGACAATCATGTGTTTTAAAAACTAGTAATATTTAACTTGATACGCACATCACGATGCATGAGTAGATTGTGAACGTGGATGTTGATAACATCAAATAGGTGATACATATTTCCACTTATTTCACCCTATATAGCATTAAAGTTTTATGTGGTCTATTTAATTATAAATGGATTTACACAGTGTTTGTACTTTTTGTTAAAAGACATTAGAAAGGAGCAATTGGGAGTTATTCGGAGCCAAAAGACATAATGGAGCTAAAGGAGACAAATTGAACGACAAAGCAACATGAACAAAGGTTTAAGAACAAAATGTGTGAACGCACGGCCCAGAGCACGCTCGTGCATCCAAAATCCAAATGCACAGCCCAGAGCACGCTAGTGTGCCAAGACACACGGACCGTGCAACATACGCGCGCCAGAATGCAGCCCATGCGTTTTCAGCACATTTCCAAACACACGCTCATGCATCCCTCAAGAACGCATGCTCGTGTGTTCCTCTCGATCCAACTCCTTTGGCAGTTACAAGATGAACACACGCTCACGCGTTTCCACGCACTTTTGTGCATCTCTGGAAGTTGACTCTGCTCCCCCAGCGGTTTCAAAGGGTTCCCTCTATTTCGTGGGCGGTTCATTGCAGTTATGAAAAACACACGCCCATGAAAACATATATACTTTCTATTTCGTGTAGAAAAGAGTTCTTTTCAGAAAGCAAGGTCTTTTCATGAGCCCAAGAGGAAGTGAGGAACCCATGAAATTTTACAGGTCAGAAGGAACCATCCTATCCTCGAAGCTTCGTTGAAAACAACTTAGATTATACTTCTACTTGTATTTGAAATATTTTAGAGAGAACTATAGAGATCAAGAGATCGTGTATTTGAAGTCTGGTTTAGAGTCTAGCATAGGGATATTCTACAGGATTGATGCCCCTAGTAGCGTTTGCATTTCTATTCTCGTTACCTTTAACTCTTATTTATTATCATGCAATTCATTGTTTTTTGTCTTTAATCTTCTCACGGTTTGCCCAACAATAAAAGGCTAACTCTCTTGTTTGGGTGATTGTGTAGTAATTTGAAATTATGTTAAGATTCTCATGAGTGATTGTGTTTACTTTAATTATAATTTGTATAAGTAGAGTTCAATTCATTTGTCTATTGTGTATTCTAATGTAATTCGCCACTATGCTAATTTTGTGTGTAATCATTGATATCGAATCATGAATCAATTGATTTACGGATCCCGTAAATAGAGTCATAGATTTAAATACCTACGGGTCACGTGGTACTGATCTATGCGGTAACTGCATTTCTAAATATTGGACACAGTTAATATTTTTTACAGTTCATTAAAGCTTTCGCTAGTATTCTAAACATGTTCGGTCCACGACGTGTCGTCTGTTAGGGAAATATAATCGATTCGCCCATACCAAGAGGTTTCGACGAGCTTAGAAAATCTCGTCATCAATTACACAAATCTTTTCAAAAACAATCGCTTCACTCATGATCGATCTTAATTAGCATTCGTATTATGAAACAATCACCCTAACTCTTAATCTTTATAGTTATCAAATCTAAGTTTCAATTGATATTCTTAATTCTGTCTTTTAATTTGTTAGTTAATTATTTTTATACATTAATTACAAAACAACTCAAATTCATCAATTCTCTAGATAAACTGTATTTTAAGTAATTATTTTGCATACACAATTAATTCATGTGGAGACGATACATTCTCGCCACAATTATTACTTGAGCCAGCGGTACACTTGCTGACATATATACGTGTCTATATTTCCGCAAACATACGCAAAACATGCACCAAGTTTTTGGCAGCGTTGTCGGGTAGTATGTGTAACAGCTTTATAGTTAATTTTTATATAGTTTATTCTAGATTATTTTTGCATTGTTTTTTTATTATTTGATAGTCTGTTTATTTTTTTATTTTGTTTTATGCAAAAATCAAGAGGCAAAGAGCCACTTAACACTTAAATTGAACGCATTCTTGCTTATTGAGAAGAGCTATAGAAATACTATGGCAAATACTAACGTAGAACCCAATGGGGGTTAACCATAAAAAGTCATGTCTGATTATGCAATTCCATCAATTGATGGTATTGGTTCTAGCATTACAAGACCAACTATCACTGCGAGCAACTTTGAAATTAAACCTGCTATAATTCAAATGATTCAAAATAATATTCTATTTAATGGATCACCTGTTGATGACCCTAATCTTCAAATAGCAAATTTCTTAGAAATTTGTGACACAATTAAACATCAAAATGTCAAGAGTGATTCATTAGGTTGAGGTTATTTCCATTTTCATTAAGAGATAGAGCCAAGAGCTAGATAAATTCACTACCGGTGTGATTAATTACAACATGGGAAACTCTTGCACATAAATTTCCAGCTAAATATTTTTCACCATCTAAAACTACTAAAATGAGAACAGATATTACGAATTTCTCTCAATTAGATCAGGAACGTTGTATGAAGCCTGGGAGAGATTTAAAGACTTACTGCGAAAGTGTTCTCAATTCTCATCATCAGCTCCCTATTTACCTTACAGTTCAAACATTTTATAATGGACTTTTTTTGGAAATAACCGAGCATTAGCAGATTTAGTAGCAGGTGGGTCTTTAATGAAAAAAATTTGAGGAAGAGGGTTACAATCTTTTGGAGGAGATTGTCGCAAATAGTTGTCAATGGAAATCCGAGAAAAATATTGCTAGAAAGACTATTACCATTCTTAAGCCAAACATTATCCAAATATTAAATAACAAAACAGAGGCCTTTGTTAGAACAGAGATTAGAAAAGCCCATGTAATAGGCCCATCTTTGGGCCTTTTATTCCTTCTCCTCATTAGTCTCACACTTTGTATAGGTTTTTCTTACTCTCTTCCTCTACTATATATTTGTACTCTCCCTTTGTATTTATACATGTGAAAATATATATATAAGTTTTGGGGATTTCCAACATGGTATCAGAGCATTCGATTTCCGTTCTGAAACCGCGTCACCAATCATGTCTGCGCGGCTATCCTCTCTAACCCGCGGTCACCTCTCCGTTTTTTTTAACCCCCCCCCCCCCCCCCCCTGTGCGGTCTTCCTCCTCCTGTGCGGTCTCTGTTTTGTGCTACCCCCCACCCCTCCTCCCCTCTTTCCTTCGTGCTCCCTCCTCCTCTTTATATATTCCCCCTGCCCTCTGCCTGCTGGGATCCACCGCTGCCCCAGTCCGCTGCTCCATTTCGTGCTCAGACCGCTGGATCGTGCTCAGACCGCTGCTTCAGTCCGCCGGCCTCTCCCATTCGCACTTCTCCTATTCGCGCGGGCTCTCCTTCTCGTGCGGACTTCTCCTATTCGCGCGAGCTTCTCCTATTCGCTCTGCTCAGGCCGCTCGCTGCTAGTCTGCCGCCAGACTGCCAGCTCCAGCTCGCACGGGCTCTCCTATTCGGCCAGCTCCAGACCGCCATCGGCCAACTCCAGCTCGCGCGGGCTCTCCTATTCGCTCTGCTCCAGCTCCGCCGCTAGACGGCTGCTCCAGTCCGCTACTCAGACCACTGGTTCGTGCTAAGACCGCTGCTCCAGTCCGCCGACCGCGGTTGTCTCCTCTTCTCGAGCAGGCTTCCCCTACTCACGCGATCTCGAGCAGTTTCCCGGGCTTTCTCCTACCCGTGCCATCAGACTGTTGCGTTCTCCTCGCACAGGTCCCCGGACTCTCTCTCGCGGCTTTATCCTGCTCGCGCGGTTCCCCGGTCTCGCCCCAGCTCTCTATCAGTTAGCTCTGCCCGCGCGACCTCTCCTCTCGGCTCCCATCCTGCTCGCCCCAACTAGCTAAACCGCGCGACCTCTTCCTTGCTGCTCCATTCGGTTTTATGGGTTCCTCGGTCAATTCCTCTGAATTGCCTGCTGCTCGCGTAACTCCTTCTCCCGAACTCCGTGATGAGCTACGGATCACCACTATTTCCCTGTCCGGAAAGAAAAATTTTGTGCCTTGGGTGCACTCCGTTCGCCGGGTCCTTCAGGCAAAAGGACTCTTACTTCATCTCATGCAGGCACCTCCTTCCCCTTCTACCGACGATTGGATGTGGAATGACGGTCGAGTTCAGACATGGCTTCTCAACTCCATGGATGGCGAACCCTACCAAATGGCCATGTATCACGAAACGGCCAAGGGTATGTGGGACGAGCTTCATTCCTTGTACTCAGGCAAGGACAGCCACCAGCACCTCTATGACATTATTACTGATCTCCAGGCCCTGAATACGGGTGGGGCTGCGGACATGACCTCCTTTGTTGCTCGTGCTAAGGGTCTTACTGAAGCATGGATCCAGCATCAGCCATCTACCACTGATCTCGCGACTCAACGGGCTCAGAAGGAAGCCGTTTGTATTGCTATGATGATGGCCTGTGTTCCTTCACATCTGCACAGTGTTCGGGCTCAGATACTCTCCTCCACTACCGCCCCTTCCCTCCATGATGTTTGCTCTATGTTACTCAGGGTAACTCCTCTCTCTGAGACTCCCACAAGTTTCTCCACGGCTCTTCTTCAGCAGCCACTTCTTCCCACTCCTGGTTCTTCTCGTGGCTCCTCCACTAGGGGAGGCCGCCACCCGTCTCGCGGAAGAGGACGTGGTGGCCGCTCAACTATGCGTTGTACTTACTGTCACCGCGAGGAACATCTTGAAGCCACATGTTACCGCAAGCATGGCCTGCCTCCTCACCTTACTGCCTCTGCCTCCGCTGGAATGCCTTCACAGGAATTTGCCTCTCCTACCCACCAAGACATCAATGAGCTCCGCACCCAACTCCAACAGCTCCAGGGTGCTCTCAACCGCCCTTCTGCCACGGCTACCTCATTCTCCACTGAAGGTATAACCTGTCTTTCTCAGAGCCCCCACTGGATTGCCGATTCTGGTGCTACTCATCACATCACCTCCCAGAGGCCCCCAAAGTATATACAGTTGGTCATCCTAAGTTCATCACTGCTGCTAATGGCGACACCACCCCGGTCTCTGGCGCAGCTGACCTTCGCCTCACTCCAACTCTCCCTCTATCCTCGGTTCTTCATGTTCCAGGCTCTCCCTTCAATTCACTCTCTATTAGTCGTATATCGCGGGAACTTGATTGTTTTGTTACCTTCACTTCTTCATCTTTTGTTGTGCAGGATCGCCGCACGCGGAATATCATTGGTAAAGGGCGGCTGGAAAATGGATTGTATCTCATGGATATCTCACCTATCACTCTCTCTGCTATCTCCGCCACTGATTGGCATCGCCGCCTTGGGCATGCTCCCCTTCCAGTTCTCAAGAAAGCTCTTCCTGGTGTTCCCTTACAAGAGTTTACTTGTGAATCATGTATCTATGGCAAACAACATCGTTCGTCTTTTCCCTCTACTTGTACCCAGAGTAGTACTCCATTCTCTTTAGTTCACTCTGATATATGGGGCCCCTATAAAGTCCCTAGTATTTTTGGATATCGCTACTTTGTGACATTTATTGATGATTACTCGCGGCTTACTTGGTAATATTTACTGCATGACCGTACTGAATTAACATTTGTGTTCCGCACTTTTATTATTGAGATGCGTACACAGTTCTCTACTCCGTTAAAAATCATCTGAACTGATAATGCTCGTGAGTACACCGGTCGTACTTTCTCCAATCTTTGCTCCGAGTTTGGCATCATCCATCAAACCTCTTGCGCTTATACTCCCCAACAAAATGGAGTGGCCGAACGAAAGAACCGACATCTCCTTGATGTAGCTCGGTCCCTTATGTTCCAAATGCAGGTACCCACCGAATATTGGAACTTTGCGGTTTCTACTGCTTGTCATCTCATCAACCACATGCCCTCGTCTGTCCTTGCTTTCGCCTCCCCATTCAGTCTCTGTTTCCCCTCCACCTCTCCTTTCCCTCTCGCACCCCGTGTCTTCGGTTGTGTTTGTTATGCTCATCTCCTTGGCCCACCTACCGACAAACTTGCTGCTCGCGCCGTCAAGTATATGTTCGGTGGTTATTCACGAACTCAGAAAGGTTATGTCTGTTACTCTCCCACTGAAGGCAAGCTAGTGGTCTCGGCTGATGTAACTTTCTCTGAGGACCAACCATTCCACTCCCTACCTCTCACTACTCTCCCTCTTTTCTGACTCCTCTTCCTCGACTAGCCATCCCAGTCACGACTCCGTCTCTACCACCAACTCCACCTACAATTCACATCCCTCCCGTGGCACCTCCACCTCTTCTGCGTGTCTGCACTCGCCGAAAATCCAAGGATGCTCTCCTACAACAGTCTCCTGATGCCAATGACACTCCGACAACGGCTGATCCAGCGACCACCTCTACGGCTCATCCCTTGGCCAACTACGTATCTCTACATCGCCTTTCCCCCCTCTCCAACAATTTGCCACATCTCTTTCCTCTGTTTCTCTTCCTAACAATGTGCAGGAGGCTATTGACCATCCAGGTTGGCGGGCAACCATGGACGACGAAATGACAGCCCTCTGGGCTAACCAGACATGGGATCTGGTCCCCCTTCCTCCTGGCCACTCCTGTGTTAGCTGCAAATGGGTCTTTGTTATTAAATATGCTGCAGATGGCACCATTGATCGCTTGAAAGCACGCCTCGTGGCCAGGGGTTTCACTCAGCAATAAGGACTCGATTATGAGGAAACCTTCTGCCAGGTGGCCAAACTGAACACTGTTTGTGTTCTTATCTCCTTGGTTGTCCATCGTCAGTGGCCCCTCTATCAGCTAGACATCAAAAATGCCTTCCTTAATGGTGATCTGCAGGAAGTTGTCTATATGCTCCAACCTCCCGGGTTTGAGACCACGGGGGAGTCCTTGGTTTGTCGTCTCCGGAAGTCTATATATGGTCTCAAACAGTCACCGCGCGCTTGGTTTGAAAAATTCAGCAAGGTTGTTTGTGCTATGGGATTCACTCGCAGCACGGCTGATTTCTCTCTATTCACCCGTCATCGGTCAACCGGCATTGTGATTCTTCTTGTATATGTTGATGATATCCTCATCACTGGCGACGACACCACAGGGATACAATATGTTAAACAGCAGCTGAACTCGGCATTCCAGACAAAAGACCTGGGAAATCTTCGATACTTCCTTGGGCTTGAAGTAGCGAGACGACCTGACGGTCTTGTTCTATCCCAACGGAAGTACTGTATTGACCTCCTTCAAGATGCTGGATACTCTGGGTGCAAACCTGTGGACACTCCTATGGATGCAAATAACAAGCTCTCTGTTCATAGCTCTGACTCCGACCAACTGCTTACAAACCCTGAATACTATCGACGCTTGGTCGGAAAGCTAATTTACCTTACGGTGACACGACCGGACGTCTCATTTGTTGTAGGAGTAGTAAGTCGGTTTATTCATGCTCCTCGGACATCTCATCTTCAAGTTGTTGAGCGTATTCTTAGATATTTAAAGAACGCTCTAGGACAAGGACTGTTGTACAAACCTTCTACCTCTCTATCCCTTGTCGCGTTCTGTGATGCTGACTACGCAGGATCTCCTGATGATAGGCGCTCTACCACTGGTTTCTGTACATATTTCGGTGGACATCTCATTACCTGGCGTAGCAAGAAACAGACCGTAGTTGCTCGCTCCTCTGCTGAGGCTGAGTACCGGGCCATGGCAGCCGTTGCTTCTAAGTTAACCTGGCTTGAGAGCCTTCTGGATGATTTAGGTGTAAAGCTCTCATCTCCGGCAATCCTTCTTTGCGACAGTCATGTTTCAATACACATTACCAAGAATCCAGTCTTCCATGAACGAACAAAGCATATCGAAGTTGACTGTCACTTTATCCGGGAGAAGGTCCAGTCAAAGAAGATAGAATTAGAGCATGTTCCCGCTACAAGACAGGTTGCTGACATCCTTACTAAAGCTCTCTCCAGGCCTTTATACTATCAGTTTTTATCCAAGCTTGGTGCATACGACTTGTACGCTCCAGCTTGCGGGGGAGTGTTAGAACAGAGATTAGAAAAGCCCATGTAATAGGCCCATCTTTGGGCCCTTTATTCCTTCTCCTCATTAGTCCCACACCTTGTATAGGTTTTTCTTACTCTCTTCCTCTACTATATATTTGTACTCTCCCTTTGTATTTATACATGTGAAAATATATATAAAAGTTTTGGGGATTTCCAACAGCCTTGAATAGAAAAATCGATACGGTGACCATGCATCCATAGACTGTCAAGTTGGAAATTTAATGTTCGACCCATCTAATCTTTAATATATAAACCATGTAGATAGCCAAATACGAAATCATAGAAATTCTTATGCAAATACCTACAATCCGGGATGGAGCAATCATCTGAATTTCTCTTGGTCACAAGAGATTGTTCAACCCAACAAAATGCGTCGTGACCCCAATTTCCTCTATAATATCAATCTCAACAACAAGGACCTCCACCGTAAAATAAGAAGCCAAGCCTAGAAGAATTGTTTTATAAATCTATCACCAATACTGAAGCTAGATTTCAAAACAATGAAGCAACTCTTAAGAATTTAGAGATAGAAGTAGGTCAGCTTGCGGACATTATTTCAGGCCAAGTTAAAGGAACCCTTCCTAGTGCAACAAAAAAAAACTATTGAAGTTACTGATATATAAGAAGTGGAAGAAGTTGTTGGGCGAGAGAAGACTATGCCTAATAATACCCAATTAAAATTTGAGGTAGATGAGAAAATTATAATTGAAAACAAAAATAGCATAAAAGAACAGAACAAAGAAAATGAAGAGACACCTATTGAAAATTTATTCCAAAGGTACATTTTCCCCAAAGATTAAAGGAGAATACAGTGGTTAAGAAGTTTATGAATTTCTTGGAAATAATTAGATATTTGAGAGTCAATATTTCACTAGTGGAAGCATTGACAACGATCCCTAGTTATGCAAAATATATGAAGAAGATCATAACAAAGAAGAGGAAGCTGGTAGAATCTGAAAGTGTGAGCTTAAACGAACAATGCTCTGCATTGTCCAACACCCTTCCTGAAAAACAAAAATATACGGGGAGTTTACTAATTCTCTGTACCATGGATCTCCTTCCAAAGGTAAACCCACTATGTGACCTAGGGCCTTCAATAAATTTGATGTTTTTAGCCTTTTACTGCATATTAGACCTCCAAGAATTACACCTTACACTTATTACTCTCTCTAGTGGACCAATCCATAAAATACCCGAAAGGGATTGTAGAAGACATTTCACTCCAAGTTGGCAAATTTATCTATCCAGTAGATTTCATTATTATAGATATGGATGAGGATCCCCATGTACCTTTGATTCTAGAAAGGTCATTTTTAGCTACCTCATGAGTTGTTATCGATGAAGAGAAATGCAATCTAATCCTCCAACTGGGAGAGGAGAAAATCACGGTAAATGTATTTGATATGCCTTCCTTGAAGCATAAGACTGAAATATTTTGTTATTATGGAGAAGCTACGTGAGTGTAGAGTGTCAGATACAAAGGGTAAAGTACCACAAGAGTGCATACAAATAGAAGAAATGAAAGAAGTTAAAGCACAACTTGAGTGGCTGAATATTACTACCATTAACAGTAAACAGTGGACAGATTACACTTTTCATCATCTTTATCAAATCTTGGAGAGAGAGGATCAGGAGTACCTCTTCTTGAAAGTTGTTAACATCATGCAAAATAAATTTGATGATACCATGATATCCATACAGCAGCACAAAAGCCACTTAAAGCAGTTAGAAGAACTAAATTCTGAGTTGGTATGAATATAGTCATTCATCGAAATAATTGCAAAAGATTGTCAACAAAATAATAATATTTCTGAATATCATATCGGGGCAGAGCCAAGAAAAGAAGAAGCAGTCAACGATCGTTGACCGGGGCTTGATGAACAGAATACCAGCGCTCAGCGAACCTACCCCAGCCACAGCCGCTCAGCAATCAAGGATGTAGCAGCGACTGAAGACTATTCTGCGCTCAGCGATCAACGATCAGAGAAGCAGCAGTCAGCGACTGAAGCTTGAACTGAGGCCCTGTGCTCAGCGTCCAGCGATGTTGATGACCGTTGAAGAACAATGTCGTTGCGGATTCAGAAATAGCAAGTTCCAAGGCATCAAACCTTTCGGAACTTGTTACAAAAAGAAGCTTTGTCGGAAGATGAAAACGTATATAAAAAGATGTGGATGCACAAGCAGAGTAGTGCAAGCACGGGGATGCAACTTTCTTTCTGTATCCTTTCTTCTCTACATAACTAATCCCATATCTCTCTTCTGGGATTCAGGAATACCTTTCTATGTGTGATAAATCTATTTGATCTAAAGATTTCACTTGTAAAGAGTTTCTTATCTCTCCCTTCAAAAGAGATTATAGTGGTTGGAACACCCGAACAAAGATCCATCGTGGTGTAGTGGTTGGATCACCCGAATCAAGATCCATTGAGTTTCGTCGCCTCAAGGTGGAAAAGGCCGGCATTGGGTTGGAGTCTCCAAGTGGAAAAGACTCATCATTCCCACAGTTTGTGGAAGAGAAGACGTACCCGAGTTTGGGAAATCTCTATAATTTTTGTTGTCGTCTGGATGTTCTTCTTGCTGTGTTTTCTTTCTATTTCTCCATTTTCTAGTTTCTGATTCTAGATCTATTTTATTTTTGCTAAGTATATTTTAATCTAACATCATATTAATTAATCCAGTCATCTTGTGTTAACTCAATTATTCATATTTGTTATTCATTCCGCAAACCTCCAATTTGTATTAAAGTGAGGTTCACCTCTAAGGGTTAAAATCTTGGTGAATCAAGATCCAGAGATCTGAATAAATCTCTCTTTGAAAACACAAGATGTCTCTTTTAAGAAATTTTACCTCAACATCGAGATATTTCATGAGCAGCCTTGACATGTTTGCTTCATGGGAATATAAAGTTGAAGTATACGTTAACTCCTTTAAAACAACTATTTCTGACTCTATCTTGCCAGGATCTCTCGTTCCTCAGAAGATAGAAGTTGTAAGGAGTTGGAGTGAAACCTCTTCTGAAGGAATCTCATCGAAAAGTGAAGGTGAATCTGATGCCCATTACTTGGCATCTCCGGAGAAAGATGGTTGCTCCTCTCCAAATGAAGAGAAAAGTCACTGCAGATCTATGGAATGCAACACACCTCAAGTGGAAGATGATGAATACAGTATTTCCGAAAAAGAGCAATGTTGCAGTTCACAACAGGAAGCAGAAATCTCAAACTCTTCTAAGGTAATAGATTTTGGATCATTTGATTTTACTAATCTTAATTTTAAGAATATTTTTGAAAATCTTTGTCTAGATAACCTTAAATATGAAAGGAGAATTAAGTCTCTCATTATAGAATACAAACATCTCTCCCTGTACAATTATGAATTGCATGATAAGCTTGCAGCTCAAGCTTCAACAAAAGTCATTGATTGTGACTCCTGGGAAGATAGGTAGAAAATCTTGAAGAAGATCTAAGAAAATCTCTGAAGAAAACAAAGACTAATAACTGAAATTTCAAAGGCTCGGGAAGAGCTTGACTGCATCAATGGCAGGAGTGGCAAATTGAAAGCCATGACTGAAAATCTCCAAATGAGTTTTCATAAATGGGGACAAGGTGTTGACCCCACTATGGATGCAACTCAAAGATCTCTTCCCCTGAGAAAAGCTCCACCCGCCTTTGTATATGGAGAAACTGAGAATGATAAGAGCAACGCCTGCTGCTCTAAAACCTCTCAGGAGAAGAAGAAATCTTTTAAACCCGTGAGAAAAAAGAAGCAGCATGCTCCTCAATCTTCCCATCCTCTCACCAACAGTGTCTCTCATCATTGTCCTCCTTCATTGTCAAGATAAGGAAACATTCTCAGAAGAAGAAAAGAATAATGAAGGTTGTAGAAAGAAGCCTACCAAAACAGTGATAAACGATCGGAGACCGACCTTTGTCTACTGGTCAATGATCGTAGATCACCGTTTGAAGCATCACTCTGTGACTGCTAAATACTTCTCACTACCTCGATCAATGATTGTCGATCATCAATCCGCGATCGTTGGTCGCCTCTCTCTCCAAAGATCGACGAATTATTGTTCAATCTGTGAGAATTCCTACATCCCTCTCTTTTCCTCACCTCCCTAAAATAAAAAGTGGGTATAATAGATCTAACTATTTTTTTTGTGGGAAGGTTGGTCATTTCATAGTTGATTGTTGGTTTAACCACACAAACACCTACACTCAAGGTAATTCTTGCCTAAAGAGGCCAAGGGTTTGTTGAACTATGTTGCTAATTGTCCCAAATCTATTTTGGGACCATACCCTTTCTGAATATAGGTATAAGGTAGTTCAAGTTCACCAAGCAGCATACTTGGGACTTGGACAAATATAGCTCCAACAAAGTTTGGAGTAAAGAAATCTGATCTTCAGTTAAGCGCATAATATGCAGTTGAAGGAGAAGTATCAACTTCGGGGAGTTTCTTCTCATTTTCCCGAGTTCTCTCAATTGGTATCAAATCATCTTCAATTTGGTAGCATATCTCAACCACATTTAATTAGCTTTGTTAACCCTAAAAAGAAAATTAAAACAATTCTTTCCTCTCAACGATCGATGATCGAGACTTTGGCAATCCACCAGAATGGTGATCCTGCAAATCATTGATCTTTAATTAACTGACCAACGATTCAGTTTTCGAAAAGCTTAATATGTCAGTCGACCCTTAATGATCCCTGATCATAGGTTCAACGATCGTCGATCATGTCTGATCAACGAATGTTGATTGAAGACCTTTTTATCGGTCAAACGGTGCACGGTTATGGGAATCCCTGCAACATTTGGGCGCCCTCTTATTAATAAGAAACCGGAAAGACAAGTCATCAAACCTAAACAATTTCCCATATTTGCTAGAGTGTCGTGCATTTATGATAAGACGATTCAAAATGACTCCTGTCAGAAACGGCACATTTCTCCTCTCGCCGTTTTTCGAAAAAAATAATAATAAATTCAAAAATTATTACAATGGGATGGCAGTGCTTCGCGCTATTAACTGTTGAGTTATCCCTAGTCACACGAGTATCCATTTCCCACTGATCTATAAATCCCTAGAGACTGAAGAAAGTTGTGAGCATTACTATTAATGGCCCTATTTCTCTGGGACCACTGCTTCTTTAAGTACAGGAATGCAGGTCGTCTAAGTATCGCTCAGAGCTCTCTAAGACTTAGACTAAGGAAGCTTCAGCAAGAAAAGAAGTTATGGATAAAGGGAGTGAGAATGAAGCCGCCTATCCTTGGAGAACCAAGGAAGGCTAAAGAAAACTTGGACGATGCCCGTCTGGCCTGAGAAAGGCTAAAGCAAACCTGGATGCTCTACAGAAGATGCAGTCATAGTTGTTAATGGATGTTGGCTGACCTCTCTCTTGGAGATCTATCGGGAAGAGGTAGAGAGGATGATGGTTCAAGCGGAGCATAAGGTGGTGTTCCTTTTCCCATTGATTGAGAGCACAGAGACAAGAGGAAGTGTGTTTGCCTTTACCCCTTCCCACGTGTGCCTCCCTTCTCATCAAATGGGGGAGATCGTTGGAAATTTCCTTTAATTTAATGGAAGAAAGCACAGGTAAAGACAACCCTTGGCGGAACAAAAGAAAGCTGAGTCAAGGACTAGAAGAAGCCAAGGAAGGCGGAGCCAAGAAAAAACTGCCAGTGATCAACGATCGCTGACCGGGGGTCGCTGAATAGAAGACCAACACTCAGTGATCCTGCCCCCAGCTCGCAACCACTCAGCACTCAGCAATCATGGATGCAGCAGCGATTGAAGACTATTCTGCGCTCAGTGATCAACGATCAAAGAAGCAGCAGTCAGCGACTGAAGTTTGAACCGCGGCCCTACGCTGAGCGTCCAGCGATGTTGATGACCGTTGAAGAACAATGTCGTTGCTGATTCGAAAATAGCAAGTTCCAATACATCAAACCTTTCGGAACTTGTTATAGAAAAAAGTCTTGCCAGAAGATGCGAGCGTATATAAGAAGATGCAGATGCACAAGCAAAGTAGTGCAAGTACGAGGATGCAACTTTCTTTCTGTATCTCTTCTTCTCTTTGTAACTGATCCTCTATATCTCTTAGGGGATTCATGAATCACCTTTCTCTGTGTGATAAATATGTTTGATCTAAAGCTTTCACTTGTAAAGGGTTTCTTATCTTTCCCTTCAAAATAGATTACAATGGTTGGATCACCAGAACCAAGATCCATCGTGGTGTGGTGGTTACATCACCCGAACCAAGATCCATTGGGTCCCGTCGCCTCCAGGTGGAAAAGGCTGACATTGGGTTGGATTCTCTAGGTGGAAAAGACTCTTTGTTCTCACAGTTTGCGGAAGAGAGGACGTACCCTGAGTTTGGGGAACCTCTATATTTTTTGTTGTCGTCTGGATGTTCTTCTTGCTGTGTTTTCTTTCTATTTCTCTCTTTTCTGCTTCTTGTTTCTAGATCTATTTTATTTCTGCTAAGTATATTTTAATCTAACATCATATTAAATAATCCAGTCATCTTGTGCTAACTCAAATATTCAAATATGTTATTCATTCTGCAAACTTTCAAAATGTTTCAGGGGCAAGCTCGACAGGAGAGGTATGACGTGTCAAGGCGTTGTTTCAGAGCAAGATGGGAGCTAATGACCCAATGGGAACTCATGTGCTCAAGATGATTGGGTATATTGAGAACCTGCAAAGATTGAGATTTCCAATGAGCCAAGGGTTTGTCACTAACTTGATCCGACAATCGTTGTCGGAAAGTTATGAGTAGTTTGTCTGAATTACAATATGAATGAAATTGACAAAGCACAGTCGGAGTTTCTATGCATGTTGAGAACTGCCGAAAATAACATGAAGAAGAACAAGCCTACTAGCCCCGTATTGATTGTGCGTGTTGGGTGTTGTTAGGCCTAGGGCTATTGTAAGCTAAGGTGGTCTATGTACCCAAAAAAACACACGTGAAAAAAGTAATAGGTCAGACAGAATAAGTTTCAAAAAGGTAAACAATTTCATTTTTTATTCCTTAGACAACCGAAAGTAATGAGAAATGAAAGAAAATAGCAAACTCACCGAATCTGGGTATTGAAGTGTACGGTAGCATCGCCCACTCTTTGCTTCCCAGAACTTAATCGTGTGATCGTAGCCAGCAGTAGCTAGAATCACAGATGGTTGGCTCATCTTCAAACCCCTAAATACAAAATAAGAAAGAAATCAGAAAAAAATTAGAATAAATTAACCTCATTTACAATTAGAGCCGGCATATGTGATTTTCATTAGCCTAAATTGCTATCGCAAGCAATTCAATTAGTAAGAGAAGAATGGAGTAAAAAAGTTTCTAATTCTTAATGGGAGAAAAACTTTAATTCAACACGGTATGAGAAGAAATATAAGCTTTGTTTGGCACAGTTGTGGAAGTGTGGAACGCAATGGTGTGAAACTAATAGTGAGAATGAAATTGTGGGAAACCATTTGCAGGAAAGTTAAAGACTATTTGGAAAAAACTCCAGTTTAATTGTTATTTATAACGAAGTTTCAAGTTTATCTGTTTGGATGCATGTTTTGTTCCAAAGGACCAAGCTACCCTACGAAGGTTCAGTTGAGTTTAGAGTTATTATTTACAAGTCGTTATTATTGTATTTCTTCCATTTGGGAGTTTTTGTCTTTCTCATATTTCCGGGCCCTATATATATGTGCATGTAAGGTCTCTTTTTGGAATACAATAGTTTGATTTTGCTCTTCAACTTGGTATCAGAGGAAGCGAATCCTAGCCGCCTCGTGTGATCTCTGTTCCACTCGTCCGAGCCGATCCCGGCATCCCGCCGTCCGCGCCTGCTCGTTCTCGCAGCCCCTTCGCCTGATCTTCCGTCCTCCTCCATGCGGCCGCCGGGCGGATCTCTCGCCGCCACCGATTGCTGAGATGGACGCCGCCGCCGCCCTTCATGATGCAGTCGTCCTCCCGATTATCCTTCCTCCGTGAATCTTCGTTCCTTCCAGCCGACGCTTCTGTCTCTTCTGTTGAGAAGCCGCACGGGATCGTCCTCTCCTGCGTTTTTCTTCTCCAGCTATTGTCTGCAGCCACTCCTCGATATTGGATTGCCGACGCTGGCCCTCAACTACTTCCGTCTTTGCTGCTCCTCAATGTTGGCTGCTCTTCTCCGCACTTGCTTTCTTTTTTCTTTCCCTAGCAGAGAGTTCTTGCTCTGCTCTGCTCCTGGATCCAGTCTACCTTTGATGTCGATTCACTGACGACATGACTGTGTGTGCCTTAATTGCTCCTGCTGCTTGAGTTCTCGTCGATCCTCTTTGCCAATATGGGTGATCCTGATTCTTCTGCAGCTTCTCCGGGTGTGATCCGGTCTCAGATGAGTGACCCTCAGTGGCCTCATGGCCACTCCGGCTCTTTGAAGATTACCACGGTTCCTTTGGATGACACGAACTATCTCGAATGGTCTCGCGCTGCTCAACATGTCATTCACAACCACCATATGTTTGGTTACATTGATGAGACAACTAAGGAGCCTCCCAAGTCCGACTCCTCATGGAAGCTTTGGGACTCTGAAAACTCTCTGGTTGTCTCCTGGCTCCTGCATTCGATGTCTCCCAAGGTCTATCAGAGTTATATGTTGATGGACTCTGATTACGAGATCTGGACCCGCGCACGGAAAACATACTATCAAATTCGTAGCTCCACCCAGTTTATGAGCTTACCCGACGCATTTTGAAGTTGCGGCAAGGATCAATATTTGTGTCGCCGTTCTTCTCGGAGTTCGAGCATCTGTATCAGGAATTGAACTATTTTTCTCATTTTACTCCTGCTTGTACTGTGGATGTTGTTCAGCTAAAACAATAGAAGGACCATTTTTGTCTCCATGTATTCTTGATGGGCTTGAACATGGAGTCTGATATGGTGCGGACACATATCCTTCACCGCTCTCCTCTCCCGTCTCTTCAGGAGGCATTCAGTATGGTTCTTGGTGATGAAGACCGTCGGAAGTCCCTCAGTGTTATTGCTCCTCCTGATCGTTCCGCTCTGTCTGTTGTGGGTCACGGCTATGTTCCCAGTCCTGGATCACTGTACCTACTTGTGATTATTGCAGTCGCAGGGGACATACTTATGATGATACATCGCGTTCTTCTCCCGGTCAGCTCACTGCTCACGAGTTGGATGTTTTTCGCCACATGCTTCACTCTCAGTCTGATGCTTCCTCTGATGCTCCTACTTCTCTTGCCATTGTTGTTATGTCGAGTGCTCATGCTGTCATTGCTTCCTCTTCTGAGTGGGTGATCGATTCTGGTGTCACCCACCACATGACCGGCTCTTCCTCAGGTTTTCTTTCTTATACTACTTTGTCTGGTAAGGACAAGGTCATCTCTGCTAACGGCAGTTTATCCCCCATTGCGGGCAAATGGCATATCTCGTGCTCTCCGACCATTCATCTCCCTTATGTTCCTCATGTTCTCTCGTTTCCTTGCAGTTTACTCTCTATCAGCAATATTACTAGATCTCTCAACTGTTTTGTAACCTTTTTTGCCTGACACTTGTGTTTTTCAGGAACTAAGTGCGAAGCGGGACATTGGCAGTAGTAGGAACCGTGGTGGCATGTACTACCTGGACTCCCAGCTTCCCTCCCAGGCTCTTTCATGCACCATTGTTACTGCTAATGACGTTCGCCGATGGCACCTGCGTCTCGGACATCCGTCTCCTATTTACCTTCAAAAATTGTTTCCTTTTTTTTAGTTTTTCTTCAATCTTTTGTCTGTAATGTATGTGATATGTCCAAACATGTGCGACATAGTTCATCGCATTCATCGTCACCTAGTAGAATTCCTTTTGCTGTAATACATTTGGATGTTTGGGGGTCTTCCCCTGTTTTATCGTTATCTGAATTTCATTGGTTTGTTACTTTTATTGATTGTTTTTCTCGCACCACATGGGTTTATCTTTAAAAAAAGAAAAATGAAGTATTTCCTTGTTTTCAAGCTTTTCATAAAATGGTGCGGACCCAATTTGATGGACCTTCCTAAGTCCACACCAAAACGGGGTTGTCAAACGAAAAAATCGGCACCTTATTCACGTTGCTCGTTGCCTTCTAGCCACAATGCACCTTCCTAAGTCCGATTAGGGTGATGTGCTCATCGTTGCTCACCTGATCAACCAGCTCCCTTCCCGTATTTTCGGCTATGTCACTCCTCTCGCTCGTCTCTCCACCATGACGGTTGTCCATACCTCTCATCTGGCCCCCTGTGTCTTTGGATGTGTCTGTTTTGTGCACGTCCATCAACCTCACAGAGACAAACTTGACTCTCGGGCTCAACGTTGTGTCTTCCTTGGCTACTCCTCCACTACAAAAGGGTATCGGTGTTACCACCCTCCTTCCAGGCGTATGTTCTGTACTATGGATGTTACCTTCCGGGAAGGGAATCCTACTTTCTGTCTTTGACTCACTCTCTTTGTCAGGGGGAGAGTAGTGGTCATAGTGGTGATATTGATACTTACTCCATTGATGCTCCTCTTCCTCTTCTCCCTTCCGCTCCTCTATCGTTACCTCTATCTGGCTCCATGGCCATGACTCTTACCCCGGTCCCTTTACCCGATATTCCAATCTCACCTCTGATCTCTCATTTTCCTCCCACCGTCATCCCTCAGATACACGTGCTCCTAGAGTTCCATCTATATCTTTCCCAGACACTCTGATCTCCATTTGTCCTCACGTCTACCACTGTCGTCCCCCAGGCACACTGGCTACTAGAATTCCTCCTCTACCAGTGTCCACTTCAGCCTCAGATTCTGATGGTGCTGATCGGCATGCCTCTCTTGCTCTGTTGAAATGTAAAACTACTTATACTCAACATCCTATTTCTAATCATGTGACGTACCAACATCTTACTCCGGCCCACCAGGCCTTTGTTTCTTCTCTCTCCTTGGGTTATTCCTAAGACATGGCAGGAAGTTTTTGGTATACCGGTATGGACTCAGGCTATGAAAGATGAATGTCTGCCTTGGACAAAAATCACACATGGGATGTCTCTCCCCTTCCTCCTGACAAGAAAGCCATTGGTTCACAGTGGATCTTCTCTGTTAAGCAGAACCAAGATGATAAGGTTGAACGATACAAGGCACGTCTAATTGCTCAAGGTTACACCCAAACTCAGGGCGTCGACTACCAGGAGACCTTTGCTCATATGGCAAAGATGGACTCCATTCGGGTGTTGTTATCGTGCGATGCTTGTATGGACTGGGATTTTAATCAACTTGATGTGATCTCCATGGCGAGCTTGATGAGGAGGTGTACATGAAATTCCCTCCTGGATTTGTGAAGAAAGGGGATGAAGGCCTTGTCTGTCGCCTAAGGAGATTTTTATACGGCCTTAAACAATCTCCTAGGGTGTGGTTTGGAAGATTTCTCACGGCTATGCTCAAATTTGGCTACAAGCAGGCTCAGTTTGATCACACTATGTTTGTCCGGAAATGTGATGAGAGGGTTGTAGTCCTCATTGTCTATGTGGATGACATTGTGATCACTGAAAATGACACAGACGAGATTGTGAATCTCAAGACCCTCTTATCTGATGAATTCGAGGTGAAAGATTTGGGAAGATTGCGTTACTTCCTTGGTATTGAGTTCGCTAGATCTACTCAGGGAATCTTCATATCTCAGCGTAAGTATATCTTAGATCTCTTGAAGGAGACTGGGATGCTTGGATGTGTTCCTGTGAACACTCCTATGGAAGCAAATCATGGAATTGGGGAAGACGGTGATGGTGATCAGACCGATGTTTCGGCTATCAGAGATTGGTTGGGAGACTCATATATTTATCCCACACACGCCCTGACATCACTTATGTGGTTGGGATTCTGAGTAGATATATGCACGCTCTCAGGATCAGACATCAAGAGGCAGCATATCGTGTGTTACGATATTTGAAGAAAGCCTCTGGTCGTGGCCTCTTGTTCTCCAAAAACAACCACTTGAAGATCGAAGTTTTCACTGATGTTGATTGGGTTGGATGTCGTAATGACCGAAAATCTACAACCTGATATTGTTCCTTTGTCGGTGGAAACATGGTGACTTGGCGTAGTAAGTAGCAAAATGTGGTGGTCAGATCTAGTGTTGAGGCAGAATATCGTGTTATGTCACAAGGTCTTTGTGAGGGCCTATGGTTGCGCATTGTTTTACAAGATCTAAGTTTTTCCGAGACCGGACTTTTTTCAATGTTTTGTGATAATAAAGCAGCTATTAACATAGCTCATAACCCAGTCCAGCATAACAGGACAAAGCACGTGGAGGTTGATCGTCATTTTATCAAAGACCACCTGGATAAAAAGACTGTGGTAATCCCCTTTATCCATTCTAAAGATCAATTGGCGGATGTGTTCACCAAAAGCTTGGGAAGTTATGTGTTTTCTGACGATATTCAAAAACTTGGGATGACTGACATCTTTCGTCCGACTTGAGGGGGAGAGTTGAGTTTAGAGTTATTATTTACAAGTCGTTATTATTGTATTTCTTCCTTTGGGTGCGTTTTTGTCTTTCTTATATTTCCCGGTCCTATATATGTACATGTATGATCTCTTTTTGGATTACAATGGTTTGATTTTGCTCTTCAACTGGATCAAGTTTATCAAAATTGGTGAAAACAATTTAATAAAATTGCACATTAAATATACTATTGATAGGGTAAAAAAATTTAATTACTGCGCAACTTTTGAATGTAGCAATGAACATAAAAACATAAAAAAATTTATCAAACTTAGCAATCATCCCCATTTCTAAAATGATTACTCACAAAATGATATTTACTCCGCTTTTTAACAGCACTTACAAAACATTAGTAATTCAAAATACCATATGTATTACCATATTTGAACAGGAAAAAACTATCAATGATCCAGAGCTTAGGGCAATGATCCAAAAAAATATCAATTTGCTGGATAGTGCAAGACAAAAACCTAATAAGCATGTTATTATTGAAATCGAAACCTAGAAAGCAATGTTTCGAAACCTAGAAAGTGATGTTTCGAAAGAAACTGAAACCAGGCGGTTTGAAGAAAAATTTGTGGAATACATTTGTGGAATCGAAACATTTATGTAATCCGAACCAGGCGGCAGGAAGAAGAAGTGTTATCAAAAAATTTAAAAGTGTCGAAAGGCTCAACAATTTAACCATCTACCTCAGTTCTCTCAGTCCCCAGAATCCGTCCGCCGATTGCCGGAAATAATAGGTAAGACTCCCAGATAGGTGACGACGGTGAATCGCTCTCTATTTTGCAGGTGATGCATGCGGCAAAACCTGCAATGATTATAGAAGGATTATGAGTAATATGTTAGGGGGTGAAGGGAGACAGGGAAGAAAGGTTGCACTAGTTGATATGTTGAAGGCTGCAATTAGCCCACCGGCATATTAATATGACTCTGTTTGGGATATCGGTGTCGTTTTAAAATGGAGCAGTTTTAAAACTGAGAAATGAATTTTCATAACTTTATTTTCAAAACTGAGAAAAGTGTTTGGGTAATCTCCGTTTGCAGACAGTTTCAAAACTATAAAACAATGCATCTGTTTGGGAAACTACCATTCCGGTGGCGGTTGAAAATAAAATGAGCGCCAATATTTTACCAAAATGCAACAAAGGTTTTTTTAAAATTAAAATGCAAACTAATTAGTTAAAAAATAAAAATGCAACATAATCCACTTCAATGTTTGACCGCCTCATAAAGTTGTACGGTAATGGCATCACGTAGCGCAGCCATTTGATTTGAGTCACTCCTTCCACCCCTAACAATTTCATTGTTCTCCCTCCTTGAGTTGCTAGCCATTTGTACTTCTCTCCTAATCAGATGCGCCTGAGGGTAGACAAAAGTTTCATCATGATCACATCGGTAGAAATGTCTGTCTGCACCTGAGTGATGTCTACGCATAAAATTATGCAGTGTCATCGTAAAGATCACAATATTCCGTTGTTTTTTGAAACTGTATTGTGGCATATATCACACATATACAACAACACACGCACATATACAAAAACACACTCACGCATACAACACATGCACACATACAACTAGGGGTGCAAGTTGAGTCGAGCCTGCTCGAGAGCTCGACGAGCCAGCTCGAAAAAAACTCGACTCGAACTCGAGCATGTCGAGCTCGAGCTTTATTTCGAGCCGAGCTCGAGCCTGATTCCTCTTGTTCATGAGCTCGCGAACAGGCTCGTCATGCAACACGCTCACACATACAACACACACACATATAACACAACACATTCCACATACAAGACACTCACACATACAACACACATACAACACACACTCACACATACAACAACACACTCACACATACAACACACACATGCAACACAACACATTCCACATGCAACACAACACATTCCACATACAACACACACATATAACAACACAACACATTCCACGTTGCACACACAACATAACAACAACACAACACATTCCACATTGCACACACAACATAACAACAACACATACACAATCATCAAAAGACGCATTCCACGTAACACAATACATGAAAAACACAGCAAGAAGTCCACAGTACAATTCCTAACCACTATAAAAAAAATTCCAAACTGCTTGCAAAAATATTCTAGAAAAGTAATATACCTGTCAAATAGGGAAAGGGGTGATCTTCGAGTAGAGCTGCAATGCAAATCTGGAGCCGGAAATCAGCAAATCTGGACTCTGAAATCAGCGGGGGGACGGATCTGCAGCCACGCACCCTCAATTCAGCAATTTAGGAGCATACCAGATGGACAGATCGTGCATGCCGTAGGGTATTTAGGATCATACCAGATCAGAGTAGGATCTGGACTCGGAGAAGAGTGGAGCTGCACTGCCTCGCCGGAGTATCAGAGAGCAGGATCGTCGCCAGCTCTAGCTCGCCGGAAAATTAGAGAAATCGAGATGCTCAGAGCTCTGGATTGCCGGAAAATCAGAGAGGAATGGAGCTGCACTGCCTCGCCGGAAGTTCAGAGAAGGATCGGCGCCAGCTCTGGCTCGCCTCAGAGAAATCGAACTGCTGAGAGCTCTGGGTCGCAGAAAAAATAGAGAATGATCGGCTGCCCTGCCTCGACGGAAGATCGGAGAAGGATCGTCGCTTTTCACCTCGCCGGAAGAGGAGCCGGCGCGAAGGGAGGAGCTGTGTTACGAACAAAGAGACTCAGGGGAGGAGCCGGTCATGCGATCCTGTTCCGGGCGGGTTCGGACCGGTTCTTCTTAAGGGTATTTTGGGTATTTGGGGATGGGGTGTGCTAAGTATAAAATATCTTTTGTATTATGGTTGTTTTTTTCGATGTAACTTGTGGCTTGAACTTGTTGTTTGTTTGTTGTGTAGAGATCGAACTGCCCTCTCCTCTTAGCCGATCGTCTTTCACGAGGTTTGTCTTTCTTGGGCAGATCTTGTTTGTTTATTGTTTAGGTTGGTTGTATTTGCTCTTTTGGTGTTTAGTAGTGATGTGGTATTGTTGTTGGGTGATTTCTGGTGATTTCCCTTGTGATGTATAAGTGGGAGAGGGTCTTTCCTTCGGCTGAAACCTGTCGGTGAGCGGGGAGGGTGACTTTTATCGTATCAAGGTATCAAAGCCAGCACGTTCCACCGGCCCAGATGTCGGTTTCCGACGCCACCAGGTCGCAGGATGCGAACAACGATCTCGATGGTCTGCGTCAACACCGGGAGGCTCTCGCTCAATCGATACAGTCTCTCACGGATCAGCAAAGTCGCACATCTGAAGAGGTGAAGGAAATATTGGTTGTTCTGAAAGCGGACAAGTCCAGCGGCGCGGGGGGTCGTTCTCTCCATCGGAGCGACAACATCATGTTCACGGTCCTCCTCATGTGCAGACATGTTTCTCTCGGCTCGACTTTCCTCGATTTTTTGGCGATGGGGTCCTTGATTGGATCTACAAATGTGATATGTTCTTTGACATAGATGAAACATCGGATGACATGAAAGTGCTCATCGCCTCGGTGCATATGGAGGACAAAGCCTTATATTGGCATCAAGGCTTCATGAAGAGTCGCATCACCCGATAGTGACCCTCGTGGGAGGAATATTGTAAAGCACTCAACGGCCGTTTTGGTTCCATATTATTCGATGATCCCCTCAGTGAGTTGAAGAACCTACACCAAAAGGGGGAGGTGCAACCCTACTTGGATGAATTCGATCTCTTATTACATCGTGTGGCCATTCTGGAAGAACATGCCATCAGTTTCTGTTTGGCGGGGTTGAAGGGGGAGATTGAACATGTCGTTCGCATGTTTCAACCGAAATCTCTCCAGGATGTTTTCTCTCTAGCAAGACTACAAGAACAACAATTGATCTTGAGTTATAGGCGGGTCTCCTCAAACTATTCTGATCGGTTCCCCAGGGATACCAGACAGAGCATCACTTCCATGGGCCCACCAGCGGGACCATCTCCTGCACACTCACCCGCCCTTAACAAATCCGGATCGGGTGGACGAAAACTCTTGTCGACGGATATGGATGAACGCTGAAGTAAAGGACTCCGTTTTTGGTGCGGCAACAAATACACTTCGGGACATTGTTGTTTAGAACGACGCCAATCTTATGCTTTGGAACTCATCTCGGACAGCGAGGAAGCGGAAGAAGAGGTTATTACCCCATTGGAGGAGATCACTCTCACGAACGGACATGGGAACAACACCCAGCCTCAAGTCTCGGTCCATGCTTTAGATGGAACCACACACTTCCAAACAATGCATGTCACCGCGTCGTATCGGGGCCAACCCATCTACATCTCGATCGACTATGGCAGCACACAACTTTTTTGGACATGGATACGACAGTAAGGTTACAGTGCCAGCTAACTTTTATCCCAAGTTTTGACGTCGTGGTGGCGAATGGGAAGATGATCGCAAGCTCCCACAAAGTCGTGAGCTTCCAGTGGAAAATGCAGGGTGTCACTTTCACTTCCGACATGCTAATACTACCGTTGATGGGGTTGTGAGATGGTGTTGGGGGTGCAATGGCTGATCACCCTCGGCGTTGTCCAATGGGACTTCCAAAATCTGAAGATGGAGTTCAGCACACAGGGACGCAAAATTTCTTTGAGGGGCAATCAACATTCGGTGAGCATATGGATGCAGTCGAGACGGTCACATAAGTTAATAAGCCGCGATGGAGAACTCAACATGCTAGCAATTTGTCAAATGTCTAGCAATATTGCGGGCACGACCAGACTACAAAACACTCTCCCAGAGGTGGAGAACAAATTCACAGCACTTGGTGATTACCAAATGCATGCTAGAATTCAGCCAGGGGCCTCCAATCAGGCTCTGGAAGCACCCGAGCAGCACCAACTTCAGCAGGTCCTCAAGCAAATTTCGGATATTTTTGCTGAACCAAAAGGACTTCCCCCGAACCGCCAAAAAGAGCACCGGATTCCTCTCGTGGAGGGCACGACACCGGTAAACATCCGACCTTACCGTTATCCCTCGTTTAAAAAAGAACTAATTGAGAAGATGGTGGATGAGTTGCTCGAGACTGGAATGATTCGGCAAAGTAACAACCCATTCGCCTCCCCGGTGGTGTTAGTGAAGAAACGCGACGGTACATGACGATTATGTGTCGACTATCGTCAACTCAACAAACATACAATCAAAGACAAATTCCCAATTCCGGTGATCGAAGAATTGATCGAGGAGTTGCATGACACGGTTTGCGGGCCGGGTATCACCAAGTCTGCATGGCAACGGACGACATTCCCAGGACCGCATTTCGCACTCACCATGGTCATATTGAATTCCTCGTAATGCCCTTCGGATTGTCAAATGCCCCATCCACCTTCCAGAGTTTGATGAATTTGATTTTTCGTGCACAGCTCCGCCGGTTATATTGGTCTTCTTCGATGACATTTTGGTCTTCAGTCGGTCTTGGAGCGATCATTTGGATCATCTCACCGTTACTCTTCAGATTATCCAGCAATATCAATTGTTCTTAAAGCAGAGCAAGTGTCATTTTGGAATGCGGCAGATACATTATTTGGGACATCTCATATCGAGCCAAGGGGTGGCGACGGATCCGGGCAAGATTCTAGCAATGCTTGATTGGCCCGTGCCAACGACTCTCAAGAAATTGCGAGGGTTTTTGGGTTTGACCGGATACCATCGGCGTTTCATCAAAGGCTATGGGTTGTTGGCCAAACCTCTCACGGCCTTGCTTCAACAGCGACACTTCCATTGGGGAAGCGAAGCAGAGGCTGCGTTTCAAGCACTGAAGCAAGCGGTGTCACATCCTCCGGTCTTACGGGTGCCGGATTTTCGAAAAGAATTCGTGGTCGAAACGGATGTCGCGAACTCCGGGGTAGGAGCAGTATTATTGCAGGAAGGGCAGACGGTGGCCTTCTTTAGCAAAGCACTTGGGCCAAAAAATGCTCACCTCTCGACCCATGAAAAAGAGTGGTTGGCAGTGGTCATGGTCGTCCAACAGTGGAGGCACTATCTGGCTCATGGACCTTTCATTATCAAGACGGACCACCAGAGTTTAAAGTTTCTTCTCGAGCAACGGATTGTGATGCCCACCCAACAACGGTGTATTGCGAAATTAATGGGATACGATTTCCAAATTTAGTACAAGAGGGGCGCGAACAACAAATGCGCCGATGTGTTGTCCAGGAAATATGAACACGAGGAGGGGGAACTCAAGGCCATGGTAACGGTGCACTCAGAAATATTACATGTTGTCTGCCGCTCTTGGGCGAAGGATGAACACATTTAAGCGATCATAGCGGCCAAGGAGGGTGATGAAGCCAGCAACTGGAAATATCATTGGCGACGAGGGATGCTTCAGCGCCACGGTCGGCTCGTGGTGGGGCAAGATGCGGAGGTTAAATATCGACTTCTTCAGCTATATCACGATAGTGCCATGGGGGGCACTCTGGCGTCACGACAACGTACCATCGCTTGAAAAAGGTCTTTTATTGGAAACGCATGAAACCGGATGTCTACAATTATATCCAACGGTGCTCCATGTATCAAACGTGCAAACCAACCAACCAATTACCATTGGGTACGTTGCACCCCCTCCCGATCCCCGAACGCATTTGGCAAGAAATCTCGATGGATTTCATCGAGGGACTCCCACGGAGCCAAGGGAAGTCGGTGGTGTTGGTGGTTGTGGACCGGCTAAGCAAACAAGCTCACTTTATGGCTTTGGCACACCCGTACACCACAGATGGGGTGGCCCGTGTTTTCCTCAATTTGATGTTCCGGTTACATGGCATGCCCTCCACCATTGTGAGCGACAGGGATGCGGTTTTTCTTAGTGATTTTTGGATGGAAAATTTCCGCATTTTGCAGGTTCAACTCCACCATTCCACAACATATCACCCGCAAAGCGATGGGCAATCGGAAGTGGTCAATCATTGTGTGGAAGGATATTTGCATTGTATGTGCCATGATCGACCTCGAAGTTGGGTGGAATGGCTACCCCTTGCCGAATGGCTACCCCTTGCCGAATGGGGACAAGGAACAGATCGTGGGGGAGGCATTTGATGCGATCCTGTTCCGGGCAGGTTCGGACCGGTTCTTCTGAATGGTATTTTGGGAATTTGGGGATGGGGTGTGCTGGGTATAAAATATCTTTTGTATTAGGGTTGTTTCTTTTTTGTCGATGAACTTGTGGCTTGAACTTGTTGTTTGTTTGTTGTGTGGAGATCGGACTGCCCTCTCCTCTTAGCCGATTACCGTTCAGGAGGTTTGTCTTCCTTGGGCAGATCTTGTTTGTTTTATTGTTTACGTTGGTTGTATTTGCTCTTTTGGTGTTTAGTAGTGAAGTGGAATTGCTGTTGGGTGATTTCTGGTGGTTTCCCTTGTGCCGTATAAGTGGGAGAGGGTCTTTCCTCCGACTGAAACCTGTCGGTGAGCAGGGAGGGTGACTTTTATCGTATTAGCCGACCATGGTCCGGTGAAGGCAGGCGACGGACAAGGTAAACAGTGGAAAAGATAAACAAAAATAAAGAACTTTATTAATAGTCAGCTAATTGCATCCTTCCTAATAGTCAGTATTTATAGAGTCTTAACATTAATATGACCGTTGATGTACAGGTCATCATTAATAGCGCTCGACACATGTCGTCGGCTGCTAATTACTCTTCTAGAATATTCGACTGTAGCGAGAATCGCTACATTTCCTGCCCGACCTAACCTAACTGCCCGGGGCCTTCTTCGAAGCAGCTGCTGGTGGGTTTAAAAATCCAGAAAACCCTAGATCTGGGTTTATTGTGCCGAGGGGGCGTTTGGAGCGGCAACGACGTGGTGGTGTTGGTAGATGCAGGCGCCGGAGAGATCGAATGAGGTTGTTCTGAAGTCGAGCCGATCGTCTTGTAGTGGATTTTTTAGCAACATAATCTTCTGGGTAGGCCTTCGTGCTCATTTCTTCTTCTATTTGTTGTGTTTTGTTATGCTCCAATGTCTGGCCTTGAGTTGTTGCGAGTGTGCAAGTGTTTCTGCCATTCAAAAAAACTGGATTATTTTTTTCACAAGAAATATTTTGGGTGATGACGGAGTGATTAGGTATGTGAGTGTTCATGATTGTTGCCAGCGTTGTTTGTCTTTTATCTGCCCTTTGCGGTCAAGTAGATTTCTGAGTGTGGTGGTGGGAGCTTCCATGTTCGATTGTTCGATCTAGGTTGTCGAGCATAAACGTTCCCTGTTTGCAGCAGAAGGATAATTAGTACTATTGTTTGAGGAGTCGATGGGGATGATAGATTTGGGGCGGAGTATGGGTTCTTCCCTGTGTTTTGTCGGTGTGGACTGGCATTCGTTTCCTCCCTGCCTATTGTCGTCTCCCTGCATCACTTTTTTCTGAGATTCCTGCATCATCAAAATTGTTGTTAGAAGGATCAGGATTGTGAGAATGGATGACAACTAGATTTTGTGAGTGAGGTGTCTCCCTGTTCAATTCAGATGTTTAGTCGCCATTGGTTGTGTCAGTTTGCTCCCATCTGGTGTTGCTAGAGGGCTGCGGACAAGAGCATTCCTCCCGTAAACGATGAAGTGTTTGTGGATCGAGGGTGGATTAATCTTCCCATGTGGCTTCTTCCGGTAAATAACCTTCCTAGTGAATGTGGGCTTGATCGATTGTGTGATTGTCATTCATTTTAGGGTTTAGTTGGCGCAGCGTTTTGGGTCCCGCGTTAGGAAGAAACGCCAACGCACGGCGGCAAAACAAATGAATCGGGGCTCCGTTTTCCGCGCCTGGTCCCGCCGCGCCCGAGGAAAGGAGCAAAACGCTCCATCTGGAACCCCTCCTCCCCGCCTCCGGTTCGATCCCGCCGTTTGCTCCCGCCCTTTCCGCCCGCCAACGCCGCGCCAAATAAAGCCTTAGTTCGAAAATCCAGAATTTCTATAGGCTTTTGTTTTGGTTGAAACTGGACAGCGGGCAGGGGTATATGAGAAATGACAGTATTCGAGTTATGAAAATAAGGTTTCAAAAGAGGCAAAAGAAAAATGGGATGAATTTTACAGGCTGGCGGTAGATCCAGTCGGCACGCAACGATCTCAATACGTTCTATTACTCTATATGGTCCATAATATAATAAACTAAATCTTTTGCATTTTTTATTATGCAGGGTGCGTTGACGATAAGGGTGGAGACAGTGGAGGACCAAATCTCCCACCTGAAAATATTTTTCCTTTCGTGTTTTATCTGCCATAGATTTCATTTTTTGTTGTGATTGTTGCAAATTATGCTGTTACCGTAATAGTAATAAAGATCTGTGATGTGGTGCGAGTGTAGCTGGTGAGGGAAGTATGCCACCAGTGGGTAGTGGAATAAAACAAGGTGGAGGTCGGCCGAAGACTGCCTCATAAGGTGTCATTCGGACCGAATGATGAAATGATGTGTTATAGTAATATTCGGCCAAACTTAGTAGTTCCGCCCAAAGACGGGGATGCTGAAATTCAAATATCCTTAAATATTGATTTATACATCGATTAACATGTTCGGTCTTTCCATCCGATTGCAGATGGTAGGTCGAACTAAATCGTAGTTTAGTTCCATTAGTTTTAAAATAATTCAACTAAAATTGACTTAAAAATATTGAATCTCTGTCCGAGACAATTGACTTGGGCAGACCGTGTAGTTTTCCACAATAATCTCAAAATACTTGTGCTACTAGTGGTGTTGTGTAATGTGGGGGCAATTACAGCGGCGGACGCACGATACATTTTTTGTGTGGGCGTAGTGTTAATTCATTTGAAAATTTTAATTATCAAATATAAAACAAATATTGTCAATTTTTTATATTATTTTCATAATTTAAGTTTTTCATACAGTTTGTATAAATATATAGAATGTAAATCTATATATATTTTTTAAAGAATGTCTAAATATAAAAAAAAAATCTACAAATTTAATGAATTTTTTTACAATATATTTCTTTAATTATATAAAATATATTTAAATTTTTAATGATTTTTGTAATTTTGTTGTCTAAATATTGCATTTTGGCAAAAATATCAAAATTTTGATATTATGAGGATTTGAACTCAAGACTTTTCACAAAATTTAAATAATCTTAACATGAAGTCAAAAATCACTGTACCAAGACAACTTATTATTTATTTTTGAATAGATATTATATATAATATGTATAAGGTCATAAGAACAAATTTTTTTTAATGTAATATTCTTAGATTTTTTTTTAAAAAAATTGAGTGTAGGCGGCCCATGCTCGGCCCCATGTAGATCCGCCCATGGGGGCAAAGGAGCAAAATGTGCCCCTTTGAACAAACGGTCTACCATAACCAAAATAGTTGTAAAAGATTTTGACGAGGGAAGGTGTGTGATAAAATCGATCTAAATATCCGCCCAAATTTGGGTTGGGATAGGTAATGGTTGTAGTAAGCCAAATGGGTGAGCACTTCGGCCTTTGGCCTTTTGACAAAGATCGCAATGCTGAATGTAATCCTGAACGAATTTATGTAAACCAGACCACCAAAAATAATATGATAAACGATTAAATGTGGCAGTAATTTCGGAATGCCCGCAAATTTTTGTATCATGAGCATCTTTAAGTAAAATAGATCGAAGTGGACAATCTGGAATATATACTTTGGATTTATAAAATAACTTTGGTCCAATTCGAACCCAATCGGGTACCTTAGACATGTGAGAAGCAAGGAGACTAATGATATCTAGCATATGAATTCTTATGATATAATAGATCTAGATCCTGAAACATTGTAGATGCTGAAAAAGATATTTTGAAAATTCAAATCTTCGGTATTTTGTAGTAAAAAAATCGAACTTGAATCAAAATGCATAGGTTATCGCGATAACGCATCAACTGTGTACAACTCTCATATTTTTCGAGTCGGTGCGACCCGACCCGGGTGAGGTTGTAATAGGAAAGGTTCCGCGACGAGGTAGATCAAAGCCGAGCGAGGCTAAGGAATGACCCGAGAGAGGGAAGAATGGCCAAGCAAGGCAAGTACGGGAAGCCCTCCCACTCGGCCACCCCCTCTTAGGGAGGCGAGTGGGGGCAGCCCCCCCCCACTCGGCCACCTCCCTCTTAGGGAGGCGAGTGGGGGCAGCCCCCCCACTCGGCCACCTCCCCCTTAGGGAGGCGAGTGGGGGCAGTCCCCCCCCCACTCAGCCACCTCCCTCTTAGGGAGGCGAGTGGGGGCAGCCCCCCACTCGGCCACCTCCCCCTTAGGGAGGCGAGTGGGGGCAATCCCCCCTCCCCCCCCCCCCCCCCCACTCGGCCACCCCCTCTTAGGGAGGCGAGTGGGGGCAGCCCCCCCACTCGGCCACCTCCCTCTTAGGGAGGCGAGTGGGGGCAGCCCCCCCCCCCCCCCCCCCCCCCCCCCCCCCCCCCCCCCACCACCACCCACTCGCCCACCTCTCCTCCCACTCGCCCGGCATGGGTGGGGAGGTCGGTATGACTTCCCGTGAGGGGGGGAGTGGGCACTTCGAGTCCCACTCCCCCCCCCCCCCACCCCCCCTCATGCGTGGTTGATTGCGGTCATGGTTGGACTGCGGATAGCAGGATTTTGCTATCCGCAGTCCATTTTTTGGGAAGTCTATAAATAGACCCCCATGGGCACCTTGGGAAAGGTTGGTTCCTACCCCCTCCCTCGTGTGGTCTTGTGAGCAAGCACCCCCCTCCCCCTTGTCATCGAAGGTTGACGGTGAGGTGGTTCTTAGTGCCCTCCAAGGTGCCCAGGCTCAGCATTGGCTTGGGAGAGGAAGCGTTCTAAGATCTTCCGGGTATGTGGTGGGACCTCCTCGATGAATCTTAAAGGGTTCGTTTTTAGATTCAAGTGTTCTTCAAGGGCAGGATCTTTCAGTTCCTAGTAACCGATCAAGGGTCTAGGCTTAGGTCAAGTAAGGGTTAGTCGCAACCCCCTTTCGAACGCTGAAGCCGGGAAACTGGTTTCAACATTCTGGTGCGGTGAGCGTGGAAGCGACTAGTTCGGAAAGCTCTGAGCCATGTCTCATGGCTGGAAGCGACGAGTTGGGAGACTCGCCTCCGGCATGCGAGTATGTGAAGAAGGGCGACGTCGATGAGTTCAGCAAAGGGATCCAGTGCTCGACACCACAGGCAGAGAGGCAATAAGAACGCCCCCGTCCAACCAGGGGGGAGTAACTTCACCTGAATGGGCCAAGAAGGAGTTGCGGAGACGGAAGAAGTGGCGAAGAAGATGGCGAAGGAGCGTGCGGCCAAGTGAAGTGCCCAGGAAGGGCGAGATGTAAGTGAAGTGCCCAGGAAGGGCGAGATGTAAGTGAAGTGCCCAGGAAGGGCGAGATGTAAGTGAAGTGCCCAAGAAGGGCGAGGTGTAATGAAGTGCCCTGGAGGGGCGTAGGGTAGTGAAGTTGTAATAGACGAACTAGGAATGAAAAAAGGGTTTTGGGGTAATACCCCGATCTAAGATCCCCGACTAGAGACCATTCTCCGGGCTTAGTCATGCCGGTAGATGGGGGACTCGTCGGGTCGACTCGCTACTTGGTAAGGGGACTGGGAAGGCGTTGAGTGCCTCCACCCCCGGTTGAGCTAAGACTCCCAGGACATGGATGGGTCCTTCCACCTCCAGTCAGATTAGGAAGGCGTTGAGTCCCTCCACCCCTGGTTGAGCTAAGACTCCCAGGACATGGATGAGTACTTCCACCTCCAGTCAGGTTAGGAAGGCGTTGAGTCCCTCCACCCCCGGTTGAGCTAAGACTCCCAGGACATGGATGTGTACTTCCACCTCCAGTCAGATTAGGAAGGCGTTGAGTCCCTCCACCCCCGGTTGAGCTAAGACTCCCAGGACATGGATGGGTACTTCCACCTCCAGTCAGATTAGGAAGGTGTTGAGTCCCTCCACCCCCGGTTGAGCTAAGACTCCCAGGACATGGATGGGTCCTTCCACCTCCAGTCAGATTAGGAAGGCGTTGAGTCCCTCCACCCCCGGTTGAGCTAAGACTCCCAGGACATGGATGGGTACTTCCACCTCCAGTCAGGTTAGGAAGGCGTTGAGTCCCTCCACCCCCGATTGAGCTAAGACTCCCAGGACATGGATGGGTACTTCCACCTCCAGTAAGATTAGGAAGGCGTTGAGTCCCTCCACCCTCGGTTGAGCTAAGACTCCCAGGACATGGATGGGTACTTCCACCTCCAGTCAGGTTTGGAAGGCGTTGAGTTCCTCTGCCTCCAGGTGAAGGTAAGCACCTAGGACGCGGATGGGTACTTCCGCCTCCAATGAGATTGGGAAGGCGTTGAGTTCCTCTGCCTCCGGGTGAAGGTAAGCACTCAGGGTGCAGGCGGGTACTTCCACCTCCAATCGGTAAGATCCCTGACTACAGATCGTTCTCTGGGCTCAGTCATGTCGGCAGATGGGAGGCTCATCAGATCGATTAACTACCCAATGATCGGTTCGAGTAAGGTATCAAATCCTCAAGCAGTAAAGGGAGAAAGTAAGCTAAGAAATTCATTACAATGGTAACTGGTTCAGTGATAACATATGTTACATTAGTCATTACTTCACCCCTATTGGTGCATGCAGGATTAAAGGAAACAGGTATGCAGGAGATACATGGCTCCTACGAGGATCCAAAGAAGAGAAGAAGTCCCTAGCCACCCTCACGTTCAGGGGGAATAGCCACCGCTGCAAGGGGATGAGTCGGGTTGCGCAGGAGAAGGGGAGAACCCATGCAGGATGTCATCGGCAGAGACTCCCCTCCAGCTGTCTCGGAGAGCATCCGCCTCATGAAGGCGGCTCCCCAGGGCTTGGGTCGTTGACGTCACAATCCTCCTGCGAGTACACTCGGCTTCAGCAGGGCAAGGTGGGGCAGCCGTCGCTGCCCTCGAAGGTTCACCTCTTTCTCTCTCCTTTCTCCCTTAGTTGTCTTTGGGCTTCAGCAGGCGAGAAGAGAAACCGGCGCGCGGGCTCATGTTGAGCTGCCTCCACTTCCAGTTGAGCTCTGCTCCCTGGAAGATGTTGAGTTCCCTCCATATTAGGTTGAGTTCGACTCGACTAGAGATGTTGAGTTCCCTCCATCTCAGGTCAAGTTCGATTCGACTAGAGATGTTGAGTTCCTCCACCTCCAGGTGAGCTCGGCTCCCTGTTAAGTGTTGAGTTCCTCCACCTCCAGGTGAGCTCGGCTTCCTGTTAGGTGTTGAGTTCCTCCACCTCCAGGTGATCTCGGCTCCCTGCTAGGTGTTGAGTTTTTCCACCTCCAGGTGAGCTCGGCTCCCTGTTAGGTGTTGAGTTCCTCCACCTCCAGGTGAGCTCGGCTCCCTGTTAGGTGTGGAGTTTCCTCCACCTCCAGGTGAGCTCGGCTCCCTGTTAGGTGTTGAGTCCCTCCACCTCCAGGTGAGCTCGGCTCCCTGTTAGGTGTTGAGTTCCTCCACCTCCAGGTGATCTCGGCTCCCTGTTAGGTGTTGAGTTCCTCCACCTCCAGGTGAGCTCGGCTCCCTGTTAGGTGTTGAGTTCCTCCACCTCCAGGTGAGTTCGGCTCCCTGTTAGGTGTTGAGTCCCTCCACCTCCAGGTGAGCTTGGCTCCCTGCTAGGTGTTGAGTTCCTCCACCTTCAGGTGAGCTCGGCTCCCTGTTAGGTGTTTAGTCCCTCCACCTCCAGGTGAGCTCGGCTCCCTGTTAGGTGTTGAGTTCCTCCACCTCCGGGTGAGCTCGACTCCCTGTTAGGTGTTGAGTCCCTCCACCTCCAAGTGAGCTCGGCTCCCTGTTAGGTGTTGAGTTCCTCCACCTCCAGGTGAGCTCGGCTCCCTGTTAGGTGTTGAGTTCCTCCACCTCCAGGTGAGCTCGGCTCCCTGTTAGGTGTTGAGTTCCTCCCCCACCAGGTGAGCTCGGCTCCCTGGTAGGTATGGAGTTCCCGCCTCCCACCTCAGGTCGAGTTCAGCTCGGCTAGAGGTGTTGAGTTTCTCTCCACCCAAGGTTAAGATCATTTCAACCTAAATGTGTTGAGCTTTCTCCACCTCCTGTTGAGCTCGGCTCGCAGGAGGGGCGTCTAGTGGAGAAAGGTTTTCCTCCCACCTCAGGTCGAGCTCGGCTCGACTAGAGGTGCTGAGTCTTTCCTCCACCTCAAATCGAAGTCAATTCGACCTAAGGTGTTGAGCTTTTTCCACCTCCAGTTGAGCTCGGCTCATAGGAGGGGTGTTTAGTGGAAAAAGGTTCACCTTCCGTCTCAAGTCAGTATCAGCCGAAAAGCTCGGCAAGGATGTCCCGTTGGCAAGTCCCTTCGTGGATTCCCCTCAGGTCCCACCAACTCGTCAAATCGGTGGGTTGAACTTTCTTTCCGAGCTTGGGGCAAGCTCGAAAAGAGCGGGGATTGTGTACAACTCTCATATTTTCCGAGTCGGTGCGACCCGACCCGGGTGAGGTTGTAATAGGAAAGGTTCCGCGACGAGGTAGACCAAAGCCGAGCGAGGCTAAGGAATGACCCGAGAGAGGGAAGAATGGCCAAGCAAGGCAAGTGCGGGAAGCCCTCCCACTCGGCCACCCCCTCTTAGGGAGGCGAGTGGGGGCAGCCCCCCCCACTCGGCCACCTCCCTCTTAGGGAGGCGAGTGGGGGCAGCCCCCCCCCCCCCCCACTCGGCCACCTCCCCCTTAGGGAGACGAGTGGGGGCAGTCCCCCCCCCCCCCCACTCGGCCACCTCCCTCTTAGGGAGGCGAGTGGGGGCAGCCCCCCCCCCCCCCACTCGGCCACCTCCCCCTTAGGGAGGCGAGTGGGGGCAGTCCCCCCCACTCGGCCACCCCCTCTTAGGGAGGCGAGTGGGGGCAGCCCCCCCCCCCCCCCCCCCCCCACTCGGCCACCTCCCTCTTAGGGAGGCGAGTGGGGGCAGCCCCCCCCCCCCCCCCCCCCCACTCGGCCACCCCCTCTTAGGGAGGCGAGTGGGGGCAACCCCCCCCCCCCCCCCACTCGCCCACTTCTCCTCCCACTCGCCCGGCATGGGTGGGGAGGTCGGTATGACTTCCCGTGAGGGGGGAGTGGGCACTTCGAGTCCCACTCGCCCCCCCTCATGCGTGGTTGATTGCGGTCATGGTTGGACTGCGGATAGCAGGATTTTTGCTATCCGCAGTCCATTTTTTGGGAAGTCTATAAATAGACCCCCATGGGCACCTTGGGAAAGGTTGGTCCCTACCCCCTCCCTCGCGTGGTCTTGTGAGCAAGCACCCCCCCCCCCCCCCCCCCTCCCCCTTGTCATCGAAGGTTGACGGTGAGGTGGTTCTTAGTGCCCTCCAAGGTGCCCAGGCTCAGCATTGGCTTGTGAGGGGAAGCGCTCTAAGATCTTCCGGGTATGTGGTGGGACCTCCTCGCTGAAGCTTAAGGGGTTCGTTTCTAGATTCAAGTGTTCTTCAAGGGCAGGATCTTTCAGTTCCTAGTAACCGGTCAAGGGTCTAGGCTTAGGTCAAGTAAGGGTTTGTCGCAACCCCCTTTCGAACGCTGAAGCCGGGAAACTGATTTCAACAAACCGCTCGGTTGTCTCGCCCTGGCTTATACCCAATGATATAATTAAAACCCAATATTTTAGATAAAAATATCCTTAAATATTGATTTATACATCGATTAACACGTTCGGCCTGTCCATCCGATTGCAGATGGTAGGTCGAACTAAATCGTAGTTTAGTTCCATTAGTTTTAAAATAATTCAACCAAAATTGACTTAAAAATATTGAATCCCTGTCCGAGACAATTGACTTGGGCAGGCCGTGTAGTTTTCCACAATAATCTCAAAATACTCGTGCAACTAGTGATGTTAATGTGGGGGCAAACAGTGGCGGACGCAGGATACATTTTCTGTGTGGGCGGAGTGGTAATTCATTTGAAAATTGTAATTATCAAATATAAAACAGATATTGTCAAAATTTTATATTATTTTCATAATTTAAATTTTTTATACATGTACAACCCCGTATTCGCCGAGTAGGCCCCCGAGGCCTAAGATGTCTTTAAGCCCTACAGTTCTTAACATTACCCCAGGCAAGCAGAAGAGGGCGAGCGGTGGAGGCGTAGGCTTCCCGCTCGCCCAACCCGTAAGGGGCGAGCTAGAGGCATGCGACCTCCTGGGCTCACTCTCGCACCCGCAAGGGGGGCGAGCCGGAGGCATGCGGCCTCCTAGGCTCGCCCCCGCCTCAACCTTAGCGGGCGAGAGGGGCGGGCGACCATCCCCCCTCTCACCCAGGTCCCTTAGCGGGCGAAAGGGGCGGGCGGCTAGCCCCCTCTCTCGCCCAGGTCCCTTAGCGGGCGAGAGGGGCGGGCGGCCAGCCCCCCTCTCGCCCAGTCCCTTAGTGGGCGAGAGGGGCGGGCGGCCAACCCCCCTCTCGCCCAGGTCCTCTAGCAGGCGAGAGGGGCGGGCGACCAGCCCCCCTCTCGCCCAGGTCCTCTAGCAGGCGAGAGGAGGAGGGGGCCGACCCCCCCCCTCTCGCCCCCATCTCAAGCAGGGGGGCGAGACAGGGGAGTTGCCTGCCCCCTCTCGCCCATCCCCATGAAGGAGGGGCGGTCTGCGTTTAGCACCTCGGAACAGCGGGATTTGGCTGTTCGCAGGCCAAATCTGAGGGCATTTTGGTAATCTCGTAGGTCAGATTGTGGTTATTGGCAGAACAATTTCAAAATCTTATAAATAGGACCAAGGGGGCACCATTTGGGGGGACTTGAGTTTTTGACCTTCTCTCTCCCTAAGTTCCTTTGTTGGGTGGAGAGAGCCTCCAATGGTGCCCAAACTTAGCATTGGCTTGGGAGGAGAAGCGCTCTAAGATCTTCCGGTGTGTGGTGGGACCTCCTCGTTAAGCCATTGGTCTCATTCCTAGTTCCTTAGCCTCTTAGCCTAGAGCTCTCCCTTGGGAGGAGTAAGTGTGAGGTCACCCCTTAACTTGTTGAGGGCCCGAACTCCACAGAGACTAAGTCTTGTTCTCAAGTCTTGGTTTCAACATTTATGGTGCGGTGAGCGTGGAGAGTGACCAACACAAGAAAATCTCAAGCTGAGCTCCATGGCTGGAGGTGGAGGAGGATCCGACCTAGGCCACTCGCAGCCCTCGATGGCTGGAGTGACATTGGAGATGTTGAAAAATTTCAGGCAGGAGGTCCTGCAGACCTTGCAGCTAACTTTTGCCGCTATAGGCGGATACAGGAGAGGAGGTGGTCCAGAGGTCCCGCCTCAGCAGGCGAGCGAGAGCCCTCCAGGCCAGCAGCCCAGGAAGGAGGTACCAGTGGGAGGGACTGGGGAGGCATTCAGCCCCCACTCGCCCAGTCCCCTAGGAGGGGGCGAGTGGGGAGGTCCCAGACCCCCACTCGCCCAGCCCCAAGGGGGCGAGTGGGGAGGTCCCAAACCCCCACTCGCCCAGCCCCAAGGGGGCGAGTGGGGAGGTCCCAGACCCCCACTCTCCCATTGTCACGACCCGTCTCATAACAATTATCAGAGTGCGCTATGGGCGGGTCGTGATGCCGCAGGCATGGGTAAAGAGAAACCATGTCTGCTAGGCGGGAGCTGTAATTCCAAAATATCTGTAGAAAATAATTAGATTTTGAAACGAAACATTACCAGTTTGATTTATTATGCGGAAGCTTGAATTAAAAGTGATGCTCATGCACTTTGAGCAATTCTCATGCTATAATTATGATGTAAAAGTAGATGCTAGTAAACCGCAGAAACAAAATGAACACTTATACAATGCTGAAATACATCTGTACCATCCTAAGAGTTGTCCACGGTACAAGGAAAATGCCTGAAAGTAACTAGTACAGGAAAGACAAATCCAAAAGTAAAAGAAACAAGATACAAAGGACCTGATGCAGCAACTACAAGAAAGTAAACCTCCGACAGACGGGAGCTGGGCGAGGAACAGCTCAGGAAGTAGGCGGCGCAGTCACGAACCCTAAGACAAATCCAAACAGAAGGAAAAGTCTCAGAACAAGATCAATAACAGAGATTCGAGTTAATAAAATGAACAAGTAAACTGGGAAACAAGCATAGCAGTAAAGTATGTCAGAGACTAACTAAAATTCTTTAGTAAATTTTTAGCCTACTCCGGAGTTTAGCCTAAACACAAACGTATAAGCAGAAATCAATGAAAGGCGTGTGTGTCGTCATTTGATGTACAAGATTCTAGCATGGGAGTAGATGCAAGGCTTAAGCTACCGCTGCTTACAAGATTCCCTTATTGGTTTCTGTTACCATTCGAGCGTGAACTCATTTTTCCGGTGTCACATCAAACGACACATTCCCTTTCATTGTTTGCCTATGACGTCTAATGAGCTTACTTATCTGCAAGTAATAAATTCAAGTGAGGGCTAGTACGGTACAAGTGTGACTTAAATAAAACTTTTTTGCAAGCGAGAGAGTTTTCTCTACTTGCCTTAAGGAAAAGCTGAGCTTGAAGGCGGCGGCCAAGAGGTGTAACACCCCCATCCGTTAAGAAGCATATAGCAGAAGGTCCGGTCGGGGCCCCACGCCATATACTACAAAACAAACGGGAACGTCACTATTGAATATACAACGACACTATACCACGGAGCCTAACTCAGAGCATTCTATGCGGAAGTAAAAGAGAGAGACAGAATTTTAAACCACAAGACCCGAACTCGGGTATGTCCACTTCTATTAACTTGGAATAAAATGTTTTACAACATACAAAAGAGGCACGACGGCCTTACAGTTTACCAACATCGGCGCGCAGGCCGGCCATACATGAAAACAGAAGAAAGGACAAAAGGCCTTCAAGGGCCGCAGCAGCGCGGGGGCTTCAGCCCGCCAAGTTCCCGCTCGGTCCAGCTCCTGTACAACAAGCCCACCAAAGACGGTGGCAAAACAGGGCAACGGTCAGCTAAAGCTGACCAAATTATAACGATCTCACCCCTTCGAGGGGGTGGCAGTTCTAAACGTCCCTGCAAAACAGTCTCAACAGCATATATATATAAGAGTGCGACTAGCAAAGCCCACAACATTTCATACATATGCAACGAACACAAACGTGGGAATGGCCTCCACGTCTCGTGCACTCAGGCACTCTTTGGTGTACTCCGCCTTCCACCACCATCCACTCTTGATGACTTTGCCCTCCGAGGCTAAAGTCGGCGGCCCGAATACCAGGGTCCTCCGTGCTTTAATTGTGAACTTACGCAGTCCGAAGACTCTTCCCCGTTGCCTCCCGACATGCTATTCGAGACTTACTAATCAGGTGCTGCAATGGTTCGGGTGCAGGTACGCCAAATGCCCGTTGTTCACACACTCGTTGTACAACACGAAATGCGGGTATGGCGTCCCCTCAGCCCAGGTATTCTCAATTAGCTGGCTCCACAGGCCGCTAAGTCATCCACCAGGACACCCTTACAGGTCGGGCACCCCGACCTCAGGTCCCCTCCACAGGTGGGCACAACAATCATCACTAGAACTCAGCCTGGGAGCTGTCGCCTGGCGACAGTCAATGTCGTCGGCGACAGTGAACAAAACCCTAACTTGGTTTCTAGCTGTGGGTGCTTCCCGGGGCACACCCTCAGGCATTGCTGCACAAGCAGTAGCACTCCCACTGCCTCAAAACACCAAAATTCACCAGAACCCAATTCTGGGGAGCTGTCGCCCAGGCGACATTCACTGTCGCGCCAGCGACAGCTAGACAGAACTCCAATTCTGCCTTTTAGCTTCGGGTGCTCCCCGGGGCACACCCCCGGGCGTTGTTGCGCATACAGTAGCACCCTCTAGCCCTACGAGGCAAGTCTAACAACACGGGGTTTTTCCCCGGCACGCACAATACCGAAAAAGTATCACCAATCCGGACGAACCGTCTCGGATGTGCTTCACACAGCGCGCCTACGTCCATCTCACGCGTGGACTCTACATGAATGCAAGCTTTGACGGGGATAGCACAAATCGACCCGTCGGAGGCCACGACCTCACCCTTTTGGGTAGGGGCCACAACGATGCATGAGAAAGGACTAGAACATGTCCAAATGGGGTTAGAAGAGTTCGTTACCCTTAAACGCCGCTTCGAGCCCATGACTTGACGTTCCACACGGATGGAAAGGAGCGCCTTGCCCTCCTCTATGTGTAGCCACCAACCTTGAAGGGATTGGATGAGTGTAGCTCCTCCAAACCCAAGCTCCAAGCTATGGTTCACTATTCCCCCTTCTTCTCCAAGCTCCTCTCTCTCTCTCTCTTAAGAACCCTTAAGGAATTAAATGGAAAAGAAGAGGATTCGGCCTTATTAGCTGCCACTGAGCCTCCCAAGCCAAAACCAGCCCCCAAAGTCAAAGTGCAATCAATGCCCTTGATTTCGGCCACAAAGTCCAATTTTGAGCTGTCGCCCGGCGACAGCCGCTGTCGCCCGGCGACAGCCGCTGTCGCCCGGCGACAGCCGCTGTCGCCCCGGCGACAGTGATATGAACCGACATTGACCAGTCAACGCCGTCCGACAGCTCACGGCAGAACCTTCTCAACAGAGCGCTATCGCCCAGGCGACAGCCACTGTCGCCGACGACAGCTCTGGATTCCAGAATTCTGAATTTTCTGATTTGGGGTCTTACAACCCTCCCCTCCTTATAAAAATTTCGTCCCGAAATTTGTAAAAAAACATGCATATATAAATATCAAACAAAATGTTTTTACACAAAGGGGAAAAAGATAAACGTCACCGAAACAGCTCGAGGAACTCCTCCATCATGGTCTGCTCACGCTCCCATGAGAGCTCCTCGCGACCGCAGTTGTCCCAACGGACCTTTACCATACGGATCGCCCTGTTCCGCAACTGACGCACCTCAGCATCCTCGATGCTAACGGGCCTGACCGCCGTCTTAAGCCCACTATCCACGGGCACCTGATCCGCCGCGACCACCTGCGTAGGCTCTTGCACTGCCTTCCGTAATACGGAGATGTGGAATACCTCGTGTAGCCCGCTCAGTTCCGCTGATAGCGCAAGCCTATAAGCCGCCTCGCCGACGCGCTCGATGAACTCAAATGGTCCAAGGTATCTCGGACTCAGCTTTTTCAAGCGTCGAACCCTAGACACGCCCTTGAATGGCCTGATCTTCAAGTAAACCCAATCGCCAACGGCGAACTGGACGTCGCGGTGCTTCGCATTATAGTACTTCGCCTGCCTATCCTGCGCAACCAAAAGCCTCTCCCGGATCAAACGCACCGTCGAAGTCGCCTCTTCGACGTCTTTCCTCTTGAAGAGCTTCGTCTCGCCCGTTTCCGCCCAAGCTAAGGGAGTGCGGCACTTCCTGCCATAGAGGGCCTCGAAAGGCGCCATCTGAATACTCGCCTGATAGCTGTTGTTGTACGCAAACTCAACAAGAAAGAGGTGATCTTTCAACCCCTTGCCAAAATCCAGGACGCACATCCGGAGCATGTCTTCCATCGTCCTGTTGGTACGCTCAGTTTGGCCATCCGTCTGCGGATGAAAGGCCGTGCTAAACTGCAGCTTCGTACCCAATAGACGGTTGACTAGCCTCCAGCCGCTCGAAGTAAAGCGTCCAACTCGATCGCTGACGATGCTACAGGGCACACCGTACAATCGCACTACTGCATCCATACAGTTTCTCCAACTTTTCCACCGAGTCATTCCTCCGGTTGGGGATAAAGTGCGCCACCTTCGCCAGCCGGTCTACGACTACCCAGATGGCATCGTTCCCGCGCTGCGATCTCGGCAGCCCATGCACGAAATCCACGGAAATGTCAACAAATTTCCACTGCGGAACAGACAATGACTGCAAAAAGCTATCGGGCTTCTGACATCCCGCCTTCACTAGCGCACAAGTGTGGCACTTGGCTATGTAGTGAGCGATGTCCCTCTTCATACCCGGCCACCAGAAAAGGACCTTCATGTCCTTAAACAACTTCGCGCTCCCCGGATGAACTGAATACCTGGTACGATGCGCCTCGTACAACAACTCATCGCGCAGCTCACCCACCTAGGGGACGCACAAACGGTCACCTCTCCACGGCAACCCGACACGCACCTGAAACTGGCATCCGGCCCCAACAGCAGGTTTCTCCGCGAAGCGCTTCAAACTCGGATCGAGTTCTACAGCTCCATACCTCGGCCTACGAGATCACGCTGCACCTCAAACCGCTTCGCGCACACACCAGCGCTGCTCCCTCTCTCCACACAAGAGATGTCCAGGGCCTCCAGATCATGTATCAAATGCTCAACGCGCATCTGAATCCAGCTTGCCTATACTGGAGCCCATCGACTAAGCGCAACAGCGACGACATTCCCCTTCCCGGGAGTGTAGTGAAACTCGATGGTGTAGTCCCCGAGGACTCCATTCACATTCGCTAACGCCTGATCAGAAACTTCTGCGCCAGAAGGTGCTTCAGGCTCTTACGGTCCGCAGAGATGTCGCTCTTCACATTACAAACATGAAGCCACCACAACACACACTGCCTTCAATCCCGACAACCGACTCCAAGTCGTGAACCAGATAGTTTCGTTCATGCACCTTTCGCTAGTGAGGGCCATACGCCACCACCTTACCCTGCTGCAGCAGAACACAACCAAGGCCACTACCAGACGCATCACTGCAAGTCTTGTAGCCTTTCGTGCCGCAAGGGAAATATAAGATCAGGGCAGTGGTACGCCACTACTTCAGCTCTTCAAAAGCTTGCGCACACGCGGGCGTCCTCATAAACTCCCACATCTTCCGTGCCAGCGTCGCAAGAGGCGGCGCGATCCGTGATAAGTTCTCCACGAAGCGCCTGTAACAGCCGGCCAGCCCGAGAAAGCTACGTACCTCCGCTACAGAAGAAAGAACAGGCCACTCCCTGATGGCCGCAACCTTCACCGGATCCACCGCCACACCCGCTCCACCAACCATACGGTCTAAGAATGCCACGGAAGGTAGCCAGAACTCGTACTTCGAGAACTTGGCATACAACTGGTTCCTCCCCAGAATCTCCAAGACTACTCGCAGGCGATCACTGTGCTCCCCCCCTCGGACTGAGAGCAGACCAGTATGTCGTCAAGGAAGACGACCACAAACCGGTCAAGGTACCCTCGGCAAGTCCGGAGCATCAAGTCCTTAAACATCGAAGGCGCATTAGACAGCCCAAACGGCATCACGGTGAACTCATACTGCCCGTACCTTGTACTGAAGACAGTCTTCGGGATGTCGCACTCCCTGATACGCACCTGATAATAGCAGGACTTCAAGTCTAGCTTCGAGTATACTGTCGAACCAACGAGCTGGTCGAACAAATCGTTTATCCTCGGAAGAGGATACTTGTTCTTCTCGGTCAGCTTGTTCAGCTCCCGATAATCGATGCAAAGCCGCAGGCTACCGTCCTTCTTTTTGACAAAGAGGACCGGTGCACTCCAAGGTGAGGAACTCGGACGCACGTAGCCCTGCTCAAGCAGCTCCTGCAACTGCAGCCTCAACTCCGCCAACTCTTTCGGAGCTAAACGATATGGCGAGTGGGCCACCGGCTTAGCGCCTGGCACCAACTCAATCGTGAAATCTATCTCCCGCTGCGGTGGAGCACCGGGGAGATCTCTCGGGAATACCTGACAACTCCCACACTACCGGAAAGTCAGCTAAGCTAGGCTTTGGCTCTGAAGCCTCAACTTGGGAAAAGAGCAGCTCTGCCCCTCTACTGCACCGCCTTGGACACCAAGAGAGCAGACAACAACATCGTGCTCTTTCCATGCATGCCCGCAAAACCGCCTTGCGGTCGGTATACCGCCCCTGCCTAACTTCCTAAGACGTATTTGCACGAAGGTTCTCGGACTCCAACCGCACCTGCTATCACAACGTCACGACGTTTAGACTTTGTGTGGGGTTTGAACACGTAAGTGTCTCACCTCTGCATAATTCTATACTTTCCTGCGTCAGCTTAGTGCCCAACGCATTAAAGCACATATTAAAAGCTAGCTACGCATTAAAAGAAGAGTGGGGCCACAAAGGCACCCAACATCATGGTTAAGCTTTAACAACATCTCATTACCACCAAAGTGTGCAAAAAGAGCAGTGCAAACTATTTACAAGCATACATTGCCATCATAGTTTTACCCAAAGATATTGGCTACCCTGCTTTCCCCCTGTCTATACCAGACTTACAATACACTCGCAGGCGCTATGGCCTAACTCGCCACAGCAATAACAAACAGGGAGCTCTCGGCTAGTCATTGCACCCGAAGCTCGCGGAGGAGTTGGCTCCTCTACTTTCCTCTTCTTCCGGCCACTGCGACAATCTCGAGCCATATGCCCCGCCTTACCACAAGTAAAGTATAACAGGGGAGCTCGTCCCACAAGCTTAGCCTTCTTCCTCCTGCTCTTTCGCGATCCCTTTTTGGGCTGATGACATTCCAGCTTTTCAGCGTTCACGGCTTGTTTCCTTTGGATATGCTGGAGGTCTCGCTCCAACTCCCTCGCAGAGGTTACCAACGCATGAAAGCCCAATAGCTTTGGGCCCAGAAGCAACAACCGTAAGTCATCTCGCAAGCCCCAGTAGAACCTATCTACCTTGGTCTTTTCGTCCTCCTTCGACGATGATCCCACAAAGCGAGTTAACTTAATAAACTCACATAAGTACTCGTCTACCGAGCGCTCACCTTGCCCCACACACAAGTGGAACCACTGATTGAAGTCTCTTGTCATTACGTTTGGCTCAACGACTACTGCTCGCTTCGTGACCACCACGGGAGAAGGAAGGTGTTCAGGTCTTCCTGACTGAGCATTGAGCACGCCTACGACCACTTCAGCAATCATACGGATCGTCTGCACCAGGGAAGGAGGTGTAGACACCTCAGCAGATCCACTGCTTCAAATCATCTCACGAGGACGCGACGGTCCCGCAGCACTTTGAGTATCCTACACAAGTGCATCTCACGGTTAGGCGACAAGCATGGTCGCAAACTAACCACAAAAGGAACACTCAGGTTCCAAAATCATGCATTAATTGTTGGTTTGTTGTTACATTTTATTCCTAAGTGGACATTTTTGGGTTTATTTTACGTCTCAACGGTAGCGCACACACGTGCTCACCACCCCTTAAAAGAATTCGCCCACGAATTCCTTAGAAGGATACGGAACCCTAGTAGCTGATACCAATTTGTAACACCCCCATCCGTTAAGAAGCATATAGCAGAAGGTCCGGCTGGGGCCCCACGCCATATACTACAAAACAAACGGGAATGTCACTATTGAATATACAACGACACTATACCACGGAGTCTAACTCAGAGCATTCTATGCGGAAGTAAAAGAGAGAGACAGAATTTTAAACCACAAGACCCGAACTCGGGTATGTCCACTTCTATTAACTTGGAATAAAATGTTTTACAACATACAAAAGAGGCACGACGGCCTTACAGTTTACCAACATCGGCGCGCAGGCCGGCCATACATGAAAACAGAAGAAAGGACAAAAGGCCTTCAAGGGCCGCAGCAGCGCAGGGGCTTCAACCTGCCAAGTTCCCGCTCGGTCCAGCTCCTGTACAACAAGCCCACCAAAGACGGTGGCAAAACAGGGCAACGGTCAGCTAAAGCTGACCAAATTATAACGACCCCACCCCTTCGAGGGGGTGGCAGTTCTAAACGTCCCTGCAAAACAGTCTCAACAGCATATATATATATATAAGAGTGCGACTAGCAAAGCCCACAACATTTCATACATATGCAACGAACACAAACGTGGGAATGGCCTCCACGTCTCGTGCACTCAGGCACTCTTTGGTGTACTCCGCCTTCCACCACCATCCACTCTTGATGGCTTTGCCCTCCGAGGCTAAAGTCGGCGGCCCGAATACCAGGGTCCTCCGTGCTTTAATTGTGAACTTACGTAGTCCGAAGACTCTTCCTCGTTGCCTCCCGACATGCTATTCGAGACTTACTAATCAGGTGCTGCAATGGTTCGGGTGCAGGTACGCCAAATGCCCGTTGTTCACACACTCGTTGTACAACACGAAATACGGATATGGCGTCCCCTCAGCCCAGGTATTCTCAATTAGCTGGCTCCACAGGCCGCTAAGTCATCCACCAGGACACCCTTACAGGTCGGGCACCCCGACCTCAGGTCCCCTCCACAGGTGGGCACAACAATCATCACCAGAACTCAGCCTGGGAGCTGTCGCCTGGCGACAGTCAATGTCGCCGGCGACAGTGAACAAAAACCTAACTTGGTTTCTAGTTGTGGGTGCTTCCCGGGGCACACCCCCAGGCATTGCTGCACAAGCAGTAGCACTCCCACTGCCTCAGAACACCCAAATTCACCAGAACCCAATTCTGGGGAGCTGTCGCCTAGGCGACATTCACTGTCGCGCCAGCGACAGCTAGACAGAACTCCAATTCTGCCTTTTAGCTTCGGGTGCTCCCCGGGGCACACCCCCGGGCGTTGCTGCGCATGTAGTAGCACCCTCTAGCCCTACGAGGCAAGTCTAACAACACGGGGTTTTTCCCCGGCACGCACAATACCGAAAAAGTATCACCAATCCGGACGAATCGTCTCGGATGGGCTTCACACAGCGCGCCTACGTCCATCTCACGCGTGTACTCTACATGAATGCAAGCTTTGACGGGGATAGCACAAATCGACCCGTCGGAGGCCACGACCTCACCCTTTTGGGTAGGGGCCTCAACGATGCATGAGAAAGGACTAGAACATGTCCAAATGGGGTTAGAAGAGTTCGTTACCCTTAAACGCCGCTTCGAGCCCATGACTTGACGTTCCACACGGATGGAAAGGAGCGCCTTGCCCTCCTCTACGCGTAGCCACCAACCTTGAAGGGATTAGATGAGTGTAGCTCCTCCAAACCCAAGCTCCAAGCTATGGTTCACTATTCCCCCTTCTTCTCCAAGCTCCTCTCTCTCTCTCTCTTAAGAACCCTTAAGGAATTAAATGGAAAAGAAGAGGATTCGGCCTTATTAGCTGCCACTGAGCCTCCCAAGCCAAAACCAGCCCCCAAAGTCAAAGTGCAATCAATGCCCTTGATTTCGGCCACAAAGTCCAATTTTGAGCTGTCGCCCGGCGACAGCCGCTGTCGCCCGGCGACAGCCGCTGTCGCCCCGGCGACAGTGATATGAACCGACATTGACCAGTCAACGCCGTCCGACAGCTCACGACAGAACCTTCTCAACAGAGCGCTATCGCCCAGGCGACAGCCACTGTCGCCGACGACAGCTCTGGATTCCAGAATTCTGAATTTTCTGATTTGGGGTCTTACAAGAGGCAAGGTCTAAGCTCTAGCGGAACCTGTTCGGGATGCATTCAAATAACATAATTGCTTCAATGTTACTCCTACACGCACACATGTGTTTCTGTTGCGTAAAATAATTCAAGGGGCAAGTTGAGGAATATACCTCCCTCGTCAAAGAGGGGAGGAACGGTTACCACAAGTGATCCGAGGGTTTTGGCGGCGGTTGGATCCGGGAACTCTAATTCGGAGAGGGCTTGGTGTGTTCCCGTCAATTGGAGCGACGACGACACCGGAGCACGAAAACCTAAGGATTTGGCGATTCGGAAATGCACCAAAAATCTGAAATGCAAAAATAGGGGTACGAATAAATCGTTAGGGTTTTTCCAAAATTCCGAAATCAAGGGTGGATGAGGAAGGTTCTTACCCAAGGAAGACAAGATCGGGCTCAAGGAGGAGAGGGAAGAAAACCCTAGGTGCTCTTCTTGCAAAGCCGGCCCAATCGGAAGGGAAGAGTGCTGCCGGGGGAAGAAAGATGATGCCGACTGACGGAGTCCGGCTGCTGGAGGTCAGCCAGAGGACTATCGGCCCTTAGCAGGAGGAGGAGAAGGGCTTCCTGGAGGAGAGGAGGAAGCTGGAAGGAGGAGCTGAGGCTGTCGGCTGCTAGAGGAAGTTGGGTCGACGGCCAGAGCAGGAATCGGGATCGGGGCTTGCGAACCCTAGCCGCACGCGAGAATTAACGGGAGAGGGGGCTCGGCTGAGGAAATAAAGAGGGGGGGGGGGGGGGGGGGCTGCGGTTAGATGATTAGGGAGATAATACTATTAGTATTAATATTATTAATAATGTTGATTATAAATTTTTTTGGGTTGTTACATTCTCCCCCACTTAGGAAGTTTCGTCCCGAAACTCTCAAGGATTTTCTGGATGGGGTCCCTTGCGGCGACGACTCCGAGGTCATTCATCCCAACAGAACTTTTCTCAAACCAAGACATGGAAGCTAACTATGAACGTAACGAAAAAGAGAAGGGAACAAGAGCGGAGGCATACCAGGATCAGGAGAAAAGATGCGGATACTTGCTACGCATGTCAGCTTCGAGCTCCCAAGTGAACTCCTCAGATCTGCCATGCATCCAAAGTACCTTCACCATAGGAATGGTTCTCTTCCGAAGCTTGCGTTCTTGATACTCAACGATCTTCGCGGGCTCAACTGGATAGGACAGATTAGCTTCAGGAATCACTGGAACTTCCTCAATGACGCGGGTAGGATCATGAATGTACTTCCGAAGCTGGCTGACGTGGAAGACATTATGAACACTGGCCAAGGAATCAGGTAGCTCCAGGCGGTAAGCAGATCCTCCAACACGCTCTGAAATAACATACGGTCCCACGAATCTCGGGCTGAGCTTATGGTGGCGACCGAAATGCTTCACCCCAGGAGTAGGAGAAACCTTCAAGAAAACACGATCACCCACCGCAAACTCCAACGGACGGCGACGCTGATTAGCATACTTTCTCTGCCTCTCGACGGCACGGCCAAGCTGAAGACGAGTCTTCTTGGTGGCCTCTTCCATTTCCTGAAGTAGCTCAGGACCCAACACAACCCTTTCACCAACTTCAGACCAGTAGAGAGTGGTCCTACAACGACGCCCATACAACGCCTCGAAGGGGGCCATCTTGAGGCTCTCCTGATAGCTGTTGTTGTAGGCGAATTCAACCAATGGCAGGTGCTCATCCCAAGCTCCCTTATAGTCCAGAATATAACACCGAAGCATGTCTTCAAGAATCTGATTCACTCTTTCGGTCTGGCCATCAGTAGTCGGATGGTAAGCGGTGCTCAGGTTGAGCTCAGTGCCCAGAGCTTGCTGAAATCCCTTCCAGAAATGCGATACAAATCTCGAGTCACGATCAGAAACAATCTGCAGGGGGATCCCATGAAGTCTAACTATCTCAGAAACATAGATCCGAGCCATCTTCTCGGTGGGATGACCTTCCTTGTACGGGATGAAGTGAGCTACTTTAGTCAAGCGGTCCACAATAACCCAAATCGCATCATGACCTCTCGGAGTATGGGGCAGTCCAGTGATGAAATCCATAGAGATGTCTTCCCATTTCCACTCTGGGATAGGCAGAGGCTGCAAAAGACCACCCGGACGCTGACGCTGGGCTTTCACCTTCTGACATGTCAGGCATCGGGAGATGAAACGAGCAATATAATTTTTCATACCAGGCCACCACACGATCTGCTTCAAATCATAGTACATCTTATTATTGCAGGGATGACCAGAGGTGCAGGACTCATGAGCTTCTCGGCAAATGCTATCCAATAACTCAGGAACATCAGGGATGCAAAGGCGACCTCAGAATCGCAGGATGTCATCAGTGATGGAGAAATCTGGGAGAGTACCAAGTTCCACCTGCCGACGGATACGCTGGAGTTCTGGATCAGATGGCTGCAAATCCTTCACCTGCTCTACCCACAACGGAACGGAAACTCCTCCGTGACCCTCAGGTGCGATGGATATGTCCATCCGATCGAGGTCATCTATCAAGGTTGCAAGGGATGCTGACATAGGGGTGCAGGCGGCAGCCGTAGCATGTCGGCTCAGCGCATCTGCCACTGAATTGGCTTTACCGGGCACATAAGTGATCTGCAAGTCATAATCCGCTACAAACTCAAGCCATCGCCTCTGCCGAAGATTGAGGTCCTTCTGAACGAAAATGTACTTTAAGCTCTGGTGATCGGTGTAAAAGTGGCACTTCACCCCATAGAGGTAATGACGCCACGGCTTTAAGGCAAAACCCACCGCGGCAAACTCCAAATCGTGAGTGGGATAATTGCGCTCATGGATCTTCAACTGCCTCGACCCATAGGCAATAACACGGTCCTCCTGCATCAGAACACCACCCAGACCCACTCCGGAAGCGTCGGTGTACACAGAAAAATCCAAACCCTCAGAAGGAAGAGCTAACACTGGCGATGAACACAACCGTTGCTTCAATTCAGAGAAGGATTGCTCACACTGATCTGACCACTCAAACCTGGCATGATTTTGAGTTAGCTTTGTCAGAGGAGCAGCAAGAGAGGAGAAACCCTTGACGAAGCGCCGATAATAGCCAGCTAACCCAAGGAAACTGCGGATTTCAGTGGGGGGTTGCTTCCAGTCCATCACTGCAGAGATTTTGGCGGGGTCAACGGATAACCCATCCCCTGAAATGACATGCCCCAAAAAGGCAATGCGATCCAGCCAGAACTCACACTTCGCCAACTTGGCATAGAGTTGGTGTTGGCGAAGAGTGAGAGAGTGAGCCTAAGATGTGCATCATGCTCTTCACGGGTCTTGGAATAGACCAGAATATCATCAATGAACACAATGATGAACTTATCCAGATATTCACGGAAGACGCGGTTCATCATATCCATAAAGGTGGAGGGAGCATTGGTCAACCCAAAGGACATCACCAGGAACTCAAAATGTCCATACCGAGTTCTGAAAGCAGTCCTGGGGATGTCGGAGTCCTTGATCTTCAACTGATGATAACCCGATCTGAGATCTATCTTGGAAAACACAGAACTTCCCTTAAGCTGATCAAAGAGGTCATCCACACGCGGGAGGGGATACTTGTTCTTGATTGTGACCTTATTCAGATCCCGGTAGTCAATACAAAGTCTCAAAGAACCATCCTTCTTCTTTACGAAGAGGACGGGGGCTCCCCACGGAGAAGTGCTGGGACGAATGTATCCAAGCTCGAGCATCTCGTCCAACTGCAATCGGAGTTCTTCCAACTCGCGCGGGGCCATCCGGTAAGGAGCTTTAGATATGGGGCGCGTTCCAGGCTCCACATCAATAGAGAACTCTACTTCACGATCAGGCGGCATCCCAGGCAGCTCGGCGGGAAACAAGACAGGAAACTCAGAAACGATCGGGATAGACTCGAGTGAAGGAGTAGCAGAATCCGAGTGAGAAGCATAAACAAAGCCAGCCATGCACCCTTGACTGAGAAGCCGAGTGGCGCGTACAACAGAAATTACCTTCAGATGGCCGCGGGTCTGCACGTGAATACTATAATCCTTGCCACCGACGCTGAGATTGATCCTCTTTGCCGTGCAATCCAGCTTCACTCGATATGCAACCAGCCAATCCATTCCCAAAATCACGTCGAACTCAGACATCTCCAGAATTATGAGATCCGCAAAGACTTGCAATTCTTTGAGCAAGATTGGGCAATTGGGGATACCCCTAGTTGATAGGTGCTGATGACCCGGCACAGAAATCTCAAAAGGGGCCTCCAGAGGTGAGGTGGGCCAACCATGCAGGTCCACGATATGACGAGCAATAAAGGAGTGAGATGCGCCAGAATCAAAGAGAATCTGCAACCACTTGTTTCTGACTCTAAATCTCCCTAAAACGAATAGCAGTTATAACCGCCAATTTCGGTTGTATCTGATAATAAAGCATACATAAATACTTGTAGAAAAAAAAACACATACGTACCTGAGATGACGTCCGTGGCAGCGAGCGCCTCGCCTTGAGTAAGGACATTCAGCACAGCCTTGCCCATATTCTGGGCTCCGGGGTTAGCCTGCAGTGGCTGAGTAGTGACCGGGCCTTCCCTCATGGGGCAGTCGAACTTGAGATGACCCACTTGCCCACACTTGAAACATGCCTTTTGCTTACGGCGGCAGTCCCTCAGTTGATGGCCCGACAACTTGCAGTAGGCACAAACGGTGGAGGCGGAGGCAAGTGTCATCAGAGGCTGTGCAGGAGCGGCTGTCTTCTGCTTCTTCAGGAGAGACCGGCAGACTTGGGCGGTATGGCCCACCTTGTGGCAGTAAGCACACACCTCCATGGACCTGGAGCCTTGCTCCTGAGGTGGAGCACTCCTGCGCTTGAGGTCGGATGCAGCGACATTGCTTGTTCCATGCTGGGCCTTCTTCCCAGTACGATCCAGCTCAATAGCTTCCGCCCGCATGGCGGCTCCCACGGTCTCTGCATAGGTTCTGGCGTCGTGTGCTACCACATGCTGGCGAATGTCATGACGAAGTCACTTCACGAAACGATTGATCTTCTTGGCTTCATCCGGCACGAACTCCGTAGCAAGGAGGGATAGGCGGGAGAACTCCTGCGCATACTCTGTCACTGTCCTGCCAGGCTGCTGAAGGGACAAGAATCTCTCCGCTAACTTGTCCCGCTCCACAGAAGAGAGGAAGTTCTCCATCAGAGCGTCCTTGAACTGCCCCAAGTGAGGGTGGTAGATTCGTGGAGGCTGCGGTACTGGATCCACCAAGTATAGGCGTCCTCGGTCAGCTGATAGGCCGCAAAAAGGACCTTCTGAGCTTCTGAAACTAAGGCATACTCGAAGTGCTTCTCCATCTGGGAGATCCATTCCGTGATCACGAAGTAGTCGCGGTTACCATTGTAGGCAGGCGGATTTAGCCTCTTAAAAGCCAGAGTGTCAGCCATCGTCAAAGGAGGAGCAGCCGGAGTGGTCACGGTCGGGGTCACTACAGCATCAAGTGCAGGAGGGGTGATGGTGACAGCTACTCCAGACGTCCCTGCGCTGCCAGAACCAGAACCTGGATCAGGAGCTTGGCGATCCCCTTCCAGACGGGTGACACGCTCCACAAGCTGCTTCAAAAGTTGGACCATTTCACCTAAAGGGGCTTCCCCCGCAGGAGGTGTAGCCTTCTTGCGCTGTGGTCGCTTAGAAGCCATCTAGAAAGAAACATAGAAGAAACGAGTGAGACAACGACTAAGTTAAGCTTGAGGGTTGAGATTACAGGTCATAGCATTCTAATACTGTTGGATAAGCAATTCAAGTAGTAGTTACAGCATTTTCATTGGACAACTCTAAGTGACGACCATGCAGATGCAAGTGCGGCGATATGATCACATGCGGTAAGACGATGATTTGTAAAATCCATGTGTGTACATTCGTTGTCTGTTGCTCTTAGCTTAGACACTTGTGCAATGAGTTATGTTATGCATGCAACATGATTATGCCTACAATGCATTCCTAAGAATGTTTATGAATGGATACGCATGTCATGTTAAGCGCCCATATCACTTAACATGTCATGCGCATTATGATTCTAATGTCATCGCACTTGAAAATATTATATCGCCCATATAATTTAATATTTGCAAGCGGTGTAAATCCTAATGGAAATTCATATGCATATAAATGTTAAGTTTGCCCATACTCCCTTAACATTTGTACGCATACTACTCATGCTTATGGGTGAGTGTGTGCGTGTTTCAGCCTCGAACAACAGACAACGACAAGGTGAGTGAGGAAATGATGCATGCGCGTATATTTATATAATAGATTTCAAAATATATGAAAAGCTTAAAATACTTTATCTATAGATGCTAAACCAACCTCCCTCTGATACCAACTGTCACGACCCGTCTCATAACAATTATCAGAGTGCGCTACGGGCGGGTCGTGATGCCGCAGGCATGGGTAAAGAGAAACCATGTCTGCCAGACGGGAGCTGTAATTCCAAAATATATGTAGAAAATAATTAGATTTTGAAACGAAACATTACCAGTTTGATTTATTATGCGGAAGCTTGAATTAAAAGTGATGCTCATGCACTTTGAGCAATTCTCATGCTATAATTATGATGTAAAAGTAGATGCTAGTAAACCGCAGAAATAAAATGAACACTTATATAATGCTGAAATACATCTGTACCATCCTAAGAGTTGTCCACGGTACAAGGAAAATGCCTGAAAGTAACTAGTACAGGAAAGACAAATCCAAAAGTAAAAGAAACAAGATACAAAGGACCTGATGCAGCAACTACAAGAAAGTAAACCTCCGACAGACGGGAGCTGGGCGAGGAACAGCTCAGGAAGTAGGCGGCGCAGTCACGAACCCTAAGGCAAATCCAAACAGAAGGAAAAGCCTCAGAACAAGATCAATAACAGAGATTCGAGTTAATAAAATGAACAAGTAAACTGGGAAACAAGCATAGCAGTAAAGTATGTCAGAGACTAACTAAGATTCTTTAGTAAATTTTTAGCCTACTCTGGAGTTTAGCCTAAACACAAACGTATAAGCAGAAATCAATGAAAGGCGTGTGTGTCGTCATTTGATGTACAAGATCCTAGCATGGGAGTAGATGCAAGGCTTAAGCTACCGCTGCTTACAAGATTCCCTTATTGGTTTCTGTTACCATTCGAGCGTGAACTCATTTTTCCGGTGTCACATCAAACGACACATTCCCTTTCATTGTTTGCCTATGACGTCTAATGAGCTTACTTATCTGCAAGTAATAAATTCAAGTGAGGGCTAGTACGGTACAAGTGTGACTTAAATAAAACTTATTTGCAAGCGAGAGAGTTTTCTCTACTTGCCTTAAGGAAAAGCCGAGCTTGAAGGCGGCGGCCAAGAGGCAAGGTCTAAACTCTAGCGGAACCTGTTCGGGATGCATTCAAATAACATAATTGTTTCAATGTTACTCCTACACGCACGCATGTGTTTCTGTTGCGTAAAATAATTCAAGGGGCAAGTTGAGGAATATACCTCCCTCGTCAAAGAGGGGAGGAACGGTTACCACAAGAGATCCGAGTGTTTTGGCGGCGGTTGGATCCGGGAACTCTAATTCGGAGAGGGCTTGGTGTGTTCCCGTCAATTGGAGCGACGACGGCACCGGAGCACGAAAACCTAAGGATTCGGCGATTCGGAAATGCACCAAAAATCTGAAATGCAAAAAAAGGGGTACGAATAAATCGTTAGGGTTTTTCCAAAATTCTGAAATCAAGGGTGGAGGAGGAAGGTTCTTACCCAAGGAAGACAAGATCGGGCTCAAGGAGGAGAGGGAAGAAAACCCTAGGTGCTCTTCTTGCAAAGCCGGCCCACTCGGAAGGGAAGAGTGATGCCGGGGGAAGAAAGATGATGCCGACTGACGGAGTCCGGCTGCTGGAGGTCAGCCAGAGGACTGTCGGCCCTTAACAGGAGGAGGAGAAGGGCTTCCTGGAGGAGAGGAGGAAGCTGGAAGGAGGAGCTGAGGCTGTCGGCTGCTGGAGGAAGTTGGGTCGACGGCCAGAGCAGGAATCGGGATCGGGACTTGCGAACCCTAGCCGCACGCGAGAATTAACGGGAGAGGGGGCTCGACTGAGGAAATAAAGAGGGGGGGGGGGGGGCTGCGGTTAGATGATTAGGGAGATAATACTATTAGTATTAATATTATTAATAATGTTGATTATAAATTTTTTTGGGTTGTTACACCCATCCCCAAGAGGGCGAGTGGGGAGGTGTCAAACCCCATCTCGCCCAGCCCCAAAGGGGGGCGAGCAAAGGAAGTCCTTTGTGTGAGCAGATCCTCTTGGCCCCGGTTCCAGAGGGGTCCGGAGGGCTGTAGACGTCTCACTACTCCGGCAAGTATGACCCCGTCCTGCACCTACAGTGGTTTGAGGACATAGTCTCCATTAGGCCCACGATGGACGCTTTCAAGTGCCGACTCTTCGCGACAACTCGGAAGGAAAAGGCCAGGGATTGGTTCCACCAGCTCCCCGGGGGGTCTATCTATGCCTTCGAAGACTTGCGTCGAGTCTTCCTGCTATGCTTCTCGACGTCAAGGAAGAGGAAGAAAGATGTCGAAGCACTTTTCAAGATCAAGCAAGAGCCAGGGGAGTCACTGGCTCACTTCGTGGATCGGTTCCAGGAGGAGGTTCTCCTCACCCAAGAGGTACAAGGCTACACCCTCCAACTCGCTTTCATCGTGGGGCTGCAGGGGGGTTTCTTCAAGAGGAGAGCTCCTTTGTCTTTTGAGGAGTTGATGGAAAGGGTGGCGGAAGAAATTGAGAGTGAGTAAGCCAATCCGGAGTTCGCAAGAAGGTTGGTCAAGCTAAGTGAACCAGAGGCAAGGCAGCAGGGTGGGAGGGTAGAGGCTCCCAAGAGGAAGTTCGACCAAGAAGAGGGCAACTTCCAGGGAGAGAGGCCCGATCCCCAGGGTGGAGGCAGGGACCGAAGGTACCCTCTCCACCACCTCAGCAAACCATGACAATCGGTTGGGGGAGAAGGAGGAGAGCCAGGAAAGCAGAAAGAAGAGGAAAAAGAAGGGATATGGTTGAGTTACCTTACTGCGACTTCCACGATGAGGAGGGCCACGCAACATCCGCCTGCCCCGAGTTCTTGGAATTAAGGGAGGCGAGGTGTCCGCGGCAGCAACAACAACGACCAGAAGAGGTCTAGGAAGATCAGACTTGGGAGTAGGAGATCAAGTTTTAGTTTTCTTGCTTAGCTTTTTCTTTAAGCCCATGTAGTATGATGGTCTACTTTCACACTTAGTTCTTCTTACATGTAATATGACAATCAAAGTTATGAAAGTTTTCCAGGTACTTAGCCCTGATCTTTGAAAACACCGAACTACCACGCAACTGATCAAATAAATCGTCTATACGCGGCAACGGATATCTGTTCTTAATAGTTACCTTATTCAATTCCCTATAGTCTATGTACAACCTCATCGAACCATCCTTCTTTTTCACAAACAACACTGGAGCACCCCAGGGCGAAGAACTTGGCCTAATGAAACCACACTGCAACAATTCATCTAACTGGGTACGCAACTCTTCCAGCTCACGCGGGGCCATACGGTACGGTGCCTTAGCAATCGGCCGAGTACCCGGCTCAAGATCGATAACAAACTCCACATCTCTCTCAGGCGGAAGACCGGGAAGACTGACCGGGAAAACATCGGGAAACTCTCGCACCACAGGAACATCCTCGATACACGGCAAACCGCTAACAGTTTCTAACATAGAAACAAAGTAAGCAAAACAACCGGAATCTAAAAGTTTCCGAGCACATACCGCAGAAATAATCGGGGAATCCTGGCGTGGAAAACCATACACACTCATGGGTTGACCGTTGTCCATCTTGAAGTCCAAACGCTTAACCTTGCATTGGATAACCGCATCATAACTGGACAACCAGTCCATGCCCAAAATCACGTCGAAATCTTCCAGGTCTAGCACCTTTAAATCCGCAAAAGCTAAGAAGTCACCTAGGAGAATAGGGCATTTCTGGATACCCTGGTCCGACACCACGGAGTTGCCAGAAGGAAACTTAACGCGAATCACATCGCCAATCTGATCGAGGATCAAACGATGACGCTCAACAAAAGTCATAGCCACGAACGAGTGGGTAGCACCAGAATCGAACAGAACGCACGCCCAACAGTTTTTTACCTTAAATTCTCCTATAAAATCGAATACGTAACTAACCGCTCGGAAAACGAGACAAAGGATAAAGGCTAAGAGTTAAATTAAAAACTAACCTGAAACAACTTGGGTGGAATTCTGAGCTTCTTCCCTAGTCATCACGTTCAACTTGCCGTTTCCCCTATCCTGATGCTGCGGCGGCGGCAAAGCCTGAAGTGGCACCGGTTGCAGAACAGGCTGAACACGCGGGCATTTCGACTTAACATGACCCTTCTGCCCGCACCGGAAGCACACCTTATCCTTAGACCAACAATGGGCAACGTCGTGCCCCTTCTGCTTACAAAAGGTACAGGTCAAATCTCCTCTGGGAGCTATCTGTATTGCCGACACTTGCTGTTGTTTCTTAGCTCCCAACCTTTTGAAGCATTTCTCAAACGGATGGCCAGGGCGACCACAGAAACTACAAACTTCACCACTCCTCTTCTTTGGCGTTGTCGATGGTTTCGACTTTCAGCGCCGCTTCTACTACTTCAGCATAACTTTCAGATTTGTATGCGCTAGCCAACTGCTGAACGTCACTACGAAGTCCTCCGAGAAATCGCTTCACTCTCCCTGCCTCAGAAGCCACTAAATCTGGAGCAAATCTGCTCAACTTACTGAATTCAATCTCATACTCACTAACCGTGAGTTGTCTTTGCTTTAGGTGCAGGAAATTATTCATCAGGCGGTCTTGCTCGACCGACGGCAGGAACTTCTTCATCACCATTGCCTTAAATGACTCCCACGAACATCCGCCTACAAGACTTTCTCTTTCTCTGATCCACCAGCCCTTAGCAAGGCCCTTCAGCTGGTAAGCGGCAACCATCACCTTTTGGTCAGCAGAGATTACCGAGTATGAGAACATCTCCTCAATGGCAACGAACCAGTCATCCAATGCCATGAAATCAGCTCTTCCGTCAAACGTAGGAGGTCCTAATCTTTGGAAATGCGATATAAAGTTCATCTCTGGTGGCAGCAGAACTGGAGGCACCAAAGGAGCGGGAGGAACGGGCACAGTCTGTTCCACTACAGGGTCCTGCACCACAGGCTGCTGCGCTGCGGCTGCAGTCATCAACGTCTCGATCTGCGATTGCATCGCAACTAACTGCCTTGACAGAGCCTCATTACTCTGTCGCAGACTCTCCATCATGGCTTCACTCTGCGCACCCGAAGACTCACCCTCCGATTGGGGAGTCGACCTCGCCGCAACACGTCTCTTCGACATCACTATAAACACGAACAAAAGGCTCATCAAAACCCTAACTTGGAACTAGAACTACTCAACTTAGCTCTAACCAAACAGGAAAAAAAACACTTGCTCTAGCTACTACCTTGCTCTGGGATTTTATACAAATGATATTATGCTTTAACTTAGGATGATATACTGTCATCCTTTGACTCTTGTGCAAGACACATGGATGTATGAATGTTTAAACTTTCTTTTCAAATCATGTGTGTACGAATGTCATCATGTAAATCTTTAGCTTGGCACGGGTGCTTTATGCGATGTTATGATATGTATGTTGTGCTATGCATTCTAAGAAAAGCCTTAATGCATGTTATGAGCGGCGTACACATGAAATATTATGCATCCCATACTACATAATATCGCATGTAACGAAAAAGAAAACGTGCTAATGGGCATCCATGTGATGATGGTTATGCATCCCATACTACATAACCGTCACATGTTGCCACCTATGGTGGATCCATATACAAACACATATTATGCATCCCATACTACATAATATGCCCCGTATACTTCTTATCATGCTATGAGTGTAGTGTTCATGCTTCAGCCAAGACGTACTGATGACACATCGGTGTGTGTATGCAATGAAACCAAATAACTAAACTATATCAGAAATTGTCGCTCGACCAACGTGTCGAACAAACCTACCTCTGATACCAACTGTCACAACCCGCATTTTCTCCGTATTAAATAATACGTCAGAGTAAGAGAAAATACGCGTCATGATGCCACGTCGTGCATGGGACAACTGCAGACACTCAGGCGGCTCTAACTTCACACTTTTCTTTAGAAAGTCAAGAACTTTATATTTTAAAACATAACTTAAGTTTAAGGTTTTCAATTACTGTGTCTCTCGGTTTAATGGATCAACTAGTCCATGAATAAGAAAGTATAGGTTTACGCAGCGGAAAATACATAATTTACTTTAATTTAACATACATGTGAGCATGATGAACTAACCAGCATTCTAATGATATGCAGCTTCTATATTTAGTATAAGTAAAAATGATTTCTTTTACGGGCTTCAAAAGTAGAGTGTTAATGGTTTTAAAAGAGATGTCATGTAGAAAGAGTTATGCAGTTTTGTATATAAAATAACTACTATGCATCCTAACATAAAACCTTCCCAGAGAGCAATTGCATAAATAGCAAACAACGGTAGTAGCATAAAAACAGCAAGATAAGTCTAACATAAAAGATCTCAGGCTATGGGCGTCAACAAACTGACACGAACCCATAACTCTAACAAGTCTCAAAAGAAATCAATAGTCTACCTCTCCAAAAAGGAGTAAGAAAACAACTGCTACAAGTCTGAAGAAACAGGACTCGGTCAGCTCCACCTGCTACTGGTCCGAACCTGAGGCATTCAAAAGAAAAGAATGTCACAGCACAAAGGCATAAAAATCAGAGAGTAAGAGAAACTCAACCAAAGGAGGTTTACCAACCCACCAAGAACAGCTGTAAACGTCAGCAAATCAAATAAATATCCACAAGTAAGGGAAAAACTGGCACGAAGTGCGGTCAAAGTTATACTACAACAATATCCTAAGAAGGAAAAGTGTCGAATTGCCCAAGGAGTGAATCACTATCCCAGCCAAAAACAGTACTGAGGCGGAGGCATTCTTTCCAACCAACCATCAGACTAAAACCCCCGAGGAACAAAAACACTGCGGCGGTGGTTTACAGTCCACCAACCAACAGTCTACCCGTCCACGGAAAACAACCCGGTACTAGTGGTGGCCATTTCGACCATCCACCGTCCAAAACAACCAATTGGGAAGTAGAGACTCACCAAACCCTGACCAAGACAGACACCACAGGAAAACCCGAAAATAATTCCGTGAGGAAACCCGATCTTATCGACAAATTCGTCGAAATACTATCGACGACTCGCGAATACACTTAGAGAAGACACCATCTATGACACATGACGAAGTCGGCGAAGTCCTAAAACTAACGGCGAATTCGGTGAAACCATATCGACGAACTTAACTATAATGAAATCGGCGAATCTACCTTAAGGGTATTTTGATGGTTTTGACAAAATACGCGACTACTCGGTTGGACTCACGAATCTTTAGCGGAGAAAAGATATTTACGAATGATATTTTCTGTCTAAATTAGATAGAAGCAATAACGGTAAATACATAAGACGAACAATAACGTGGCAAGGGGGAGGAGTCCACCACTTGCCTCAAACCTTTCGAAGAAAACGGTCTCCGACTTGCTCCTCGTTGCAGATCGACCGCTAGAAATCCTCGAGAAACGATTTCTGAAACTTTTGGGGCGAAAAAGAGGGTTAGGGCTACCGGCTCTAACCTCAAAATTCTACGGAACTCGAAATACTTACCGCACAGGCGAAGAGCTCGGCGAGAGCTTTCCAGATCTATGCTCCGGCGAAGATTTCATGCTCCGGAGCTCCGTCGGCGGCGATCTGAAGTCTCACGGAAGAACGCCTCCGCCTTCGGTTCGCACGAGTCGGGAAGAAGACGGTGAATAGGGTTTTCGATTTTTTTCTTACGGAGGGAAGAAGAGGTTATTTAAAGGTTAATAGGAGTTCACGCGTATACTCATGAATCCTAAATGGTTGAATTCCTCATTACTAATAACCGAATCCTTCATTACCAATATCTGAATCCTCCATTGCTAATAACCGAATTCAGCATTGCCAATAACCGAATTCTCCATTGCTAACAACCGAATTCTGCATTTAACAATAGTTGAACTCTATATTTATAATAGCCGAATTTTGTCATTTATATTAGCCGAATTTTATAAGTTGAAGATAATTAATATTATTATAAAAATTTTATATTATTGCCTAAAACTAAACGAATGCCGAACTCGACGAAACTCGCACCGTAGGAGAACGGCGGCGCTACGAATCCAACGACGAAGTTGGAATCAAAATCCGACGTACCGTTTTCGAGATATAATTTTCCGAAGTTTTACGGCGATGGATAAATATACACATCTTTGAAAATGCGCCGAGGCTTCAAATTCGCTCGGAGCGCCACGAAACTTTTACAGTTTATTTCTAAAATTAAATAATCTAATTTCCTAACGTAAAATCTTCCAATTTCGGGTCGCTCCAAAATTTGGTCGCCTTGACCGAACGGACGCTAAAACGTGCAATGCCGGGGCACCGCTAAATCCGCACTAACATAACGCCCTACGTCATAATGACGTCATTAATATAATTAAATTAATATCCGAAAATTCAGGGGCGTTACAAAGGCCTCCCGGGGAGGCTAAGTATTTTTCCCCCGAGGTGGCTCCGCTAGCCGAGCTCTCGCTAGCCGGCGAGGACGGAAGGCCTCCCGGGGAGGCTAAGTGTTTTCCCCCGAGGTGGCTCCGCTAGCCGGGCTCTCACTAGCGGGCAGGGTAGGAAGGCCTCTCGGGGAGGCTAAGTATTTTTCCCCCGAGGTGGCTCCGCTAGCCGGGCTCTCACTAGCCGGCAGGGTAGGAAGGCCCCTCGGGGAGGCTAAGTATTTTTCCCCCGTGATCGCTCCGCTAGCCGGGCTCTCACTAGCCGGCAGGGTAGGAAGACCCCCACAGGGAGGCTAAGTATTTTTCCCCCGAGTTGGCTCCGCTAGCCGGGCTCTCACTAGCCGGCAAGGTAGGAAGACCTCCCGGGGAGGCTAAATATTTTTCCCCCGAGGTGGCTCTGCTAGCCGGGCTCTCACTAGCCGGCAGGGTAGGAAGGCCTCTCGGGGAGGCTAAGTATTTTTCCCCCGAGGTGGCTCCGCTAGCCGGGCTCTCGCTAGCCGGCGTGGACGGAAGGCCTCCCGTGGAGGCTAAGTATTTTTCCCCCGAGGTGGCTCCGCTAGCCGGGCTCTCACTAGCCGGCAGGGTAGGAAGGCCTCCCGGGGAGGCTAAGTATTTTTCCCCCGAGGTGGCTCCGCTAGCCGGGCTCTCACTAGCCGGCAGGGTAGGAAGGCCCCGCGGGGAGGCTAAGTATTTTTCTCCTGAGGTGGTTCCGCTAGCCGGGCTCTCGCTAGCCGACGTGGACGGAAAGCCTCCCGGGGAGACTAAGTATTTTTCCCCCGAGGTGGCTCCGCTAGCTGGGCTCTCACTAGCCGGCAGGGTAGGAAGGCCTCCCGGGGAGGCTAAGTATTTTTCCCCCGAGGTGGCTCCACTAGTCGGGCTCTCACTAGCCGGCAGGATAGGAAGGCCTCTCGGGGAGGCTAAGTATTTTTCCCCCGAGGTGGCTCCGCTAGCCGGCGTCGATGGAAGGCCTCCCGGGGAGGCTAAGTATTTTTCCCCCGAGGTGGCTCCGCTAGCCGGTCTCTCACTAGCCGGCAGGGTAGGAAGGCCTCCCGGGGAGGCTAAGTATTTTTCCCCCGAGGTGGCTCCGCTAGTCGAGCTCTCACTAGCCGGCAGGGTAGGAAGGTCTCACGGGGAGGCTAAGTATTTTTCCCCTGATGTGGCTACGCTAGCCGGGCTCTCACTAGCCGGCAGGGTAGGAAGGCCCCCCGGGGAGGCTAAGTGTTTTCCCCCGAGGTGGCTCCGCTAGCCGGGCTCTCGCTAGCCGGCGAGGACGGAAGGCCTCCCGGGGAGGCTAAGTGTTTTTCCCTGAGGTGGCTCCGCTAGCCGGGTCTCCAGCACCACTCACCGAATATGCGGGGTTGGACTTTTCTTTCCGAGTGTGTGCCCCGCTCGAAAAGAGCGGGGATTGTGTACGACCCCGTATTCGCCGAGTCGGCCCCCGAGGCCTAAGATGTCTTTAAGCCCAACAGTTTTTAACATTACCCCGGGCAAGCAGAAGAGGGCGAGCGGTGGAGGCGTAGGCTTCCCGCTCGCCCAACCCGTAAGGGGCGAGCCAGAGGCATGCGACCTCCTGGGCTCACTCTCGCACCCGCAAGGGGGGTGAGCCGGAGGCATGCGGCCTCCTAGGCTCTCCCCCGCCTCAACCTTAGCGGGCGAGAGGGGCGGGCGGCCAGCCCCCCTCTCGCCCAGGTCCCTTAGCGGGCGAGAGGGGCGGGCGGCCAGCCCCCCTCTCCCCCAGGTCCCTTAGTGGGCGAGAGGGGCGGGCGGCCAGCCCCCCTCTCTCCCAGGTCCCTTAGCGGGCGAGAGGGGCGGGCCGCCAACCCCCTCTCGCTCAGGTCCCTTAGCGGGCGAGAGGGGCGGGCAGCCAGCCCCCCTCTCGCCCGAGTCCTCTAACAGGCGAGAGGGGCGGGTGGCCAACCGCCCTCTCGCCCAGGTCCTCCAGCAAGAGAGAGGGGCTGGCGGCCAACCCCCCTCTCGCCCAGGTCCTCTAGCAGGCGAGAGGGGCGGGCGGCCAACCCCCCTCTCGCCCAGGTCCTCTAGCAGGCGAGAGGAGGAGGGGCCGACCCCCCCTCTCGCCCCCATCTCAAGCAGGGGGGCGAGACAGGGGAGCTGTCTGCCCCCTCTCTCCCAGCCCCATGAAGGAGGGGCGGTCTGCGTTTAGCACCTCGGAACAGCGGGATTTGGATGTTCGCAGGCCAAATCCGAGGGCATTTTGGTAATCTCGTAGGTCAGATTGTGGTTATTGGCAAACCAAGTTCAAAATCCAATAAATAGGACCAAGGGGACACCATTTGGGGGGACTTGAGTTTTTGGCCTTCTCTCTCCCTAAGTTCCTTTGTTGGGTGGAGAGAGCCTCCAATGGTGTCCAAGCTTAGCATTGGCTTGGGAGGGGAAGCGCTCTAAGATCTTCCGGGTGTGTGGTGGGACCTCCTCGCTAAGCCCTTGGTCTTATTCCTAGTTCCTTAGCCTCTTAGCCTAGAGCTCTCCCTTGGGAGGAGTAAGTGCGAGGTCACCCCTTAACTTGTTGAGGGCCCGAACTCCACAGAGACTGAGTCTTGTTCTCAAGTATTGGTTTCAACAATACAGTTTGTATAAATATATAAAATGTATATCTATTTTTTTTTTAAAAAGAATGTCTAAATATAAACAAAAATTAAAAATTTAATGAATTTTTTTACAATATATTTCTTTAATTATATAAAATATATCTAAATTTTTAATGATTTTTGTTGTCTAAATATTGCATTTTGGCAAAAATATCAAATTTTTGGTATTTTGAGGATTTGAACTCAAGACCTCTCACAAAATTTTTATAATCTTAACATGAAGTCAAAAACCACTATGCCAAGGCTAACTTATTTTTATTTTTGAATAGATATTATATATAATATGTATAAGTCCATAAGAACAAAATTTTTTTAATGTAATATTTTTAGATTTTTTTAAAAAAAAAATGAGTGTAGGCGGGGCCGCCCACGCTCGACCCCATGTAGATCCTCCCATGGGGGCAAAGGAGCAAAATGTGCCCCTTTGAACAAACGGTCTACCATAACCAAAATAGTTGTAAAAGATTTTGACGAGGGAAGGTGTGTGATAAAATCGATCTAAATATCCGCCCAAATTTGGGTTGGGATAGGTAATGATTGTAGTAAGCCAAATGGGTGAGCATTTCAGCCTTTGGCCTTTTGACAAAGATCGCAATGCTGAATGTAATCCTGAACGAATTTATGTAAACCAGAACACCAAAAATAGTATGATAAACGTCTAAATGTGGCAGTAATTCCGGAATGCCCGCAAATTTTTGTATCATGAGTTTATCTAAGTAAAATAGATCGAAGTGGACAATCTGGAATATATACTTTGGATTTATAAAATAACTTTGGTCCAATTCGAACCCAATCGGGTACCTTAGCCATGTGAGAAGCAAGGAGACTAATGATATCTAGCATATGAATCCTTATGATATAATAGATCTAGATCCTGAAACATTGTAGATACTGAAAAGATATTTTGAAAATTCAAATCTTCGGTATTTTGTAGTAAAAAAATCGAACTTGAATCAAAATGCATATGTTATCGCGATAACGCATCAAACGCTCGGTTGTCTCGCCCTGGCTTATACCCATTGATATAATTGAAACCCAACATTTTAGATAAAAATTTATGTTGTTCGGGCATGGTTAGCATTTGGGAGGAAAGGTGATGTAAGGTTTTATGGCCTGTCAAGATCGTAAAGGATGTTCTGATCAGATATTGTCTCCATTTGCTAATCGCCGTAGTGACTGCGAGTAATTTCCGTGAATACGTGGATTTGGCCGGCCTGCTATCTAGGTGTCAGCTTTTTGCTAAAATAAGAAATTGGGAGGTTGTTTTGTGACAATACCGCTCCTACCGACCCCAGAAGCATCGCACTCTAAGACGAATGGTAGATCAAAATTAGGTAACGAAAGAACAGGTGGCGTCATTAATAACTTTTTAAGATTTTGGAAAACGTCGAAAGTGGAAGGTGACCATAAAAATTTATCCTTAACTAATAGATCTGTCCATGGCGCTGAAATATTGGCATAATGCTGGATAAACCTACGGTAATATCCGCGAGACCTAAAAATGAGCGCAATTGTTTAAGGTTTTTTAGGTTTGGACCATTGTTTAATGAATTCCAATTTATCTGGGTTTGGTAATACTCCCTTTGACGAGATAACGTGACAGAAGAATTCAATTTCCCGTTGAGCAAAAATATATTTTGAGCGCTTTAGATATAAAAAATGTTTTGATAATACTTGAAAAATTGTGGTTAAATGTTGGATATGATCTAATAGATTAGAACTATAGATAAGAATGTCATAGAAGAAAATTACCACGAACCGGCGTAAATAAGGTTAAAAAATAGAATTCATTAAAGCCTGCGGGGGCATTAGTTAGCCCAAAAGGCATAACCAAGAATTCATATAAACTTTGGTGTGTCCTAAATGCAATTTTGTGAATATCTTCTGTGTGCATACAAATTTGATGATATCCGGAATGAAGGTCTAATTTAGAGAAAATAATGGCTCCATAAAGTTCGTTCAACAATTCGTCAATTATTGGCATGGGAAAACTATCTTTAATAGTAATAGCGTTTAATACCCTGTAGTCGACGCAAAATCTCCAAGAACCATCTTTCTTTTTAATTAAAAGTACTTGAGAGCTAAAAGACGAGGTACTTGGTCGTATTAAACCATTCTTCAATATTTTGCATATTAGACGTTCAATCTCATTTCTATGAACATAAGGGTACCTATATGGTTTCACTTTAGCGATTTTTGATTCATCAATTAGTGATATTTTATGATCAATTAAACGAGCTGGGGGAAGGGTAGAGGGAACCGAGAATAATGAGGAAAAATCGTTTAATAATGTGTTAATTTCTACACTAGTCGTTGTATTGATAAACGTATTAGTGTCTCAGTGTGATGGTGGGTGAGCCTGAAGGCACATAATGAGTGTTTCGATCGAGTCTTGTGCTATTAATTTATTCAATTGTGCTGGTGAAATATGCTCTGAATTTAGAGTATGCAAGACTGTAATAACACAGTTTTTATTGTTATATAGGAATGAAATTTGTAAGGATTTATAATCAATAGTGTGAGAAATTGAAAATAATAGAAATTTTATTTTCAAAAATCTGAGAATTACATGAGTATTGCTTCATTTATATAGACTAGGAGGGAAAGAGAAAAATCCAAATACACGATGTAGGACTAAATACAAATACAATATACAAAGAAAGTTGGGCGGTCAGGCGGTTAGGAAGAACCAAACAGCAGCGACCTCTGCGGTCTGGAGAGGAGATTGGCGGTCACACGACAGGAGGAAGGTCGTGTGATTGAGGAGACCGCCAATAGACAATCATCTTGAAGGCAGTGAGCTAGCTGACTGCGAGACCGCGCTGGCGAACACTCCCCCGTAAGGGGGATATTGAGGCTACCAGACCGCTTCTCTTCACAAGAAGCAAACTGGCACATCTGAGGAGACGTGACGGTCTGCTGCTGGGAGACCGCAGTGACCGCGGTTAACAGACCGTCGTTTGATGGAGCTGGAGACCGCTGAACTTCACTAGAAGCGGACTGACATATCTGAGAGGAAGTGGGAGACCGCTGATCGGAGACCGCCGAGACCACGGATACCAGACCGTTGTTCGACGGAGTTTGGGACCGCGGAGTTCGCAAACTTGAGACCGCCGAGATGAGACCGCTTGGCTTCAACACTCCCCCGCAAGCTGGAGCATATATGTCAATCATGCCTAGCTTGTTACACACATCGGAGAAGGATGAAGATATGGGTTTGGTAAAGATATCAGCCAGCTCTTTGTCTGAAGTCACGAATGGAGTGCAGATTTGTTTATTCCAGATTTCTTCCCTGGTGAAATGACAGTCCACTTCAATGTGTTTATTTCTCTCATGAAAGACTGGGTTTTGAGATATGTAGATAACAGTTTTTGTCACAGAACATTGGTAAGGGATGGTTGTAAACTTCTCCTAAGTCTAGTAGGAGAGTTCGTAACCACTTCGATTCACATGCAGTTTGGTCCATACTTCTGTACTCGGCCTCCGCACTCGATCTAGATACCACTGCTTATTTCTTGCTCATCCAGCTCACAAGATTTCCTCCCACGAAGGTACATAACCCAAATGTGGACTTCCTATCTCCTTTGTCATCAGCGTAGCTAGCATCTGAATGAGCTTCTATCTTGAGATGATTGTTTCTTTGGAATAGAAGTCCCTTCCCTGGAGACCCCTTAACGTACTCCAATATCTTTAGAGCAGCTTGAAGATGACATTCCCTTGGAGCTTGCATGAATTGGCTGACCTTCCCAACAACATAGCAGATGTCAGGTCTTGTTACAGTTAAGTAGATGAGCTTTCCTACAAGATGATGATATCTAGTGCTATCAGGCAGAGGAGAAGAGTTGTCATTCCAGAGTTTGTCGTCTCCTACTGCCATTGGATACTTAGCAGGTTTAGCACCAAGAAGACTTGTTTCCTTCAAAAGGTCAATAGCGTACTTACATTGTGAGAGAACAATGAAGCTATGTTTCCTTGAGATCTCAATGCCCAGAAAGTACTTGGGAGTTCCCATATCTTTGGTCACAAAGTGCTGAAGGAGATGTTTCTTTGTAAAAGTGATACCTTCAATATCATCACCAGTGAGAAGGATGTCATCAACATAGTCAGCCAAAACCACCATTCCATGAGAGGTCTTGCATATGAAGAGAGAGTGATCTGCAGAACTGCGAATAAATCCAATGATCTTGATCACTTCATTAAACTTTTCAAATCAGGCGCGAGGACTTTGTTTGAGACCATAGATGGCCTTCTTTAGCTTACATACACGAGTCTCCCCCGGAGCAACATACCTTGGAGGTTGCTCCATGAAAACAACCTCTTGAAGATCACCATAGAGGAAAGCCTTCTTGACGTCTAATTGAGAAATTTGCCAACCTTTGTTGATGGCCACAGAGAAGAGAACGCGAATGGTGGTAAGACGAGCAACATGTGAGAAAGTGTCAAAGAAGTCAACTCCATATGTCTGAGTAAAACCTTTGGCAACCAAGCGAGCTTTGTATCGGTCGACAGAGCCATCGACATGGTATTTGATCACAAAGAACCATCCACACCCAACAATATCTATTCCAAGAGGAGGAGGAACAAGTGCCCAAGTGCCACGATCCTGAAGGGTGGATATTTCTTCATCCATGACAACATTCCACTGTGGTATAACAAGAGCTTCCTGATAATTAGATGGTGTGACAGTATCTGAAATAGTAATAGCAAAAGCCCTAGCAAAAGAAGTGAGTTGAGCATAGGTCACAACATCATGAATAGAATGTTGCATACATGAGCGAACTCCCTTTCGAAAAGCAATAGACAGATCATCAGCGGTGTCTGTATTGGCAGGAGAGTCATCATATGAAGAAGATATAGCTGGCCCAAGAGTTGGGAGAGGAGGCCCCGGAGTATGAGGATAGGTGGTAGGAGATTCTGTAGGTGGTGGAGGTAAAGGAAGAGGAGGTGGGGTTGGAAGGGGAGTTATAGTATAGGTTGGTGGTGGTGGTGGGGCAGAATGAGAGGTGGTGAGGGATGAGGGTCAGGAGGCAGAGAGGTGGAGGAGTTAGAGAAATATGGTACAGTCTCAAAGAAGGTGACATTAACTAAGACATATTGTTTGCGAATAAGAGGATCATAGCACCTGTAACCTTTATGAGTTGAAGAGTAACCAACAAAGATACATTTAATTGCCCGAGGGGAGAGCTTGTCCCGACCTGGTGAAGGAGTATGGAAAAACGCAGTACAACCGAAGACCTTGGGAGGTAAAGAGAAAGGTTTTGAGGTTAGATATAGGAGAGAAAAGGGTGTGGAGCCCTGAAGTATGGTGGAGGGAATGCGGTTAATGAGATAACATGAGATGAGGATGACATGACCCCAATAGGTTCTAGGCATATTCATCTGGAAGATTAAGGTGCGAGCCATGTCGAGGAGGTGACGATTTAATTTTATGTTCAGCTATCCCATTTTATTGAGAGGTATAACGACAACTAGTTTGATGTATAAGACCATGATTCATGCAAAATTCAGAAAACTGATGAGAAACATATTCTTTAGCATTATCAGTGCGAATTGCTTTGATAGACACTCCAAACTGAGTGTAAATTTCATTATAGAAGGTTGACAAAATAGCAAAAAGTTCTTAGCGTTCTTTTAAAAGATACACCCAAGTACATCTAAAAAAATCATCAGTGAAAGTAACAAAATACAAACTACTCCCACCAACGGTCTTGGTAGGAGAAGGACCCCAGACGTCAGAGTGAAGAAGATCAAAGGGACGGGTCGAGCTGCGACCATGCTCAGCAGGATAGGAAGCTCGGTAATGCTTTCCCAGTTGACAAGCTTCACAGTTGAGAGGAGAGGTATCTTTGTAGAGGTGAGGTAGAAGTTGATAGAGCAACCGAGGTGGGGGTAACCAAGACGGAGGTGCCACTAATGGAGAGAATTCGATGGTGTGGAAGCAGAATGAGCAGCAAGAACGTCAAGGAAGTATAGGCCTCCACTCTCAGTCCCAGTAGCAACCATCTCCTTCGTGTGAAGATTCTGAAAATAACAGTTAGTTGGAGTAAACATAATAGAACATTATAACTGCTGAGAGAGAGCCTTGACAGAGAGTTAGTTGCGAGGAAACGTAGGCACATAAAGAGTGTTCTCCAGAGAGATAGTCGGAGTGACGTGAACTACTCCAGTCCCACACACATTTGAGGGAGAACCATCTGTTGTCAGGACCGGAGGTGAATTCTTGTGCTCTAGTAACTTTGAGAAAATTGTAGGGTTCCCTGTCATATGACTGGTTGCGCCGGAGTCAATAAGCCACTTATCTTCAGTAACCAAGTGCACGCTACTTGATGTAACACCCCCATCCGTTCAGAAGCATATAGCAGAAGGTCCGGCCGGGGCCACACGCCATATACTACAAACAAACGGAAACGTCACTTAATTGAATATGCAACGACACTATACCACGAAGCCTAACTCAGAGCATTCTATACGGAAGTAAAAGAGAGAGAGACAGAATTATAAACCACAAGACCCGAACTCGGGTATGTCCACTTCTATTAACTTGGAATAAAATGTTTTACAACACACAAAAGAGGCACGACGGCCTTACAGTTTACCAACATCGGCGCGCAGGCCGGCCATACATGAAAACAGATGAAAGGACAAAAGGCCTTCAAGGGCCGCAGCAGCGCAGGGGCTTCAGCCCGCCAAGGTCCCGCTCGGTCCAGCTCCTGTACAACAAGCCCACCAAAGACGGTGGCAAAACAGGGCAACGGTCAGCTAAAGCTGACCAAGTTATAACGACCCCACCCCTTCGAAGGGGTGGCAGTTCTAAACGTCCCTGCAAAACAGTCTCAACAGCATATATATATATATAAGAGTGCAACTAGCAAAGCCCACAACATTTCATACATATGCAACAACACAAACGTGGGAATGGCCTCCACGTCTCGTGCACTCAGGCACTCTTTGGTGTACTACGCCTTCCACCACCATCCACTCTTGATGGCTTTGCCCTTCGAGGCTAAAGTCGGCGGCCCGAATACCAGGGTCCCCCGTGCTTTAATTGTGAACATAACGTAGTCCGAAGACTCTGTCCCATTGCCTCCCGACATGCTGAACGAGACTTACTAATCAGGTGCTGCAATAGTGCGGTTTCAGGTTCGCCAAATGCCCGTTGTTCACAGCTCTTGTTGTACAACACGAAAAGCGGGTATGGGGTCCCCTCAGCCCAAGTATTCTCAATCAGCCGGCTCCACGGGCCGCTAAGTCATCCACCAGGACGGGTACACCGGCCTCAGGTCCCCTCAAAAGGTGGGCACAACAACATCACCAGAACTCAGTCTGGGAAGCTGTCGCCCTGGCGATATTCACTGTCGCCAGCGACAGTGCACAAAACCCTAATTTGGCTTCTAGATGTGGGTGCTTCCCGGGGCACACCCCCAGGCATTGCTGCACATGCAGTAGCACTCCCACTGCCTCAGAACACCCAAATTCACCAGAACCCAATTCTGGGGAGCTGTCTCCCAGGCGACAGTCACTGTCGCGCCAGCGACAGCTGGACAGAACTCCATTTTTGCCTTTTAACTTCGGGTGCTCCCCGGGGCACACCCCTGGGCGTTGCTGCGCATGCAGTAACACCCTCTAGCCCTACGAGGCAAGTATAACAACACGGGGTTTTTCCCCGGCACGCACAATACCAAAAAGTATCACCAATCTGGACGAACCGTCTCGGATGGGCTTCACACAGCGCGCCTACGTCCATCTCACGCGTGGACTCTACATGACTGCAAGCTTTGACGGGGATAACATGAATCAACCCGTCAGAGGCCACGACCTCACCCTTTTGGGTAGGGGCCTCAACGATGCATGGGAAAGGACTAGAACATGTCCAAATGGGGTTAGAAGAGTTCGTTACCCTTAAACGCCGCTTCGAGCCCATGGCTTGACGTTCCACGCGGATGGAAATGAGCGCCTTGCCCTCCTCTACGCGTAGCCACCAACTTTGAAGGGATTGGATGAGTGTAGCTCCTCCAAACCCAAGCTCCAAGCTAGGGTTTACTATTTCTCCTTCTTCTCCAAGCTCCTCTCTCTCTCTCTCTTAAGAACCCTTAAGGAAATAATGGAAAAGGATAGGTTTTTCGGCCTTCTATGCTGCCACCGAGCCTTCCAAGCCAAAACCAGCCCCCAAAGTCAAAGTGCAATCAATGCCCTCAATTTCGGTAACAAAGTCCAACTTTGAGCTGTCGCCCGGCGACAGCCGCTGTCGCCCTGGCGACAGCGATATGAACCGACATTGACCCGTCAACGCCGTCCGACAGCTCACGGCAGAACCTTCTCAGCAGGACGCTATCGCCCGGGCGACAGCCACTGTCGCCGGCGACAGCTCTGGATTCCAGAATTCTGAATTTTCTGATTTGGGGTCTTACAACTCTCCCCTCCTTATAAGAATTTCGTCCCGAAATTTTATAAAAACACGCTTATATACATATATATAAAAAATGTCTTTACACAAGGGGAAAAAAGATAAACGTCACCGAAACAGCTCGGGGAACTCCTCCATCATGGTCTGCTCACGCTCCCACGAGAGCTCCTCGCGACCGCAGTTGTCCCAACGGACCTTTACCATACGGATCGCCCTGTTCCGCAACTGACGCACCTCAGCATCCTCGATGCTAACGGGCCTGACCGTCGTCTTAAGCCCATTATCCACGGGCACCTGATCCGCCGCGACCACCTGCGTAGGCTCTTGCACTGCCTTCCGCAATACGGAGATGTGGAATACATCGTGTAGCCCGCTCAGTTCCGCCGATAGCGCAAGCCTATAAGCCGCCTCGCCGACGCGCTCGATGACCTCAAAAGGTCCAAGGTATTTCGGACTCAGCTTTTTCAAGCGCCGAATCCTGGACACGCCCTTGAATGGCCTGATCTTCAAGTAGACCCAATCGCCAACGGCGAACTGAACGTCGCGGTGCTTCGCATTATAGTACTTCGCCTGCCTATCCTGCGCAACCAAAAGCCTCTCCCGGATCAAACGCACCGTCGAAGTCGCCTCTTCGACGTCTTTCCTCTTGAAGAGCTTCGTCTCGCCCGTTTCCGCCCAAGCTAAGGGAGTGCGGCACTTCCTGCCATAGAGGGCCTCGAAAGGCGCCATCTGAATACTCGCCTGATAGCTGTTGTTGTACGCGAACTCAACAAGAAAGAGGTGATCTTCCCACCCCTTGCCAAAATCCAGGACGCACATCCGGAGCATGTCTTCCATCGTCCTGTTGGTACGCTCAGTTTGGCCATCCGTCTGAGGATGAAAGGTCGTGCTAAACTGCAGCTTCGTACCCAAAAGACGGTTGACTAGCCTCCAGTCGCTCGAAGTAAAGCGTCCATCACGATCACTGACGATGCTACGGGGCACACTGTGCAGTCGCACTATAGTATCAACATACAACTTCGCCAATTTCTCCACCGAGTCATCCCTCCGGTTGGGGATAAAGTGCGCCACCTTCGTCAGCCGGTCAACGACTACCCAGATGACATCGTTCCCGCTCTGCGACCTCGGCAGTCCATGCACGAAATCCATGGAAATGTCATCAAACTTCCACTCCGGAACATGCAATGACTGCAAAAAGCCACCGGGCCTCTGACATTCCGCCTTCACTAGCGCACAAGTGTGGCACTTGGCCACGTAGTGAGCGATGTCCCTCTTCATACCCGGCCACCAGAAAAGGACCTTCATGTCCTTGTACATCTTCGTGCTCCCCGGAAGCGTCGGTGTAGATCTCGTAGCCCTCCGTGCCGTAAGGCAAACATAAGATCGGAGCCGTCGTAAGCCGCCGCTTCAACTCCTCGAAAGCCTGCGCACACGCGGGCGTCCAAATGAACTCCTGCATCTTCCGTGTCAGCGTCGTAAGAGGCAGCGCGATCCGTGAGAAGTTCTCCACGAAGCGCCTGTAATAACCGGCCAGCCCGAGAAAGCTACGGACCTCCGCTACATTAGAAAGGACAGGCCACTCCCTGATGGCCGCAACCTTCACCGGATCTACCGCCACACCCGAACCACTAACCACATGGCCCAAGAACGCCACGGAAGGAAGCCAGAACTCGCACTTCGAGAACTTGGCATACAGCTGGTTCCTCCTCAGAACCTCCAAGGCTACTCGCAGGTGATCACCGTGCTCCTCCTCGGACTGAGAGTAGACCAGTATGTCATCAAGGAAGACGACCACAAACCGGTCGAGGTACTCTCGGAAAGTCCGGTGCATCAAGTCCATAAATACCGAAGGCGCATTAGACAGCCCAAACGGCATCACGGTGAACTCATACTGTCCGTACCTCGTACTAAAGGCAGTCTTCGGGATGTCGCACTCCCTGATCCGCACCTGATAATAGCCGGACTTCTAGTCCAGCTTCGAGTATACTGTCGAACCAACGAGCTGGTCGAACAAATCGTCTATCCTCGGAAGAGGATACTTGTTCTTCTCCGTCAGCTTGTTCAGCTCCCGATAATCGATGCAAAGCCGCAGGCTACTGTCCTTCTTTTTGACAAAGAGGACCGGTGCACTCCAAGGTGAGGAACTCGGACGCACGTAGCCCTGCTCAAGCAGCTCCTGCAACTGCAGCTTCAACTCTGCCAACTCTTTCGGATCCATACGATACGGCGAGCGGGCCACAGGCTTAGCGCCTGGCACCAACTCAATCGTGAAATCTATCTCCCGCTGCGGTGGAGCACCGGGGAGCTCGCTCGGGAACACATCGGGGAACTCTGCTACTACCGGAACATCTACTAGGCTGGGACTCGGCGTTGAATCCTCCACAAGAGCAAAGAATAACTCCGCTCCCTGTCGCACCGCCTTGGACACCTGGAGAGCAGACATCAGCATCTTGCTCGATCCACGCATGCCCGCAAAGACCGTCTCACGATCGGCACCTTACCCAAACCTCACCTCCTTGGTGGTGCAATCGATACACGCACGTTGTTCCGACAGCCAGTCCATACCGAAGATAACATCGAACTCAACCAGGGGGAGCAACGATGCCTTCAGGTCATACTCCCGACTACCAACTAGAACCTTTACGCAGCAACTCCTCTCCACACACATCGAATATCCATTCAGCAGTAGGACCTCCAGTCCATCTGCAGAAGCAATCGACGACGCACCAATACGTTGGACGAAGTCCATCGATAAGAAGGAGTGCGAAGCTCCAGTATCGAAAAGCGCTCTCGCAGGAATGCCTAAAACATTTACATAGCCTACGCCGCCAAACAGGGTTAGCATGAACATTAGAACAGGTATATAAAACAATAAAGACTGTATCTTAAATTGTACCTGTCACGACGTCCTTGGCTTTGATAGCCTCCTGCTGATCAATACTAAAGACTCTGGGCTGCGGGGGAGCCATACGGGAGGCAGTGGACTCAGCTGCCTTCCCCTTCTCAGAATAAGCTGGCCCAGTCTTCTTCTCTGGCCTTGGAAGCCCACTGCGGCAATCCCGAGAGAAATGGCCAGGCTTGCCACAAGTGAAACAAATAAGAGGGTCACGTCCAGACGACGCGCCCTAAGCAGAGGTTGTAACATCCCGACTTTTATTGGGCCACTAGACCCTAGTAAGCCCAATAAAAGTAGACCCGAACGATAGAAAACGACCATTTCAAGTAGCGTTGCGCGCCGCAACTAAGTCATTGGGGTACAGTGACCAGACGAACCCCGATTTGACTTCCGTCAGATCCGTTGAACTCGTATGAACCATACGAGTGCAACGGAATTCGTTGCGCCTCAGTCCGAAGTCGTTTGAAGAAAACGACCATTTTTAGTAGCGTTGCGCGCCGCAAATAAGTCATTGGGGTACAGTGACCAAACGAACCCCGATTTGACTTCCGTCAGATCCGCTGAACTCGTATGAACCATACGAGTGCAACGGAATTCGTTGCGCCTCAATCCGAAGTCGTTTGAAGAAAATGACCGTTTTTAGTAGCGTTGCGCGCCGCAAATAAGTCATTGGGGTACAGTGACCAAACGAACCCCGATTTGACTTCCGTCAGATCCGTTGAACTCGTATGAACCATACGAGTGCAACGGAATTCGTTGCGCCTCAGTCCGAAGTCGTTTGAAGAAAACGACCATTTTTAGTAGCGTTGCGCGCCGCAAATAAGTCATTGAGGTACAGTGACCAAACGAACCCCGATTTGACTTCCGTCAGATCCGCTGAACTCGTATGAACCATACGAGTGCAACGGAATTCGTTGCGCCTCAATCCGAAGTCGTTTGAAGAAAATGACCGTTTTTAGTAGCGTTGCGCGCCGCAACTAAGTCATTGGGGTACAGTGACCAAACGAACCCCGATTTGACTTCCGTCAGATCCGCTGAACTCGTATGAACCATACGAGTGCAACGGAATTCGTTGCGCCTCAATCCGAAGTCGTTTGAAGAAAACGACCTTTTTTTAGTAACGCTGCGCGCCGCAACTAAGTCATTGGGGTACAGTGGCCAAACGAACCCCGATTCGACTTCCGTCGGATCCGTTGGACTCGTAGGAACCATACGAGTGCAACGGAATTCATTGCGCCTCGATCCGAAGTCGTTTGGAGAAAACGACCATTTCGGGTGTCGTAGCGCGCCGCTACCTCATTATTATAGTGACCGTACGTACCCCAAATCGACTTCCGTCAGACTCGTTGAACTTGTGTGGACAATACAGGCACCACGGAACTCGTTGCACCTCGATACAAGGTCATATGGAGAGTATGCCACTTTAGCACTATGCAGATCGCCTCGGTGAAACGCACGAGGTATAAAGCACACGAGCCCGGCAACGGCCCCGGCAACTCTTATCGGCCTCGAAGAACCTAGATAGACCCCGGTCAAACCACGACCCCCTATTAGGGTAAGAAAGGAAAGGGGGGGGGGGGGGAGAAAATATCTCCCCCCCCACTCACCCCCCCCCCCCCACCCTTTCATGCACGTGAGAAAAAGAGGGGGGGGGGGGGGAGAAATATCTCCCCCCACTCACCCTCCCTTCATACACGTGGAAGGGAGGGAGAGGGGGGGGGGGGGGGGGGGATGGCTCCCCTCCTTCCTATAAAAGGAGGGGAAGCCCCTCCTTTCCTCCCCCACACACCACCCCTCCCTCTCTCTCTCTCTCTCTCTCTCTCTCTCTCTCTCTCTCCCTCAGCTCCCCTCTGCCAGCACCCCAACCCAGCCGGCCACCCCCCTCGCCGGAGCTAGCCGGAGCCAAGCCGCCACCACCCTCCTCTTCCTCCTCCATGGCCGGCCACCACCACCCTTCCTCCTCCCGAGCACCCCCTCCACCCCAGGTAGAGACTTCCTCCTCCTCCTTCCCACCTCTAGGGTAGAACCCCCATCTCCCCTGCCGCCGGAGCGCCGCCGGCCGCCGCCCGAGCCTTGGCAAGGCTCGGGGAGGAGGCCGGCAGAAGACCTACTCTCCCCCAGCGCCGGTGGTGGCGCTGGGGGGGGGGGGGAGGAGGTCAACAGGTCCCCGTCGGGGACCTCGGCGCCGGCGCTGGGGAGGCGGCCGGGCCGCCGGCAGGCACGGCCGGCGGCACCCGTGGCCTTCCCCGCCTCCCCTGCTTTCCTGTATAGGAATAGCCAAACCCCCCGGCGGCGGCCGGCGGCTCCAGGCCGCCGGGCCACCGCCGGAGGGTTGCCCCCTCCCCGGCGCCCCGTCCAGTGGCGGCCGGGAGGGCAGCACTCGGCAGGAGCGGCGGCACCGCGGCCTGCATGGCCCATGCAGGCCACGCCGCCGCCGCCCGCCCCTTTTAATCCCTCCCCCGGCGGTGGCCGGCGGTGCCAGGTCGCCGGACCACCCCCGGAGGAGTCGCCCTCCGCGGAAAGCGTGTGGGCGGTGGGCGACTCCTCCGGAGGGGATGGGGCGGTGGGCGACTCCTCCGGGGGTGGTCCGGCGACCTGGCACCGCCGGCCACCGCCGGGGGAGGGATTAAAAGGGGCGGGCGGCGGCGGCGTGGCCTGCATGGGCCATGCAGGCCGCGGTGCCGCCGCTCCTGCCGAGTGCTGCCCTCCCGGCCGCCACTGGACGGGGCGCCGGGGAGGGGGCAACCCTCCGGCGGTGGCCCGGCGGCCTGGAGCCGCCGGCCGCCGCCGGGGGGTTTGGCTATTCCTATACAGGAAAGCAGGGGAGGCGGGGAAGGCCACGGGTGCTGCCGGCCGTGCCCGCCGGCGGCCCGGCCGCCTCCCCAGCGCCGGCGCCGAGGTCCCCGACGGGGACCTGTTGACCTCCTCCCCCCCCCCCCCCCCCCCAGCGCCACCACCGGCGCTGGGGGAGAGTAGGTCTTCTGCCGGCCTCCTCCCCGAGCCTTGCCAAGGCTCGGGCGGCGGCCGGCGGCGCTCCGGCGGCAGGGGAGATGGGGGTTCTACCCTAGAGGTGGGAAGGAGGAGGAGGAAGTCTCTACCTGGGGTGGAGGGGGTGCTCGGGAGGAGGAAGGGTGGTGGTGGCCGGCCATGGAGGAGGAAGAGGAGGGTGGTGGCGGCTTGGCTCCGGCTAGCTCCGGCGAGGGGGGTGGCCGGCTGGGTTGGGGTGCTGGCAGAGGGGAGCTGAGGGAGAGAGAGAGAGAGAGAGAGAGAGAGGGAGGGGTGGTGTGTGGGGGAGGAAAGGAGGGGCTGCCCCTCCTTTTATAGGAAGGAGGGGAGCCATCCCCCCCCCCCCTCTTTTTCTCACGTGCATGAAAGGGTGGGGGGGGGGGTGAGTGGGGGGGGGAGATATTTTCTCCCCCCCCCCTTTCCTTTCTTACCCTAATAGGGGGTCGTGGTTTGACCGGGGTCTATCTAGGTTCTTCGAGGCCGATAAGAGTTGCCGGGGCCGTTGCCGGGCTCGTGTGCTTTATACCTCGTGCGTTTCACCGAGGCGATCTGCATAGTGCTAAAGTGGCATACTCTCCATATGACCTTGTATCGAGGTGCAACGAGTTCCGTGGTGCCTGTATTGTCCACACAAGTTCAACGAGTCTGACGGAAGTCGATTTGGGGTACGTACGGTCACTATAATAATGAGGTAGCGGCGCGTTACGACACCCGAAATGGTCGTTTTCTCCAAACGACTTCGGATCGAGGCGCAACGAATTCCGTTGCACTCGTATGGTTCCTACGAGTCCAACGGATCCGACGGAAGTCGAATCGGGGTTCGTTTGGCCACTGTACCCCAATGACTTAGTTGCGGCGCGCAGCGTTACTAAAAAAAGGTCGTTTTCTTCAAACGACTTCGGATTGAGGCGCAACGAATTCCGTTGCACTCGTATGGTTCATACGAGTTCAGCGGATCTGACGGAAGTCAAATCGGGGTTCGTTTGGTCACTGTACCCCAATGACTTAGTTGCGGCGCGCAACGCTACTAAAAACGGTCATTTTCTTCAAACGACTTCGGATTGAGGCGCAACGAATTCCGTTGCACTCGTATGGTTCATACGAGTTCAGCGGATCTGACGGAAGTCAAATCGGGGTTCGTTTGGTCACTGTACCCCAATGACTTATTTGCGGCGCGCAACGCTACTAAAAATGGTCGTTTTCTTCAAACGACTTCGGACTGAGGCGCAACGAATTCCGTTGCACTCGTATGGTTCATACGAGTTCAACGGATCTGACGGAAGTCAAATCGGGGTTCGTTTGGTCACTGTACCCCAATGACTTATTTGCGGCGCGCAACGCTACTAAAAACGGTCATTTTCTTCAAACGACTTCGGATTGAGGCGCAACGAATTCCGTTGCACTCGTATGGTTCATACGAGTTCAGCGGATCTGACGGAAGTCAAATCGGGGTTCGTTTGGTCACTGTACCCCAATGACTTATTTGCGGCGCGCAACGCTACTAAAAATGGTCGTTTTCTTCAAACGACTTCGGACTGAGGCGCAACGAATTCCGTTGCACTCGTATGGTTCATACGAGTTCAACGGATCTGACGGAAGTCAAATCGGGGTTCGTCTGGTCACTGTACCCCAATGACTTAGTTGCGGCGCGCAACGCTACTTGAAATGGTCGTTTTCTATCGTTCGGGTCTACTTTTATTGGGCTTACTAGGGTCTAGTGGCCCAATAAAAGTCGGGATGTTACAATCCAATAAAAATAAAGGGATTTTCGTCCCCGAAAATTGGCTAAAGTAGGGGTTTTAACGGACGTACTTGGGGAAAGAGTGCCGGGTATTTTTCTCGAACGAGCGTCTCGGGTTCCCAGGTGAATTCTTCGCGCCCACAATTTGACCACAAGATCTTGACCATCGTGATGGTTTTGTTTCGCAGCTCTTTGATCTTGGAATCCACTATCTTCACAGGTTCGACTTGGACAGATCGGTCGGATTGTACTGATGTTGGTGGTGCAGGGAGATGCTGCTCTGGTTGGCGTAGGACACGTCTTAGCGAGGAGACGTGAAATACGTCGTGGAGGTTCCCCAGTGCAGCTGGCAGAGCTAGCCTATAAGCCACCGGGCCAACTCTTTCTATGACTTGATATGGACCTAAGTAGCGTGGATCCAGCTTTTTCTGCTTCTTTATTCGAGATATTCCGTGCATAGGCTTTATCTTTAAGAAAACCATATCTCCCACTTGGAATTCCACTTGCCGGTGACGCGCGTCGTAATACTTGGCCTGCCGGCTCTGCGCTTCCAGCATGTGTTCCCGGATTAATCTTATCGCGGCGGTGGTATCGTCGATGTAGGTGACTCCCAAGGCTTCGGGGTCCTCATCCTGTGCCCAAGATAGCGGTGTCCGACATCGTCTTCCGTAAAGGGCTTCGTAAGGTGCCATTTTGATGCTTGTTTGGAAACTGTTATTGTAGGAGAACTCTACTAAGGGCAGTAACTGTTCCCAAGGCTCGCTGTGTTCCACTATGCATAATCGGAGGAGGTCCTCCATCGTCCGATTTGTCCTTTCTGTTTGCCCGTCGGTCTGGGGGTGGAAGGCGGTACTAAAAGCTAATCTGGTTCCTAGATACGCCTGTACTCGTCTCCATTCTTTTGACGTGAAGCGTCCATCGCGGTCAGAGACGATTGACTTAGGTACCCCATGGAATCGGACCACTTGCTCTATAAATAGCCGGGCTAAGATGTCGACGCCGTCGCCTTGTCGGTTTGGAATGAAACGAGCCACTTTGGTGAGTCGATCTACTACGACCCATATTGAGTCGTTTCCTGCACGGGATCGAGGTAAACCATGGACGAAATCCATGGAGATATCTTCAAATTTCCATTCTGGAATTGGCAGGGGTTGTAGTAGACCTCCTGGGCTTCGACATTCCGCCTTGACCCTTTGACAGGTCTGGCAATGTGCAACATAATTGGTGACGTCTTTCTTCATTCCTGGCCAATATAACGTCCTTCGCAGATCCGTGTACATCTTTACTACTCCCGGGTGTATGGAGTACCTGGTTTGATGTGCTTCGCGGAGGATCTCTCCCCGGATTCCCTCTGCAGCGGGGATGAAGATGCGGTGTCTGTATTGTAGGATGCCATCATACAAGTTGTAGTCTTCTTGCGCGCCGTGTTGCAAGGCTTGAATGATCGAGGCCGCTTCTACGTCGACCTTCTGGGCTTCCCGTATTCTATCCCTAATGTCGCACTGTATCTCCATCCAATAGAGATGAGCCTGGTATTCCATCGGATTTCTGCGGGTGATGAGGATAATATCCATTTTTGCCAATGATTTGACCAACTCCTCCGGCACCATTTCTAACCAACTCCCGGTCCTCGGAGGCTGCCGACTCAAGGCGTCTGCGACCTTATTAGCCTTGCCGGGGTGGTACTGGAGGGCGAAGTCATAATCACAGAGGAATTCTAACCACCGACGCTGCCGGAGGTTCAGCTCCTTCCTTTCAGTCCTGCAAAATTCCCTTTAGGCTTAGAAATGGTGGACCCTTTAGGCTTAGAGTTAAGGATTCGAGACTGCACGGTAGTACACCCACACGCTTTCCGCTTACTTTTCGTTTCAGTCCTGCAAAATTCCCTTATTTTTGCAAGTTCTGATATTCATGTTGTTACTTCTCCAGATACCGGAGTCGAGCAACGGAAGGTCCTCCTCTGAGGATCAGTACCACCCTACCACCCCACCACCAGTCCCAGCCACACCAGCCGCAGCTCCATTTGGAGATACAGAGCTAGGACGGACACTGATAGCCTTGTTAGCAGCTTTCCAGACAGCCACCCTACGACCACCCCAGCAGGCCACCGTACCCACCGATCTGCTGACCACGTTCCGAGGGCTAAGGCCCCCCACCTTCCGAGGTACAGAGTCAGCTATCCAGGCCGAGGAGTGGGTGGAGAGGGTAGAGGAGCTTCTTGTAGGGATGATGTGCCCAGCAGTAGCCGCAGTATCCCTAGTAGTGACCATGTTAGAGGGCTATGCACGAGACTGGTGGAGGGCAGCTAGCCGCTCCGCTTTTAGAGGGCGACCCCTCAGCACCATTCTCTGGGGGGAGTTCTCAGAGGCCTTCTTGGAGCACTTCATTTCGGATGCAGACCGGATGGCACTCCAGGAGCGGTTCCTGCAGATCAGGCAGGGAGCTAGGACAGTTCCAGACTACCAGAGAGAGTTTATCCACCTGGCCCGCTTCGCCGGGACCTTAGCAGGTACAGATAGGGACAGGGCGGCCAGATTTTATCGGGGATTACGAGACGACCTCCGTCAGGCCCTGATCATGATTTCCCAGGCATCCTTCCACACGATCGCCTCACATGCCACCGCTCTGGAGATGGACCAGCGGATGGTAGCCCAGCAGCGGAGGGGACATGTAGGTGTTCCCCAGACCCAGGGCCGGGAGAGAGGGGTAGGTCCTCGCAGGCAGGGCCGAGATGGGAGACAGCGTCAGCGTCACCAGCCATATAGACGGGCACCCCAGCCCCGACCAGCACCCCAGCCCCGACCAGCACCCCAGCCCCGACCAGCACCCCCAGCCCCAGCACCTCAGGTCGTCCCAGCCGCACGACGAGATGTTCCCTTCGCAGGGAACTGCTACCTATGCCAGCAGCCTGGGCATATACGAGCCTTTTGCCCGCAGGCTACCGGGAGACCCGGCTTAGGAGCAGTACAGAGAGCGGCAGAGAGAGGACGAGGTGGACGCAGAGGACGTCCCGCGGGCAGGAGGGAGCCGGCTAGGCAGGGCAGAGCAGCACCGCTCGAGGCATACGCATTGGATCTCCAGCACGGTCCTGCTCCTGACGTAGTGATAGGTATCTACTTCTGATAGTAGGATATCCTAGGAGATGTTACAGCTTTATATGTTGGGACTTTTGTATATGTCATCCCTACTCATGTATATGTACGAAAGCTTTTGATTATGATATATATATATACATATATGTTGTCAGGTTTACTTTTGGTAGAAGGTCGCCCCGCTAAAACACTGTTCGATACCGGCGCCACACATTCTTTCGTTGCACAAAACTTCATCGCAGACAAGGAGAACACGGTACGATCATCCGGGATGTCAATCCGAATACGACTCCCGGATGGATCAGATATGACTTCCACCGAAAAGTGTTCCTTCCAGGCAATGCTAGGAGGCATAGAGTTCGAAGTCAACGCCACCATCTTAGCAATAACCGGGTTCGACATCATTCTGGGGATGGATTGGTTGGCAGAGCACAGCGCCCAAATCAATTGTTCAACTCGAGAAATCCGCCTCCAGAATCCGAATGGGCAAGTTATCACCCTAGTAGGTATACCCTCCGTCACCCGCATCATCTTAACGTCTGCACAAACTGTCAAGGCAGTGCGGCGGAAGGACGAGATATACCTAATCTACTTTGCGATGGAAAACACGACGCAAGTACTCTCTAAAGTACCCGTGATCAGGGACTTCCCAGATATCTTCCCAGAGTCACTCCCCGGGTTGCCCCCGCAACGGGAAGTGGACTTCCAAATCGAACTTACTCAAGGAGCCCGACCAGTGTCCCGGGCACCGTACCGGATGGCCCCGAGGGAACTGGCCGAGCTCAAAATCCAGCTACAAGAGTTAGTCGACGCAGGATTCGTACGTCCTAGTACCTCTCCCTGGGGAGCCCCAGTACTGTTCGTTAAAAAGAAGGATGGATCGCTGCGCCTCTGCATCGACTACAGAGGTTTGAATAAACTCACGGTCCGGAATACCTATCCCCTACCCCGGATAGATGAACTGTTCGATCAACTGCAAGGCGCGTCTGTCTTTTCCAAGATGGACTTAAGGTCCGGCTACTATCAACTTAGAGTGCGAGAAGAGGACATTCCCAAGACCGCTTTCAGCTCTCGCTACGGACTATACGAGTTCATGGTAATGCCATTTGGGCTAACCAATGCCCCGTCCGCCTTTATGGCTTTGATGAATACAGTATTCAAACCCTTTCTGGACCATTTCGTAATAGTCTTCATAGATGATATCCTCATCTACTCAAAGAACAAAACCGATCACTCCAGGCACCTCCAAATGGTACTACTTAAGCTAAGAGAGCACTCGCTCTTCGCCAAGTTTAGCAAATGCGAGTTCTGGATGGAAGAAGTCGGCTTTCTGGGACACACCATCAATAAAAACGGAGTAGCAGTGGATCAGGCCAAAGTGCAAGCAGTACGAGATTGGCCGCCACTTAAGACAGCAGCAGACGTCCGAAGTTTCCTTGGCCTCGCCGGCTACTACCGTAAGTTCGTCGAAGGTTTCTCCAAAATCGCGTTACCACTTACCTCTCTCACCAAGAAGGATGTGACCTTCCAATGGTCTCCCGAATGCGAGGCAGCATTCATCGAACTGAAGAACCGGCTGATATCGGCCCCAATCCTAACCCTCCCCTCCGGTACCGAGGGTTTTCAAATCTATGCTGATGCCTCTCTGAAAGGATTAGGGGCCGTGCTTATGCAACATGGTAAGGTGATTGCCTACGCCTCACGTCAGCTCAAGCCACATGAGCTAAACTACGCCACCCACGACCTGGAACTGGGGGCGGTAGTTTTCGCATTAAAAGTCTGGAGACACTACCTCTACGGGATACGATGCGAAATCTTCTCCGATCATAAAAGCCTCAAATACGTCTTCACCCAGAAGGAGCTGAACCTCCGGCAGCGTCGGTGGTTAGAATTCCTCTGTGATTATGACTTCGCCCTCCAGTACCACCCCGGCAAGGCTAATAAGGTCGCAGACGCCTTGAGTCGGCAGCCTCCGAGGACCGGGAGTTGGTTAGAAATGGTGCCGGAGGAGTTGGTCAAATCATTGGCAAAAATGGATATTATCCTCATCACCCGCAGAAATCCGATGGAATACCAGGCTCATCTCTATTGGATGGAGATACAGTGCGACATTAGGGATAGAATACGGGAAGCCCAGAAGGTCGACGTAGAAGCGGCCTCGATCATTCAAGCCTTGCAACACGGCGCGCAAGAAGACTACAACTTGTATGATGGCATCCTACAATACAGACACCGCATCTTCATCCCCGCAGCAGAGGGAATCCGGGAAGAGATCCTCCGCGAAGCACATCAAACCAGGTACTCCATACACCCGGGAGTAGTAAAGATGTACACGGATCTGCGAAGGACGTTATATTGGCCAGGAATGAAGAAAGACGTCACCAATTATGTTGCACATTGCCAGACCTGTCAAAGGGTCAAGGCGGAATGTCGAAGCCCAGGAGGTCTACTACAACCCCTGCCAATTCCAGAATGGAAATTTGAAGATATCTCCATGGATTTCGTCCATGGTTTACCTCGATCCCGTGCAGGAAACGACTCAATATGGGTCGTAGTAGAGCGACTCACCAAAGTGGCTCGTTTCATTCCAAACCGACAAGGCGACGGCGTCGACATCTTAGCCCGGCTATTTATAGAGCAAGTGGTCCGATTCCATGGGGTACCTAAGTCAATCGTCTCTGACCGCGATGGACGCTTCACGTCAAAAGAATGGAGACGAGTACAGGCGTATCTAGGAACCAGATTAGCTTTTAGTACCGCCTTCCACCCCCAGACCGACGGGCAAACAGAAAGGACAAATCGGACGATGGAGGACCTCCTCCGATTATGCATAGTGGAACACAGCGAGCCTTGGGAACAGTTACTGCCCTTAGTAGAGTTCTCCTACAATAACAGTTTCCAAACAAGCATCAAAATGGCACCTTACGAAGCCCTTTACGGAAGACGATGTCGGACACCGCTATCTTGGGCACAGGATGAGGACCCCGAAGCCTTGGGAGTCACCTACATCGACGATACCACCGCCGCGATAAGATTAATCCGGGAACACATGCTGGAAGCGCAGAGCCGGCAGGCCAAGTATTACGACGCGCGTCACCGGCAAGTGGAATTCCAAGTGGGAGATATGGTTTTCTTAAAGATAAAGCCTATGCACGGAATATCTCGAACAAAGAAGCAGAAAAAGCTGGATCCACGCTACTTAGGTCCATATCAAGTCATAGAAAGAGTTGGCCCGGTGGCTTATAGGCTAGCTCTGCCAGCTGCACTGGGGAACCTCCACGACGTATTTCACGTCTCCTCGCTAAGACGTGTCCTACGCCAACCAGAGCAGCATCTCCCTGCACCACCAACATCAGTACAATCCGACCGATCTGTCCAAGTCGAACCTGTGAAGATAGTGGATTCCAAGATCAAAGAGCTGCGGAACAAAACCATCACGATGGTCAAGATCTTGTGGTCAAATTGTGGGCGCGAAGAATTCACCTGGGAACCCGAGACGCTCGTTCGAGAAAAATACCCGGCACTCTTTCCCCAAGTACGTCCGTTAAAACCCCTACTTTAGCCAATTTTCGGGGACGAAAATCCCTTTATTTTTATTGGATTGTAACATCCCGACTTTTATTGGGCCACTAGACCCTAGTAAGCCCAATAAAAGTAGACCCGAACGATAGAAAACGACCATTTCAAGTAGCGTTGCGCGCCGCAACTAAGTCATTGGGGTACAGTGACCAGACGAACCCCGATTTGACTTCCGTCAGATCCGTTGAACTCGTATGAACCATACGAGTGCAACGGAATTCGTTGCGCCTCAGTCCGAAGTCGTTTGAAGAAAACGACCATTTTTAGTAGCGTTGCGCGCCGCAAATAAGTCATTGGGGTACAGTGACCAAACGAACCCCGATTTGACTTCCGTCAGATCCGCTGAACTCGTATGAACCATACGAGTGCAACGGAATTCGTTGCGCCTCAATCCGAAGTCGTTTGAAGAAAATGACCGTTTTTAGTAGCGTTGCGCGCCGCAAATAAGTCATTGGGGTACAGTGACCAAACGAACCCCGATTTGACTTCCGTCAGATCCGTTGAACTCGTATGAACCATACGAGTGCAACGGAATTCGTTGCGCCTCAGTCCGAAGTCGTTTGAAGAAAACGACCATTTTTAGTAGCGTTGCGCGCCGCAAATAAGTCATTGGGGTACAGTGACCAAACGAACCCCGATTTGACTTCCGTCAGATCCGCTGAACTCGTATGAACCATACGAGTGCAACGGAATTCGTTGCGCCTCAATCCGAAGTCGTTTGAAGAAAATGACCGTTTTTAGTAGCGTTGCGCGCCGCAACTAAGTCATTGGGGTACAGTGACCAAACGAACCCCGATTTGACTTCCGTCAGATCCGCTGAACTCGTATGAACCATACGAGTGCAACGGAATTCGTTGCGCCTCAATCCGAAGTCGTTTGAAGAAAACGACCTTTTTTTAGTAACGCTGCGCGCCGCAACTAAGTCATTGGGGTACAGTGGCCAAACGAACCCCGATTCGACTTCCGTCGGATCCGTTGGACTCGTAGGAACCATACGAGTGCAACGGAATTCGTTGCGCCTCGATCCGAAGTCGTTTGGAGAAAACGACCATTTCGGGTGTCGTAGCGCGCCGCTACCTCATTATTATAGTGACCGTACGTACCCCAAATCGACTTCCGTCAGACTCGTTGAACTTGTGTGGACAATACAGGCACCACGGAACTCGTTGCACCTCGATACAAGGTCATATGGAGAGTATGCCACTTTAGCACTATGCAGATCGCCTCGGTGAAACGCACGAGGTATAAAGCACACGAGCCCGGCAACGGCCCCGGCAACTCTTATCGGCCTCGAAGAACCTAGATAGACCCCGGTCAAACCACGACCCCCTATTAGGGTAAGAAAGGAAAGGGGGGGGGGGAGAAAATATCTCCCCCCCCCACTCACCCCCCCCCCACCCTTTCATGCACGTGAGAAAAAGAGGGGGGGGGGGGGAGAAATATCTCCCCCCACTCACCCTCCCTTCATACACGTGGAAGGGAGGGAGAGGGGGGGGATGGCTCCCCTCCTTCCTATAAAAGGAGGGGCAGCCCCTCCTTTCCTCCCCCACACACCACCCCTCCCTCTCTCTCTCTCTCTCTCTCTCTCTCTCTCTCCCTCAGCTCCCCTCTGCCAGCACCCCAACCCAGCCGGCCACCCCCCTCGCCGGAGCTAGCCGGAGCCAAGCCGCCACCACCCTCCTCTTCCTCCTCCATGGCCGGCCACCACCACCCTTCCTCCTCCCGAGCACCCCGTCCACCCCAGGTAGAGACTTCCTCCTCCTCCTTCCCACCTCTAGGGTAGAACCCCCATCTCCCCTGCCGCCGGAGCGCCGCCGGCCGCCGCCCGAGCCTTGGCAAGGCTCGGGGAGGAGGCCGGCAGAAGACCTACTCTCCCCCAGCGCCGGTGGTGGCGCTGGGGGGGGGGAGGAGGTCAACAGGTCCCCGTCGGGGACCTCGGCGCCGGCGCTGGGGAGGCGGCCGGGCCGCCGGCGGGCACGGCCGGCGGCACCCGTGGCCTTCCCCGCCTCCCCTGCTTTCCTGTATAGGAATAGCCAAACCCCCCGGCGGCGGCCGGCGGCTCCAGGCCGCCGGGCCACCGCCGGAGGGTTGCCCCCTCCCCGGCGCCCCATCCAGTGGCGGCCGGGAGGGCAGCACTCGGCAGGAGCGGCGGCACCGCGGCCTGCATGGCCCATGCAGGCCACGCCGCCGCCGCCCGCCCCTTTTAATCCCTCCCCCGGCGGTGGCCGGCGGTGCCAGGTCGCCGGACCACCCCCGGAGGAGTCGCCGGCCCCCGGCGCACCGGCCGGGGGCACCCCCCCCCCACCCCATCCCCTCCGGTGGAGGCGGTGGCGGCAAGCATGCTGGAGGCGTGCGGGCCGCCACCGCCCCCGTGCCCTTGCGGCACGAGCCCCGGCGGTGGCCGGCGGCGCCAGGCCGCCGGACCACCACCGGAGTGGTCGCCCGCCCCCGGCGCACCGACCGGGGGCGGCGCCGGCCACAACCGGCCGCTGCCGGCGGCGGCAGCGGCCGTCTCCCGTCAGGGCTGACGGGAGCCGTTCGATCTCCCCCGGGAGATCAACGGCTCCTGTAGCCTTAACTCCCGCCCCCGCGTGGGTTTGAGTGCCCCCACAGCGGATCCGCTGTGGATCCGCTGTGGGGACAAAGGACGGCGCCCGGTGCGGCGTCCCCAGGTCCCTCCCTGCCTCTATTTGCACCCCAAACACCCTATAGGCTTCTCCATTTTTCTGAGGAAAAATGGGGCCGTTTCAGAAAAAGTTTTCTAAATGAAAAGTGTGCCTCACCCTTAGGGGCACCCTCTGTAATTTTTTGGGATTTTTAGGAGGGGTTTTACTATTTTTAAAACCCAATATAAAGTTTATTTTAGGTAATAAAATACCCAAATGAGTCTCTAAAATTCCCCAAATATTAGGGGCACTAAATATAGGTATTTTACAAATACTATCAAAGATAGGAAGTGTGGACTTGTGATTTGGCCCCTCAAAAGCCTTTTCGAACAAAAATAGACGCCCGGAGAAAAGCGAAATTCATTAAAATAATTCGGCGTCCCCTCGACGCATATTTTAAATACTTATCCAAAAATTATGCATAGTAAGCTAAAAGACCGACTAAGCTCGGAAAAAGCAACGCAAAAATCGGAATGACATCGCGACGCGGCGCCGAAACGTAACCCCGCCGCGACGATAATAAAAGTACGGAGTCGTCGATCGAAGCCTCCTCTTATGGAGTGATTGGATTACTAACCATTTCTTCTTATGCAATTACATTCTGTATTTTCATTTAAATCCAGTCTCGTACTGGTCCCCCGCATTTACATTCTGTATTTTCATTTAAATCCAGTCTCGTACTGGTCCCCCGCATTTACATTCTGTACTTTCATTTAAATCCAGTCTCGTACTGGTCCCCCGCATTTACATTCTATACTTTCATTTAAATCCAGTCTCGTACTGGTCCCCCGCATTTACATTCTGTACTTTCATTTAAATCCAGTCTCGTACTGGTCCCCCGCATTTACATTCTGTACTTTCGTTTAAATCCAGTCTCGTACTGGTCCCCCGCATTTACATTCAGCACTTTCGTTTAAATCCAGTCTCGTACTGGTCCTACTTACATGGCCTTTGCTTTCGGCCTACTTTCCTGTTTATTACATGGCCTTTGCTTTCGGCCTACCTTTCTGTTTAACTATTATGGCCCATGCTTCGGCCTAATTTGTTTACTTGCGCAGAGCTGCCGTGGCAACAGATGCGGTGCTTATCCTCCCTTCGGCGAGGCCTTAGTTTGGGAAAACTCGGAGTTGAGTCTCTCCTCCCAAGTTAGCCCCAAGCAAGGAGCACTCATACCGCTAAGCCTCCCGGTCCAAGGTCATGCGACCGGTCGAGTCAGAATTTCCACGCGGCCTAAAGATTCGTTTAAAATAAGCGGGTGAAGATTGTTTGGAAGTGGCGGGTCGGTCACGCTCGCAGACCGTTCGTACCGGTGCGGGTGAGTGACGACTCAAGGCGACAGGGAGATGAGCGCAGTGGGATTATAACCCTCTGGGCCTGCAGTATCGCCTCCGCTGGTCGGCCTAAAAATCGGTTCGCCGGATGTCGCTCACATCCATGCAGTACACTAAGTTGTACAGGAGGGCCTGAATGATACGGTACGACTACATTCAGAAGTGGCAGGACTGGCCACTGTCACCGACGGCCACATCGGCGAGGCCCGCGGGATTAGCTCTCCTGCTTGAACTAAAGCGGTCTAAAATACTGTGTCGACACAGGGTCTTTGTGTGGTTACAGGTCTTGAGCACCTGGGTGTGTGTATGCGCGCGATAGTGTTAGATATTTACTATACGGCGCGGTTGTGGATACTAGGGCAGGAGCCCCGCTATATATATATATATATAAATATATACATTTGCCTGCTGCTAACCCTTTCCTTGCTTCGGCTATTTCAAATTCTGTCTTTTAGCCGCCCCCTGGATACGGATCCGGGGAGGGGGATGTGTTTTCTACTTAGCTCTGTGACTAACGGTTATTTCTTATAACCAATCACAGGAGACGGGACAGCGTGAAGCCCCCACATCACAGGTTGATCTCGAAGCCTTGGAGACGATCCGTACGACTTTCCCAGCCCCGCCCCCTGTCTTCCGAGACGTGAGTCCTAGAGTATAGGACCGGCTTAGGCCCTTTTGTTCAGTCGATGTAGCCTTCAAGGCACTTGTGTAAACGTTAGGCTTCGGCCCCGTTAAGTATGTAAATATAAGCAGTGTGTTTTGGTTTCCTATTTTTTGTTGATTGCTTCCGCTATGCGTTCTGATGTGAAGTTGTGATTCTTGTGCCTGACAAAGAGACCGCTCAGTGCTTAAGCGGGTGGGACGTCGCCACCCGGAAAGCGCTGGGTGGTCTTCTTTGGGCAGTAAGATCCCCCCTCCCTGAACCCGGTTCAGGATTGGGGAGGGGGGGGGGGGTCTTACAGAGGTAGCTGGCCCAGATACTCGAGCCTTCTTCCAGCGACTCAACCTCCGCAACTTCGTCGCACTCGGCGCTTTGCCCTCCGACACTGCCTCGACCACAACCACCTTGCCCTTCTCCCTGAGCATGTCCTGCTCAAGTGCTCGGGCTGAACCCACGAGGGTCGTGAAACCCTGCGCCAACGACCATGTCAGAAGGTGCCGCAACTCAGTACGCAAACCCCCATAGAACCTGTTCACCCTTCTCTCCTCATCATCGAAAGAAGTTCCAACATAACGCCCGAGGTGGGTGAACTCATGCAGGTAGTCATCAACCAGTCTACCACCCTGTGTTAGAGCCAAGAACTGGTTCTCCATCGCGATCTGCTGCGACTGAGGCACATACCTTGCGAGGAAGATTCTCGAGAACTCTTCCATCGGCACATCAACCAGTTGCCTTCCCGCAAACTGCCTCCTCTCAACCTCATCCCACCACCGCCTAGCTTCCTTTTCCAGCAAGTAAGAAGCAAAGGTCACCTTCTGCGCTTCCTCTGACTGTGTCGCTGTCAGAATTCGCTTCACATGCGACAACCAGTCCTCGGCCTCAGCTGGGGATTCAACCCCGGTAAACGGAGGAGGTCGAAATCCCAGAAAGTGCTTCAACTGCTGCTCAGGAGCACGCCTCACGGGGACTTGCTCCACTCTTAGTGGCTCTGGGGCCACTTCCTGCACCGGCGGTTGGCCTTGCCTTTCAGGCTGGCCATTCAACGCAGCTAGAACGGCTTCAGTAACTAGCCAAACTAACTCAGCAGACGGAGCTGTAGGGGCCTCAGCAGACCCACTACTCTCATGCACATCACGGGGATGCGACGGTCCCGCTGCACTTCGAGTGCCCTACACAAGTGCAACACACAGTTAGGCGACAGCACAGTCGCAACTAACAACAAAAGGAACGCTCAAGTTCCAAAATCATGCAATTATTGTTGGTTTGTTGTTACATTTTATTCCTAAGTGGACATTTATGGGTTTATTTTACGTCTCAACGGTAGCGCACACGTGCTCACCACCCCTTAAAAGAATTCGTCCACGAATTCCGTTGAAGGATACAGAACCTTAGAAGCTGATACCAATTTGTAACACCCCCATCCGTTCAGAAGCATATAGCAGAAGGTCCGGTCGGGGCCCCACGCCATATACTACAAACAAACGGAAACGTCACTTAATTGAATATGCAACGACACTATACCACGAAGCCTAACTCAGAGCATTCTATGCGGAAGTAAAAGAGAGAGAGACAGAATTATAAACCATAAGACCCGAACTCGGGTATGTCCACTTCTATTAACTTGGAATAAAATGTTTTACAACACACAAAAGAGGCACGACGGCCTTACAGTTTACCAACATCGGCGCGCAGGCCGGCCATACATGAAAACAGAAGAAAGGACAAAAGGCCTTCAAGGGCCGCAGCAGCGCAGGGGCTTCAACACGCCAAGGTCCCGCCCGGTACAGCTCCTGTACAACAAGCCCACCAAAGACGGTGGCAAAACAGGGCAACGGTCAGCTAAAGCTGACCAAGTTATAACGACCCCACCCCTTCGAAGGGGTGGCAGTTCTAAACGTCCCTGCAAAACAGTCTCAACAACATATATATATATATATAAGAGTGCGACTAGCAAAGCCCACAACATTTCATACATATGCAACAACACAAACGTGGGAATGGCCTCCACGTCTCGTGCACTCAGGCACTCTTTGGTGTACTACGCCTTCCACCACCATCCACTCTTGATGGCTTTGCCCTTCGAGGCTAAAGTCGGCGGCCCGAATACCAGGGTCCCCCGTGCTTTAATTGTGAACATAACGTAGTCCGAAGACTCTGTCCCATTGCCTCCCGATATGCTGAACGAGACTTACTAATCAGGTGCTGCAATGGTGCGGTTTCAGGTTCGCCAAATGCCCGTTGTTCACAGCTCTCGTTGTACAACACGAAAAGCGGGTATGACGTCCCCTCAGCCCAGGTATTCTCAATCAGCCGGCTCCACGGGCCGCTAAGTCATCCACCAGGACACCACCCACAGGTCGGGTACACCGGCCTCAGGTCCCCTCAACAGGTGGGCACAACAACATCACCAGAACTCAGTCTGGGAAGCTGTCGCCCTGGCGATATTCACTGTCGCCAGCGACAGTGCACAAAACCCTAATTTGGCTTCTAGCTGTGGGTGCTTCCTGGGGCACACCCTAGGCATTGCTGCACATGCAGTAGCACTCCCACTGCCTCAGAACACCCAAATTCACCAGAACCCAATTCTGGGGAGCTGTCGCCCAGGCGACAGTCACTGTCGCGCCAGCGACAGCTGGACAGAACTCCATTTCTGCCTTTTAACTTCGGGTGCTCCCCGGGGCACACCCCCGGGCGTTGCTGCGCATGCAGTAACACCCTCTAGCCCTACGAGGCAAGTATAACAACATGGGGTTTTTCCCCGGCACGCACAATACCAAAAAGTATCACCAATCCGGACGAACCATCTCCGATGGGCTTCACACAGCGCGCCTACGTCCATCTCACGCGTGGACTCTACATGAATGCAAGCTTTGACGGGGATAACACGAATCAACCCGTCGGAGGCCACGACCTCACCCTTTTGGGTAGGGGCCTCAACGATGCATGGGAAAGGACTAGAACATGTCCAAATGGGGTTAGAAGAGTTCGTTACCCTTAAACGCCGCTTCGAGCCCATGGCTTGACGTTCCACACGGATGGAAAGGACGCCTTGCCCTCCTCTACGCGTAGCCACCAACTTTGAAGGGATTGGATGAGTGTAGCTCCTCCAAACCCAAGCTCCAAGCTAGGGTTTACTATTTCTCCTTCTTCTCCAAGCTCCTCTCTCTCTCTCTCTCTCTTAAGAACCCTTAAGGAAATAATGGAAAAGGATAGGTTTTTCGGCCTTCTATGCTTCCACCGAGCCTTCCAAGCCAAAACCAACCCCCAAAGTCAAAGTGCAATCAATGCCCTCAATTTCAGCCACAAAGTCCAACTTTGAGCTGTCGCCCGGCGACAGCCGCTGTCGCCCTGGCGACAGCGATATGAACCGACATTGATTCGTCAACGCCGTCCGACAGCTCACGGCAGAACCTTCTCAACAGGACGCTATCGCCCGGGCGACAGCCACTGTCGCCGGCGACAGCTCTGGATTCCAGAATTCTGAATTTTCTGATTTGGGGTCTTACACCTGAGGAGGTAGCAACGAAAGCAGATGGTTGTGTAGTAGCAGGGTGAGGAGCCGTGGCCAGAGGGCGGAGGTGAGGATGTTTGAGATAGCAGCGATCAATGGTGTGAACCTTTCGACCACAATGAGAACAGATGTATCGGGGAGGTCCTCGGCCACCAAGAGATCCACCATGGACACCTGGGTGACCACGTTCATCCCGGTGAGCAAAGCTCTCTGGAGGAGGAGGAGACAACATGGGTCGTTGGAGAAGGGAGGTAACATCGGAGACTCGAGCATCGGTGGCATCAAGGGTAGGAGAGTTAGCTTCCCCAAGAATTTGTTGTCGGATCATATCATAGGAGTCAAGAAGACGGAGAAGGTAACACACAATCAGGAGCTCCTGGAAGTGTTTATGCTGCTCCGCGAGGTCAGCAAAGAAGGGGCGATGCTGAAGAAGTTCAGCTCCAAGGGCCTGAACCTCTTGATATGATGTGGTGGGATTCATGGTTGGGCGAGCAAAGAGGTCAGCATATAAGGTGTAGATGCGGGAGGTTTTGGCGCCTTTAGAGTAAAGGGCAGCAAGATGGTTCCAAGCAGCTTTGACGGTCCCATCATGACGAATGATAGGAAGACACTCATCAAAGAGGTTGTTAGCTAGCCAGGTGCGAACCAGAGCATCCCTAGCATCCCAATCATCAAAGGTGGCAGACCCTTTGGGAGGAGGATCGTCAGTGAGGTGGTGGCGTTTGCGTTGAGAGAGTAAGAGGAAGGTGAAGGAGACACTCCAATCAGGATAATTCGGGACAGTGAGCTTGGAGGCGGTGCTAAGGTTTCCAGAAGTAGAGGTAGAAACAGCCACAGGAGTGGAGATGAGGACATTCTCAGACGAGGTACCCATGAGAAAGGATCAAGAAGAAGAAAGGCAGATCGCGCGGTCTCGCGGTCAGACGGCCGATAACAAAGGAGATCGCGCGGTCTGGAGGAAGAGAGACCGACCAAGGAGAGATGAGCTCACAACACAAGGATCAGATGGCTCTGATACTATGTGAGAAATTGAAAATAATAGAAATTTTATTTTCAAAAATCGTAGAATTACATGAGTGTTGCCTCCTTTATATAGCCTAGGAGGGAAAAAGGAAAATACAAATACACTATGTGAGACTAAATACAAATACAATATACAAAGAAAGCTGGGCGGTCAGGAAGAACCAGACCGCAACGACCTCAGTGGTCTCGAGAGGAGATTGTCGGTCACACGACAGGAGGAAGGTCGTGTGATTGAGGAGACCGCCAATAGACAATCATCTTGAAGGCAGTGAGCTAGCTGACCGCGAGACCGCGATGGCGAACACTCCCCCGTAAGGGGGAGATCGAGGCTACCGGACCGCTTCTCTTCACAAGAAGCAAACTGGCACATCTGAGGAGACGCAGCGGTTTGCTGCTGGGAGACCGCAGTGACCGCGATTAACAGACCGTCGTTTGATGGAGCTGGAGACCACTGAACAACGGTCTGGTATCCGTGGTCTCGGCGGTCTCCGATCAGCAGGTCTCCCACTTCCTCTCAGATATGCCTTGGATGGAAAAGAAACATTTAAACACACTTCCTTACAGAGCATTGTATTACCATTCCCGACATGAATTTTAAAAGGTGTGCAAGAGAAAATAAGTAATTTGTGATAATGTGCGGCACGTTTTGTAATGAAATTGTGTGTACTCCCATTATAAAAAAATGTGAATTAACGAAGAGCCTATCGAGCCCTCTACTCGTAAAGATGTTGGGAAAAAAATTCTTGTTAAAACATTTACACTTATCTGAGATTCAATTATCGAACTAGAAGGGATATCATCCAAATTTTCCGAGGGGGTCAAATTGTTCATCAGTATCACCTTCATAAAAATATATATAAGATTTATTTTTATATTTATGATCACGGGTGTACTTTTCCTCACAAGTAAATTATTGTCCCTTGTCCCGGCGCGTTTGAATTTCAGAAGGGGATAAACGTTTGATACTAGATTTATCGGAACAAGTTAATTTATGTGTTGTGAATGTTCTGGATCCCAAGACTTATGTGATTTGTGGTCTTCTATAAATTGATCTTCAAAAAGTCTAGCTAAACTAAAAGTATTGTATAAAGAAGTGACAAGTTGTGCAGTAATTGCTCGTTTAATATATGGTTTAAGACCAGAAATAAATTTCAACGTAAAATATCCAGCGATAAACAGTAAATTTGGCAATATAAAGTTTCAAATGATTCTTGATAAGAAGCGACGGAACCGGTTTGTAATAATTTGTTAAACTTACCTAAAGGATCTTCATAATCGGTGGCTCTGAATCGATCGTGTATCGCGTATTTGAACGTTGCCCAATCCGGACATATGTCATCGCGAAGCAATCCTAGAAACCATGTTGCCGTCGGTATCTCTGAATGCATGGAAGCCAAGAAAAGATAATCAAAAGGATTAGTGTGGTGATAACGAAAGTATAACTCTGCTTTGTACAACCAATTGGTTGGATCACCGGATGAAAAATGTGAAAAATCAAAACGGGCTTTCGGTGGTTTGACGGAATCGTGATGGGTAAGCGAAGAATTTAGGCCAGAAACAGGAAATCGATGGTTGGAATCAAATTGAGATGAATAAGGCGGAAAATGAAAATTAAGATTAGGATAATTTGGTAACGGTGGGGGTAGTGGTTGGTTTTTGGAGAAATAATATTGAGATGGCTGGGTAGAGAGTAATAAGGGGTTGATGGGCGGGCATGGCGGTGAGATGCCAAATTGTAGGAAATCTGTGCCAATGGGAATTGCTGGAGCCTTTGAAGAAGCCTGTCCGTCTCCAAGCATTGGCTGCAAGTGAGGGAAGGGGGTGGCGGGATGCACATAAGATGGCTGATTTCCCATTTCCGTTGTCGTTGGCGGTATCAAATGAGGAAATGCGCCATTGCCGGCCTTGCATTTCAGATCAAAATTCTTTGAATTCTTGATAGGAGTCACGATTTGCCGCCGTAGTGTTGTCGTGATATTGTTGTGTAAGAGCGACGGTGGCTGCGACCTTTTGGAGATCCTGGGTAAAACGATCATGGTGTGATTGAATGGTAGCCCGAATTGTGGTGGTCTGTTCCATGTAGTGAAGATGGCGGAGATCTAAATCTTGCCATGTAACTGGGAGGGTGGACGAAAAAGATTGCGCGATGGGAGAAGACGATTGAGCCTCCATGATGTAAATATGAGGACTCAACGAGAGCACCAATTGTTATGAAGAAAGAGACTCAGGGGAGGAGCCAGACATGGTCCGACGAAGACAGGCGGGCAAGATAAACAATGGAAAAGTTAAACAAAGAAGAAAGAACTTTATTAATATTCAGCTAATTACATCTGTCCTAATAATCGGTATTTATAGAGTCTTAACATTAATATGACCGTTGGATGTACCAGTCATCATTAGCGCTCGACACATGTCGTCGGCTACTAATTACTCTTCTAGAATATTCGACTGCAGCGAGAATCGCTACAAGCTGCGCGTGAGAGATGGGGAGAACGATGAGCCTGAGCTGGTAGTTTTGGAAAGGCGAGCTGGAGGTGAGGGGGGCTAGTGGAGAAAGGAGCAGAACAGGATGTTCAAACCGACCGGTTGAAATCGACGAGCTTCCAAACACCTCTTCGGCGGCCATTTTGTACGAGATGCCACCAGGCTGGGGGGTTTAACCGGGCTCCTAAACAAAGCCTTAGGCTTTATTTGTTTAGGCGGTGGCGGGCGAAGACAGCGGGTGGAGACGCGGCTTTGGAACTGGAGGGGGGAGGCGAGGATCGAAACAGAGGTTTCGGGGGGGGGGGGGGGGGGGGTTCCTCTGTCCGGCGGGTGCAAACGGAGTAAACGCCGCTGACGCTCATTTGTTCACCCTGCCGTCCGGCGACATTTGCTCCAAACGCCCGACGAAAACGCCGAAAGAAATGAAGCCTTAAATGATAGCATATATATTACTAAAATTGTTAGAGTATTAATAACTTCGTTAAAACATAAGTATGCGAATCTGTTAAAACATATTAATATGAGGGTAATCTTAGGTGAAAATTATTTTTGACCGCCTATATATCATCAATAAATTTTATTTGAAAACTAATTTTATAAGTACACATCAAATTGATCTTTCCATTAAAAATTAGGGGCCTTCGAGCTAGTTTGAGAAGTAATATTAACATATGTATCAGTTAACCAAATTCAAATTGAGTACAAGTCACCTAAGAACTATACGACCTTTAAGATAGTAAAGGCTTGTGTGTTCACAGTATGTTGTAACCATACGACCTTCTCTTCTCTCTTCCCTGCCTGACTTCTCGTGTATCTCAAATAATTGACATTTATTGTAACATTAATTGCTCTCAACCATCTAAGCAACACACCCTTCTGTATAAATAGGGGCCCAGGGGTGCTTAGAAGGGGGATGAAACTTGTGCCAGAATCTGCCCAGTAGTAGGTGCGGTTACAAGTTCTGAATCATCGCGTGTCTTCGTCTTCTGTGTCTTTTCTTGCCTTATAATAGCTTGTAATAGCTCCATTTGTGGAATAATATCGTCGACATCAATTGGTATCCGCCGCCGCGGGCATATCTTGTGTTTGCTGCTGCTAGCGACAAGCTCTCTTGTTTGTGCTCTGTTCTCCCAACCCTCAAGGGTTAGTTATTGATTGTTTGGGGTTCCTGATTCCCCTGTTACTCTTTTAATCCGTCTCTGAGTGTGGAAGTTGATGACCATTCTGGCAACAACAATTCAAACACGCGACCTTCAGATCAAGCAATCGGAGAAACTGTCAGGTGCTCGAAGGGCAGTCAGCGTAATCACCTATTGCTTCCAACCCCTCGGAAGGAGGTGCAGTTACGCGCGAAGAATTAGGTCGTGCACTCAACACATGTAAACCCAAATTTCGAAAGTAAGAATCAAAGACTCCACTGCAAGTTTCATCGTGAAGCGACGATACCCAAATTGATAGTTTTTTCAGCTACATGTCCAAGGTATATTACGTCATGGGTTAATTTGTTTGTACGTTGAACGCATTTGTAGAGTCCTACGGAAAATCAAAATTTCTCTATATTTATTATTATTTTCACAAAATAAATCATGAATTATTGATTCATGTTTTTTTATCATCATTTTAAGTAGTGGTATGTTTATGTTTTGAATTGAAAATACACTTGTAAAAATGTGATTTTTTTAAACTATTATTACAACTGTATTTTACATTGAAAATGCAGTCAAGTTACAACTGTAATTTGCATTGCAGTTGTATTTCACACTGAAAATAAAGTTCCTCAAGATTCTTTATACGTGTTTAAAATAAAGAATTAAACATGTAAACCCAAATTTCCACTTATAAGTACTAATACGAATCGTGACATCACGGTAGGTTTGACTCATGAGCATTAATAAGACCGCGGGGCGTAGAATGAGCCGCCGAAGCACATTACGTTATCCGAATCCACATACGTGTCGGCCGACTGGTGCGCCACGGAAACTCCAGAATAACATGGCGTTGCTTGCCTCAAAAGCACTTCGCCGCCCCACGCAAAATTGCCGGAATTGGTTAACCGTCGGGAAGCGGATATCTGCAGACTGCAAACCTCTCTTACCTTTTTCCAGTCCACTCCCTCCTCTTCCCACATCTCATCCCTCATCTCTTCCATCCACTCTTCTCATCTTCATGGAAGCAGAATCCTAGAAGAAGACGAAATCTCACGCGCCATGGCGAAATCCCTATCGATATCCCCTTCGTACTTCCTTGCCTCCCCTTTGCCCCTCCACCCTCGCCATGGCCGGCAGGCGTTTCCTCTTTACAGGCCCCAGCGGCGGTTAGGCGCTAGGGTTCGGATGAGCCTCGGGGAGTTCCCGCAGCCACATGGGTTCGACTCCATTTTTGATTTGCAGGGAATTTCTTCGAGGATAGAGGGATTGCTCTACACCCTGGCGGACGCCGTCGTGGCTGCCGATCCTTCTACGTCTTCTGATGCGGCGGCAGCTCAGAAGAACGGTGGTTGGTTTGGCTTTATCTCAGATGGCATGGAAGTTGTTCTCAAGGTAGCGCGGCAGAAATTGTATTGGGCAGAAGCCTGATTTGATTGGTAATAATTTGAGGCATGAGTTTTATTTAATTCATTCAGGTTCTGAAGGACGGGCTTATGTCTGTGCATGTGCCGTATGCTTATGGTTTTGCAATCATCTTGCTTACTGTTCTTGTGAAGTTGGCAACTCTTCCTCTGACTAAGAAGCAGGTGAATTATTTTAACTCTTTATACATTATGCATAAGTCTTTATTTGCTTCTTCCTGAAAATTTATTGGTAGAGATTTTATGTCTTTCTCCAATCTATAATTTGATCAGACAAGTGTACCTCTCCCTTTATAGTGTAGGATATATAAAGATATCAAATGTTGTATTCCTTGGGTCCGTTGAGTACTCTTACTTGATTAATTGCTATTATCTTAACGATGGAAATTGTGAGATTTTTATACTAAAGGATTATAAATGTAAATCAGGTTGTAAAAGACTAGAATTGGTAAATTTAGAACAAGGAAATATGAGAGAATAATGCTTTAGATCTCGAATCTCCCTAGAACTTTATAAAATTATGTCATAATACTCACAAATTAATTTAGACCATGTGAGTTTGTTGGAAAAAAATCTCTTTATGGTTTGATATATCAGGTTATTAAAGTGATACAGGATAAATGCATGTATGTATAGTTGACATTTTGTTTTTAAGTCTTAAGACCAAAGTCACTCAGAAGAGGTCAGGCAAAGACTCAACGCACTCAGAGAATTAGAATAATGCTAAGTGAAAAATCTGTGCTTTGAGAAGATGTCGATATACGTCGAGAAGTTTACTCTGTGCTTCGACTGGTAGTCCACACATGAAGACATGCTGTTGTGCTTCCTTGTGTCGAGATCTCTTATAAAAGAAAGTGAAGTCAGAGCATAAGTATGTCTACATATGTTGAGATCTCTTCTCTTCTACATCTCAACATATATCGACTAGAAGTAGACACACAAAAAGCCTTACGTCGACTTCTCTATAGAACAATTATAACTGCAAATCGAGTAGATTAAGGCAATGGTCAAGATCTGATTCTCACCGTTGATGATCCAATTATCATTGTTGTAGATGTCGGCCGACATGTCGGACGGACATGTCGTCCGACATAAAAGTTTTGAGGAGAAAACGCCACGACATTGACATTTTAAGCAAAAATGTAGTTTTGAAAATATCGCCCAATATATCAGTTTTACCCGATATATCCGACGATATTTCGAGGCCAATATATCGGCGAAAGTATTATAAATAATTTTTTCATTTCTTGTAAGCAACCGAACGACATTATTTTGTTCCGGTGCTTCATTTTGTGCATCTCTCTACTCCTAGCTACGACAACTTTCTCACTCCACTCTTATTTGGTCCTCTTTATGCGGTTTATTGCCGTCGACACCTCTTTTTTTGTAATTTATAAATATATATTATGTGTAAATATGTTTGTTTTGTAGTTTATAAATATACATTACGTGTACAATTGTATATATTTATAAAAAATGTGTATATAATTTAATAAATTTATTTAAATATTAAAATCAGACATTGTAAAATATCTCCGATATATCCCCAGCAATCCGACATCCGACATTTCAATCGCAAACCGACATGAATCCGACATCCGACATTTGCAACATTGTCAATTAAGGAAGGACATTAGTCTGATTGAGTCAGATTCAGCAAGGCCTAATTCAAGCAACAAGTCTATATATACCAAAGGAAAGACAGAAGATGGAGATATTTTATTATTCTGGAGAATTTTTCAAAAGCTCTCTCGTCTCATTCTTCTTCATCCAGAAATCCTCTCAGAAGAACTCTAGCCGACAAGATCATCTTATCTCAGATCTGAAGGCTCCTCTCTCAAGGGTTTAACACATTTTCTTCAGGATTCCTCTCCAACAGATTCAACGTCTCTCTATTAAATCTCATTATCATCTCAAGGGGAATTGCTGCTGTTGCTTTCTTCAACATCAAGTATCCACACATTGCTTACAAGAATCAAAATCCTCAGAGCTTGTTAAAGAGGATTACGTTGTGGAAACAGAAATTCAACCACTACTTGCTGATAGAGTTTTGAGTATCTCTCTCCAAAAGATTCCGTGGTTTTGAGTCACCTAATTAAAAGGCTCATTAGTTCTGTGAATTTTTCTTATCAAAAGATTCGGGGTTTAGAAAAATCTTATCAAAATTTCTATTGGTTCTAAGAATCTTCCTTATCAAAAGATTCAGTTGTAATTGGTTCTAAGAGTTTCGTTATCAAAAGACTCAGCACTAATTAGTGGATAGCTTGCCAAGGGGCAGAAGAGTGGCCTGCCCAATTATTTTGGGGAACCACTATAAATCCTTGTGTCTTAATTTTCTGTGCTTAATTTCTTATTTTACTTTCACTGCATTAGATTAAAACTCTGTGACATGTACTATGATTAATTGTGTAAATAATTTTAATACTCTATTTACCCGCCTCTAGAGTAATTCTTGACTGTGACTATTCACTTTCAATTGGTATCAGAGCTAGGTTAATCAGTAAAAGGTTAACACCTTAATTAATCAAGATCCTAGTCATGAATTACTTGTGCGAATAAATTACACAAGTATGAGTTCTATACAGATAAGAGCTTATGCAATCACTAGACCTCCTGTATGCAATTTAAATAAATTTGCTTTATGAAAATCTAGAATAAAGTTATATATGAACTCTATTGATGAGGATATTTTTGATTCAATTCTTACAGGATTTACTATTCCAACAAAAGACAAGTGAAGATGGTAAAATTGTCCAAGTTGCAAAAGCTGACTGGTCAGTAGCAGAATGAATGCAAGATCATGTGATGACAATGCCATGAACATCTTGGTGTCCACCATGACGGATGATATATTCCAGAAGGTTGCTGATTGTCAATCAGCCAAGGAAATCTTAGACTCACTAACCAGAATGGTTGAATGGTCATCAAATGAAAGAAACGATAAGAGATCTTTCCTGATCTCTCAATATGAAAATTTTAAGAAAAGTCATGACGAATCAGTAACTGATATGTACTCTATATTCAACTTCATAGTCAGCGAACTAAGGGGGCTTGACAAAGAGATTTCCATAACAGAAATCAATGACAAACTTCTCACGTGCTTCCCCAGCTCATGATACCCTAGGATTTGGGCCATCAGAGAGGCTAGATGGAACAAAGAGATCTCCACAGATGCCCTCTTATGAAGGCTCAAAACCTATGAGATGCTACTTAAGACAAGGGCTGAGAGTGAAGCAAAAGAGAAAACTTCATCTTCTTCCAAATAGAAGACAATTGCATTGAAGGCTGCTGATGAAGAGAGTTCAGCAGTAGATGATGAACTTATGAGCCTCTTAGCAAGAAGGTTCAAAAGATGGATCAAGTCAGAAGGCTCTAGAAGAAAAGAAAGGAGTCATTCAAAGGCAAGGTATGATAAGACCCCTGCAAAAGAAATTATATGTTTTCCTTGCAGGAAGCCAGATCATATTGCTCCAGACTGCCCAATTAACCCCAAGGACAGAGAAAAAGTTGAAGGATCAGAAGAAAAGTTATGATCCTAAGAATAAGTACAAGAAGAAGTGCAATAGATTCATAGCTGTGACATGGAGTGAGACTGAGGATGAAAATTCTTCTAGCTCAGATGATGAAGAGAGCAAGACAGAAGAAATCTGTATGATGGCTCTAGATCTTCCTGAAGAGGAAGATGAGGTAACTATTTTTGATAATTTAGGGTCAGGACACACTATCTGTGGCTGAGTACATGTCACGATTTGATGAGCTATCTGCGAGGAGTAATCTACGAGAGGAGACTAGTGCCGGCGCTTCCCGTTTTCATTCTGGATTGGGATCTGAGTTATGTAGGTAGCTTATTCCCCATTAGATGGAGACGGTAGAGCAAGTTTATCAGATTACCCTCTAGTATGAGCAGTATCTGTGACTCGCTGGTGCCCGTCTGGCTCCTTCCAGATCCGACGGACCCACATTTAGGAGACCACCACCGACCACCACCACTCGTGCAGGACCCTCTCGTGTTCCCATGTACACGAAGGGAAAGGCTGTCGCCACCGGACCTCTCACGACCACAAGATTGGGAAACGCTCAATGTTATCGCTGCTCGGGTAGGGACCATATGGAGGCCTAATGCCCTACAAGAAATTTGTTAGTGGAAGAATGCGAACCCATTGCTGATGCTGAGGAGGTCGCTGATGAGGAGATTGTTGCCATTGTCGAGGATGGTTGGGAGAGCGATGCTGAGCGCTTCCTAGAGTTAGGTGTTATACGACGTCTCCTTTACACCCAACATATTGATGAGGATTGACCTCGTACGACGATCTTTTATACTTTCTTTCTTAGCGCAGACGGTCCTTGCAAGCTGACCATTGATATCGGGAGTTGTGTGAACATTGTGGCCTAGAAGGCCTAATAGCGGATGCATGTGAACCCTAAGCCTTATCCCATCCTTTTCGAGTTATTGGTGTCGATAAGATGGCCATACAGGTTACCCAGAGGTGCTTGGTTCCGATCACTCTCGCTTCGTTTGATGATCGTATTTGGTGCGACGTCATCCGATGGATGTCGCCCACGTTTTGTTAGGGAGACCCTTGCTCTACGAACGTGATGTCACGTGTTTTGGTCGCTCGAACACGTGCGTATTCTACGACAAGGTTCGTAAGATCACATTGATACAAACCCAACCGAAGGAGAAATCCAAGGGGAAGGTCATACCCTCCACTACTACGAGTTCATCTAGGCCGCTGCATATTCTGCGTCGCAACAGGTTTACGAGGGAGAGCGCCAACGCTTGTATATTTTATGTAGTGGCAACCACCATGGCTTCTGAGAGACCTACAAAGATTCCTGAGCCACCACCTGAGGTACAACGTCTTCTTGATGAGGAGATGATATTATTCCAGATGATTTGCCCGACGAGTTGCCTCCGTTACGTGACATCTAGCATACCATAGATCTGACACTGGGAGCTTCATTCCCGAACTTACCACATTATCGGATGAACCCGGATGAGCATGCTGAGCTTAAAAAACAGGTTGGCGAGTTGTTGAGGTAGTAATTCGTACGTGAGAGCCTGATCCCCTGTGCAGTCTCTGCCCTTCTCACCTCGAAGAAGGACGGGAGTTGACAAATGTGTATCGATAGTAGCGCCATTAATAAGATTACTATTAAATATAGTTTCTCCATCCCCCGGTTAGACGACTTGATACGATGGCTGGTTCCTAGGTATTTTCAAAGATCGATCTTTGCAGCGACTACCACCAGATTAGGGTTCGCGAGGGAGACGAGTGGAAGATTGCTTTTAAGATCAAAGATGGTCTCTACGAGTGGTTGGTCTTGCCATTTGGGCTGCCCAACACCCTAACACCTTCATGCGGGTCATGACTCAGATCCTGCGACCCTTTACGGGCAAGTTCTTGGTCGTCTATTTTGATGACATTCTGATTTATAGCCACTCCCCCGCCGATTCTATGAGACATCTGAGACTCCTGTTTGAGATTCTCCTTAAGGAGAAATTATTTGTGAACTTGAAGAAGTGTTCATTCCTGACTAACTCTGTACACTTACTCGGGTTTATCATCTCAACGTTCGGCGTGTCTGTTGACCTGGACAAGGTCCGTTCCATTCGTGAGTGGCCTATTCCATCCACCATTACCGAGGCCCGTAGATTTCATGGACTAGGCACCTTCTATCTGAGATTTGTACGGGGTTTTTGTACCATCATGACACCCTTCACGAGCTGTATGCGGAAGGGAGATTTCAAGTGGAAGGAAGCATCCATTCGAGCATTCAATGAAATTAAGTAGAAATAAATGACTGCCCCTGTCCTGAGATTACCTGATTTCTCTAAGGCATTTGAGATTACCTGTGACACATCTGGCGTTGGCATTGGCGGAGTACTGAGCCAAGAGGGTCATCTTGTTTCTTACTTTAGACAGAAGTTGAACGAGGCCCAACAGAATTACTCTAATTATGACAGATAGTTTTATGCGGTAGTGTAGCCACTTCAATATTGATGACAATATCTCCTTCCACGAGAGTTTGTTTTATACTCAGACCACCAGGCTCCAATTATGTTCTCAAATACCGCGCGGGTGTTAGGAACAAGTCTGCAGATGCTCTCAGTCGATGTATTACTCTACTCCGTATACTGAGCGCTAGCGCGACTAGTTTGATCGACTCTCTAGTGACTACCCTACCTGTCTTGATTTTGGTGAGATTTACTCTGTATTTTTGAGGGACTCCCCTGAGCCCACTGTGGGGTTTGATATTGTAGATGGATACTTATATCGTAGGCCTCGTCTCTACATCCCCAGGACGTCCTTTCAGGACTTCCTGATTTGGGAGCACGCGGGTGGCGCTGCTGGCCTCGTTGCCAGAGATAAGACGATTGCTTTGGTTGAGGATCGCTTCTATTGGCCCGCCATGAAAAGGGATGTGACGCGCGTTGTACGTCATTGTGGCACGTGCCAGACGGCGAATGGTTCAAAACAAAATACTAGACTTTATATCTTCTTCCCGTCCCACACCAGCCTTGGGTCGATATCAACATGGATTTTGTATTAGACCTTCCTCGAACCCTGAGGAAGCATGATTTTATTTTCGTAGTGGTAGATCGGTTTTCAAAGGTTGCTCACTTTATTGCCTGCCAAAAGATCACTGATGTGGCCCACGTGGCGACCCTCTTCATGAGAGACATTTTTTGATTACACGGATTATGCAAATGCATAGTGTCTGACCGTGACACACGATTTATGAGTTATTTTTGGAGGACGTTATGATATAAGACAATTATGACTTTGAAGTTTTCTACAGCTTATCGCCCACAGACTGACGACTATATTTAGGTCGTAAATAAGAGTTTAGGGAATTGTTACAGTATCTAGTTGGTGAGCACCCGTAGGTTTGGTATTTTTTGTTGCTCGTAGTTGAGTTTGCATAAAATAGTTTCGTCAATAGATCTACTGACACGAGTCCATTTCATATAGTGTCGGGATATGAGCCTAGGAATCCTATTGACCTCGCCCCTTGTTCTCTTAGAGTCATGTCATGGTGAGTCCGCTGAGTCTTTCGTTTATCATGTACATGAACTGCATGAATTAATCCGAAAGAAAATTGCTAGTAGTAATGAATTATATAAAGCACAAGCTGATGGACAGAGGCATGAGCATCATTTTCGGGTAGGCGAGCAAGTCATGATTCGAATTCGCATGGAGAGGCTCCCTAAAGGAGCCGCTAAGAAGCTACAACCAAAACAAATGGGTTCTTATAGGATTATAAAGAAAATTGAAACAAATGCCTATGAGATCAACCTCCCTACTGATATGGGTATTCATCTTGTATTTAATATGAAAGATTTGACATATAACTTCGAGCGTCTCGAGCATAGGAACCCATACCTTGAGCCACTTCCGACACCCTCCTTGTTTCAGCTTGACCCTTCCTTTACTCACCTTGGATAAGCACCCGCGGACTTGCCTGCACCTCTCATGATTCCACCGGTTCTTCTGGATCCACCAGCACGAGAGGTGAGAGCTAAGAGTATTGCTGAAATTGTGGCGCATGAGTGCACCATCACCCAGACGATCCTTGCCGTTACTTGGTGCACTATAGTGGACGCTTCAATTTTTATAATACTTGAATATCGACGACAAAGTTTGGTAGACTTGCCCCGATCTTCGACGTCATTACGATCATCTCCATTCATCAGAGATGAATGTTTTTCAATCGAGGGGAGTTGATGGGATCGACGTTGGACTACGAGCCACTATTCATAGGGACCCGCGTTTGTGTATTCGCGCAGGAGGTGTTGATCGGATCGACGATCCGAGACCACGAGTGCGTCAGGAGCGCCGTTTTATTATTTCTATGTATTTTTTTTTATTTTGGACTTGGATTTAGTGTTTTATGACACTGACGTAACAAATAATCATATCCATTCACTCCGGGTGCCCAGCCGCTCCTCTCCTTATAAATAGAGGCGGAGACTTTCTGTTTCAGTCATTGTTTATTTTGTGAGTGAATCCAGAATATACAATCATTCGTGGTACGACGTCGCGAGACCCTGGGGTGCGACGTTCCAGTTAATTTCTGTTATTTCCCCGTTTGCAGCCTTCCACTATCCTCTCCCACTCGGTTATTCCTTCATTACTACTCCCTGTCCCACCATTTGCCATGGAACCATTGTAACTGCTCGAAACTACCACTAAACCCCTCTAGATTTCCATTGTGCGTCTTCTTTCTCCAGTCGATCTAGTCCTCTAGCAAACTCCACTCCACTCCACATCCTGTATCTACCTTGTTTATCACCCCCTTCAGCCGCACACCCTCTTCCTATCCTGTTCTAGTCAGAGTAAGCCTGTACAGTCCCGTCTCAGTCAGGGAGATCATCTTCCGATCCCGTCCCAGTCAGGGAAGCTCCGCCAGTCCCGTCTCAGTCAGGGAAACCATCTTCCGATCCCGTCCTAATCAGAGAAAGCTCCATCCAGTTCCGTCTCAGCCAGGGAAACCTTCTCCTGATCCCGTCCCACGGGGGAAGCCCTGTCCAACCCCTGTCCAGTCTTGCAGAGGATGTTCTTTCTTCATGTCCAGGCAACCCCGCAAGTCCTCCAGCAACATGTTCCAAAATCCTGAGGCCAAATCAGTGCAGGAATTGGCCTTTTCCCGACTCAAACAACAAACACAAAGCTGTCTGGGCTTTATTCAACACCCCTATCTTCCTAGCCGTAGGTTGAAGTTTTCCAGCTCAAGTTCATGTCCATCGGCTCCAAATACTACTTTGTTTTCCTTCCGGTTACTCGTCTACGCTCAGCGCTACGGGATCCCTTCGCTTGTAAGTTTATCTTGGTTGTGTGTTCTTTTTATTTATTGATTATTGGATGAACCTGCTATATTTGCTTGTTAAATGAACTTGTTGCGCTATTGTTGCATTTTCCTAATTCTTTTAAGTCTCCATTTGCGAAATTGTAGTTGAAAGCACTCATAGTGAAAGTAATTTTGCTTAAATTTACTCGCGCATCATTTATATTGGGATTGATTGTGTCCGTCTTGCATTACTCACGTAGGATTGCATTAGCGTTAGCACAACCACCTCACATAGCCTACCTTGCGCCAAAAGAAACCCAAAATGAAAAAAAAGAGAGAATTAAGAAAACGGAAAATGAAATTGAAATGGAAAAGAAAAATTATTATCAAATAAAAAATAATAAATAAAAATGGTAAGAAAATTCAGCATTCAAAATATTATGTAAACTATTGAAATTAAAAATGACAAGACTAATAAAAATTCAAGTTTTCAAAATAGCAATGAAAGATTCCCTGACAACACAACGATACAAAATACTTGGTAGAGATTTTGTCTTTCTCCAATCTATAACTCGATTAGGCAAGGACACCTATCACTTTATAGTATAAGATATATAAAGATATCAAGTGTCGTATTCTTCGAGGTCCCGTTGAGTACTCTTACTCGCTATCATCTTATCAATGGAAATAGTGAGATTTTTATAGTAAAGGTATATTAAAGTAAATCAAATTTTAAAAGATTAGAATCGCCAAATTTAGAAGAAAAAAATGTGAGAATATTTCTTTAGATCTCGAATCCCCCTAGAACTTTTTATTTATACAATAATGAGGTCATTACACTCACGAATAAATGTAGACCGCGTGAGTTCCTCGATTATGATAATTTCTCTCTTGAGACAATTAACAACTAAGCTTAGGTTGAACGATTGAAATATCTTTCTAATCGAATCCCTTATGTTTGTTTATCGATTTATGAACTTAACTATTGGACTTTACTCAAATCTGAAAGATATATATCCCCTATCTTAGGGGTGCATGCAATTTTTTTTATCAATAAGTGATAAGAATACATATACTAGAAATATGAACTCAACACAAAATATAATTCTAAGATAACTTGAATACAATAATAAAAAGACATCGTGACAAAGGAATGAGAAATATAAGAACAAAAAGACATGATAAGTACAAGAATAATATGCGTTTTTCTGTAACTAGTGGAATTTAATTGTTCATCCTGATGAAGGGATGAGAAATACAAGAATAAAAAGACATGATGAAAGTAAACATAAATAAAAACTCTTACAAATGTAGAATCTCCTTTGGCTTATATCCTACGGGATAACTCCTTTCCCTCATTTTTCTGTATAAAATTGACTCTAAAAATGTGGTCTTCATTTTCATCCATTATATACTATTTAGAGACAAAATTATATTACTTGCGGAGCACAAGCCCTAGGCACACAGTGTGTAGTATGAGAATGGACACAGTAAAGCTCCAAAAAGTACAAAAAACTCATATGCAGATTATGATGGGTTACACACCCTAAGCACATGTCGTGTGCTCGGGGTGTGTAACTCTCAGAATACAAAAAAACTGTCTGCTCCTGAAATGTACATGACGTCATGGCCTTTCCAAAGTGGGGTTGGCGTTCCGCGACTCTTTTCCTAGATCAAAAGATATGACTGTTGGAATGTGACAATGCATAAGTAAATTATCCTGAATATTTTATGTAGTCTTGTAACTTACAAAAAGCTCCATATCTTTTCCTATTGGCCTCAAATTGTCAGCAATGCAATTCATTCTTATGAACCACATCCAACTGTAGTTCAAACCCAAAAATGTATCAAATGGGTCTTAAAGTGTACAAAGATAATCAATATATATACATTATATAATTTAGATAATGCTGAAAATATGTACATTATAAGCGTCAACACTTGTACTGTTGTTTTGGTACATACTGCTTTTAGTGATGTTAGAGCCGGGAATCCGGCACGAAACGTTTGGACCAAAAGGATGGACATAAATTTTGGCAGCTACTATTTTTATATTTTTAGAAGTAGGCATCTGTTTCATGTTCATTTTTGTAAAAATATCTGAAAACAGAGTGTCTTTGACTACATTTGAACGGGAGTTACTTTTGCCATCAGCATTTCTTAAATATAATACCTGCCTGTTTGACTTTTAACATGTAATTGAAAAGATCAAAGTAATTAAATGGAGAATTTATTTAGCATGGGGCAATGCCAGTTATTATTTTTATTATTTCTCTTAGGTGGAGTCAACGTTGGCAATGCAAAATTTACAACCAAAGATCAAGGCAATCCAAGAAAGATATGCAGAAAACAAGGTTCATTCTTTACCGTCGTGCTCATTCAATGAGTTACCCATTTTATGAAAGTACATTTTAGGATTTCTCGTTTGTACTTTGACATTGTTATTCTTTTTTCATTATGCGGAGTTTTAAATTTATAAATTGTGAGAGATTGTTAGAAAGAACAAAAGTTTAACTAGTTAATGACATATGTCAGGTATATGCAGGAAATAAAGTGTCTTTACTCGACTTTGTTCTAAAATTGTTATGCGGCAAGCATCACACTTGGCGATCATCAACCAATCTGTGAATCGACCTACTGATATGTAGTAGCCTCATGATATTGATACCCTATGTTTGAAATTTTAATGTTATGTCCCAGATGCTCTAAATCGTCAATCGACAAGCAACACTCTCAACGATCATGGATCTCTAAATGTCGACCATGGTGATTTGTTCTTCAATCCGATAAGTCGAAGATACTTGAGAACTTGATCGTCTATCATCGAGCAAGGTGACCGCGCTCGATGGACGACCGCGCTCGTTGGACGACCACACTCGATGGACGACCAAGCTCGATGGACGACCGAGCTCGATAGACGATTGCGCTCGATGGACGATCGCGCTCGATGAACGATCGAGCTCGATGGATGATCAATGTTATGTTCCTCATTGAATGAAGTTTCTTTACATGATTCCGCTCAATGGACGATCGCGCTCGATGGACGATCGCGCTCGTTGGACGATCGCGCTCGATGGACGATCGCGCTCGATGGACGATCGCGCTCGATGGACAACCGCGCTCGATGGAGACGATCTTGCTCGACGGACGATCGTGCTTGATGGACTATCACTTATATGTTCCTCGTTGAATGAAGTTTCTTTGTCCGATGATTTACTGCCTAGAGAAATGTTCTTATTCTATGACCATTGAGCAGTTGTTCTGATCTGGATATTCAAATATCTAAAGTTTTTTTTTGGTTTAAGTATCGTGCTGATTATTTCGGAGATCATCTGAAGCTCCAGACGTCATTTGAATTTGGAAGAAATAGTGATCATTTAAATCTCTAGATCAGCTTATTGTCTGCAACTATGGGAACTACTGATCTGAATCTTTTTCTGGTAGGCTACGACATAGTATGAAGTTGTCTTGTCTAATTGGTATTTTGAATATTTTGAAATAGTGAGTATCGCTGTTGCCTGTGGACGCAGCCTAATTTTGGAGTGAACAACACAAATTTCTGTCTTTCTCTGTGTTGCGGTGTTTCATGTGGTTTATGTTACTGTTTTTTGAATATTTTGTTATTGTTTCCAGTTTTCCACTGCATACTGCTAGTCCTTTGTGATTGTTTTCGGTCATTCTGTCTCAACGAACTGTTATCAGAGATGGGTTTCCTGCCCAACTATTGATTGATTATCAACTGGATAACAACAATTCGAAGATTGACAAATTCACAGACAAAAACAATTTCAGTTGGGGGCACATAAATATGCGAGCCCTTTGAAACAACACAATATATGGATACTGTTTGCTTGTCAGCGGCCTGACACAGCGGAAGAATCAGAATATGTGCAGTAGGATGCGAAGGCTCACTCCATAATTCTCTTTTGCTTGGGTGATGAGGTCATCTATGAAGTTGCTGACGAGATTACTGCAGGCGGATTATAGCTAAAATTAGAAAGACTTTACATGACAAAGTCGTTGACAAATAAACTATTGCTGAAGCAATGATTGTTCGCTAGCATAATGAAGTGATAGTTCTGAAGGAGCACTGACGGGCTCGAAAGCACACTCGCGGCGGTGAACCGGTCATTGTCAAGTAATATAAAACGGGAATGAATCCCCGAATATTGAATCTCTCAAGGAACACAGAACGGTGGATTTTACGATTACGGAGAGACTTGAGATTGAAGTCTCTCGAATGTCGAAATCACCAGGGGGGTTAGTTTGATCTTTACACTAAAGCAGAAAACAAGAAACTAAATTACTATGCGGGTCGCCCGCATCGCTTCGCACTTCCGCGGGTCGCCAACCTCCGCTTCACACTTCCGCGGGTTGCCGACCTTTGCTTCACCCTTGCCGGCTCGCGTCTAACTCAACGACAACGCTGCCACGACATTCACTCACCAACTCTCAACACACGCTCACGGAAAAAGACTAACAAGAGGCTAGGCCTCCTAAGCTATTCTGAAGGAAATGAATAAAGAAGAAATATATTTCAAATAGAAACTTACACAACATTCTTACAACCAATATCCATTCTAACCATCTTCAAAATAAGAACTACAAGCCTACTCAACCTAGTGTGCGGGAGAGAAAGAACGAAATACAAACAACACTTGAGACTCTTCCGTGGAGACAAAGGTGCTCCGGAGTGCGACTCCGTGATGACTTCGCTCGTCGGCTGTCGTCCGGGGTAGAAAAACCGCTGTCACCAGCTCCCAATGGACCCGTCTTCTCAAGGGTTTTGCGCCACCCACGTTTCTTCTTCCAAATCCCTAGCTTGCGGCGAGAGGGATGATTCTTCTTCACTCTTGAGCTCTTGGATGATGGGGAGAGCTTAGGGGATGATCCCTAGTCCTTTGGGGACGAACTTTGCGAAATAGGCGAAAAACGACGGAAAACGGCGGAACTTTTCAGAACTCGCGACTAAAATCGCGAACCTGCGTATTTATAGATGAAGCAGATTTTGACCAGCGCACGAGCAGACGCACGACCAGTGGTCATGCGCGAAAGAAAGGCATCTGCTCGTGCGAGAAGGAACTGGACTAGCGGGAAATATTTGGCATTTTGGGGGGAAATTTGTTGAATGCGCACGACCAGTGGTCATGCGTAGGTCCTCGTGCGTATCGTGCGTTTTCAAGGGGGCGCTCGGGTCGACAATGCCAAATGGCCGCGCACGACCATTGGTCGTGCGCAGAGGGGGCCACTGCTTGTGCGTGCAGAAAACACACGAGTAGTGGGGTGGTCGAGTCGATATGGCAAATGGTCGTGCACGACCACTGGTCGTGCGCAGAGGGGCCCACTGCTCGTGCGCGAAGAAAAACATACGAGTAGTGGCCTCCTCAATGGAAAAGGACCGAGATGCCCTGGGAAAATCACACAAGGGCAGCACTTGCAACAAAACACATTAAACAACTCCAGAAATCAACATCCGCACAGCCACACGCATGATAACAAAGTAAACAAATGAAATGAGAGGGAGAAAAGGTCTCGCTCATGCATGAAATGACATAAAAGCGCTCTAACTAGCTAAACATGTTCAAAATACATTCATTCAGATTATTAAAGGTTTTATGATGAATTCTACACAAAGATAGAGCGATATCAAAGGAAAACATGCTAGTAAAGAGCCTAAATCACTATACGGAAATCACTCATCAAATACCCACATATTTGAATTATTGCTCGACCCGAGCAATCCATCTACCTACGGGGAGTACGTGAGGCTAATTACAAATCAAACAATGAAATATGAAAGTGGACCGAGAAGTCTCGTGTCCTTGGAGAATAAAAATAGGTTAGAGAAAATTTCTAAGCATAAAATTGAAGTACACTGCATTTAAACAAACTATCCTACGAGTATATCCACTCCTATTCAGAAGAACTAAGCGATCCGTTTTAAGCATGTGTAGGCAAAAGTAGTGACGCTGAGTGTGGTATTAAGGACCCAGAACTACTAGGGTGGTCTCCAAAGAAATCCATCAATGATGGTGGCCATAGGCTCGCCCGGTCACACCTTCTCCATTGCACTCGATACTAACTAACTTTATGAATCCTTAGGACTTAGGTATGGTGAATTTTGGCTTAGGCTTAAGGTGAGGATTTCAAATAAGGGAAGGACGGGCTAACTCACACTTAAACAGAAATTTTGAGCTCGCATTAAAATGACTACCACTGCTAGAAATGGGTGAGTGACACCCCCAGACTTAGCTTTTGACAATTGGGGTCACTCACCACTTGCCAAACACCGCAACGATATAACTTAATACAATTTTCTTTTTTCTTTTACTTTTAGCAAAAAATATTTCTGCTCAAAATTATGCTAAAAGCACACCCAAATATACAATAGAAAATCACCAAACTAACAAAATTTTGTCCGCCACCGCAATTAGCAAAGTAACATTTTAAATGCAGCTCGTAGCTAAGTGTGATCGGGATTTTGGCAATTTAGTTTTGGTGTTAGTGAGGTGGAGGTGCACAAAGGAAGGGTGCAGACTCAACTTGGGCTTGCAATGGTAGTGAGAATGGGTTCTGATAAGAAGGCTCAATCTATCCAAGTGAAGGCCTAAATCAGATTCGAAGTGTTAATTACTAATTAGTGCACATGCTTCGAAGATCGCTAGGGGTGAGTTCTATACACCGAGAAAGGAACCCCTCTCGTCGTGAGCCTATAATACATCACTAACGACACTACACACATCTCTATACTAGCGTTGGACTCGATCGTGTTCTAACGAGGAGTGGATATATAACCAACGATATTAATTCAAAATGCAGTGTAATTAACATATGGAAAAAAATTAACTATAAATTCATTCCTATCCGAGAACTTGGGCACTCGACTAGGAGCACTCCACGAGTCTACGATCCACTACCAAATTTCATTTCTTTGATTATAAATTTATCTAACCTACACACCAAAAAGAATCGGAACGCACAGGAATAACAACAATTCAAGTAAAAATGAGGTGGGTGCGGACAATGAAATGCGCGAGCGTGATTAAAATTTTAAAATTTTGAATAAAAATAGAAATGGTGCAGATTTTTGAAAAGAAAAACGGTGCTAATGGAATGCATGAAGTGAGTGCGTGCACGCGTGGGTAACGAAAACTACCCCCAGATTTAAACATAACATTGTCCTCAATGCAAATCTATATGCTAATGGAATAAGGAATGCAAAAAAGAACTTCGAGATAGAAATTCGTTACCTATGCCCGAGAATGAGGCATTCCATAAGCGGCCGAATTTGAATTTGAACCTGAACCTGGAAAACTGCTTCCGGTTCCGACTCAGTAAACCAAAATATTCTATGCCGACGGTACAACACAGAAAACACAAGACACAAATATATATAGAAAAAAATAAAAGTTAGCCTAAACAACACATTCACAATCATGCACACATCCAAGGGGATCACACAAACATTCACACAAGCATGCAAGTAGAAAAACTGAATTGAAAATACGGATAACATTGGGTGCCTCCCAACAGCGCTTTGTTTAACGTCCTTGAGCTGGACCAAATACCTGTATTAAGCTGTTTTAATATTGTCTATGCAAGAATAAAAAAAGAATTTATGCAAAAAAGTCTCAAAAACTAACAATTCAAGAACTCCACCATCTAAGGAAGGTATCAGCTATACACTTTGTAATGCATTTCAGCTTGGAGGAATGGGGACGGCGTAGTGCCTGTGCGTCGGCGCGGGTCAGAAAATCCCCTCCCGGCTTCGCACCGGATGAATTCAGATTACCAGCTTTGCATGCTGCGCGCTCATCTCTAATTTTTTTCTTTAATTTAACACGCGGTGATCTCCACCGGGAAGCACATTCCTCCACATCAATCAGAAGACTATCAACATTGCCAAGGACAACACCTTGCTCCACCGGAATGGTAGAGACAAGGTCCGCCCAACGGACTTTCTTCAAAGAGCATGGGTCGGCACTCCTCACAGTCCTTGCTGCCTCACCAACAAAAACGATCTTCTCCTCAGCATCATCTTCAGAATAAGTAACCTTCTCTTCAATATCCACCAACAACATTTGCTCTTCAAATTCATCATTCAAACTCTTAGCTATCTTCGCATCCTTTCTATCATTTTCCACTTCAGAATCTGCACAAGAACTTGACACAATATTAGATTCATCACTACACCGGGGTGTAGTGTCAACAAAAGAAATAGAAATGGGGTCGGCAGGAGTGACACCAGATGGGAAGGAGATGCGCCCCTCTATAAAATGCACAGTGGCGCCTAGAGTTGTAAGTAAGGGAAAGCCGAAAACCGGTGGTGAATCATTTTCCGACGGTCCCATTACTTGGAACTCCACTGTTATGTTGCTTCCTTCTAATGCAATCTCCACTTCATTATCCACCCCAACCGTTACAACACTCTCCATTCGCTAGCATTATAGCACGACTTCCTTCTCATTTGTATGAATGTTGAACTTGTCAACATCCCTTAAGGCAATTATATTCCGCGAGGAGCCCATGTTTACTAGCACATGCGTTGGTACACTATTCAATTTACAATCAACCACGACACGCCCACAGAAATTTGGGGAAAGGTCGGAGGAACCCCGACCTTGCTCACGTGGATTATTCTCCGATTGACTTGGGAGGGTACCTGACATTCTTTCAATTATTTATTTAGCAAGCTGAGAGATTTGAGTTTCAAGGCTTTTCACCATGGCAATTTGATTTGCAATAAATGTCTTGGTGAAGTCAATGTGCTGGTCCAGTTTGTCTTCCTACTGTGCTCTCTTGTCCTGCCTGCTTTGATGCTGGGAGGTGTATATGGTTGAGAAGGTCGGCTACCACTTGCCTGCCCACTCGGTACTTGCTGCGGGCCATCTCTCCAACTGAAGTTGGGGTGACTTCGCCACCCTGCATTGTATGTGTTGGAGAAGGGAGTCCCCCTCTGCTTATTACCTGTATAATTCACATCTTCAAAGCAATTAGAAACAAAGGAATCAGCAGCGGTGCTTCCTTGCTGGCACTCAAAGGAGTGGTGCCCATGGGCGCCACAACTTTGGCACGAAACATCAAGCACTGGGGTGGCAGCGGGGGTGCTCTTCCCCATCAAACTCAATTCCTCAATCTTTTTAGACATGGCCCCCAGTTGGCAGAAATAGCAGTGTAGGGATCAACCTGGTGTTGTCCCGCCACTACCTTCCTGGGGGTACCTCTTCCATCGCCCCATTGAGCATTCTGCTGTGCCAGGTTCTTCATAATATTCCACATCTCATCCAGGGTCTTTCCCATCATGGAACCACCAGCAGTCGAGTCAACATTCACACGAATGTTCTGATCAAGAGCCCCATAAAAAGTATTGACGAGCTTCGAAAGGGAGATCTCGTGCTGAGGACATCTCCTTAAAAGCTCATTAAATCGCTCTTATACTTCCGCAAGGGACTCTTGATCACGCTGCTTGAAGGTATGAATTTCAGTACGCGCCAATAAAATTTTAGCTGCGGTGAAGAACTTTGTAAGAAATGCATTAATGAGACCGGTCCAAGATGCGACACTTCCGGGGGGGGGGGGATACAAAGAATCCAGGACTTAGCTTTGTCCCTTAAAGTGAAAGGGAAAAGCTTCATCCGCATGGTATCGTCAGACACCCCATTGATATGAAAAGTATCGCAAATCTCCAGAAAATTAAAAATGTGCTGGTGGGGATCTTCCAAGGGAAGACCGCCAAACTGAACTGAAATTTTTAAGCATATTTAGGATGGATGGCCTGATCCAAAATGTAGGTTAGTGATGGCCGGGCTCAATGTGGGATATACATTGCCCATGGCGGGGGTAGTGCATTCATACATTGTGCGAGCTCGCAGATGCACCATTTCATCCTCCACATGAATATTAGGGTCAGGGATCACATCCTCTAAAATCTGATGATTCAGATCAGGGTGATTATGGGTCTTGACCTGAGCCTGCTCTCGTCTCCGAGTTCACAACGTTCACTCTATTTCTGGGTCAAATGGAACCAACATACCCTTTCTCCCTTCTAGAACAGAAGACAAAAAGCAATCAACAGAAAAACACACAGAACTGCAATTCGAAAACAGAAATTGCAGAAAAACAAAAGATGAAATTTACAAGGGAAAGACTTTCTTTCTCTTGACTCTCGCAAACAAAACACGAAACGTGTTTCCCGGTAACGACGCCAAAAACTTGACGGGCTCGAAAGCATACTCGTGGCAGTGAACCGCTCGTTGTCAAGTAATATAAAACAGGAATGAATCCCCGAGTATCGAATCTCTCAAGGAACACGGAGAGGTGGATTTTACGATTGCGGAGAGACTTGAGATCAAAGTCTCTTGAATGTCGGAATCATGGTGTGTGTGCGCGTGTTGATCGTTACACTAAAGCAGAAAAACAAGAAACTAAATTACTATGCGGGTTGCCGACACCGCTTCGCACTTCCGCGGATCGCCAACCTCCGCTTCACACTTCCGCGGGTTGCTGACCTCCGCTTCATCCTTGCCGGCTCGTGTCTAACTCAACGACAACGCATGAGGAATAACTTTTATTGAAGTTTCTAATGACAACGACTGTCGGCATTGGCTCCATCTAGATCAGGATGCATGATGTGGTCATTAGAACTTTTATTGAAGTTTGACGTATTTTTGACCTGAGGAATAACTTATCTCTTTAGGAGTCATGAACTCTATGGGGTTCAAGTATATCGGTGAAGGTGGAGTTATTCATATCACCAAAGGTGCTTTGGTAATTATGAAGGAACTCAAGCAGAGGTTCTTATCTGTCTTGCAAAGGATCACTATATCTGATTTGTTTGCCACATTATCTACTCCTATTTCTGCTACTACCTCTTCTGAGAGTTTTGATGCTAAGATGACCAAGTTATGAAATATGAGACTTGGTCATATTGGAGAAAAGGGCATGATGATTTTAGGCAAGCAGAGCTTTCTTGGAGGGCACAATATGGATCAATTGGATTTCAATGAACACTACATTTTGCAAGCAACAATGAATTTAGTTCTGCAAAGCAGTGCACAAAACCAAGGACAATCAAGATTATATCCTTGATGATGTCAGTGGTCCATCTCGTGTGCCATCTATGGGTGGTGCAAGGTATTTTAATCTCTCATTGGTGATTATTCCAGGATGGCCTGGGTAGACGAGTAATGTTTTCAAGAACTTCAAGCATTGGAACGTTCTGGTGGAGATCCAAACTAAGAAGAAATTGAAGCGTCTGAGAACGACATCAAGTTGAAATTCTTCTTATTTGAGCTTCATGTGTTCTTCAAGGATGTGGGCATTGCTAGACACCGCACAGTCAGAGAATTCCACAACATAATGAAGTTCAAGAAAGAATGAAACATGACTGTTGGAGATAGCATGGTGCTTGCTCTCCAATGCTAGTCTTTAAGGAGACTTTTGGACAGAGGATGTGAATACATCCCCTATCTATGAACCGTTTTCTTGCTACAACCATGGACTACAAGCCTCCTATTGTGATATGATCTGGTAAACCCACTGATTATTCACCTTTGAAAGTATTTGGTTGCCCGGCTTTTTATCATGTAAATGAAGAAAAGATTACATCTAATGCAAAGAAGGGCTTATTCCCAGACTATGGTGAATGGGTATAGAATTTGGTCGATTGAGTCGAAGGTTAATATGAGCAGAGATGTAGCCTTTGGTGATTTCTCTATAATAAACCCAAGGCTGAGTTTGAAATTGTGGGTAGGCAAGAGATACTTAGAAACAGGTGGAGTTTAACACAACTCCTATTATTAGCCATATGGTTGGGACACCCTATCCAAAAGAACCTAGAACCCTGATTGATGTGAAGACAATAACTGAACTAAAGTAGGAGAGGTCCTGCATCATTGCTACTGATAGGCCAAGTAGGCAAGTGCATACCCCACCCACATGCGGCTACGATGACTTTGTAGCCTACACACTTCAGATTGCTGAAGAATTGAAGACATCTGAGCCGTCCACTTACAAGGAGGCTATATCTGATTTGATTGCTTCAACTAGATTGTTGTAATGGTGCACAAGAACCAAACTTGGAACTGCTAATACTAGATTGTTGTAATGGTGCACAAGAACCAAACTTGGAACTGCTAATACTAGATTGTTGTAATGGTGCACAAGAACCAAACTTGGAACTGCTAATACAACGACAGGGGAGCAAAATCATTTTGCAAGTGGATCTTCAAGAAGAGATAAGAACCCAAAGTGTTGATGGTACAATATATACGACACATCTTGTTGCAAATGGTTTCATTTGGAAGGTGGAATGAGATTCTCTCTTGTAGTCAATCACACTTTCATCAGGGTGCTGCTAGCCGTAACACATCAGGACCTTGATCTCGAACAATTGGATGTGAAGACTGCCTTTTTGCATGGAGAGATTGAAGAAGATATCTTGATGATTCAATCTTAATGTTTTGTTGTTCTAAGAAAGGAAGACCACGACTATAGGTTCCAAAGATTAATGTATGGTTTGAAACAATCCCCAAGACAGTGGTATAAGAAGTTGGACAATTTTACTCTGCTACAACAGAAGTCCTAATGACTGTTGTGTGTACCACAGAAGTCCTTATGACTGTTGTGTGTACCGCAGAAGTCCTGATGACTCCATCTACTTAATGTTTGTATGCAGATGACATGCTTGTTGCAGTTCGTGATAAGTCTGAAGTTTTGAAGCAGAATAAGATCCTTAGTGCCGAATTTGAAATAAAAGATCTTGGTGCAGTTAAGAAGATCTTGGAAATGGAGATTTACAAGGATCCAAGTATAAATGAAGCTCTTCTTATCATATAAGAGTTAAGAAGGTCATGTCCCTTTTTGCGTGTCCAATGCCAAGCCCTTTAATACTCCATTTCCTGCAAACCTCCATCTCTCAACAACATTTACTCCTAAGACCGAAGCTGAATATGATATATGTTAAGAGTTCTTTATGCAAGTGCAGTTGGTGTCTCATGTATGCCATAGTGTGCACTATACTTGATATTGCACATGCTGTTAGCATAGTGAGTAGATTTATGGCAGAACCGGTGAAGAAGCATTGCCAAGCTTTGAAGAGAATACTAAGATATCTGAGTGGGACTTTTGGTATTGGACTTGTCTATGGAGGTGAACTAAATATTAAGTTGCAACTTTTTGCTTATTTTCTAATATCCGAAACTTTTTGCGTATTTTCGTGTTTTCTTTCTTGCATTAGGTGCTCCTTATAGTGGACACACAAAATCCATAAAAATCGAAAACGAAAAATTTCTAAAAACATATTTTTATGCAAAATATCATTTCTCTGTTTACTATCGCCCCGCGGTAACTATTACCGTTGACGATGGCTTCTTATTTTGGTTTTCTTTATTTTCCTTGCTTTTATTTTTATATTGCTAACATAGAATATCCTATTACTGATTTACTTGATAATGCCTTCAATGTTTCAGTAAAAATGAAATTTTATCCTATTTGTTTTTTTTTTGAAAAATACATAATGAAATAAAAAATTATAAAACAATCTCAAAATACAAAAATATACTTTTGTTTTGTGTTTATGAATTTATGTGTTGCTTATGACTTTTTCTTGAATCTAAATTTTTTTCTTACATAAAACAGCTTAAGCTACATTGAACAAGTAAACATGAATAATATAATATTTAAAAATTCCTTATAATGTATGATTTTATTTTCAAACTTCATTGCATATTGTTTTAGTTATTCATGCTTTGCACATTATCTTAAAATGTACAATGAAAACCTTATGTAGTAACCTAATGTACTAATGCTTATGTATGCCTCTAAGTATGGGTAGTGCTTTATGTTTGCTAATAATTCACACGTTCACTCTTTTGATTCCTATTTTTGTTTGTTATCTTGCATATGCATGTATATGTAGTGTAATGTTATGATTAATTAATATGCACAACTAAATTACCCACACACCATGAAATTGTTCTTATGCGATCCATGAATATTCTTACACTATCATAAGAGAAGTGTGGTTTATATATCATATGAATGCTTGCTTACAAGTGAATTAAGAGCCCTTGACCATTCAAGATAAAAGAAAATAAAAATAAATAAATAACAAGGATAACTCATCCAATCACTACTTCTCCTCTTGATAAGTCTTAATGAGCATTGTGAGGTTGAGCACCTTGTGTAGAATTCTAAAGTGTCTTGTGCAAAAAAAGAAAAATACAAACACCACATCTTTTACTTTACTTTAGTACACTCGATCACCTAAACTAAAATCCAAATAATATTATGAGATCCACCATGCAATACTTTGTTCTCTGATAAGTATTAATAAGCATTGTGTGCGATGCACCTTGGTAGTTGTACTATTTTCTTGTGCATTAGAATTAGTGGAAGTAATTTTACTTCGCATGTTGATGATGTTGTGTACATTTAATTACATTTTGCATGTGTCTTGATTATTACTCATGTATACTTTATCAAATCACAATATTATACATATTATTTTCTTCCATAAATCTCCCGCTTATGAGAATTGGAACTTAAGCACAAATACGTATCTTTCTACATAAATGACTTGATGTACTTGATAACTATGCATGATCGCTACAATATCTTTTTAAATTGAACTGCAAATCTTTTTACATTGTATTGCTAAAATCTTTATAATTATATTCTACATGCTTGACAAAGTCAACCTGATCCTATAATAAATATTTTTTTAAAAACAAAAACATTCTCTTGGTTTATAACGTCAATTCTTATGTTATGGTCTTAGTTTATAACGCTAATCTTTCTCATGATCTAATGTTTTTCACGCTTCTCTTTTATGATGTTGTGTTCTTATATTTATATTTTTATCCACTTATGGTCTTTCCCTCGCTATGCATTGTTTTTCACGATTTTTCTGCTGCATACACTCTGCTCGATAATGATTATTTTTCTAACAAGTGGTTTTCTAGTTCATGAAATATTTCACCTCCACCGTCTTTTGATAATACGAAAAGGAGGAGAATAAATTGAGAAATCTAGGAGGAGAAGAATTAAATAATCACTAAGTGTAAGAGGAGCACATATTTAGAGGTATTACACACTTAGGACAAAATATCATATTAGTGTTGCATATGATCACTCTAAAACTTGTTTTCACGATTACTCTTTACCACACACTATCATAAACAAAATTCTAATATTAACGATTGATTTTTCATTATGGGATTTGTTAGTATCAAAAGAGGAGTTTGTTGAAACATGTGTTCTGCATCTCTTGGTTTGAGAATAACAAAACCTAATCTGTATTTGATTTACCTTGCTTGTTTTTATAGTGTGCAGGTGATATAGGGTCAATAGTACAAAATTCAGGGTAACTCGATTTTGACGATCAACTAGAGATGTTGACTGAAATGGTCACTACCGTGCTCCGATAGGTACTATCGCCGGTGGTAACCTTCCCTCCAGGAGGACAGGTGGCAAGAAGCATTTCAAAAAGGACTTGGCGGGAGCAAGAAGCCTTAAAGAGTTACTGCGCTGCGATAACCCTATCGTGTCGTGATAGCACTTTGGCAACCCCGACAATCACCTGATGATTGAGGAGCCAAATGAAGCAGAAGATCGCATTTTGGCGGGATGGAATATTATGCTACCGCGGGGCGGTAACACTTGTCGCGCCGCGATAATTGTTGCCTAATATACGAGTTTAAACTTTCATTTCAGGCTGGCTGGAGTGGGAAATACTTTCCAAAAGGATACCGCCGTGCGATAGTCCCTACCGCCGACGATAGCTGACATAACCTATTTAAAGAGCTCGTCGCTCCGTCTCCAATATCAACGAAGAACACGACTATTCTGAAGAGTGGCTTCGTCCCACAGCTCCAAAGGAGTCTTTATAGCATATCCCAGCATCTGAAGGAGAGTTTGAAGGCGAACAAGTTTAAAGCACATTCAACGCGAAGAACAAACACCTCTTCAACGACAATCTTGCACGTTCTTTCGTTCACACCTTCAAAGCTTCTCTAGGGAGTATTTAAATTCTAAAATATTTTATCTTTCATTACTCTTGTATTTTTCTCCTTGTTTTTGATCACGTTATTATTGAGCGTAGAAGAATTCGCCCTTGTGTTGTCGACTAGGTCCTTGTGAGGATTAGGAGAAAATTCGCCTCGTGTTAAATGACTAGATTGTGGTTTAAGTTTAGGGGGTGGCTTTAGGCCTATCTAGGAAAAGATAGGCTAAGACCAACCGGTTCGAGGTGCGAGTCGGTATAGAAAACCAAAAGAGATTTTATTTCATCATTTTTGATCTTTTGCGTTATGAAGATCATATTTTTTGATCCTCTTTAAAATATATTAAAATCATGTCTCTTTCTTTTTATTTATAAAAGTATTATTGATTAATTTCAAGATTATTTATTCTAAGTATTTCATTAATTAAAATGAGTTTCAATGAATTTTAAAATCTCTTATTTACTCCTCTCTCTAAGGGCGCATGTCGATCCAACATCTTTACCAAGTGCCTATGCTGTGATATTTTCAAAGACAACATTATCAAGTTGGAAATGTTCGACATATACTCTCATCTTGAGGGAGAGAGTTGAATTAATTGTTGGTAAAATATTGTAAAAGTCCCATTATAAAAGTACAATTTATTTTTCTCTTATTTGGGTTCACTCCCTTGGTGTATATATAGGGGTCCCTCCTTGTAATAGATAATTCTCCTCATTAATTTTCCAATCTGATTCATATTTGTGGAACTCGCAGAAGAGTTCCTTATTTCGATTCCATGCTCGGCCCTCATTGACCGCGGTCTTTTGAAACCCGACTGTTTCTGAAGAATACGCAGGACCTCTTCCATCGACAAAAGTAAGATTAGTGCATTCGTCCCGACTGTTGTCATACCTCCCTTCAGGTATTGGTGGTTGATATGCTTAGATCGGATAAGGCCACACAGGTGCTGACTACATCATTAGAAGTGGTGGCCTCACTGTTCTATTTCTCGGTGGAGATCAAGGTCTTAGATGCCTCATTTGCTGGAAATCACGAGGCAGAGGCGGGCGCTTGTGGTGAAAATTCCTCCCTCCTTGAGGCATAAAAGGAGGTGATGAAGATGATCGGGACAAGGCTTGATGGCCCAGTTATGCTGATTAACATACTGTTTTCCACAATAGGACTCTTCCTATGCCACCCTTGCACTAGCTGAGTTAATGATGAGACAAACCCCGGATTTTGATCTCTTCCTCAATGAAATGATATGCCATATTGATGAGTTATCTTTAAGTACTCGGGGGCTTTCTGCTCATTTAAAACTTGACGAGCCCCTCCTGAAGACCACAAATTAAGGCGACCTAATGCATCGATGGATCAACATCATGAAAGGTGACCTGATGAAAGAATTCCTAGAATATGTTGATATAACAACCAAGGTTCTTAGACACTCCTTGCTTGATCTGAAAGAGGGCCAGAGCCCCGCTTTTTCCCTTCTTAGAAGTTGCAGACCTCAGCAAGTGTTCCCTTCTCAAATTTCCGAAAGAACAGATCGACTTTGGAGGAAGCTCGTAGAACCAGTCTCTAGCTTTTCTCTCTAAGGAAATAAAAAGTAGTTTACAATGAATACCATCTGAGATGTTCCACAAAGAGATCAAATACTCGAAAGCATGGAAGTGATGTATGAAAAATTCTCTTCCTGTAAAACGGGAGAGATGTGTCTCTCTAAATCCCACTGGGACTGGTCCCCAACGAATTGAATCACAGAGAGGAGAAGGCTCTTCCTCCTCATATGGATCAACAACTTCATCAAAATTTAGAACTCGCGAGGGCCCTGTTGGAACATGCGTTTTGCATCTTTCAGGTTTGATAATAACAAATCCCAAGTTGTATTTGTTCATACTTGTGTTGGGTATAGTGTGTAGATTTATAGGTGTGCTGTCTCACAGGAAACACACTCTTTGTGAGCTACCCCCGGCGTTAGCGATACCGCCAGACGCTAGTTCTGTTTATGTGTGTCGACGGGAAGGAGCGCATCGACTAGACAGAGCATGTCGATTGGAATTGTCAACTACCGCCGACGATAGCTATACCGCCAGGCGTTATCGTGTTGACTGAAAGGAAGAGTCGACTAGAAAGCTTATGTCGACTGGAAGACAACATCGACGAGACAACACATTTCGACTAGATTTATTTGCTACCGCTGGCGATAGCGATAATGTCAGGCTCTAGCGATGTCGACTTGATCATTTCTATCGACTGGAAGACTGCGGATGTCGGCTAGAGCACTTATGTCGACTGGAAGGAGAATCGACGAAACCAGGCTTATCAACTACCACCGCGCGTTACTGCTAACACGCCGCGCTACCTTGAAGGACACGTCAGCGATCCGAGTGCTCAACGCGGAAACTTGGTGGCAGCCATAGAAGGAAGATGTCGCTACCGCTCCGCGGTAACAAGGGTTTGCATGGAAAGAGCCACGACTTTCCTTATCTGCTGATGGCCAGATGTGTACGTGCCAAATCATTCATGCCTACCGCGCTGCTCTTGCACTACCGCTCCGCGCTAACAGATGATCACAAGGAAAGCACAAACGCCTTCCTTACATGAAGCATGATAGCTGGGAGAATATGCGTACACGGAGCCTACCGCCGCGCTGTAACTTATTTAACTTTGTATAAAAGCGATCCTTTCTCTCTTTGGCGTGTGTGGAACCTTAGAACGAAGATTAGAAGGTTGTCACGTCGTCTCTGCCGGACGTAGCCGCCTCCCAAGGAGAAGGACTTTCACCCTCAAGCAAGAACGAAGATCTTCGGAAAGCGCGGACAAAGAACGAGAATCAGAGGACAATCGAGCGCACAAGGAACGAGAATCAAAAGCTCCGATTGCTCACCGCCTTCGGAGACAATATTCGAGGGAGCAAAACATTATCTTCTTTGATCTACTTTGTATTTCTTCCCTTTTCCTCTTTTTATTGTATCGGGGTCCATGAAGAGATCGTCCGACGAGGACGTCTTAATCCGGGGAGGATTCTGTGAGAAATCGACCGGGGAGGTTGTCGGATTCCGGGGAGGAGAGTCTGTGGAAATCGTCTGGGGAGACGTCGGAATCCGGGGAGGAGTCTGTGGAAAATCGCCCTTGAATGGCGTCTAGACTGGGGAGGTCTAGCAAAGGGCTCGAAGACCTTCGGGGAGAAGGGAGAGAGCCGACTCGAAGACCTTCTGGGGGAGAAGAGAGAGAGCCAACCGGTCCTCGGGGGAGGGTCGGTATAGAAAACCCAAGATCATATTATTCATCGCTTTTGATCTCCGGCGTCATGGAGATCACAATCTTGTAATTGATTTTTCTTTGAAATAATGTCCTTTATTGTTTGATCATCTTCATCTTATTTCCTACTCGCCTAAAATGTTTTAAATAATATTTTCTAATGCTTTAACGCAAACTATATTGTAAGATTCTTTTGTGTGAAATAACTCTTAAGATTCAATCTCCGTGAGCAAGCGCCAGACGGTAACACTTACCGCCGACGGTTGTGAACAAAGATTGAACTCCGCCTTTTCTTAAAAGTAATCTTCAATATTATATTCTTGAAAAGATTAAATAAGGTTTTTTCTATTTAATATCCTGAAACTATTCTGATTAACAATAATATTACTATTTAGAAATAAGTTTTATAAAATCCTTATTCACCCCCCTCTAAGAGCGTTAGTAGATCCAACATGCCCTACACTTGGGGAGAGTCTATAGTGTGCGCATTGCATCCTGACTGACTTCATCCTCTCTGTGTTGAATCCTTGGCATCGTCTGAATATGCGGTGGGCGAATATCAGTGGTATTCGGCGCACCCCTCTAGCAACCGAGTCAATCTAGTTAGACAATCGATTGACGACAACTTGTAGAGCATTGAAATTGCCCCTACTAACGGACACCTCAGTGTTCTCGCAAAAACTTCCAGTGATTTTCCAACTTCTTGTGAAACTATCGCGAATATTTTCGCCAACCGCCAAAAATCTGAAGGCCGCACACTCATTATGTTGGAGATAAAACGGTCTAACCCCACTTCACGCACGCCTATTGGTAAGAAACTGCGTTGCGGAGAATACTTCCATTCGCAAGCGGTTCATGCAAAAATAGAAATGATCCAATAGGCACATTCTTCACACAACACAAATCTGTAGTCATGCATGATATTATTGATTAATTTTGAGATTTACAAAGTTGTTATGGGTCCTTGCGAAAGAAAAAGTGAGCCTGCGAGCATGGTTCGAAGGAGATGCAAGTTCACGAGTTCTTCCACTGCTTTCGATGTCCCTTTCACTGGACTGTTCACGTATATTTATACTACTCGGGACCCTGCCCAGCGGGCTGGCTGCACATAAAAGCTGCTCGGCTACAGAGAAAGCGGGCAGACTGCAACGAAGGATGCAAAGAAACAAGAAATGACCATTACAGGACAAGCTGAGGACATGGCAATTAGAAGAGCGCGCGAGTGTTGCTAGGAGTTGCTGTGATCTCTTGGAACTAGTCGGGGAAGATATGCTGTATGAGTGGAGCCAATTCCTGAGAACTCTACAGAGCCAACGAGTGCCCAGAGAATTGTTACTAGGAGAGGTCATGGAGAGTTTGGAAGGTCCTCGCAAGAGCTTCGATTTGTGTGCTGGAGACTTGGCTTTTAAGATAAAATCCTAGCACTTGTAAGAGATGTTGATGGGACCTGATACTCTTCGGGGTATATATCCTCTTCTGAGACAAATAGACGTCGCCGCACTTTGAGCAAACATCGATAGCGACAGGAAATCTGAATACAGGATTCAGGATGTGTTATATATGATAACATTATCTTTTTAATATCTTAAACTAATTCTGAATGATTATGTGAATTCAAAAGTAACTACTCTTTCACATGCACATTTCTCGGTTCTCCACCATAATAATTACCAGTTCGTCGCATCAATGCTTCTACATGTCTATCTTATCTCTATCTTGGTTGGCTTCACCAGCACATTAATGGAAAATGTTTATCTCGCTTTCTGTCTGCATGTTTTATGAGCATAATTATTTGTCCTAAATTATTTATAAAGTTATGTGACAATATATAGTACTAGATAATAGATAAATAAGGTGGTAATTTATCTTATCTAAAAGTGGTAATTGCACTAGAAGATATTTTCTTATTTGAAATATATTTAAAACTAATAGTTTTCAATTTTATTGTTATTTATTTAATTGGAATAATCCTTTACAAGACATGAAGGGGAGCCTTGGCTCACCTGTTGAGGTGTTACCGTGTGACCGTGAGGTCATGGGTTCGAGTCCCGGAAGCAACCTCTCGTAAAAATGCAAGGTAAGGTTTGCCTACATTTCACCCTTGTGCTGGGACCCTTCCCCGAACCCTCGCTGCGCGGGGATGCTTTGTGCACCGGGCTGCCCTTTTTTAATCCTTTAAATGACATCACCAGGCTGCCCTCAGTAGCCAGCAGTGTATAATATAAAGCCAACAGTATAACACTTGATCTTGTCAATATATTAAGAAGAAATGATGCACCATTAAAGTTCATATCATTATATATATATCAGCTGCGACACGACGACACTCCCTCTTACACCCCCCCCCCCCCCCCCGAGCGCAATACTTTGGCCGTCGTTCAATCTTGTAATGCGGTCCGGGGGGGGGGGGCTGCGAGCGGTAGGAATGCTGTCGTGCCGGGGTACTGTCGTAGTCGGGGAACTGTTGCGACTGCACGGGAGCCCCCATTGTACTGTCTCTCGTATGTATATAAACATTTTATATAAATGTTTATTATATATATTTTTATTATTATATATATAAACGATTATATATCTATAATTAACAAATTCGATCAACTTGTCCTTGACCTGAATAGGACCGGTGCTTCCACTGCTGCTTGTCAACGCCCTGAACTCGAATAACCTGTAGGCCTTCCTCCTTTCCAAGAGCAAACCGAAAAACAGAGCCTGCAGCTTCAGCTATTTGCGGCCTTGACAGGGATAGAGGGACAACCAGATCTCCCCTCAGCAGACAGGAAACTGCGTGAACTCCTCCTTGGTATCACACCTGGACAGAGAAGGCAGCTCCTGCAGTTCTTCTTTGACGGCGTGATACCAAACTCCCCTACTCTGGCGAAGGCAGCTGTGTGGATCGGTCTCGCAAAGGGCGGTGTTGCCTAGAACAATCAATGTCAAAGGTGGCGGTGGCAGGAGTGATCGATCTCTTCTCCCCTGCCTTTTTTGACTGGTCTGAACCGAGAGCCTTTCCAAAGTCGCGAGGAATCATTTCATATGGCGGGAAGGGGCAAAAAAGGAAATCCAGAATTGTTAGTGACTGGTCGACAGTTCACTATTCATCTCCCCTGTTTGCTTTATATATAGATAGATAGATAGATATATAGATAGATAGATATATAGATAGATAGATAGATACATATATAGATAGATACATACATAGATAGATAGATACAGGGTAAACTCTCTTCTAGAAATCTGACATTAATGCGTTAAGTTTGAGATAAGGCGAAGATGATGTTACAATGCTTATTTTATTAAATTTTTGCTAGTCATTTTAGACCCTTGAATTTAAAGGGATCCACCTGTCTATTTGGGTTTATATTTAATCTGATATCAATGCAATATTTCATCTGCTTCAATGAAATAAAAGCCCTCTTAAGAAGAATTGATTTTTTGCCGTTGTAAGTCTCATCTGCCGTTAGCAGGTTTGATCTGCCGTTGTAAGTCTCATTGTTTTTAGTTTCTTCGAGTTTGATCTGATTTTTAAATATCTCCATGTCAACTCAGGAAAGAATTCAACTTGAGACAGCTCGGTTATACAAGCAGGCTGGAGTGAATCCATTAGCAGGTTTGTATGCACGGACTTGTGCGGTCATTCAGTTGTTATTATTCTGCTCAGCCTTTCCTTTCGGGAAGATTCACGAATAGGTCTTTGCACTAAATTATTCTCCTTTTGGGAAAAAAAATACATCTAGGTTCTAATGTGCTGCTTCTGCTGATATTTTTTGCATGCCCTACTAATTAGTTCATTCTAATAACTGGCAGGATGTTTTCCAACTTTGGCAACAATACCAGTGTGGATTGGCTTGTATCAAGCTCTCTCAAATGTAGCCAATGAGGTGAATGATGGATAGTCTAAAACACGATTTCTCTTCACCAATAATTATGCTACCTTCTTATTTTTGTTTACCGAAGAGAATCTATTTTCAAGATCAGGGTTTGCTGACAGAAGGTTTTTTTTGGATTCCATCATTGGGAGGTCCAACAACAATTGCTGCTCGGCAGAGTGGTTCTGGAATCTCTTGGCTTGTACCTTTTGTGGTAATAAAGACTTTTAGTAGACAATCCAGTTTATAATAGTTCATTGTTTACCATGATTAATCACTTGAGAGATAAACCCAGTGTTGCTTTTATCAGATGCTATTTTGAAAATAGCCATCATTTCCATAAGTTTTTTATCCATGCATCTGTTAATATGAGTATATATATTTCTGCATTCACATCAACACCTGCCAATTCCAAGTATCAGAACTGCATGCTTGCTTATTCTTATTTCCTGATCCCCCTAATCTCCAGGAGGGCTCTTTAAAGTATATGATTTGACATACTATCCTCCTTATGTTTGATATTTAGGTCTTTTACTTGATCACTGTGTAGATATATATATATATATATATATGTGTGTGTGTGTGTGTGTGTGTGTGTGTGTGTGGCCATTTACTGGGACCTCCCCTCTATGTTTGCTAAATTATAGGTTGCACCCCTCTTTTGAAATTACAGAAACCTCCCCTCTAAGAGTACATTTGATAACATGCACAAAAAGGCTCCCTTGAAAATTTACTCCAACGGTGTATTATTGTGCATGCATGTTATGAAATGTAAACTACAAGAGAGGTTTTTGTAATTTCAAAAGTTAGAGGGGTGCAACCTGCAGTTATGCTAACTTCCAGGGGAAGTTTTGGTAATTATTCCTATATATATAGGAATAATTGTTTTGGCTTGCTTAGTGTAGAATTTCGGAATACGAAGTGTAGCAATTTTTATTACTTCACCTAAAAAAGAAATACAAATACATGTACACATATATATAGGTGGGAAGAGTGACACCTTAACTCAAAATCACAATGTGAGACCAAATTATACAATAGAGGTATCTCCTAATGGGCCTTATAGGTGGACCTTTACATTGGGCTTTACACACTGCTTCTATACTCCCCATACAGATTGTTGGCATCAAGCTTGGAAACGAACTGCTGATAGAGTGGGCGAGACAAGGCTTTCGTTAAGATATCAGAGATTTGGTCGGCAACGGGAACATGTAATCAATTTTGCGGAGTTGAATCTTTTCCCGGATGAAATGACAATCGATTTCAATATGCTTAGTACGTTTATGAAAAACTTTATTCACGACGATATGGAGGGCCGCTTGATTATCACAGTAGAGGATTGCAGGAGAGGGGAGGACAACACCAAGATCAGTAATAAGACTTTCTAGCCAAGTGAGTTCAGACATGATAGAGGCATCGAACGAGACTCAGCCTCCACAGAGGAGCGTGCCCCAACTGTTTGCTTCTTGCTCCGCCAAAGTGACTAGGTTCCCTCCAAAATATGTGTAGTAGACACTCATTGATCGACGATCATTGAGGGAGACGTCTGTTGGTGCAGAAAATGCACCTCCACGATGTCACGCTAAGAAACATTGGGGGAAGACTGCGAGCTGCCGATTACTTTTTGGTTTGCAAGGGCTGACTGAAAGAGAAGAGCAGGGGCCGCAGAGCAGCGAGGCCAGATATGCCCTCAACGGCGAATACTATCTCACCAAAGAGGAGCGGTTAAAAGAGTGAGATCGCCTTTGCCTGTGACTAGTGATCCATAAGAGACTAAAACTCGAGACCGCAACCGGAGTAATTGAGCTTGAGGATTCAAGTCAGCCTGCCTTCTGGGTACTGTTCACCTCTATTTATACTAGTGGGGGCCTGCCCGAACGGGTATGCCCTAAGATTACGGGCTGCCCGGGGTACATGAGAACTGGGCAGAGATGAGAGGTTACATGGTGTGCGAAAAACACTAAGAAAGAAGAAAGGATCTGACCGCGCAGTCCGACAGTCAGATTGGTTGTTGTCCTTGACTTCTCTGAAGATCATTGCAGGGCTGCTTTGGGTGGTATAGGCGGTCACTGCGAACTGAGACCGACCTAACTGATAGACTAGAAGCATGCTGAGCACTTTTCCGGGTCGCAAAATTCCGGGTAAACATGATCACCGCACATTTATAAGTTTTTTTGAAACTTCGGAAATGTCCGCTTTAACCGCGGAGACTGCAACTCGTCTTTAATGCTGGGAAAATCTATAAATACGGCTGAGGAGTCCATAGATTTTCAAAAATGCTTTTGCAAAGGCGCTATTCTCACCACTTGCGGTTAGTCTTCTTCAGTCCTCCATGTCTGGATCTGGAAAGAAATCCATGATGTCGATATTTGACGAGGACGCCAGGAAGCGCTCTTCTCCTCGCGAAAAAGGGGGGTTCGCGTGAAGCCGGCGATGTCTCGAAGAGACTACCAAAGGCGGAAACGCTTGCGCAGAAAGCTTCTGCGATCACACCGGTCCCTTCTTCAGATGTCGAAATAATGAACACTCTATCCTCTGATCAGGTCGTTCTGGGCCTTCCTGGAACCATTATCAGTTTTGATACTGAAAAGTCGCTGGCTATGTTTGTCGATCCCGAGGGAAAACAGGTTGAAGAGGTTGCAAAGGATTCCGCGGCAAAGTCCGGTGACGATCAGCGTGGGAGTTCGCATGTCCGCACTAATGTGGATTCAGATGTTGTCCGTGATGGATTGAAGAAGGTGGGGTCCACAGCTGCTGAAAAGCTTAAGAGGAATCAAGAGGCGGTAGATGATGCTACAAAGAAAGAGAAGAAGTGGAAGCGCCTAGCTTCTGAGTTATCTTCGAAGGAGAAGAAGAAGGAGAAGGAGAGGAAGAGGAGTAAGAAGCATGAGTTGGCTGCTGAGGCGGACGTGGTCAACCCTTGCACCGCTGTCAGCGAAGAGGGGGAGATCCGGCGGTCTCCGACCAAAGATGCTCCCAACGCTGGACTGGAGAAGAACGCCGATCAGGGCGGCCAGGTCTCTGTGCCCGTGGTCAATCCTCCGCCTAGAGATGGGGAAGATCTTAGCGAGTTCTTAAACAGTTCTGAAGAAGGGAGTCTGGATGATCCGTCGATTAGAAGTGAGAGCTTCTCACTCTCTGAGGAGCAGAGAGCCAATGCTGCGGCTGAGGCTGAGGCTGAGGCTTAGGAGAAGGCAGAGCAGGAGAGGATTCAATCGATAGAGGCGAAGAAAATCGCTCTAGCCGGCGAGGAGGGGCCGAGTAACTTGGCGACTAATCAGTCTGCCTTGGAGAAAGCTGCGTTGAGCCGGGTGGAAGCGGTAGATGCCATTCGGCCAGGTATGGCCAGTGCGGCTTCTTGATCAAGGACGCAATTTGAAATTCCGTCTGAGGACTTTAAGCCTTTGCCGCCTATGAAGCGGTAAGAGATAGTAGTTATTCTGTTGGACGACATCCTTCCCATGAGTCATGGCGAGCTGAAGCAAAGGAGGAAGGAGGGAGAGCGGTCACGTAAGCGTCAACTCTCTCTTATGGACCTTGAGCAGCGAAAGCGTCCCGTGTTTCCTGCTTTAATCGCAATTTCCACAGTTAACCGAGAGTCCGGGGAGTCCTCGCATATTTGCGATCTCCCTTCCTTAGATATAGAAAGTACATCCATTATTCCCGCACGTTATTTTGTACTCAAATATAAAGATATTTCTTATCGCGTTGCCGTATTTCTTACCGTAGATGTGACCGTGCCTGTGCCTTCACTACCACCGACGCTGAGAGAAATCTTGGGCCCAATGCTAGAAGATATGAGGGTGATGTGAGAAAGGGAGAGGGCCCATGAGAATGAAATGCGGTCTCAGGCTGAGGATTTTGAAAAGAGGATGAGGTCTCAGACCGAGGACTTCGAGAAGAGGGTGCGATCCCAGGCCGAGGACTTCAAAAAGAGGATGCGCTCCCTTGAGAAGGATGTTCAATATTACTGGAGCAAGTCCTTGGCTCTGTCCGCGGATAATGAGAAGCTTCGACAGGTAGCTTCAACGACGTCAAAAGCAGCTATGCCGTTCATGGCGGATGGTACGAGCACAACGGCTAGAGTTCCTGCGGACCAGCAAGGAGAGCGGGCAGCTCCGACCTTCGTCACCTCCATCCATGTTGATCGCGTAGAGAGAGAGAGACGTCGTGCGACCGCCAATCATCGGTCTGCTTATCAAGCTAATCGCTACCTCTCGCTGGTGCTCACCTCCATTAGCCAAATGCAGGAGGATGCGGCTGACATTGGGAGAGACCGCCCGGCTCAACATCCTTAGTCGCCCCTCTGCTTTTTTTGTACTTGATATTTGTAATAATTCTGTATTCGGTTTTCTGCGAACACAAGACAATAGTAATTTCAATTTATGTTATAATGTTTTTATTACCCCAGAAATGTCTATTCTAAATGTTCTTTGCGGGCAATGTGGCTTGATATTGAATGCTTGACTGTCTTCATGCTTTGCTTGAGTTTAAGTAGATAAAAATTAGGACCGTGCAGCCTGATGTTTAATCGCGCGTCAGATTGCTTGTCATTCTTCTAGGGTTTGCCTCCAAAATATATAAATAGCGCTTGCGACGGATTGAAAATGAATCATTTGTTAATGCGGCTAAAGCAGAAGTCAGGGCGAATTCCAATAATGGTAGTCGTACGAGTAGATGCTGTTGAGGCCTTCCTGACCGCGGAGCACAAACCTTCAAAGATTTCAAATGCAGAATACCGAGGTTTCCTGAGCAAGCATATGAATCAGACGCAGTTGATCGCGCGGTTTCCGCGGGTAGATGAGGGGATCAATACTGGCGCTGAGAATCTGATCGTCATTTCAATAGATCATTTTGATTATGGGTTTACATTCCCTGTTTTCTGGGAAGTAATTGAAGTTTTTAACCATTACGGGGTGGTCCCCGGTTAGCTGCCGTTGAACTCAACAATGGCGATCTTCTCCTTTGTAATCTATCTGTGGTCAGAGGGTGTTCGCTTCACCGTGGACACTTTTCGAAACGTCTTCCTTATGCTGTCTCTGAAGGGAAGAAGAAGAATTCAAAGGCTTATTGTACTTTGGCTGCATCGACATAAAGATTGTGAATCTGCTGAATAAAGTTCATAATTGGACGGGGAGGTTCATGGTATTTGAAGGCGACCTCGGTGGTCCGCCCGTGTGGCCTCAAGGCCGCAGCGACAACTTGCTCAAATCGTCGAAACTGTTAAAGATGGAGCAAGAGATTGTCAAGTTTCTTGCGAACGAGCAGTTATATATCAATCACTATTTGTCGATGTCGTCTACAGTGGAGAGCATAACTCATGGAGAGAGTAAGATATAACCTGCGAACTAAATTCATCTGACAGTATTTGCCGCATATTTTACTAAAAAGGTTTATTTTGTGATATCTTAGCAACCTTGAAGATTCCGTTGAGTAAACCGCAAAAACCAGAGGAAGAGGTCTTAACTCAGCGAGAAATGGGGAAGTGTAGGGAAGAGGAGAGGAATGCTAGAGGCAACTACGAAGAAGCGGACACATCTAGCGAGTTGTTTCCACTGACCGGCGCCTGTAGCCGCGTCAAAGACCTTGCCGGCGAGCCGCTGATATGGTGGAACAACAAGGGAAAAACGTCACGGTGTCACCATCTTTTCTTTCTTGGGGAAGTGACAGAGTTAGCCACCATGCCGGTCTAGTTACAATGACCCTCTATGGGAAGAAAAACCTCGATGAGCTGAGGGACATCCCGTCAGCAAACCTTCCCGCCGTGGCCGCTCAGGCGACATCGAGGAGTACTATAATGAACCACTTCATGGGTTGCGCACTTGCACTCTACGTCAGTCCTTGAAGGAGATTGATGGTCTTCACGAGGAACTAAGGGTAAAAGGTTGATATGCGGTCTAAGCAGTTTGATTTAATTGAGACTGCATATATTAAAATGTTTTGGTCTTTTTACATAATATATATGACCCAGGGAACCCTAAGTTCCGAAAAGAGGTCTTCAAACATTGCAAGGACACTTGTGAAGAAACTATTGATTGGTTAAGAGCTCACGGTGGTTTGAAAGAAGAGTTCAAAGATGTCATTTTTGCGGATATCTATCCCAATCAGGCAAAGGTCGACCTATATGCGGTTAGTGTGGCCTCGGGTGAGGAGGAGGAAGATGGAGAAGAGGCAGAGGAGGAAGAAGAGGGAGGAGAAGATGAAGAGAAAGAGGACGATCCTTCAGGATCTGGAACTGAGACCTCGACCGACTATTCAAAGTCTTCTTCTAGCTCGAGCTCCTCAGAAAGTTTGTTAGAGGGGTCGACAGAGTCTGCGGGCTCAAGCGAGAAACCTTATGGCGAACCCGCGGCCAAGTGGACAAAGAAGGATGGCAAATATATTTAATTTTTATTTTTTGCAAATGTTCGCAGTCTCATTTTTTGTAACCGCGCAAACAAAAAACTTTGTAATTCTCTTTTGATAAGAAATGAAAAAGAAAGTTAAGTTACTTACCTTGTATGATTCTCACCTGTCATTTTTTGCTGTATTCTTGATGCTGAATGGTTACTGTTATTTATATAGTTCATTTGATATAGGCGGGCAAAGCTGTCTCGCTTTTTCGGCTCGTATGCATGATATATCCAAGATACCCGTGTAATAACTAGTATAATAATCTTTGCGAGGAGAATTATTCTGCTGCTCGAAGAGTTATAGCGGTAACAACATTATAACCTTTACAATAATAGTGAAGCGGTTAGGCGGTCAGAATTGACGATGATCACGGTTATACAAGATTTAGAAGAGTAATGTCCTCCCTCTTCTATAACAAGTTTACTTTGGATTGCTTTCTTATTGACGCGACCACGTGGCTAGTTACACAAGTGACCGCCAAGACATAACATGGACTTTCTCATGATGCATAATGTTACGCCGCCGCACCCTTTACAGTTCTCGGGGCACACATACGCGCGGCGTCGCAAGGAGCCTATGCAAGACAACGGGGCTGAACCATTCGGTTCAGCCCCCATCCAGTAAATAGCAAAGGAAGAGGGGTTGAACCGCCCGGTTCAACCCCTATGGGGGCCGGCCGGCCCCCTCTTGGACCCCCGGGTATTAATAAACCCGGGGCTCCCTCTTTTGGAGCACAAAAGATCATATTCAGGTTTCTTTCTTCTCTAACCCTAGCCGTCATCTTCTTCTTCTTCTCTAGTCTATCCGTATTTCCTAGATTTCTCCAATAGTTGTAGCTGTAGCATAACATTTGGTATCAGAGCACCTTTCCTGCGACCATGGTCACTCGCACAGAAGCGGAGATGGCACGCTTGGCCACCATCGAGGAGAACTACGCCGCATTGACAGATTCAGTGGCCGGAATCGAAGAACAAGTTAGAAACTCAACAAAAAATCTGGAAGAACGTATGGAGGGGCGCATGGACGAACTCAAAGCGCTGATCACGCAAAACCTACGTGGAAAGTCGACGGAACAACGAGATTTCACGGGGGAATCGTCGCAAGCATCGCCGTCGGCCACCGGAGGTGCCACGGGAGGACCGGGGACGGTGCCCTACGGCGGCCTGGGACCGGAAACCGGCCGGCCAACCGACCTGGGGCCGGCAGCAACTCCGCCGAACCCTACAGGGCCGATCGGCCTGTTTCCGCCCGGATTGGGAGCGGGGCCTCCTGCCGCCTGGCAGGGGCTTGGCCAGGGACCACACCCCCATCAACAGTCCTCCGGGGGGTGGTCCGGCCCAGGGAGGGTGGTTGCCGGCGGTGGGGTCGCCGGAATGGCCGTCGGCCGGCCTTTTGGAGCTCCGGAGCAGCTTTTTCGACCCCCGCTGCACATGGGGGGCCCGAATGGAGGTGGAAATGGGGTCCTGCCTAGGCCTCCAGCACTAGGGGCTCAACCGAGGGGTGGACAAGGCGAACAGTGGAGGGGACAACCGCCCAGACATTTTTTTGAGGAGGATGGCCCTCCGATCGGAGGGGGTTATGGTGGGGGACTCCAGCAGGATTATTATGGGCACCCGAACTTCGCGGCGGAACCAGTCAGACCAGCCTGGCACGATCCAGAGTTCGGGAGGAATGTGGGAGCAAACCAGCGGGCATACATGCAACCCAAACCAACTCGGATGCATTTTCCGAAATTCCGAGGCGGCGACGCGCTGGAGTGGGTCCAGAAGGCCGAGTTGTTCGTCACATATCAGGAGATACCCAAGGACCAATGGGTACAGTTGGCGTCGTTTCACCTGGAGGAGGACGCGTACCAGTGGGCGCAATGGTTCGTTCGGAACCATGGCCATGCACCATGGGAGTACTTTGTTGAGGGCTTCTCGGCCCGCTTCGGGCCCTTGGAGTACGAAGATGTGGAGGCCACGCTACAGAAACTCCGACAGAAGGGGACAGTGATGGAGTATCGCGCGGAGTTTGAGCGCCTGGCCAACAGGGTCAATTGGGGAGAGAAGACCCTCCTCAGCTGTTTTGTTTCGGGGCTGAAGGATCACTTGAGAGATGAAGTCCACGCCTATATGCCCTCCAGTCTGAGCCATGCCATCAGTCTAGCCAGGATACAGGAGGAGCGGTTCAACCGCCAACGGACCCGAGGGGCATTGCGAGCACCAGCAGTACCAGCAACCCCAGTTGCGGGGCGACGTGAGCCGCCACAGGCAGGACGGCCGACGGTGACACGACTGACGTGGCCAGAGCTGCGGGCCAGGAAGGATAAAGGGCTGTGTTTCAACTGCGATGACAAGTACACGCCGGGACATAAGTGTCAGAAGGTGCAAGTTTTTATGCTAAGGGAGGAGGATGACGAGGAGGAGCCCATCAGTAGTGAGGAGATGGATAGCTGGGATCTGGCGGAGTTTGGAGTATCCCTTCAGGCCATGGAAGGATGCTCAGCCCCACTCACGTTACGGATTTCGGGGAAGCTAGGACAGGAGCGGGTGACTATTCTGATAGATAGTGGGAGCACCCACAACTTTATTACTCCGGCAGCGGCACGGAAGGTTGCGCATGCAGTTGACCGGGAGGCTTCATTTCAGGTTATGGTTGCCGACGGCAGCAAGTTGAGGTGTGAGGGCCTGCTGAAAGGGGTAGAGCTGCGCATACAGGACTATGTGTGCCAGACCGATGTCTACCTCTTGCCGATTCGGGGGTCGGATATGGTGTTGGGCGTACAGTGGCTCCGCCAGCTTAAGCGGGTCACTACTGATTGGGAGAAGATGACTCTGGAGTTTTCGCACCTGGGGACGGAGCATTGCCTGCATGGGATTCGATCGTCTCCGCTGAAGGAGATCTCCCTCCGGGGCCTGCAGCGGATGGAGGAGGAGGGCAGCATGATGGCCATGGTGTTGGGCGTCGAGGCTCGGGGACCGACATCAGAGCCACCCCAGATGCAGGATTTATTGACCCGGTTTGATGATATTTTCCAGGAGCCACACTCTCTACCTCCGTCGCGATTTCGAGATCATCAGATTCAGCTGAAGGCAGGAGCAGACCCGACGAATATCCGTCCGTACCGGTACCCTCACATTCAGAAGGCGGAGATAGAGCGCAGCGTCCGAGAGATGTTGTCCTCCGGTATCATCAGACCCAGCACCAGATCTTGGTCAAAAAGAAGGATGGCTCATGGCGGTTCTGTGTCGATTACCGAGGACTGAACCAGTCCACCATTAAAGACAAATTCCCCATTCCGATGATCGAGGAGCTGCTAGACGAGCTGCATGGCGCCAGCCTCTTCACCAAGCTGGATCTTCGATCAGGTTACCATCAGATACGGATGCGGGAGGACATCCACAAGACGGCGTTCCGCACTCACGACGGTCACTATGAGTTTCTGGTGATGCCGTTTGGGTTGGCCAACGCTCCGTCCACCTTCCAAGCGGTCATGAACGAGATTTTCCGACCACTGCTTCGCCGGTACGTGTTAGTTTTCTTTGATGATATTCTGATCTATAGCAGGAGCTGGGATGAGCATCGGGAGCACGTTTGCCATGTCCTTCACATTTTGCGGGAGCACTAGTTGTACGCCAAGCGCTCCAAATGCTCTTTCGGGCAGGCGGAGGTAGAATACTTGGGACACTTGGTCTCCGTCCATGGCGTTCGGGCGGATCCGGGGAAGATCGACAGCATGGTGAACTGGCCGCAGCCCACTACGATCCGGGCCTTGCGCGGCTTTCTCGGGCTGACCGGCTACTATCGCCGGTTCGTAAAAGACTATGGAAAGATCGCTCGACCATTGACCCAGTTGTTGCAGAAGGACTCCTTCCAGTGGCAGGCGGAGGCCGAGGCGGCATTTCAGGCCCTCAAAAGGGTTATGACTACCACGCCCGTACTGGCTCTTCCGGATTTCTCCAAAGATTTTGTGGTAGAGACGGACGCATCAGGCGTCGGCATTGGTGCGGTCCTCATGCAGGAGGGCCGGCCGTTAGCATATTTCAGCAAGGCTCTTGCCCCCAGGACCTTGGGGCTCTCGACATACGAGAAGGAGATGCTAGCCATCATTCACGCGGTCGCCATGTGGCGTCCCTACCTACTGGGCCGGCACTTTCAGGTCCGGACGGACCACCAGAGTCTCAAGCACTTTTTGGAGCAGCGGTTGGCATCGCCCTTACAGCAGAAGTGGTTGACAAAGCTATTGGGTTATGACTATGAGATTGTGTATAAGCAAGGGCGGGAGAATACGGTTGCTGATGCACTATCTCGCCTTCCAGAGCAGACTATGGCCGCCATCTCTGGGCCTGTGATTGATTCCTTGGCGGAGATACAGACAGAGGTGTACCAGGACCCCGATTTGCGGGTCATCTTTGAGGCATTGCAGCGAGGACAGCCTACTGAGGCCGGCTACCACCTCCAGGGGGACCACTTGTACTACCACGGTCGCCTCGTCATTCCCGCCTCGTCGACATGGCGTACTACTATGATGCGGGAGTTCCATTCTTCGCCGACCGGCGGACATACTGGTCTCCTTCGCACGTTGCAGCGGCTGCGCGCGAACGTCTTTTGGAAGGGCATGCGCCGCGATGTTCAGCAGTTTGTTCGGGAGTGTGATATTTGCCAGCGTCAGAAGTATGAAACCACAGCACCGGCCGGCCTGCTCACATCCTTACCTATCCCTCATCAGGTTTGGGATACGGTATCCATGGATTTCATTGACGGGTTGCCCAAGTCCCAAGACAAGTCCCTCATTCTGGTGATCGTGGACAAGCTGTCCAAATATGGACATTTTTTGGCCCTCAGTCACCCCTATTCGGGGGAGACCGTCGCTGACCTGTTTGCTCGGGAGATTGTTCGGTTGCACGGGATTCCTCGTTCCATCATTTCTGATCGTGACCCGGTCTTCATCAGCAGTTTCTGGCAGGAGCTGTTCCGACTTCAGGGTACTACTCTCCGCATGAGCACCGCCAATCATCCACAGACTGACGGTCAGACGGAGGTCTTGAACAGAGGGGTCGAGACATACTTGCGTTGTTTTGTGATGGATGAGCCACGCACATGGACCCGATGGCTGCATTGGGCTGAGTATTGTTACAACACCTCCTTCCATACCGCCAGCCGGCTCACGCCATTTGAGGTGGTTTACGGCCGACCTCCACCCACTCTGCTCTCTTACGAACCGGCCAGCACCGCTCTCCCCGCGGTTGATCGGACTCTTCGCGATCGCGACCAAACCTTGTCCCTTTTGCGGGACAATCTTCGGATAGCTCAGGAGCGTATGAAAACTCAGGCCGACAAACACCGCACTGAGCGGGAATTTGCAGTGGGAGATGAAGTGTTCCTCAGACTTCAACCGTATCGCCAGTTATCAGTCGCCCGTCGGGCTAATCAGAAGCTGGCCCCGCGTTACTACGGCCCCTTTCGGATCATTCGACGAGTGGGACCCGTGGCTTACACCTTGGCTCTCCCGGAGGGCTCCCGCATACACCCTACGTTTCATGTCTCTGTGCTGAAGAGGAGGTTGGGCGGCAAAGTGCAGTCTAGTCCGACTCTCCCCGATGCCACCACTTGTGGCGAACTACGGCCATCACCCGAGTCCGTTCTGATGATCAAATGGAGGAAGCACAGTAGGGAATATCGGCCAGAGGTGCTTGTCAAGTGGAGCCGATTGGATGCTACCCACAACTCTTGGGTGGACTTGCTGGAGTTTCGCGAGCGTTTTCCCGATTTCCAGCTTGAGGACAAGCTGACTTTTGATGGGGAAGGGAATGTTACGCCGCCGCACCCTTTACAGTTCTCGGGGCACACATACGCGCGGCGTCGCAAGGAGCCTATGCAAGACAACGGGGCTGAACCCCCCATCCAGTAAATAGCAAAGGAAGAGGGGTTGAACCGCCCGGTTCAACCCCTATGGGGGCCGGCCGGCCCCCTCTTGGACCCCCGGGTATTAATAAACCCGGGGCTCCCTCTTTTGGAGCACAAAAGATCATATTCAGGTTTCTTTCTTCTCTAACCCTAGCCGTCATCTTCTTCTTCTTCTCTAGTCTATCCGTATTTCCTAGATTTCTCCAATAGTTGTAGCTGTAGCATAACACATAATAACCCTCCTGAAGAAATAACCCATAATGTATGATGCCTCAGTGAAATCATATAACTTGATCATTTGAATAAATAAGGTTGAATGTGACTGCGCGATCACCATTTATTTAACCGCCGAATATAACTTTGTTTCAGAGTATACCACCATCTCATGCCCCTTGAGATATCTTGAAAAGAATAAAACTTCGGTGTGACATATATAAGTCCAAATGGTAAATCCAGATGATAATCCTGACCCCATTTGTCAGTTTATTGAGAAGTACATATAATAACCTGTATTTTTAAGAAACTCGAAAGAAGCGCGGTTCGCAGGCTAAGATGAACAATTGGGCAAGTGCCTATGACATTGCTTTCCTCATAGAGGTCATCATAGCTGCGGTAACTTCTTATAAAGTCGACCTTGGCGGTCACATATTTCCACTAGACGCAACCTATATTGCCCATAGATGATTCAGGGTTCAACCGACAGTCATAAAACTCTTGACCACCCGATCAACATTATTTTTTCCTTTGCCAGGCATGATCCATACTGATCACCTGCATATATTTTCCACCCATAGATGTTGGAGGTCCAGGCGGCGGTCAAATGCTCATGACCGCCCCTAACTCAAAAAACTTCTTTCAGGGTGCCAAGGAGTATTCGAGGGTCACATGCTAAGATGACCAATTGGGCAGGTGTCCGCGACATTGCTTTCCTCAGAGAGGTATTCAAAGCTTTAACGATATCCCCATCAATGCGCGGCAGAGCTGAACTATCAATGCGCGGCAGAGCTGAACTATCACCCGGACCTCCCTTGATGCATGGGTGTGTCAGATGCCAACAGATATCCAACATCCTAAAGACCTCTGCATGAGATTGGATTGAGCGACCACTACACGACGCGAAAACTCTCCGTTGCGCGTGGTCTTGGTGGGTGTTATAACTCATATGATCTTCAATTCGTTGGGGTTCAAGTAGGATCCTGCGATTTCTCCTTGGCGAGATTCTATCTCAAAAAAGGTGTCATTCAACTTCTTTCCTAAAAAATTTGGAAAAGTGTCAGTATGTCAATATTAGTAATAAGAAAATAAAAGAGAGTGAAACAAAAACTTTTATTTAAGAGAAGAATCGCTTCAGATCATCACCACTTCAGGTGTGGATATCTCTTCCCCATCATAAGTTTGAAGACGATAATCATCATTCTTTAATACCTCTTTTACAATAAAAGGTCCTGCCCAATTTGGATTCAATTTTCCGACTGAACCAGTTCTTACTGCTGAATCAACCTGTTGAACCCGGAAACCAGGTTCAACGAGGAATTTGGACTGATGTAGCTCACTTTGACTTCTCCTGAGATAGAACACTAGGCTAGGCACTTGGAGCAAAGATAGTGAAAAACTAATAACAGACCCCTCGTACTGCAGCGAGGAGGTCCCGCCACTAACCCGGAAGATCAAAGATCGCTTCCCCTCCCAAACCAAAGCTGAGCCCCCGAGCACTCTGAAGAGCACTGGAGAGCACCTGACTGTCAACCCAGAAACCACGGTAAACAGAGGGCTGGAGCTCTCGCCAACCAGAAACAACCAAAGGAGAGAGGAATCCCCTGTCTCTTCTAATCCCGCCTACCTCGCGAGGGGAAGGCCATCGAAGTTTCGCTCGGTAAGTGAGTCTCCTCACCTCTTTCTTTCTTCATCTTCAACTTCGCGCTAACCCTTTGCCTTTATCCCTAGATGCCGACAACACGAAATCTGACGAGTCGGGTTATGCAGGAATCTACTCGGCGCCGCCTTCCCCCGACATGATTGACGAGTACCTGGGCGACCCCTCCAATGCTGCCGAGATGAAGAATCGAGTGGATGGAGTTCTGCGGAAGCACGAGTATATGCTCCGCGAGCTCCAGGAGGAGAGGGCTTTGGCGGAGAACGGCCTCTTTCCTCGCATCCTCGCCCTGGAGCAACTAATGGGAGCTCTGGAGGGGGACATCACTCTGCTCGCGGAGGAGGTGCAACGACTCGCAAGGGGCGCCGCGACGCCGCTGGATAACCATTTTAGACGAATCAAGGACTGCGCGCTCGCCCTTCAACAAGAGATTGCCGCGGCCCGCGAGTTTGCTCTCGCGAAGCGAGGCCCAAGGGTGTGAACGCAGGGTCGGGGTCTCTGGAGGTAAACCCACTGTGCCCCCCACTCGGCTCGCGCTCGCGAGTCTCATCTTTGAAGGCGACACGCTCGCGAGTCTCATCTGAACATTATTATTTACTATTGCACACCACAACCACAGAGTAAATCCCATTTTGATTGACACGCAAGCACCACATTGAAGTTGATCTAGAAAAATGGATGAAGAACAACAATAATCAACAGGCCCCCCGATGTCAGACTTATGAGTTTAAGCTGCCATCAGACATGAAGAGATAAAATGGTGAATGATGATGTACTTTGACATGAATGCACGAATCAAGCAATTCATAGAAGAGAATTTTGTTCTTAAAAAGTATGTGCGGCCAGGCAACCTGCCTTTGTAGGCAAGCTCATCGCCAACCAGGTCGGCCCATACCTCATCCACTAAGTCCGCCCATACCTCATCCACTTGGTCCTAGCTTCGAGTACCTACCATTTCTCAGCTTATGTTGGAAGGGATCGTGCAACTCCCTGAGTGGCAACGACCTCAAGCGGTTCCACCGTTAATAAACACTCCAACAAGATCACTATATTACCGACTTCAGGAAGTATCGTTCATTTCAGTTAGCGATGCTTCATTATTCTCTACATTTAGAACAAGCAATTTAGAATATGAATAGGTCATCAAATTCTTTAATGCCAATAAAACTGAGTTAAACCCTTTGGAGTCAATCTAGTTGGCTGTAAAAAAACCCTCCAAAAGGTATCAAATGTGGTACCATGATAGTTGAGCATGATGCTAAACTCCGGCTAAGGCCATAAGATTACAATGTAATGCCAGTGGCAAAATCACAAGGCCAACGATTAGGAGTAAGCACATTTAAACAATATTAAATCAAACAATATTAAATCAAAATCAGCTAAGGTCCAAGGAAATGCTTAGTGGCTGAAGAAAATATCCAAAACCTAAGCATCATAAATTAACAACAATCAAAAAATTTCCTCAATATTCCAAGGGGGAACCGCAAAACAATATATTTATAGGAATCAGGAAAGAGGATTATCTTAGTGCCCCATGTCCCTCTAGCGATTTGTGCTTGAATCAGAGTCCCACTCTTTCATCAGGCGTGACAACATAATCACTCGATCCTCAATTCACAAATCTCCTGACCTTTTAAAACTTTGTGAGCAATCTTCTCACGACGTTTGTAACTTCAAGTTCGTGATCATCGCGTCATGTTCTTGCATCACTTCGTGGAGGTGACCCTTTGTATAGGGCAACTCCCATCTCAGTTGCATAACCTCAACACTGGTCTCAGCCTCACAAGTGGCAACAAGCTAGCATGGTGCCTCTTTTCAAACTCTAAATGGCATCATATGGTCGTCTTTGGAGAAAAGCGTTATGTACACAGAGGTCCTCGTGAGCTTCCTACGAAACAAGCGAAAAGGCCCGCCAGAAAGAGATTAAAAAATACTATCAATTGAAGAATGGGTCACAATACCCTCAATTGTACATTCGTACCATGAAGTCTCCGATAAACATTTTTCAGCATAATGTGCCCCCTCAAAGACATACATTTGTCGTCAACAAACTTGTGGTAGTCAGTACGACTAAAGAGGCCATGCTCTAGATTGAAAGCTTTTGCAGAGGATAACCTGAAGAGTATGAAGACAAGTTAGAGAGGATTTCCTCAACCTTGCACTTGTCATCAAACGAATAAGACAGTGATCCTCAACATCATGCAAGAAAGTCTCGTAACTAAAAAGAGGACGAGCCCATAGGCCCCCAAAACCTTTTTCTGAAGGAATACCCATCTCTGTCTCATATGGAGGAAAAGGCGTGACGATCACTAGAAGTGCCGAGGAGGTCGAAGGAAAAGGCATGAGAACTGTAGTGACTTGTTATGGTCTTCTTTTGACGGGGATCGATGGAGGCAAGGATACAAGGGCAAGTCCTAGAATGGAGATAGAGGAGATGATGTTAGAAGAAAGCTCGGGGAAGACGGAGAAGAAGTTGAGGGAAGAGGAAAACCCTAGAGGGAAGAGGGCTTGAGAGAGAGGGAGAAGAATTTTTAGAGAGATAAAGAAAACTTGATATTTCATTGATTCCTTCCTTGTACAAGACTCTAAGGGTCTATTTATAAGACCCCGAGTGGCATACCCATAATTACATCAAAGATTAAAATACTCGATAATACAACTTGACGCGACTTCAAAATATAAAATACTCAAAAAACATAAATACTAATATAATAAGATAACTGACATATATGATCCGTAACATCCCATCTGTCCTTGAAATCGAGCTTGCCCTCTAGCTCAAACTGCACTTGGGTGGCCGAATTATTGGGCACCTTGATTTCGTGCCAGAATAGTTTGCAATATCGCGTCGTGGCGACAGGGGCATTGACGAGCAGTGGTGGCGCCGACGAAAAGACTGGCATCGAAAGAACTAGTTCTAGTGGTGCTGGCGGAGCGGTGGAGGGCAGCAACAACAAGGCGTCTGGAGGGATCTCGGATGGTAGAATCAACGGCAGAAAGGGGTCCGGCAGTTTTGGCGGATCAGCGACGGGCAACTACGGCAAGGTGGTCGGAGTAGCAATAGCCGGCGACAGGAACAGGTCCGGTGGAGTGGTGGTGAGGAACCCTGACAAGGTGGCTAGAGGGATCTCGACTGGTGGAAACTAGAAACGGAGGCGAAGTGGCCGGAGGCGGTGAGGTGGCCGGCCGAATAGGGGGCCGGAGGAGAAGCAACGAGAACGTTGGTAGAGTAGGCGGCCAGGGAGAGGGAACTGAAGGGCCGGCATAGCAGGGGCCGACCAAGGTAGAAGCGACGTCGATGTTGGTGATGGATAATGACGACCATTGGGGAGGGCAAATGCATGTTTGCAGTCGGTGGTGGCGGCGGCTGCACTAAGAGTGTTGGCGGCGGTGGTGTAGGCAGGATAACAACCACCGAGACTGGCGGTGGTGTGTCGGCGGACGATGGAGGTGGTGACGGCCCGCGAGGTGACATCTGTGTCAAAATTGGAGGGGCAGGGTTCGACTGTGAGGTGGCCGAGGCAATTGGAGCCGGGACAGGGTCCGACTGAGAGGTGGCCGGAGCAATCGGTGTCGGGGCTGGCGGAGGTGGTGTCTTCATCAATGGTGGAGGAGGTGAAAGAACTACCTCTAGTGGTGGCGGTGGAGCGTCACGAACGACGAATAGCGGTGGCAGCACCACCATTGGCGAGCCTACCTCTAATACCAGTGGCTGGCGGACCTCCAGGGGTGACTGTATTCCTGCGTATCCTAGACTTAGCCCGAGTCTACCTCTAATACCAAATTGACGCAGGACCGATGAAATGAGTGTAATTGTGTCGTAGGAAGCTCTAATGAGTGAGTATTCATGGAGTGTCTTAGGAATCTAGAATGATGTGATGCAGATACGATTGCCCAACAATTAAATAACAATAAACTCTGAATTTGATATAGAAATCCGAAAACAACCACAATTGATTTTGGAGTATTAGATAAATGAAAAATTTCTAGTCAGAATAAGTTAAGAATGCTTCAATTAAATAGTAAGCAAATAAATCTTTCAAGTAGAGCAAATAATGAGAAAATTATTTCAAATAATATGATTAACTACCAAATATTCAATAAAAACTTCATACATGAAGTTGCACAAGTAATAGGAGTCTGGAAGGCTTGAACTGTGGATGATTTGGAACTGGACAACAATTCTACAACAATATTTCTCTGATAGGGCGCTGATTGGGTCCTGGATGGTGGCCGGATTATGTAGTGGGCTGTATGAGGAATTGGGGCTGCGCTGGTAAGGATTCTAGAGGCTGGAATTTTAATTCCTGGTCTGATTGTGAGTAGGAATAGGAGGACGAAGAGTAGTTGTCCGCTTAACAGTGCAGTCCAAGACTGCTGTGTGGTGTTTTGGGCTTGTAGGTGACTATGACGTGAGAGTAGGAGGTGGGAAGGGTCGGAACCTGGTTGGAGTATACAGCAGTTGGCAGGGATAGTAGGAAAGGCTCAGTCAGAAGTGTGGAGGAAGCATGGAGATGGGAAATGGGGATGAAAATGTGGGTTATGGCTGCAGGAATTGTGGCCTAGAAGAATAATTAGGCAGTTATCTTTGTAATAATGATAATGAGCATTAGGCAATTATCTTCGTAATAATGATAATGAGCATTGGGCAGTTATCTTCGTAATAATGATGGATCAGAAAAGAGTGCTGCAGCAATTGTTGGCGTGAAAGAATAATTAGGTAGTTATCATAATAATGATAATGGGAAGTGTGGTGATGGATAAAAAACTAGTTTTAGGCGGTTATGAGTGGCGATGTGTAGGTAGTTATATGGAAGGGGAGGTAGTTACCTTGACTTCGGCACCAAGGGTCCACTAAATTAGCACTGTGAGAAGACTGCAAGAGTCCGGAATTTCTCTCCACAAATCCGTCATCTCTGAAAATCTCCCCCTATATCTCTATTTATAGCCTTAGAACCCACTACGGACGGCCACGATCGCCCGAAACATAAAACCACTAAATATACATGAAAAAAGGCAAAATTATGCCGTCGTCGTTTTGAATGCGACTACCGTCTCGGATTGTCCATCCAGCGATCCTAACTCCCCCACCCGTTTAAGTAGAATTGGGCGGGTTCCGATAAGGGTCGGAAACTGATCTCAAATATTTTTCGGATTCATGCAACTGATCTCAAATATTTTCGTATGATGCCAATGATGACGATGTCTGGTCCCTGTGTAAAGACTGATCTCTGCCTCATCTACTTTCTTATTGAAATGATTAACACCAACATTTTCTTATAGATCAATGATGATTATATTAGAGAGGCTTTAAAAGTAACAGCTATTGACGACAAATTTGTTGAAAATAGCCTCCAGTGGTTTTACCTATGCCAATGTAGAAAATGCATTCATAAGATAAGTGGGTAAGTTCCTGTCAAAGGATTAGGAATGAAATGTATAAACTTAATGCAATATGGATGGAAACTATTTAGAAGGATTGACACAGAGGACAATAATTCAGAAAGCTGATCCAGTTAGTTCGAACAAGATTATGATGATAAGCATGAAGAGGTCTGGCAATCTTGCCCCTTTTTGACAGACTGTTCTGGATTTATCTAGCTTTCTTAAAGAAATACTTCACAAAAATCTTGTTACCCCTGACATCTGTCAAATTTAATTTAATTGGATTTGATGAAATTTATAAACCTGTTTACATCTTATAAGCTGAGGGAATGTCTATTTGAGTAGGTCCTCAGCTATATGATCTACTCACTGGTCCATAAATTTTATTATGCAGGATGGTCATCCACCTCTGGGCTGGTCTGACACGGCAGCATATCTTGTACTCCCTGTGCTGCTTGTCCTTTCTCAGTATGTCTCCATGGAGATTATGAAGCCACCTGAGGTTCCTATTTCTGCATTTGAGTATTCTGACAATAAAGTGGTTATACATTCTGATTGACTAATACTGAGATTGAAATGACAGACAGACCAATCTTCCAAGAATTCACTTCTAGTTTTGAAGTTTCTTCCTCTAATGATTGGCTACTTTTCGTTGTCTGTTCCCTCAGGGTTGTCAATTTATTGGTTGGTATCCATAGAGCTTTGCTTCAATACCTAAAGTCCTTAAATGCTTTCATAACTATCGTTACAAATCAAAATTTTGCTTCTTCTAAAATTAGATTGCTCATACAAAATGATTCCATTGTATCTTCTTATTCCATGATCAGGTTTACAAACAATGTTCTCAGCACTGCACAGCAGTTATGGCTGAGAAAATTAGGTGGTGCAAAGCCCATAGTAAGTCAGGATGGAAGTGGAATCATCAGTGCTGGACAAGCAAAACGTTCTGGAAGGACCGGAGAAAGGTTGTTATTCACTGAATTTTTGTCGTTCCAGTGTATCTGTATTGCTGAATGTGTCATATGTTACCAGGTTTAATCAATTAAAAGAAGAAGAAAGGAAAAAAATGTACAGAGCATCACAAGGGGAGGATGTTGAGATTTTAGCTTCTGATTCTGAAGTTGATGAGCCCACTGATGGAGAGTCCAAGGTATTCATGCTTTTTTCTTTTTTCCTTTTTTCAATGGTTTTCTGTATTAAATAGTCTGTCAGTATAAGGCGAACTTCATTTTTATGATGATGTGTGATGGCCGTGAAGAAATTAGAAATGATGCTGAAGAAAAAAGAAAACAAAAAGTTAGAAAAACCATAAGATAAGCAAATTTTGCTCTTAACTTGGACCTAACCTCGTTAGGAAAGTTTTCATGCCATCAAACTCTAGAAATAGATGAGAATAATCTATGCATTCACAATAAGTGTAATTCATGTCATCAATTATGTTACGTTACTCAATCTTTCATATTATAGGTAGAAGAAACGACGAACTGCTAAGATAATCTTAAGAAACTAATAGCAAAATGTTATCACTTTTCTAATAAAATGCTTAATTCGTTAACATATTACTAACATTCTCAGGCAAATTTCTAATTTGATATTGACGCAGTACGAATCTATAGGCGGCGGAAAATCCGCGATATAACCCTACATGCTATGCAAATCCGACGGCGTGAATCCAAATTAGATAATAAATTTAAACATCCCACGCGCAATTAATTCATGGCAAAACACAAATAATTTTATTAGGGCAAACAAGCTTAGGCTTTCCTCCGCGTGGAGGGCCAAAGCAAGAGCGCGCGGCGAATAAACCCTGCAAATCACAATAATAATCTAGCAAATAACTACTATGCAAGATATTCAAAACAGGTACAAGATCCAATCCAATATAAAATGCTAAATAAAATATTCCAATACAAACAAGACTCACAAAGTAGAGGGCTGATCCGAGGCACTGAAGATTTGGGTTTCCGGATGTGTAGATCGGCGATCGGTGGTGGAACCGGAGGTGTGACGGGTTGGGGATGGATGTTTTTGGTGGAGCTTAGGTAGATCGGGTTGTAGGTGGATAGATCCGACCACTAGGAGGCGGATCCGGATGACGTGACGATGTTTGGTGGTAAAACAGCGAATCGGGCCAAGAAAACTCTAGATCCGGACTGATCTAAGGGCTTAGGGTGAGGGGAAGGTGGATCCACGTAAGGGCGGGCTTGGGAGAAGGGGGGAAGGCCGGCGGTTTAGGGGAGGCGCTGGGAGAGGGGCGGCGGCCAGATCTAGACAGATCTGGACAGATCTGGATGGAAATCAGGGCAGGGGAGGTGCTGGGCTGGCGGCGGTTTGGCTGGCAGCAGGGATGAGAGGCGGCGGAAGGGCTGCTGGGAGGAGGAGTGTCGGCAGCAGGGGAAAACAGGGAAGGGAAGAGGGCGGGCTGTATGCAGGTAGGAGTGGGCTTGTGGTGGCTGGCGGCAGCAGGAAAACAGGGCTAGGGAGGGGCGGCAGCAAGGGAAAACAGTGGAGAAAGAGGGGAGGGGTTAGGGTTTACCTTGGGGAAGAAGATACACACCTAGGAGTCATCACCTAGGGCTCCACGGAGTCGGCACCGTGGGCTGATCGCAGGATTCCGGAAATGCTTTTCTCCAAAATCTACAATGTCTCAAATCAGCCCCCTAAGAGCCTATTTATAATTAAAACCAAAACTAGGGCATCCCAATCAACGGCTATGATTGGCCGGATGGAAAACCCCTAAAATAAAACAATAATAAGTTCAAATACATAAACCAATATATCAAATTGATTCGCAACGCGAATCCGAACACATCTGCGGAGTCCGATCGTCGATCCGGGCACGCCATATATGGTAAGTCGCCAAATCAGCCCCGAATGGGCCCAAAACTCATCCTCGTCTCTGCTCCGCATCAGATATCCACTAGAATAATCCCTAACAAAGTAATGAAATCTAAAGACAACTTAAATATGCATTGCAAAATAAAGTTTCAAAATTTATGCACCAATTCTATGATTGTAAAACACTTAATTCCAGACAGGTAATGATATTCAAGGTTCTTAAAAACGTTTATGTTTCGGCTTTAGGATGGAAAGTTTGGTTTTTCTATTTCGATATTTTGTTAGTTTTAAAACAAGATTATTTCAAAAAAATTGTCCCTTAGCTAAAAGCCTAAAATTGCAGCCTGTTCTCAAGTCCCAAGTCCCTTCCTGATTTCTAAATGGCTCCCCATAGACCACATTTATGATTCTAAAAGCTCCATCTCCAATCAAAATCCATCAAGTTTACCAACCTAGAGCCTATATGTCTAAAGATCTAAAAGAGATAAAAGCCACTCAAGGATGTGGTAGTACATGTAACAGTATGGTACTCCAGATATAACTCAAACTTCAAGGCTCTTAAGTAAGCCTGATTTAAATCCTCATGATAATGAGAAATTATTTCTAGCCGAATTTTTTCCTACGATCATCAAGGAAATTGCAAACAGTAGTCCTTGCCTTCTCAAACGTACCACACCTTTCAAGAAATTCTTCAAACCTTTTAAAGTATTTCAGTATTCTTGACAATTTTTTGCCGAAGGTTTGACAGTTTAATTGATTGTCTAAGATGTTGTGGTATCATGTCGATGGGCAAACGACAAGAGTACCGATGTCGCGCAAGTAATAATAAAACGAGAATAAATCCCCGAGTATCGATCGCACGTGGAGCACGACGGGGTAGAGTTTACCTTCGAGAAAGACTTGAGATTGAAGTCTTTAGTTGGTGTTTATCAGGGGGTTTGATTTTAACTATCGCTAAAACAATAAAAAGAAAACTAATTTAACTTGATGGTCGCTGGCACCGCTTCACACACGCTCACACAATGAGGGTCGCCTTCACCTCTTCCGTATCAAGGATTGATAACTTGTATCTCTCCCCTCTCCTTTAGAGTATTTGTAACTCTTTGTATTGAAGTGTATTCTGAAGCATTCTACACACCATTACCATTGGGTGTAGGTGTTCATAGGTTCACTTTCTATTGTGGATGGTATGGATGAGATTTTGTTGTTCTTGTTGTGTTGTTAATGTGGTTTTAATCTTGTTTTGTTGATGTGCTTGATGTGGATTTGCTCTTGTGAATGAGCTGTGGTTTGTTATGAGCTTGTGAGAGCGTGACTTTGCGATTGCAAAGTGAGAGCGAAGCGGTGAATGCGACCTACATTGAGAGAGTGCGAAGTGGTGTTGGCTACCTGCACCTTAGCGTAGTTTTCTTTTCTTGTTGTAGTTGTTAGGAAAACCCCCACTCAAATCAACGCTTCCCGCCAGACTTTAATTTCATGCCTTTCTCAATAGATAACTCCATCCCGCCTTGTTTCGCATGAGATTGATACGCTGTGATTCACTCTCCATTTTATTATTACTTGTACGACTGTTGTGCACTTTCCTCCGGACCGCATCAATTTTTTGGCGTCGTTGCTGGGAACACGACACGTGTGTGTTGTCTTGATAGAAAGTCGAAAAGAAAAGGTTTTCTTCCATTTGTATATTGCGTTGTTTTTTATTTTACTGCTTTCCGATTCTGTTTCAACTTTCTGTTAGTTTTGCTTTAAAGTTTTTATCTGCTTGTGATTCTGGAGAGGATTCGTGGTGAGCTTGTCTCATTTGATCCTAAAATCGACCGCACTTTGCGAAATCTGTGAAGAGAGCAAGCCGGATCATGGACACTCAAATCCCTCCACTGAGTCCTCCAGTGAATAATATTCACCCTGCTCCCGTTCCCAATGTTTTGGTTGATGATGAAGTGGTGCATCGGCGTGTTCGCACATTGTTGGAGTGCACTGCCCCCACCATGGGTAATGTTTACCCCATATTGAGCCCGACCATCACGAATCAACATTTTGAGATTAAGCTCGCTATACTCAACATGCTTCAACATTATGTTCAGTTTTTAGGTTTGCCTTTAGAGGACCCATACTTGCATCTTTACAATTTCATCGAGGTGTGTAATATGTTTAGAATTAACGGGGTTTCAGATGATACTGTTAGGCTACGGCTTTTTCCCTTTACTCTTAGGGATAAAGCCAAATCCTGGTTGTATTCTCTCCCGTATGGTTCCATCACCACCTGGGCGCTTCTCGAAAGTGCTTTTCTTAATAAGTTTTTCCACACTGTGAAAATTTTAGCAGCTCGTAATGAAAATTCTACTTTTCGGCAGCGTGATCAAGAATCCCTCGCGGAGACGTGGGAGCGGTTTAACGATTTTCTGAGGAAATTCCCTCAGCATGAGGTTCCCAAGTGGACCCTCATGAACATTTTTTATGGATCGCTTGATCAAAACTTACATGCTAATATTGATTTTGCTGCAGGAGAGTCAATGATGGGGAAAACCTCGAATGAAATGTGGAATATAATAAGAATGCTTGCCGCACAGAATGCCCAATGGGGCGATGGGAGAGGTGCCCCCAAGAGGGTTGCTTTTATTTATGAGGTTGATCCCTACACTGCCATCTCAGCTCATTGGGGGCCATGTCGAAAAGGATTGAAGAATTAAGTCCGAAGGGGAAGGCTACCCTTACTGCCGCACCGGTCCATGTTGTCTCCTGCCAAAGTTGTGGTGTTTTCGGGCACCACTCCTTTGAGTGTCATTTGAGAAGTACTCTTCTGTTATGACCCCTCCTCTTAGACCTCGTGACCGGCGGAGGGGCAATGACGATAGAGGAGAAAGCGCCGCTGACCGGGAGGGGGTGTACCTGCGCGGGATTTGCGGCTAGTGTCACGACCTGTCTCGACAAGAGTTAGAGTGCGCTTCGGGCGGGCCGTGATGCCACAGGCATGGGCGGAAGGAAAACCATGCCTGCTAAGGCGCAACCAGAGATACTAATAAATAACTTGTTTTGTTGCGGAAGCTTTAAAATATGCTAGTTTGAAACAGGTGCACATGCATTTTTGATTAAAACATCTTAATACAAGTTTTGAAACAGGTTTTTATGCAGTGATCATCTCAGATGAATGAATATGCAAAACATGTCTAATTCTAGTACATATAATATTTATTCTAGCAGTTGTCCATGAAACAGGAGAAAATGGCTGATCGTAATTACTACATAAAAGAATATCTGGCTGTAAAGAAATGAAACAAAAACACAAAACCTGAAGCTTGACGCAGAACGGCCTCGGAGAGCAGGCAGCGCAGGCACGAACACTAAGGCAAATCCAAAACAAGAAGGAAAAGCCTCAGAACATTGATAACATTAGCAAAGTAAATTACAAACTAGCAAGGGAAACAACAATGTATAAGTACCAGTTTTATCAGAAGCAAGGCTAGCAAGGCAACAGTAAGCAAGAGAAGTAGAAATAATTAGAATTATTAGACTACTCCGAAGCATAACATAGATTCAGTCACGAAATGTCAATAGTTGTAATCATTGAAAGGTGCAAGTGTTTTTATCTGATGCACGAGATTCTAGCAGGAGTCTAATAGCAAGGCTTGTCAAAGTAATTGGGCTTGCTATAACATTATTGGTTCCCGTTACAAGGTAAGCGGAAACTCGATTCAAGGCGTCACATCAATTTAACACTACCTTTCAATGATTGCTTATCACATTAATGAACTGAAGGATTCATGATTCAAAAGGATTCAAATTCAGATTCAAGACTTGTCAGAGATTCAGGAGTAAGGCATACAAAGATGATCATGTAATAACATAAGTTGTAACAAGTGAAAGTGTAGGTATTTTTGTTTGACGCGCAAGATTCATGATTCAGACAGATTCAAGTACAGATTCAGAAGATTCAGAAATTTAATGCTCGCTATGACCGGTTCTTTGTTCCCATTAGGGATTCAAGAGGGAACCCAAGTCAAGGAGATGCGTCAGTTAAACCCTACCTTTCAAGGTTTACTTGTGTTATTAATGAGATTACAAGATTCATAGATTGGTGATTCTAATTGAAACAGACTCACGCTGAAGAAGGACATCAAATCAAGAAATAGACTTTATCCAAGTCTTTCAACCAAACAGGTATAAGAAACAGGATTCGATGACTCAGAGAACTCGAAAGAGAGTTTGAAACTTGCGGATTCAAGTATTCACGAGTAACAAGATTACTGTACATTATTTTCTAGGATACCAAGCAATTCATTTAGGTTGATCCATTTCAAGACACGATTATCTTCTAAGCGAACATGTATACGATCCGAACATGATAGAAAAACACCGATCATATATTTGCTAACCAGATATCATTACTATTATTATCATGACGCTTGTTACACATACTCAAAAATCTAGTATTCCTTGAATTATCCATCAAATAAGGAATTCATTCATCTAGGCGACTAATCAAAATAACATCATTCATATCCTCAAATTCGTGTCATTTCCAACGCGTGAAATCTCAATTTATTAACAAGTCCAATCAGGTATTTAAGATCTAAATTTGTTTGATGAAACATGAATTCAAAATGAAGTCACAAAAATCATAAGAACAGACAGGCGAAGTAAATTCAATGCTTGCAAGAGAGAGATCTCTACTTGCCTCATATAAGCTGAAGCTGGCGGAGGCGGCCAAATAGCGCGAGCAAAAATCAGAAATCATACTTTCGAACCTGTTCAGGAACAATGAAATTGACATTGAACAACTCGCTACGCAAGCACAAACATTTCTACGACGAGGAAATTAAACAACGGGAGTTTAGCGGATTTTACCTCCCTCAAAAGTGAGGGGAGAAGAGATTCCATGCGGAGGCGGAGGCTACAACGAGCAAATCAGAGATTTGGCGGCGCTTGGGCGACGGAAACCCTAATTCGGAGAGGGCCTTGGAGAGATTCTGCTGGGAGATTCGACGAACGATGCCGGAAATCACAAACAAATCACGATTAGACGATCGCAAGGGGGCAAAAATCTGAAATAGGAGGGAAAGGAGGGATTTCTTACCCAAGGAGACCAAAATCGGGCTCAAGGAGCCGAATCCGAGTCCAAAATCTGAGCGGAGGAGGGTTCGAGCAAAACCCTAGGCGAAATCGGAGCCCGAGGAGGAGAGGGTTGATGTCGGCCCTTGAAGAAGAGGGTTTAGGGTTGCAGGTTGCCGGCCCTGGAGAAGAAGGAGAGGGCTGCTTGAAGAAGAAACCACCGGCCGGCCCTAAGGAGGCTGCTGCCGACCTTGGAAGGGGAAGGATTTGGGCTGCTGGAGGCAGGGGGCGTCGACGCCTGGAGCAGGAGGAGGAGGCGACGTCGAAGGCTTGAGACGGAGGAGGATCCAGAGGAGGCGGCCATGCCAAGAGGAGTCGTCGTCCAGAGTAGGAGGCATCGGCGAGCAGGGAGACGAGCGGGAGCAGCGCTGCGGCTTGCGGCTTGCGGGATCGAAAGCGGGAACCCTAGCTGGGGCTTGCGGGATCGGGATTTAACAGGGGGGGAGCTGCTCGGGATTTTATCAGGGAGGGGCTGCAGATAGCATTTTATATCTAATGTTTATTTATTTATTTTGGGTTGTTACATTCTCCCCTACTTAGGAAGTTTCGTCCCGAAACTTTCTGAGGATTCCCTGAAAGGGGACCTCTCATGGCGAAGATTCAGATGCCATTTATTCCAAACAAGATTTGCATGTCAAGCCATGGAAGCTGACTATGAGTATGCTGAAACAGAAAGCGAAACAAGCGCGGAGACTTACCAAGATCAAGAGAATTTGCAGAATATTTGCTTCGAATATCAGATTCAAGTTTTTGAGGGGGTTATTCAAACTTTTCATGCATTCAAAACATAGATATCATAAGGATGATTTTTCTTTCGAAACTTGCGATGTTGACGCTCAAGAACTAGCTAGAAGGAGATACTGGAGAATCAGACGAGCTCGATAGACAAGCAGAACAGGAAGCACTGATTACGAATATCAGAGATTTGAATCTAGAGATTCTAACACATTTCCTACTGTCAGGTACATAAATTATGTAATAATTACAGCATTTCCATTGGACAACTCTAGGAAATGATCATGCAAGTGCAAAATTGAAATCATGTGCCATGTCAAGCAAGTAGTAAAACCATGCGTGTACAATCATTATTGTTGTTCTTAGCTGGACACTTGTGCAATGCTTATGATATGAATGCAAATGAATGGATACACATGTCATGTTAAACGCCCATATCACTTAACATGTCATGCATATTAAGACTCTAATGCCAACGCACTTGAAAATATTAAACTGCCCATAACCATTTAATATTCGCAAGCGGTGTATATCCTAGTGGAATTCATATGCACAAAAATGTTAAGTTTGCTCATACTCCCTTAACATTCGTGTGCATACTACTCATGCTTATGAGTGAGTGTGTGCGTGTTTCAGCCGCGAACAACAAATAATGACGAGGTGCGTGAAGAATTGATGCATGCGTAAATATTTATAAAATAAGATTTAAAATATTTGATCACTGTAAAATACATTATCTTTTGAAGCTAAACCTAGCTCTGATACCAACTGTCACGACCTGTCTCGACAAGAGTTAGAGTGCGCTTCGGGCGGGCCGTGATGCCACAGGCATGGGCGGAAGGAAAACCATGTCTGCTAAGGCGTAACCAGAGATACTAATAAATAACTTGTTTTGTTGCGGAAGCTTTAAAATATGCTAGTTTGAAACAGGTGCACATGCATTTTTGAATAAAACATCTTAATACAAGTTTTGAAACAGGTTTTTATGCAGTGATCATCTCAGATGAATGAGCATGCAAAACATGTCTAATTCTAGTACATATAATATTTATTCTAGCAGTTGTCCATGAAACAGGAGAAAATGGCTGATCGTAATTACTACATAAAAGAATATCTGGCTGTAAAGAAATGAAACAAAAACACAAAACCTGAAGCTTGACGCAGAACGACCTCGGAGAGCAGGCAGCGCAGGCACGAACACTAAGGCAAATCCAAAACAAGAAGGAAAAGCCTCAGAACATTGATAACATTAGCAAGGTAAATTACAAACTAGCAAGGGAAACAACAATGTATAAGTACCAGTTTTATCAGAAGCAAGGCTAGCAAGGCAACAGTAAGCAAGAGAAGTAGAAATAATTAGAATTATTAGACTACTCCGAAGCATAACATAGATTCAGTCACGAAATGTCAATAGTTGTAATCATTGAAAGGTGCAAGTGTTTTTATCTGATGCACGAGATTCTAGCAGGAGTCTAATAGCAAGGCTTGTCAAAGTAATTGGGTTTGCTATAACATTATTGGTTCCCGTTACAAGGTAAGCGGAAACTCGATTCAAGGCGTCACATCAATTTAACACTACCTTTCAATGATTGCTTATCACATTAATGAACTGAAGGATTCATGATTCAAAAGGATTCAAATTCAGATTCAAGACTTGTCAGAGATTCAGGAGTAAGGCATACAAAGATGATCATGTAATAACATAAGTTGTAACAAGTGAAAGTGTAGGTATTTTTGTTTGACGCGCAGGATTCATGATTCAGACAGATTCAAGTACAGATTCAGAAGATTCAAATATTTAATGCTCGCTATGACCGGTTCTTTGTTCCCATTAGGGATTCAAGAGGGAACCCAAGTCAAGGAGATGCGTCAGTTAAACCCTACCTTTCAAGGTTTACTTGTGTTATTAATGAGATTACAAGATTCATAGATTGGTGATTCTAATTGAAACAGACTCACGCTGAAGAAGGACATCAAATCAAGAAATAGACTTTATCCAAGTCTTTCAACCAAACAGGTATAAGAAACAGGATTCGATGACTCAGAGAACTCGAAAGAGAGTTTGAAACTTGCGGATTCAAGTATTCACGAGTAACAAGATTACTGTACATTATTTTCTCTAGGATACCAAGCAATTCATTTAGGTTGATCCATTTCAAGACACGATTATCTTCTAAGCGAACATGTATACGATCCGAACATGATAGAAAAACACCGATCATATATTTGCTAACCAGATATCATTACTATTATTATCATGACGCTTGTTACACATACTCAAAAATCTAGTATTCCTTGAATTATCCATCAATAAGGAATTCATTCATCTAGGCGACTAATCAAAATAACATCATTCATATCCTCAAATTCGTGTCATTTCCAACGCGTGAAATCTCAATTTATTAACAAGTCCAATCAGGTATTTAAGATCTAAATTTGTTTGATGAAACATGAATTCAAAATGAAGTCACAAAAATCATAAGAACAGACAGGCGAAGTAAATTCAATGCTTGCAAGAGAGAGAGATCTCTACTTGCCTCATATAAGCTGAAGCTGGCGGAGGCGGCCAAATAGCGCGAGCAAAAATCAGAAATCATACTTTCGAACCTGTTCAGGAACAATGAAATTGACATTGAACAACTCGCTACGCAAGCACAAGCATTTCTACGACGAGGAAATTAAACAACGGGAGTTTAGCGGATTTTACCTCCCTCAAAAGTGAGGGGAGAAGAGATTCCATGCGGAGGCGGAGGCTACAACGAGCAAATCAGAGATTTGGCGGCGCTTGGGCGACGGAAACCCTAATTCGGAGAGGGCCTTGGAGAGATTCTGCTGGGAGATTCGACGAACGATGCCGGAAATCACAAACAAATCACGATTAGACGATCGCAAGGGGGCAAAAATCTGAAATAGGAGGGAAAGGAGGGATTTCTTACCCAAGGAGACCAAAATCGGGCTCAAGGAGCCGAATCCGAGTCCAAAATCTGAGCGGAGGAGGGTTCGAGCAAAACCCTAGGCGAAATCGGAGCCCGAGGAGGAGAGGGTTGATGTCGGCCCTTGAAGAAGAGGGTTTAGGGTTGCAGGTTGCCGGCCCTGGAGAAGAAGGAGAGGGCTGCTTGAAGAAGAAACCACCGGCCGGCCCTAAGGAGGCTGCTGCCGACCTTGGAAGGGGAAGGATTTGGGCTGCTGGAGGCAGGGGGCGTCGGCGCCTGGAGCAGGAGGAGGAGGCGACGTCGAAGGCTTGAGACGGAGGAGGATCCAGAGGAGGCGGCCATGCCAAGAGGAGTCGTCGTCCAGAGTAGGAGGCATCGACGAGCAGGGAGACGAGCGGGAGCAGCGCTGCGGCTTGCGGCTTGCGGGATCGAAAGCGGGAACCCTAGCTGGGGCTTGCGGGATCGGGATTTAACAGGGGGGAGCTGCTCGGGATTTTATCAGGGAGGGGCTGCGGATAGCATTTTATATCTAATGTTTATTTATTTATTTTGGGTTGTTACAGCTAGGGCCAACTCAAGGATTTTTCGTGGGTTAGAGAGAGAGAGAGAGAGAGAGAGAGAGAGAGAGAGAGAGGGAGAAGGAAATTAAGAGAGAGAGAGAGAGAGAATTTTAGTTCTAATTTTCTTGTCCCCCAACAAAGCCCAACCGGGCACTATTTAAGTTCTCGCGACGCCCCCCCCCCCCCCCCCCCCCATTTGGGCTTACGACAATGGGCACAAAACGTTATAAATAACACCACAAAAATAACATAACATAAAATTAAAGATACGAAGATAACTGGCGTCGTCACGCCCATAACATCGCCGCCCTCGCCGAAAGACAGCTTGTCCTCAAGCTGGATCAAATGGTATTGCGGTGTGTTCTTCCTTTGTCTCGTCATCACTGGGAGGATCATCTACTTCGAGTCAGAATAAGCGTTTGCAATGATGTCCCGGTGTAAAGTGTTCATCACAATGGTAGCACAAGCCTTTCTCACGACGCGCGGCCATCTCCGAGCTGGACAAACGGCGGCGGACAGTAGGTCACGGTGGATCATCCAGGAGTGGAGCCTTGACAGGTAAACTGGCTGGAGAGTGAGCGCCCTGATAGTCCCAACGTCCCAAAGGTGGGCGATCTAATAGCAGTCGTCGTTCACAAGCCCTGGCGAGGCTCATAGCTGTGTTGAGATCACGTGGCAGTAGAAATTCCACATCCCAACGTAAACGCGCATGAAGGCTGGCAGTGAAGAGGTGCACTTGTTGTTCCGGTAGGACTGACGTCCCCTAGAGAGAAGTTGAAATTGTTCGAGATAGGTGTCAATGGAGTCGTCCTGTTTGAGGTTCACCAGATCGCCGAGTGGGTTGCCCTGTAGAGGAGGACCAAACCTTAAGGTGCAGGCCGCACTGAAGTCCGCCCATGAAGTGTGGGGGTGTTCACGCATAAGTTGGGTGAACCACAATTGCGCTGGCCCAAGTAAGTGGAAGGAGGCGATGTCGATGTGTTCTGCCTCCGGCGTGCATTGGTTTGCGAAGAAAATATCGCAGCGTGTGAGCCAAGGATGAGGGTCTTCACGGCCCTCATAGATCAGAAAGTCCATCCGGAGAGATCGAACATTGGCGGGGTAGTCCGCTCCTGTGGGAGTGGCGGAGTCCACACGGCTTGTCGAAGGATGATCGGCCGTGTTCAGAGGCGGGGGAGAAGCCACCCCTTGTAGGGCATCCAGACGTGCGTTGAGGGCGTCCATTTTGGCGTTCTGAGTCGCAAACATGGTTTGGAAGAGTGTCATGACTTCGGCGAGCGAGGGAGTACTGTCCCCATCTGTGCTAGGGCTGGACCGACGGTCGGTGGTGTTGGTAGTAGGCCGACGGAGGAGGAGAGGTGCGGGGCCGTTGCTGTGGGGCTGGGAATGGAAGCAGAAGCCGTGGAAGCGGATGAAGAAGAATCCGCGGGTCGGGAAGGTGGGCCGGCGAGCGTGCAGAGCCCTGGGTGTGAGGTTGTGGGAACCAGTGCGCCCAGAGTGCTGGAAGACTGGGCGTCGGTGTAACTGGGTCGCAGTTTGGGGCGAGCCTGCGCGGAGGAAAGGCCGGAGGGTGAGCCGACGACGGGCTCTGATACCAGACTGTTATGACCCCTCCTCTTAGACCTCGTGACCGGCGGAGGGGCAATGACGATGGAGGAGAAAACGCCGCTGATCGGGAGGGGGTGTACCTGCGCGGGATTTGCGGCTAGGGCCAAATCACGGATTTTCCGTGGGTTAGAGAGAGAGACAGAGAGAGAGAGGGAGAAGGAAATTAAGAGAGAGAGAATTTTAGTTCTAATTTTCTTGTCCCCCAACAAAGCCCAACCGGGCACTATTTAAGTTCTCGCGACGCCCCCCCCCCCCCCCCCCCCCATTTGGGCTTACAACAATGAGCACAAAACGTTATAAATAACACCACAAAAATAACATAACATAAAATTAAAGATACGAAGATAACTGGCGTCGTCACGCCCATAACATCTTCATGATTCCTCTCTTTCTAATAATACTGAATATGTGAATTTTGTAGGAAATCAACAACGAGGTTCTCCATTCTCCAATACTTACAATTCCGGGTGGCGCAACCACCCTAATTTCTCTTGGGAGACGGTATGTGGCAAGGGCAAGGCGGGCAAGCTAGCGGAAGCCGCCCCCTCAACACTTTGGTCCTCCCCAAGCTCTCAATCCACAAGCTAACAAAGAACAATGAGAAGATAAGCTTGATAAGCATATGAATTTTACTCACTCTTTTATTGTTAGTCAGGGCGCGACCGTTAAGAATTTGGAAACCTAAATCGCCAAATTGCAAAATTAATTGCTAAAAGGATGTCGGGTACCCTCCCGGGCCAGTCAGAAACTAATCAACGTGAGCATGCCCGGATCATTTCCGGACATGTTCCCATCATGGAGGAGGGTATTGTGTTCAATTGTGAAATTAACAACGTGGCCACCCAAGTTTTAGTTGACCCAGGTTCACCACACAACATTATATCACTTCAGGACGTTGAAAATTATGACATTAATCCTGTTGCTGATGAATGCGTGCCGCTTATCTTGACCGATGGATCAGAAGTTATTACCATAGATGCGACTAATGATGTAGAAATCACTTTGGATGGTGATACTTTCACCGCTGAGTTTAAGTCATGGGACCCCAAGAAAACGATTCTCCGCAAGTTTTTGGGCTGCCTCTCTTGAAATCACTTGACACCACTTTGCATCTTGCAGAGGGGCGCATCTCGTTCCCATCCAAAGAGATCATTGCTGACCCTGTTGTCCTTTTACCTATTGATTCAGATACTATGCCTCGGCGTAGTATGTCTTCTGATTGTTTGTCTAGTGTGCAGTTTGAGTGTCTTACAGGTGAAGAGTTGAAAGAGTTGATGTTGAAGGAAGTTGAGGAGAAGGAAGATAAAGAGGAGAAAGGTGGAGGTGAAGGAGCTTCTAGATGAGGTGGTTTTTGCTGTTGAAGATGAAGGAGTTGATGATGATGATGGTTGCGCTGCCCGGCAAGTTGGGCGAGCTGAGAAGTATTGCGAGAGAAGGACTGTTCGTTGGGCTGACCTTGAGCCTCCATCTGGGGAGGAACAATCGGTCGGCCCAAATGTGAAGAATGATGTTTTGCTTAATGCTGAATCGAGTAAAGCACGTTTGCACTCGCCACATGTTGAATTTAAGGAGTGGGAGAGGGAGGAGCGTCCAACTCGAGCTACAACATTAAGAAGAAGAGTCGGTGCTAGGCCGGGTGGGAGTTATTCTCACTCACGCTCAAGCACCGCACTTGCTGTCTCCTCCGCCCTCCAAGCTGAAATTATTGCAAATCAGCTTACAACTGATTTGCTCTCGAACCATTCAGTTCTTTAGATTTCTAGTTTTGAAAACTTTTCTTAATTAGTTTTGAACTTATTTATGTCTAGACAATATTATATAACCGCTAATACATGTATTTGGTCCATCTCAAGGACGTTAAACAAAGTGCTCTTGTGAAACACCTAATGATTATCTGTTTTATATTTCAGTTTTGCTTTTCTTTCTTTTTTGTTTTGTTTTGCGCTAATCCCTGTTGCAAGATCCGGACTGCTCGTGCATTTCTCTTGGCCGAGCCGGGACCGGGTGCACATTCTTGATTGGATTCAGTTTTCATGCCGCCACGGAATGCCCCATTCTCAGGCATTGGTCAATGCTTTCTATCCCGCCTTGTTTTTCAATTCTCATATCATGCATTGATGACAAAGCATCATTTAAGTCTGGGGGTAGGTAGTGTTATCCGATTGCTCACTTTGCACACATTTGCATTCCGATAGCATTATTTTCCAAAATGTGCCCAATTTTAAAAAAATTCCTCGCTCATGTGCATTCTTTCCGCACCCAACGCGCTTAAAGTTTGAACTTTTGTTCGTCTTCACGTATTCTTTCTTTATTTCATAAGTTTTAGATTACTCTAAATCTCTTGTAGAATGTGATTACGGGAGTTAATAGTGACTCATGCAGTGTATTTAGTTTAGTGCACGTGTGTTGAATATGATTTCTTTCTAGAATTACTTTTTGTATGCTTTCTAGTTTACACTTTTCTACTTAATATTTAAGGTCTATATCCACTCTTAGATAGAACGCGGTATCGTCCGATGATTAGTGTAGAGATGTGTGTAGCGAGCTGCTAATTAGATATTATCTGATTTTGATTAAAGGGTATCCTTTCTCGGTGTGTAGAACTTGCCTCTAGTGACTCTTGAAGTGTTTGCAGAGGCTAGTTTAATTTCACGAAAATGACTTAGGCCTTTCGTTGGATCGATTGAGCCTTTGCATTCTTTCCTATACATTTCTATCATTGCACACACACTTTGAGCCTTGCACCCGTCCTTTTGATTCACCACCACCTCAAATTCACCAAAGCTTAAAAGTCCAACATAATCTCACACTTAGAATTGAACTTAATTTCAAAAAAATTGATTTTCTACTTGTGTTTTGAAAGTTGAAATTTATGAAGGGGTGTGCGTTTAAAGTTTATCATTTGAGTGTTGTTGAAAAGTTTTAAAAGAAAAATCATATGAAAAAGAGAATGAAAAAATGAAAATCAAAGAAATAGAAAAGAAAATTTTGAATTGGAGTTTGCTTTGCTTGGCTAGTTGAAAGTGACCCAATGTTGAAAAGTTCAAGTCTGGGGGTGTCACTTCTTACATTTCTTGCCTTTGGTAGTATTTTTAATGCAAACTCTTCTTTATGTTTAAGTGTGATTTTGAGCCCTCATGTTTATCTATTGTGCTTACCTCACTTTAAATCCAAGCCTAAACGTTTCATCCCAATTCTAAGCCCTAACGATTCACGGAGTTAGATTTAGTCAATGTAGTGGAGAGAGTGTGACCGGGGAAACCTATAGCCATTGTCATTGATAGATTTCTTTGGAGGCTGCCCTGTTGTCTTAATTGGATAATGCTAAGCTTAGTGGCCACGCTACTTTCTGCCCACGTTGAATCTATGACAATCCGTGTAATTCTTTCTTAGGAGTGGATTTTTTTTATATTATGTTTGAAAAGGGTTGTAACTATTTAGTATGCATATGAAGTCTTTCTAGTATTTTTCTTATTTCACCTCGGGCATGTAACCTCCCTATCCACTCCCTACTTTCAGTTTCTATTTGAGTTTTTAGTTTCGTCTAATACCCGTGAGTAGAGTGGTTTGCTCGGGACGAGCAGTCGTTAAAGTCTGGGGGTATTTGATAAAAGATTTTCTTATAGTGTTTTTAGTACTCTTCTAGCATCATTTTCATATCTTATATGCTCATCTTCATTAGATTTTTATTTCAAATCTTCTAAAATCATCAAAATTTTCATTTGAGCATTTTCATGCTAGTTGGAGTGAGTTTTAGGTATTTCATGCATGAGGGAGATCACCTTTCCCTCTCATTCATGTTTTATATGTTCTATAAGCCTTAGGACTCATTTGATTTAGCTTTTTGGGCCCGTTCCGTTTTTTAAAAACGGAGAAGTCATAAATTATTCGTTTGTTTATCCGCCTCCTTTTCATTCCGCCCTGCGTTTCGCCCGACTCAAAACATCGCGTGAGGAAACCCTATCCCCGAGCTCCAATTTTTCGCGTTTGGAAGGAGAGAAAAAAAAGGCGGCTCTGCTTCTTCCGCGACCTAGCATACGCGTCTCTCCCGTCGCCGCAAGGGAGAATCCAGCCCGCCGGTTCTTCTTCGACGCCATCAGGGTTCCAGTCGCATCTTCTCTTCGACGGCGCAGGTCATCTTCTCCGACGCCGCATCCCGTGTCTTCCCCGCCGGTTCTTCTCCGGATCTGCAGGTATTGATTACTGATCTCAACTGTGATGACATGTCTGGGCTGGAATCATACTTTTTTTGTGAACTGCAGTTTTTTTGAGAACTGTTGTTTTGTGAACTGCAGTTTTTTTAGAACTGTATGTATGTGTGATTGTGTATGTATTTGTGTGTGTAGTTGAGTGATGTGTGTGTATGTGATTATTTATGTGTATGCGATTATTTATGTGTATGAGTGTGTGTGTTTGTGTGTGTGTGTATGTGTGTGTATGTGATTGTGTTAAGTGATTATTTTTGTGTATGTGTAGTTGTGTGTGTGTGTGTGATTGTGTATGTATTTGTGTGTGTAGTTTAGTGGTGTGTGTATGTATTTGTGTATGTAGTTGTGTGTGTGTTAAGTGTTGTTTTATTGTGTCTTGTATATGTTGTGTGTATTTGTTTGTGTGTGTATGTGTGTTGTATGGATGGCGTGTTTGTGTGTTATGTGTTGTGTGGTATTTGTGTGTTGTGTATGTGTGTCTTGTATGTGTGTTGTATGTCTTGTAAAGTGATGTGTGTTTATGTATGTGTTGTGTGTGTCTATGTGTGTGTATGTGTAGTTGTGTGTGTGTGTGTGATTGTGTATGTATTTGTGTGTGTAGTTTAGTGGTGTGTGTATGTGTGATTGTGGATATGACCACTGTTTTCATTCATGTGGTTGGAAATGAGAACCCATCATTCATGTGTGTAGTTTAGTGGCGTGTCTTTAATTTGTTTCACTGAAATCCCTAGCATCCATTTCTTAAAATGAACTTTATAATTGAAGATACACTTTTTTATTGGTGATGTTTTAGGAGCACTTGTTTTTTGTTTAAAGAGGATGTTGAATTTGGTTTTATGTTTGGTTTTATATTTCTTTACATACAGTTTATATATTATGGGTAAACACAAAGAAGGTGGTGTTAGCGCAAATTGGGAGGCCAACGATGTTATGATTTTCTGTGACTTGTGCTTGAAAGAAATAGAGTTGGGTAATCGCCCAACCACACACTTTAGCAGGGATGGGTGGGAAAACCTAACAACAAATTTCTTTGCTCGCACGGGAAAGATGTATGATCGAAATCAGATGAAGAACAAGTGGAATCAACTAAAGAAAGATTGGAAGTTATGGAGAGAGCTAAAGGGCCGTGAGACAGGTTTGGGCTGGGATCCAATTCGCAAAACTATTGCCGCTTCAGAAGATTGGTGGAAAGAACGCCTCCTGGTATGTATTTTTTTTAAGATTATTGTTTTCTTGTAAATATTTTTATCAGTCTGTTAAAACATATTTATTTTGTCTATCCCAGGTTGTTCCGATGGCAAAAAAGTTTCAGTTCGCTGGCATATCCCCTGATTTAGAAGAGAAACTATTTATGATGTTCAGCCAGGTCGTGGCTACAGGAGATCTTGCTTGGGCTCCCAGTTCAAGAAATTTTGAGCATGAGTCGATTGACGAACATGACCTAGCCGAAGATGACACACAGAACATGAACGAGACACCTTCTGCTGATGCAAGGAATAAACGGACGGTTAAGGGAAAAAGCAAGATGAGTAATAAGAAGTCTAGGAGTTCGGCGATAGAAGACATAGCTGAAACATCGCGCATTATTGGGAAGTGCATGTTGGAGCCTCCTCGCATTCAGATATCTTCATCGTTATACACCATTACTGAGAGTGTTGCAGAGCTCGAGACTATTCCGGAGGTTATGGATGATTCGAACGTGGACTTATATCACTACTGCCTCATGTTTCTGAGACAGAAGCAGAATCGAGAAACTTTTATGAGCATTCGGCGGGAGCGACGTTTACCATGGCTGCGGGATTGTTTTGGCAAAAAATTAGAGTAGTTGGTTCTATGTTGTTCCTGTGATCGAATCAGACACTTTCTTATGTTGATGTTTATCTATGTTTATCTTCTGTACTGTTATTTACTTTTTTCTTCTTGTTGAACATTTTATCTTCGGATGATAGCAATGTGATCGAATCGGACACTTTATCTATGTTTATCTTCTTGTTGAACATGTTATATGAGCTAGGTGGATATTTATATTATTTTGAAAATAATGTAGTGTACTTGTCGCAGGTTTACAATGTTATCTTCGAATGATAGCAATTCTGGTGAGGAGACTGAGCAGCAAGTAACCGCCTGGTTTTATCGTAATAGAGCACTCAGTGGACAACAATTTATATTAGCAGCGAATAGCGAGTTAATCGGGTCTAGTGGTTTCTCTAATACACCTTGCATGACATCGAGCCAAACAGGAGCTAGGTGGATTGGTGAACTACTTGATGGACACCTTTAAGATTTTTCAGCGTGTTTAGAATGTCCAGGGTAATATTTGCAAATCTGCTTACACTTCTCACACAACAATATGGATTGCAAGGATCCAGGAGAACTCTACCACGAGAAGTGCTTGCAGTTACATTGCATATTTTAGGCCATAATATACCAATGTAAATTGCAGGCGAACGATTCCAACACTCTACAGAAACTATTAGTAGATTTTTTGCAAAGAGTATCACTGCTATAAAGAGATTATCTTCTGATGTCATCACCCCTGTAGACCCCCTTTTCAATGATATTCCTCCCCAAATATTGAATGACGCTCGATACATGCCGTTCTTTAAAGACTGTGTTGGAGCTATTGATGGAACACATCTGGATGTTCGAGTTCCTGCTGATCAACATGCATCCTACATTGGCCGGCATGGCACAACAACGCAGAATGTTACGACGATTTGTGATTTCAACATGTGTTTCACCTTCGCATTAGCAGGTTGGGAGGGCTCTACTCATGTAGCCGTATATTTCAGCGTGCTCTTATGGACCCCAGTTACAATTTCCCGTACCCGCCACCTGGTTAGCCTTTCACTTCTTGATTACCTCTTTTTTAAAGAAATTTGTAAGATTATTAGTTATGATCGCTATTACTCACACATAGATTGCACTGTATAATTTTGCAGGCAAATATTACGTGGTAGATGCCGGATATCCACTACAACGTGGTTTTCTAAAACTGTATTCAGGTACACGGTATCATTTACCAGATTTTAGAAGGGGCAATAGGCCTATACAAGGACGCCGGGAAATATTCAACCAGGCTCACTCGTCCTTGCGCAGCGTTATAAAACGTTCATTCGGAGTATGGAAAAAGAAGTGGAAAATACTTAGAGATATGTCGCCATACAGTTTGACAAAGCAACTGTCACGACCCGTCTCGACAGAAGTCAGAGTGCGCTTCGGGGCGGGCCGTGATGCCACAGGCATGGGCGAAAAGGAATCCATGTCTGCTAAGGCGGAAACAAAAATACTACAAATAACTTTAAAATAGTTACTTTTGATTAAAAATGGTTTGTTTTGATGCGGAAACTTTAAAATGTGAGTTTGAAACAGGTGCACATGCATTTTAGTAAAAGCTCATGATACAAGTTTTGAAACAGATTTTTATGCAGTGATCATCTCAGATGAATGAACATGCAAAACATGTCAAATTCTAATACATATAATATTTAGCCTAGCAGTTGTCCATGAAACAATAGAAAATGGCTGATCGTAATTACTACATAAAAGAAATATCCGACAGTAAAAGAAATGAAACATAAACACAAAACCTGAAGCTTGACGCAGATCGGCCTCAGAGAGCAGGCGGCGCAGGCACAAACACTAAGACAAATTCCAAAACAAGAAGGAAAAGCTTCAGAACATTGAAAATCAACAATAAACACGCTATAAATTTAGGTACGTGCAGAAGAAATTAGAAATTCTAAGGTACCAATTAACCTCGAAGCAAGCCAGTGAAACAGACAAGTAACTGAAACAAGCAGAATTATCTGGAAATATTAGCCTACTCTTGAGTATAACATAAACATTCGCACAACGACATAAGCTGTAATCGTTGAAATGCGTAGGTGTTTATAGTGGGTGCGCATGGTTCACACTCAAGTCCAAGTGTAAGTCTTACTAGAATAAGAGTATTTTCCTGCTTACCGCGACCATGCAAACAAGACGATGCACCACCTAAACCCGAGTTTCCAAGATTTGCTTATGACACTCAGGACCTAAGAGATTTAGAAATTTAAGCTCGCTATGACCGGTCCTTTGTTCCCATTAGGGATTCAAGAGGGAACCCAAGTCAAGGAGTTTCATCAATTAAACCCTAGCTTTCAATGTTAACTTACATCATCAATGACTTAGCGCAGGATTTTGTGGATTCTAGCATATCAAGACATATAACCAATATACTAATTCAGATACACAAGGGTATATTTTACAAGCGTGAAACGGGAAGAATCAAGTTATAGAGCGTTATTTACTCAAGTCTTGGAACTAGACAGACATAAGAAACAAGGTTCGATGACTCAGAGAACTCGATAGAGAGTTTTGAAACTTGCGGATTCAAGTATTCACGAGTAATAAGATTACTATAGATCATTATCTAGGATATCCAGTATTCCTTTAGCTTACGTCATTTCCAAGACACGAATATCTTCTAAGTAACCATGTGTACGAGCCGAATATTTTATATCAAGCACAATTCACCTAGTTGTCAGCAAGAATATTAACATTTATCATTATAATAATTAATGCTCATAGTTAAAAAGAACTATTAGTCTTCCAACTATTCACCAACCGAGACAAAATTCATCTAATTGAATATTCAAGTAACCATCATTCATTAACTTGTCTTCCAGTTATCCAAAAATCATCATTTACATTCACAACTCGTTGGTATTCCAATCGTGTGAACCTCAAACTAATAACAAGTCTATTTAGGGATCCGATGTCTAAATTTATTCGACGAAACAAGCATTCAAGGGTGAATTCATATAAACATAAGAACAGACAAGGCAAATAAGTTCAATGCTTGCAAGAGAGAGAGATCTCTACTTGCCTTAAATGAGGCTGAATCTGACGGCGACGGCTAAGCGACGCAAGCAAAAGCAAACATCACATTTTGAACCTGATCAAGCACAACGAAAGCGATGCAGCATAAATTATTACGCGAACACATGCTTTCTACGACTCGGAAATTAAACAACGAGGGTTTAGCAGATTTACCTCCCTCAAAAGTGAGGGGAGAAGAGATTCCACGCGGAGACGGAGACTTGGCGGCGCTTGGGCAAGGGAAACCCTAAATCGGGGAGGGCTTTGGAGAGATCCCGCCAATTAGAGCGACGAATGGCGCCGGGGAGCACGAAAACCTAGAAATTAGACGGTTATAACGGGGGCAAAAAAATGTTGGATCACAATATCTGCAACTTAGGGCATAAACCTTGAATCACAATTTACGCGCAATTCGGAGCACAAAAATTCGCAAAAGAAATAAAAAAACATCTGAATAAGGGAGGGAAAGAGGAGATCTTTACCCAAGGAAGCCAAATCCGAGCCCGAGGAGGAGAAAGAACGGAACCCTAGACGCCCCCCTTGCAAATCGTCGGCCAAAACGAAGAGGAAGAGTGGGGATTAGGGTTGCCGGCCTAGGAGAGGTGGCTGCTTCCGACCAGAACAGAGGGAGACTACCGATTCCCTGGAGCCGGCCTGAGGAGAGATCCCGTCGTTCACGAACACAGAGGAAACAGAAGGCGAAGGAGGCCACGACAGGAGGAGCAAGAGCAGGAGGAGGCGACGACCATGGCAGGAGGAGAAGCAGCAGTCGGCGCCGGCAGAAGGAGCAGCAGACGGCGGAGGCGCTGCGCGCGGGAGACGGGGGCGAGAGCGGGATCGGGACTGGAGCGGGAATCGGGATCGGGAGACAGGGGGGTGCGGCTTGCGGGAAATAAAATAGGAGGGTTGGAGTTGCGGCTAGGTTTAAAGGGAGGGGGGCTGCTGTTAGCATAAATCAATAATAGGAAGGGGGTATAAAATAATCTTATCATCAGATTTTTTTTATTTATTTTTTTAAGGGTTAAAAATCTGAGTTGTTACAGCAACGAGACATTGTGATTGCAACAATGACTTTGCATAATTATATTCGCAGACACCCATCCCGCTCAGACAATCATTTTCGTGCTTGTGATGAAGACGAGCATTTCATTTACCCAGCGGGCCTTCAGAGAAGAACATGACAGAGTAATGAAAGCTCAAGTGGAGACCATGTTAGAGGGATTCGAGTAGGGGTGGATGAGATGGTGGCATTGCGTGACTCCATTGCCGATCAACTACACCGAGCTTGAACGTTTTTTGAGTTCCTATGTGTTTATGAGTTCCTGTATGTGTTTGCATAGTTCCTGTATGTTTGAGGTTTACAAGTATATCTTTCCAAATAATTATTTCCAAAATAAATCTACATATAGTCTTCAAAAATAATTTAAAAAAATATCTAATAAAAAAATTTATAATAAAAAAAATTTACGAAACGCCACCGCAGTTTTCCCAAATGATTCTCTGTTTTGAACAGCTCTGCAAACATAGAATAACCAAACAGAACTCCATTTCCAGCAACAAGTTTCCAACAGCTCCATTTACAAACCTGCATTTCCAACAACTCCTTTTACAACCGCAACCGCTCAACCAAATGAAGCCTTAATCTATATGAAAACACCTTTTATGATTGCATTAGTGGGTTCTGGTGTGACCGCAGATGATTTTGATGTGAAAGTGCATCGGTCCGTGCGTTTTGTACACGCATGGTTGTGCGTTTGTACGCGCACGGGCATGCGCTCTTTTCTGAACATCGCACGATCGGATGCAGTTGGTTCGCGCACGATTGTACGCGTGTTACCGTGATCCACCTGAGAACCCCCCTATTTCAGGGCTCATCGTGTGTTTTTACGCACGATCGTGTGTTTTCCTTTGCACACGGGCGCTATGTAATTTTTAGGGTGCCTCATTTTCACACGCGGATTACCCTTCCTTCACGTACGATCAAACGCACGACCTGCGCACGATCGTGCGTGTTCATTTTCGCAGACGGCCTATAAATATTGTTTTTCGTAATTTCTTTCCAATTGATCAACCGAAAGCGCCGTTTTCACCCTTATTTCACTCCAGAACTCCAGGGCTTCGCCCTAGGTCTTCTCCTACCTCCCCATGCACCCTAAAGGAAGAAGAAGGTGATTTCCAAGGTTCCATTGGACCTTCAAGCCTGGAGTACTTGACGTGCAGGTGAACAGACCAAAGAGAAGACATGACTAGGAGGAGGTGACAGCTCTCTCCCGTATCGTGGAAGGTAGCCAAGGAGGAGTTGGAAGAACTGGTGGACCAAGCCATGCTCTCCTAAGATTCCGAGGAAAAGTTTCTCGTTTCCTCCGTATCAAGGATCGATAATTTGTATCTCTCCCCTATCCTTTAGAGTATTTTTAACTTCTTGTATTGAAGTGTATTCTAAAGCATTCTACACACCATGACCATTGGATGTAGGTGTTCATAGGTTCACTTTCTTTTGTGGATGGTATGGATGAGATATTGTTGTTCTTGTTGTGTTGTTAACGTGGTTTTAATCTTGTTTTGATGATTTGATTGATGTGGATTTGCTCCTTTGAATGAGTTGTGGTTTGTTGTGAGCTTGTAAGAGCGTGGATTTGCGATTGCGAAGTGAGAGCGAAGTGGTGAAGACAACCAACATTGTGAGAGTACGAAGAAGTGTTGGCGACCCGCGAAGTGAGCGAAATGGTGTTGGCGACCCGCACCTTAGCGTAGTTTCCTTTTCTTGTTGTAGTTGTTAGGAAAACCCCCAATCAAATCAATGCTTCCCGCCAAGATTTTTATTTCAAGTCTTTCTCAATAGATAACTCCACCCCGCCGTGTTCCGCGTGAGATCGCTACTCGGGGATTCACTCTCCGTTTTATTATTACTTGTACGACCGTGGTGCACTTGCCTTCGGACCTCATCAGTATTAGTTGGCCGTATATTCGATCATACATTTGTTCAACATCTGATATATGAATACTTCGGCGCGGTATTATCATCTCTGAGGAATTCGTCAATTTATAAAGTATTCGTTGGACATATAGTCAGTACTCACTGACTATATAAACGGTACTCGCTAAACGTACATTCGGTATTCGCGGAGTGCATATTCATGATCTGCTAGAATTCTTCACTCATTATGAAGAAGTTGTGCTACCTGACATATATAATCGTTATTCGCAGATCATGCATCCGACCAGTACTCGCCATATGTATATACTTTGGTGCAATATCATTTATTCCAGGGGGAATATGCAGAATATCAAGGGAAATTCCTCTCTAACTATCTTCGATATATGACGGTCTCGCATAAACCCGGTACTCACGGAAAACATGCTCTTCACACTCGTTGAATGGCGAGGGATTCACACGTCTTGTACTCACACAGCATACCTGTGATACTTCATAAATATTATAAATCAAAGAGCTCACTAAAAGTAGAAAGTATTATTCATCAGCGATTACTATTATTAAAAGGTGTCCATCGAAACATGATCGCAAGGGTATTCACAAGACGAAAACAAGGTAAAATATTTCCATTCATAAGTTCAAAAATATTGCATTTCTATGACAGAGGTACTCGTAGTTGCAAATGACATCTGCGAGTCCTTGAAACAGATAAAGGAAATACATCATTCATCGCTTCTGAGTTATCACCAGTCCGCCTCTTCTTGTTATACGAATCAACACTGAATCTATTGCATCCTTGATTTCGTGACTCCCCCGCTATATCACTTGACTTCAAGTCACTCGGGGAAGTGCGAGAACTTTCCAGAAGGAGACTCGGACATAGGGTCATCAATCGGATCCATTGGATCTTCATAATGACCTAAAAAGTCTTCAAATTTGCAGCCTCCTGATCTCCCAAAAAAATCCCCAGGACAGTCGCTCTAAACCCTAAACCCTGACTCTTCAGGGGTATGGATTTTTTTTCGCCTTTTGGATTTCTCTTCCCAGAAGATCTCGCAACCACCCGGGCATCTCCTGGCAGAGGTACTCCCTCAAGCTCTAAAAGAGATTTGAGTACTCACTGTATGAGCGGAGTTGCGAGCTCACCGAGAAAAGGCGCGTCTCATCATCCCAACAGATCAAGGGTTGACCCTCCGAATCCAGCATGCCCGCAGCGGCGTGAGGAAAGAGATGACCCGAACTCGAGGGAGAGTACCCCTCCTCGGTCGCCTGACCTCGCATCCTTGGTCTAGACGAGGACTCGCCGACGTCCGGAATTGCTTTTCAATTTTTCTTCAAATACCACCGCCCTCTGTTCCTCTGCGCCGCCTTCTTGGCGAGCTCGGATGGATTGTTTTATGGATTTAAATATCCTTCATGACGGAAGGGGAGATTTCCCGGAAGAACGAGGTTAGCTGCAACAGAAGACAGAGTCAGATCTTCCTACATCTTCGACAACTGGTACTTGCTTGATGCATTCTCACCTTCCGCGGGATCGAAGTTGATGACTTCGTTCATGCGCGCCATGCAATGATTCACATACAACGGGTTGTTTGCTATAAAGTCTGTTATCTCCGTTTCAATCACCGTAGGAGCAATAGTCACGAGAATCTTCTTGGTTCTGTCCGAAGGCCTGAAGACAAGGGGGCCGAGATCTCCTTTGAAAAACAAAGTGTTGAATCCAGGATGGAATTTTATTTGGAGCGTTAAACACTCGCACTCGCTCCCCCCCCCCCCCCCCCCGAAGAAGATGGTCTCGTCCTTATTAGGCCTCACCATGAAAAGGTTTTGGAAGACATTCATTCTCTATGAAATCTTCTCTAGGCGAAGATATATGGCCAATGCTTTCAGGACCATCAGTGAGACCAGAAATATCTGAGTCGGGACTATCCTGTAATGATGGAGCACCTCACCGAGTTCCAGACACAATGGGAGTCGTAGGACAAATCTGAAGGCATCAAAGGGAAAAACAATCTCTCCCTCTGGCGGTTCATTGATCTTCTCGCCAGGGGATGGGAGTCTCGTTGTCACCCCTGGCGGTAGAGGGTATCTTGTGAGAATGTTCTCAAGTTCTTCCAGGTTTCCTCTGAAGATTTGAAGGTGTGCTTCAAAAAGCGGGCAACGATCTTCGTCCTCTCGGAGGGACCTTTCATTTTCCCCAGCGCCCAGTACTCTCTACACCTCGCGGACGGTACTCGCAGCTGCAAGGTTTCGCGGAAAACTGAGGAAAGCTTGAACTCAGAGCGGTGTGGCACCCTATTTATAGGAAGATTGCATCGAAAACCGAAACGTCGGGAAACATGTACTCTTAGTTTGCCTATCGAGATCTCGTGCCACCTGTTTAATGTCAGCTCAAGAAAAATGCAAGTCTTAAGGATTGAACCGGTAAACGTCGGGTACCCTAAAATGGTCTTGCTAGAACGAGGAAATCATTTCAAAAAGTAACCACAAGCATAACTGCAGGAGTGCTCAGGAAAAGCTAGGACGAGGGATGAGGTAATTGCTCAGGAAGGGGTGTAGGAAATGCGACACCAGGTAGAGGATCATGAGTGATAGGAAAGGATGACACAAACACTGGTGGAGAGGAGGTGGGAGATATGGAAGATGAGATGTCAAGAGAAAGTAATCCGCCGTCCTTGGAGAAGTAGGGAGTAGTCTCGAAAAAAGTGACATTTGTAGGGATTAGGGACATATTGGCGTTTGTGAATTGGGTCAATGCATCGATAACCCTTTCTGAGTAGAAGAATATCCCACGAAAATACATATGGTCACGATTGAAGAGCTTGTCACGATCAGATGCTAGAGTGCAAACAAAGGTAGTACAACCAAAAACATTACTGATGGAAAAACTGATACCATCTTGATGAATAATAGAAAATGATGTCTTATCCTAAAACATAGATCACATACGATTAATGAGAAAACAAGAAATGAGAACGTCATGACCTATGATCTTGGAACATTCATCTGACACAGTAAAGTGCGGGCAATATGAATGAGATGATGATTTTGCGCTCGACCACCTCGTTTTGTTTTGATCTATTCACACAATTGATTTGATGAATAGTATCATGGGAACTTCAAAAAGTGGAGAACTATTAGTTTATATAATCTTTGACATTATTTTTATGTAGAATTTTCAAAGCAGTAGCAAATTGAGTATGAATTTTGATGAGTCCGATATTTATAGGGTTTTTCGGACTCATCTGGGTTAGTTTTCACGCTTATGTACTTCACTTGTAGTTCATTATTGCTTATATTTCACTTGTTCACAGTTCTCACATGAAGTGCACATTTAGGCCCGTTGTGGTGTGCAATTGCGCGTTTTATTGTTGGGGGTAAGCACGTTGTGCTCCTCATTCTTTTTTATGTTATTATGCTTGTGCTGGAGCCTGGAGGTGTGTTCCCAGCGCTTGGATTTGCTGTGCAGGTGGGCAGATCTCCATTTTTGCCCAGATTTCATGTCTGCATGAATCGCACGGTCGTGCGTTTCCTTGACGCACGATCACTCCGACCGTGCGCGTTCATCTGTGGACCAAAATGGTGATCTGGATTTGCCCGTGCGTTTTGTTCACGCACGGTTGGTTTCGACCGTGCGTGAGTAAAATCGCACGAGCCCCTCTGTTGGTCTGTTTTCATGCCTTCTGGATTTGCCCGTGCGTTTTTACGCACGGTCTGTTTTGACCGCGCGTGAGTAAAAATGTACGGGCGCGTCTGCTTCATCTTCTGGGCTTCCTGTACGATTAATATCACACAATCCACGCACGGTCGTGCGTTCGACCGTGCGTGCCTATTTTTCTGACTGTTCTCTATAAAAGCCGCAGATTTCAACCTAACCAGGATCCATCACCCTGTTCCGCCATTTCCGCCGCAAGGGGAGCTCCAACTCCGTTTTTCTTCCGCCTTCCATGAGGGCTTTGCCCTAGGCCGCTTCCATCATCCAAGTGCTTCAAGGAGAGGATTCCGCTTTCATCTTCATCGCCAAGCAAGAGTTCTTTGCATCGGACGTGACCGGATTGTAGTTTACCGGAGAAGACAGGTCCATTGGGAGGAAGTGACAACCCTCCTCTACCCCGGACGATAGTTGGGACCGAGCTATGACGCGGATTGACAACCCGACGATTCCTACCGAGAATCTACAACAAGCCTCCGGATTCGGTCGTATCTCTTGCCTTTTTCTCTACTTGTATGGATGTATATGAATGTAATCTTTACTATTTGATGATGTATGCCATTCTAGACTCTTGATTTATAGTGCTATTTTCATAGTTGTGAAATTGCTTATTTGTGTAGAATGTGCTTGAAGTGCGCCGATTCCGCCCCAACTCCATTCCACTCCGCAAACCCTCCATTCCATTCCGCGTGTCTACGCTTCCACTCGCCAATCTAAGCGGTGCTAACGGCCCGTATAACCCACTTCACTTCCGCCGGTGCGAACCACTCCATCTGCTTGCCTTCTCGCCCATCCGCCTAGCGAAGCAGTGCATAGCGGCCTACGTAGTCTTCATTCACCTTGCGAAGCAGTGCATAGCGGCCTGCATAGTAATTGAGTAACTTAGTTTTATTTTGCTTTTCCACAAACCATTTAGACCCTTCCGCAATCCATCCGACCTAAAAGACTTCAATCTCAAGTCCTTCCTCAAAAGTAAACTCCACCTTACTGTGTTCCTTAGAGATTCGATACTTGGGGATCACTCCCATTTTATATTACTTGAACGATCGGTACACTGCCGTTTCGTGTCGCAGTCTTGCTACCGTCTATAGCGGTGTGCTAGATTTTCGCATCAAATTTCATTATATAATTTTTAAAAACTGGAAAAAATTTAGATCATTCTTTTAGAAGGTACACCCAAGTACACTTGGAGTAATTGTCTATAAAAATAACAAAACACACGTTTTCTCCACTAACAGACTTAAAGGAACTTGGACCTCAAACATCAGAATGAAGTCAATGAACTAGATCAAAAGGTCCTACTGAACTCCTGCATAGTTTGCCAGGAAAACTAATTCAGTAATCCTTCCATATCGGCAGACCACACATTCTAGGATCGACTCATACGCAAAAGTTGTCAGGAGCTTTTTGAGAAAACGTAGGGGAGGATGACCAACACGTTGATGTCACTGAAGTAGAGAGACTATTGTGTCAGATGTTGAGAAAATGGGAGGACCATAACAATGAGTTGGAAACAAAAGATGCACCACCACACAAATATATCCACGGAGAAATGAAACACAGAACACACACGGTAATAAAGAACAATGATATATATATATGCATGCTACCCGCAGAAACATAGTGAATAAGTTGCACTTACGACTACAGTGTATTCACTGCACGAACTTGTCGACCACCCCTAAACCTATCCACGGTTTAGACACCCAAACTTGGGCACAAACTAGCCTAATCTCCAATGCTTGACGTCTTGATCACCAAAGGAGTATACACACAACCATGCAATGCAAAAGTTTTGAACTGAAAGTAAACACGGTAAACAGTGATCAACTAAGCGATTGAAGGTACAATCGCTGGATTCTGATCAATGGAAATAGAAATGGAGAAATCCCCCAGTCCAAAACTATGAGCATCGGACGCATGATGCACCATTGCCCAATCGCCAAGGCTGGAACATCTTACAATACCAAAGTTTCGAAATGAAAGTAATCACAATAAACAATGATCATATAAGATTTTGATCAATGAAAATAGAAGAAGAGAACTCTCTCAGTCCAAAACTATCAGCATTGAACACGTGATGCAATGGTTCTCCATCTTTGTGTGGTTTTTCCTTGATTCTGCTCCAAGGAAGACTTAAATCCTTGTGTTTGCCAACGACAGAGCCTTGAGAATGCTTTGTATGCTTGGAAGAACTCTTTTTTCCCTCCGGAGACAGCCCACCGAACCTAAGGGCGATCAAAAACTCCAAAGAAATGATAATGACTTGCTGTTTATAGTGAAATCGTGATTTGCGATTTAACTGACTGATCGATTAGGTCTACCGATCTGTCAGTCGGCTTAAGGTTCATTATGTGCTCCTGGAGTTGTATTGACATGTCGGTCTGAAGACTAGAATCTGTTTGCTTGTTTCTGAATCAATTGGTCAGGAAGCTTTAGCCGATATCATCGGTCTCGTACTATTAGTGAACCGGGAGGTTGGTTCAATTCAACCGACCACAAGTCATTATGAGGCTCTAGTTCAGCTTACGGATGGTCCCTAGAGTAGCGGACCAACATGTTGACGTTGTTGGTATGTACCCTTGAGCAAGCTATTTGTGTATCTGGTGCAGTCAACCAACTAGTCGGTACCCTTAAACTGATATGGTAGGTAGGGTTCTGTCACTGAACAGGTCGGTTCAGGACAACCGACGGTTGTTGCTTTGGTTCTCTTTTGGTGGTTTTTCTGACCGCTTATTATACCTGCACATTATTGATTGCTACGCGTCACGGCCGCAAATTCCGTAGGAGATGTGTCGGCAGTGCATCAGTCGAAATAATAAAGTGAGGTAAATATCGAGTATCGAAGCACGAGGAACACGGAGTGGAGATCACTAAGAGGCAAATATCTTAACTATTTAGGCGAATCGATGATGGATGATTGTTGATTAAACATTAAAGCAAGTGAATAAAAATTCTAAACTACAATTGCATTAATCCGCAAGAAATTAATTCCACTACAGAACATGGTATTGAATAACATCAAAATCAAAACTACGATGAAATTAATATCACAATACATGATTACAATATCATTCAGCACAAACCATCCATCCGTAATTGATTAAGATAAAAACAATGATCAAACTGTAGCTTTTCGAAGGAATAGAAAATGGATACGTAAAATGCACCAATCTTTGCCTCGGGTACCAAAGAATAGCACCGGGTCGTCAATTTCGATGTTTCGTTGTGATCCTTGGTTGCGTCCTGGGTCTAGAGAGCATTGACACCAACTCTCCAATGTTCATCTTTTCATTGGTTTTGCGCATTCCTTCTACTTTCCCTCTAGATTGGCGGATGTGAGCAATAGATTCCTGGTCTTGATAGCTTGTGATGGTGGAAGAATACCTAGGGCATAGCCTTTACCTGGAAGAGGCGAAACAAAATGGAAAAAGGCCAAAAATCCCCTCCCTCTCGTCAAAACAGCCTTAAATATAGCTCGGCAGAAAAATTGGTCGCGCACGGTCGTGCCCTATCGTGCACGAAGGATACGTCGATGAGCGGGAAACCAAAACGAGCGCTGATTTTTACTATACACACACCATCGTGTGCTCATCGCACGATCGTGCAAGAAGTGAGGGCATGATCATCCCTAGGTCGATGGAAAAAATGAGATTTCTCTTAGTAGCGGTAAAACCGCATGACTGTGCCGAAATGGCTATATGCAGACCACCGTGCGCGAAGGAGGCACGCGATCATCTTCAGTTTGATAATTTCTTGGCCAAGTGCTGTGAAAATCAAACGACCGTGCATTTTGTAGGCGCACGGTCGTGCGTTCCACGGCAAAATGCATGCTTAGAGGAAAAGATGGGGCAATGATAACCAGCCACCAAGGACAATGAAAACAAGTTAAAAAGTACTAAACCCTAAGCTAAAGATAAGAAGGGTGAGATTGAGGAGATTATTGGGGTGCAGGTTCCGTGCTAAGCCTCATAGATACATTTTTGGAAACACTTCTAGATAAAATACCAATCCATACAAACCAATACACATTTCTAGTGATAATACTAAACGCAATTTCTCCTCCCCATGTGTCCACTGAAATGAATTACACATTGCTTATTCAATATTGAATTGCATCATTCAAGTATCTAAAAAAGATTTATGGTAAATTCAACATATTAATGTGTATATGCTCAATATACGTGCTATACATTGTGGAATACGATAAGCTATGCAAAAAATATTCAAACTGGTTGGAAGGGCCAGGTTCATGAAATTATCTTAAAAGAATCATTGGTGATGTTATATACAAGCCAGACATATGATTGTTAGCCTTAATTTCCTTTCCCTCTAATATCTTCTCATATTCTGACATGGAATCTTAACAATCAGTAATAGTTGCCTGATGACAAATTTTAGCAAAATAAAACGATTTCACAAGGAAAGACTAGTTTAAAGTTCTTCAGAGTTTGCTGCTGTTTCAATGCCCATCTCAGTAACTATTCTTTAATGAATGAATTCTTTTTTGTTCCTCCTACAACGTTCCGAGTGGTCTGTTTCGGAGTTTGCGACGTGGTAGATTTTTGGTTTAGTTATTGAATTCATTTATCACGGCATTTCTGCGGCTCGCATGGAGGATTTTGAAGCTAACATGATTAGTATGTGTGTTTATATGACAGAATGAAGAGCCCGATGAGGCATATGCCGCTGCTACAGGAAGCAAAGGGCTCCCAGATTACACTGGCCCTCGGAAGGGTAAAAGATCAAAGCGGAAGCGGGCGTTGCAGTAGTGATTAGAAAAAATGCCTCAAGCAGTATCCTATTTTTTGCTGTTGCTGTAGTCTTAATTTTTATCTGCAACTTGTAGTCTTAAGAATATATTTTTACTGAGGATCCCATTATTTGTATTCATATGATATAATAAAAGGCGTGCGTTGTATTGTTGGCCGCGCTTTGGCTTTTCGTCTGTCTCCGGCGATTTTGTATCTCGATAAGAAGCTTCGAGTGTTGCTGCATGGAATTGTTATTTTAGGTTGCAATTGTTAGCTCTTGTTTTTGAGATTTGATGAAATAATGTCCCACCAAACAAATCCATTGGCACCAAATTGGCAATTAGTGTTAATTTTTCCCTTCATAGCTTTACATTTTGTTATTTCAGCTCAATCATTCAAGCACCATATGGCTAGGATTGCATATAAGTTTTTAGCAGCTCATAGGCCCATGAAATCGACTCTCTATAAACTGGCGACTGCTAACTTAGGAGCTCATTTATTATTGTTATGGATAATCGAGCAAAGTGAAGAAACGAGTGGATTGAATCATGCAAACACAACTTTGAGAAAATCTCATTTGATTTGATAAAGGCTTTATGATGCAAATAGTCCATCCTATACCCACCGCTCTCATTCTCAACGCTCCAAAACGCCACATAGCCTTAATATAAATGCATAAATAGCGGGAGAGCTAGGATCGGGAGACGTGCTTGTAGTTTTTCTCCCGACGGGGGCCACGACGTCGACTTCTTCGCTTCTCCTCGTCCTATTCCTCCTCTCTGGATCAGAGTTGCGCCGCCGGCCGACTCCCCCTCTTTTGTCATGTGGAGCACTCAGAGGAGCCTCCGATTTTAGACGGGATAGTATGATAACAACATAACAGGTGTTATTTCTGATCGCATGGCCTCTAGTCATTTCTCAGAATTCGGTCTATTAATAACACCATAAAGGTAGTATTCTCATCTTGATCCTTGAGCGATACATCATATTATTGACTCATGAGAAATCTATATCTCTCAGGCTAAAACGTGGTCTATCAGATTTATGTTGGAACTTATATTTCTTGAGCAGACTCTCGAGCTACAAAAAATTTCAGTCCTTGCTCAGGTTTCACCTTTGGTTTATTGTCATTTCGTGATTGTTGAACCTCTTCAAGTTCTATTTTTTAGCTCTTCTAGATATGAACTCTCCTTCTAGAAAGACATTATTCCTTGCAACGAACACTACCAATGACAATGTCCCAAATGGGTGAACCGCCATCACTGACCACACCAAAAACGGAAGGGTGAACTAAACGCAGAACGAATTATAAGCATGAAGGGTAGTATGCATTCATATGAAATATTATTAATAAATGCAATAAGAGCCACACATTTAACCTATACCTGGCATGACGTCCTACTATTAGATGGCTTCGTGTTAGTCAAGAGAGAAGAATCAAGACTGGGTTGGAGCATCTTGGGAGGTGGATGACTCAACAACATTCCTCCTCTCCACATAGCCCGGACTCAGTAATTTGAGTAACATCAACCGTTCGACCATCAGTATTTGGCGGATCACTCCTACACGAATGCGCTAAATGTCCCACCTTGCTGCAAGTGAAGCAAGTACATGGCTCCTTAACTTTAACAACAATTGTTCCCAAAGCAATAGGAGGTGTAAAAGTCTGGCCGTCCTTCTTTGGGAGACCATTCTGACAAGTACGTGTTAAATAACCCGATTTGCCGCATGTGAAACACGTAAGAAATCACTTAGCAATAGTGGTGATGAAGGACATCTCGCGGACGGATGCAGGGCCGGGATCGCGTGGCTGGAGCGGAACGACCCACTTTGGAAGCCGCGGGCTGTCTAGCTCGCTTTATCTTTTATGTTTTATTTGGTGTGCGAATAGCCCTGTATGGTATTTATTTTAAACAAACTCTTGTATGTGGCGTGCTGTTAGCCCCTCCTCATAGTATAAGAGGAGGGTTGTTTTGCTTTGTTGGCACTTTTGATGAATGAGATTGCTGAACCCTAAAACAGCCGACTCCCCCTCTTCACTCTTCCCGTAGGAGAAGATCTCGGTCCGGAAGGACTCCGCCTCCCGTCCGCCCCTTCCCGCTCAGTTTTCCCCACTCTTCCCGTGTGGAAGTCGCCGGCCGGAAGGTCTCTCGCCGTCCCCGTCGAGGTGCTGCATCAGTTGGTATCAGAGGTCTCCGTCGACTCCTACGCTCGGCGTTGTTTCCTCCCGCTCGCGCGCGCCTCGTCGCGTTCCCGCTCACTACATCGACGCTCCCGCTCGCCGCTGACATCGACGCTCCCGCTCGCCGCTGACATCGACGCTCCCGCTCGCTGCATCCTGCATCCTGCATCGACGCTCCCGCTGCATCCCGCTCGCTCCCGCTCGCTCGCCGCTAGACGCTCGACGCTCGACGTTCCCGCTCGCCGCTCGACGCTCCCGCTCGACGCTCGACGCTCGACGCCCCCGCTCGCCGCTCAACGCTCCCGCTCGACGCCGTTACCGCTCGCTCGCCGCTCGACGCTCCCGCTCACCGCTCGACGCTGCATCCTGCGGATGGGCGACACCCCGCGTGACGACGCCGACCTATGGGCGGCTATTGACGGCATCACCACGCAGTTGGCGACCCTCACGGTCGCGCTCATTGATCTCCGACCCGCGCCCATTCCACCACCGCAGCAACACCAGGCAAACGTCGGTGCCCCAGATGATCGACGTTTCGGATGGCAATACTTCCGCCGACAGCCTCGGTCGGAACAACCGCGCCCGACCGCCTTCCCCCGCGCCCCATTGCACGACGAATCGAGCTCGGATGATGATGATCCCCGCTCCCTCCTGTTCCGCCGCCCTGGGAGGAGCATCAGCGCCCGCATAGCTACCGCCTGCAGGCGGACATCCCACATTTCCACGGGAACTTAGGCATTGAGGAGTTTCTCGATTGGCTCTCAGAAGTCGAACAGTTTTTCGAGATGGCCGAGGTAGAGGACCACCGACAAGTGAAGATGGTTGCTTATCGTCTCAAGTCCGGGGCAGCCGTTTGGTGGGATCAACTGCAGTTCAACCGCAACCGTCATGGTAAAGCCCTGGTGCGGTCGTGGCTCAAGATGAAGAAGTTGTTGCGGCATCGTTTCCTTCCACCTGACTACGATCAACATTTGTTCCAGTACTACCAGAGTTGTTCTCAAGGTAGTCGATCGGTGACCGAATACTTGGCAGAGATAAGTCGTTTGGCCGACCGCAACGGCTTAAACGAAACGGATGGTCAGCGAGTCACTCGGTTCTTACATGGACTGCGTCCGTCCCTTCGTGAAAGATTGGCCTACACGTTTTACGCACGGTGGAGGAAGCATACAACATGGCCCTGAAGGCCGAGCTGATGGAGAAGGTGGCTCCTTCCCCCTCCTCCGCACCCCGGGGGCGACCCCCGGATAGGACACCCCCCCCCCCCGGCTCCTGCTACAAATGCCAACAGCCGGGCCATTTCGCGTCCCGCTGCCCCCTTCTTCGACCGCCCGCCCAACCCGTCCATGTTGTGGAGCAGGACGACGTCGGGGTGGTGGATTTCGGGGAGGCCGACGAAGTCATCGACGGCTAAGATGACGAGGGTGATTTTGCCGCGTGCGTCGTGCATCGCCTCCTATGTACCCCGCGCCAGGATGAACATGTCCAACGTTGCAACGTCTTCAAAAGCTACTGCAACATCAAAGGAAAGATTTGTGACGTTCTCATCGACAATGGCAGCTGTGAGAATTTCGTCGCCACCCGGCTGATCTCCTACTTACAACTTCCCACCGAGCCGCACCCCCACCCCTACTCCGTCGGATGGATCCAGCGCGGCCCATCGGTTCGAGTGACACGCCGTTCTCATGTCCCGGTTGCCATCGGGAAGCACTATCGAGCCGACGTCTGGTGCGACGTCGTGGAAATGGATGCGAGCCACCTCCTTTTGGGTAGGCCGTGGCAGTATGATACCGATGTGTCCTACAAGGGCCGCGACAACACTTACTCCTTCACTTGGGCCGGAAAGACGATTCTCATTGTCGCCCGGGTAGGGAGCAAACCGGAGGTCAGCCCGCCCACGGATCAAACCGGGCGCAGTCTATTGGTGATGCATGAAGACACGGCCCTGTTCGAGCGCGACTTGGCAGAGGCTAAGAAAGTGATAGCCCTTGTTCCTTACGGGTTTTCCGCCTCTCCCGAGCCACCGGCGGGGGACCTAGCCCCAGACGTGCGGGAGCTGTTGCGCGAGTACCACACTATCACCGTCGAGAACCTGCTCGACCACCCGCCCCCGCTTCGGGACATCCAACATCAAATTGATTTCATTCCGGGGTCTCGCCTTCCGAATCTGCCTCACTTCCGCATGAACCCCAAGGAGCATGACATCTTGCACGAGAAGGTCCAAGAGCTGCTGAAGAAGGGCTTCATTCCCTCGGGCATTTGGGAGGATCTGTCCATGGACTTTATCTTGGGCTTACCCCGCACTCAGCGCGGCGTGGACTCGGTGTTCGTTGTTGTGGATCGTTTCTCCAAGATGGCGCATTTCCTTCCGTGCCGCAAGACTTCCGACGCCTCCCACATTGCCCGGCTTTTCTTCCGAGAGGTGATTCGGTTGCATGGTGTCCCCACCTCCATCACTTCCGATCGCGATCCCGAGTTCCTTAGTCCTTTTTGGCAAATGTTATGGAAGATGTTCGATACGTCTCTTAATTTCAGTAGTTCCGCCCATCCTCAATCAGACGGTCAGACAAAAATAGTGAACAAGACATAGGGAAATCTCATCCGATGCGTCTGCCAAGACCGCCCAAAACAGTGGGATCACGCCCTCGCACAGGCCGAGTTCGCGTATAATAATGCCGTGCACAGCTCCACCGATCGGACCCCCTTCTCAGTGGTATACTCAAAGGCCCCTCGGCACGCCCTTGATCTGGCTCGTCTACCCACGACCCCACCCTCGGCAACACAACTTGCAGACGATGTCCGCGATATCCAAGCAGAGACTCGGGAAAAGCTGCTCCAGTCCAACGCCAAGTACAAGGCCATGGCTGACAAGCATCGTCGTGAGAAGATCTTATCGGTGGGTGATTTGGTCATGGTTTTCCTCCGAAAAGAGCGCCTACACGCGGGCAACCATCACAAACTCATGCCCAAAAAGTATGGTCCTTTTCCTGTCATCCGTAAGATTAACAACAATGCCTACGTGGTCGATCTCCCACCGGAGCTCAATATCTCCAAGACCTTCAACGTCAGTGACCTGTCGCTCTTCCACCCGGACATTCCTCTTTACCCCGAGCACTTGGGGTCGAGTGCTTCTCAAGAGGGGGCGAATGATGAAGGACATCTCGCAGACGGATGCAGGGCCGGGATCGCGTGGCTGGAGCGGAACGACCCACTTTGGAAGTCGCGGGCTGTCTAGCTCGCTTTATCTTTTATGTTTTATTTGGTGTGCGAATAGCCCTGTATGGTATTTATTTTAAACAAACTCTTGTATGTGGTGTGCTGTTAGCCCCTCCTCATAGTATAAGAGGAGGGTTGTTTTGCTTTGTTGGCACTTTTGATGAATGAGATTGATGAACCCTAAAACAGCCGACTCCCCCTCTTCACTCTTCCCGTAGGAGAAGATCTCGGTCCAGAAGGACTCCGCCTCCCGTCCGCCCCTTCCCGCTCAGTTTTCCCCACTTCTTCCCGTGTGGAAGTCGCCGGCCGGAAGGTCTCTCGCCGTCCCCGTCGAGGTGCTGCATCAAGTGGCTCCCTAAGTAGTAAAAGGAATCATTTTAGAAGAACGTTCTTCCTTCACCTTCCATTGTCAGATTTGCATATACGATGGCATGCTTCTATATATGCAGTTGTGAGATTGGATACACACAGTTAAATTTTGTTCTAAGCAACAACAACGGGTACAAGGGTCCCTTCATGAGTTGCTGGGGTAGCAGTAGGTACTACCATGGGAACCGAATCCTCTAGATTTTGTGCGGGAACTTCAGGGGTGGAGTTCACGCGATCTCGCCCGTTGGATTTCAATCCAATGGGCGAGAGCCCTCTTATTTTTATATATTTTTTTTTTACTTTTTTTTGTCTTCTAGCGAATAAATATACCAGACGTTGGATTGATGGTCATAATGCTTTATCGCCCGTTGGATTGAACTCCATGGTGGAGTTCTCATACCAAATCTAGAGGATTGAACTCCATGTGGATCGTGCATCCTGTGCAACTATAACCACTTCAACGATCATCCTGCACATCTCAACTAATGATAGACCTATGGTAGCGGAGGATGGGGTAGAACTATCACCAATCTCTCGTGGTTGGGAAGGACCCGTATACCCCCAGTCATCTATGAATGTGAAACACATGGTTATAAAAAATGACAAATATGAAACGCTTATGTTCCCAATAAATCAAACATATTTATCCTTAAGTGATCATTCCTCCTAGGTAGTTTGTTAAGAGTCTTAAGAATTTCATACATGTGCACACCACCAATTGAAAGGGTTCATGCACGAACCTAAACACTATGGGAACCGAATCCTATTACTATGATACCAAATTATGGCACCCCAACTATAATCATTATATGGGTTTGGTCAGACCCCACAACATATAACTCATAGAAGCAAGATATTCTAAAGTGGTAAAAAGAAATATAATCTAACTATCTATTACAAATAGTTATAGCAATGCATACAAACATATCCAAAATTTGGCCTTATGGCCATTACACCATTTAATCAAATGTACAAGGAATGACATTAAACCGCGCATGTATGCCCACACTGCAAAGATGTAGAAAACTACTAAAATAGCTTCATGACTTCCTTTTTACTTTAGTCTTAGCCCGTTAAGCCTACTATGCATCATGAATGATAGTCAAGTTCTTCCGGAGACACGCTATAACTTCTAACATGACATTGTATGAATCTAGCACTTTATTCACACATCATCAATAAGATTGTGGGTTCTCATGACCACTCAATCGTAGGCTCTCATGGAATGCAGACAAGATACATACACGATAGGAGGTCTAGCACCGTCTCCACATTGAATTTCATGATAAGATGTCTAGGGTCATCTCAATCGAATCTCGTGATAGGAGGTCTAGGGCCATCTATAGTCAAATCTCATGATAGGAGGTCTAGGGTCATCTCAAGTCAAATCTCATGATAGGAGGTCTAGGACCATCTCCAGTTGAATCTCGTGATAGGATGTCTAGGGTCATCTCCAACCAAATTTCATGATAGAAGATATAAGGTCATCTCCAGTCGAATCTATTACCACGTAACCCCCCCCCCCCCCATTTTTGCAAGTGAAAGGAGGAAACCAAGGAGCTAACACAATGCAGTAGTTGTTACCGCAGTTTAGTAAATTAATTTGAAATCTAGTTCATTTTTAATCCATTCTTTGTTAGTTACAACGGGCAGTTTGGAGGTTACCGTTGGCAGTAGTTTTTACCGCAAACGATAGGGTGTGTACTGAGGGTTCATGCGTCTTGGGAGATACCACCGTGCGATAGTGCCACCGAGGCGCGGTAGCTCCCAAACGGGCTGACTTTGCTAAGTCCCGCGATTTCGGTCGTTAGATCTCCATCAAGGCCAATACGTCGGTCAAGATATGTGCGCATGAGGGAATTATATAGATTGAAACCCTAAGAGAATTCATTTCCATCTATTCCAAAGTTTTTGGTCAAGAGAGGGAGAATAAGGGATGCTCTCCTTTCTTGAGAAGAAGGCATTGTCAAAGCTCCGCCGCTTGGATTGACGATCTATGACAAGAGAAGGATTCCTTGGGTCACTGTGGTTCTCCTCCACCCAAACTTCGCGAGATTCAAGTGACTGCCTCTCGACAACAAGAGTCTTCTCCACCCTCTCTAGTTGCTCCTTCATCAGTCGAAGTTCGCTCTCCATCGTTTCAACCGACACTGTATCTACGTGAACAAAGGAGTAGTTAGAGTCCTTTGAAGGTGGTAAGTATCCACACATGTAATTAAAAAAATACTTTCAACCGTCATAGGGATATCACTATGTTCCCGCGGCCACTTTTCATTAACTGGAGTGTCCGCGGTTAGTATTCGTTTTGCAGGAAAAGCAAGTCATTTTCTATGCTCTGTATCCATGAGCGATAGCATCCGCTTCTGCACCGCCTCTCCTTGAAGACGTTTTTGCTTCATCTCCTCATGACTAACAGGAGGATCACCGTCCATATGAATAATCACTATTTGTGGCCGCAGCAAAGGAGGCACTGGTTGAAACATGGATAATAGTCGCGAAGACTCAACACCCAAAGTCATACCAGCAATAAGGATGCCTTCTCCAGTGCATCCTTCTCCAATGCACCATTCTCCAATGCAGCCTTCTCCAATGCAGCTTTCTCCAATGCAGCCTTGTCCGCTACAACCATGTCTGCTACAACCTTATTATCATTCTCAGCCTTGTCCGCTGCAAGCTTTTCTAGTGCATCCTTATCTGCTGCGACCTTCTTCAACACAGCCGCGTCTGTCGCCGCCTTCTCTGGCACGAGCCTCTCTTTATTAATCTCTCCAAGTTTGTTAGATTGGGATTGACCGGACGACTCATCCACCTCAAGTTGGGAAGTGCCGACGCCTGCAACCGCTCCAATATCCACACCAGCAATGGTGTACGTTTGGACATCCACAACCGCGAGAGCTCTTTCCTTAACACCTTCAACCAACTTCACCTTTTCTTTTTATATACTCCAAGACATTAAAGAGCCCATGTAGTCTCCGCGAACAAGGTTCTACTTTTCGAAGTCCTCGCGAACTTAAAAGTGCAGGGATCATGTTGCTCCCGAATCCTGTAGCCAGCAGTGACCCGTCAAGAATGTAGCCATAATCGAGCGGTCAGCGCGGACAATCTTCTGATGGCCGCACTAACCAAAGCGGCACAGTAACGAGAGCGGGTGAAAACCCTAATCATATCTTGAGAATGTAGTTGCTCCGCTCAAGATATTCTACTAAGACTCATCGGTGTGGAATTGTCTTATATAGTAACTCTAGCGTAGAGCTCATAACCCTAGTGACACGTAACCCGTTGAGTCGTTCCGAGTCGGTCCTGACACGCGCAGACATATTACATTAAATACCTAACATATCCCCCCATAGGTCTCAAGTCGTACAACCTCAGCAATCAGTGCGGACAATAGTTATGGTGACTGCGCTCACTGCCTCATTTTGTTATTTGCACACCATGTAAATCTCTCATCCCTGCCCAATTCTCCTGTAACCCGGGCAACACAAATTCTTCTACAACTGCCCATTCGGGCAGCCCCTAGTATAAATAGGGGTGAGCAGTACCCTGATGGGACAGCTATTCAGATCCAAATCGGTCTTGAGCCGCAAAAAACTCATCACGATTTGGTAGTTACTTTGTCAAGCAAATCGTCTAAAGTAAGCGTGACTCTATGTCATTTCATCATACATTGTTAAAAACAAACAAATTAACTGAACAAAAGAGTGAAATCCTTATTTTGATTTCACTTAATAATCAAACACACACACAAACAAGAAAGTAACTATTTTTGGTATTTTGGGGAGAAAGGAAATTGCAAGCAAACAAACATGAACAAAAAATAAGATTAACAAGATCAAAGATTTTCAAATATTAATGTACTGTGGTCAATAAGTTTGAAAATTTGTTTCCACGACAACGGTGTCAAAAACTTAATGCGCTCTAATCGCACTCATACAATTAAAAGATTTGCGTACTTTTAGGTAGCATACCTATCATTATTGTATATGAGTTTTTGGATGTATCGAAGTTTAAATTTATATTAACTTGATGTATCACACATCATGCGGGATGTATCACACATCATACAGGATGTATCAATGTTTAAATTTGTATTTCCCAGAGAACGCCATTAACTACCGTACTCTGCTCCTCTCTTGTTATCTTATTAATTATATAATTGATAGGAAGAAAGTAAAGATACAAAAGTGACTAATCCACTACATGAAAACAGAGTTTTAGCTAGGACAATTTCCATGGCAAAAAGTTTAAAACTGTGGCTAAAGATCATTTGTCACGGTCTAGCCACAGTAAAAATTTGTGGCTAAAAGTCGCGTGGAGAAAGGTTTTTAGCCACGGATTGGCACACTCGATTCACACCGGTGATGGCAATTAATGGATAGAATCGAGAGGCGAGAACAAATGAAGATGAGTAGGGACGAGAAGGGAGGAAGACGCGTTGTTCAGGAACGATGCAAATGGAGTATACACTTGCAGGAATATGAGTGCTGAGCGTAGTGGAGACGGGATGACGCAGGTTTAGGTTTTCCTTTGCAACGCATAATGTTAAGTGTTGGCTAATATTTACCTTTTAGCCACACATATTGATCAATCATGGCAATTAAGTTCTTATTAGCCATGAATTTTTCAACCGTCGCTAATGTTTTATTAGCCACGGGTTGAACTATCATGGATAATACGTACTTATCAACCATGATTTTTGACCTATGGCTAAAAATGTGTGGCTAGAACTATTTTCTAGTAGTGATCCTAACTGTGAGATTCTTTTGGAGAATAAAGATTTGACCATATAAAATATAAACATGTTAGATTATAACAATTGATAGTGTTTTTCAGATTTAGTGACGAATGTTATTCTAGATCGATGGGATTCCACACCACTCCGGTTTCCTTGAGAGGGAGGATCGAAGCTCTGATTTTTGGGAGGCTTACCTGAGGTTTGTACTATGGGTAGGGGGACATAAAGATCGGCTTATTGCTCTGTGAACCCCGTCACTAAGTTTTACAACGTCCTAGACAAAAGAATAATGCTTCCTATTCTTTCAGAAAATCAGCATACACTTTTTATCTGTAGTATGATCAAATATAACAACAATACCCAAAATCATATGCTCTGAGTTACTAGTAACAAATATGATATCGATATTTGCAACTACCGAATCATTATATTATAAACACAGATACATTTTAAAATGATTCTTAACACCAACACTTCTAAAACATTTCAATAATCGAACTAACATATACAATATATGAATTACACAGACATAATCAAGAGGAAAGAACCCTGAGAGAAGAGAAGAAATCTAGAGAGATAAAAATAGAGATAAAGATTTTCTCTCATTGAACTCCTTTGGATTTTTCCTTACATTGTTGTTTTCGGCCTTAAGACGACTCCAAATGATTTTCTCACAAAAGGTTAAAGTGTTTGTTTCGGTTCCGCAACCCCAAATTTATACAAAAATCATCTACATGCTCGTGTGCCTAGGTTGTATGCCCCAAAAGTCGCTTTGCTTCGTAATGTATGTCTTCAACTGTCCAAAATTGCAAAAATAACTGCACACGCCCGTGTGGATTTTCTTGCCTTCAGCAAAGTTGTAGCCATTTGTGTCATCTTTCCAATGGCTCTTGAATCATGTCGTTTTGACTTCGTTAGCCCATTCTAAGCCCAAAATGATAAAACTAGTTTCTTTTTGGCAATTTTCAGATTTTCTGCTCCTTAATCCTGAAAAATACATAAACTAGTAAAATATCATATGAAATGTATAAAAAGAATATAAGATGAGTACTTTTCCTAATGAAAATATTATTAAATAATAGTATAATTTTGCACTCATCATATATCCATTCACATACTATTGGCTATGGTGACAGTCAATGACACGAAGTTAGAGCAACTCAATATACAGACTGCATTTCTATAAGGTGATCTTGAGGAGGAGATTTATATGTATCTGTCTCAAGGATTCTTGATTAAAGGCAAGGAGGATCATGTCTGCAAGCTAAATAAATCACTTTATAGTTTGAAACAATCTCCAAGACATTTGTACAAATGATTTCATTGGTTTGTGACATTCATCAGATTTAGGAGGAGCTTGCGGGACTAGCGCATCTATTTTAAGGTACTTGACAATGGTTTTTGGATTTATCTTCTTATTTATGTTGATAGCCTCAAAAAATAAAAAAGAAGTTAAAATTTTGAAGTTTCAACATAACAGAAAACTTGAGATTAAAAATCACGGAGCTGAAAAAAATTATTGGTATGTTGATTATTAGAAATAAAAGAATGAGAGAAGTACGTCTCTCACAGAAGCAATACAGCCAGAAAGTTCTTACTCGATTTGACATGGAGAAGGCAAAGTCAGTGTATACTCTATTGACATCATATTTCAATCTTTCAGCTATGCTATCACCTGCATTAGACTCTAAAAAAGAGTCTAGCCACATGTGTATCATATGCGAGTGCAATTGAATGTCTCATGCATGCAATAATATTTACACGCCCAAATTTAGCTCAATTAGTTGGAGTCGTGAGTCATTAAATATCTAACCTAAAAAACACACTCACAAGTACTGAAATGGATCCTACTATACTTTAATGGGACTGTCAGTACCAATTTGAGTTATGGCGGAGATAGTTTGAACAAATGCATCATAGCCGGTTATGTTGATGATAACTATGTAGGTGATCTTGATAAAAGACAGCTGACAACATACTATGTGCGTACACTTGGAGTGGGTGCTGTTTCATGGAGACCTACTCTCTAATCAGTTACTGCATTGTCGACAAGTGAAGATGATTATGTCTACAGAGTGGAGGTAGTCAAGGAGGCTATATGACTCAGGTGGTTACTTGAAGATTTGAGTTTGAGCTAAAAGATATAGGAGATCAATTGATCTAGTTAGAGTGTCATTTGTCTTACTAATAATCAAATCTTCTATAGGCCAGCACAACACATCAATATTTGCTATTCATTTTTAAATGCAGTTGAGGAGGATAATGTAATTGAACTTTCTAAGATAAACCCACATGTAAATCCCACAGACGCATTCACCAAGATTTTTTCAGTGGAAAAGTTTAAATTTAATTCACATAAAAGATTGTGCAGATGAACTGGATAGAGATCAATCTTCGAGCTTTTGTATCAATAAGAAAAATATTATTTTTATGATACAAATGTTTAATTTGTTAAATTTGATTATGTTAATATGCATTATTCTAAGTGTACATTAATGATAAATGAATTGTATTAAATAATTGAGTGCATGTTATTCATGTACATTATGTTGAGGTATATTTAAATAAAGGATAACAGATACTTAATGAGTTTGGTGTGGATCTGATAGGCATCCAATAACCCGTCGGGGATTTAGGGTTACGCCTCTAGATACTCCTGCTGGGGGCAACGTGGAGGTCGTTCCAAACTTGACGGCCACGCGGGATGCTTCGAGCGCACTAACATTCTCGAAGTGTTTTCGTTTTTGTGCCCTAGACCCCTCCCGTGAAGTTCCTTCAAGACACGGGATGCTTCGAGCGCATTGCCTTCGTTCTCCCCGGTCGCAACTCCAGGCGGAAGGAGGAGTTCGGCCGCCCGATCTCCCTGTTCGTGAGTTGAAGGAGGATCGATGTTTCGTCTTCGATAGAGAAGAAGGATAGGAACCGATCGGAACTCTAGTGCGCCGCTTGTTCTCGAGTCCATTCGTTGTTCGTGCGCCGCCTAGGTCTCCCGCTGATCCTGCGACCTTCAGTCGCAAAAGCCGCAGATCGTGCATGCTCCTCTCTTGGTCACCGGATAAGAGATCGTTGACTTCCTCCTCTCAGTTTTGCCAAGATAGGAAGATTGGGCCCTTGGAGGATTTCTTGTTGTTGCCTGGGTTTTTACAAGGAGTCTTCCCGCCAATCGACGAGACCCTCTACCGATCGACGAGACAACTCTTCCTGTTTTACTTCCTGTCGGCTCTTCCCGTCGATCGACGAGACGCCCTACCGATTGACGAGACGCCCTACCGATCGACAGAACGCTCTCTTCCCGCCGATCGACGAAACACTCTGTCGATCGACGAAACGGGCTCTTCCCTGCTATTCCAGCCGTTTTTGGATCAAGTTCTCCTCCACCAAGCAAGTTTTTTGGATTGGATCCGAAGGTTTCCTCGTCTCTTCACGCTTCAGGTGATCTCTTTCTAGTTTTCTACTTGTGATTTAGTTTTTGCTAGTAGAACTCTATTGTTTGGAAAGAGATACAATGTCGAAGGGAAATACTCCCATTCCGATGATAAAGTTGGAGAAATTCTCCAACTCTGAGTTCAGTGCCTGGAAGCGGAACACGCAGTTTGACATGAAGTACCTGAACGTGTTTTACACCGTTCAGTCTGTTCGCACTGAAGTTGTTGGGACTGATGGCGAGGCCTAGTGGATTGAGGATGAGGATTTTTGCCGCGACTACCTGCTGAATTGTCTCTCCAACAGGCTTGCTGAGACGTACAGTAAGTTGAAGACAACAAAAGAAATCTGGGACGCTCTGGAGGAGCAGTTCAAGGAAGAGGAAAACATGTCCAAGACTCACCTGGTGGACAAATTCATGCCTTTCACCTTCACTGAGGAAAGAGAAATCCTTCCACAGGTAGCTGATTTTGAAAATCTGGTGGACAAGCTGAACAATGAGAACATCCCACTGCCAGATGAGTTCATTGCAGGAGCCATCATTTTTAAGCTCCCATCGGCGTGGTATTCCTTCAAGACAGAGATGTATCAGAAGAAATCACAGTTCAGTCTAAAAGACCTAAAGCGCTTCATCTGCATTGAGTTTGAGAACCGGACTAGACACGCTATGAAGACAGTTAGCAAGCAGTCTTCTGCTGCCAACATGGTGTCGCATCCCAAGCGTAAGTTTAAGCCTGGAAAGACTAGACCGCCGCCCAGTGCACCCGCAGTTGTGGACACCAGCAAAAAGAATAAAAAATTCAAAGGCAAATGCTACAACTGTAACAAGTGGGGTCACTGCGCCTCCAAGTGTAAGCAACCCATGAAAGGTGACTCTAGCACACCAAAGACTGATAACAGGGCCAATATGGTTCATCAGACAGCGCCTACCGACTTTGTTGTCATGGTTGGTAAAGGAAAGGTCAGTATCGAATGGTGGCTAGACTCAGGTGCTACATGTCACGTCTGTAACAACTCTGCGCTTCTGGAGGATGTTACTGCAGTCAGAGAGACTGTCACTGTTGCAGATGGAGGAGTAGCTGACGTGCTGAAGGTCGGCAATGCTGCCTTAACACTCTCCTCAGGTAAAACTCTTACTCTTAAAAATGTTAAATTTATACCTTCATTAGCTGCTAATTTAATTTCATTTAGCCTGTTATGCGATGCTGGTATGTCATTTAATATTAGTGGTGGTCGAGTAACGTTGATGGTTCACTCACTTTATTTTGGTTGTGCGTATGTCGTGAACGGAATATATAGGTTGAGTCTAGCAAATAAAGTAGTCAATCTGGTTCGCTCAAATTTGATAGATCCTAAGACTTTACATGCAAGACTAGGACACGTCAATTGTAGAAAACTACTCATGCTAGCTAGAACTCACGACATCCCCTTAGACACAACAACCAAATTCGACAAATATGAGATTTGTGCTCAAACTAAGATAACTAGAACACCTTTTAGTCAGGTTTCTAGGAGCACACAATTGCTAGAGTTAATACATTCTGATATATGTGACTACAAAAGTTTTGTCACACGAGTAGGTCGAAAGTATCTGATAACCTTTATCGATGACTACTCTAGATTCAGTCACATTTACCTTCTTAAAATCAAAGATGAAGATTTTGAAAAATTTCATATATTCAAAAATATGGTTGAGAATCAATTTGACATAAAAATTAAAAGGCTAAGGAGTGATAGAGGAGAAGAATACGTCTCGGGGAGTTCAGAGATTTCCTTGCCAGCAATGACATAATTCCTGAAACAACTACCCTTTATCCCCCCCAATCCAACGGTATCGCTGAAAGAAAAAATAGAACTTTAACAGAGTTGTTGAATTCTATGTTCCTAACTGCTGGCATGCTTGCGACCTATTGGGGTGAAGCTGTCCTCACGTCAAATCACATTCTTAATAAAGTTCCCCATGCAAAGTTGACTAAGACACCCTATGAGCTTTGGTTTAAGAGGCCTCCTAGATTTGATAATCTTAAGACATGAGGCTGTCTCGCTTATGTTAGGATACCTGACCTTAGATGAGCTAAGATTGGACCTAGGACAAATACGTGTATCTATCTTGGATGTGCAGAGGATAGTACTGCAGACAGGTTTCTAGACCTCTCAACTAACTCTGTAATAAAATCTTGAGACGTTGTCTTCTTTGAGGATAAGTTCCTTAAGGATAAGAACCTGACGCTTCCAGGTTTTCCAGCCACTAGTCTTGAGCCTCCAGTTGAGCCAAGCCAACGTAACTCTGACACTGAGCCTGTAGACACGAGTGGTTTAGATACCAGAAGGCTATCTAGTAGAGAGAAAATGCCTAAAAGCTTCGGTACAGACTTCGTGACTTACCAAGTTGAAGCCGATCCATCCACCTATAAGGAAGCGATGCGATCTCGAGACTCTCTATTATGGAAAGAAGCCATAGATGAAGAGTTGAACTCCCTCATGCAGAACAATACGTGGACATCGGTTGACTTTCCCAATGGGGCTAAGACCAATGGAAACAAGTGGGTTCTGAAGAAAAAGCTTAATCCTGATGAGAGTATTGCTAAATACAATGCACGTCTAGTTGCAAAATGATTCACTCAAGTGAGTGGTATAGACTACTTTGATAAATACTCACCTGTTTGCACTATGCGACGATTATGATACTTCTCGCGATAGCATCTATTGAATATTTTACTGTTCATCAGATGAATGTCATGACTGCATTTCTAAATGGAGATCTGACTGAGGAGATATACGTGCACCAACCTAAAGGGTTTGTCGTAGAAGGTCTAGAAAGTAAGGTCTGTAAGTTGATTAAGTCACTATACAGATTGAAGCAAGCACCAAAATTGTGGCACAAAAAATTTGACACTTGTGTTAAAGCCATGTGTTTCAAATTCAGCTTATCAGATAAATGTCTGTACGTAAGAACAAGTTCAAATAAAGTTGCAATTATATGCTTATACGTTAATGACATGCTAATTATGGGCTCTGATCGGTCTGAGGTGGAAGACGTGAAAGTTACCTTGACGACACAATTTAACATTACTGACTTAGGAGTGGTGAAAACCATCCTAGGAATGGAAGTGAACTTCATTAAACAGAGTATTATCCTGAGTCAGAGTCACTACATTATAAATCTACTAGAAAAGTGGGGTTACGTTAATAACAAAAAGATTGAGACTTCATATGAGTATAACAATAGACTGAAACCGAATGAAGGTTCAACCATCAGACAGTTGGATTACTTCAAACTCATAGGAAGTCTCATGTATGCTACTACCTGCACTAGACCTGACATAGCCTTTACGGTCGACATGTTGAGTAGATTCACGAGTAACCCTGGGAAGGACCACTGGGATGTCTTAGAAAGGCTAATACGATACTTAAAGTACACTGAGAAGTATGCTTTATGTTACAGTGGACAACCCCCTGTGCTTGAGGGGTATTCTGAGGTCTCCTAGTGCTCAGAAATTGCTGATAGTAGATCCACTAGCGGTTTTGTGTTTACCCTAGGAGGAATTGCAGTAGCTTGGAAGTCAAAGAGGCAGACGCGCATTGCACTATCCTCTATGAAATCAGAACTATATGCTCTCGCTTCAGCAGGAGAAGAAGCAGAGTGGATAAGAGATTTGATAATGGAATTCCAATGACGAGTCTGAAAATGTACTCTATTACGTTATATTGTGACAATCAAGCCACAAAGACCATTGCAACAAACACTGTTGAAACCAGCAACTGGTCTCTTGAGTTCGGACCTACTGGGGGTGTAGCCGATGCTTATTTATCCCTCACTAGACTCTCTTGACGGTGGATGCTGGAAACGGAATAGACCCAAGGCTGAAGCGAGGAGGTCCCGCCACACACCCGGAAGATCTTAGAGAGCTTCCCCTCCCAAACCAAAGCTCAACCGGGCACCTTGGAGGGCACTGGCTGCCAACCAAAACTAGCCTAGAGGAGAGGATTCTCTAAAATCGGATCTCCTCCAAGGTGCCCTTAAGGGTCTATTTATAGATTTTCCTAGGTTGGTCTGCAAATAACATGAATCCGCCTTTTAATTTTACTAACAGCACCCCAAATTGGTCTGCTAACAGCCTAACTCCGCTGTTCCGAAGGGCTATTTGCAGCCCACCAGGGGTATTATGGTCATTTTCCCCTCACAGCCCTTTGGGCGAGTGGTCCGTGAGGGCACCATTCGCTGGGCACCTGCCTGGCTGGGCGTGCCCACGCTTCTGGGCGAGTGATCCGTGAGGGCACCACTCGCCCAGTGCCTTCTCTCCTACGGCCTACCCCCACCAACACGCTTCTGGGCGAGTGACCTGGCGAATGATCTGGACGACCCAGGTTTCGCCAGTTGGCTGGGGGGGGCCCACTCGGCGAATACGGGTTGTACACAATCCCCGCTCTTTACGAGCGGCTCCTACGGTCGTAAAGAACAGTCCAACCCTGTATTCGGTGAGTGCTTGCTGACTGGATCCATAAGATTCCGTGGGTCCCACCGCCACCTTATATATATACCCTCATGTCAGGTTTCTCTGGACCACTCTCTCATCTCGGCTCGGAGCTTCTCCACTTCCTAATGTCTTTCCACAAACCTTCTGCGAAACCCCTCTCGCGAGAGATGATCGACCGCCTGGCTGCGGCTCAAGCTGCAACGGCCCCCAGGGCATCCAAATTTGCTCCCTGGCTGATGTCTAAACGGGATCCGAGCGCCCCCTATGTCTCGCGTCGAGCCAAGACGATTCGGCTGAATCGTCAGAGAGGCGAGACTGCCTCGGAGTCTCCGGCGGATACTCCACCGGCGAACACGCTGGAGGATGCCCTTCCGGACCCCGCGGTGCTGGTATGAGGATTCTTCCTGTCTCCATTTAGTTCTTGTCCCTTACCCCGCGCTTATTCCGACCATTCGCAGGGGGCTTCGGTACCTGAGGACGGCCATGGGGCCGTTTTGAGCAGTGCGGTGGTGCCACCTCCCGCGGACGAGGTACCTCCTCCCGATCTGGATCTTGCTCCTCTGCCTCCTCCTGGGGAGACTGTACCCCAACCCCGTGAGTTGTGAACCTTCTCGCTTTTTCCTTTTATGTTGTCGGCTACTAATCATTACCTTTTCGCAGCCCTCAACCCTGACGTCCCGCTGCGGGACTCCATTCCTCCCAGTCCCCCTGCTCAGGTGAACCCCGCTGTCACCGCGAATGAACAGAGGGTCTCCCCTGAGCGAGAGCTGGATCAGCCTCTCCGTGCTGATGACCGTGCGGATGCTCCAGCTCCTTCTTCACAGCCTTACCGTCCAGGAAAGGGAAAGGTCTTACCTCCCGCCTGGCTGTTTGGGACACACCCCCATTCGTCTCGTCCTTTGGGTCACCCGGACCCCACCCCAGGTCAGTTCACTCACCCGCCTCTACTGTACTCGCATACTTTATCACCACTAACCTAGTTGTGATTCCGCAGGCTATCGAGAAGCCTCCCCCTTCGACTCCTACTACGAGGGGGGAGAGGGAATGCTCTCGCCTCTCCCTTCCCCTGGGGATCTTGCTGACTTCCTGGGTGATTCCTCGGATCACGCGACCCTGAAGGATCGGATCTCGGAGGTCCTGGGGAAGCTCATCCACATCCAGCGAAATGTGGCCAGCCAGGTGGACGACGTGCGGCTGAGAGTCGCGCGTGAGTTGAAGGACCTTCGACGAAGTCACTCGCATCTTCTCGCGGAGGTGGAGCGGCTAGGGGGTGAGGGAGGGGAGTTGTCTCCCGGAACACACGCCGCGCGAGCCCGGGACCAACTCCAACTGGCTTCCCATGAGATCACCAATATACTCGCTTATTACCGCCCGCGAATGCCCATGGAAGTTGGGTCGCGAAAGCAAGGTCGGTGGATCTGGGAGGAGATCTGACCTACCCAACGTCCACCCCTCTTATTGTTTTCTTTTCTTACTTTATGCTGCGAATGTTGAACGTTATTTTTCTGTAATAATTTCTCTATGCTTTGCGAATGCTTCTTTATTCGTTTTTCGTATCTCATAGCTTTGCTTGGGTATTGCCGAGTGATAACTTATAGCCGGATGCTCTTCCAACCTCGTTGCGTAGCCGCGGAATGAATAGACATAGGGCATTTGCCATTAATGGGCGAGAGGGACCGGCTCGGGCTTCGAGGTGTCGGGAGGGCGCGATGGCTATCCGCACACCCGAGGTCTCGAAAGTCCAAACGCCGTTTAGTCCCTCTATAAATAGGTCTTTCAACCACCGTATTAAATACCTAACCATCCGCTCTCTTTCCTTGCGCTAGCACTCGCGCTTCTTCCTTATCTGTTGCTCCTCTTTCCTTCTTTACTCGCAAAAATGGGTGGCGATGCGGAAGGCAGGGCCAAGTGCGCCAGCGCATTTGCCAACCATGTCTTCGATTCCTGCGACCTCTCTGAGGAGGCTTACCTGTCTGCCGTCGCCGACTACGTCCCGCCGGGTTTCGAGGGGCGAAAGCCCAGGCCGGACGAGCGTCTGAACTCCATTTCGCCTTGTGCTCTCGCGATCCCGCTAGAGCATTTCGAGGTGGGGTTTCGCCTTCCGATCTGGCCGGAACTCCGTCAGACCTTCAGATACTACGGGGTCGTGCCTGGCCAGCTCAACCCCAACTCCATCGCTATGTTGGTCGGGTACGCGAGCTACCTGCGGGAGGAGGGAATCGAGTTCTCGATGCCTGTCTTCCGCAAGCTCTATACCTTCCGCTGCACCAATGGTATCTCGTTCTTCTCGGGACTGAGCCCCCTAAAGCACTACGGGCTCCCGAACAAGAACCATGACTGGGTTCGCCGCTTTATTTTCGTAAGCGGGAACCTGGGGAACACTCTTCTTGCGCCGGTGCAGGAGGAGGAGTCAACCTTCCGCCCCCCGACTCTAGGGGGGCACGAGGCCAAACTCCACCAATACATCCTGGAGCACGGGATGGATCTCGTCCATCTCCGGTGAAACGTCAACTCGCTTCCACCCATTCCGCAGGGCGAGGGTAAGTGTTCGAGACTTCATTCGCTTTCGCTTTGTGATTTTTACATCATTCGCTAGAACCATTGGCTATATTATGCAGGTGTGCGCCACTTCCCCCTTCATCCGCCGCGTCCCTCCGGGTCTACCCTCTCGCTCGCACAGGACTCCGCGGATGCCTGTCGGGAGGAACCTTCTTCATCCAAGCCTGGCGGAAAGAAGCGCAAGCCATCGGTGCTGACCTCTTCCTCTTCCAAGAAGCCCAAAAACCCCCCCTCCGCCAAGGGGAAGGGGGTCCTGGACGAGACCCTCGGGGCGGATGCTCAGATCCAAGCCCTGGGGACGAGTGCGCCAGGAGAGACCACCCCTCGCGCGGGACTGTCGCTGCCGCCGCCCCCACTTCCCAGGGACCATCGGAACTTCCCCATCGGCGAGAAGTACAGGGACCCCTCGGGGGCTCCCCTTGTTAAGTGGGACAGGAATGCTAACCGGGTCTCGCTCTCCACCCTCCATCCTTCGTGGATAGAGAGCGATCTCGCCAGCGGTGAGGCTTACGCCATCGCGTATGCCCTCTATGGCCGAGAAGACGCCGAAGTCTATGATGCCGAGACGACCCAGGTTCTCGCTCATGAGAGTGCCAGGGCCATGCTGCGGGCGCTCGAGCTCGCGCACATGTCTTCGCGCCGGAGCATCAAACTGGCGCGGGACTTGGCGGCGGTTGAGGAGTCCCGGTCCGTTGCTTCTGCTGAGGCGATGAAGCTAAGGACTAAGCTGGCGGCTGCGGAGACTCTTCTCGCCAACCGCCCTGTCGCAGAGGTATGTTTTCTCCTTTCCCGTGAGTGACTTGTTGCCGATTGACAACTTTATTCTTACTACCCTTGTTATTAATTTCAGGATACCACGGTTGCCGAGATGCTCCGCGCTCGGGTGGCCGGCCTTGAGAATGAAATCCGTCTGGCCAAAGCCGAAGTCCAGAGATTGCGATAGGCTGGTGCGTCAGCACTCGACCCGGGGAGCGGGGGCCATTTTTATCCCCATCACGAGTTGGAGCAGCTGATGCAAGAGAACGCGCAGAATGCTGTCAAGCATGCGCTGCAGGTGCTGCGGCGAGCGGGATACCTGAAGGCGGAAGCCGAACGCCTTTCAGCTCGCCAAGTCGTCCCCGAGCTTTACATTCCAATCCCCTTTCCTGAGGACGACCACGTCGAGCCGCGAGAAGACGCCCTCATCCCAGACTCTGGCGAGAACGACGGATCTTCAAGCGAGAAATCTGCTGATCCTTGAGAAGGGCCTCTTGTATTTTCTCTTTTTGCATTTATCATTTTGACTGTAATCTTGAACGGGCGAGTGCCTTTAAAAGATGTATATATTGACTACAATTTGTGTTATTCTAAGCTTTCCTCTCATTCGCCGCTATACCTCGTTAGGCTCATTAGGACGTTGATTCTTCTTATTCGCCGCCACACCTCGTTAGGCTCATTAGGACGTTAGGTCGTGATGCGACTGTCTTGGCCACCCCGCGAATGCTCGAAGATGACTTAGGTCGGTCGTTCCCCTTCGATCTCTCGCTACCAAGTGAACTTTACCATTCGCGTATCACGGGGTTTTGCTTAGGTAGTCAAGAGAGTGGGGTGTGATCCTCTCTCCGGCGCGTGGTCTATGCGAATGCTCTTGAGATCATCTCTTGAGAACTTAGAGCCCGCCACCGGGTGAGCCTTCGGACCTGCCAGCTAGATGGGAGCCTGGACAGCGGGTCTGCTCGGGGCCAACCTCTGGAACATAGAACCTGCCACCGAGTGAGCCTTCGGACCTGCCAGCTAGATGAGAGCCTGGACAGCGGGTCTGCTCGGGGCCAACCTCTGGAACATAGAACCTGCCACCGAGTGAGCCTTCGGACCTGCCAGCTAGATGAGAGCCTGGACAGCGGGTCTGCTCGGGGCCAACCTCTGGAACATAGAACCTGCCACCGAGTGAGCCTTCGGACCTGCCAGCTAGATGAGAGCCTGGACAGCGGGTCTGCTCGGGGCCAACCTCTGGAACATAGAACCTGCCACCGAGTGAGCATTCAGACCTGCCAGCTAGATGAGAGCCTGGACAGCGGGTCTGCTCGGGGCCAACCTCTGGAACATAGAACCTGCCACCGAGTGAGCCTTCGGACCTGCCAGCTAGATGAGAGCCTGGACAGCGGGTCTGCTCGGGGCCAACATCTGGAACATAGAACCTGCCACCGAGTGAGCCTTCAGACCTGCCAGCTAGATGAGAGCCTGGACAGCGGGTCTGCTCGGGGCCAACCTCTGGAACATAGAACCTGCCACCGAGTGAGCCTTCGGACCTGCCAGCTAGATGAGAGCCTGGACAGCGGGTCTGCTCGGGGCCAACCTCTGGAACATAGAACCTGCCACCGAGTGAGCCTTCGGACCTGCCAGCTAGATGAGAGCCTGGACAGCGGGTCTGCTCGGGGCCAACCTCTGGAGCATAGAACCTGCCACCGAGTGAGCCTTCGGACCTGCCAGCTAGATGAGAGCCTGGACAGCGGGTCTGCTCGGGGCCAACCTCTGGAACATAGAACCTGCCACCGAGTGAGCCTTCGGACCTGCCAGCTAGATGAGAGCCTGGACAGCGGGTCTGCTCGGGGCCAACCTCTTGAACGTCCAGGGTCTCTCCTGCGAGCGGTAGCATCATTTTCATACACATAGTTTAAACAAAATGTTTTCATTCAAAAAAAACCATCCTTATTACATGGTACTAAGGATAAAAACGTTTAAGGTCATCGCCGCTCCATGTGTGGCTGAGGGGTTGGCCCTCCACATTTTGAAGGCGATACCCCCCGGACTTTAGTGCCTCTTCCACGACATAGGGGTCTTCCCAGTTGGGGTTAAGTTTTCCCACCGCGGCGGACCTCCCAGCCGCGTCGACCTTCTTGAGTACCAGATCTCCCTTCTCGAACTGCTTGATCCTGACGTGCCTGTCGAAATACTTGGCCATCCGCCGCTTGACCTCTTCTTGATGGATGGCTACTCGATCCCGGGCTTCTTCGATGAGGTCGAGGGAGAGCCGCAACTCCTCCTCATTCTCGGCTCTCCAATCTTCCTCTCCATTTGTGGCGGCCTTCACCCGTGGTGTCATAACCTCGAACTCTATGGGGATGACGGCCTCGCAGCCGTGAGAGAGCTTGAAAGGGGTCTCTCCCGTGGCGGTGTTGGGGGTGGTTCTTAAAGCCCATAGGACCGAGGGGAGCTGTTCCACCCAATTGCCTTTGAGATTTTCCACCTTCTTCTTGAGCAAGTTCACGATGACCTTGTTCGCCGCCTCCACCTGCCCGTTGCTCCTGGGATGGTGAACGGACGCAAACCTGAGGTCTATCCCCAACTGGCCAAAGAAGCTGATGAATTCCTCGCTTGCGAACTGCGGTCCATTATCCGTGACTATGGCCTGCGGAAGCCCGTGTCGACAAATGATCTCCCCCCATACGAAGTTGCGGATTACCTGGGAGGTGACCTTAGCCAACGCCTTGACCTCCAACCACTTTGTGAAGTAGTCAATCATGACTAGGAGAAATCTCCTCTGTCCACTAGCCTGGGGGAAGGGTCCTACCAGATCCATTCCCCATATGACGAATGGCCAGGGCGCCGTGATACTCTTTAGCCTCTGAGCTGGCATGAGCTGAAGCGGGGCGAACATTTGGCACTTCTGGCATCTCTTGGCGAAGGCTGCCGCGTCTTTACTTAGGGTTGGCCAGAAGTATCCCTGCCTTATTATCCTTGCTTCCAGCATCCTGCTCCCCGAGTGGCTGCCGCACTCGCCGGAGTGAACTTCTTCCAAGATCTTTGGGACCTCTTCCTCCGAGATGCATCGGGCCAGGAGGCTTGAGAGGGTCTTCCGATACAAGTCACCCTCATGGAGCACGTAGTAGGCAGACTTATACCGGAAGCGCCTCTGGTCCGAAAATTCTTCCGGAAATTTTCCCGTTGCAAGGAAGGTGACGAAGGGATCCTTCCAGGAGGGCCGCTGTTCCACTTCCATGAGCTCTCCCTCTTCAATCGAAGGACGGAATAGGTCCGTCAGGGTCCCTCCGGCTCGAGGACCAGATTTTGCCAACCGATCTGCCGGGGTGCTCTCCTCTCGAGGGACATGCCGGATGGAGAAAGTTTTGAACGTCCCCACGAGACCTTTGACTTTTGATAAGTACCTCATGAGCACAGGTTCCCTTGTTTCGAACTCTCCCCTTATCTGAGAAGCTATTATCATGGAGTCAGTGAGGACCTCCACGTCATGGACCCCGAGCTCCCGGGTCAACCGCAGACCGGCGATTACAGCCTCATACTCCGCCTGGTTGTTGGTGATTGGGAAGTGTATCACTAGTGTCTGCTCTATTTTTACTCCGTGGGGACTCTCCAGCACCACCCCTCCTCCGAGAGAATTCTTGCCCGAAGCCCCGTCCACCAGCAGCTTCCACGGAACGTGACGAGGGGCTCCGTCTTCTTTCATCTCGGCCACGAAATCTGTCATGAAATCAGCCACCACCTGCGCCTTCATAGATAATCGAGGGACAAAGGTGATGTTGAATTCACTTAGCTCTATTGACCATTTTGCGAGTCTTCCTGAGTGTTCCACTCCTTCGAAGATCTGGCGGAGAGGATGGTCCGTCACTACTTGGATCGAATGGGCCTGGAAGTATGGCCTGAGCTTCCTTGCTGCGATGACCAGGGCAAAGGCCAACTTCTCTAAAATTGGATACTTGAGCTCCGCTTCCCTCAGGACCCTGCTTACGTAGTAGACGGGCAGCTGCTTCTTGCCTTCCTCACGAACTAGGACGGAGCTTACGGCCTCCGCCCCGACCCCGAGATATAGATGTAGATCCTCCCCCTCTTTGGGACTTTGCAGTAGGGGAGCCTTGGTGAGTTGGCTCTTCAAGGCCTCCTCGCACTCTCTTGTCCACTCAAACTTCTGGTTGCCTCGTAGCGCTTTGAAGAAGGGGGAGCATCTTTCCCCGGCCCGGGAGAGAAACCTGTTCAGCCCGGCGAGTCTTCCGGTCAAGCGCTGAACTTCCTTGGCGTTTCGTGGCGACCCCAGCTCCATTATAGCCCTAACCTTGTCCGGGTTAGGTTCTACCCCCCAGGGGGTGAGAAGGTGCCCCAGGAACTTCCCTTTGCTGGCCCCGAACACACACTTCAGGGGGTTCAGGCGCATCTTGTACTCGCGTAGGGTGGCGAAGGTCTCCTCGAGGTCCCGGATGTGAGAGCTCACGCACTTGCTCTTTATCATAAGGTCATCCACGTAGACCTCCAGGTTCCTTCCCCTCTGCTTCTTAAATACCCGATCCATCATCTTCTGGTAGGTTGCTCCTGCATTTTTCAGCCCGAAGGGCATCATCTTATAGCAGTAGCATCCCTCCCTGGTGATGAATGAGACATCTCTGACGTCCGGGGGGTGCATTCTTATTTGGTGATAACCTGAAAAAGCATCCAAAAAACTCATCATAGAAAAACCGACGGCTGAGTCAACCAGCGCGTCGATCCGAGGCAAGGGATAACAATCCTTAGGGCATGCCTTATTTAACAACGAAAAGTCCACACACATAAGCCAGCGGCCATCGGCCTTTTTTACCATTACGACATTGGAGACCTAGCCTGGATACTGGATCTCCGTTACAAAACCTGCTTCGAGGAGTTTCGCCACCTCCTCGCGGATCGGTCCTTCGAGCTTGTCAGTTATAGTCCTTCTCTTCTGCCGGATGGGGTGGGCTTCTGGATCGAGATTGAGACGATGGCAAGCCACGTACGCCTCGATGCCTGGCATGTCCGCTGCGCTCCATGCGAAGATGTCCACGTTCTCCTGGATGCACTCCAGCATCCTTCTCTGGTCTTCCAGGCCGAGGCCCCCGCTGATCCGCACCTTCTCCACCCTTCCTGCTTGGGTGGTAACCTCCATCTCTATCACCTCTTCTGCCGCCTCGAGCCGGGTTGGCTCTTCCCACTGGCCTTTTGCTTCTCGCCTCTCTTCCCGGGCCTTTTCCTCTGCAGCTCCTTCCGCCTCCACCGGCTCGACCTCCTGCTCTTTCCGAGCGACCTCCAACAACTCGACCTCCTGCTCCTCACGAGCGACCTCCATATTCTCCTCTCGGGCATCGCCCTCTCCCCCTACTTCTCTCTTCTCCACCTCTTCTCCTGGCCCCTCCGGCCTCGCCATCTCTTCATCCATCTTCTCGGCATCCGCCATCCATGAAATGGTGTTGACGGCAGTCACGTAGCACTGCCTCGCCACCTTAGCATCTTCTCGGACGCGGATCTGGACTCCTCCACTATGGAGCTTTAAGCACTGATGGTACGATGAGGGCACGCACCGGAAGGAGCTGATGAGGGGTCGTCCAAAGATGGCGTTATAGCTGCTCGGAGCGTCCACAATGACGAACCGGCAGTTTCTTGGGACTCCTCCTAGCGTCACCTGGAGACCTACGCCTCCCTCGACCTCCTTCCGCTCCCCCGAGAAACCAAACAGTGGTCCGTCGGAGGCCTGCACCCTCTTCTTCTCTACCTCCATCGCGTCGAAAGCTTTTTTGAAGATCACATTCACCGAGCTCCCGTTGTCCACCAGGATCCGGGAGACCGTGAAGTTTTCTATCGCCGTCTGGATCACCAGGGCGTCGCAGAATGAGTCTTCATAATCTGGCATATCTTATGAGGAGAAGGTGAGCTTCTCAGAGGGGGTGGGGTCTGGGAAGTCGACGCGACGTCCCTTTGGAACATGGCCTGGAAGCTTCTCTTGCGAGAGGCCTCTATCCCAACCCCACCGTGAATCACCCCGATTCCCCCCTGGTTCCTGTATCTGCCCTATCCTCACACCGGTCCTCTTCTGCCTCTGGGAGCACTTCCTCAATTCTGGCCTGCTGCCGCCGTGGCTGTCCTCTTTCCCTCATCTCCAAGAACTCCGGGCAGGTGGCGATCGCGTGACCTTCTTCCTGATGAAAGTCACAGTAAGGCAACGCCACCCTGTCCTCTCTTCCCGCTCTTCCTCTTCCTCCTCTTGCTCCTCTACCTCTTCTCCCTCGGCCTACCGCCATGGCTTGCTCCCTCGGGGGGTGAGGGGGTCTGGGACCCTGCCTCCACCCCTGATTCACTCCTCCTGCCTCCCTTCCTTGGTACCTTTCATCCTGACCTCACGCTGGTCCTTCCTGGTTCCTCCAGCCCAACCTGTTGTTGGGTTCTTGGTTCCTCCAAACCCGAGGTGGTCTTTCAAACCCCTGGCCCCTGGGCTCCTCTCGCCTTCTTCCCTCTGGCTACCTCGCCTCGGGCTCGCTCATCTTTGCCAACCTTTTGTAGAATTCGGGGTTGGCTGCCTCCCCTTCAATCTCCTCCGCGACTCTCTCCATCAACTCCTCGAAGGATACAGGAGGTCTTCTCTTCAGGTCCATCTTGAAGAACCCCTCTCGCAGCCCTACGATGAATGCCATCTGGAGGGCGAATCCCGGCACCTCCTGCACTAGGTGTATCTCCTCCTGGAACCTGTCCACGTACTTGGCCAGGGATTCCCCCTCCCTTTGTCTGATCTTGAAGAGAGCCTCCGCATCCTTCTTCCTCTTTTTTGACGTCGAGAACCGCAGTCGGAAGCTTTGGCGCAGATCATCGAACGCGTAGATGGAACCTGTGGGAAGCTGGTGGAACCAGTCCCTTGCTTTCTCCTTCAGGGTGGTCGCGAAGAGTCGGCATTGGAAAGAATCCGACATGGGAAGGATTGAAGTCATGTCTTCGAACCACTGCAGGCGCACAAACGGATCCTCCTTGCCGGTGTAGTAGGACATCTCCGGCCCACGAAACCCTTCTGGCACTGGGGCCGAGAGGATCATCTCGCAAAAGGGACTCCCTTCCCCTGCTCGGCGAGTGGTCCTCTCGCGCGGGACCAACTCACACACCTCAGCACTCGCCGGACTGCTGAACAGCTGCCGTCCGGGGAGATCTCGCGCGCTTCCTTCTGCTGGCACCTCCTTCCCCGACCGCTGCCCCGGTGCGTTCTCGCCAATCTGCAAAGGCGGGACCACTGGGACCGCCGGGGTCTCGCACTCGCTCCTTGCCGCGAGAACTGTCTGCAGGACCTCTCGCTTGAACTTCTCAAACATCTCCAGCCACTCCCCTGCTGCTGGTGGCTGCGAGTGACCTGAGTCAGAACCATTTCCTCCATCTCCCGTCATCGAAACTAGCTTGGGATTTTCTTTCACCGGCTACGGTCCACGCTCACCGCACCAAAAATGTTGAAACCAGCAACTGGTCTCTTGAGTTCGGACCCACTGGGGGTGTAGCCGATGCTTATTTCTCCCTCACTAGACTCTCTTGACGGTGGATGCTGGAAACGGAATAGACCCAAGGCTGAAGCGAGGAGGTCCCGCCACACACCCGGAAGATCTTAGAGAGCTTCCCCTCCCAAACCAAAGCTCAACCGGGCACCTTGGAGGGCACTGGCTGCCAACCAAAACTAGCCTAGAGGAGAAGATTCTCTAAAATCGGATCTCCTCCAAGGTGCCCTTAAGGGTCTATTTATAGATTTTCCTAGGTTGGTCTACAAATAACATGAATCCGCCTTTTAATTTTACTAACAGCACCCCAAATTGGTCTGCTAACAGCCTAACTCCACTGTTCCGAAGGGCTATTTGCAGCCCACCAGGGGTATTATGGTCATTTTCCCCTCACAGCCCTTTGGGCGAGTGGTCCGTGAGGGCACCATTCGCTGGGCACCTGCCTGGATGGGCGAATGCCCACGCTTCTGGGCGAGTGATCCGTGAGGGCACTACTCGCCCAGTGCCTTCTCTCCTACGGCCTACCCCCACCAACACGCTTCTGGGCGAGTGACCTGGCGAATGATCTGGACGACCCAGGTTTCGCCAGTTGGCTGGGGGGGGGCCCACTCGGCGAATACGGTTGTACAAACACGTTGTTCAATGGAAAGTGAAGACAACTAAGGATGAAACATGCCTGGTTGACCTATCTCACTAGTCATGGGATAATCTCCCTATTGGACGTGAGATCAAAAGATAATGTAACATATGTCTTTACAAGAGTTTATGTAAGGTTCTAACATCTAAAACATCGGGAGAGATGAGATTAAAGTCCATTTAGTAAGGACTTAATACCTTACTTATGTTTTAAATTTTAAGAACCAAAGTCTGCTTACATTCAAGCATCTAGAGCGAGCACACTGAAGTATTTCAGATGCTATCTGATGAAGGCCAGAGATGAATAGTTGTCAGTCATTCCAAACTTGATGACTTACTCAACTATTTTATTCAAAGGATGATTTGGGTATCTTTCCAAAAAGGAGTACTGAGGTTGCTGATATGTGTCCTGATATTACGATCATTACTTATATCATTCCAAACTTGATGATATATTGGGCACAACTTGTTGTATCATTCCAAACTTGATGGTATAACACAATTGTGAAACGTTTAGTAATAATCTTAATAATCGAAGGAACATAGTTTGATTCTATGAAATCAATTGTCTAATTTTATGTAAATTGGATAGAGATGCTAATATGTGATCCTTTCTTCCTGGTTAGAGTGTTACGTTCTTTTACTGTTATAACTAATCACTTTACTTTTGATAGCAAATGTTTGAATTCATAGAGATTTGTCTCATGACATTCTTATTGTGATTGTTTGCAGATCAAATGGAGAATGAAGGAGAGAAAATTGATTTCGACCCAGATGACGATGATTTGCTGTTTGCTTAGAACAATGACCAGTTATCTGTTTTGAGTTTTTGCTTATTGTTTTGTTTGGAGCTATTTGTTTGAGTTTAGATTTTCTGTATTCTAAAACTTATGTTTGTGTTTCTGAAAAACTCATGCTTTGTCGTTATTAACTTCTGTTTTAAAGTAATCCATCATGTGATATCTTTTATATACAATAAAAGAGGAGATTGCAGAAGTGCATTTATATAAAGGATAACAGATACTTAATGAGTTTGGTGTGAATCTGGTAGACATCCAATAACCCGTCAGGGATTTAGGGTTACGCCTATAAATACTCCTGCTGGGGGCAACGTGTATGTCGTTCCAAACTTGACGGCTACGCGGGATGCTTCGAGTGCACTAACACATTATAATAATGAGAGTTCAATATATATGAATATTAAAATATTATGTATATGATTTATATGAATATTGAAATATTAAGTGTGCGATATACATGTGTATTAAAATAATGGAAATATGATACATGCCTATATTATATGGTGGTGATATGGACATACCTATTTTGGCTAATGACAGCTCAGAGTTAATGACAGATCGAGAATGTTAATGTCATTGGCGTTGGCGGCGGCGACGACGATGGCGTTGGCGGATGCGACGATGACGTTGATGACTACGACGATGACGTTGGCGGATGCGACGATGGCATTGATGGCTACGACAATGGTGTTGGAGTTGGAGTTGGCGGCGACGACGATGGCGTTGACGGCGGCGACGATGGAGTTGACGGCGGCGACGATGGCGTTGACGACGACGACGATGGCGTTGACGGCGGCGACGATGGCGTTGACGGCGGCGACGATGGCGTTGGAGTTGGTGGAGACGATGTCGTTGGAGTGGGCGGCGACGATGTCGTTGGAGTTGGCGGCGAGGACGATGACGTTGACGGTGGCGACAATGTCGTTGGAGTCGGCGGCGACGACGATGTCGTTGACGGCGGCGACAATGGCGTTGGAGTCGGCGACGACGACGATGACGTTGACGGCGGCGACGATGGCGTTGACGGCGACGACGATGGCGTTGGAGTTAGCGGCGACGATGGCGTTGGAGTTGGCGGCGACGACGATGACGTTGGCATCGACGACGATGGCGTTGGAGTCGGAGGCGACGACGATGACGTTGACGGCGACGACGATGGTGTTGGAGTTGGCGGCGACGACGATGATGTTGGCGGCGACAACAATTGCGTTGGCGGCGGCGGTATTGGTGTCAGCGATGGAGGCGGCGGCGATGACGTTGCTGGTGGCGGCTAAGACAGTATATTGAGTGGGAGTGCGTCAATCTTTTGGTACAGGCGGTCGAATGGCTTATCAACATGGGCAGATCTAGAGGGGGCCAAAGCGACACTAGCATCCCCATTTTTTGCGATTTGCTATATATGCAGACCAAATTTTGGCTATTCAACTCGTGACCCGCGATCCGCCTACTCACTCCTGCTCAATGTAATATATCATGTACTATGGTGTTTAGAATATTTTTTTGTGTACCCCCATTTATAATTTTCTGGATCCGCTACTGCTTATCGAGACAATCGAAGGCCTCCATGATAAGGATGATGCGGCGGTCCCAGAGTATCGACATGAAATCAGCGGCGGCCGGAGGAACATATCCTCTGATACCAGTTGTTACTTTCCTTTTTGGAACGAGGTGGCGATGGACTGCGAGTCCCCCAAGACTGCACCTGAATAAGGAATGGAGTGCGGAATCTCTGCTGAGCGGAAGAATAACTCGAAAAGCTCGACACCAGAAATGACCGAGCTGCCCTTAGTGAAAATAAGGAGGAAAAAAATACTTAGATTTTTCAAATTCTTGATTTGCCGATTGCCAAAAATAATCTGCCAATATCCTTACCCTCCTTATAATATTATAGTATATTATATAGATAGAAAAACAATATCAATCACGGACAAATACTTATTACTTTCCCGATGGAAAAAGTCGGCGAGGGATGGGCAAATCTTTCTCCTTTCAGCAGATCTTTTGGCTTCTGCATTCCGTAAGAGCAGATTCAGAGGGCGGAGGGGCGCCGTAGCACTGCATCGCCTCGGACCTCCGACCCGGAGTACGAAATTTTCAAACCCTCGTTATTACAGCTGAAAGCGTTCATCGTCTGCTCATGCTTCATCTTAAACAATCATTTTCTTGAAGATTTATTAATCGAAGCAAACACGGGGCGGGAAAGCTCCAAATCAAACTTCCGGAGCTGCGCGGATTGCTTCCTCTCATGGCTGGGATGGAGATAGATTCACCGCTCAACTCGCTCTGCCCTCGCGACCGTATCGTCCAAGTACGATTTTGATTGCCCTCTCTGCTTGTAGCGTTCATATGTCTTGAGTTATTTGCATTTCTGTCTATTATCAGCTTCTTCTATTTGCTATTTGCACGTTCTTTTGGTTTGTGAGTCGTACTTCGGCTCTCCTTATAATAACAAATGAAGTTGTTGCTGTGCTGCTGGCGATTCAGTCGATTTTGACGTCACGTATCTTCGTTTTGATTTGGTTGAATATACCTATTGGAATGAAACAGCGTCTCACTTCCAGTTTTCACGAAAATGATTTAGTTTCTTGAAGTTTTATTTTGTTGGACATAATCACAGGACCTCAGAGGTTTGTTTTGTATTCACATGATTATATGCTGATCCACATTCCACATGGGAGCTCTGTATTTCAGAATTTGATCAATTAATCATTGTTTTTGTGAATCAAATTGGCTCCTTTCATATGAATCAAGCATCATTTATCTTCATTTTATCTAGACATTCACAAGATGATTAGTGACTAAATCTTTCAAACAAATTCATGATGTTGATTATGATGAGATTTTTTTTCTTCAGTTGCTTATGGTTGGTCCATCATAATCTTTCTTGCTATTACAACATACTGTGATTGCGAAATTTAACAAATGAATGTCATAACTGCTTTCCTTATTGGAAACATCTTTGAGAAGGTGCATATGACGCAGTCCGAGAGTTTTGTATCTTCACATGAAACCACAAAGGTATACTAGCTGCAACGATCCTTCTATGGATTGAAACAAGCTCCTCAAAGTTGGAATCTTCGTTTTAATGAGAAAAATTAAAGAATTTGGGTTTATCAATAATGAAGATGAGTCATGTGTTTATAAGAAGGTTAGTAAGAACATAGTTGTATTCATAGTGTTATATGTGGATGACACGTTTTATGGATTGAAACGCGCTTCTTGAAGATGGAATCTTCGTTTTGATGAGAAAATGATGCAATCTAAAAATGACAATTTGATTTTAAATAATAATTCTTGAGATTAGTTAAAAATATGCAGCGCTAGTGAAACTTTCTCGACCAACGTGATGCGACAATCGGCCTAGGGTTTGCGCATGCACATAAGGAGATAACAAGAAAACACTGAATAAGCATGAATTATTATTCCCAATAACTATAAAATAAACATATAAACAAGCATGATTTGAAATTAACGACAAATAGGAAGCAACCTCTTGCAAAAAATGCTGGGTAAGGTTTGCCTACATTTCGCCCTTGTGGTGGGACCCTTCCCCGGACCCTCGCTGCGCGGGGATGCCTTTGTGCACCGGGCTGCCCTTTTTTTAGGTAATTGAAAATTTTAGTCAAGCTCTTAAAAAAAGATCAAGTTAAAATGAAGCATAAAATAATGTAACAGGTAATTAAGCAGCGATGTGAAGCAAGAGGAATACCCAAAGTCGCGCGAACATCATCGAATCTGAAATAGACTCTGGATCGTAGTAGTAAGAGGCTTAGGTGGAGGCTAAAAAGTGGAGAAAGACACTGCTGGGCGTGTGATTTAGGAGGAAGGAGAGGGTGAAGATCCGATACAAATTGTGGTGGTGCTCAGAAGCTGGAATCCGGGAGGAGACTGGGCTGTGGGAGGCTAAAGGGGTCGAACATGGGCTTGGAAACGTCGGCGATGGTTGGAGATGGGAAATGAGGGCTAGGGAAGACGGTCAGAGGTACTGGAAGACCGGACGGAGGCGGAGGAGGGCTTCAATGGAGGCTAGGGGAGCGACTCTGAGAGACACAGAGGTCGTTGTGATGGGATTGCGGAGAAACGACGGAGGAATCGTCGTATCTCCTGGCAGCTGGCGTAGGAACGGTCGCCAGTCCTTGGAAAGGCCTTCAGAGGCGGCGGCGTCGCTGGGAGAGATGGCGCCGGCGGTTGGAAGGAATCAACATGATCACTCGCTGGGCAGACGAATCAGAGAAAAGTTTTTCTCCATTTCATGTTTTTCCCAGTCTGCCCGTGAAGGAAGGAGGCTGGGCTATTTAACTGATTGCTTTTAGGCATTCTCAATTAATTCGACTATTTAATGAGGCTTCATTATCCATATGAAATTAATTCTGGAGGAAATAAAATGAGTCTTTTGGTATTCTGATGGAATGTAGAGGTACCTTAGGTAGTTAGGTTTCTCCCGTAATAAAATTTTGAAAATAAAATATTATAGTATTTTAATTTAATAATATATATTTTGCCCTTTTTTTAAAGTATTTAATTTATATCGATTTTCTTTGCTTGTCCTAATTACTATATCACCTAGTTTGACGGATCTTTGTATTCATGGTCTTATTGGTCGGTCATGCCAATAAGCGTACAAACGTGCGTGATACAAAACACAAATGCGCTAATTACATGCGTGGAAAATAAAACACTCAAACATGTGTGAAGACGCGCGTTAAAAAAAGCCAGAAATAAAATAAAAATAAGGATGCGACTCACGATGCATCAATTCCCCTGGGGTTGAAGAAGCTCGACTCCGTCGAGAAAGCGATGTAACCTGCCACTAATAACGTGCGCGAAAGTAACATACACGAAATTAAACGAGATAAACGCACGTGAAGACGTGAGCTGCCCCAAAAATAGGAAATACAGTAAAATAAAGGTGTGACTAGGTTGCATCAATTCTCCCGGGTTGAAAAGCTCGACTCCGGCGAGACTGTGATGTAGCCAACTAGTAGAATGTCCAAACGTCGATCTTGAACTGCTCCGCTACTGCCATGCCGCCAAGTAACCAAGTTTTTAGCAAACTTCTCCAAGACACGTCTGAAGATGAAACAGGGTGTGGGAAACTATGGACTATGGTAGGTAGTGGAACAAAGGATGGATCCGTGGCTGCAACTTATGACCTGTAGGCAAACTCTCATTCCTGAAAAATGCAGGAAACCAATCTTCTTCGAAAAAATATAATCTCTGGTGATAAAGTCAACCATGAAATTATAGTTTTTCGAAGATGCTCGAAAACTATTAGTCTTTATTTTATGCAAAATATTTAAATGATCAGTAAAATTAAGAGCATCAAAGAGACGAGAATAAAAAAATGGGAGATAATGAAGATCAAAGAAGCAAGATATGGAGTAAGCATATAGAGCCGTGGAATCAGTAAATTGCTTCGAATCATACGCTCTCCTGTTAGACACTTACAAGCATTAACTCGACCAAGATTAATTATCCCAATGATATCACCCGCTAGAGTCTGACTAGCGCAAAAAAATATAAATTTGATCCCAAGTCTATCATTTAAAGTTTTCCAAAAAAAATCCCTTAAAGCGCGTGTCTCCTAAGGATCGTTACTATTCTCCTAATATGAATCTTCCTAAACGGATTGATAGTATGCTGATAAAGTTCAGCGTGCGTGGTAATCTATATGTACATGAGTGTATCTCTTAAAAGAATGATCTGGACACTTTACTATTTTCTATAAATTATATTATGAAATTTGCACTCAATTTGGTCTTGTTCAAAAAATTCTACGGACGATTAATGCAAAAAATATATGAGGCACCAATTTTTCTCTTTTTGTACCTCTTATAACATCATTCATCAGACTAATTGTGTGCACATATCACACCAAAATGAGGCGGGGGAAGGAAAGATCATCATTTCTTGATGTTTCTCGAACACCCTTGTGTTAATTGAATGTTCCTAGATCTTACTAGGTCCTTGTGACTCTGATTTCTTATTAATCGCATGTCATCTTCTACTCTACCGAGTAAGAAACGATTTTCTATTCTTCATCTGAATGGTTCTCCTGGGTTGAAAAAGCTCGACTTCGGCGAGACTGTGATGTAGCCAACTAGTAGAATGTCCAAACGTCGATCTTGAATTGCTCCGCTACTGCCATGCCGCCAAGTAACCAAGTTTTTAGCAAACTTCTCCAAGATACGTCTGAAGATGAAACAGGGTGTGGGAAACTATGGACTATGGTAGGTAGTGGAACAAAAGATGGATCTGTGGCTGCAGCTCATGACCTATAGGCAAACTCTCCTTCCTGAAAAATGCAAGAAACCAATCTTCTTCGAAAAAATATAATCTCTGGTGATAAAGTCAACCATGAATTTATAGTTTTTCGAAGATGCTTGAAAACTGTTAGTCATTATTTAATCAAAATATTTAAATAATCAGTAAAATTAAGAGCATCAAAGAGACGAGAATAAAAAAATGGGAGAGGATGAAGATCAAAAAAGCAAGATATGGAGTAAGCATATAGACCCGTGGTATCAGTAAATTACATCGAATCATACGCTCTCCTGTTAGACACTTACAAGCATTAGCTCGGCCAAGATTAATTATCCCAATGATATCACCCGCTAGAGTCTGACTAGCGCAAAAAAATATAAATTTGATCCCAAGTCTATCATTTAAAGTTTTCCAAAAAAATCCCTTAAAGCGCGTGTCTCTATGAGGAGTGAAAATCCTAAGGATCGTTACTATTCTCCTAATATGAATCTTCCTAAACGGATTGATAGTATGCTGATAAAGTTCAACGTGCGTGGTAATCTATATGTACATGAGTGTATCTCTTAAAAGAATGATCGGGACACTTTACTATTTTCTATAAATTATATTATGAAATTTGCACTCAATTTGGTGTTGTTCAAAAAATTCTACGGACGATTGATTCAAAAAAATATATGAGGCACCAATTTTCCTCTTTTTGTACCTCTTATAACATCATTCATCAGACTAATTGTGTGCACATATCACAACAAAATGAGGTGGGGTAAAGGAAAGATCATCATTTCTTGATGTTTCTCGAACACTCTTGTGTTAATTGAATGTTCCTAGTTCTTACTAGGGCCTTATGACTCTGATTTCTTATTAATCGCATGTCATCTTGTACTCTACCGAGTAAGAAACGATTTTCTATTCTTCATCTGAATGGTTCATTATTTCCTTACTCCTTTTGTATTTAGCTGTACTGTCTTCGTTCAGAAATCTACGTTTGGTCACGACAAACTCTCTGATTGCACTCCTAAGTGTATTTTCACTGGATATTCTCTTACTCAAAAGGGTTATCGCTACTTTGACCCAATTTCCAAACGACAATATATTTTTGATGATGTCACTTTTTTCGAACATACTCCCTATTCTCCAAGGACGGCGGTGCCCTTACTCTTAAGCTCACCCATCCTATCTCTTCCACCTGTCCTTCACCTATCTCTATGTCCTGTCTTCCTATTATTCATGCTTCTCCACCTGATATCACACCTCTTGCACCATTTCCTGGACGTATACCTCCTCCTCTTATCATACCTTTTTCGTATCATTATAACCAAAGTCCCGCTCCTCGTGCTCCCATAACATTCTCCACTTCAAGTTCCCCGTCGATAGCTCTCAGGCCAGCTCACTCATCTCGAAAAGGTTACTTCACATTCACAAACTTAGATCAGGATGTTTTAATTTCTTTGAGGAATGGGTACAGAGAAGTAGGTCCGAGCATATTATTCAAAACTAAAAAATAACTCGAAAATCACTCGGAAATGTATTTGAATTGAAATCCGTTACAATTGATTCAACTCAATTTGACTCGAATCTCATTTCGAGTCGATTTTGAACCTGCCCCGAATTCCTCAAAATATGATTCGAATCAACTCGAATTGGTTAAAGTATTACGTACTTATTAACATATTATTATTTTAAAATTAAAAACACAAAAGTTTAAACCTAAACTAAATGATTAGTCTTAAAACGCTTCCATTTGCTCGATTTTTCGAGCCAATTTAATTTAATTTCAAGTCAACTCAGAATAAAGAGAAAAAATGTTCAATTTTGAGCCGACTCGATTCCATTTTGAGCCGGCTCAGAATTGAGTCATTTCGAGTTGAGCCGACTCAACTCAAAATAGTTTGATTTCGAGCCGAATTTGGCTCGAAAATTTCGATTTCGAGCCGAGCCCAAATCGTTCGAACTCGACTCGAAATCAACCCTACAGAGGTGTACACAACATCCTATTATTATTGTTGTTTTTATGAAAACCTCAGTCCTTCTTGCATCTAGTTTGCCTTGGCGATATCTACCGCCACCATCTCTACTAAATACCAAGAAGCTCTTTGTATACTTTGCCGGAAAGTGGTTGTGGACGATGAGATCTTTGCATTGGAATCACGGGGTACTCTTGTTCCTACCCCACTTGGAGACGATATTATTGGTTGTCAATAATGCTCTGTTTGGTTGGGCTGTTGCTGATGGAAAGCTGCTGATAGGAAAATTGCTGATTCTGGAAAACAGAGTTTTGTTAAAAAACTGTTTGGGTGAAATAGAGTTTGTAAAACGGAGTTTTGAAAAGGTTGTTTGGAAACAAAACGGAGTTTTGAGCGAATTTTTTTTCTCACCAAATATCAGAAAAAAAAATATATTTTCCATAATATAATACCAAACACAAAAAATAATATCTACATGAACCATTTGCCATGATATCTCCTTCTACGATCTAGATTCATACAACTGATCCGTTTTACTATCACGTAGCGCGATCATCTCCTCTACACCACCTGCAGTGTTAGAGCATGTATCTTGCCGCTCGTGTGGCCACTCCATCATCTTTACCCCTCTGCTCGGACTCACTGAAATCAAAATCCACACGCGATGGGTGCCGGCGAATGAAATTATGTAAAGTCATCGTGGCCATCACAATATCTGCCTGTTTGTCAAAGCGATAGCTTGACATGTCCCGTAGTATGACCCACTTCTTCTTCCAAACGCCGAACGATCGTTCTATCACACTTCTAAGCGATGAGTGTGCATGATTGAACATCTCTCGACGTCCTTCTGCGCGACGTCCACCACGACAAAGTCTGGCAGATGATACCTTGTATCTTGATATAGTTTTAAATATCCTTTTTGTAGAGGATAGCCAGAATCAACCAAGTAATATTTTCCTGAAAAATATTATAAAATTATTAACAACGGAAAATATTTAAAGTAATAATTAAATGAATTGGATTTTTATTATTTACCTTGAGGTGGATGAGAGAACTTATAGCGAGGATCAGCTATGACATAATTAAAAATATGACTGTCGTGCGCAGATCCCTCCCAACCTGCCATAACGAAAGTGAAGCACAAGTTGAAATCACAAGTCGTCATGACATTTTGTGTCGGTCTGCCCTTTCTCCCAATATATGGAACTTGACTTCCTACTGGTATGCACGCATCGACATGTGTTCCTTCTATTGCCCCAACGCAATCCTTAAAAAAAGGCATATAACGTCTGTCATACATAATCTCTGGCGGAGTGCAGCCGAAAGACCTATCTGATGACTGAATCACTTCCTCGGCTAACTGCAACAAAGCGCGAACACCTCGAGAAAAAAATCTACTAGTTGTCTCCGTTGAGTGCTGAAATCGTTCGCGTGTTTTTCTCATTGATTCATTATGAGACAATATATATACTGTCAATGCTAGGACTTCTCTGGATGCAGTTCTTCTTGTTCCCTGAAAACCACACTTCTCTTCCAAAGAATGCAATAGATCCATAAAAATTTCTTGACTCATCATGAATGAGTCATGAAATCTCACTCGAGTACCACTAAGTAGCTCTCCGACCCATTTATCACCTGTTTGCTTTGAAGTCATTGATGGACTGGATAGTTTAACAGTGAGGTGTGTTCAGAGATAAAATATATTGCTGCCACCACATTTTGATGATGGGCGATAATGTAATTTCTTCTAATGATCTCGTGCTTCTCGTGCTCTTCTCTAGTATTCTCAGATTCCTCACTAGACATTTTTTGTTAAAAAAACGCATTAAAAAGAATTATAAATATAGTAACACTAACATAATGCAAGTAAAAATATGATAATATGTCCACATCAAGTAATCAACATAATGCAAGTAATTATCCATAGTAATCAAAATAATGCAAGTAATCAACATACTACGACAACATACACATACAAAAGTGTCCACATCATAACAAAAAAATATAACATCCATAGTTCATAAAATATGATGTCTCCTACTGCCCCCCACGACTATAGCGGTTCTTCAGCCACTTTATGTTCATGCCTTCCGAAAGGCACATGAAAGTCTTTATGTTTTGTTTCCATCAAATATGTGATGACAAAATCATAGAAGTCTTCATCGGACTGCACTTCTGAGAACGTGCCTAATTTTTCTAGTGCATGTCCAATAGTAAAAGAACAAAATGAACTCTTGGGTAGTTCCTGGATGCATCGACTTATGATCTTCGAGGACTCGGCCAAATCTTCTAACACCGAGCTAGCGGCTTTCTTCTTTCCTTTCTTTTTTTTGCTTGTTTATGATATATTTGTGGTCTCAGCTGGATGAGGAGCTCCGCTAATCTCAATGTCATCATGTTCATCCTCTGATATTTCTCTTTCATCGATAGACTCCGTACCAAGATTCCTGGAGTGAGGGGTGCAAGCATGATGTCCTGTAGCGACAACTGAACTGAACATCAAGTTCAGTTTATCCTCTAACTCTGGGGGGATTCCAGCATACCAAAATTTCTTTGCCATCGGGACAACCTAAAAAATAAAGGGTTTTAAAATTAGACATTGATAAATTTAAATCAAGAAATTTCTTTGCCAATGATTTTAAGTAATAAATACCTTCAATCTTTCGTCCCATCACTCGTCTAAGGCGTTTATAGTCTTTCTTGATGGATTCCAACCCAAACCGGTCTCACCACGTTTCAACTCTGTCCATAATTTCCACTCTTTCTTCAAATGATCCCATTTGTTCTTAAGTTGGACTTTATCATATTTTTTCCTGGTCCGTGCTTCAAATTTTTTCATCACATTTGTCCACCCCTCTTTATTAAAATGCATGGTTGGTCGATTCCCTAGCTCTATCTCTTTAATGCAGATATCACAGAAGATCATCACATCATTATTGTCCCAGATAGCGGACACCCCGCCATCTTTTGTTTTGCCCATCCTTAAAAAATTAAACAAGATAAACAAATATACCAAACAAAAGCAAACATAAACACACCACATACATACATACAAAACAAACACACCAAACACACACATACACACACCAAACACATACAAACACACACACATCATACACACACACACACACTACCAAACACAATCAAACACACACACCACATACACACACCAAACACAAACGTACACACACACACCACATATACATACAAACATACACATCATACACACACACCACATACACACACCAAACACACACACCACATACACACACCCAACACAAACATACACACACACACCACATATACATACAAACACACACATCATACACACACACCAACAAACACAATCAAACACACACACACCACAAACCCTAAACCACATACACATACACACCAACAAACACAATTAAACACGCACACCAAACACATACATACACACCACAAACCCTAAACCACATACACACACAATCAAACACACACACCACATACACACACCAAACACATAGATACACACCACATACTCACAACCACACACACACACACACACACCAAACACATACACACACACACACAAACACACACACACACACACACATCATACACACACACCAACAAACACAATCAAACACACTCACCACATACACACACCAAACACATACATAGACACCACAAACCCTAAACCACATACACACACCAATCAAACATACACACCACATACTCACAACCACATACACACACACCAAACACATACACACACACCAAACACATACACAAACACATACATACACACGCACCAACACACATTCAAACACACACACACACCACATACACACACCAAACACAAACATACACACCACATACTCACAACCACATACACACACACCAAATACAAATACACCTGCAACCTCTAATCAAATAAAAGACAGAAGAGAGAAGGAGGGATTACCTGTAGTCGTTCAACCCTGCAGAAGCAAAATCCCGGAGAAGCAAAATCGGCCGTGCGACTAGAAATGAGAGGAGGCACGAAATCGCTAACAACCTGCAGCTAGAAATGCAAGGAAGAACAATCAGACAGCGTCAGATGGCATACCCAGGCGAGGTGTCACGAAGGGGAGGCGGTGGATGTCATACCTAGGCGATGTCAGAGAGGATATGCGCGCCGGGATAAGGCGTCAGAGATGAGAGAGGAAATCGATGAAGATAACGCAAGTGGACGCCGACGGGAGGATTCGATGCTATCGCCGCCCCTGGGAGAAGAGTCGCCGCTAGGGTATCGAGAGAGCAGCGCACGGGAGCAGGAGGAGAAAGTCGCGATTGCGTCTGGACGGGCTGAAGCGTCGCGGATGAGGGGTAATAGAAAAGAATGGATTCAAATAAACTGATTTTTAGCTATCAGCCGAACCAAACTCTGCTTCTCCTCCAAACTCCGTTTTCTGGAAAACGCACCGCAGGCTATCAGCCCAACCAAACGCCACCTAAGTCTGTCATCAAGTTTCTATCTGATAGCACCGTGGATAGATACAAAACTCGTTTAGTTGCCAAATGTTTCACTCAAACATATGATGTTGGTTTCTTTAATACTTTTTCTCCGGTTGCCTGTATAAGAACTATATAATTACTCTTCTCTGCTGTTGTCAACCGGGATTGAAGATGTTTCAGCTAGATATCAAAAATTTCTTCTTATATGGCGATATGCATGAGGTAATCTATATGGAGCAACCTTCCAGTAATGCTGCTCAGAGGGAATCTTAAATATGTAAGTTTCAGAAGGCCATATATGGTCTTATACAAACTCTTAGAGCATGGTTGAACAATTTCAGTCAGGTTGTTTCAACATTGATTTTTATCGATGCAATGCAGATCACTCTCTCTTCATACGAAAGACCAGCCGATGGTTGTTTATTTTTGCTGTATATATGGATGACATTCTTTTTACTTGAGATGACTCCTCTTACATATAAATAACAATGAAACATCTTCGAACACATTTTGTTACCAAAGATATAAGTACTTTCAGATACTTGGGAATCGAAATTGCGAGACGCAACAACATAGTTCTTTCCTAATAGAAGTATGACATAGATCTACTTGAAGAAACGAAAATTCTTGAAACGAAGCCTACACGAAATCCAATGCCTATGACACTGATAGACTTTGGGATGAGACATCTCCTCTTAAAGATATCACTCGGTGCAGGCGTATGGTTGGTAAACTCATTTATGTCACCGTGATCGGACCTGAAATCTCTTTCGTTGTTGGAAAAGTCAGTCAATTTATGCAGGCTCCTGGAGAGTGTTATCTTGAAATTGCATTAAAAATATTAGAATATATCCAAGGATCTTCCGACAAAGGACTACCGTTTAAAAGAAATAATCACTTATGTATACACTCGATACAAGATATGTAGATGACGAGAGACCGAAAATCCACTTCTTGATACTGCTTGTGTCTGAGGAAATTTTGTCACTTGGAGAACTAAGAAACAATCAGTGCTGTCTAGGTCAAGTGCGGAAGTTGAATACAGAAGTATGACTTAGACTGCTCGTGAGTTGAAATGGTTGAGGATGCTCCTGAAATATTTTGGTGAAATTTATAGCTATCCTCTAGCATTGTTCTATCATAATAAAACTATCATCTACATATCTAAAAATCTAGTGTTCCATGAAAGAGCAAAATATATAGAAGTTGATTATAACTTAATCAGAGAGAGAGTTATCAACAAACGAATATGCATTCCGTTTGCAACGCCTGATAAAGAGCTGCCCACCATATTCACCAAATCGATTACATTTTTTCTTATATTTATACAAAATCGTGAATGATTGATATATATGCTTACGCTTGAGGGTGTGTGAGGGGAGCTCCAATGCATTAAGTTTGTTTTTTGGAATAATATATTTTATATTTCAAATTTTCGCACTTACTGAATGTTGGGAAAAACTCCTTTTGATTTAACTTAACAAATTATCTATACGTGATTTTATCTCTTAGGTTATATTACCCACATTGTATAGTAAGGGTAAATTGGTCATTAGATGTCTTAGGATGTCACACTCACCTTAGAGTGTCAAGACCAAGTCAAGACAATCACGAAATAAGTTAAGTTACGACTTGCGTCGAATGAAAGTCGACGCAACTGCGACTTGATATCGACGCAACTCTGACTAGAAGTCCAAGCAACTTATTCAGGCTGTCGAAGTATAATTCAAGTCGACGCAACGTCGAAAGGAACTCGACGCAGAAGGAAGAGCGTGTCGAAGCCATTCAAGAAGTCGACGCAACTTCGACTACAATTCGACGCAGAAGTTAAAGCTCAAAGTCCAAGTCTTCAACTCGACGGATACGTCGATAAGGAATCGACGTAGCGTCGACATCTGAGTTCAGCCAAAGCTAAGAAGGAATTCGAAGCTACGTCGATAAGAACTCAGATGTGCGTCGGCATGAAGAATGATGAAGTCGACACAGCGTCGAATACAGTCAGAAAAGAAAGCATTTTCTGCTGTCCTTTTGAAAACTTTTCAGAAGGGCCACCAGGCTAGAGACAGTTCTCCAACGACTCGTTTATTGCCAAGAATGGAATGGAGCTTTCCAGGTCACAACAAATCATTTTTGGAAGGTATTCAAAATTGATGGACGGGTCGAGAACGAAAGAAGAAATGAAAATAGGTGGCTAAGATGAATTCTTTTTCAGGACAACCCAAAAGAAGAAAGGATTTGAAATCCCAATCATATAAAATAAGTATGCAAAAAGAGGAGAAAAAAAGAACAGAGTTATCACATTATTCTCATTTGTCGAAAAGGGTGTTCATCTTCCCTCTCAAACCCTAAAAGACAGGAAAACACAAGTGATATCACTGCACAAAGAATACATACAACTGCTTCTTCTTCATCATTATACAACATTTGGATTACAAGAAGTGCTCAGAGAAAAGGATCAACAAAATAACCCTTGCAAATCATCACTATTATAAGCAATGATTCATCATTTCAGATCCTGTGAAAGACACAAACATCACAGTGTTTCTGAAGAATTCTGAGAACATGATTCTTTTCTTCTTCTTCCTTTCTTCTTACTTTTTCCCTTGAACTGTAAAAAGTTTTATTAATCCCTCTTCCAAAGGATTCAGTGGTTCTAAGAGTCTCCTTATCAAAAGACTCAGTAGTTCTAAGAGTTTCCTTATCAAAAGACTCAGTGGTTCTAAGAGTCTCCTTATCAAAAGACTCAGACACTGGTTGTGCAATCCTACTAGGGAGGTAGAAGAGAGGACTACCCACATTTTGGGGAACCTCTATAAAAATTCCTGTGACTTTGCCTTGTGATTTTCTGTGCTGTCCCTACTTATTTATTCTGTGTTTATTTTCAGCAAACTGCATTTAATTTATTCTGTCTTTGGTTTTGGTGAATGCATAATACTTAGTGTTTTTATTGTGTGTGCATAAATAGAATAGAAAATATTTTAAATCTCTATTCACCCCCTCTAGAGAATTCTCAGAGGCACACTGTGCACTTTCAGTGAACAATTTCTTTGATTAAACAATGATCTCTTATTCAAGAACATTGTCTCTTGGTTCTACTTGTTATCCTTTTGAATTGATGGCTCAAAAAGTGCTCCAGAGCCTCTGCCTGCTTGGCCTGTATCTTTTTGATTTTTTGATTTAGATTTTTTTTCTTTTTCCACTCTTCTTGTCTTTATAATTTGTAGTTACTGCTGTCCTCGTGGACCTGTATTAAATTCTTTGGCAAGCTGGTTTGAACTCTGCTCTATTATGTTTTCTTCCTTTCCAGAGACTTGAAATACATGGAATTCCACAGGAGTATCTTCAGCAATTTCAGCCGGGTCTAATTTCTTTTGTCAGGGATAGGAAATACATGATATCTGATATAGTGTTATCCATTTTACCAACTGATTTGGATTTATCTGAGCGTCAGATGTTCCCCAAAACAGAACTTACTGAAGGATCTGGTAAATTTTCAATAAAGGAATTATTTGCGGAAAGCACTTTGTGGTTGAAATGGTTGATGTTTGATAGTGATCCAGAAGAATGCATGAGTAGCTTGGAACAAAGTGGTGCTGGCCAGCGTGCAGTATGTGGAGCTGTCTGGGGACAAAATGACTTGGCATATCGCTGCCGCACATGTGAACATGACCCAACTTGTGCAATTTGCGTCTCTTGTTTTCAGAAAGGAGATCACAAGGATCATGATTATAACATTATGTATACTGGTGGCGGATGTTGTGACTGCGGTGATGATACTGCTTGGGAAAAAGAGGGCTTCTGTTCAGAGCATAAAGGTACAGGACAGATCCGACCCCTACCACAAGTGTTAGCTAAGTCTATTGGTCCTGTCCTGGATTCTCTACTTTTGTGCTGGAAGGACAAAGTTCTGTCCTTGGAACACAAAAATGGGAAATACACAAATCGTGATGATGCATACAAGAAAGCTGCAAATGGCTTATCTTCTGCAATCATTGAGATGTTGCTAGATTTTTGTAATTGCAGTGAAAGCCTGCTTAGTTTTATTTCTAGAAGACTGGCAACTTGTTCTGGTTTACTGGACCTTCTTTTAAAGGCAGAAAGGCTTTTGGATAAAGAAGTTGTGAAAAGGCTACATGAGCTGCTTTTAAAGTTTCTTGGAGACCCTCTTTTCAAATATGATTTTGCAAATATTTTCATACAATACTACCCAACCATTGTGAAAGAACTGATCAGAGATTCCAGTGACTCATACTTGGAGAGATATCCAATGTTATCAACTTTTTCTGTGCAAATATTTACAGTACCACCATTAACTCTGCGGCTTGTAACTGAGGTGGATCTGCTGGCTGTACTGTTAGGATGCATGAAGGAGCTTTTCCTTTCTTGTGTAGATGTAGATGGTCATCTACAGGTAGGATACTGATGCTTATATTTGTCTATGTTTGTTGGTCAAGCACAAAAGCCTGCTTTCTTACTTCCTTTTGAAGTTGTTATTTTGCCCTATTATGTAAACATAACTAGGCTCTAAAAAATTAATTAAATTTATTCTGCTGTCTTGCATTTATAATTGAAATAGACATTTTATTGATCTCATGGTATAAATATAACAGGCTACTAAATGGGCAAACATGTATGAAGCAACTATCCGTTTAATTGAAGATTTGCGTTATGTTATGAGTCATCCGGAAGTTCCTGCTTATATTGCTCGTGAAAGGCCAGATATATCAATGAACTGGATTTTTCTACTAAGACTTGTGCAAGGAATGGATGCACAAAAGAGAGTAACTGGACTTCACACTGAGGATGAAAATGAAAACCTTCCTGCACCATTTGTTCTTGGCCATTATCTTGGGAATGTTAATGCACTTTTTGTAGGCGGAGCTTTCTCTATCCATAAAAATGAAGGCCTCGACAAGCAAGGCCCCGATGATATTGACAGGAAACGCCATTCCAAAGTTGGAAAGGTTTCTCAAGAAAGTTCAGCAAGCAAGGCTGGTGCTTTGGAGGCTTCACTGTTTAATGAAGCAGCTTTTGATGGAGCAAATGGTGTATGTTTTCCCTCTTCTGCTGTATGGTTTATCTCTGAGTGCCTGAAAGCAATTGAGAATTGGTTGAGACCAGATGGTACACTCATGGAGGTGGATGATAATAAGGTGTCTACCGAATATAGCATACTGAAATTGAAAGAGTGGCCTGCTATCAATTGTGAAGTCAGTTCAGAAGATATATCATTTCACATTCCATTGCATCGTTTACTTTCAATATTGTTACGAAAAGCATTGAAAGCATTCTGTAATTCAAATGTACAACCTGACAAGACAGATGGTACTACAACAATTAGTAGTACTATTCAGCATCAAGACTTTTTCAGGATGGCCTTGGCTGGCTTACATCCTTGTGGTTTTTCTGCCTTTATTATGGAGCATCCTCTTCAGTTAAGGGTATTTTGTGCCCAAGTTCGTGCTGGCATGTGGAGAAAGAATGGCGATGCTGTCATTTTGAGTTCTGAGTGGTATCGTTCTGTGCAATGGTGAGTCAACAGAACTCTTATTTGTATATTCATTTATTTAGTCACCATACACCCTTTCTTATATTTTGTTAATTTAATTTAATTTTCTTCTTGACAGGTTAGAGCAAGGGTTGGAATCTGATCTATTTTTGTTGCAATGTTGCGCTGCATTAGCTCCCCCTGATTTTTTTGTTAAGAGGGTTCTGGAAAGATTTGGATTATTAAGTTACATGTCTTTAGATCTTGCAGATTATAATGAGTATACATCTATTTTTCTTCACTTGGCCAGTCATAATTTGTGCTTATAGGGTTTAGGATTTAGGGTACAACCATGCATTCAACTATTTGTGGTTACATTTTACATTTATGCTACTTGATTATATATCAAATAATCTGGAAGTTAAGATATCAAACATCCTTTTTTTTGTCAAAATTTATATCTGATGCCTTTTTTGTGTTATTTTATTTTCATTTCGGCGAAGTCTATTGTTGTTTCATTTTTAAACTATTGTGTGCATTTACTTTCTTTCATTTTACTAATTGTAGATTACATGAACATACTGTTTGTAGAGGAGACATGTTTTGAAGTTTGTGAAAAGTTGGTAGACTGGACATGTTTTGAAGTAATTGAGAAATTGAAACTATGGTGTCAGAATTTAGAAGATATAATGCACTAATTTAATATAAAAATATTATATTATTATGATAATTTTAGTGTGCCTAAAACTGATTATTATGTAACAATATTGTTGGAAGATCATGACCTATGTTATTGTATTTATGATTATTTTATTGATGCGGTTATAATTAGAGTTAAAGTTGAAAGATTAAACATATTCTCACATTATTTTAAATGTTACAATGTAATGTGGTAGACAATAACATTCTCTTAATGTGTATTTCCGGTTTATCTTATCTCAAGTATATGTATGGGTAGGAATTGCATTAATGAAATAATTCCATTTTCTCTCCTATTCCCGTCGATTTGGTATTCAAGCAGGAGCCGTGCCCCGCGGTTCCCGTCTTCTTCGATCCCGCATTATTTCTGCTCGTTAATCCAAACCCATCTTCGTCGATCCTGTATGCTCTCCTCTGTGAGTCCTTGATCCCGCTCTCCTGAATCCAGTGTGTTGAGCGACCTCGTTGAGCCTCCGTTGATGCCCTAAGGGGGCAGTTGTCGCCTTCCCATAGCTGATCTTCTTCCCATCGGCTGAAACCTTCCACAACCAACCGGTGATCTTATTTCTGCAATCCTTCTGACCTAGGGCATCTCAATCTTGATCCAGTAAACAGTCTATCATACTTCCTTTCCCACATTGATGGTTACCATAGTCGTCTTATGGCTTCCTCAACATGTTATTCTATCTAGCAAATGAAGTTTTAGGGTGGTGTGATATGTCGAGGTGGTTGCTTGTTTTTTCTTGTTCTTCTTATTTCGATTTGGGCCGTGTTTCCTCGGGGATTCTTCAATATTGCCGCTCAGTGTTCAAATGCCAAAAATTAGTGACCTCAGAGGACTCATGACCACTTTGGCTCGCTGAAGATCACTGCCATGTTGTTTGATGAGAACAACTATCTTGAATGGTCTCGTGCCGCTCACAACTACTATGAATGATCTTGTACTGATCATAACTATCTTGAATGGTCTCGTGCTGCTCAACACGCTATTCGTAGTCACTACTTGTATGATTATATTGATGGGACCATGACTGAGCCACCCAAGACTTGTTCATCATGGAGTAAGTGGGACTTTGATTATTTCTTCTTCATCTCATGGTTTCTCTACTCTATATCTCCCACGGTATATAAGAACTATATGCTTATGTATTCTGCCTACGAAATTTGGAGTCGTGCTTGTGAGACCTACTCACATATCAGAAGCTCTATTCAAGTTTATGAACTCACCTTGCGAATTCTTGAACTAAAACATGGCTCCATGAATGTCTCATCTTATTTTTTGAGTTCGAGAGGTTGTATCGAGAAGTAGATTATTTTGAGCACTTTACTCTGACATGCAGCGTGATGTTGTCCAACTGAAGAAAAAGGAAGATCGCTACAAAATCCATGTGTTCTTGATGGGATTAAACATAGAGTTTGATATTGTGTGCACTTAAGTTCTCCATCATTCTTCGCTTCCCTCTCTCAGGGAGGCATTCAACATGGTTTTGGGTAGGGGTGTTCACGAACCGAATCAAATCGAATAACTCTTCAATCGAATCCAAATTTTACATAGAATGCAGAGATTCAGATTCCGATTTGTTCGAATATTCGATGTCATATTCAGATTCGGATTCGTCATGAAATGTTGGATTCGAATTTGGGTTCGAATTTAGATTCAAATTCGGATTCGAACATGAGTTTGAATTCGATTTTTTTAATATTTAATTATATATAATTTTAAAATATAATTATATATAATATTTAATTACATATAAATTTTATTTAACTATATATTTTAGTATTCGCGAAACTATTCGCGAATCCTCCGAACAAGAATAAAATTATTCGGATTCAGATTCGAAAACTATTCGGATTCAGATTCGAAAACTATTCGAATCCGAATTATTCACGAACTTTACTATTTGTGAACAACTCTAGTTTTGGGTGGTTAACATCGACGAAGAAGCTCAAACAAGACTACTGATCATTTTGCCCTGATGACTATTGATCATTCTGCTCTGTCTAGTTTTGGTTGCGGAACACTGGACATTTTTGCCGCTTTATGTGATTACTATGTCATGAGAGGCCACCTTTATGAGTCATGCACGTCAGTTGGGTCCACAATCCCATGCTGCTGCTTATACTACTAAACTTCATGAGGAGTCTACTACACCTGCTCCATCTTCTAGTGTCGTGTCTACTGATGAACTTGATGCACTCATGCGTCTGCGACGATCTCAAGGTGGTTCATCTTCTGTTGCATCCACCATTGCTTTTGCCACTTCAGTATACCGGTGCGCATATTGTTTCCATCGCGTCATTTAAATGGATCATTGACTCATGTGCTACCGATCATATAAGCGAATTGTCTTAAAGTTTTGTTTCCTACACTCCTTTATCTGGTCATGACAAAGTTGTAGTTGTAATTCATATTATTTCAAGTCGTTCCGCTATTATGTGTTTTATCCCGATTAAGGGTATTTTAGTCTTTCTCCTTTTTAGGGTTTTCCCTCACTCATGTATATGTATGAGTAAGGGTTCTTTGAGATGAATTGATTATTATCTTTCCTCCTTTCTACTTGGTATCAGAGGTGCATCGCAATCCCGAACCACCCACAGCCGCTCACAGCCGCTCATGCTCGCTTCCGTCTTCCATCGATATCGGCTCCTGTTCTTGATATCGGCTGCTTTGAGCGGCCAGTACGTGCTCGCCTCCGCTCATGCGGTGCTCTGGCAGGTGCGACGCTGCCGTCGGCCGCTGAGGAGGACGCCGCCGCCCCTCTCGTGATGCCGCCGCCACTTCTGTCGCCCGTTCCCGTCTTTCTGATCGATCCAGTCGACGTCGACCTACTCTCCTGATCGATCCAGTTGCTCCTTCCGGTCGATCTACTCCAGTTGGTCTGCTATCTTCAACCTACAGATCCAGTTGCTCCAGTTGCTCGATCCAGTTGCTCGATCCTGCTATCTTCCTGCTGCTTTCTTCAAACTGATCCCCGTCCAGATCTCGTCTGCCTAATGCCGCCGATGTGCTGACACACTTGTTAAAGGCGCGCCTCAGGCGCGCCTAAGGCTCAAGGCTCACCAGGCTCAGAGGTTTGCGCCTTCATGCGCCTTATTTGCGCCTTTGGAACATCAAAGACACGCCTGAGTGAGATTTTTGTTGTAAACTTTTTTTTTTCAAAAATAAAGAATGAAATAATATAAGAACTCAATAATTTTTGATTGTTTAGTGTTTATGAAAGAAAATTGTGCGTTGGGACTTAGGTATGATGTAAGTGACCACATTGATTCTATTTTTTAAGAGATATAAACAATAGTAATGAATGATTAATTAGTAGAATAAATGAAAATTTTGATCTAGAAGATGAAATGATGCTAGATGCTGATTATTTAAAATGAATGTGGTTGCGCCTTGCGTCCGTCAGGCGCGCGCCTGCGCCTTGCGCCTAGGCTCCAAGACCCTTTTGCGTCTTGGTGCACCTTGCGCCTTTAATAACTAAGGTTGTGATCCCTTTCTGATCCTGTCTTTGTCAATATGGGTGACCCCGATTCCTCAATATCTTCTCCGGGTGTGATTCAGCCTCAGTTGAGTGACTCTCAGCGTCCTCATGGCCACTCCGGTTCTTTAAAGATTACCACGGTCCACTTGGATGACACGAATTACCTGGAATGGTCCCGCGCAACCCAACATGTCATTCGCAGCCAACAGATGTTTGGGGTATTTCGATGGCACAATTAAGGAGCCTCCGAAGACCGATCCCTCCTGGAAGCGTTGGGATTCTGACAACTCTCTTGTGGTCTCATGGCTCCTACATTCGATGTCTCCCAAAGTCTATCAGAGCTATATGTTGATGGATTCTGCATCTGAGATCTGGACCCGTGCTCGGGAAACATACTCACAGATCGGTAGTTCCACTCATGTGTATGAGCTCACTCGCCGTATTTTGGAATTGCGGCAAGGTCCGATGACCGTTTCGTCTTTCTTCTCTGAGTTTGAGCGTCTACACCAAGAGTTAGACTACTTTGCTCACTTCACTCCTGCGTGTACCGCTGATGCTGTTCAGATAAAGCAAAATGAGGACCGTTTTCGTCTTCATGTTTTCTTGATGGGATTGAACATGGAATCCGATATGGTCCGGCCGCATATTCTTCACCGCTCTCCGCTTCCCTCCCTTCGTGAGGCCTTTAGTATGGTTCTGGGTGATGAAGACCGACGTAAGTCCCTCAGTGTTATGGCGCCGTCTGACCGTTCTGTCTTGACGAGTGCCGGTCGCGGTCTTATTCCCACTCCTGGCTCTTCTGTGCCCACTTGTGACTACTGTGGTCGAAGGGGACATTCTCGAGAGGTGTGTTCATCCACATCTTGCTCCTCCTGGTCGTGGTCGTGGACCTGGTCGTGGTAGCTACAGACAGAGTGGCCATCGCTCTCATGATGCTGCCTACACTACAGATGTCTATGATGAGTCTCACTGCTCCCCTCTCGGATCTCTTACAACTCAGGAAGTGGATGCCTTCCGTCGTCTGCTCTCCTCTCAGTCTGATTTTGGAATAGGTGGTTCCACTTCCCTGGCGACTATTGCGATGCCCAATGCTCATGCTGCCATTACCTCTTCCTCTGAATGGGTGCTTGACTCCGGCGCAACACATCATATGACTGGGTTCTCCTCAGGTTTCCTCTCTTACACCCCCTTGTCTGGTAAGGACAAGGTCATTTCTGCAAATGGATCTTTATCCTCTATTGCGGGCAAAGGCAACATCTTATGTTCCCCGTCTATTTCTCTTCCTTCTGTTCTTCACGTCCCTTCTTTTCCTCGCAATTTGCTTTCCATCAACAATATTACTCGATCTCTGAATTGCTTTGTAACCTTTTTTCCTGATTCTTGTGTTTTTCAGGATCTGGGTACGAAGCGGAACATTGGCAGTGGTAGGAATCGTGGCGGCTTGTACTACCCGAACCCCCAGCAGATACCCTCTCAGGCTCTTTCCTGTTCCGTCGCCACAGCTGATGATGTTCGTCGTTGGCATCTGCGCCTAGGACATCCGTCTTCCACTTATCTACAAAAATTGTTTCCTGCTTTTTTACCTTTTCTTCAGAATTTTAATTGTGATGTATGTGATGAGTCTAAACATGTGCGACATTCTTCTTCGCATCTCTCTCTTCCCAGTACTGTTCCTTTTGATGTGATACATTCTGATGTGTGGGGGCCGTCCCCTATTGTATCCTTAAATGGTTTTCGTTGGTTTGTCACTTTTATTGACTGTTTCTCTCGTACTACATGGGTTTATCTTTTGAAGAAAAAAAGTGAAGTTTTTTCTTGCTTTCAAATATTTCATAAAATGGTGCAAACTCAATTCGATGCTTCTATTCGTGTTCTTAGGAGTGATAATGGCGGGGAGTATGACGATCGTGGTGCCTTCGGGTCTTATCTTACCATTCATGGTATTATCCACCAGAAAACGTGTGTCCACACATCTACTCAAAATGGTGTGACCGAGCGTAAAAATCGGCACCTCCTTGAGGTTGCTAGATGTCTTCTATCGACCATGCACCTTCCCAAAACCTATTGGGGGGATGTTGTTCTTACCGCCGCTCATTTAATCAATCGCCTTCCTTCTCGTGTCCTTTCCTACACTACTCCTCTAGCTCGTCTTTCCACTACCTGTGTGGTTCATACTTCCCATTTGACAACTCGCATCTTTGGGTGCGTTTGCTTTGTGCATATCCACCAACCCTGTCGTGACAAACGTGACCCTCGGGCTCTCCGTTGTGTCTTTCTTGGCTACTCTTCTACGACCAAAGGGTATCGTTGTTATCACCCTCCGTCCCGACGTATGTTCTGTACCATGGACGTTACTTTTCGAGAGCAGGAATCGTATTTTTTGCCTTCGACTCATTCTCTTCGTCAGGGGGAGAGTGATTGTGATACGGTTACTACTCCTATTCCTCTTCCTCTTCTTCCTTCCATGACCTCCCCTTTACCACAGCTACCACCACAGCTACCTACTCCGGTTGTTACTGCTCCTATCCAGGTACCTTTGATCTCCACTCTGATCTCTCCGCTTCCCCACATATATCATCGTCGTACAGGTACAGGTACACATGCTACTAGTGTTCCTCCACTGTCCGTGTCTACTTCGTCCTCAGATTCTGATGATGCAGATATGCATATTCCTCTTGCATTGCTGAAAGGTAAAGCCACAAGTACGCAACACCATATTTCTAACCATGTGGCTTATCAACATCTCACCCCGGCTCATCAGGCCTTTGTTTCATCCCTTTCCTTGGCTGCTATTCCTAAATCGTTGCAGGAAGCCTTGCAGATGCCTGTATGGACACAGGCTATGCACGATGAGATGTCTGCCCTGGATAAGAATCATACGTGGGAAGTCTCCTCTCTTCCTCCTGGGAAGAAAGCTATAGGCTCACGGTGGGTCTTCACTGTTAAGCAAAACCAAGACGGTAAAGTGGAACGGTACAAAACACGTCTGGTTGCTCAAGGATACACTCAGACGCAGGGAGTTGATTACCAAGAGACCTTTGCTCCGGTTGCAAATATGGACTCTATTCGGGTGTTATTATCCTGTGCGACTTGCCTGGACTGGGACCTTCATCAACTGGATGTGAAGAACGCGTTCCTTCACGGTGATCTCGATGAAGAGGTGTACATGAAGTTCCCTCCTGGTTTTGTGAGGAAGGGGGCTGAAGGGCTTGTTTGCCGCTTAAAGAAATCTTTATATGGCCTGAAGCAATCTCCTAGGGCCTGGTTCGGAAGGTTCCTCACTGCTATGCTCAAGTTTGGGTACAAGCAAGCTCACTCTGATCATACCATGTTTATCCGGAGACGCGAACAGAAAGTTGTGGTTCTCATTGTCTACGTGGATGACATTGTGATTACAGGAAACGACACAGAGGAGATTGCCAGTCTTAAAACCCTCTTAGCTGCTGAATTCGAGGTGAAGGACTTAGGAAGGTTACGATACTTTCTGGGTATCGAGGTTACTAGATCTGATCAGGGTATATTCATATCCCAACGAAAGTATGTATTGGATCTTTTAAAGGAGACAGGGATGCTTGGGTGTGCTCCTGCTAACACTCCCTTGGAGGAGAACCATAAGATTGATGGTGATAATGATGGTGACCTTGTTGACGTATCACATTATCAAAGACTGGTTGGGAAACTTATATATTTATCCCATACTCAGCCAGACATTACTTTTGCGGTAGGGATTCTGAGCAGGTATATGTATTCTCCCAGGGTTAGACATCAAGATGCTGCGTATCGTGTGCTAAGATATTTGAAGAAAGCACCTGACCGCGGTCTATTGTTCTCCAAAAACGATAACTTGAGGATTGAGGTCTTTACCAATGCTGATTGGGCTGGATGTCAAGATGACAGAAAGTCCACAATTGGTTATTGTTCTTTCATTGGTGGAAACCTTGTGACATGACGTAGCAAGAAGCAGAATGTGGTGGCCAGATCAAGTGCTGAGGCTGAATTTCGTGCTATGTCTCAGGGTCTATGTGATGCTCTGTGGCTACGTACTGTATTACAAGATCTGGGTTTCACTGAGACAGCTCCATTCTCCTTATTTTGTGACAATAAGGTCACTATTAGCATAACACATAACCCAGTCCAACATGACAGGACAAAGCATGTTGAGGTTGATCGACATTTATTAAAGATCACTTGGATAAAAAGACCGTGGTAACTCCCTTCGTTCATTCCAAAGATCAACTGGCCGATGTGTTCACCAAAAGCTTGGGATGTGATACGTTTACTGATGGCATTCTGAAACTAGGGATGACTGACATCTTTCGCCCGACTTGAGGGAGAGAGTTGTAATTCATATTATTTCAAGTCGTTCCGCTATTATGTGTTTTATCCCGATTAAGGGTATTTTAGTCTTTCTTCTTTTTAGGGTTTCCCCTCACTCATGTATATGTATGAGTAAGGGTTCTTTGAGATGAATTGATTATTATCTTTCCTCCTTTCTACTGTTGTTTCTGCCAACGACTCCTTCCCCCCATTGTGAGCAAGGGAAAAATCATGCACTTCACTATATTATACTTCTTACCTCTATTCTACATGTCCATTCATTTCCTTATAATCTACTTTCCATTAGTAATATTACAAAATCCTTGAATTTCTCAGTAACATTTTTTTTCTTCTAATTTGTGTTTTTTAGGATCTGGGTACGTTCTAGAAAATCTCTTATGATTTGGTGGCATAAAACCATTTATAATTCATGATAATGAAAAATATATCTCTTAGAAGGCAGTGCAAAGATTTTCTAAGTTAAAGAATTTTGTTAGTAGGCTTTAGTCAAATGCTATTCAACGATAGTTAGCTTTAGTTAAGTGCAGAATGCTGTTAGTGGGCTTTACTTTAATGCAAAATGCTGTTAGTAGGCTTTAGTCGAATGCAAAATGTTGTTAGTAGGCTTTATTTGAATGCAAAATGTTGTTAGTAGGCTTTAGTCGAATGCTATTCGATGCTAGTAAGTTTTAATCGAATGCAACCAAAAATTTGAAACTTAGCCGTTGGAAGATAGTGGTTGAAGAATGTAGGCACTGCATGAACAATCCCGTTGAACATTACCCGTGAACAATAACTTGTTTTTTTTATAAAAACAAGCGAAGAATAGAAGGACTGATGAGAGCATAATTAGAGTTACTTTTAGTATCATTTATAAAAATTGAAAGAGAAGTAGAATTTGAATTTGTAGAAACCGAAAATTTACTACATTTAGCTGCTATGGCTTATCATGAAGAGGAAAACGTCGGTGAACGTGAGCGGACAATGTCCGATTACGCTCGACCAAACTTAGAAGGCACATGATTTAGTATAATACGTCCGACAATAACCGTTAATAATTTTGAACTTAAACCTAGCGTCTTTCACATGGTGCAACAATTTGTCCAATTTGACGGACTACAAGACGAAAACCAAACTCTCACATTGCCAATTTCTTAGAAATTTGTGCCACTTTTAAATTTAACGGAGCTTCTGATGACGCCATATGCCTACGCTTATTCCCGTTTTCTTTAAGGAACAAAGCAAAATAGTGGTTGAATTCTCTCCCGAGAGGATCAATTACTTCGTGGAATATGATGACCAAAAAGTTTCTGTCTAAGTATTTCCCCCCTGCTAAGACTGCTAAGCTTAGAAACGATATCTTCTCATACGTACCATTAGAATCTGAATCATTCTATGATGCGTGTGAGAGATTTAAATAATTGCTGAGAGGGTGCCCTCACCACACCTTGCCCTCTTGACTATAACTTCAAACTTTCTACAATGGTCTCAACCCTGGGACAAAACAAATGATAGGTGTCTCCAAGGGTGGTACCTTGAACAATAAGACGCTTGAGACCACCCAATAATTAATAGAAGATATGACGGTTAATAACTGTCAATGGACAACCGCTAGAGCCAAGCTTAATAAACAAGTGGGTGTGTATAACATCGATGCTTTGACATCCTTAGCAATTCAGGTAGAGAGCTTGATTAAAAATATTGAGTCTTTCTCGCCCACCGCAGCAAGTCCTTGCTATTCAACAAGAACACACTGGAGGTTTCTCATCATAGCAGGACACTCAAGTACCTAATACCTATTCTGATGGGGATTGCGACACAAATCAGCTTACACGATGATCAGAACCATTCATTTTATGCGGATCGACGATCCGAGAATTTTAGTTATTTTCTTGTATTTTTGTAATTTATATTCATGTATTTTAAGGGCCGTCATCATCGGAGAATCATGACCGTCCATGATGACCCTGTAGTCTATAAATAGAGGTAGAGGGCTCATATTTGGGGTATTGAAGATTGGAGCATAGGAGCCTTATCTTTGGTCATTTCAGTGTCGAAGCTGAGCTGGTGCGTGAAGCCTTGGTCCCCCTCCCATCCCTCCTTGGCCTGAAGCCTAGGCCTCCTCCCCTTCCTCCTACCTTCCTTCTGCCGAGCACCAACAACCCAATCCAGCCCCTCCACAAAGCAGCCGGCCTCCCCTTCCTCCTCCCATCCTTCTGCGACCACCAACAACCCAATCCAGCCCCTCCACAAAGCAGCCGGCCTCCCTTCCTCCTCCCTTCCCTCTACCGACCACCCACCTCCCTCTTCTCGCCGTGGATCCACTTCTCCAACAGTCCCTCCCACTAAATCCCCAAAACCGACCCCTTCACCCCCTCAAATTCTCTCTAGTTCGTCTCCAGTGATCACCAAAATCTTTTTCCGGTCACCTCCGGTGATTCCCCGCCCTCCCCTTACTATTTCCACCAATTTTAAGTTTTCTGGTGATTGCCGGAAAATGTCTCCGGCCACCACCACCACCATCTCCTGCGACCCTCGCCGGAAACCACCTCCGACAGCCACCACCTCCCCACTACCCCACAACCACCCCCATAGCCACCTCCCAACTTCCTCCACTACCCCACTTTCCCCTCTCCCCTAAGTTTTAAGATCCATTCCTAAAATTTAGTCCCCATCTTCTCCCACTCCCCCATAACAGTCGACCCCCCTTAATCCCCCACTTTTCTCTTCATGTGGAACCACCATTTCCCCACAACCGTATCCCACCTCCCCACACTCAGCTGATCCAACTTCCTCTCTCTACAATCCCTCCCCTCCTCTCAAATTCCACACTTCCCCATTATCCTTCTCCCCATTCCAGCCTGCACTTCCTCTCCAAGTGCTAAGTATACGTGGAGCCTCCTCTTCCCCAATTTCCTCTCCAACCCAGCTCCCTTCTCCTCACACTCCAGCAGCCTGACCTGGATTACCCTCACCCCCAACCGGCAGGAGCTTCCTGGGCAGCAGTTTTCAACCCTCAAACTCCTCCCAGCAGCTGTCCAGGCCACATACTCGCCTACCAGCTAGCCCACTGCAGCCCGGACAGCTGTTTGCCACTTCAGAGGGATCTGAATTCAACCCCGGGAGGCTCTCCCGGCTACTACACAGCTCTCCGAAATCACCCCAGCCCTCCCCCGTCTGTAACGTGTGAGTTTCTTGTTTGTTTTCATTTCTTTGTTGCTGACTAGTGTGTTTAAATCCCTACTTAAAGGGTAATAGTTTGTAAATTTTGAATCCAATTGTTTGAGACGTTGTATGTCCTCGTTGCCTAGCTATTTGATTTTTGATCACTCTTGCATTTGTACTACCTCACATGTTTCCTTATTTGAATGTTTTAACTCCGTGGCAAATCAAATTAGTATTGTTTTATAAATATAAATTATTGCAAGTTGTTGAGGAAAATCAAAAAAGACTGGATTACATTCAAAGAGCAAATATCCTCTCTATATATGGAGGCGGATAAAGATAATATGTGACAAACGCTACATTACAGATGTTGAAAAATACGAAGAAATAACATATATTGTAACACTCCCCCTCAAGTTGGGCGTGAGATGTTGATCATGCTCAACTTGGCAACAATCTTTCCAAAGGTGCCACCACTCAGGCCTTTTGTGAGAATATCAACAAGCTGTTTATCTGACGAAACAAAGGGAATACACACAACACCCTTTTCAATGTTCTCTTTGATGAAATGTCGATCCACTTCAATATGTTTAGTACGGTCGTGCTGGACAGGGTTGTGGGCGATGCTGATAGCAAACCTTGTTATCACAATACAATCGAATGAGTGCAACGTCAGGAAACCCCAGGTCACTTAGCAAAGAACGCAACCAAAGACCTTCACAAACACCATGAGCCATAGCCCGGAACTCTGCTTCAGCGCTAAATCTTGCCACTACTTATTGTTTTTTACTCCTTCAAGTAACAAGATTCCCACAAACAAGAGAGCAATACCCCGAGGTAGATCACCGATCGTCGATAGACCCGGCCCAATCCACATCAGTGTATACTTCACCATTTAGGTCCGAGTTTGGGGAAAAAAGATTCCACTCCCAGGTGAGGACTTGAGATACCTGAGGATTCTGTGAGCAACATCCACATGGCGAGTCTTTGGATCATGCATAAACTGTCTGACAACAATTACAACATAGGCGATATCTGGACGAGTATGAGCCAGGTAGATCAACCTCCCTACCAGCCTCTGAAATTCAGATATATCTTCAATCTCCGCTCCATCATAGCGTCCCAACTTATGGTTTACTTCAATTGGCGTATCAGAGGGTCTACAACCATTCATCCCAGTCTTCTCGAGTAGGTCAAGAGTGTACTTCCTTTGGGAGATAAAAATCCCATGCTTGGACCTTGACACTTCAATACCCAAGAAATATTTGAGCCCAAATCCTTGACCTCGAACTCACAAACCAATTTTTTTAAGAACTTGATCTCCTCCACATCGTCGCCTGTTATAACAATATCATCAACATAGACAATGAGGACTGTGAGTTTATCAGTCCTACGTTTGATGAATAGAGTATGATCAGCATTGCTCTGGTGATACCCAAAAGACAATATGACCTTGTGAAATCTTCCAAACCAAGCCCTTGGAGACTGTTACAGTCCATATAGAGCTTTCTTTAACTTGCAAACCTTTCCCACGGAACCTTTAGGAGTAAGGAATGGTGGAAGAGACATGTAAACTTCCTCATCCAGATTCCCATGTTGGAAAGTGTTTTTCACGTCAAGTTGCCAAAGGTCCCATCCTTTACAGGAAACACAGGAATAGAGGACACAAATAGTGTTCATCTTTCCTACAGGGGCAAATGTTTCTTGATAGTTGATTTCAAGGGTTTGAGTATACCCTCTTGTCACCAGGCTTGACTTACACCTTTTAACAACACCTTGAGAGTTTTGTTTGACGGAGAACACCAATTTGCACCAAACTGGTTTTTTGCTATGGGGAAGATGCACCAAATCCCATGTGTTGTTCTTTTCAAGAGCAACCATTTCCTCAAACATCGCCTCTCTCCACATGGGGATCTCAAGAGCATTCTGCCAAGATGCTGGTATGGACAGGGAAGCAAGGGAAGACAGAAAGGTCTTATGGGAAGTAGAAAATGAATCATAAGAAACATAATTGGAAAGAGGATGTTGAGTACAGGATCATATACCTTTTTTGAGGGCAATGGGATGCTCAGAAGAACCTGAGTCAGGGTCCAAAGATTGATCTGGTTGCACAGTCAGGTCAAGTGTGTTGTTCTTTTTACGCCGAGTATACACCTACAAGCTAGGAGCAGTATAAGAAATAGGTAGTTGAACAGTAGAGGTACTCACTTCCAACAGTATAGAATCCCCATGAAGTGAGGGATAAGGTTGAGGAATGGGCAGAGGAACACAAGGAGAGGTCAAAGGAGTAGAGGGCATGGAAGGAGAGTGACCCGGGGCAGGATAGTATGCCTCAGATTCACAGAACGTGACATCCATGGTGACAAAGACCTTCTTAGTAGGAGGATGAAAACACATGTAGCCCTTTTGAGTTGGAGAATAACCGATAAACACATACTTTAGGGCGCGAACATCAAGTTTTGTGGGAGGAGGGTGGTGGATGTGAACAAAGCACACACACCCAAACACCTTAGGATGGAGCTGAGAGGAAGGGACCTGTAGAGTTCCAAGAAGTGTGGCATTCCCAAGAATACTTGAGAGCATACGATTAATAAGATAAGCTGCAGTGAGAATAACATCCCCCAGTAGTATTTGGGAAGATGCATGGTGGACAAAAGACAACGAGCCACCTCTAACAGATGACGATTTTTACGCTCCGCAACACCTTTTTTAGCAGGGGAATAAGCACAAGTAGTTTGATGGATAATGCCATGATCAACTAGATATTGCACTGCGAAGAATCTTAATTTCGGTTTGAAATTGATTTGAGATTATGTTATGAAATTTTTTGAAGCTAGTAAAGACATCACTTTTTTTTCGCAGTAAGTATAACCAGGTAGTTCAAGAAAAACAATCAATAAATGTGACAAACCAAACACAACTAGAGATGAAAGCTATAAGGCAAGGGCCCCAAACATCAGAATGAATCACAACAAAAGAAATATAACTAGGCAATGAAACACGATTAAACATAGTACGACAATGTTTGTTAACAGTACAGACATCACACACACAGAAATTAAAAACAGTAGTAGGCATAACAAGAAACATTAACTTCATCACAGAAATAGATGGATGACCTAAATGACAATGCCATGAATATGAAGGGGATGTGCTGAAGTGGAGAGCCAGAGGAGGTGCTACTGGGATGGAGTCAAGCACATAGAGACCATTGACCAAATTACCAGAACCAATCACCGTCCCCATCTTCGGATCCTGAAAAACATAAGAGGGAAGAAAGGTTACCGAACAGTTCGTGGAATTAGTCAAATGACGAATAGAGAGTAAATTACGTGTGAAGTTGAGAACATGCAAAACCGATGATAAGGCGAGGGAGGAACATGAGATGGAGCCCTTTCCAACAATAGAGGAAAGAGACTCATAAGCAATGCTCACCTTATCACGACCAGAGAGAGGAGTATATGATATGAAACTTGAGGCCGTGCCAGTCATATGATCTATGCCCCCGGAGTCAATGATCCACTGAGTGGAAGAGTGGGCGGTAGCAGAATGAGCACCTGGATTCCCAGTGTGGGCATACAAAGACAAGGTAGAAGGTTCTGTAGAGAGAGCGTGCATCATGCGACGAAGAGGAAGAACCTCATCAGCCGAGAAAACACTAGGGATGACAGAAGTATCGGCGCCAATTGGGCTAGGAGAGGTATCAATAGCAACATCTGTGATGTGAGCAGAACGAGGGGAGGCTTGGCAGCCCGGGAAGCGCCCAAAGCCATGACCACCACGAGGAGCACCATCTCTTGGTGGAGGAAAACCATGGAGTCTGAAGCAGGTGTCTCTGTTATGAAAGTTCTTTCCACAATAATCACAGAAAAGGTGGCCTTTATCACTACCCTTTGGCTTAGAGTAACGGGTTGGACGAGCACCCGAAGAATAAGAAGTAGCGACAGCAAGAGCAGAACTCTCAGGAGCAGGATCAGGAAGCAAGTTCTGGCGACGATCAAACTCCTGTTGCACAATACTGTAAACCTCAGGGAGAGACGGTAACAACGGGCGTCCCAAAATATGAACACTGATCTGATCAAAATCCCGATGAAGATTATGAAGAAACTCAAAGATCCGATTGCGATCATCCCGAGCACGAACCGTGGACTCATCAACTGGGCTAACAAAAGTGAAATCAAAATGATCATATTCCTAGTACAATAGAGAACTCCAAATAGTAGACAGATGGAGGACGATCACCCTGACGGAGTAAGAATATCTTCCATCTCAACTGGAAGATCTGAGCGACGTTATCTTTTCGAGAATTGTGGCCTCCGCACGCCGCCAAATATCGGCATCAGTATCCAGAAATAAGTATTTGCGAGCAATGGACTCCTGCATGGAATTCGTGAGCCAAGACATGACTAAGGAGTTTTCGGACTCCCACTGAAGCCAATCAGAAGAGGTCTGCTCCGGTGCCTTAGTTTGACCATTGACATAACCGAAGAGGCGACGACTCTCAAGTTCCAAGGTAATGGAACGAGACCATGAGAGATAATTAGCATCATATAAACGAATGGTAGTAATCTGCGGAGTATTATGATCATGATTCCCACAGAGAGAACTCGAAGGAGGAAGAGCCGAAGAGGAGGGAGCAGGGGAATCATTGATGCTAGACATAGTGGCTCAAGAATAAAAAATTGGAGACCACCCACAACTTAAGGCATCAAAGAGCTGCAAATTACGCCAAGCAAATGCAACTGTAGAAGAGGAGAGGAAGAGAAATCCATTCCACCAGTCAACTGAAAACAAGGCAAGCGGCGCCGGAAGGAAGCAAGAGCTTCACTGCATGGCCGACGCCGAAAGAACAACGACTACAACGGCGGAGCGGAGGGGAGAGAAGCTCTGGATGTAAGAGGGACGGGCGGAAGGAGGGGAAGCGCCGACTGGAGTTGAAGGCCGGGAGGCGTCGACTGCGAACGAGCTGAGTCTAGGCGAGGCGGAAGACCATTGAACGAACCGCCGAGAAAGAGATCTAGGGCGGCGAGGGATCTCTGACTGTGTGCACTGGAGGATCGATTGCAGTGGGCGAGCGAGACGCGACGATCGAAGGAGCCACACGCGAACGAAAACGGAGGCGTTGAGCACCGGTTAGGGCACCAGGAGTCGTGACTCTGATACCATGTTGAGGAAAACCAAAAGACTGGATTACATTCAAAGAGCAAATATTCCCTCTATATATGGAGGCGGATAAAGATAATATGCGACAAGCACTACATTACAGATGTTGAAAAATACAAAGAAATAACATATATTGTAACACAAGTAAACATCGTCGGATTCATGTATTTGCACGTAGGAGCTTCCCCATTATTTTTCCCATCATATTGGAACGTCTCGCACCATATTCTCCGCAAGAGATGAAATACTTAGCCTATGTAGGCAATAATAAACCTAGACCAATGTACAATCCGCAGAATAACTCCTACTCTTCAACTTACAATTCAGGTTAGCAGAACCATCCTAATTTTTCTTGGAGCAATCAGAATAATGCTCAGAGACCTCTAAACAGTATTCCATCCGTAAATGTACAAGACGATAGGAAGCCTAACCTTGAGGATATTATGAGAAATTTTGTGGCAAATGCTGAGAAATGATTCCAAGTGCTTGATGGATCTATACGTAATTAAGAGGGTTCCATCCGAAATCTAGAACAATAAACTGGACAAATAACAAAGGTCATTTTTGTGAGACCACTGGGAGCTTTACCTGGTAATATCGAAGTACACCCGAAGGAGCACGTGAACACTATTTATCTTCGTAGTGAAAAAGCCCTCCTAGGGGATGATAAGAGTCTAGGGGACGAAACTATAACTGAGCAAGTTGCACATGAAGTTACGCCGAAAGTGACACCGAACCTCTATGCACCTATCCTTATCCTAAGAATGTGGTGAAAATCAAAGCTGAGAAACAATTCAGAGCCTTTTTTAAAAATGATTAAGAAGGTGAATATTAATGTACCCCTGCTAGACCCTCCCACACAAATATCGAGGTACACTACATTCCTGAAGGAAATTTTATCTAAGAAGAGAAATCTTGAAGAATTCGGCACAATAAAAGTCATAGAAGAGTGCATGATGTTGTGATTCAAAACACTAGAATAATGAGAGAAAAGAGGCTCTCCCCTATATATAGGAGAGATATACAAGGGTAAGTAAATGCGACATAAAAACACATATTCCAACACTCCCCTTCAAGTTGGGCATGTGATAGCTTGCATGCCCAGCTTGCGCAGCGGAAGCGTGGTGGGCCCATAACCCACAGATCCTAGGATCGGAACCTAGCTCTGATACCATGTTGTGATTCAAAACACTAGAATAATGAGAGAAAAGAGGCTCTCCCCTATATATAGGAGAGATATACAAGGGTAAGTAAATGCGACATAAAAACACATATTCCAACACATGACAATATTCAAAAACAATATTCCACCTAAGCTCAAAGATTCGGGAAATACCCCCTTGTCTAATTTCTCATGTCGCTCTAAGTGCGCTCTGCGATTCTGGTGCGTCAGTCAATATAATGCCATATTTGATATTTCAAAATTTGGAATCGAAAACCTAAAGCCCACATGTATTTCACTCTAACTAGCCGATAAATTTATACACTATCCAAAGTGCATAGTTGAGAATATTTTGGTAAAATTAGGTCCCTTCATCTTCCCCCTTGATTTTGTAGTACTTCAGCTTGAAGATAACCATGAGTCGCCTTTAATATTCGGTCACCCTTTCTTGGCAACATCTAGAGCCATCTTGAACTTGGAGGAAGGTATGTTAAATCTTAGTGTCTGGAATGAATCAATTGCTCTGCGAATGGATTCAACAAACCCGACATTAATTCATCACTAGTTATCCCTGCACCTTCAGAAGTAAAAGTTTTACAAGACTTGCGCTGGGTGGAAGTCTCCGTAAACGCAGTCAAAGTAGGTTTGGAAAATACGTCGAAGGGAGTGGACGATGAAGCACTGAATGTTCATCTCGATATCGATCAGATTGAAAGTGAGGAAGAACCCCAGTCCTGTTGCAAGGTTTTATAAGCGTGAGAGCTGCTTAAAAAAGAATTTCTCGATTTCGTATTTTATATTGTTGTTGCAGTTGATAACACTTCAGTCTCAACTGACAATTGTATCAATGCTTCTATCTTATTTCGTATCTGTAATATATATATATACGAGTGACATTGCACGGGGAGCCCCCTGTGCCCCGCGCGACAGTACCATGTCCGCCCCCGGCACACACCCAGTTATATTTATTTATTTATTTCATTTTTTCATTTATTTTTATAAATTTTAAAAAATAAAATATTATGTATTTTATTTTTAAAATATTTAGATTTTATACAATATTTTGTATTTTTTTCCATTTCTCTCTCTATTTCTCTCTCCAATTCCGCCACCCTCTTTCTCCTCTCTCTCTCTTAATTGTGGGCCCCACTCCCTCTCTCCCCTCTCTCCCCTCTCTCCCTCTCTCTTCCTCTCTCCTTATTTATTTTTCACTCTTTCTCTCTCCAATTCAAAGATGCCGCCCACTTTCTCCTCCCTCTCTCTCTTAATTGTGGGCCCCACTCTCTCTCTCCCCTCTCTCCCTTTCTATTTCTCTCTCCTTATCGAACGATCGATATTAATTGGCTGGACATTACACCGATAAGGGGATTTCTTTATATATTAGTATAGATATATTTACACATGAGCAGCTCCGCACGGGTTTCGCACGTGCTCGCTGACTCTTAGCGGGCTGCGCCCGCATTCGAGCGGGCTGCGCCCGCATTCGAGCGGGCTGCGCCCGCATTCGATAGTACCCGACCGGCGAGCGAGCTGCGCCCACAACTTATACATATGAGTACTCAAAATGACCGTATAAAAATATACTTCAATATTTTATACTTATTTTTTTCTAAAATATTTATATTTTAACAAAAAATCATTTTAAAGTAAGCAATTATATTTCGAAATTAGTTTTTGGGAGCATAATGATTACCTACCATAGTAGGTGTAGGAGGTCTACTAATTTTTTTTTGGATTTTATGAATATACATCATTATTTTTATTATAGGGATATTGTGTAATTACACAAATAACCATTATATTTTATGAATTTCCATTTTTTTCATAATATATGTTAAGTAATTGGAGTAAAAGAATGAGGCTATATTTGACACTTTTGAATGTTGCACCAAAAGCAACTTCTTGTATATAGTACTTAAAGATATATATATATATTTGTACAACATTTTCTATTTTTGTTGTTGTTGTTTTTCTACTCTGCTTGTTTTTGTTTTGAGTAGTGCAAGAGCACTTAGATATAAAAAGCGACTTTAGAACCTATATGGGCTCTACATTTTGGCAAACTAGCTATCTTATCAAGCAACAAATCTGATTCGCCGAATGTGACCATAAGTACACTAAACCCGGTAATATTGCTCCTTTTACTCACTTTTAATTTTCCGCTTATTCATTCATAAACAATGAGGACAATGTTAGATGTAAGTGTGTGGGTAGTAGTTTATGTTACTCAGATATATTTTTGGTGACACCTTTGTTTAAATGGGCTGTATATGTATGCAAATGTTTCTCTCTCTTAGGGTACACAGTTTTTTTTAAATTCTAAATAACATGTATTGTAAACTCGAGTCTGCTGCATATCTTATAGCAAATATTTATCAATGAAGTATAAAAATGCTGTATGTAAATAATTTGAAGGTACATTTTTAGTGTGCACGCTTTTATCCTTATAGGATTGAATTTGATTTCATTATTATGGAGATTTAGAAGAATTTCAATATAACATAGCAAGTAAATGAAGATTTTGTGAAATTTTTTCAAAATTATTAACTCTCTTTTTAAGTTCGATCTTTCAATTATTGTAGCAATCTTGCTTTAAAAATCTAGTAAAAGATTATGTTTATGAAATTGATGCAAGTATTTCACATTTACTAAAACTTAGACTATACATTCTCAAAGCGTACCATGATCTTGACTATTTTATTTAGGAAATGATATATGCCACATTTGAAAATGAGTTTGAGCTTTTGAGCCTAATCGACGGATCTTTACCACCAGTACCCTCTCTTGAGCCTATTAATCCTTTTTCCTTTGGAAAACCACATTTATTTTCACCAAGACCAAAATATCCTATCCTATATATTATGATTAAATCAGAGCTTATGTTCTATACATATAAGTAAAATGATGAAGAAAATAATTACCTTGGAGAAAAGAAAAATTCTATGATTCACTTCTATGTGAGAGTGATGAGAATAGTTAAAAGAAAAAAAGAAAATACCTATATACATTCTTATATATCTTTCTGCATAATATATATGAGGAGAGGGGAAGAAAAATAAAATGAACACACTTCACTTAAGAAAATAAGTGTGGAGGTGTTATTATTTGGAGCGTGGATGTGATCCTTTAATAAGTACTTGCTCAAACTAATCTTAATATGTGATTTGAGTTTGTTACTATTGTTATATCTCTACCCAATCACCTAAATCACATTACAATTTAAGATAAGAGTCCTTGATAGAGTTGAAATTTTATCTAGTAGAGGGAGTGTAGAAAGCTTACATGTCATTAACAAATTTTATGTAATCAAAACTGAGATGAATGAAGTTGACTAACTGCATTATTGATTGAAATTATTTGACCAGAGAGACTTTAAATTATTATTATTATTTTTATTCTATCTCCTCTGAAAGCAAGTGTTATTCCTAGAAATCTATTTCTACTTAATTTTTGCTTTCATTTCACCTTTAAGGATAAGACACGCCTGAGTTTGAACTTGATAATGTTTGCATATTATGCTCTCTATCTTTATATTTTATTTTTCTTTGTTCTGGAATAACAAAGTCTTAAGTGTGGGCGTGTGATGAGAGCATAATTAGAGTTACTTTTTGTATCATTTATAAAAACTTAAGACTAACATTTTACACCATTCCATATATTATTTCATGTGCTATTCATTTGTTTTTTTTGTTTTCAGGATGAAGAAGCAAGAATATGGATCTGTGCTAGAAGGAGCAAGTAATCAGGAAATGGAGAGGAGCAGCCCAAGCGTATAACCCAAGGGACACGACCATGTCACACGACTATGTCACAAGGGCGTCTTAACTCCTTTTGCATCATTTTGGATGATTTCAACCAGAGAGATACACAACCAAGTTGACTAATCCGTATCATGAAGCCATGTAGGACGGTTATGAGCCATATGACGCGACGATTGTGTTGAAACCAGAGAACTGGTCTCGACGTTCGAAAGGGGGATGCAGCTAACCCTTACTTGACCCGAACTCGAACCCTTGACCAGTCACTAAGAACTGGAGAACCTTATCCTTGAAGAACACCGAAGTCCACAAACGGACCCCTTAAGCTGCAGCGCGGAGGTCCCACCACACACCCGAAAGCTCACAAGGAACTTCCCCTCCCAAGCCAATGCTGAGCCTGGGCACCTTGGAGGGCACTAAGGACCACCTCACCGTCCACCTTCACTGACAGGGGGATGGGGGGTAGTGCTTGCTCACAATACTTACGCGAGGGAGGGGGGTACCAACATTCCTTCCCAAGGTGCCCATGTGGGTCTATTTATAGACTTCCCAAAATTGGGCTGCGGATAGGCAAAAATCTACTATCCGCAGCTCAACAACGAACCTGAACGACCAAAACAGGAGGGGGGCGAGTGGAGCTTGAGATGTCCATTCCCTGGGCTTGGGTCGGGAGAGTGGACCGAATGGTCCACTGCCTGGGCTTGGGTGAGTGGACCACTCGGTCCACTCTCCTCAAGGGCGAGTGGACCCATGGTCCACTCCCCTGAGTGCCCGGGGCGAGTGGACCACAGGTCCACTCGCCCCTCACCCAGGGCGAGTGGACCATGGTCCACTCGCCACCCCTGTCCACTCGCCCGGGGATTGGGCGAGTGGACCACTAGGTCCACTCGCCCAGGAAGTGGACTTTCGGTCCACTTCCTCCCCCCTGGGACTGCATCTTTGATCCTGACGGCCTCCAATTGGTCGATCTTCTGCGCCACAGTCACCCTTTCTATCCCGACCTCATCCGCGTCGGGTCACACCGACTCGGAAAATATGAGGGTTGTACACAATCCCCGCTCTTTTCGAGTTCGCCTTAAGCTCAGAAAGAAAGTCCAACCCACCTATTTGATGAGTAGGTGGGACCTTAGGGGAATCCACGAAAGGCCCTGCCCACGGGATACTCCTGCCGAGCTTTTTAGCTGAACCTGACTTGAGGCGGAAGGCGAACCTTTCTCTACTTAACAACCCTCCTGTGAGCCGAGCTCAACTGGAGGTGGAGAAAGCTCAACACCTCAGGTCGAACTAAACTTGATCTGAGGTGAAAGAAAAACTCAACACCTCTAGTCGAGCCGAACTCGACCTGAGGTGGAAGGCAAACCTTTCTCCACTTAACAACCCTCCTGTGAGCCGAGCTCAACTGGAGGTGGAGAAAGCTCAACACCTCAGGTCGAACTGAACTTGATCTGAGGTGTAAGACAAACTCAACACCTCTAGTCGAGCCGAACTCGAACTGAGGTGGAAGGCAAACCTTTCTCCACTTAACAACCCTCCCGTGAGCCGAGCTCAACTGGAGGTGGAGAAAGCTCAACACCTTAAGTCGAACTAAACATGACCTGAGGTGGAAGAAAAAACTCAACACCTCTAGTCGAGCCGAACTCGACCTGAGGTGGAAGACAAACCTTTCTCCACTTAACAACCCTCCTGTGAGCCGAGCTCAACTGGAGGTGGAGAAAGCTCAACACCTTAGGTCGAACTAAACTTGACCTGAGGTGGAAGAAAAAACTCAACACTTCTAGTCGAGCCGAACTCGACCTGAGGTGGAAGACAAACCTTTCTCCACTTAACAACCCTCCTGTGAGCCGAGCTCAACTGGAGGTGGAGAAAGCTCAACTCCTTAGGTCGAACTAAACTTGACCTGAGGTGGAAGAAAAAACTCAACACCTCTAGTCGAGCCGAACTCGACCTGAGGTGGAAGGCAAACCTTTCTCCACTTAACAACCCTCCTGTGAGCCGAGCTCAATTGGGGGCGGAGAAAGCTCAACACCTTAGGTCGAACTAAACTTGATCTGAGGTGGAAGGAAAAAACTCAACACCTCTAGTCGAGCCGAACTCAACCTGAGATGGAGGGAACTCAACATCTCTAATCGAGTCAAACTCAACCTGAGATGGAGGGAACTCAACATCTCTAGTTGAGTCGAACTCAACCTGAGATGGAGGGAACTCAACATCTCTAGTCGAGTCGAACTCAACCTGAGATGGAGGGAACTCAACATCTCTAGTCGAGTCGAACTCAACCTGAGATGGAGGGAACTCAACATCTCTAGGCGATTCGAACTCAACCTGAGATGGAGGGAACTCAACATCTCTAGTCGAGTCGAACTCAACCTGAGATGGAGGGAACTCAACACCTCTAGGCGAGTCGAACTCAACCTGAGATGGAGGGAACTCAACATCTCTAGTCGAGTCGAACTCAACCTGAGATGGAGGGGAACATCAGCGCTTCTGAAACCAACTGGGGGCGGAGGACCGGTCCACGTCCTAGGTGCTTACCTCACCTGGAGGCGGAGGAACTCAACCATCTTACCAAAGCAACTGGGGGCAGAGAACCAGTCTACGTCCTAGGTGCTTACCTCACCTGGAGGCGGAGGAACTCAACCATCTTACCAAAGCAACTGGGGGCAGAGAACCAGTCCACGTCTTAGGTGCTTACCTCACCTGGAGGCGGAGGAACTCAACCATCCTACCAAAGCAACTGGGGGCAGAGAACCAGTCTACGTCCTAGGTGCTTACCTCACCTGGAGACGGAGGAACTCAACCTTCCTACCAAAGCAACTGGGGGCAGAGAACCAGTCCACGTCCTAGGTGCTTACCTCACCTGGAGGCGGAGGAACTCAACCATCTTACCAAACCAATTACCCTTTCTGAAGTCTTACCTGTAGCGAGTTGACCCGATGAGCCTCCCATTTGTCGGCATTACTGAGCCCGGTGAATGGTCTCTAGTCGGGGATCTTACTGATTGGAGGCGGAAGTACCCGTCCGCGTCCTAGGTGCTTTGCTTACCTGGAGGCAGAGGAACTCAACGCCCTCCTAATCCAGCTACCAAGTAGCAAGTCAACCCGATGAGTCTCCCATCTGCCGGCATGACTGATCCCGGAGAATGGTCTCTAGTCGGGGATTTTACCGATTGGGGGCGGAAGTACCCGTCCGCGTCCTAGGTGTCCACGTCCTAGGTGCTTACCTCACCTGGAGGCGGAGGAACTCAACCATCTTACCAAACCAATTACCCTTTCTGAAGTCTTACCTGTAGCGAGTCGACCCGATGAGCCTCCCATTTGTCGGCATTACTGAGCCCGGTGAATGGTCTCTAGTCGGGGATCTTACCGATTGGAGGCGGAAGTACCCGTCCGCGTCCTAGGTGCTTTGCTTACCTGGAGGCAGAGGAACTCAACGCCCTCCTAATCCAGCTACCAAGTAGCAAGTCAACCCGATGAGTCTCCCATCTGCCGGCATGACTGATCCCGGAGAATGGTCTCTAGTCGGGGATTTTACCGATTGGAGGCGGAAGTACCCGTCCGCGTCCTAGGTGCCTTGCTTACCTAGAGGCAGAGGAACTCAACACCCTCCCAACCGAGTTGGAGGCAGAAGTACCCATCTACGTCCTAGGGGCTTACCTTACCTGGAGGCAGAGGAACTCAACGCCCTCCCAATCCAGTTACCAAGTAGCGAGTCGACCCGATGAGTCTCCCATCTGCCGGCATGACTGAGCCCGGAGAATGGTCTCTAGTCGGGGATTTTACCGATTGGAGGCGGAAGTACCCGTCCGCATCCTAGGTGCTTACCTTCACCTGGAGGCAGAGGAACTCAACGCCCTCCCAATCCAGCTACCAAGTAGCGAGTCGACCCGATGACTCTCCCATCTGCTGGCATGACTGAGCCCGGAGAATGGTCTCTAGTCGGGGATCTTACCGATTGGAGGCGGAAGTACCCGTCCGCGTCCTAGGTGCTTACCTTCACCTGGAGGCAGAGGAACTCGACGCCCTCCCAATCCAGATACCAAGTAGCGAGTCAACCCGATGAGTCTCCCATCTGCCGGCATGACTGAGCCCGGAGAATGGTCTCTAGTCGGGGATCTTACCATAGACGTTACCTGAAACCTGTTTCATTCATAATCGAAGAGTTACATGTTTATTACAACGCGCCTCCCTGGGCCTACTTGGCCACATGCACCCTGGTCATCTTCTTCATCACCTCCTCTACTTTCTTCGTCTTCTTATTCCTTCTCTTTCTCCTGGTCCCTCCTGCTTCTTTGATCAACCTGGAGGCGGAGGACTTGCTCTTGGAACCGATCTGCGTAGCTTCCCAGCGTCTCCCCGTGCTTTTGTTGAATCAAGAACAGGGACTCTGGTCCTTTCCTCCCCTTCTTCGAGGTGGAGAACCTCAACAAGAAACTCTGACGCAGGTCCTTGAAGTTGTAGATGGTACCTGATTGGAGCTGGTGGAACCAGTCTTTGGCCTCTCCCTTGAAGGTGATGGCGAAGAGCCTGCACTTGGAGGCGTCTGTTATTTGTCTGATCGAGACCATGTCTTCAAACCACTGGAGGTGCTGGCGAGGGTCGTCCTTCCCTGCGTAGTAAGACATGTCTCACCAGGGAGGGTGGGGGAGTCCCTTCTACGTGCTGATTGTCAATGCGCTTGCCGCGTCTCCATCGGAGATGGTAAAGCGAGCACGGGTGCAGGTGGTGTCGAACACACGCCGTGAGGGGGAAGTGCGACCCGCATGAGCTACTGAACCGACTTCTTGAATTCTTCAAAATCCCTTTTCTTCACCCACTTGCTGGTAGGGGGTGAGTCCCCCAGCTCATCGCTTCCAGCCATGAGACTTGCCCAGAGCTTTCCAAACTAGCTGCTTCCACGCTCACCGCACCAAAATGTTGAAACCAGAGAACTGGTCTCGACGTTCGAAAGGGGGATGCAGCTAACCCTTACTTGATCCGAGCTCGAACCCTTGACCAGTCACTAAGAACTGGAGAACCTTATCCTTAAAGAACACCGAAGTCCACAAACGGACCCCTTAAGCTGCAGCGCGGAGGTCCCACCACACACCCGGAAGCTCACAAGGAACTTCCCCTCCCAAGCCAATGCTGAGCATAGGCACCTTGGAGGGCACTAAGGACCACCTCACCGTCCACCTTCACTGACAGGGGGAGGGGGGTGGTGCTTGCTCACAATACTCACGCGAGGGAGGGGGGTACCAACATCCCTTCCCAAGGTGCCCATGGGGGTCTATTTATAGACTTCCCAAAATTGGGCTGCGAATAGCCAAAAATCTACTATCCACAGCTCAACAACGAACCTGAATGACCAAAACAGGAGGGGGGCGAGTGGAGCTTGAGACGTCCACTCCCCCCCTTGCCGGGGGTCGGGAGAGTGGACCGAATGGTCCACTGCCTGGGCTTGGGCGAGTGGACCACTCGGTCCACTCTCCTCAGGGGCGAGTGGACCCATGGTCCACTCCCCTGAGTGCCCGGGGCGAGTGGACCACAGGTCCACTCGCCCCTCACCCTGGGCGAGTGGACCACAGGTCCACTCGCCACCCCTGGGTGAGTGGACCATAGGTCCACTCGCCCGGGGCTTGCGCGAGTGGGCCACTAGGTCCACTCGCCCAGGAAGTGGACTTCCGGTCCACTTCCTCCCCCCTGGGACTGCATCTTTGATCCCGACGGCCTCCAATTGGGTGATCTTCTGCGTCACGGTCACCCTCTCTATCCCGACCTCATCCGTGTCGGGTCACACCGACTCGGAAAATATGAGGGTTGTACAGATTGAGCTATACAACCAAGGGACACGATCGTTTCCCAAGGCCGTGCCGATTTATTTTTGCCGAGCCTGTTTATATAAGTTCGAGATTTGTCTCATAAGGGTGTGTCAACCCCCCTTCTACATCATTTTGGACGAATTCAACCAGAGAGATACATGACCAAGTTGACCAATCCGTGTCATGAAGCCGTGTAGGACGGTTATGCACCATATGATGCGACGATTGAGGTATGCGGCCAAGGGACGCGACCGTGTTCCAAGGTCGTGTCGATCTATTTTTACTGAGCCTGTTTATATGAGTTCACATTACTCTGTATGGGACTTTGCCCTTCTGTACTATTTTCATTTGAGTTGGTTCTGTGGCTGAAACCTTAAGGGGGAGGAAGGAAATCCTAGGACGATGAAGATCGAATAAGTAGGTCTTAATGTCTACTTCTTTTCTTCTTTAGATTCTTCTAGTCTTAGGATTATCCTATCCCAACTCTTTACTATTTAGATATCCATGTCATCACTTACACTTCTATGATTTATTTCATCTTAATTGTTTGAAGAAATACTATACTCTTATCTTTCTATGCCACGATTAGTTCTACTTTTATTCTATGACTCTTAAACGCATGGTATGATATTGCTAGCGCATCGAGTTCATAATATTTGATATTCGTGTCTCCATATGATTTTGGGTATGTATACGAATAAAGTCGACATAGAATAAATCGAGTTGCATGCAGTCCTGAAAGGATAAGACCCACAAATCTCCCGTCTTGGTGTTAAAGCCAAGCGTTAGGGTTTACTAAACATTAAGGCGATCTTTAGGGGTTTCCATCGAGTTCAAATCTCAGTTGGTTCAACCTAAAAATAGTGCTCCGGTTGTCCCGCCCTAAGAAATCGAAGTGGCGTGAAACCCCCGCGGATTAGAACTCTAATCATGCATACAATTTCATAAAACATCTATTTATAATTTATAAACTATTATCTTTCTAGTGATTATACAATAGCCACATGAATTTAACTTCATCAAATGATAGAATTTACTAGTTATTCTTTTTTGCATTTATTTTATATAGTCAATATAAATATTATTTTTCGAATCTTAAAGTTTGTAAGATAACAAAAGAAAGTAAAGTATGTTATGTAGTGACGACCTTGCGAAAATACGACCTTGATATATAAAAGTTCAAGTACCCTAATGATAAGTGCGCTTGCCTTATCTTTTTAAGAGTACGCAATTCTGTCGCTATTAATTATGTGCAATTTGGGCGTATCAAGTACACATGCTTAGCACAAAAAAACTCACAAGTGTTAGAAAACATTTTGAAGGGCATGCGAAGCAAAATCTCATCCTAAGGAAGGGAAAAGAGCAATAAGAGCTCTAATGAAGGAAGAGATTTGTTCTAATCTCTAATGGTTATTTTAGGGTATGTAGCCCAAATGACATTCTCGTTTTTTTATGTATGCCCACTCACGCCTATATAAGGGAATGGGGGAGAGTATTTCTTTCATCTTTAATCATTCTTTAGGTTTAGGATCTCATAGGAGAGTAACTCTTAGAGGGATCCTGCCCTTAAAAGTTGGTATCGAGCATGTCTTGATAAGTTGTATCTCGTATTTTACTTCAATTATTTTGTCGACGATAGCCTGATTTATCAACTGGTCCGACCTGCTGCTATCTAGGGGTTTCCACCGGAACCTTACGCGGATCTCCTCTGTTCCCGAAAGTCGCCTCGCTCACAACCTTCATCCAACCGCACCCAACCCGCTATCCATCGCGCCTCATCGCCCCCTCGCTTCTGCGGTCTACCGTGCATGTAGCCCGTGATCCAACTGGAGTCTAGCCGCCCCCTCACTTTTGTGCCCCCCGCTCCAGATCGACGCCGATTGAGACTCGCCCGTGGCCCTCTATCCAGCACGCATTTCGCCATCCCCCTCTCTTCCGCGGCCCCCTATCTAGCATCTATTCTGCCGATTGCCACCTTCTAACAACGTCCGCGTGGTCTTGCCCTCCTTCCAGCTATTCTTGTTCCTACGTGAGCCTCATCTTTGCATCAACTTTGCATCAGTGACACCTTCCCCCCAATAGACCCTCAACACCATATCCGCCCTACAATTCCTTCAATCAGCCAACGCGCACCATCCACCACCTTCCTCGGCCCAGTTCCGCGCCCCAGACGTTTCTCACCATACCGCCACTATGACTGCCACAGTCCACCGCCTCCGGAGTTTTTGTCTCTACATTCTCTTCTCCGGCTCACCTGTTACATGCCCCTAACCCACTCCATGGGCCTCCACGCCAACGAGGACGTCTCCGCCTCTGCCTACACCGATTCCACGTACTTGGATCAGCTCGAAGCTCCTCTTGAAGATCTCACTTTTATCATTCAAGACCTCGTGACCATGATTGTCAACCTCCCACCTGGTCCTCCAGCACCATTGCTGCACCCCACTCGGCCCACCACGGACTACATGTAGTTTGTCCATCCCACTGCGGACATCCACCCAACCCATTTTCGCCGGATTGAAATTCCTGTGTTTGACAACGCCCCTCTCGGTTGGATCGCCCACGCCTAACAATTATTCTACTGACAATCCACCCATGACAGCCAGAAGGTCCCCTTGATCACTATCTAATGGAGGGCTCGTGTGCTGGACACGCCAACAGGACCTTGACCTCTCGTGGCAAACATTGAAGGAGGAAGTCCTCCACTACTATGACACCCGCCAAGCGTGTAATGCATATGAGCGCCTCAACTCCGTTTGCTAGTCTGATAAGTTTATCGAGGTCCCTCCACATGTCCCCGACCAATCCCTAGACCATTACTTTAGGTACTTTCTCGGGGTTTGCAACCCCATCTCTAACGACCGGCAGACCGCCAAAATTTTATAGTACACATCACATAAGATAGTTTCAAAATTTTCTCTTACCACATCATTACAATAAAATTTGATCATAATGAGTACCAAAATGCACATAATAGAAAATTTTCATTTTATTAAAAGCATAATTATACACCTCCACAAGTTTTACCCACAATTTATATTGTTTTTCCCCTTTCTTCTTCTTTTCTTCCTTGGATAGTTTTTTAATGATGTCTGACTTTGTACCGCTTGAACCCAAAAAAGTTAGAATATAAAGGATTAGTCATAAAGACTAAGTGAGATTTTACCTCTTTAACTGCTGTACATTCAAATACAAAGAATTAATCGCAATATGCATATAAATTATATTCTATTAATTACACAAAAATTATGCAGTAAGATGAAATCAGTAGACAATAATCATAAGTAGACAATGATCATAAGTAGACAATGATCATAAGTAGACAATGATCATAAGTAGACAATGCTCATAAGTAGACAATGATCATAAGTAGACAATGATCATAAGTAGACAATGATCATAAGTAGACAATGATCATAAGTAGACAATAATCATAAGTAGACAATGATCATAAGTAGACAATAATCATAAGTAGACAATGATCATAAGTAGACAATGATCATAAGTAGACAATGATCATAAGTAGACAATGATCATAAGTAGACAATAATCATAAGTAGACAATAATAATAAGTAGACAATAATCATAAGTAGACAATAATCATAAGTAGACAATAATCATAAGCAGTAACAATATAGGTAAGTAGTAAACAGTATGGTAAACAATAATAAGTCGTTATAGTATAGTAATCTAAGGAATATTCATGTTTTTAAATTATTTGTTCATTTCTTTCATTCTGTATTCATTCAGTCATTTTGATGGAGATCGCCGGTCCGTGCACGTGTATTCCCGCAGGAGGTGGTGATCCGCTACCCGTCCGGAGGATCCGAGTCCATGGATGTGCTCGGATGATTGCTCAAAGTCTTTTTCGTATGTTATTTTATTTGTTTTGAGTTGTATTTGACGCCCGATCGGCTCAGATGATATGAGTCGTCCAATTCGGGTGCCCTATTTCAGGTATGTTTTATTTAAGCATGCAAGGTGGGCTATAATCATCGATGGTTATTTGGCAGTTTGCAGAAACTGCCGGTCTCCCATTCTTCTCGGTGCGACTCCGGGAAACCTCCTCCTTGGTGCAACTCCAAGGCAAGCCATCTCTACCTCTCTACCGCCCAACCACTGTCAGCCCTTCCCCTCCTCCACGACTTCCCTCTACATGCCCAACCGCCCGATCCCGCCATTCTCCCCAACTCCTCGATGCATTCCCCCATTTTCTGTTACCGTGAACCTCCACCTAGCAACTCCACGATGCATTCCCCTATTTTATGATAACGTGAACCCCATTGTTGTTATCTCGTAATCCCCTGATTTTACTTCGTGTGAATACCACTGCTGCTTTCCAGAAATCCTATAAAATCCAAAACAACAACCTCTTCTCTCTGTTTTCACTCCACTGTGAATCACTTTTCTCCCTACCATAAGCCAACCCCCCAATACTTCTTCTACTTCCTCCAACAGTTCTCGACTCCAACCCCAAACATCCCAAAGCTCGTGAAACCCCTCCTTTACATTGTCCCGTGAACCTACAACCCTCTGAACCCTTGTCTCCCCCACGCCCACCTCTCACTGCCTCCTCAAAAAGAAGCCCTCCAACAGCCACATTACAGTCCTCCCGCAGCCACGTTACAACTCTCTACAACCCTCCCGCAGCCCGGAATCTCCTCCGTTGCATCATTCAGCCGTCGCCTGCATGTACAAGTTGTTATTGAGAGTCTTTGTATTTCTATTATTATGTATCTGGACCGTACCTTGTTGGATGTGAGATTATTAGATTATACGCTGCTGTTATTGTGAATTTGTATATTTGCAGGATTTATTCTGTGCATGCTTAAAAGTGGTGAATTATAATTTGCTTGCCATAACATTTTTTTGTGAACAAATGTGTCTCTGAATAATTTTTATTTTGGTTAATTATGACAATTTTAATTAGACTACTCCTTGCATTTGCGTAGTGTTCCATCTCATGTAGAATTGCATTTTAGAGTAGCCGCGTCATTGTCAACCTACCCCTGCATCACATTTTCAGTTTAGAGGTGATGCTAAGGGTAGATGTCTCAGTCATCAGTCAATTGGGCCCGAACCCTTGATACCACTAATTTATATAGCGTTTTCTCCCTATATTTCACATTATTTTCATCATAATTTGCCCCATTTTCAGTGTTGATTAGTGCATTTGTCATCCCATTGTACGTCTATTGAAATATGGGTATTACTATGTGAATTACATGTGTGAACGTTTTCCCATTTATAAAGGAGGTTATGTGCAACATTCACCACGCAAGCCCACGTGCCTCGGGCGCACGCGCGTGCGTGCATTGATCATTAATTTGTGAACCTGGGCCAAATTCCTGTGTTCTGTTGTTGCACAAGCGTTTTGTTCACGCACGCGCGTGCGCTTACCATTTATTGCCCGCGCGCGCTTTAGGACTTGGCTTCTGTTCTCTTTTTCTGGGTGTATGCTTTGTTCACGCACTCCCATGCGCGCACCATGTGTGGCATTCACTCTCATTTTATAAAATCATCGTGTTCTGTTGCTGGGCTTGTGTTTTGTATACGCCTGTGCACGATCGCACGCCCGTCTCACCGTTTTTTCTCATTGCGCAGAGTTTCTTCACGCACGCCCCTTGCGCCCTTCTGCGCACAGGCGTGCACACTCATTTTCCAGCATCCATAAATACTGAAATTTAGGTCAAATGACAGTTCCTGTTCATTTATCCCGCCAATTTCCCCCTCATTGCAGGTCTCCAACAACTTTCCAATGGAGAAACTCATCCTCCAACCCAACCTAAGCCCTATTGAAGGATTTCCAAGATTGGAGAAGAAGATTTGAAGGTTCTAGCATCAACAACATGGGGATTTGAATAACTTGAAGAGATGATGGGTCATTAGGAGAAGGTGACAGGTCCATCCCCTACCTCGGACGACAACTAAGGTTTGCTTAAAGAGTCGGAGTGACAACCCATTCTCTTCTCATTTTGAGGAAGTCTCTTTGTTCTCTCCATATTCGCGGTGCTACTTTTACTTCTTCCTATCTCTCTCTATTTGGTTGTCTTTACATTTCATGATTGTATGCTTAAACTTGAATATTGATTAGGGATTAAATCTTGTTTTGTATTGGATAGTTTCTATTTTTTATAATCTTGTTTTACCCTAATCGATCTTGTGATGGAATGATGTGGAGTATTTCTTTTGTTGGTGTTATTTGCTCGGTGTTGTTGGTTTAGGTTAAGAGATTAAGAATTGGATAAAGCCCTCAGTAATCGTTAGTTTAGATAGCTCAAGGTTTAGGACGCTCTAGTATATTCACCCGCGCTCCACGTGATTTGATATTCGATGGTAATCCATCGTTTTATATTACTTCGACCGGTGCACTGCCGACATTATTCCACCAGGATAACGACCGTTGTAGTTTTCAACGGTCAAGTTTTTGACGCCGTTGCCGGGGAGTGCGGTGGACTTTGATAAAAGGTCTAGGAAAGAGTACGCCTAGACTAATCTATGCATTTCTTGTTTTCAATTAAAATATCATTCTTTGTTTTTCTATTTTATCTTCACCTACAAGTTTGCACTAAATTTATTTTCTACTTGTGTAATGAATTAAATGTGTTATTTTTGTTGAATCTATTTCCACACCACGATGAGTGATGTTCAACCATGTCGGTGGGGTGGAACATTTAAGCACCGTAGCTATGATTGTCCTATAAGAAATTATAGTTCTAATTCATATGGCTCTTCCTATGGAGAATCAACATCGTTCGACTTTTCATATGGAGAACCTATTTATTACAACTATGCGCCTCTAATGCAAACATTACCTTCACCGGTTGGTTCGGTTTCTTCAAAGCCGCTAGAAAACAATGTTTGTTTTGTCAGAATTTTGATCACACAGTGAAAGACTGTGAACTATTCAAAAAGTTTATGGAAGAGGATGATGATCCAGTAATTACTTTCTCATCATCCTCCACCAATCTTCCAGTTCCTTCTTACGCTGATGAGATATCTTCAGTGTCCCCATGTCTTATTGGGAGCATTGCAAATACCTTGGTCAGTGTTGCCGTTGCTCCTAACAATGACGCGGAGTTGCCTACTTCTTCCCCTGGTACATCATTTCATTTTTTTGATTCAACTGTGGAGGATAGTGTTAATAATTTCTCTGAATCAATTATTGTTATTCCTCTTTTTTTGTCGATTGTTCTACACTTTTACATATCGATCCCACTGCTATGGTTGTTTCTTTGGAGTAGGTTGTACCTAGCTCTGATACCAAGATGTTATCTGCTTTTGCCGGAGATCGATGGAGTCGGGGATACAAGGGCAAGCCCTAGAATGGAGGTAGAGGAGGAGAAGTTAGAAGAAAGCTTGTGGAAGAGGATGAGAGGAAACCCCAGAGGGAAGAGGGCTTGAGAACGAGGGAGAGGAATTTTAGAGAGATAAAGACAACTTGATATTTCATTGATTGATCCCTTCATACAAAACTAATGACCTATATATAGCAAGTCCCAAGGGTAAACCCGTAATTACATCAAGATGCATAAAAGATAAAATTACATGGAAATATTAAAAGACCAAAAATACTCATGTGACTCAATACGACTCGACTCATACAATTAAGACTTGATGTAATGCGACTCGATATTATAAGTCTCCTAATACTAGATAACCAACTACGTGGGTCCATAACAGACATAACCCTTAGTGAGGAGATCTCTATCTCCACACAGGAGGAGGAAGTCCAAATCGTCACCAATAAACCATTCAACGTTCATCCTCCGTATGCGAGGAGGAACAATGTACTGACATTGATCGGTGCTTGGAGTTTGACAAGAGTGACTCTGGTATCACTCTCTCCGTTAGTGCTTCCTCTCATTTTTTTGATTTTATTTATGAACCTAATAATATGCTTGATTCTTTGAAAAATGAGCTCGTGCATGACCCCTTTATTGTTTGCATCGCCGACCTCGTTTTACAAATGAATCAAGCTAGGGTAACAATGAACGCCTTATTTTCTTTTCTGACCAGGAGTGCCAGGAGCTCCTTTGATTTCTCCTTTACCTCCTTACCTTCACACGGGAGACCACTTATACGGAGGAGGAAACTAACTGGTGTTGGTACTATTTATCGACCTGCGAATTAAAAAGAGTTCCTGTGCACTTCAAGTTTTCAACCCCAATAAGTTAGCATGCAAACATTCCAAATAAGTTTTGCTGGGAGACAATAAACCCAGTAGTTATCTTTTATTTTCATAAAATTTGTTTCAGTTTTTCCTTTTCTTGTTATAGTTTGTCCTGTGTTTTGTGCTAACAATTTGGTGGACAAAATTTTGTTTGGTGGAAGCAATTTTTATTTTCCTGGTGCTGCATCCTGCTTGGGATGCAATTCTTCGTATCGGGCAACTTCTAACCTTACCGCTCCTGCTCTTTATGTTAAATACAACTCATAAATTATTTTTTTGGGGTTGTGTAGTTTAGTTGTTTCCCTATTCTTGTTTCATTTCTAATAATATTTTGTACGCGTGAATGCCATATAAAATTAATGTTTTCTTATGCTCTTTGATTTTGTTTGTGTGTTCTGTTCTTAGGTAAACGTAACTTAGTTTGAGGGATACTTTGTTTATTTGTTAGTTTGTTGCATTTGTTTATATATCTCCTAATTCATTCTTTGTTTATTTTTGAAATTCTATTTAAGATATTTTGAATTAATGTGAGTGTGAGTTACCTTTTCTTATGTAAGGTTTACGATTCTTGAACCCTAGTTCATGTTGGGTGCAGATTTCCTAGCTAGGATAGTAGTGTGGTTGATCGCATAAAGAAGAATTTCTCGCTCACTTGAAATCGGGAAAGCCTAACTTAATTCTTTGAACTTGCCCCAACATGATCTTTGAGACGATGCATAACTGGTTTTGCATAGAGACTAGGATCTAAGCCTTTTTTTGGATCGATTGAGCCTTGAACCATTTCTAACGTCTTTCACCATTGCGCATTCACGTTGAGTCTACAACCTATTTCCTTGATAACACCACCACTCAAGTTCACCATAGCCAAATAGCCTTTGAGCGAGAAATCCGGAAGGTGGAGATTCTTTTGTGATATGAAGTGAGCGAGAAATCCGGAAGGTGGAGAACCAGAGCAGGAGTGCCTGTTGGAGGTCCTGAAAGGCGGAGGTGGCCGTGTCATTCCACATAAAAGCATTCTTGTGGAGGAGGGCGACGGGCTGGTTGGCGAAGGTGCTGTAGCCGCAAATGAAGTGACAGTAATACCCCGTCAACCCGAGGAATGCACGGAGTTCGCGTGCTGTCTGTGGAATGGGACAGTAACACACGCCGTCGAGCTTGTTGGGGTCCGCCGATACCCCGTGCGAGTGTACCACATGACCGAGACATGTGACTCTTTCTCTGTCGAACACACACTTTGAACCCTTGAGGTGTCGTTGGTGGTGCCGTATGAGTTGGAAAATTGCGCGAAGATGGAGAAGATGCTCGTGCTAGGAGTTGCTGTATATCAAAATATTGCCAAAAAATACAAGCATGCCTTTTCGGAGGAGTGGTTGAAATACCTCATTCATGAGCACTTGAAAAGTGGAGGGAGTGTTAGTGAGCCCAATGAGCATTACCAAAAATTCGAAGTGACCATGGTGGGTCCGGAAGGCCATTTTCTCCACATCCTGGGGAGCCATGCGCCCTTGGTGGTAGTCGGAGTAGAGATCCAATTTGGAGAAGAAACGGGCACCGTGTAGCTCATCAAGGAGTTCTTCCACAATCGGAATGGGGAACTTGTCTTTCACTGTCTTGAGATTCAACTCCCGGTAGTGGACACAAATGCCACGACCCATATTTTTTGGGGACGAGAAGTGCCGGGGATGAGAATGGAGATATGCTGCGGTGAATGATACCTTGCTGTATCATAAGGGAGCACTGCCGCTCAATCTCATCTTTTTGGAGGAATGGGTAGTGGTATGAGCGGACTACCACCGTTGTTGTGCCGCACAGGAGACAAATACGATGATCATGGAGCCGCGCCGATGAAATTCCCTCTGGAACAGCGAAAGTATCGGCGAACTCAAGAAGGAGGGTGCTGAGGTCGGGTGGTAGAGGCTTGGGTGGAGTCCCAAGTGGAAGAGTTGGACCTTGGAGAGCGAAGACAGCTTGGAGTGATACCGCTGGTTGGCCGTGCCAGATGATGAGCAGACCACCGTAAGACCATTGCATGGCAAGGGCGCCGAAGTTCCATGTAAGCAGGCCCAAGGTGCGGAGCCAGGGAACCCCTAAAACCACGTCGAACCGTCGGAGATCCACCACGAGGTCCACCGAAAAATGGTGTAGTCTGACCGTAAGGGGCACATTGCGACAAATACCCGTACATGACATTGTTTGTCCATTGAACATCGAGACTTGGAGTTAGCGACGGGGAGTGATGCGCAGATTGAGGCGTTTCGCGGTCATCCCGTTGATGAAGCTATGTTTGCTCCCGGAGTCCATGAGAAAAGTCTGATTGGCTTCCCATAATATCATCCTGAAGCCTGCACTCCTCAACCACCTCCACGTTATTGATGTTGGAGGGTTTAGAACCAGTGAACCTCATCACAGAAAGGCCCTTGCCCATGTCCTCTTCTTTGAAGGAAACCTCCTCAACATCCTTTTCAAACTCAAACATTTCGGCCACAAGAACGACATAAAAAGTTACCTTTGTGCTATGAACCATGCCTTTGATTACTCCTTCCTACAAATCTAATGACTGATGTAACTCAGTTAATTCTGCTTCAAAAATGGTTGAGTGGGCAGAAGTAATCTTGTCCAGCCTGTTTCCTGATAAAGTCTTCATGATATCTTGAAATTTCTGTTATGCTCCACTGGACAATCCTAAATCAACCTCAAAACTATGATTGATCTTGGCTGCCATTGCAAACCCTGCAAGAAAACTTTGAGAAGAGAGAGAGGGAAGACGAAAGGGTTTGAAAAGATTGTAGGGACACGAGTTTTGCGTCGAATCCCTTTTAATATTAGTCGAAACGTAGGCTTTGTGCGTCGAATAGAAGTCGACGTACGCTTATATCTATCTTCGATGTTCCGGCGACCATTCAAAGCTTACTTTCTTCTATAACTCGACGTACGTCAAATATCTAGTTGACGTACGTCGAGTGCACTCAAGCTTGTAACTTCAATTCTTATGTCACCTTGCACCATCCAACATCTGAAGAAAGTATGCTTCACTTCATCTAGACGTTTTGTAAAAATATCAGCCCTCTGATCATATGTGGAAAAAAGTTTCACGGAAATATTTCCTTTCTCCATATTTTCTTTGATGAAATGATACTTTATTTATCCTTAGTTCCGCTATGCAACACAAGATTTGATACGGTTGAAATTACACTTGTACTGTTACAAAAGATAGGATTTAAAAAACATACAACCATAATCCATCAACTGGTTTTACATCGACAGGAGTTGAGAACAACAACTCCTAGTTGAAATATACTCAGCTTCTGTAGTGGATGTGGAGATTGAGTTCTGCCTCTTGTTGAATCATGAGATCAGCCTTGCACTAATAAATTAGTGCTCTTCTTGTCCATTATGCATCATGCAAAATCTGCATCTGAATAACCCATTAGTTCAAAGCCAGACACTCTAGGATACCACAAGATAAGCTCAAATGTACTCTTAAGGTATATCAACATCCTCTTAACAAGTTTACCGGACTTATTCTTATCTATATCAACATTAATAACCATGAGAGTCTTCATGACAGACATTTTCTATCTAAAATTCTTGATCGACTCTCTAATGTACTTTGTTTGGGATATGGAGATGCCATCTTATCTTGTTTCACTTGGAGACCAAGGAAATAAATAACATTCAAACTTACATTTGTATTAGGTTGAAAAACCTTTTGTAGAGCTTGTCATCGGTAGAGCCAAAAATAAATTCATTCATATAAATTTGCGCTAAGAGTTTCTTGTCTTTGCGCTTCCTAATGAATAGAGTCTTATCCAGTTTTCCCCGGAGAAAAAAGTTCTCAAGAAGAAAACTTGATAGGATATCATACCAAACTCTTGGAGCTTGCTTGAGACCATATAGAGCTTTTATTAAGTTTTAAACGTAAGAGAGAAATGTTGGATTAACAAAACCTGAGGATCGCTTTACATTAACTTCTTGCAGCTTGCCATTCAGGAAGACACTATTAACACCCATTTAGAAAACCTTGAACTTGTTATGAGCTACATAGGCTAGAAACACCATTATTGCTTTCAGTCTTGCAACTAGGGCAAAAGTTTGTTCATAATTTATGAATTCCTCTTGGCTATATCCCCGAGCCACCTGTCTTGCCTTGTTCTTAATGATGGTGCCTTTTGTACTCAGCTTGTCTCTGAACACCTACTTGGTTCCAATCACTGGATATTTTGCCGGTCTCTTTACCAATTACCACACCTTGCTCCTTTGCAACTGTGCTAGTTCTTCTTGCATTGCCATAATCCAATGTGGATTTTCATTAGCTTCTTCAATGTTCTTGGGCTCCATTTGAGAGATGAAGCTCATGTACATTACTTCATTGGAGGTCCTGCTTTTTTGTTTGCACTCCATCAATAATGTTACAATCACCTGTGAGTGTTAACCCGAAATTCTGCGATCGTAGCTAGAACCAGTCTAGTTCAGAGCCAGAGCAAGCCTTTAGTTCGTAGTGGCTTGTGCGGTTACAGCCTGTTGTAACCACATGCTCTCACTTCTTCTCTCTCCTACCCGGATTCTCCTATATCCCGTGCGACACGTATTTATTACGACATTTATTGCGCCCAACCGTTTCAATGACCCTTTATTAGTATAAATAGAGGGCCAAGTGTGTCAGGAGGGGGACACTGAACTCGAGTCAGAATCCACCCCGTAGTAGGTGCGGTTACAAGTTCGGAGTCACTCTTAGTTGCCTATCTCTCTATTGACATTCGCCTGTAATGGACTTTTAATAACTCTTTAAAGAAATAACATTGTCCACAATAAGTGGTATTCGCCAATGTGGGCAAATCTGGTGTAGTCACTTGCGGCAATCTCGTTCTCTCTTTGCTCTATTCGCCCGACCCTCAAGGGTTAGTAACCGATTTGTTGCGGTCCTTGATTCCCCCGTCTCCTTCAAGTCCTGTCGCTGGGTGTGGAGGTTGGAGACGTTTTTGGCTCCAACAGTTCGAACACGCGACCTTCAGATCAAGCAATCGGAAAAATCGCCGCAATGGCCGACGGACAGCAGTATGTGAATTCACCGAACAGTTTTAACCCTCCTAGAGACGGTGCGGTCACCAGGGAAGAGTTCAACTAGAAATTCGATCTCCTTCTCGAAATGGTCACTCGCCTGGCGGGCAGGGAGTTACCACCCCCAGACGCCGCGCTTCTGCGCGAGACCGCTACTCCTGAGTAGAGACCGGCCCTCAGGAGACCGCCCGAGCTCCCGGCATGGGGCGAATTCGCGGCCGAACACAGAATTCTTCAGACGAACCGTGACAACCTACTCGGTCAGAGCCTTGCACTGTCACTCGGTGTTATAGTTGAAAGAGGAATGATTATCTTATTCAAAGAAAAGAATCCTTTACTCATACATATATCTGAGTAAGGGAGGACAGAAAGACATAAATAACCTTGAGTGGGTAATACATGATAAACTACGAGTTGACGAAACTATATTAATTACAACTCTCCCCTCAAGTCGGACGGAAGATATCAGTCATTCCGAGTTTATGGATGTCATCAGTAAACGCGTCGCATCCCAAGCTTTTTGTGAAGACATCTGCCAGTTGATCTTTAGAGGGAACGAAAGGAGTGACCAAGTTTTCTTTATCTAGATGGTCTTTGATAAAATGACGATCGACCTCAACATGCTTAGTTCTGTCATGTTGGACAGGATTGTGAGCATTACTGATAGTTACTTTATTGTCACAGTATAGAGCGAGGGGAACATTCCCGTGGAGACCCAAATCTTGTAACATAGTACGTAGCCATAGACCTTCACAGAGACCTTGAGACATTGATCGATGCTCAACTTCAGCACTAGATCTGGCCACCACATTTTTCTTCTTGCTACGCCATGTCACCAAATTTACACCAACAAAGGTGCAGTACCCCGTTGTGCATTTCCTGTCATCACGGCTTCCAGCCCAATCAACATCAGTAAAGACTTCAATCTTTAAGTGGTTGTTTTTTGAAAACATAAGCTCACGACCAGGGGCCTTCTTTAAGTACCGTACGTAGTACACGATACGCAACATCATGATGTTTGATCCTGGGAGCATGCATATATCTACTCAAGATTCCTACAACATATGTAATGTCAGGACGAGTGTGAGATAAGTATAAGAGCCTCCCAACCAATCTCTGATAACTCGAGGCATCAGTGCGGTCGCCATCACTGTCTTCATCAATCCTATTATTCTCCTCCATATGAGTGTTAGCTGGAACACAACCGAGCATACCGGTCTCTTTTAACAGATCCAAAACATACTTACATTGAGAGATGAATATACCTTAGTTTGATCTGGTCACTTCAATCCCCAAGAAGTAATGTAATCTCCCAAGTTCTTTACTTCAAACTCAGTAGACAGGAGAGACTTTAGATTTACGATTTCCTCTGAGTCATTGCCGGTGATCACAATGTCATCAACGTAGACAATAAGTATCACATTTTTTCCCTCATTTTTCCTGATAATCAAAGTATGATCAGACTGTCTTTGTTTGTAGCCAAACTTAATCATGGCCTTAGGAAACCTGTCAAACCAAGCCCTAGGAGACTGTTTCAGTCCATACAACGACTTCCTTAAGTGACAGACAAACCCTTCTTGCCCTTCTCAAATCCAGGAGAGAATGTCATATACACTTCTTCTTCAAATTCACCGTGCAGGAAGACATTTTTAACGTCCAGTTGGTGAAGATCCCACCCTAAGCAAACAACGCAAGACATAAGAACGCGAACAGAGTCCATCTATGCTACAGGAGCAAAGGTCTCCTGGTAGTCGACTCCATGAGTCTGGGTGTATCCTCGAGCCACAAGGCGAGCCTTGTAACACTCAACTTTACCCTCCTTGTTTTGCTTAACAGAGAAGACCCACCTTGAACCAATGACTTTCTTGTTAGGAGGAAGGGGAGACATCCATATGTGATTCTTGTCTAAGGCAGACATTTCCTCCATTGCTAGAGCCCATACCGAAATGCTCACAACCTCCTGCCACGTCTTTGGAATAGAAATCAAGGACAAAGAAGATATAAAGCCCTGATGAGCCTGGGTAAGGTGATGATATGCAACATGGTTAGAAATAGGGTGTTGCGTACACACATCTTTACCTTTTAGAAATGCAAGGGGGACATGTAGATCATCACCAGAATCTGAGTCCAAAACAGGCACCAAAAACGGGAAAACGATGGTGGACTGTTTACCTATTTGATGACGATGGTATACATGAGGAAAGGAGAAATGAGAGAAGGACAAAGGGAAAATTATGTGGGAGACGTATGGGACGTAGATGGCGTATGAGTAGCTATAGTAGGAATAAGAGGAATCAGAGAGAGAGACAGAGAGAGGAACAGTAGAATCAGAATCCATGTCATCATTCTCCCCCTGACGAGTGGAGTGAGTCGAATCCAGGTAGTAGGATTCCTCCTCGCAGAAAGTAACATCCATGGTACAAAAAACACATTGGGAAGGAGGGTGATAACACCGATACCCTTTTGTAGTGGCAGAATAGCCAATAAAGACAACGGTGAGCCCGAGGGTCAAGTTTGTCGCTATGAGGCTGATGTATGTGAACAAAATATACACAACCAAAAACATGGGGCGGAAGATGAGAAGTATGAACAACAAAAGTAGCGGAGAGACGGGCTAGAGGAGTAACATAATTCAGGACCCGCGAAGACAGATGATTGATAAGATGAGCAACATTTAGGATAGCATCACCCCAATAGGATTTCAGAAGGCGCATGACGGTGAGAAGACACCGGGCAACATCAAGGAGATGCCGATTTTTTCGTTTAACGACGCCATTTTGGGTTGAGGTGTAAACGCAGGTTTGATGTACAATACCATGACTTGTGAGATAAGAGCCAAACACTCCACGATCATCATATTCCCCCCATTATCACTACAGAGGACACAAATATTACCATTGAACTGTGTCTGCACCATTTTATGAAAGACTTGAAAACACGGAAACACTTCATTTTTCTTCTTTAAAAGATAAACCCAATAGTGCGAGAACAACAACCGGTAAAAGTAACAAACCAACGAAAACCAGATAAAGATATAACAGGGGAAGGACCCCAAACATCAGAATGTATAACATCGAAAAGGGTGCTACTAGGAGAAGACAAGTGCGACGATGAATGTCGAATATGTTTAAACATTTCACAAACATTGCAAGCTAAAGTTTTAATAAACGGTAACAAAGCAAGAAATATTTTTGAAGGTAGACAGGAGAGGGATGCCCAAGACACAAATGCCAGCGTCGAGCATCAACAACAGTAACAACAGAGGAAGAATGGGCATGAGACGATGTCTTAAAATCCAGGTAGTACAGGACACCGCGGTTCCTACCACTGCCAATGATCCGCTTCTCACCCAGAACTTGAAAAACACAAGAATAAGGAAAAAAAGGTTGTAGAACAGTTAAGAGATCGAGTGATATTGCTAATTGAAAGTAAACTGCGGGGAAAAGAGGGAACGTGTAGGATAAAAGAAAGGGAAATTGAAGGAGAACATGAAATGTGACCCTTGCCCACAATGGGGGACGGGGTGCCGTTGGCCGAGATAACCTTGTCCTTACCAGACAAGGGGTTGTAGGAAACAAAACATGAGGAGGATCCTATCATGTGATCGGTGGCGCCCGAGTCAATGATCCACTCAAACGAAGGAGTCGTGGCAGCATTGGCACTGGGCATAGCTGCAGTAGCAAAGGAAGTACCCGAGGTCATGTCAAGATTTGTATTATTTCATGTTTTTCCTTTATTATCTCAAGTATTTAGATTCATGTACTAAACGTTATCTTCCCCTTGGTAATTAATCAGATGCTTTGTTGAAAACATTGAATATTTAATTATCTTTAGCGGTAACGTACCTGCAGCATTTCTTAAAAATCTCTTCCCATAGACATCCTGTTTTTCTAAATGCATTTCACCGTATTTTCTTCTACTCTAAGTTAGCATGAATTCCTCGTGTATAAAAACAATTCCAGTAATTGAATGCCACCTGAATGACTCATTTCAGGTATGAACCAGTCTTAGTTCAAGAAATGCTCACTCTAATCATACATATTGTTAAAGAACGTCGATTTTGCGGTTCATCTATGGCAGACAATCTACAGAAGGAATTGGTGTATAGGTTAGTTATTGGTGATACTACTCATAGCCAGCTAGTTAAATCCCTGCCACGGGATCTGTCAAAGTGTGATGAACTCCAAAATTCTGTCGATACGCTGGCAGTGTACTGCAATCCGTCTGGCATGAAACAGGTTTTTTTGAGTTCTATAGACTATGTTTGTGGTTTTGTATAATGCTCATGGTATTGTATGTTGTCAGTTAATTTTCTTCATTACAGGGAAAGTATTCACTGCGTAAAGCATATTGGAAAGAACTCGACTTGTATCATCCTCGCTGGAGCTCAAGAGATCTACAAGTTGCAGAGGAGAGATACTTCCACTTCTGCAAAGTGTCTGCCTTGAATACTCAGCTGCCGAGATGGACTCCTATCTTTGGACCTTTAGACTCAGTATGTAGAATAGCAACTTCAAAAATGGTTCTTCAAATTATTAGGGTAGTTCTTTTTTATGCCTATTTCTCTGAGAGGTCCTCTGTTTCCCGAGCTCCTGATGCAGTACTCATTATGACATTGCACTTGGTTTTTTTAGCATTAGATATCTGTGAGGCACAACAGCTTTACCGTACAGAGGATCCACATCCTATACTAACCTATGCCAGTGAGGAATTTGATATGGGTTCCATTAGCGCATGTGTGTTCTGGAAAAATCAAAGCATGTTATCATTATTAGTTTCCTTAATGAGGAAACACAAGGAAGAAAATAACAGCATAAATGCTGAAACAAGACAGTATAACATTTCGTCTTTGATTGAGATGCTACTGAAGAAGTTTGCACAGTTAAGTGACAAATGCATGGCTGAGTTGAAACATTTGGCTCCTGATATAGTAGGTATTGTGCCCCAAGTCAATAGTTCTGTTCAGAGTTCGGCATCAGTTTCTGAAATGGAGAGGAAAGCAAAAGCTCGGCAGCGTCAAGCTGCCATATTGGTTTGTTTCAGCAACCTATTATCAGTTTTACTTGCCCTACCTTTTCCAGTCTTCTTTTGATGATTTGTTACTTGTAATTTACTTTTCAAGAATTTTTTCTGTGATAATCTTAATTTATGTTGGAAGTAGACAGGAAAACACTTACCCTACTTAATGGTCCTGGGTTAACATGTTGGCAAGACAATCTTCCATTATTTTGTTAGAGTAGAAGAATGTTATTAGTGGACTGCTGTTTATAACTTTTTTTTTTGGTTTGAGTACATCACAAACATATCTGCCAAATTATTATGATGTACCATTTTTGTTTTTTACTTTCTTGCTAGTACTGCATAAGGCGTTCTTGTTACTGCTTGTACTTGATGTATGCAAAGCTGCATTTGGTATTAGGCAGCGTTTCATTTTCAGGTGTTATTATTTTGACTAAGAATATATATGGTTTGTTTGTTAGATTATATCTATTTTAGGACGGAACCAAACAAAAGAATTGGAGTATTAGTAGTTCATATAATATTTTTTTTTGAAGTCTTGCTTTTTCTCTTTCTCATTATAGCTATCCATTGGTATCTGATATGCCTATTTAGAACTTTGCAACATTGAAAGGAATTTGATTTCTTGCCAGAGTACTATTTGTCATGCATAGAGTGTCTCTAACAAAGGTTTTCTTTTACATTTACTGTTTGATCCTGTGGCTGGCTTCAATACAAAGTTAATATTTGAGTATGAACACTTATGCACATTTAAGCTTAACATGGTCTTCGTGAACTTGAAACTGATCTAGGACCTGTACTGTGCTGAAGAAGTAAATTTATGCCTTTATATTCTGTGATCACTGGGTAAGGATAGGTGTATTTCCCTGCTGTTTTGCAGGAAAAGATGAAAGCGGAGCAATCCAAGTTTATTGATAGTATTAGCTTCAATAACTTGGAGCATGAATCGTATAAGCAGAAGGCATCTCTTCCAGAAGTTGACGTTGTTAAGGAAGAGTCAGTACCTGTTTGTTCACTGTGCCATGATTCTGATTCTGGAAGCCCTTTATGTTTCTTGATCCTTCTTCAGGTTTGAGAAAACCTAATGAACATTATTCTTGAGGTTATGCGTTTAGTTTGATTTTGTCAAGTTTTTTTTAGGATGCTTTACAACAAAAAAAGTGAAATCAGAAACTGAAATGCATGCATTAAAAATTCTTTTTTTAGTTTCTTAATAGCTATGTAGCTGTATGGTGTAATTGGGCTCCGTTTAGTTGGTTAGCCATAACTAACCTGCCATTTTTTAATAAAATGTCAATTTAAGGGTTCTTATTATGATTGAAACATCCTGAAGGTTCATATCAGTTATGAACTTTATCTTTATTTTATATGATATTCTCTTAAACTCATTGATGGGGAACGACAGTGCAAACCCGTGGTGAAGCACGAGTTGTGGGCCCGTTCAGGGCCGATTGGCCATATGCCATATTTAGCTTATCCGGAAGTGCGATCCAACTATGCGGATGAATCCGGATTTTTGGTTACATGTTTTTTCATATATTACTTTTGTGTTTTCAATCATTATTTAGTGAAATCGGGCACTTGATACTCTCGTCTAATCATGGTTGTTGATGTCAGGGTGCCCTAATGTTCTATTATTATAAATAGGAGGAAAGGGGCAACCATCTCCTCATTGCTGATTTTGGAGAAAAGGAATTCCTGAAATCTGGCGATCTTTCATGGTGTGACGCCTTGAAGCCCTAAGGTGGACTCCTTAGGTTTGTGCCTAATTTTCCCTTGCATCCCCTCTGTTTTCATTTTTCGTGAACCCTATTTGATTTTCCGTGAGTCGCACCACCAACATCTCCCCTTTACTCCCAGATTTCCCCTACTTTCCATGAGCGTCCAAATCCCGTGAAGGCAGCGCCCAAGTAGCCGTGAGGCTTCACTGTGGTACGACCGGTTCCGGCTAGCCCGCGGCGGGCCCCATAACCCACCGCATGCCCCTGTGAGCGAGAGTCGTAAAGTGCCGCGACCCAGACACCCCAATCCTTCTCCGCACCTGTTCTCAGTGCGACGGGTTGTCGCAGCTCAATTGGTGATAAGACTCGGTAGGAGGAGTGCTTATCAAGGAGGTCTGGGGATCGAGCCCCACCCTCAACAACCCGTCGCACTGAGAACATATGCGGAGAAGGGTTGGGGTGTATGGGCCACGACCCATTACGACCCTCGCTCACAGGGGCCTGCGGTGTGTTATGGGGACCGACGTGGGATAGCCGGGCCCGATCGTATCACATTGTAGGTAGAGCCAAACCCTCTACCCCGCTGCCTTTCATTCTCCCGTGAAAATCCTTTGTCGTGGATCCCTGTTTTTCTGATATCGTGAATCCCACTGTTGCTTTTCAGGAATCTCGTAACCATCTTTTGGAGCAGCCCACCATTTCCTTTAGCCCCCTCCCTGCCTTCAAATCTCCCGCGTAAAATTCCTTTACCGTGAACCAAATCCCTGTCCAACACCTCCCCATTCTCTATGGTATTATCTGTAACTGCCCGAAGTCCGCCACAATTTAAATCTTTATTCTGAGCCATTTTCCATGGTATTATCTGTAATGCCCCGAATGCGACCTCTTTCGTCTTGCAGTTTATTACTGTTGCTTGATTCGAAATCCCATCCATACCGAGGATAAGATCGTACTCAATCAACAGTAGGACTGTGACATCCGCTTCAATGCTTTTATCATTAAACGACAACGGTACCACGACTCGCTTTTGAGTAGTCAGCACCATATTATTCGGCATAAGCACATTCAAAGGTTTTGCAACTTGGTATTGGTGTGTACGAACAAAATCAAGAATATATGACGAAATGAAGGAATGACTGACACCAGTATCAAATAAAACCTTTAATAATTGATCATGGACATTTAGCTTACCTGTAACTACGGTATCATCTGCTTTCGCTTCCTGCTGCCCCAAATTGAAAGCTCGGGGTTGGACCAGCCTTTCCTCTCTGTCTCCATCAGCGGGTACAGATGCAAATGCAATCGATTCCCCTTCCTTGGAAGTCCCAATATGATAGATCTTCTGAGTAGGTAGGGCTGGAGCTCCCCTTTGACTTTTATCCCTCTGCAGCTTCGGACAATTTTTTTGCTGATGCCCCGGTTGGCGACAGTAAAAACAGACACCAGTCAGACATTCTCCTTTGTGTATCCTGCCACATTTGGCGCACTTGGTCACCGTCGACTGGGATACCTGGGTGCTAACAGTAGACGCGGACTGTTGTTGTTACTTCTTTTTCTTCACGGGGCTTCACCTGATCTGCCCGACTTTTCCAAACTAAAACCTTCTTTGAACCTCTTCTTGAACATTTCTGTTCTTCTCCGCCTCTTCTCGCAATCCAGCTCAACCATCCGAGATTTCTCCACTAAGACTGTATAATCTGTAGTATCAAAAGGAACAACAGATGCGCGGATATCATCTCACAAGCTCTCCTGAAAACGCAGGCACCAAGCTTCTTCTGTTGCCACTGCAGACTCAGAGTAATTGGCCAAGCTTGAAAATTCCGCCTCGTACTGCAGGACGGAGCGGTTTCCTTGCACCAGACGCAAGAATCTTTCTTGAAGCTGTCGGTTTTCGGCATGAACCACTTAGTGAATTCACGGATAAATTCATTCCATGCTACAGACTCCAAGCCTCTAGCAGCAAATTTCCCTTTCATCAGATTAATTCACCAACGCTTCGCTTCACCTTCCAGCAGAAAGGCAACCAACTCCACTTTACGTTCTGCTGGACACCACATTGCCTCTAATATAGTCTCGATTCGCAGAATCCAATCTTCAGTCTCTATCGGCGAATGACCACCACGGATGGTTGGCGGCTTCAAATCCAGAAACGGACTCAATTCAGTATCAATCAGGCGAGGCTATTGCGGTACGACCAGTGCTGGAAGAGGCATAGATGGCACGACCGTTGCTGGAGGAGGCATATCTGGCACAACCGGTGGAACTACTGGAGGAGTGTCCCAGACCAGCCTAATAGCTTCAGCGATGGCTTGAGCTATGTCTGAAATTTGAAGTGGGGGCGGCTTTATGCCCATTATCACTTTCTTCGGACATAGCTTCCATGGCACCCTCAGGTTCATCTCGAGCCTCTTAAAGTCTGCGACTCGACTATACTTGAAGGGAATCCTGAGGAACAAGACATGATCGGATTCAATTATATGAACATTTAAGTTATATTATGTTATTCATCTGGTACTCTCTGTGTCACACGCATTACGAAAACCTGGCTCTGATACCACTTAATTATAATGGCCCGAAGTCCGCCACAATTTAAATCTTTATTCTGAGCGGTTTTTACAATTAAGTAACGCATCAATTCTAATATGTAATGTACAAGAGTGGTACCAGAAGAAAATAAAATAACTTTTATTTATTTAAAGATAATTTACATCATTTCCATCTAGAATACATGGGAAAAATGACTACAAAATCCAACTAAGAAGTATATACAAAGTACAGACTGTAGCGACTCTAAAACAAACTAAAACAAACTCTAACCCGTGCTCGAGCCACGTCTTCCCTCTGTTTCTTTTCTGCCTCCGCAGGTATTCTCCTAGTGGTGCCTAGCACGCTGTCGGTCTGATCCTAAAAAAAGAGATCGACAACCAGTTAGTTTAGAACACTAAGTGAGTTTCTTACCTCTTCAACCTTACTACAGACAAACACGAAGAGTCCACATTAATAGGCAGTTATGTAATTCTGTATGACCATGTGTAGCAGAACAAGAAGTAAAGTAAGCAAGTACAGGTGAGCTAGTGCAACAGAAATAAACTATTTCTGATATCAATTTTCTTATTTCTCATTCTTGTTCATTTCTGTGTTCAGTTCAGGATTTTTATATCACTTTTCGTTCTTTCGAAATACCGAGGGTCATTCTAAATCAAACATCTGGGCCCGTCGAATCAATGTCCGCTCTAGGGCGCTCAACAACGCAACAAGCTTTTACGTCCATAGATTAGACATTTCAGTATCAACTTCCGTAGGAGTTCAACCCCCTTACTGGGCGTAGGAGTTCTACCCCCACCTACAAGGTGTAGGAGTCTGTTGCTCTACCCCCTACAAGGCTAACCCTTAGTTTTTCGATGCGTCGACGCACTCTCAATTTCTTATTCTTTTCATATCTAATTCGTAAAATATAGGAAATAATTATATTAATTTCCTCTCAGGATTTTTATCGCTTGCTAATCCATGTTTAGCCTTTTAGCGATTTCATATTTTCAGTGATTTCAAATCTTCGAATTTCTTCAATTCAGTTCATATTTGGTGTCCATGCAAGGAAGTAGCTCAGAGTAATGGAATTCTACATGTTTATAATTCAAAATAATTCAAATGTATATATAATCAAAGCGGAGGACACCACAACTTTTCCTTTGCCCTTGTCCTTCATAGGGTTCTCGTCGCGTCTATCGCCGGACGCCATCCTCTGCAGTATCAATTAAATTAACTTTTATTTATTTAAAGATAATTTATATCATTTCCATCTAGAGTACATGAGAAAAATGACTACAAAATCCAACTAAGACGTATATACAAAGTACAGCCTGTAGTGACTCTAAAACAAACTAAAACAAACTCTAACCCGTGCTCGAGCCACGTCTTCCCTCTGTTTCCTTTCTGCCTCCGCAAGTATCCTCTTAGCGGTGCCTAGCACGCTGGAGGTCTGATCCTAAAAAAAGAGATCGACAACCAGTTAGTTTAGAAATCTAAGTGAGTTCCTTACCTCTTTAACCTTACTACAGACAAACACGAAGAGTCAGCATCAATAGTCAGTTATATAATTCTGTATGACCATGTGTAGTAGAAAAAGAAGTAAAGTAAGCAAGTACAGTGAGCTAGTGCAACAGAAATAAATTATTTTTGATATCAATTTTCTTATTTCTCATTCTTGTTCATTTCTGTGTTCAGTTCAGGATTTTCATATCACTTTTCGTTCTTTCGAAATACCGAGGGTCATTCTAAATCAAACATCTGGGCCCGTCAAATCAATGTCCGCTCTAGGGCGCTCAACAACGCAACAAGCTTTCACGTCCCTAGATTAGACATTTCAGTATCAACTTCCGTAGGAGTTCAACCCCCCTACTGGGCGTAGGAGTTCTACCCCCACCTACAAGGTGTAGGAGTCTGTTGCTCTACCCTCTACAAGGCTAACCCTTAGTTTTTCGATGCGTCGACGCACTCTCAATTTCTTATTCTTTTCATATCTAATTCGTAAAATATAGGAAATAATTATATTAATTTCTTCTCAGGGTTTTTATCGCTTGCTAATCCATGTTTAGCCTTTTAGCGATTTCATATTTTCAGTGATTTCAAATCTTCAAATTTCTTCAATTCAGTTCATATTTGGTGTCCATGCAAGGAAGTAGCTCAGAGTAAAGGAGTTCTACATGTTTATAATTCAAAATAATTCAAATGTATATATAATCAAAGCGGAGGACACCACAACTTTTCTTTTGCCCTTGTCCTTCATAGGGTTCTTGTCGCGTCTATCGCTGGACGCCATCCTCTGCAGTATCAATTAAATCTTTTACTTTAGGGTTGCGCCGTTAAATAGTAACTAGCGGACTCCTAAGACGGCCACAACTACGACCTATAGGAGTTGCCTAAAGAAAGACTAGCTTAAGTGACTCGAAAAGACAGCATAAAAATCATATTTTTGGCGCTACTAAACTCAGAACTCAGGCACGACACATTTCATACTTCAACCACTTTTGTGGCCAATAAGAACCATAAAAAGACAGCCCATAACATCTCTCAATGGCAGCCCAAATACCAGCCTAAATGGTGGCTAAAAACACCACTAAAAGACATCCAATACAAGCCAACAAAAGGACAACTAATCACTATTAATCAGAGCTACAAATGCTGTCAACAACAACCCAAAAAGGCAACAACCAAGGGCTGCTAACAACAACACCAAGGGCTACGAACAACAACACTAAGGGCTGCCAATAGAAATCCATTTCCAGGGCAAACCCCCACCCCAAAACAGTCACCAAGGGTAGCTAATAAGAGCCTCTAATGGCAGCTAACATGGGCAGCCAATAACATACAACACGAGCCCACAATAGCATCCGGCCAGCACAAGCAAAAGAAGGTAACACTTGGTTTAACAATAACCCAATCAGTGATCAAATTAAGGCAACATCATCAAAGATCCCTTATCAGAAACCCTAGCCTAAATCTAATGCAGTAAAACCCCCAAATCTGAAAGCACTAGCTCCATCCCTTTGTAATTTCAGCAGCTAACAAGAACAAGAAATGATTAAAGAGAAGGAAAAGAGCTTACAGTGGAATGGTCGAAGCCCAAAACTGTCGGCCAAGCACAGGACCAACCAAGCTAACAACAAAGATGCAAGAAGAAGACAGCAACATGCTTCTCGGGTCGTCCCAACACCTACGACCAAGGAGGAGAGGGAATCGTCGCTTAGGAAGGAGGAGTGCAGCCAGCCCTAGCTCAGCTCAGCTCAGCTCGTCGAACTCCAGGCGGTGAGAAATGAGGTATCGAGAGAGAGAGCCACCCGAGGATAAGTATATAAAAGCCGCCAATATTCTACCACCTCTCATAAATCATATGTAAGCATAGTTAGCCACTGGCCAGCCCAAATCCCAACAGTCACCAGCCGGCCCACTAGGGTAGCCTCAAAAATATCAATTTCGGCCATCAAAATGAACCCGAATCAACCACTACATAATGAAATTTTAATAACGAAATTTAAAATGAAAAGAAGCGATCGTCGCAAAATCTTCGGAAAAGCTCGAACTTCAAAATAAAACGTGCGACGTCGATTCGGCATTGAATTTCGACTGTCATCATAGGGGAATTCTTTTCTTCTTGATGCAACCCGAATCGACTTTTTTACCCGTCTTTTCATTTTGTAGCGCCTGCTTTTGTGCCTTTTGTTTTTGCTTCGGTTGTGTTGAGTTGTACCGCGCATGTTATGAGCGCATCTGTGTTATTTTGTATCGCGCTGTTATTCGCGCATGTTTGTTCGGCTTGTTGCCGTGACCGACCAACGAGACCCTGAATGCAAAGGTCCGTTAATTTAGGAGATAAGTTAATAATGACAAGCTTAAAAATAATTAAGAATCAATTTATAAAATGCTGAAATTTTAGATAGTTTTTTTTTAATTTGCCAAGATATTTTTCAGCCTTTGTTAAAACCCCACTTTAGAAAACCCTAACCCATACTATATAAAGCATACCCTCCCCTCCTATTACGGTAGCTGGGGAATACAATCGAACGAGACCCGTGGTCTTCGTTCGGTTCCATCCAGCGCCGCCAATCCCTGTCTTTCCCTCCCCGTCCGACTCCGGCACCGCCCCTGAAGCTTTGTCCAAGGACCGGCGAGCACTTCCCTGCCCCTTTCCAAGGTATTCTCCCCCTCATTCACGGTGTTTCGTCGCCCCAGCCGATTTAGATTTCCCCGTCCAGATCCGCCGCCGACTTCGGGAAGCTTCGTCTGCCTCCGACGCCGACACTGGAGCTTCTTTAGGGCTCCGACGTCCCCTCCTGCACCGTCTCCCGGTGGATCCTGTAAACCTCCGGCTCCCCCTGTCTTCCAGTCGGCCGTGGCCTCTGTTCCTGTGTTCTCTACTACTCCTAGAGCCTCTCCCAACTTCCAATCAACCCCCATCTTCCCGTCTCCAGCTATTTCGACGTTTTCTAGGCAGTCCCGAGCCCTGCGGTCCTTCTTTGAAGGCCCCACTACCTCTCCAGTTATTAGCAGTCCACCCTTGGACCGTTCAGTCGCTGACACTTCTACTCACGGTATCCCTCTCGAGTTTCTCGCTCGCAAGCATAATAGGTCATTTTATGTTCTAATTATACAATGGTTGTTAATTACCAAGAGCTTGCCTAAATTAATTTCATCTCCTGATTATCGTCAATTGCAAACACGTGATTGTCATCCACCTTGATTTCTATGCTTGTGGAATTGTGAATCATGACGTTGTTACGCGCGTGTGGTAGTTTTACGTCTGTTTGCGACACCTAGGTCGTGTTGTCGTTTAAATTTATTCCAGGAGTTTCATTTCGCGCCACAATTAGTTAGAGGGATCACAATTATTATTGTTTGAAATTAAAACCCTAGTTCCGGTCTACATCAGTTTGGTGTGGCTGCTGAGATATCTCACTCCTATTGTGGGATAGCCGAGCGGCAAACGCTTTCGAAATTTTAAAGTTTGAAGAATTTCAAAATTTAATCCATGATGGCGAGAGTCGAACACATCGAGGAGGGTTTTGATGACATGGGTTGGCATATGGAAGAACTTTTGACCGCTGTCACCGCACTCACCTTCTCCATGAGGGATACAAACCAAGTCATGTCAGGGATGCGCACTTCTGTCAATAACCTAGAAGACCAATTTCAGTTAGAGGGTCTCCCTGCACAACACCCTACACCTCCACCACATGAACCCCAACCATTGTATCAAGTGAATGTTGGGGATTTTGAGGGCACTCTTGAGCCCGAGGAATGTCTAGATTGGTGTGACCGATTAGAGCGGTTTCTCTGCTGGAAGCGCACACCTGCCCACCAACAGGTGGAATATGTTACCTTAAAACTGAAGGGACCTGCACTTACATGGTGTGGACAGGTCGAGCGGATGCGTTACACGATGGGACAACCACCTATTACTACTTGGGTTGAGTTTAAAACTCAACTCAAGAGGAGTTATGTTCCCGCCGATTTTATGCAGACCTTATATCGTAGGTATCACAACCTACGACAGGAAAAACAGACAATCGACGAGTACACAAACGAATATCTTGTACTCCAGTCACGTTTAGATCTGAGGGAGGAGGACCACATGGTCGTGGCCCGTTATCTTAATGGGCTACGATATGCGATACAAGACCAGTTAGAGCTTCATGATTTCCGGAACCTGGGAGAGATCTCCAGTCGGGCACGCCGAGTGGAAGCCCTCCAAAAGAGGACATCTGGCCAGATGTCTACTGATAAACCTACCTCGAGCACCACCACCACTGTACCCACCTATAGTAGTTCTGATCCCCCTCCCCCTCCCCCTCATGTCACTACTGGGGTCCCGACTCCTCACCTTGGCCCCTCCTGGGGTAAGGAGCTCATGGGATCCAAGCTCAACACTGGAGTATTCCGATGCTTCAAGTGTATGGAGCCTGAGCACAAATCTTCTGAGTGCCCGCGACGCCACTTCGTCGCAATTACTGATTCCACCAATGGAGATGAACCTGAGTATGGAGTTTTCCTCAGTGACTTTCAACCTGGGCCCCAAACCCGAGTCTGATAGTGTTATCGAGGTCGAAGGAGAGCAAGCATCACTTAGTTTGTGTCCTTCGCTATAGCTTGGTTTCCCCTAGCGAGACCATCGAGCATGATTTTCCGAGAAATGAAATTTCCCGCACTACTGCGCGCATTCAGGGACATTTTTGTTCCATTATTATTGATAGCGGTAGTATGGAGAACTTCGTTTCTTAGCGTATGGTAGAAACGTTAAGACTCGAGATACACCCTTTGGAACAACCCTATCACTTATCTGGGGTTAGTAGTTCTTTGACTATGTCAATTACTCATCAGTGTCTTGTGGTGTTCTCTATCGGGAATGTGTATCAGGATTCTGTGTTATGTAATGTCGCCCCCATCGATGTCTGCCTTTTACTAGGACGACCATGGCAGTTTGACCGTCGTGTCATGCATGATGGTGTGAGGAACTCCCATTCCTTTGATCACCATGGGCGCAAGATTTTTCTTCTTCCCCAGAAGAATGGTCTTGTTCCTAGGGCACCAGGGAGGACCTCGCCGTCATCTGCTTCTCCTTCCTTAGTTACCCCAACACCACTCCTACTCAGTGCTACACTTCGACCCGGACTCCCGCTCCAGGAAGAAGCACTTGACTCTGGAGAGTCATTCATCTTGGATGTTTTGGAAGCACCACCTCATATTGATTTTATATTCGGTGATCGCGCGTTTAGTTCGCATCACTTTCCTTTGGTTGTAGGCGAACATGTTGAGCCTCCCCATCACTATCGTTTGCTTTCTGATATTTTTGGGTTTAGCCGTATTAGGAGAGTCGAGACGCTCCCTAGACTCTTTACTCCTCATAGGGACACTGTTACGAACGAAGTGGGAGGGAGGGAGAGATTTAAGAACTAGAGAGACTAGGGTTCGAAGAAGAAGAGAGAGAGGAATACCTGCAGATATTCTTGCATAACCCCTCCACAAGAGGATCCGGATATATTTATACCCGGACCAAGGCCGGCCGGCCACCTTGGCCGGCCGGCCCAATTGGGGCTGAACCAGGTGGGTTCAGCCCCCAAGGGCCGTTATTAGAAAATGGGGGCTGAACCACCAAGGGCCGTTATTAGAAAATGGGGGCTGAACCACCAAGGGCCGTTATTAGAAAATGGGGGCTGAACCAGTTGGTTCAGCCCCGCTGTCGCCTTCGGATCCGTCCGGGCGTAACATTCCCTACCCCTTCAAGACCCAGCTTGTCCTCAAGGTGGGAATCTGGTGACTCCGTCTGTTCCGGCAGGTCGATCCCAGCCAAGTCCCTTTGTCCCCGCAGCCTCTCCAAACCACAAAGAGAGTCCCCTGTCACCGGTGAGATTCTGACTCCATGCAAGCAATATTCATTATCATCCTTAGAAAACTCCATAGTCAACTTGTCCCAATCCAGAGTGACCATACCCAGCTGTCGCAACCAGTGGGCCCCCAGAATCACATCGGACACCCGAATAGGTAATAAATAGATATCCATCTTGTCAGCATAGCCCTGCACACTGATCCCCACGTCCTGAAGCACTCCTTCACACTGCAGCTCATGTCCACTTGCCACCACAACCTGGGAAGAGGCGTCCTGGATGATCGCGTGCCCCAGCCTGTGTGCCACTGTCGGACTGATGAAGTTATGTGTACTCCCACTGTCAATCAAAATGGACACCTGCTGTTGGCCGATCCACCCCGCAATAGTCATAGTGGGCGGTGTGGTGTCTCCTGCCATGGTCAGGGTCGATACCCCGTACTCGATTGTATCCAACATGTGTTCCTGTTCTCCTCCTTCTACATTTGGCATCTGATCGTCCTGCAACATGTAAACCTGAATCATCTGACATTTGTGGCCTGGGGTGAACTTCTCATCACAGTTGAAGCACAACCCCTTTTCCTTTCGTGCCTGCAGCTCTGTCCATGTCAATTTCTTCACTGTCGCCCGTTCTGTAGTTGCTTGATCCTTTTTGGTGTCGGGAAGGTGTGTAGCGGTTCTCTTAGTGTCCCCCCTGAACTTCTGTCGATTGAGGCGCTCTTCTTGAATTCGGGCCAAGCTGATAGCATGTGTCAAACTGCGCGGCATATAGGCATGCACCTCATCTCTGATGTCCTCCTTCAGTTCGGAAATAAAACAACTCGTTAATGTCCTCTCGCCCCACTGCACCTTGTTTGCCAACCTCTCAAACGCTGTCCTGTACTCCATCACCGTCCCTTTCTGGCGCAATTTCTGAAGAAGAGCCTCGACGTCCTCATACTCGAGTGGACCAAAGCGGGCGGTGAAACCGTCGACAAACTCGGGCCACGACGCGTGATCCCGTCCCCGAAGGAACCACTGTGTCCACTGGTATGCGTCCTCTTCGAGGTGGAATGGCGCTAACTTGACCCACTGTGCCTCTGGAATCTCCTGATAACTGTAGAACAACTCATCCTTTTGGATCCATTCGAGCGCATCGCCTCCTTTGAACTTGGGGTAGTTCATGCGGGTAACCTTTGGCGCCATATAAGCTCGTGGTAGTTGTTGCCCAGGTCCACCGTACTCTTTCCCGTGCCCATGCGGTCGTCGTCGGTCAGCGGCCGCATTTGGGTATCCCCAATCCTCTCCATAGGGGTTTCCCATTACTGGCGGCCTAAACCCCCATCCGCCTCCACCTCTGCCTCCTTCGGTGTGTCCCGGTCCTCCTGGAATGGGAAGGAGTCCATCCCGATGTGGGTACCCCACCCCTCTGAGTCGTCGGTCCTCCCGATAAGGGAGAAAGTCGTCAATTCGGCCCATCTCGGTTGGCTCGGGCCCGAAGGGCGGTCGTCGTGGGCCTCCTGTCCTTTCGATGTCGATCCCAAGCCCCCCATTTACGCTGGAGGCCCGATCATGATTCTCCCTTCCCCCACCGTCTGCGTATCCCGCAGTTGCGGGCAACGCGGGATTTGGAACTGCACTGGTTTCGTTCATAGCACCTTTGCCCTTAAGGTGTTGAGTCAACAGATTCTTGATTTCGTCGAGGCAATCATCCAATTTGCCCTCCAGTCGTTTTTCCGAGGCTTGTAACTTCCCTTCAAGGGCTGTCACTGCGTCGGCTAGCCCGATGTAGTTCTCTTCAAGAGTTGCTAGCCGAGTAGATTCCTCCTGGTTGCGAGTCACCATGGACTTGGGGTCGGCGGAACCAGACGCTGGAAGCGCTGGAGCACAGAAGCCCGAGGAGCAGGCGGCGGCCTGGAGCAGCAGGCGGCGGCCTGGAGCAGCAGGCGGCGGCCTGGAGCAGCAGGCGGCGGCCTGGAGCAGCAGGCGGCGGCCTGGAGCAGCAGGCGGTGGTCTCTGGAACAGCAGGCGGCGGCTGAAGGCGCTGGAGTCGGGATCGAGATCGGGAGCAGTCGGCGCTGGAGTCGTCGCTGGATCGGGAAGGCGGTGCTGGAGTCGTCGCTGGATCGGGAAGGAGTCGCTGGAGCAGGATCGGGAAGGGTCGGCGCTGGATCGGGAAGGATCGGGAAGGAGACGCTGGATCGGGAAGGAGACGCTGGTGCAGGATCAGGAAGGGTCGGCGCTGGAGTTGTCGCTGGAATCCCAGTGGATCCGGAAAAAAAATCGGGGAGGACGAAGCCTCTGATACCAATTGTTACGAACGAAGTGGGAGGGAGGGAGAGATCTAAGAACTAGAGAGACTAGGGTTCGAAGAAGAAGAGAGAGAGGAATACCTGCAGATATTCTTGCATAACCCCTCCACAAGAGGATCCGGATATATTTATACCCGGACCAAGGGGGCCGGCCGGCCAAGGGGGCCGGCCGGCCCAATTGGGGCTGAACCAGGTGGGTTCAGCCCCCCAAGGGCCGTTATTAGAAAATGGGAGCTGAACCAGTTGGTTCAGCCCCGCTGTCGCCTTCGGATCCGTCCGGGGGCGTAACAGACACCCGTTTCAATGGGTTTTTATGGAAGATTGTAAACGATAGAATGGGGATTTTTTAAAGTATTGTGACACGAGTGGACTTCAATGGGTGAAATCATGGTGATAGTCGATCCTGGTCTAGCAGACATTCGTAGGTGTCTAATGAATGAGCGTATGATGCGTCATGAATTAATAACTCCACATGTTGATCACACTTGCTACCCGCTTGTTTTTCTTACTTTTGCGACCCACACCTTCTTTGTCATCCTTTTGAAGCTCTGATAATTACTGATCATATGAATGTTTGGCATAAAACTTTGACTAATGGATTGCGAGCTTATTTGGAACCTTATAATCTCATGGATGACAAGTGTGCTTGCGTCAAATTTGCACGAGCAAGTACATTTACTGAATAAAAATCTGTGAAAATATGAAAATAATATAAATGCTTAAATATGGTAATATCCGCAAAAATAAATTATTCCGATTCTCCGCAAGGTGCATCAACCATTAATTTATAAAATTTATTCTAACTTCTTAAAGATTTATTTTTATCACATAATATGCCCAAGGAATGCCCCCCAACTTGAATTACCTAACCTTAAGTCTAGAGATTATATCCTCATCTATATACGTATTTCTTCTGAATAATCAATTCAGGGCACTTAAGCTTATCATACTAATGCATCTTTTTATTTTCTCGTAAGACACATTTTTACTTGTTAATATCACCCTCATTAAAATTGCATATCATGCCCTAGGTCTTTGTTCTACTAATTTTAATCCCTTTATCACATCTCCATTGTTTTAATATTTCTCTAACTCAGATAAATGTCTCACAAATTAAAATTATGTTATACGCTAAGGCACCTTGATATTTTTTTTGACATCTTCTTATTTAATTAAAAAAATATAGACCAAAACCCTACTAGTTGCATAGATTGTAGAGGGCATTGCAAAACCTCAGCTTCCCGACTCATTCCAAGAAACCACCAACTGAGTATGCAAAAGAACTAATGGTGGAATGGTAAACTGAAAAGAGGGCATGAAGCTCTAGAGGTAGGATTTTGCCCCCTGCGGTCTTACGTCTTGCAGTTCATTTAGATAGTGCGCTTGATCTCTGTTAGCTTTTCGATAAAGCATTTTTTCCAATAGATGAAAGCCCGGCACTTAAAAAAAAATGTTAAAAGGAGGTCTTAGTCAAATTTAAGACTTTACTCTTTTTAACACACTTTCAAAATTCATTTACTATCAAACATTGAGGCATACAACTGATTGTGTGAAACTCCAGCAAATATTGCTTTAATATATTTTGAATAACTAAAAAATGTTTTGAATCAACTGAAAGTCTAAGCGGACTAAAAAAAGGATTTTGAGGTAGGGATGAAACTCGAAACTCAACTCATGAACTGAAGCCAAATAAAATTTTGAACTATTTGAGTTTGAATCATGTCAAACCGCCGTAAGTGGAACCTTATTTGAACTGAGCTGCTTGCTTTACATTCACTAGAAATATCAATGTGGTTCTCTTAGACCAACTTATTTTGCATATATGCATCTGAAAGTGTTGGTATTTTAACTAAACCCTAATTTTTTTTTTTGGATTGCAGAAATCTAGGTTAACAACTTTTGTTGACCGATTGCCCCCGGCTTGGGATGATGAGCAGTCACACAAGGGGGTCAGTTCAGCTGGAAAGCAAAAGTTGATTGATGACCCCGGTACATCTGCTGTACTTCAATTGGTCCAGACTGCAGGTCATGGAATTGATTATGATGTTGACCCTGCAGATGTTGATACATTTTTGAATTTCATTAGAGACAGGATTCCTGATGTCAGGAACCTTCAATTACCTAAGGTTTCACATGACGCTGATGGAGATTCTTCCTTTTTTCTGGGCCTGGTGGAAGATAAACTTTTTCATGCTATTTTAGAAGATACATATGAAGCCCAATCTTATTCAACTTCCTCTACAGTAGATTCAGATATGAACAAGGATTCGGGCTCTGTGCTGCGGGAATATGTTACTTGTCTAACAAGAAGGTCTTCTAAGCAACAAAACTCCTTTTATGATCTTTTGCATCTTGGAAATCCCTCTTCAAAATCTAAGGGCAAAATTATCAGAGTGAGTAGATTTGGTCCAAAGGATTGTGATGGAATCCACATTTCTTCTTGCGGGCACGCTGTGCATCAGGAGTGTCATGAAAGATATTTAGCATCATTAAAACAAAGGTATTTAAATTCATCCATGGATTTCATATTTTATCAACACAATCTTTTATAGCTACTTTTTTATTGAAGATTCCGTGTGAGACTTAGCTCATCAAGAGCATATGGTGAGCCAAATATCAAATTAAATTTTTTGGCCCTATGTGAGACTTAGCAATTAAATCGGAGAACATTTTCGAACAATGTTTACTCAATTTTTTGGGGCATTGACGAGAACATATAATAGGAGAATTTTGTTTAAACATTGCTGATATATGAATAACTGCATCACTATTCCAATTTATGTGGTGGAAGGGGCATCTTAATGTATCGTGCTACCTTCCATTTGAATCCACGGGCTCTTTTTTTTTATTTCTGCTGCTTAGACATTCTATTATCCTGTTAACCTCGAAATTAAGATGGATAATTTTTTAAATGGTACATAATGGAAAAGATATTGGGATGAGTTTATATTAATGGGAATGAACTTGGCATGAGTTTATATCAATGGAAACAAACTTAGGATGGGTTTATGCTAAGGGGACAAATTATTGAGTGGCATTTGCCAATTGATGAGGTCGAATCGCTGCTCGAGGACTATTTTTTGTGACAAAAACTACTTGGTAGGTCTTTGGTGAGTATAATTCCCCCAAATTGGTAAGTCACACACTTACTTTTTGAAAATGCCATCCGCTTGTGGTTCACACTTCTTTGACAGATTGGTTTTGACCGTCCAATCTTCGATGCTTCGATTGGACTGTTGGAGTATATATTCAATAAGGTTATACAACCCATTTTCCATCTTTCCTTGACCTAGTTCTTTTCTATTCCTGAATTTTATCATTTTTCTGAGATGGATACCCGTTCCCCTTAGCCACGTAATTTCTGTGTTTTGGAATCCAAATCTCCTTACATCATCCTATGAGACATGGACGAGATGAGGTCTCTCTATCAGATCTGATGTAAACTAAAATTTGAAATTGATTTTAAAAGATAATTTTTGAGATTCATTTTAAATTAGCAAGAGGAACTTTTATGATTAATATCATCCGACAACAACTTAGGGGTCGCAAACACACATAAATGTTTAATGTTCGCACGCATTCAACGATACGACTAAATTCTTCCACAAGCAATCATGAAATAATTAAGAAGACATGGGAGTTTAGAAATTAACGACAAAAATGGCAATTATGATGATTAAGGGCAAACTTTGACCATTATAGTTCATTTTAATTAAACATAAAAATATTCAAACAATTTATGAGCAAGAGAGCGAGTTTGGTTAACCTTGAATCTGCTTTGTGAAGGGTTGTCCGATTTCAGGATCTGGGGAAGTGAAAGTGGTTGCACGTGGGAGCTGGCAGTTGGATGGTTCTCAATGGCAGGAGAAGAAAACAGGAGAAGAGATCGGCAAGTTTGGTCCGGCGAGCTGGTGGGAAGGGAGCGACGTAGCTCAGAGGAGTTGTCAAACTCCTTGGAAACGTCGGATGTATGGTCGCAACTCCTGATTTCGCGGGCAGGAGGGCAATGGAAGGGTGGGGCTGGGTGTTACTGAAAGAACAAAGAATTACTTCTGTCTTTCTGTATTTTCCCCAAGCTCCCAACACAGGAAGGAGGCCAACAGTTTTATAGAAAGCAGGTTTTAAATGATAATAAATGATGACATTTCAATGAGCCGGTCATAATAATCAGAAAGAAGATTGTTAACTCAAACTTTAAATGGGAAATAAACGAATATTTCAAAGATATCTAATAGTGGCTCTTGGAAATTAAAGTAAGGCTTTGATTAAAACTCTTGGTATCCCTAAATATTTTGATAACGCTGAAATTAAATATTCTAATGTACAAAATATTTAATTTCAGGATATTAAAATATTAATTAAGAATACTTAATTTTAATATATATTTTCATAAGCTTGCCCTAACTACCGCGCAACCTAATTTGACGGACCTATTCATCCATGATCCTATTGGTCGGTCACTCCAATAAGTCAAACAAACTTGCACGAGCAACATGCGCGAAACAAAAGATACATGTGTTTTTAACGAGCGCGAAAATACGAAAAAATTAACGTCCGTGAAAACATGCGCTACCGAATACATATAATCATGCACGAAAAAAAATAAGATGCAGATGCGACTCAGGTTGCATCAATTCTCCCGGGGTTGAAAGAGCTCGACCCCGATGAGACTGTGATGTGACCTGCAAGTAGAAAGTCCAAATATCGATCTGAGAAATGTTGTGCTTCTGCCCTGCTGCTGCTGAAGAAGCAAGATCTGCAAATAAACTCTCGTTCCTAAAAGAGGGAGGCAACCAATCTCCATTGGAAAAGGATAACCCCCGGTGATAGAATCAACCGTGAAGATACAATTTTCCAATGATGCTTGCAAACAGTTAAGAATAAATTTATGCAAAATATTTAAATGACCAATAAAAGTCAGAGCATCAAATAGGAGAGTAACACAAAATGGAAGAGAGGGAAGATTGAAAAGGTAAGACAAGAAGCAAAGCAGGAAGCAAACAAGATCAACCTGTGGAATCATTATGACATATAACATCATACACACTCCTGTTAGACGCCTACGAGCATCTACTAAGCCAAAATCATTTGTCGTCATGATTATACCTGGTGAAATCCCACCAGAATCACAAAATTTTAAAAGGATCCCAAATTTAACATTTAAAATCTTTCAGATAAATCTCTTAAAGTGCTCGTCTCTATGAGGCGTGAATACTTTATGGATCGTGACTGTCCTCCTAACATGACTAGACGTGAAAAAACTGATAAATTGATAACAAAATTTAACACAATCTCCAATAATCATAGGATAGTGAAAAGAACTAAAAGTGCGGTCACCAAATACAAAGTCTATAAAGGGTGGTGGCTCGAATGCTACTGGCGAGTGGCTACCAAGCATAATGTCGGCGGCCTCAAGGGCGCGCGACTGAAGTGGGCTAGGAAAGACGGGACTAACGAAGTTCGAGTCTATGCCCTCTAAGATGAGTGGCTCTTCACTAGCCAATTCCTTCTTCGGGAGAAGTGAGATCGAAATTGTGTAAACCAAGGAGAGTGACACATTACTAGTGTGTTCTTCCTGGAGCTGGGCATCAGGAATACACTCTGCCTCTATAGGTTGTGATACAGTGTGAGCAAGAGGAATCTCCATGTTAGTCGGGACGACGAGATGAGGAGGAAGAAAATTTTCCTGGAGTTGGGGCTCAGGACGACCTCCTCGACTGAAGGGAGTGCTTCAGTGGAGACAAGTGAGGCCAAAGTGCTCATGGGGGAATCGACAAGACTAGTAAGACTTCCGAAGTCCTGGTTCCACTAGTTGATATGTAGTTGGGAAGTAATTAGGAAAACATATCGTTTGGGCATTCTCATTTCAAGCGCGTGTACGTCATCGCACAGCCCAATCAAACTCTACGTGTAATCTGCAGTGACTGTGTCGACCGACTTCGTTTGATCACACCTTCGAATGGTTAAGTCGCCTAAGGTGGCTTCTATTCGATCTAAGCGACTCTCCATAATCTTTTTTAATATTTATTTTAAATGTTTGATATATATATATATATAAATAAAAAAAACAAAAAAAACTTACTGTTGTTAACAAAAAACTCGTTTTTTTATGCTAAATAAAATTTCCAAAATAATAAAGATCAAGATCGGCGATTCACAATAGAAGTGAATCGAACCTGCTTTGATACCAAACTGATGTATACCAAACTCTGAAAATATTTTAAAGGTTAAAAATGTGATCTATTAAATTTTGCGGCGCGAGCGGGACGTTTACGAATACTATCGTGCGATAACCATCCAAGCGCTCACAAAAGAGCATAAATGCCTAACGTTCGCTCACGTTCAACGATAAGACTAAATTCTTCCACAAGCAATCATGAAATAATTAAGAAGACATGCGAGCTTAGAAATTAACGACAAAAGAGGCAATTATGATGATTAGGGGAAAACTCTGACCATTATAGTTCATTTTAGTTAAGCATAAAAATATTAAAACAATTTACGAGCAAGAGAGCGAGTTTGGTTAACTTTAAATCTGCTTGGTGAAGGGTTGTCCTATTTCAGGATCGGGGGAAAGTGAAAGTGGCTGCACGTGGGAGCTGTTTGGATGGTTCTCAATGGCAGGAGAAGAAAACAGGAGAAAAGATCGACAAGTCTGGTCCGACGAGTTGAGGGCAAGGGAGCGACGTTGCTCAAAGGAGTCGTCTGACTCCTTAGAAACGTTGGATGTACGGTCACAACTCCTGATTTCGAGGGCAGGAGGGCGATGGAAGGGTGGGGCTGGGTGTTACAGAAAAGAACAGAGAATTACTTCTGTCTTTCTGTATTTTCCCCAAGCTCCCAATATACGAAGGTGGCCAGCTGTTTTATAGAAAATAGGCTTTAAATGATAATAAATGATGGCATTTCAATGAGACGGCCACAATAATAAAAAAGAAGTTTTCTTCTAGATTGTTAACGCATACTTTAAATGGGAAATAAAGGAATATTTCAAAGATATCTAATAGTGGCTCTTGGAAATTAAACTAAGGATTTGATTAAAACTCTTGGTATCCCTAAATATTTTGATAACGCTGAAATTAAATATTCTAATGTACAAAATATTTAATTTCAGGATATTAAAATATTAATTACACATACTTAATTTTAATATATATTTTCATAAGCTTGCCCTAACTACCACTTAGCCTAATTTGACGGACCTATTCATTCATGATCTTATTGGTCGGTCACTCCAATAAGTCAAATAAACTTGCGCGAGCAACATGCGTGAAACAAATGATACATGCGTTTTTAACGAGCGCAAAAGTACGAGAAAATTAACGTGCGTGAAAACATGCGCCACCGAATACATATAATCATGCACGAAACAAAAATAAGATGCAGCTGCGACTCAGGTTGTATCAAGATTCTTCTAGAGTTCTCGCTATATCTCCCTGCAGAATATAAAAGATAAAAGAAACGACTTTGATGAATACCTGTTTTGATGCCGATCAGTTCCTCCTAAGTCTCCATATGCTGATTCGGGGGAACTAACAAGTATATTGCACTTTTATGGACTTGTTCCCACGTAGGTGACCTTCAATTTAATTTTATTAGATGGTGGTTCTTACATATTTCTGACTGAATAATGTCGGGTGGAGTTTAGATTCCTTTTGACAGATTATACAAAGAAAATGCTATAAGGATGGCAATGTGCATCTCTTGAGCACAACAGTATTTGTATGGAACTTAGCGTACAAGATATATGAATGGATGAAACACTCTCTTTGTCAGCAGTTCTACAGTTAGGGATTATTCACACTACCATAGGATTGGTCTTCACTTTCTTTCTCCAGACCCAAGAAAATAAGCTCAAGCATGTCCCCATTCCCTCCTCCACCCACCATTCTGTAATGGAACCCTAGAGAAATTGAAGGTAGTGTTGAAGGTGGAGAGTCCTCTGTCAGGAGGGAGAAGAAGAAAAAAAACCCTCAATTTGTCGTCGTGGGAAGTGCAGCTCTCTTCCTGATTGGATCGCTTTTCGCTAGTGTCAAGCAAGAGGACACCTACTCCACCCATTGCATGCTATCCTACTCGGTCATCAAAGAGATGGAGAGAAGGGAATGAAAGCCTTGGGCGATGATAATGCTTTGTTCTCACTTCCTTACACTTCCGACTAATTCTTCTCTACTTGCAAGGATGGGGTTCGGTGGTTGCTTGAGGAAACAATCGAGACTGTTTAATGATTTGATCTGAGCTGCACTCCTTCCTCACTGAGGATACAATGATGTCACTTTCGACTTTGGTCACACAGTAGCTAGCAAGGAGGCCGTGGTTACTTTTGAAAAACTCCCCATGATGAGCTGCCTTTTGCAGTGTGACACAGCTCCTTGGGTTCCTTTGAGGCGACCCATTCTCTCTCCCACACTTAGTTGATCTTCTCTGTCGTTTTAAGGAGGTCAATCAACAGAACATCATTTTGGAGGGCTACCTGGGAAGCACATCAAGTCGCATTATTGTAAGATTAGGTTACCTGGGAAGCACACCAAGTCCGTCCATAAAGTTAGACTTCAAGGGTATTATGCAGTACTTGCCTCTCACAAGTAGTATTTCTTATTTTTATCACCTCCACTAATTTAAAGAAACAATAGTAGAGAAATTCAATTTCAAGAAAAGCAACCATCAGTAAGCCACATTGACTAAGTAGAGGTTTCACTTCCCAAAATCTAAAAAACTTAGAATCAGTTTCTGTGATTAAATAAAATCATGCAACTAAGCATATGATATAGACAGCCAAAATAAAATGAAAAAAGAATGCATGGTTAACTTGTACAATAACATACTAAGAAATTAGACCATACTCGGAGTTGCATAGGGTTGCTCATGTAAATAAACCTTCCACCATGCATTACCATGCAACCAATAGTTTGTTAAAATCAACTGATAACTACACCCATCTTCATAAAAAATATCACTTATCATATGCAAAGCAGGTCTTCGTCAATCTATATTGGCATTCGAAGCCGAGAAAAACCATATACAATGAGTTCAAATGGCAGCTAATCAAAATCCAATCAAGAACCTTATATCATAAGGCACCATATACAATGAGTTCAAATTGCAGCTAATCAAAATCCAATCAAGAACCTTATATCATAAGGCTTTTAGTTAACGTCAAATAATACCAACACCAAAAGCCCAAGCAGGTCAAACCAAACTTCAATAGAAATTATTTAATGACTTCATAAGAATTCAAGAAATAACTTGGTAGACTCAAGCAATTGAAATCATAATTTACAAGAGAAAACCCCCTTTTAGATCATGAAGGCTTGAATTCCTCTTCAAGAAAATCAAACTTAATAGAAACATGGACTACAACTAATCAAATTCTTTCTAATCTGAATTTGGGAGAACATCCAAAAAACATATATACATTTATTACCACCTAGAATAACATCTGTATTCCTCACCAAACTGTTATGCTCCCAATATCTTTTATCCATTAAATTTTTGTATGCCATAGAATGCGCTAGCGCCATAATAGAAGTCATAAGCAAGTATACGTCGATTTGCAGTAATACTATGTCAACATCGCTGAGGAACAAGAATGCGTCGTTTTCTTATCCATAGAAATTCAGAGCATGGTTGGATCAATTCAGAGCACGACTAAAGCAAGTCAGAGCACAACTTATGTAAATTGGAGCTCAGAGCAAGACAACGCTTATGTTGAGGAGTTTTACTAGCCGTACGCCGATTTACAATCGACGTATAAGTATGATGGAGAAGAAAAAGCTAAAGACGAATTGAAGCCTGTTATCAGAGCTCGCTTGGTGCACATATAACATTACCTTTGTTGGAGTTATCACATTCAGTTAACATTGTACTTCTGTCAATGTATTAGAGTCTTTGGTATGTGTTTATGAGTTTAGTCCCACATGAGATATTCATATTTTGCGAGTCTTTGTGGTCCTTTAAATATCCCTTTAAGGGAAGAATAATAGCCGCTTTGTATTCCTCTCAATATTTCAACATGGTATCAGAGCTGTAAAATTCTTCCCTGATTTCTCATTAGAAACCTTTGCCCAATGCTCCTCGTCCACGCTGTCTTCTCCCACGCCATTGAGAGCTCATCTTCGTCTAACTAGAGATTCGAGCCAGCCGCTACTTCTGTCCACGACGTTTTCTCATCCCATCAGGTTGTTCCATCCTCGACAACTCTGCTGCTCTAAATCCTGCCAACTTCTCCACAATCACCATCATTCTCGTCCGCTGCTCCAAATCCTGTCGATTTGCCCACAATCACCATCGTTCTCGTCGGTTGCTTCAGATCCATGACATCTTTGTCGATCACTAGGCGTCTTTAGAACAATATCGACCTCGTCGACTTGCTACAAACGATGTGCATTCTATTGACTTCATGCGCAACAAAGTATATCCCGTTCCTATCTTCGAAGACAATCCAATCAAGATCTGGCCAATACAGTTCGGGTTCTACCTGTTGCTTTCCCTTCCACGGTGTTGTCCTCTCCCAGATGATGGAGCTTCTTGATAGTTTATTTGTCTTTATGCTGACTTATGCAGTCTGTTGTATTGTTTGTGTGTTACTTTAAGCTTAAATGCATGTATGTCCCACGTGGGGGAGTGTTAGGGACGAAGGCAACTCCGTCCCCAACAACGGTTGACCCAACATAGTGGAATTCGTCCGTGTGGACCACCACATGTTGGATATTCATCATCGCGGTGGTATTCCCGATTCTCGCCTTAGTCCTACATGACCCACCATGCTTTTGTCTATGCGCTTTTAGATGTAGCTCGTCTCCCCTATTCCCTCAATTTTGATAGGTACATGTGCTCCAGTACGGACTTTCCATGTGAATGTCTTGTTGTGTGTTTGAATGTACACACTCGACACCACATCTTCCGTTACTGTATTTCTTCCACATGTTTTTCGAGTGTAAATGATAGTCATATCACCGCGTGTTTGTGGTATTAACTGATGGAATCGTATGTGTATTGCTCGTGTATTTTGTGCGCTCATGTCGTCGCAACCAGAGCCACCACTGATTCCCATCCTTTCCCATCTCTACCGCATAACCTTTATCAACATATGACATTTTAAAACTGCGAGTTATATCTTCCATCTTGAGGTGGAGTGTTGGAGTTATCACATTGAGTTAATATTGTATTTCTGTCTATGTAGTAGTCTTTAGGTATGTGTATGAGTTTAGTACTACACGAGCTATTCATGTTTTGTGACTCTTTGTAGTACTTTAAATATCTCTTCAAGGGAAGAGTAATAAACACTTTGTATTCCTCTCAATATTTCAATAACCTTCTACGTAAGTGTGCTTGCGTCGAATTCTATTCGAAGCATGAAGTCTTTTTCTCCGAATGTAACCATTTTCTCTCAGGAAGCATAAGTCGAATATATGGACTTTTTCTCTGAATAAGGATTCAAAGAATTAGTAGCCTTTAATCTACTTGAAATTGACTAATTTGCAAATAAGATTATAAAATGAGATTTATGAACTTACTCAATTTGGTGTTTGTTGATGGATTTTGATTAACAAGAAGAGGCAAAGGAATATAACAGTTAGCAAGATAATAAATATCGGATGTCGGTGATGCGTCAGATTGAGTTTTTAAATGTCGGATATCGAAAGTCGTAGACATGTCAGAGATATTCTAAAATATAGGATTTTCATATCTCCTAAATAAAAAAAAATATTTTTATGTATACTAAGTATACTTATATGTTAAAAAGTATCATAACAAGTTTACGAACACCGAGTCATGTATATCCTAAAATAAATTTAATGAGTGTCCAAAATAGGAATGAATTCTAACATACAGCCGAACAACGGAATTGCTAATTTTAATTCCTGTGATAAAATTCCTGCATTCAGCTGAACAACAGAATTGGAATTGAAGTCATTCCAATTTCCGTGGGAATTGGAATTGACTTCAGGAATCGGAATTGGGCCAATTCCAATTCCTACATCCCATTTTCTTCCTAACGAACGGAGCCTTAAAGTATCTCTCAGCATGCTGCCAATCATCTTCAACAAGTTTCCCATCAATGTCAGAGTCCTCAATGCAATGCACGCTAGGAAAAGATCGGTTTGGATGCATCATGACATCATTCATGCAGAAGACCGCCTCATCATCGTTATTGCGCATTGTAAGTTTTCCTTTCTCGACATCAACAATAGCTCGGGCGGTGGGTAAGAACGGACGTCCTAAAATGAGTGGTACTTTTCGGTCTTCCTCCATGTACAATACGGCGAAATCAATCGGAAGGACACACTCTTCCACCTTTACAAGAAGATCCTCAACAACACCTTGGGGGTATTTAACCGACCTATCAACTAGCTGAAGAGTAATGTTGGTCTCATATTCCCTACTTCTAGCTTCTTGAAAGTAGACAATGACATAAGTTTTATTGAGCCCCTCCAGATCGTATAGAGCACTCCCAAATTCTGTTCTTTCTATCGTGTAAGAGATAGTGAAGCTCTCAGGATCCTTCATTTATTGTGGCATCCTATTAAGAATTACTGTTGAACACTCCCCCGTGAGATTAAAATTGTAACTAGCTCTTCAAGCTTTTTCTTATCGAAGAGAGCATCCTTTAGGAATTTAGCATACCCTGGCATTTGAGTGAGAGCGCCGACGAGAGGAATATTCACTTGCACCCCCGCATCATTTCAAGAAATTTGAGGTATTGTCCTTCCCTTTTTACATTTTTCAGTTCGTGAGGAAAAGGAGCCTTGGTGGATGCAGTTTGGAGAGCTGGCTAGATCGGTTGTTCTGCTTTACCTCCTCAGACTGCAAGTGCTCACCAGTGTGGGCATTCTTTGAGATGACATCTGCCTCCAAAAATTTTCTTCATTACTTTGAGCTACCCTAAATTTTTCTCCAAAATTTTTCTGGAATCGATAATTCAAAACGATGAAGGCATAGATAAAGATGTGATACATAGAGTCCAAGCAGGTTGGTTGAAGTGGAGAGGCGCGTATGTGATCTTATGTGATCGTAAAGTACCATTAAAACTTAAAGAGAGGTCTGTACTGCCCTGTCAAAGATAGGTCTGTACTGCCTGTCACCCTAAAGTAAAAAAATCTGAACTAACTTGCCCTTGGAGATGCTGTGTTGGGGGCATGATTGTTGTAAATGCATGAACCTCTGCCACGCTCCGTTCAATGATTCAGATATACTTCCTGCTTAAAATTCACAATATCCATATGCAATTTCAAAGTTTTCTCCCTAAGAATAATTTCATAATGAATTTCTAGGTTAACTGTTCCCATGTTTTTATAGTTCCTGTGCGAAGATTTTGGAACTATCAGTGCTTTTCCCTTCAATGAAAATGGGAATAACCTCAACAAGACCTTCTCTACAGTAATCCCGCTGACTCAGAAGGTATCACACACCTCGAGAATCTCTTGTACATGCGAATGTGGATCTTCTGACAAAAATCCACTGAACCGTAATGAATTTTTAATTAACTGTATTGATTCGGGTGGAATTTCAAAATGCACAAACTGCTCATCCACTTGTTGGAAAGGAGAAAAATTTGCTGGTGATGAGCATAAATACCCGAACATCTTAGCATAATTTCGAGAAACAGTAATGCAACAAAACTAAAAAGAAAGGCAATTTCTAACTAACAATTAAAACAGACAGGCGATTATAATAGTTACAAGAAGGAAATAAAATGTTATATACAATATATTGTATTAAATTGGATTGTTTAATATTCTCATTATATGACCTTCTGATTAAATCTACCGTGCTCCCCGACAATGGCGTTAAAAATTTGACCTCTACTCACGCGACCGTAAATCCTGTCAGAAGAGCGTCGACAGTGCACCGATCGAGGTAATAAGTGATAAGTAAATACTGAATATCGAATCTCGAGGAGCATGGGTGAAGTTACAAAAAAATCCAATATCGTCGGCTAGATAAGCTAAATGATTAAATGGGGGTTCATAAATCTAACACGTAACCCTAATTCTTCTAACCATTACAAGCATAAATAATCCCCAAACATGAGAGACACATCATTCCACCATGATAAATTAGGTAAAATCAAATCAATTCATACAATCAATATCCAATACAATATTTGATTTCTACCATTAAAAGTTCAAGAGTTAGCTTACAACCATAAGAGATAGAGAATCCTTGGGCAAATGAGGGTTGAGGTGAAGGAAGCACGAAGACACGAAAAGATAGGAGAGCCTATTCCTTGGGTGTGGAAGAAAGCGTTGCGGATTGTCAATCCGACCTTTCCTCGTCCCTTAGGCGCGTCTGAGGTAAGGGAGCAGTACGTTCTTGCCACAAACACCTTGTAGTGGCCTTCATTGCCTTTGGATTTTTCTCCTTGAAGCTCTGGTTGGAGTGGATGAGGGTTCTCTCACGAACTGGAAGCTCACGACTTGAAACAAGAAGAAATGACAACGAAAGATTCAGAGTTCGTCCTTAATTTCCCTTATTTATATTAGCGGAAAAAGGATCGCACACGGTCTAGGCGCATGGCCGTGCTCCCGATCGTGCGCAAACAATGAAATGTAGGCGAAAAAAACCATGGCGCCGAAAGTGATGGTGGCGGCCTGTCAGAAGATACGACATGACCGTGCTCACGAGGTGCCACGGTCGTGCCGCTATTTGCACACCAGACCTGCCATCAAAATGGGAAGGAAGCAACTTACCTGTGCACCCGCTCACGACTGTGCCTTAAGGGCATTTCCCAGAACTCTAAATTTCGGGCAGAATTAAGATTTGTTCAGACACGGCTGTGCCTCAAGGATGAGCACGGTCCTCAAGGATGAGCACGATCGTGCCGATTTTCAGATTTAGCACAGCAGCTGCTCGCACGCGAAGACACGGTTGTGCCTCAATAATGCGCACGGGCAAATTTCAGAACATGCAATTTTGGGCAAAATGAAGAGTTGCTCGCACACGGTCGCGCGCATCAAGAGGCACTACCATGCACTCATTGCAAAAAAACTGAAAGAGTCTCCCTACAATTGCACACAACACGACAACCTGCAATTCGCAATAATAGATGCCCAAAAACAGTGCAACACAAACATGTGACTCAAACATTTAAATATCCATACAAATTAGCGATAAAATACGCTAAAATCATGCAAATAGCAGTGTGTGTGTGTGTGTATATATATATAATACACTTATCAAATATAAAGTCACGAATTATTAGACTTAATATTAACGACAATGTAACGCGGTAAATAGTAGTAATGCTTGGGACAAATTCGAAACTTGTCCTTAAGTTGGTATTTTGATAACTATTCTTTTCATTAGTCTATACGGTTATGATACTTGATCTCTTCTCGTGTTGTGTTTTACTCTAAGTACAAAAATTGTGATTTTAGGAACCTTCGAAGGCTTGCATTCGAAGGAGGGCATATAATTGATCCAGATCTGGTATGATACTTGAGATCTTCATTGTTTTACAGCTAGATTCTATCTCTTCCATAGCTTCTTTCTTTTTCTATGTAATGCAAGATTTATTTGGTCCACATGCCGACATTATATTGTATGATTGTATCCTTAGGGGGAGTTGCTTTGCCCAGTATGCCGTAGATTTGCAAATTCAGTCATTCCTACTGTGCCAGGCACTGCTGATAAATCTGGGAAGCATGTACAAATCTCTCTGAGGAATGCAGATGTAAGTAATACCTTCCAACTTCATCTAGCATTATCTCTTCTTCGAAGTGCAGACAAAATGGTTGGACATGATAGATTCCTCAAAATGTCTTCTGGCAAACGGAGAGAAACTGTCGAGCCAGCTTTGGAGGCTATCCTGCACAAATTATACATGCTATATTATCCTCATAATTATAATGATTTATCAGTCTCTGGTAGACTCAGCCAATCACTGGTTCTGTGGGACACCTTGAGGTATTCTCTTGTATCAACAGAAATTGCTGCTCGTGGGAGAGTGAGGGCATCCTCTGCTAGTTCTAATCTGGAAGCTTTGTACGGGGAACTCCGTACTTCTAGTGGATTTATAATGTCATTACTACTACGTGTTGCTAAAAGCACTTATTGTTTGAGTTCGATTGAAGTACTCCTTAGGTTTAAAGGCATTCAACTTTTGGCAAGATCTATATGTTTTGGCATTTCAGGGGCTAACACTTTGTCAAATTCAGACAAACGAAGAGGTGTAGTTTCTCAGCACTTGTTATTTGCAATAGATTTAAGGACTGCCATATTAAGTGTTCAATAGTAAAGCCAATCATGAAGGATGTAGTTATTAGTTTATTCAGTTTCTCTTAGTACTATATTAGTTCTTAGAAGGATTTTTCACATTTCCCAGACTATTTTCCCATAAATTTTTTCTTTAATAACCAAGTGCCGAAGTGGTAATCTAAGAAATGATTTTTTGATACCTTCCACAAGGACTAGAGTATGTTTTTGGCTTTTTGGTAGTTTTCCTGCATCTTCCATCAACATAAGTAGTCATCTTACATTCAATAACCCAGTTTTTCTCTTTTCTTTACAGGCTCACTGACATTGGAACATACTGATATAGAAGAATCTTTTCCAGATGTTCAATTTTGGAAGAGAGCTGCTGATCCAATTCTTGCTCAAGATCCATTTTCTTCATTTTTGTGGGTTCTCTTCTGTCTTCCATCTTCTTTTATGCAATCTAGTGAATTCTTCATCCCTCTAGTCCATCTCTTCTACACCGTATCTGTTATTCAGGTACTTGAAAATGCATTTCATAGTTACATAAATATTTTGAATTGATTGAAGTTCACAAAACAAGTCTTATGTTGGTTCTGATTTGATTGCTGTTTCCCCTTTGCAGTCACTCATTACATGCTATAGCAAAGATTTTTTTGATGCAACAAATATTACTGATTCACCTCTTAGTGATGTGTGCAAAGTGATTGGGACGTCTTTACCAGCGAAGAGATTCCTTGTTTCGAACTATATTGAATCTTCCTGTCATCCAAATGATATGGTTCGCAGATTAACCTTTCCTTTTCTTAGAAGGTGTGCGTTACTATGGAAGTTGCTGCAGTCATCCACCACAACTCCTCTTTTTGATAGTTCCAATGTCTGGGAAGGATTAAATCCACATGCAAAGACTAATGCATTGGAGGTTGACAGTGCTAATTACTTTAGAATGGAGCTTGACGGCTTGAGAGAGTTGGAGGATTTATTTCATGTTCCTTCACTTGATTCGGTTCTCAAGGCTGAAGTTGTGCATTCTTTAGCATTGAAATGGTGTGCACACTTCGGTGATGCATTGAGGGCTAACAAATGTCGGGGCATGCTATATTATACACCTGCAGTTCCATTTAAGTTGATGCGGTTACCATGGCTCTACCAAGATCTTTTGGAGAGGTTCTCATAAAATAATTCATGCTGTATGTTTTTTTGTTTTTGCATGACCGATTCAAGTTCCGGTTAATGCTCACTCCATTGTTTTGACTACTTCTCAGGTATGTTAAACTTACGTGTCCTGAATGCAAATCTGTTCCTGAGGAACCTGCTCTTTGCCTGCTTTGTGGAAAGCTATGTTCTCCTAGCTGGAAGTCGTGCTGCAGGTATGAGTTATGGTTCTGCATCTTACCATTCACTATCTACTTTTTGTCTTGCTTCTTTCGACATTTATGTATTGTCATCTATAGTCATCTGACATCTTTCTTATTTTCCATAGAGTGAGCAAATGCTTAAACCATGCTGTTTCTTGTGGTGCTGGCATTGGTGTGTTTTTATTAGTCAGGGTATGCGTAGATCTCACAACATTTAGTTGAATAAGTTTGTTTTGGGTACTAATTTTTTATCTTTCCACTTGTTTATATTACAGAGAACTACTATCTTACTTCAGCGTTCCTCAAGACAAACCTTTTGGCCATCTCCATATTTAGATGCCTTTGGGGAAGAGGTAATTAGAAAAACCGAAGTTGATTCATAATTTAGTATGGCATTGACAAGATGCTAAAAACAACATTTCTTCGCGCCTTTACTTTCTTTTTGGGTTTACAAACTCTCTCCCAACCAATATTGTTGTTCATAAATGGATATCGAGTACGTATGCTCTTGTTACTTGTGATGGTGCCAATTTCTGATTCAGTTTTTAAGTTAAACTTATTTCTTTTACTGAGATATCCTACCTAATTTGTTAGTTATGGTTTTGGAGTTACACAATTAGTTTTATTATCTTATGCAATTCTATTGAAACTTTAGGTTACTGTACACTGTGCCAAGTTTCTCGCAACATATATCTTAGTTTTTCCATCATTGCATGCCTCTGTATCCTTTTGAGCTATTCTGGGTATTATTGGATTTTAGGGTTCTGTTTAGTATTTTAGTTTGTTGAATTTTGTTATAACTGATGGGGATAGTAAACATGCCAAACTTGTTTCATTCTTACACTATATGCGCTGAAATGTTTTTCTTGGATTGATGATAAAGTTTATCCATTGACTGTTGGATTGCACGTCACATTTCTTCAACATACTGATCTGTCAAAAAGTCATTTCCACCTGGAGGAAAATGTTGTGCAATTTTGAGTAAACTTGACTTTGATGGCCATGGAAGGACTTATGTAGTTTGTATCTCTAGTTCTCCTTGATTGTTTGCCACTGTATTCTACTAGTTATTCTAGGTTTGTATCTCTTAGCTTCTCCTTGATTGTGTGCCACCGTATCTAACGAGTTATTCTGGTTTTTGTTTGTTTAGGGTCTTTCTATTTTATTGTTTTAGTTTGTTAATTTTTATTATAACTAATGGGAATAGTAAGTGTGAAAGTTTAAAATTTTTTTAATATTATATCAATCTACTTATTATATTTAGGTGCTCCTCTTCGAGTTTTAACACTCCTCATCAAGATGGAGCTTATATATTGTAGAAAAATGGAATACGAAGCTTAAAGTTTTTATCACTTCATATGCATTAACCTTCAATACAAGTATTTGTACACATTTATAGGATGGAGGAGTGAAATCTCAACTCAAACCAAGATGTGAGAATAATATATACATGAGAAAAGAGAGCTTTTACATGGGCCTTTTCATGGGCTTATTCATAGATCTTCTACACTTCCCGCAAGATGGAGCATACAGATTGCAGGCATCAAGCTTGGAAATAAATTGTCAGTATATTGGGCATGGTAAGGCCTTGATGAGGACATCAAAAATTTTCTTGGCAGCGGTATGCCGCAAATCAAGTTTGCGAAGTTTAACTTTTTCTCGGATGAAATGACAACCGACTTCAATATGCTTGATACGTTCACAAAAAATGTGATTCTCGATGATATGGATGACAGCTTGACTATCACAGTAGAGAACAATCGGAGATGGGATCTTTACACCAAGATCAGTAAGAAGACTTTTTAACCACGTGTGTTCAGAAACAACAGACGTCATCGGATGATACATAGCCTCCGCAGAAGTGCCTAGCACCACCGTCTACTTCTTGCTTCACCAAGTGACCAAGTGTCCTCCAAAATATGTGCAGTAGCCACTCTTAGATCGATGAGCATCGAGGGAGCCGTCATGTCTACATCAGAATGTACAATTGATGATAGAGAAGAGGAGGGCTTATACGCATGCCCTTGTCCCAGAGCATTCTTCAGATACTGAAGGTTGCTCGACAAACTGGAGGTGGGACATCCGAGGGGCATGCATGAAGCAGATGGCCACCCCAACAACAAACGATATATTGGGTCGTGCGACAATTAGATAGATATGCTTGCCAGTGAGACGATGATAGTACTCTGGATTAGAGAGAAGCAGATCAGAGTCGGATGCTTGAACAGAGCTTGTGGTTGATATCTATTGGTGTATCAACATGCTTGTATCCTGAGTGGTCTGTATCATGAAGAAGATCATGACAATACTTTTGTTGAGATTAGACGAGCCCTTCGGGTCGACTAGCACCTCAATACCCATGAAATATCTGAGGCGACCCCAATCTTTGGTTTGAAATTGTAAGGGAAAGTGCTTATTGATCATTGATGTACTGTTCAAATCATTGCTTGTATTAAGAATATCATCTATATATACAATAAGTATAATCGCGCCTGTTGAGTAAATTAGAAGTCTGCCAAGCTCCGAATGAAGCCAAAATCTCGAACGATTTGACTGAACTTGTCAAACCAAGCCCGAAGAGACTGCTCGAGTCCATACATAGATTTCTTGAGGTTGCAGACAAGAGACTTCCCGGGGTTTCATAACCGGGAGGTTGCCGCATGTACACAGTCTCTGCAAGATCTCCATTATGGAATACATTTTTGATATCATGTTTAGGCAACTTTCAATGACGATGGACGACCAAGGAAACCAGGAACCGTACGATATTCAGCTTAGTGACTAGAGAGAATGTCTTATCATAGTTGAGGCAATATTGTTGAGTGAAACCTCGAGCCACAAGACGAGCTTTGAGGCGCTCAAATGTCCCATCAGGTTGATGCTCACAGTAAAGATGTACATCCCATATTGGATTGGCCCCGAGTAAGGGGGACAAGGTCCCAGGTCAGGTCTGATTAGCATAGAGGGCAACCATTTCATCATCTATCGCGGCCCTACACTCTGGATGCTGAAGAGCTTCCTGCAAAGAAGAGGGGGTGGAAATAAAAGGTAAGAGGTTACAAACCTGTGAAGTTCGGGAGATAAACGATGAAAAGAGACATAATGAGAGAAAGGGTGAGGGGTAGAAGGGACTGCATCCTTGGGGGAATCCGTAGTCGGACCAGCTGGCCATGGAGCGTTATCAGTAAGGGTAACTGTCTCAAGGCATCAGACCAAGAACGGCGGTGAGTGTACACACGGAGAGGAGGAGGATATGGCGGTGTTGGGAGCATGAGAGGTGGTGTTGGAAGCATGGGAGGTGGTGTTGGAAGCATGGGAGGTGTGGTGTTGTTGATAGGTACGTTAGGATGCGTGATAGTAGGTGGGAAGTTATCACAAGAAGTCGTGGAGTAGAATGGGTGTTCCTTTAGGAAGGTGACATCAACGGATGTAACTTTTTTCTGATCGATAGGAGAGTAACACATATAGCCCTTCTGTGTGCGAGTGTGCCCAACAAACATATACTTGGTAGCGCGTGGGGCCAGTTTTCCATGGCAGGACCAAGATGATGGACAAATAAAACACTTCCTAAGACATGAGGAGTCAAGAGGAAGAGGGGTGTTGAAGGAAAGAGGATGGTGAATGATGTCGCAAAGTTGAGAATGGACGATGACATGCGATTAATTAAATAACATGTGGCGGGGACTGCGAAGTGCCAATAGATCGTGGGGACCTGCATTTGATAAGGAAGCGTGCAATCTCGAGGAGGTGGAGGTTCTTCCGCTCTTCCACACTATTTTGTTGAGGTGTATAGACACGAGATGTTTGGTGAATAATAACCAATGTGTTGCAAGTTTCCTGGAAGTCGTCTCGTATATTCACGCGCATTTTCGGTTCATAGTATTTTAATTGAGTGTGAGAATTGAGTGCGAGTCTCAGCGGTGAATGTGTAAAAAACCCGTAATAATTCAGTGCAATCACGCAATAAATACAACCATGTCATGCGAGAATGATCATCAATAAATATATGAAAATAACGAAACGATATTCAGATAAACTAGCAGTTTTATACGGGCCTCAAATGTCTGAATGAACTAAATCAAATGGAGCAGGGCTCCTAGTACAATGAAGGGAGAAGGTAGGGCGATATTGTTTCCCATAAATTCATGATTCACATATAAATTTAGAAAAAGAAAATTTAGGAGGAGCTTTCTGCGGGATAGGAAGAGGAGCATGGACAAGTTGCTAGTGTCAATCAACAAAGGTGACAGAGGAGAGAGCTGCGGTGGGAAGGACCAGAGTGTAGAGCCCATTTGACAGTCATTCTCTACCAATGATATTCCGCGTCCGCCGATCCTGCACCACAAAGGAAGAAGAGGAAAAAGTGATGGAGCAACTATGATCATGAGTAAGACGACTAACAAAATGGAGATTAAATTGGGAGACAGGAACATGAAGAACATATCTGAGAGAGATAGACAGAGTAATCTCCAGATCCGTAGACCGGGGTGGTTTCTCCATTGGCGACAGTGATAAACTTGGGACAAGCAGAGTCCATGTATTGAGAAGGTTTCTGCGGAGTAATGTTATTTGTGGCCCCAGAGTCCACTATCTAGGATGGACTATGAAAAAAACATGATATACCTTCGTTGAAGATAGAGGTGACAGAGCCAGAAGTCTGAGTAAGCAACCCTTGTAGATGTTGGAGTTCCTCCCGCAAGGTGTCATTACTGGAGCGGGATGTGGTAGGAACATCCACCGCTAGAGAAGCATGGTGCTGAGGGTTGGAAGGCTGCAACAAGGACCCATGTTTCTTGTGACATGTGGCCTTAATATGATTTGTCCGACCACAATGGGTACACAAGCGAGTATTTTACTCCTTGGAGCGATTCTGATCATCGCTCCCACCGCCAAGAAACCCATGGTGATCTCTACGGTTCCCAGGAGGTGGAGGTCGAGCTTCAGCAGAATGTTGGAGTAAGGTAGGAGAGGGAGTCACCGAGACATCAGTGGGCAGTGTCATCTTCAAAATCGTAAAGCACACATTTGAGAGAGATGGAATATTTAGAGAAGATATGATGGTGGAACGAATATTGTATAAATGAGGTGGCAGTAATGCCATCACCAGTGCTATTCCGACAACCTCCTTCTAAGCCCGTTGGGTGGCAAAATCTAAAATTGGAGGCTAGTGTTGAATCCAAGTCTCAGCGAGGGTCTTGTATTGTGCCATGAATGAGGTCAGGTCACCATCCGGATGTGATTCTTCGTTCGTATCTCTCTTTATTCACCTTTCATTATCGGATTCAAATTCTTGTATGTAATCTATCCATTTTGTTTCTTCGTAACTTTTACTCACATTTATTTAATCTTTATTCGTTCACAGTCGTTTCGTTTTTTTATTCGAAATCTTTTCATCAATTTCAGATTCTTTCGGACGTAGCTCATTCAATTCATTTTCCATCATTAATCATCAAATGTTCTCATAATCAGTTTCTGAATCAAATTCCTCGTTTATTTTTAGCTTTATTAAATTAGGAAATCATAAGGGTATGTTTAAATGCATCCGGGTCTTTCACGACCCCTGAGCCTTCAACGGCCTCTGGCCTTCAGCGGCCTCTTCCATAGGGTATTCATACCCCCCCTACGGACTGGGTTAACCGTTATCATTTCCAATGCATCGATGCATGTTATCTTTTCTTTCTGTTCTTATTCACGTATATTCATAATCAATCTTCATATCCGGTATCCGTGTTTTTATTCAAACAGTTATCTCAGCATTTACTTCATCGTTTAATTTTTGTTATTTCCGATTCAACATCTTCTAGCAATTCTCATATTTATCCGTGATTCATAAATGCGAACGATTTCAGTTTCATGTCAATGCACAGTCACTAAAATACTTTCAGTATAAAATCTAATCATGTGTATATGAAAAATAATTCAAAGCTACACATAATTAAAGAGATAAGTACTCACATTGTTTTCTCCGTCCTTAGAATTCTCGTCATATTTCGCATTTGCCATCTTCCGTTCTTTTATGATATCTGTTATTAAACGAAATCAAAATTCTAGTAATTTGCACTAAAGGAAAATCTAGTAAATGAAAATGTATTCAATTTCATCTAAAACTCAACCCCCACAAATCTTCTAGCAATTCCAGCCAATTATCAACTGTGAGTAAACGGATTCCACAAATATTAGTTACAGCTCAATCATAAATTCTTTCCAATTTAATCCTCCAAACAAAATGATATTAACTGAATAATAGTCTACCAAAAGCCAATATCCATTATGCAACTAGATTAGTGAATCAAATTCCCTAATTAACCCATCCAATAATTCTCAAATTCATATTGCATACACTGATCGGCTAAGCAAAACAATTACTCAATTTAATTCAGCAACCCCTAACTAAAGAATTACAGGGAAGCCAAGCTCTAACCCAATTTCTGATTTGGTTTTCCCTATAACCAAGCCAAGCTCCATTTCAGATTCAATAACCAAGCCAAACTGAAATATACTCTAACCAGAATTACCAAACCAAGCTCTAACAACACACAGCCGACCACAAGCAAAGCCCCAATTAGGAGCAAAATCAGTGTATACATCGTCATAAAATAGTAACCCCAATTACTTTCCAACAAGGCACATCTAAATCTTCTCCAATAGAAATTCACACAGTCAAAGAAATCAACATAGCTACTTGTCTGCAATCCCATACCCCTAAACTGAAACCCTACGTGTAATTGCAGAAAAATCCAACATCTAGGAGTAGCAAAGAAGAGGGGGAGAGGAAGAGGAAGATCTTACAGTGGAGTAGAAGGTATTCGACACTCTAAACCAACCCAACAACGCATGGCTTCATCTCCAGTTTTGTGACGCCGACCCCAGCAGCGAGAGAGGAAACCCCCATCGGTAGCGTGAGAGAAAGAGAGGGAGAGGAGAAAGTTGCCGTCGTCTGGAAGGAGGAGTCGTCGAGCCCTAGCGAGGAGGAAGACGCCGCCGAGAGGGATTGAGCATCGTGTGGCTCCTAATATCAAAAGGCGAGAGCGCGGGTTGCAGAGAATTTGACAAGTGCGGGTTTTGCACTTAAAGAGTGGCTCGATTTCCTCTCTTCCCTCTTAAACCGGTCCACTCCTCTAAACCTAATTGGGGTTAATTAGGTTCAATTGCTTTAATTAACCCTAAAGTAATGCTCTCATTTCTTTATTGGCACACCCATCTTTTTACTATTCGCACACCAACTTCATAATTGTATTAAAACTCTTTAAGTGTCATTAGTGCACACAAATGTATAATTTTATGTTATATTTTCATCTCATTCACTCACTCTTCATAACTTTTCGTTACATGAACACAATTGCATAACATGCACGATCTTCATGGGGAGTTATTTCTTACTTTCATTTTATTTTAATTCGTATTGGAAATTGGGTCGTTACATAGCCACACACGACGTAGACCCACACACGATGCATGACCCACACACGATGCATGACCCACACACGATGCAAGATCCACACATGACGTGGTCTCGCTGGAAACCGGTCAACCCACATCACCTACACACACATGTGAAAAGGGAACGAAAAATGAGGAGCAAATCATCAACCGAGCAACCGGGGATAATCCGTCGGGGATAATCTGTCAGGGATAATCCGCACAAAGGGCAGTCCCACACGTCACAGTTCCACACGACACGGTCCCACGCGACACAATCCGGTGAGATTTAGAGCACCAACATCAATCGCCTCCCCAACACACGACCAATCAAAAGAAAACATGGGGAGACACATATGACATAAGCTTGGAGGCCGTGTGGAACGAAAACGAGAGGTCAGGAAAGATCATCCAAGTCGTCTTTGTCACAATACTCCCCCTCACGTGGAACACACGTGCCAATAGACATAAAAATAACATGAAGAAAATACGATAATAAAAACACATACAAATGACTGAAAGCACACAACAAACATCATCATTGACAAGGTATTACCACCCTAAAAGGGGGGACAACGACTGGATGTAGCTGGAGTCGTCAGAAAGCAGCGGCAAGCGGAAGAAGACAGGTGGATGCAGCTGGACTCATTCCAAAGTCTATCGAGGGACCTCGACAGTAAGAAACAGTTGTTACGGTCACTGAAGCAGCATAAGTCGACTGATGCGAGCAGCGGATCCACATCACCTGCAGGAAATCGATGGTGAAGCGGGAGAAGAGTAGCTGCCGCAGGATGAAGAAGCGTGCAAATTTGTACTGGTTCCGTCGAAGGGATCAACGTAAGCTAGCGGAAAAACCTTCCGACCAGTGAAGAAACGCACGAGACGACGTCCACGACAAGAGCAGCAATCATCGCAGACGCAAGCGGGGTGCCTTCCGGTCGGACGATGATGGCAGAGATCGCGTGTCTCTAAAGCAACATAAGTCGACTGATGCGAGCAGCGGATCCACATCACCGACAGGAACTCGATGGTGAGGCGGGAGAAGAGCAGCTGCCGCAGGATGAAGAAGCACACGAATCTGTACTGGTTCCGTCGAAGGGATCAACGTAAGCTAGCGGAAAAAACCTTCCGGCCAGTGAAGAGACGCACAAGACGACGTCCACGACAAGAGCAGCAGTCATCGCAGACGACGGGAAGAAGAAAGGCTAGTCGACGCAAGCGGGGTGCCTTCCGGTCGGACGACAATGGTAGAGATCGCGTGGGAGGAGATATTCGCTCTCGTCTCCGGAATCACACGACGATTTTGTCGACGGGAGCGAGGGGAGAACCGCTCGACGAGAGCCCTAGCAGTGGAGTCAACCGATGATTAGAGAACGAGAGGTTGAAGCAGCAGGTAACTGGCGGCCCATGGGAATGAAATTAGGTTTTCGGGAGCAAGGAATTTTTTAACCTGGCTTTGATACATGTTATAAAATAGGAATCACAATAGATGGATACTTTATTCTTCCACGTAGGGGACTATTTATAGTATTACAAGAGACTCTTAAACACGGACATATCATGTGAGACTAAACCCACTAACACTCAAATACCTAAATAATAAAAATCTAAATGCGGGATCTAACACAAGGACACAAATAGACCATCATAGACACTAAAAATTATAAGTTCTAACACTCCCCCTCAAGCTGGAGCGGAAGCCCCCAACTTGAAAATGATAGAATGAATTGAACATATATTATCACACTAAAGGGTACATATATATATATACACACAAGAGGGGTTCCCAACACCAAGAGGTGAGCCTAAGAGAGTCTACCACCAGAATATACAACATAAACATAATACATCTAACACCCCCCCTCAAACTCACGGGGGTTCATACACCGAGAGTTTGGATAATAGATAAGCATGTTGAGACCGAGTCTGCGGCTTAGTCATCAAATCTGCAAGCTGCTGCTCAGAAGGAACAAAGGAAGGAGCAAGAGTTCCCCGACCATACTGCTCACGAAGGAAGAAAGCATCCACCCCGATGTGCTTGGAAAGAGAATGTTTCACCGGATTTAAGGTGATCTGAATGACACCGGTGTTATCACAGTGGAGTGGAGTTGGATCCGGAGAAGAGACACCAAGATCCTCAAGGAGCCAGCGGAGCCAAATAATGTCCTCAGTAGTAGTAGCCATGACACACAGCTCAGCCTAAGTACTAGAACGAGAAACCCCAGTCTGTTTCTTGGACTTCCAAGCAATAAGTGAAGTACCCAAGAATAGACAGAAACCAATGACAGATCGGTGGTCAACGAGATCACTGGCCCAAGTAGCATCCGAGTAAGCACGAAGCTGCAGAGAACTGCTACTGGAGTAGAAGAGACCATATGAAGTAGTCGCCCGGAGATAACGCAACAGCCGCAGTAGATGACCATAATGCACAGAGGTAGGCGCACCAACAAACTGGCTCAAAACATGAACAACATGTGCAATGTCGGGCCGAGTAATAGTAAGGTAGAGGAGGCTCCCGACAATGTGACGATAATGAGTAGGATCAGAGAGTGGAACCCCATCATCCGGTCGTAACTGAAGGTGAAGCTCCATAGGGGTGTCCACAGTGCCAGAGTCAGAAAGAGCAGCCCGAGCTAAAAGATCTGATGTGTAACGTTGTTAAGAGAGTTGAAAACCACGGTCTGTAGAGGTGACCTCAAGGCCCAAGAAATAGCTCAGCCGTCCAAGATCAGTCATCTAAAACTGCTGCTGGAGGTGATGTTTGACGAATGTCACATGAGTAGGGTCATCACCAGTAATGATCATGTCATCCACATAAAGTAATAGAAGAGTCCGACCAAGAGAAGAGGAGTGCACAAACAGGGCTGGATCATGCGGGCTCGGCTGAAAACCGGCGGCAGTAATGGCCTAACTGAAAAGAGCAAACCACGCTCGAGGCGCCTGCTTGAGCCCGTAAAGAGCTCGTCTAAGCGGCAAATAAGTCCTGGAGGAGAGGAAAGACCGGGAGGAGGGAGCATGTACACCTCCTGCTGAAGGTCACCGTGAAGAAAGGCGTTCTTCACATCGAGCTGGAACAGAGACCAGCGATGAACAGCCACAACATCAACAAAAGTGCGGATCGTGGTCATGTGAGCAACTGGGGCAAAAGTCTCATCATAGTCACGTCCCTGCTCCTGCTGAAATCCACGAGCCACGAGGCGGGCCTTGTACCTCTCTACATAACCATCTGAGCGAGTCTTCACCTTGAAGACCCACTTGCAAGTAATGGGAACAACACCAGGGGGGAGAGGAACAAACTCCCAGGTACGGGCGTGCTCAAGCGCTTCCAACTCAGCAGACATAGCAGTCTGCCACTCAGGTATCTGGGCAGCCTCACGATAGGAAATCGGTTCTGGAGTACCACAGGCGGTAGCAGGGAGAGCAGGCAGGTCCAGAGGTAGTGTAGCAAGGCTGAGACGGTCGGGAGGACGTCGCTCACGAGGTGGGTTGCGACGAGCAGGAGGATCATCCACAGGGACCTCGCTGGAGGAGACGTGCACTGAGTCGGGGGGCACAGGAGACGAAGGACCAAGAGCGGAACGACGAGTGTAGTGATGTGGAAAGGGAGTGGCGAGCGTATCAGAGGAAGAGGTGGAAGTAGAGATCGGAGAGGTTGGAGATGGAGTGGCCGGTGGTAGGAGGAGAGGAGGAGGACATACCGATGGAGAGATGGGAAGAGTGAGAAATTGCACATCAGATGGAGTCACCGATGAGTGTGAGGTCGGAGAGACGGATGACACAAAGAATGGGTGAGACTCATCAAAAGTGACGTCACGTGAAATACGAAGACGACGCATGGTACGGACTGAGCAGAGAGCTTAGTGCGCTCACGTGGAGGGAGAAGGACGTAACACCGACATCCAAAAATACGAAGATGAGTGTAACGTGGGGGTCGAGAGTACAAACACTCACCATGACATTGGCCCTGAAGGAAGGTGGATGGCTGCAGGTTAATAAGATAGACAACAGTGGAAACAGCCTCAGCCCAAAAGTGAGGAGGGACATGAGATGAGATAAGAAGAGTGTGTACTGTCTCGACAATATGACGATGCTTCCTTTCAGCAATGCCATTCTGAGCGTGGGCACCGGGACAGGAAAGTTGGGGGAGAGTGCCATGAGTAGCTAGCAGATCGCGAAAAGCATGAGAGAGGTACTCCCCCCGGAATCAGAACGAAAAATACGAATAGAAGCAGAAAACTGAGTGCGCACCATAATAGAAATATAACATATATCTGGAAGAAATCAGAACGAACATGCATAAAGTAAATCCAACAATAACAAGAATAATCATCAACAAATATAACATAATATCGATGACCGCCCTTTGATACAAAAGGTGCGGGACCCCAGACATCAGAATGAACTAAATCAAAAGGACGCGAAGATCTTGACTCACTAGACAGATAAGGGAGTTGGAGCTGTTTACCAAGCTTACAACCCGTACAAGAGTGATACCGATCAACAGAAACACGACCCAGAAAACCATGACTAATAAGCGACGCAAGGCGCGGGCCATTGGGATGACCAAGATGGTGATGCCACTGAGAAAAGGCCACCGAAGGAAGACAAAGGGTGACAGCAGCCGGAGATGACGAAGTGGAAGGAAGATGGAGGCGATCAAAGACGTACACCCCACTACGGCGACGGCCAACTCCAAGGAGTGTCCCTGTCAGACGATCCTGCACACGACAAATAAACTCACCAAAAACAACAAGGCAACCATGGGATGTGAGTTGGCTGACGGATATAAGATTCATGGATAGCTTGGGTATGTAGGCAACGCCGGGGATATGAAAATGGCTAGTATGAAGGAGGCCACGACTAGTAATGAGGAGAATAGTACCATTGACTACCATGATACTAAGGGTAGGGGAAACGGGCTGGCAGGATTAAAGGTGTGTGGCATCATGAGTCAAATGAAAAGAGGCTCCAGAGTCGAGCAACCAGTCGTAGAAAGAGATACCTGAAGGGGCGGAAGCTGCCGGCTGAGAGGTCGAAGCATCAGAAGAATCCGGTGAAAAAACTGAGACAGTAGAGCCAAGCAGGGATCCCTGAGAGAGTTGTTGAGCAATCTGCTGTGCAAGCTCAGAAATAGAGAGATTGTGCCACAACAGAGAAAGGAGCACCGGGAGCACGCTGCTAACCAGACTGCTGAGTGATGCGGAGCATAGGCGAGGACGAGCTTTGGGCCCACTCGGGGCTGATTTGACGACTTACCATATATGGCGTGCCCGGATCGACGATCCGACTCCGTGAATGTGTTCGGATTCGTGTTGCGAGTCGATTTCATATATAGCTTTGTATTTTTCGGTTATTATTTCATGTAGTTTTGGCCCCGAAACCAACGGCCAATCATAGCCATTGATTCCGGGTGCCCTAATCTTCATTTCTTATAAATAATAGATATTAGGGCTGCTATATTTTATTGCTGAAATTTGGAGAATCTTCTTCCTCATTTCCGGTGATCTCCTCCGCGGTGCCGACTCCGTGGAACCCCTTGGTGACGACTCCTTGGGTAAGTTATCTTCTATATTTGTATTTCCCTCCTCCACCAAACAGCCACCTCCTCCTTCCCTCCCAGCCGCCAACCTCCTGTCAAAGCTCCAGCCACCAGCCCCTGTTAAGTCTCAGCCACCAGTACCCCCTTCTGTCCAAAGGAATTCCTCTATATTGATAACTACTGTAGATTAATGAAATTCACTATTCATTAGCTATGGTTTTATTCCCCCCAGGTGAACTGACGGCATGAAAACCTCCGGCAGCCTACTTCTTCCCCTCCAGCCCACCGCCTCCCCCTCAGCCTTGATTCCCTCCAGCCATCTCCTCCCTGCTGCCCGCCTACAGCCACCAGCCATCCCGCCTCCTCTACAACCCCAGCCCTGTTCTCCCCCTGTTCCCTGCTGCCCTCAGCCCCGTTTCCTCCCCCTTTTCCACGTGGATCCACCCTCCAACAGCCCCTTCACCCCAGATCGCAGATCTGTCCAGATCTGGACAGAACTGTCCAGATTTAGTCCCGTACCCACCGGTCCAGTCCCTAACCATCTATACCCGCAGCCAACACCTCCCCTTCCGTGGAGCCACCTCCCTCTGGCCCGATCTAGTCTTCCACCACCCGGAAACCCATTTCGCCTCCAAAATTCAGATTTATGTTGAATCGCTGCAGCCCTAAATTATTTTCAGATTTCTGCCTTGTGTTTTTGTATTGTTGAAGGTGTTGAAACATTGTTGCATTGTGGTAATCCTATACCTGTTTGGATGTTCATTTTATTCTAGTTATTTGTGCCTAGATAAATCTCTAACTGCAGGAAGGAATTATTCGCCGCGCGCTCTTGCTTTGGCCCTCCACGCGGAGGGAAGCCTAAGCTTGTTTCGCCCTAATTAATTATTGTATCTTGTTGTGAATTTATCTGCGTGAGATATTTTATGTTTATTATCTAATTGCGGCTTGACCGTCGGACTTGCATAACATGTAGAGTTATGTCGCGGATTATCCGCCGCCTATAGATTCGTCCTGCGTCAATTGGTATCAGAGCTAGGTTACACGCTCTTTTTTATACGCAGTCGTAGAGTCTATAGGTTTTTCATTATGTCTATGTGTCACGATTATTCCTCCACTCACTTTGGAGGTCTCGAGTCCACTAGCACCCGCTCTCACAGAGCCCCGTCAGGGAGATCTTCACGTTACTACGACGATTATTCTCGATCGCAGCACACCACTTTTAGAGATCGTGTTGACCCACCGACACGAGACCACTACACTAGAGACGATCAGTATAATGATTGTCGTCGTTCATATCCTTGCACGCGAGCGGATCGTGTTGATCCTTCGGCTCGACTCGGTTACCTTAGGGATGATGATTATGAGAATCGTCGTTCCGAGAGAGATTTTGAGAGTCAGTTTCGTACTGCTGCCCCTTCCTTTGACGACTCATCGAGTCCCGAGTCTTTCAGTTATTGGCTCGTGGACATGGAGTATTATCTTGACCATTTTGAGGTATTCGGTGAGCGTCGCGTCAAGTTTGTGAAACTTACTTTTAGATCAGGCGAGGGCTTACTGGTCTAGCGTTGAGAGGACCCGTGAGCGAGACCGTCTACATCGCATCACTAGTTGGGTGGACATGAAGCGTATATTGTGTCAGAGGTATCTTCCGTCGTCGTATCGGAGTCGCTTGCTCGACCAATTATTTTCCCTTCAGCAAGGATCCATGTCCGTCGCTGAGTACAGGGATCGCTTTGATGAGTTAGTTGTGAGGAGTGATATCCGAGAGGACCCAGCTATGACCTCTTGCAGATTTCGGTCTGGCCTTCTATCAGACATTCGTACTGAGGTGGTTTATCCTAGCTCGAAGTCCCTCAAGCAGACGTATCAGCTTGCCCTTCGTTACGAACAGTCTTTGAGATCCGCAAGAGCTGGTCGGTTGGAACCTCACTTTGACCTCTGCAGTACGAGCTCCTCCCACACCGAGGACACCACTTTGCCTATCATTGTTCCATCAGACATGACTGAAGTAATACCTGATGCAGATTGCTCTCACCCCAGTGAGGTGCTTAGCCCAGTTAGTGACTTATCTCTAGTTTCTGACCCGTCTTTTGTGACCCCGACTGAGGGCGAACCTGAGCGACCTATTGAGTCTGTAGCGTTGTGTCCTTCACACACACCACCACCTTTGGCATGTCATGGGCTGATTAACACCCCTACCCTTGACTCACATCTTGACACCGCACCCGCGGACCCATTCTTGAGTCTAGGTCTATGTCGCTCTCCCCTTATCATGTCCCTGGGTCACATCGCGACCGAGAGCCCAGAGCCTAGTATTGATCTTGTAGTGACCACGTCATCCATTCACGGGGACACTACCCCTTTTGTAGGTACTCATCTGGAGGGCTTTGAACCTAGTGACGAGTTCCATGACGAGCCCCCAGTTGATCCTCCTGATGATCCACCACATCCGGGTGAACATGAGATTCAAGTGAGGCACGTGTTTACGAGTTTCAAGTTATTGACGTCTCCTCCCCTATCATCTCTGGTCTTGCCCCAGAGGATGGGTCGTGAGTGGAGTAAGACGTATGAAGGGCCTACCTTGAGCACACTAGATCCTACTCATATTTTGAGGACTTACTTTATGACACAACACACTCGTAATGAGTTTTGGGACACACCACCCGCTGACCCACCCGATGAGTTCTTAGTTGTCGTGGACACTCACCACACTATAGCGCCACGTTTTCTAGTCGGTGCACACGATTTTCACTTAGGCGGTCGTCACATTCGCGATGACTTTTCTTACACACCTCCGGGTGAGCCCCCTGATGTGTCACGTCCTCCGAGAGACACTTGGATCTTTACGAGCTCGCATTTGAGTATAGTTGTCTCTCTCGATCATCTGGGCACTCGTCTCACACGAGATGAGTTTTGCTACACTCCTCCGAGAGAACCTTCTGATAGGCCACCTCCTTTGGTAGATTTTCAAATGATTATTAGTCATTCCCATAGTGAGTATGTTGTGTCGATCATGTGTCATTTACATCATTTGTATGCGTCTGTTGAGTCGTTTTGTCATCATTTGCATGAGTCTGTTACGCCGTTTTGTCATCATTGGCATAAGTTTGTTGTGTTGTCTATTCATCGTTTGCATGTGTGTCATGAGTCGGCCCGACGAAGAATCCATAATGATAATAAATTTTGTAAATCACATGCGGATGTTCATTGGCAAGTGCGGGTACTTCATGAAGGCGAGCAGGTGATGGTGAGAATCTGCGTTGTGAGGCTCCGTGCGAGGCTTGCTAAAAGCTTGAGCGTTAGGCGAATGAGTCCCTACTCAGTCCTGAGGCGCATCGGGACAAATGCTTATGAGTTGGACATCCCCGTGAGCATCGGTACCCATACTGTGTTCAATGTCGAGAACCTGACGCCATACTTTGCACCTCACGAGTATTCAGGCCCACATCTTGGCGGCCCTCCCGAGCCTTTACCACTGTTTTTACCATCCACCACTCAGTCTACCCCCGAGCCCTTGCCCCCACATTCATTGCCCCGTTCTCAGCCCACCTCTGACCCTTATTTACCCAGGATGTTGTCCCCAACGGTATCACCTTTGGCACCTCAGATTCCACCGGATCCTTCTACTAGTGTGTTGAGAGATGAACTTGATCGATTCGCCCTCGGACTTCGACTTCAGTACGTCGGTCTCCACTCATCGGGGATGGAAATTTTTCAGTCCGGAGGAGTTGATTGGCGAGGCCACTTTTCAGCGTCGACACTTGGACGACCTCTGGCGGACCTCTTCGAGTTTTACCTGGCATGCGGCGAGAGAAGTATGACCCCTATTCATCGGGAGATTAATTCTTTCAAGCCGGGGAGATTGATGCGGAGCATAGGCGAGGACGAGCTTTGGGCCCACTCGGGGCTGATTTGGCGACTTACCATATATGGTGTGCCCGGATCGACGATCCGACTCCGTGGATGCGTTCGGATTCGTGTTGCGAGTCGATTTCATATATAGCTTTGTATTTTTCGGTTATTATTTCATGTAGTTTTGGCCCCGAAACCAACGGCCAATCATAGCCGTTGATTCCGGGTGCCCTAATCTTCATTTCTTATAAATAATAGATATTAGGGCTGCTGTATTTTATTGCTGAAATTTGGAGAGTCTTCTTCCTCATTTCCGGTGATCTCCTCCGCGGTGCCGACTCCGTAGAACCCCTTGGTGACGACTCCTTGGGTAAGTTATCTTCTATATTTGTATTTCCCTCCTCCACCAAACAGCCACCTCCTCCTTCCCTCCCAGCCGCCAACCTCCTGTCAAAGCTCCAGCCACCATCCCCTGTTAAGTCTCAGCCACCAGTACCCCCTTCTGTCCAAAGGAATTCCTCTCTATTGATAGCTACTGTAGATTAATGAAATTCACTATTCATTAGCTATGGTTTTATTCCCCCCAGGTGAACTGACGGCCTGAAAACCTCCCGCAGCCTACTTCTTCCCCTCCAGCCCACCGCCTCCCCCTCAGCCTTGATTCCCTCCAGCCATCTCCTCCCTGCTGCCCGCCTACAGCCACCAGCCATCCCGCCTCCTCTACAACCCCAGCCCTATTCTCCCCCTGTTCCCTGCTGCCCTCAGCCCCGTTTCCTCCCCCTTTTCCACGTGGATCCACCCTCCAACAGCCCCTTCACCCCAGATCGCAGATCTGTCCAGATCTGGACAGAACTGTCCAGATCCAGTCCCGTACCCACCGGTCCAGTCCCTAACCATCTATACCCGCAGCCAACACCTCCCCTTCCGTGGAGCCACCTCCCTCTGGCCCGATCTTGTCTTCCACCACCCGGAAACCTCATTTCGCCTCCAAAATTCAGATTTATGTTGAATCGCTGCAGCCCTAAATTATTTTCAGATTTCTGCCTTGTGTTTTTGTATTGTTGAAGGTGTTGAAACATTGTTGCATTGTGGTAATCCTATACCTGTTTGGATGTTCATTTTATTCTAGTTATTTGTGCCTGGATAAATCTCTAAATGCAGGAAAGAATTATTCGCCGCGCGCTCTTGCTTTGGCCCTCCACGCGGAGGGAAGCCTAAGCTTGTTTCGCCCTAATTAATTATTGTATCTTGTTGTGAATTTATCTGCGTGGGATATTTTATGTTTATTATCTAATTGCGGCTTGACCGTCGGACTTGCATAGCAAGTAGAGTTATGTCGCGGATTATCCGCCGCCTATAGATTCGTTCTGCGTCACTGAGCTCTCTGAAGCTTGCGGCACTCAGATTTGACATGACCAAGGCATTGACAGTAGTGACAACGGACAGATGGGCGACGGGGAGCACCGGACTGGGCTGAAGAGGGCGCCGGAGGACGAGGAACAGGGCGCACCGGAGCACTATAACCTGACGAGGGCAGCAGAGGAGCACTGACAAGGGAGGACTGCGGTGGAAGCTGGGGAGCAGCCAGAACAGCATGATGCATCCCACCAGGAGAAGTAACGGAGTCCAAGGAGTGGAGACGAGTCTCCTCAGCGATCACCAGGGCCAAACTATCGGTGAGCGATGGCGGGGGATGCCGGTGCAGAAGCTGAGCGCGAATGGACTCGAACTCGGGGCGTAGGCGCATAAGAAACTCAAACAAGCGCTGACAGTCGCGATCCCGGGAGATAGCAACACACTGAGGGCATGTTGCACAGGGAGAAGGAGCCATCTCGTCGCACTGACGCCAGAGATCAAGGAGCTCAGCAAAGAAGGTCTGAACAGATCGATCACGCTGGTAGCAGACGCCAAGGGTCTGGAATAGAGAGTAGCGCAGGGCCTGACTGGACGACTTATAGAGACGGCGCAAGTGATCCCACATCGCCTTGGCCGTAGGGAGCTCGTAGATGGCCATCCGAATGGGAAGCTCGCAAGACTGACAGATCACGACAATCGCGCGAGAGTCGTCGGAGCGCCACCGCGCTAAGTCGGAGCCCTTGCTGAGAGTGGAAGAATCGGTAGCAGCAGCAGCCGGCGGTGCAGGAGCATGCTCGGAGCCGTCAATGTGGCCCCACAAATCTAGGCCACGGAGAATGACGCCGACAGTGGCGGACCAACTCTTGTAATTCCGTCCGTCTAGGATGACATCGGCCTTCTGGAGGAAGGCAGAGGAGATGTTAGACGATGCCATCGACCTAAAGGAAGACGGAGGATGTCGGAGAAGAAGAAGACAGAGGTTGGAGCAGTCGGGATCAACAGAGCGGCAGCCGGAACGCTGATCGGATCGGGAGCGGAAGAAGCACCAGCCTCTGGAAGGGAAGCTTGCGGATCAGAAGTTCGGTACTCTTCGACAATTCCTCTCAAGCAGGCGAGATCGGGATCGGGAGGAGCACGACAGTCAAGGATCGAGATCGGTACTCTTCGACGATTCGGCAGCAGCCGGCGAGATCAAGATCGAGCGGAAACGTCGACGATTCGGCAGCAGTGCGGCTGGAGCACGACAGTCGAGCGAAAACGTCGAAGCAGGTGAGATCGGGATCGGCGGCTGGAGCACGACAGTCAAGCGGAAACGTCAAAGCAGGCGAGACCAAGATCGGCAAGGAGCGACAGTCGAGCGGCGGAGACGAGATCGGAAGCGGAGGCACGGAACAGAAACCCAATCCTCTGATACCATGTTAGAATGAATTGAACATATATTATCACACTAAAGGGTACATATATATATACACACACACAAGAGGGGTTCCCAACACCAAAAGGTGAGCCTAAGAGAGTCTACCACCAGAATATACAACATAAACATAATACATCTAACAGAAAACACCAAAGGAAAGGTAATGGTGGTAGGCTAAGTGGGACAAGAAGAGCAGACACGCCACCGGGCCCAACCACATATCACCGGGGATAATCCAACCGGGCACACGCCACACGACGTTGGTCCACAAGCCGACCATGAACATGTTGGATGCACCGACCATGGACACATTGGATAAAAAATAATCCAACCACGGGACCGCGAGGATGTTCCGGGCCGGGGAAAAACCGAGGGCACGTAGCCAAGTCGGGTCCCACGGAAATCCGGTCCCACACGCGCCAATCCCGCTGGAAAGAAAGAGGTCCATACACACGAATCCACGAGACCGTGGGAACAAGAGAGAAAGTCAACCACCAAAGACCATACCACGCATACCCAACAACACACAACTCAAGAAAGAAGCCTGGCAGGCCGTGTGGGACTAAGACGAAAGTCGGGATGCTATGGAGATTGGATTTTGTTAGGAAAGAAAATTAAGAAATCTTCAAAGTTCAAATTCTAAGTTGATTCCAAAAAAATATATATTCTAAGGAGTAAATCATATTGCTGTTCATTTATTAAGGGGATTCCATCCACATTAGATGAAGGCACGTAATGAGAGCCTCCATTATTCCAACTCACGTTCAATTATGTTATTTGTAGCTCTATTAAACGAGTGTTGCTTGAGGTGGGTTTAATATTTCTCCCTGAGTGTCTTTGTGCCTAAAATTTATATATGATGAAACTTCCATAATAGAGGGTGAGTCACAAGAAATTTTGGCTCCCTTAAAAGTTCCAATTGTTGGGAGAGAAGAAAGGGGTTTGGAAGAAGATATCTTGTTGGGAAAAAGCAAGACTACAACCCATCATTGAAAGAGAATCGCATATCATATGATCAAGAGTTCGGAAGCGTCATCTTCAAATTTGTATGACCTGAATATTGATAAGTCTTCCTCCCTTAACTCTTGCAAATCAGATTATGATAAAAGGACCTGTGATCAGGAGATCGGCATATAATAAGTTAGCAATCCTAGTCACTCAATCCGTGTCTTAACTAGTTGCCCTAAAAAGGTTAAGAAAGTCACAAAGATAATAAGGAACATGCCAAGCCTATGTGCCAATATTTCTCCTCGACAAAATAATGGTTGCAGCTTGCTGAGACTACTAAAGAGGTTGCCGTCGAGGATTTAAAAATTTCAGTGTCAAGAACTGAATAAGACAACAAGGATCTCAATAGTCATAAATAATCCACATAAATTTTTCCACCATTCTTGCAAAGAAGTTGAAAAAAAATCATTTTCTCTTTATAAAAGCTAACAATTATAATTGCAGGATTTGGTTGCAAAAAATATAACAACCTCCTAGTCGCTTGGCCTATAAATAAGAGAATCTTGAGAAACTAAGGAGGTAATATTATGCTAAAAATAAATATAAGCAATCTTCAAAATTCCAAATTCTCACTGCATGTGATTGCACTTGGACTCTATTTTATCTGTGCGATGCGCGAGCATGCTTGCGAGAGAGATGCATTTTCTCAAACAACCCAATTTTCATCATCTTAACCACAAATTACTCATTGTTTCCTCCATGCAATATCTCCAGTTGACAGGAATGAGTAGTTTTGGGTGGCCACCAGCTTTCTTTGTGACCTTTATCTCCCGTTTGGAGGCTCCTCGTAAGAACAAATTCCCTGCCAATGCCCTTGGCCATGACTATTGTAAAACCTTACCAAATCTGTCACTAGTGTCTCAACCCTATTACCTTACGCAAACTGCATCATTTAATCTCCACCGACAGGCGACAACAAACACTGTCGAGCTCTTTGCTCTGGTACTTCTTTGTTACTTTCAAATACTTTCCTTACTGATCTCCAACCTCTGAGACGGAGGGCATTCTTTATTCATTTCTGTCAATGCTTTCACTATTTCATTATTCCTACGATTCTCTATTCGCAGTCACTGACATTTTTACTTTTCATCTTCTTAGCACCCACTGCGCCATCGTGAGATCTTTATCCTCACTCTCGGCAGCATGATGCAGAATGCCAAATATATTGTGTAGCTATCAGATGTGTTTTTTAATTTTTATTTCATAACTAAGATTTTAAAAGTAGTTGATTTTTATTGCATTTTTTTTGTTAAATCTCATTGCCAATAGTTACATAATTCTCTGTTCACTGATTTCTTTATGCTATGATGCTTGGCTGCAGGATATTGATATGTATAGAGGAAAGCCTTTGTTCTTAAATATTGAACGCTATGCAGCGCTTACATACTTGGTAATTGACATTTTGCAATATGTAACTTTTTTTTTAAATTGAGTTTTGAAGTGGATAGGATAGATAAAATTTTAAAAGTGATGGTCATTATTCTCTGTTTATGTTAGTGTGCCATAGGATTTTAATGTTTCATGTAAGGGCATTCGATTTTTTAGCATGCTACATGAAATATAAAATAGCAATGTACTCTGGATAAATATATGGCATGGACAGAACGTTCCAAATATATTTTTGATAAGATAAATGTGATTGATGGTGAATGGAGTTCATGTTCATTAACCTAAAATTCTGTACATTACCTGTTTTTTTTTAAATCTTCCACCAAATGATAGGTGGCATCTCATGGTCTTGATCGAACATCAGAAGTTCTTCGGCAGACAACACTTAGCATTGGCCTGGATTAGATCTCTTGAAGATTCTGATTATGAAGGTATAGTTCAATATTTTATTACTTTATTTTGAATGTTATTTTTCTGCAAGTGGAGGTTAATGTTGTTACTACCTGTAGCTTTTATGTCATTCATAAACAATGTAGATGGAATAGATTGTGTAGACTACAATTTTTATTGTTTATGCTCATGTTTAGGGTCCATTTGTATTTCTCTTTCATCGCTTTTTGTCTCACATCTCCTGTCGATATTAGTTGTAACCCCTACATAATATACATGAAGGGGAATTGGGTTGTATTGGGATATATGAAAATATTTTTCCGAAAGCTTCTGCTTGTATTGGAGTAGAAAATCCTACCGCTTGAAATTTGAGGACACTTTACCACGAAACATCACCCATCGCTCCACATCTAGTCTTGATCATAGCCCGAACAAAAGTGAATGATGAAGTCTCATTCGTACTCTGTGTTTTCGCTCAGAAGCGCTTGAGCCCTCATTATTGCGAGTGCTAGCGCTAATCTCTTGTGCTAGCTGTAGTTGCTTACCACACTGAAATCTCGCTAATGAGCCACACTTGACTCGTCACAGCTACTCCGAAATCCCTCTCTTCTTGTTGAAATCTTGAAGCTCAAGGTCTCGCTCCCCTGCACCCACACTCGCTGAAGTCCCTCCCTCCTCTACTTGCTGGGCATCAGGTCTCACAGACTAGCTACCTGTCTCGCATTTTCCGAGATTCTCAGCTGCTAATTCTTGCCATCAAGCCAAGGGTCTCAGTTTGGAGCACTGGTGCTGATCTCACACATTTGCATCGTCTCCTAGCTCTCTCTTTGTGCTCTGGAAGCATGGATTAATTCGTCCAAAATCCATTCATCGAAGCTCTCTTAGCCTTGTTGGACACTTTTTTCTAGTATCTCTCACAATATGCAACTGCCGAGTTAAGTCTCTTCTTACTGGCATTCTTGCAGCTATTCTGAGTCGTCTTTTCTCTTTCTTGAGTAGAGTTCTCGTGTTATAATGGCAACACCCGAGCCTACCCCTGCCACCACAATACCTGCACCTACACCCTTTCACAGTGCCTCCCATAAGCTAGGCATGGTGCCCAAGTTAATCGACCGTAACTACGATTATTGAAGCTTCTCCTTGTCCATCCTTTTGTTGCTCAATTGAAGCGACACCACCTTATTGATCCTTCACTCGACCCTACATCTCCTGCTTATGTGGATAGGGACACAAATGTTGTCTTGGTTTGCACTTGGCTTGTGAACAGCTTATCAGATGAATTATTGATAGCCATTCGACTTGATGACACAATCAAAGCTACTTGAGACCACTTGGCTATCCTTCGCTCCAAAATGGCTGAACATCTAGAATTTACACTTTCTAATCACACTTATTTGCTTGCTTACTTTCACCCATTTTTTTGCACATCACGAAGTGTGGTTACTGGGCACTGAACATCTTTAACACCGTCCTTCCCCTGCTAACATTGCAACACTGCAGAGGCATTTTGAAGAGCTTCTCGGTGTCCGTTATCTCCAACGATTACCAAATTCTTATGAAATGATTCATGAACAAATTTTAGGAGGAACCTACTTTCCCAACGTTTGGTGATAAATGCATTCGTGCGTCCATTGTAACTCATCTTCTGAGTCAGTCCTCATCCATTACTGCTCCTCCTTCAGATAATTTTGCATTTGCTCTTGTTGCAGGGAGATGAGGAGTTCATTGTTAAGGAGGGTGTACTGAAGGAAGTGGAGATCATTTCCCCATTTGCTTTCATTGTGGCAAGATTGGCCAACTTGTTGACCAATGATTTACTAAGCACCCGCACCTCCTTCCTCAGGCACATGTTGATGCTATTGAATCTGATAGCTCCTCACCAGTGCCATCCACCTCAACACCTAAGAGCCGACAATGGTCGCCTTAGGATGATATTTAAGCTCTTATTGCTTCGTCAAGAATCTCTGCTGTTGTGACTTTAGTGTCTTGAATTTCAGGGTAAGTGGCTTATTGACTGAGGTGCTAGTAGCCAGATCACTGGAGACTCGACAACCATCACTCATCTAAACAAATACACTCAGATTCCACATGTGGTTATTGCGGATGGTTCTTTGTCTGAAATCTGTCTCGGGGGCGATCATCGAATTCCTTGTAAACACTACAAATATTTCATTACAACTCAATTTTCAACCACTATAAAAATACGCCTGACAATGGCGGTGAATGCGTCTCAATGATTTCAAGATTTTCTTCAAATCAATGGCATAATTTCCCAAAGATTTTGCTCATACACCACAACAAAATGAGGGTGACAATAGGGAAAATTGTCATCTTCTAGATGACGTTCACACACTACTTTTAGAATCATTTGTTCCACTGAATTTTTGGTTTGAAGCTCTTTCCACTGCAGTTCACTTCATAAACAGATTGCCTTCCGCCACAAGGAAATAATGTGAATGCTAGCTATTTTAAATTCAAATTCAAAATTATTAGGAGAATTACTAGCATTATCTTCTGCCAGCAATATCAAGATTATTCATTGCCATATCAAAAGGATTTACTGTTGTCAATATATAAGGGCAGTAAATATAATATCAAAGTAAATATTTGCTTTCAATATTATTAGTTACAAATTTTATTCATTATATATGATGCAATATTTTCAGCAATAAAATCCTGGTGCACGTGTAATCAGTTCCTGCTATAAAAATATTTACATTTTTTAATGCTCTACATACCTGTACAAAATTTTCATTTAATTGATATTGTAGGATAGAGTGTTTACCCAACTGTTCCAAAAGCCAGGACTTATGGAAAAGACGCTACTTTTTTTCTTTAAGAAAGTAGCAAAGCGCCACAGGTCAAGTGAAAGAACGCTGGACCCAACAATCCCCGCCAGTGTCCAGCACGACCCGCCAGCTCAGAGGTGGGCCCCACATGGCTCAGAAGTCAGAAGTAGGGTTGCCACATGGCTGCGACCGCCTGACCCGCCGGACCCACACAGGTAGAGAGCAATTTCAGGATTTATTAGCGCCTCCTGGTCTCGAACCCATGACCTCCTCTGATACCACTTGTAGGATAGAGCGCTTACCCAACTGTTCCAAAAGCCCGGACTTATGAAAATGACGCTACTTTTTTCCCTTAAGGAAGTAGCAAAGCGCCACAGGTCAAGTGAAGGAATGCTGGACACAACAGATACTCTACCCATAAGTCTATAAAGTTCCTCATGGGACTGTCACCCACCACCGTTGGTGATGTAGGGTAGGCTAAATGGGGGTGCGGATAAAATGCAATCTTAACATGAAGTGCGGGAAGATAATTCTATTCACCTTGACTACAATATGTAACATGTAAGATCCGACGGCAAAATCAAAACACAGTAATAAATAGTTAAATCTCACGCAAATATTTTAAACAAGGCAAAATTATTTAAGCTTAGGCTTTCCTCCGCGTGGAGGGCCAAAGTAATGTGTTAGAGAATAGATCCTGCAAATCACAAAAATAATTCAGAACAAATAACCATGATACCATCGATCCAAGTGAGTATGAAATCATAATACCATATATAATGAGAATTAAAGTTCCATACAACGAAATAACACTCACGAAGTAAATGGAGCAGCCGTCGACATGGTAGATCCGATAGTAGGAGACGTAGGTGCACTGTCTCGGGGTGGCGACAATGGAGGAATGCTGGTCGGGGTTTATATGGGCTGGCGGTTAGGGGAGAGAGGTGGATTTAGGGGCCGATCGCTGGATCAATGTGGGGTCAGGTAACAGGGAGAGGAGAGGTTAATTCTGGCTGCAGGAAATCAGGGGACTGCAGCATGTGTTACAAGAGAGGTAAGGGGCTGTCGGATGGGCATCTTGCAAGGGGGAAGTGGGCTGCTGGTTGGGCCTTCCTGGAGCGGGGTAGGAAGGCCCAGATGAGAGTTTTCCTGGGACTGATGGGTGGGGATTTTGAGGGCCTCGTTGGAGGCAGCACTTGACTTTCCTGGGAGGGGAGAAACTGGGTATTCCTGTGGGAGAAAACAGGAATGAGGTGTTTCTGTGATGGCAGTGAGGGAATTTCTGGGAGGGTGATTTCATGGGCTTTGGGAATGAGGGGAAGACTTGGGATTGCTTGGTGGAGGGGAAACGAGGGCTGCTCTGTGAGGGGAATAGCGGTATGAGTTGGCTGAACAAGGGTTTTCGGTGGGATAGTGTAGGGTTTTGTGGGGAAGGTTAGAAAGGGATGAGTGGCGGCGAGAGGGAATACAAGAACGAACCTAGGAGTTGTCACCTAGGGCCTCACAGAGTCCTCACCGTGACACGATCGCCGGATTCCGAGAAATCTTCTCCAAACTTAGCAATAGCATGACGGCCGCCCCCTTACTCTTATTTATAATAGAGCCTCTCTAGGGCACTCTTACATCAACGCCTATGATAAGCCATTAATGTAACGGTCCCTATTATATTTAATAACCAAAATCAACATTATGATATCTGAAAGGGCTAGTAAATGAAAAACCGGACGTATCTGTGGCAGATCATCGATCCGAAGATTCCAAATATGGCATCTGACCAATCGACCCAAAAACGGGCCCAAATTTTGTGCTCCGCGTTGTCGATCCCAATCAAAAGGCTACGTGGATTGTTATCAAATATTCAAATATGGTAATTAAAAACCACGGTGTACCAAGAATCAGACCAACAATATGAAGTGTGGAGATCCAATCTGTGGAAAAATGTGGAAGGAACTCACCTTCTTCTTCAGCAAGATGTCAGGATCGGTCTCGTTTGAAACCGGCGACTGAAATTGATGCAGGAGAAAACTAATGGTGACTCTACAATGGTGCTCAGGATTCGACGTTGGCAAAGGCATCGAATGGGCTTGTTTCACGCTTGGGCTTTGAGAAGCACTTCTGTCAACTGAAGTGGGCATCGCCCGTGATCGTGAGATAACCGGGCGTATAGATGATACGGGCTAGCTACGCCGTATCACGAAGAAGAACATGAATAAGAAATTGCAGTGCATGAAATAAAAGATACAACTCGAGAGACATGCTCTCGCGAAGCACCCAGAGGCTGGGTCCTCCAAAGTACCCACCTCTCCAAAGAGAGACCAGAAGACAAACACTTAAAAGATAAGATATCATCTAAGGGCTCCTTATATAGATGGAGGCCCTACTACAAGACAAGGACACTACATGACAAAATACATATCAACAGAGGTCGCGGTTAAGGCTTTTGAGAATCAACTGAGAAGGCGTGCGACTTACAGGCAGACGGCGGTTACCGTCTGCCCTTGTTCATGATTTACATGCACACTGATGTATGAGTTTCCTTTAATGGGATAGGATATTTATGGTCAAGGGATGGAGTTCCAACTCTACCCCTCAATCTTTGCTTAATTTCAAATTCACCCACTGATACCGCTTAGGTATCGGCGGCCGGCAGTGGGGAGGCAGCGAGGGAGGAGGATGTAGAGGGGAATGTCGTCGGGTGGCAGCGGCGCGTTACCGAGCGAGAACGAGAGAGAGAGGGATAGGTTAGACGGAAGGGAGGGAAATAGAGGAAGAGATAGAGAGAGAGAGAGAGAGGAAAAGGCAGCAACCCCAATTAACATAAATGATCCAAAGATGCCAATCAACCCTAAGGTGATCCCTTATATAGGAAGGATCCACCACACATCAAGGAATTCAAAAGCTAAATAAAATTATTACAATACTTATCAATTAAAACAGAACAGTAATTAAGATAGGGGGGCCGGTCGGCCCCTAGAGTGCTCCCGCCGAACCGCCCGGTTCGGTGCTCGTGCCGGTGTGGTTCAGACCGCCCTTTTCTCCCGCGTCGCCTCGCGGCCTCTTCGAGTACACGTGTCATTCTGGTTCCTTCGCTTGGACGTCGGTAACAATACCCCCGTCTGGAAAATTAGCCTTGTCCTCAAGGCAATAATCTGGAAATTGACGACGAAAGTCGTCCCGCAGTAGCCATGTGGCGGTGGTGAGAGGTCGGTCACGCCACGCCACGCGAATCTCCTCTGGAAACGTATTTCCCGGGGTATGGTGGCGCCGATCCACGATAGAAGCCGGGTACAGAGGTGGGGAGTCGGAATGCTCAACATCCGCCGGAATGTGGTCGGTGACTGGGTGATCGCCGATGACGCGACGAAGCTGGGAGACATGGAACACCGGGTGGACGCGACTGTGATCCGCTAGGCGCAGGCGGTAGGCGACGGCTCCAATGTGGCTGAGGATCTCGAAGGGCCCGTAGAAACAAGGGGCCAGCTTGGGATAGGTGCGGCGGGCCACGGTCAGTTGGCGATATGGGTGAAGCTTGATGAATACACGCTCGCCCACCTGAAAGGAGAGATCGCGGCGCTTCCGGTTAGCGAACGAGAGCATCTTTGCCAGTGCCGAAGGTGGTGTTTCAAGCTATCCAGAATCACGTCCCGGTCGTACAAATGATCGGCTAAACTGGTCACGGGGCATTCACCCAGAAGATGTCGGGTAACGGAAGGGGGGGGGGGGGGCATAGACCGTCTCGAAGGGCGATGTATTTGCGGAGTGATGGTAGGCGGTGTTGTACGAGTACTCCGCCCAACATAGCCACTTGGCCCACGACCCAGGTCTCTCACCGATGAAGCACTGTAAGTATGTCTCCAAACAACGGTTCAGCACTTCGGATTGTCCATCCGACTGGGAGTGATAGCCGGTACTCATCCGGAGTCGAGTGCCCTGAAGACGGAACAACGAGGTCCAAAAACTGCTGAGGAAGAGAGGATCTTTGTCACTCACTATGGAGCGAGGAAAACCATGGAGGCGGACGATCTCGGAGATGAAACAGTCGGCCACGTCGCTGCTGTATAAGGATGCCTGAGGGGAACGAAGTGGGCGTACTTCGTCAAACGGTCGACCACCACCAATATGCAATCGAACCCGTTCGAGCGCGGCAGACGGGTGATGAAGTCCATCGCTATGTCCTCCCAGACACGCTCGGGAATCGGCAGGGGCTGTAGTAGGCCGTTCGGAAACAGCGTCTCGTACTTGGCCTTCTGACAAGGCAAACAGGCCACCACGTAGGCCTTCACTTGACGGAGCATGTGGGGCCAATATAAGGAGGCGGCTAGCCGCCGATACGTCCGGAACGCCCCGGCATGGCCCCCCAAGGGGGTGGAATGAAACTCGGCGAGAAGAAGAGGAATGCGGGATGATGAGGAGGACAGGACGAGGCGGCCCCGATGGAACAGTCGGCCCCCGATGAGAGTATATGGCGGCCGGGCCGCTGGGTCGGCGAGTAATGCCGTGCGGATGGCTATCAGGCGGGGGTCGGTATCCGCCTCCTGCTGGAGAATGGCAGCGTCCTCCCAAACCGGCCGCGAGAGCATCGGCTGCCCGGTTTGTCTTGCCAGACCGAAACTCAATGGTGAAGTGATAGCCGAGAAGCTTGGCTACCCAAAGCTGCTGCGTCGGCGTGGCGATCTTCTGCTGAAGCAAGTACCGGAGGCTGTGATGATCGGTACGGACAATGAAGGGCCGACCGAGCAAGTACGGCCGCCAATGTTGTACAGCTAAGACCAAAGCCATGAGCTCATTCTCGTAAGCCGATCTGCTGCGCACAACCGCCGAGAAGGCGCGGCTAAAATAAGCCACATGCCTACCCGCCTGCATCAAAACGACGCCGACTCCGGAGCCGGAGGCGTCGCATTCCACTATGAACTGCTGCCGGAAGTCCGGCATGCCTAAGACCGGCCCTCGGATCAGGGCTAACTGTAGTGCGGCGAAGGATGCCATGGCGGCCGGTGGCCACGAGAACGGCCCGTCGTCGGTGGCCTTCAGCAGCTGGGTAAGAGGGCGGGCCAACCCGCCATAATCCCGAATAAAGCGCTGATAATACCCGGTCAGTCCCAGGAAAGCCCGAACGTCACGGATGGAAGTGGGAATCGGCCACCGAGTCACTGCGTCGATCTTATCCGCGTCCATGGTTACGCCAAGAGCAGAGATGGCTGACCGTCGTGGCGCCAAAAGTACACTTCTTCTGGTTGACGGTAAGGTGGTGGCGGCGAAGAGTGGTAAAGGTCTCCTGCATGTGGCGGAGATGGTCCTGCCAAGAAGTACTAAACACAAGAATGTCATCAAAGAAAACGAGCACGTGCTTACGGAGGACTGAGCGGAAGATGTCATTCATGGTGGCTTGGAAGGTGGCCGGGGCGTTGGTGAGCCCAAACGGCATCACCAGGAACTCAAAATGTCCGTCATGTGTCCTGAAGGCCGTCTTCGGCACGTCTTCCGGCCGAACCCGGATCTGGTGATAGCCGGCGCGGAGGTCGAGTTTGGTGAAGAAGGCTGCGCCATGAAGCTCGTCTAACAACTCCTGAATGACGGGAATGGGGTATTTGTCAGGCACCGTAGCCTTGTTGAGCTCCCGGTAGTCCACACAAAAACGCCAACTGCCGTCTTTTTTTCGGACCAAAAGCACCGTACTGGAAAAAGGACTAGCACTGGGCCGTATAAGGCCCCCCAACAGCATCTCCCGCACGAGTCGCTCGATCTCGTCCTTCTGCGCATGCCCGTAACGGTAGGGACGGACGGACACTGCCGCCGCCCCCGGTTTGAGGATGATGGCGTGATCGGTCGGCCGTGGCGGTGGAAGGCCGGGCGGGGCAGCAAAAAGGTCCGGAAAAGGCGGTGAGGATGGCGTCCATATCCGCGGATAGCCGGTCGGCCGGCGGGCAAGTCGGCCGGCGGGCAAGTCGGTTGGACAGTCCATAACCAGGCGGAGAAATCGATGTCGGTGACGCGTGTCATGGCCCTGAAGGAGACCGGCGAGCGAAGGAGTGCAGAATCCCCCACCAATCGGCAAGGGTGGCCCTGATGCAGGAAAGACATGGTCATGGAGGCCCAGTTGACGTGAACGTCGCCCAACGTCTGCAACCAGGCGACACCCAAAATGGCGTCGAGACCGCCCAGCTCGAATAAGTAGAAGTCAGTCGTGACCGTGCACGGACCCAAGGACAGAGTAACCCATGCGCACTGTCCCAATGTCGGTCTGCGGCGACCATCCCCTAGGCAGACGGAGAAGTCGTGGGAAGGATCGTAAGGCAAGCCGAGATCCCGCGCGAGGTGGGCCGACATGAAGTTGTGGCTAGCGCCACTGTCGATCATAATAACCACAGGCCGATCCTGAAGTGTGTCTGCCAGTTTAATCGTTCGTGGACCCGTAAGGCCGCCCACCGAATAAAAAGGTAGCTCCAAGACATTGAGTGGTGCCTTCTCCGCGTTCCCAGTCGGATCATCTGGTGGGGCCTCCAGCAGAGATGGATCGTCGGGCGCACCCTTGTCGTCGCTATCCACAAAGATGGCATGAAATTCCTTGACCGGGCATACGTGTTGCGGCGAGTAGGGTTGGCGGCAACGGAAACATAAGCCGCGGCAGCGGAGGTCGTGGTAGTCGACGCGTTGCGGAGCATCCGGTCGGGGTGGCCGGCCGGTTCCCGTAGGGGGGGGGGGGGGTCGAGCCCCGGGGGCCGGCGTCGGCAAGGGCCGAAAGGTGGGAAGGGGGTTCGGCCGGAGGCCGAGATCCGCCTCGACGGCCCGCGCAAGTTTAAGAGCTTCAGAGACCGTGTGAGGATGGTGCGTGCGGAGTCGGGAACGAATGTTAGGACGTAGACCTTGGAGAAAAAAACCCAAATAGTGGTCGGGTGGAAGGCCCGGTACTTGCGTGACGAGTGCGACGAAGTCGTCGATGTAGGCGTCCACGGTCGTCGTTTGGCGGGTCGTGCACAGACGCTCGATTGCGGAACCGGTGTATCGAGAGTCATAGCGGCACATCATTTCTTGTTTAAATTTCGTCCATGAAATGGCGGGTTGGATTTGACGCAACCATCGGGCCCAATGGAGGGCCGAACCCTCAAGGCCGACCACGGCCGTGCTTACTTTGTTCGCCGGAGAGGTCCCGTTGAGGTCGAAGAATTGTTCGGCACGAGCTATCCATCCCAACGGATCCGTGCCGGCAAAGGACGGAACATCCTAGGCGAGGGCGGATCGGTCGGCTATGGCGGCGGGCGGTGGAGGTGTGCCGAGGACGGAGGCTGGCTGTGGAGGCGTGCCGAGTACGGAGGCGGCCTCCGTGGAAAACATTGTGCTGGCAGCGGGCGGAATTGGGGCCGGTGCGAGGCGTGCCAGCGGGGCCGTGCGGCTGGTTTCCGGGGCGCGATCCGGCGCCCAGGCCGCGAGTCGCGCCAGCAGCTCCGCCTGGCCGGCGGAGATCGCGGCCTGACCGGACTGCATGGCTTCTTGGCTGGCGGTGAGACTGGCGATGGCGGCATGGATGGAGGAGAGTTGGCTCTCGTGGGATGCGATGCGGTCGGCGAGGTCGGGGGTGTCTCCGGAAGTGACGGAACGTGTGTTCGGTTTCGTTCCCATCGGAAGGATCTCTGGCGGCGAGGAGGCGGGCGGAGCGGCAGGTCGGACCAAATGATACCGCTTAGGTATCGGCGCCCGGCAGTGGGGCGGCAGCGAGGTAGGAGGATGTAGAGGGGAGTGTCATCGGGCGGCAGCGGCGCGTTACCGAGCGAGAACGAGAGAGAGAGGGATAGGTTAGACGGAAGGGAGGGAGATAGAGGAAGAGATAGAGAGAGAGAGGAAAAGACAGCAGCCCCAATTAACATAAATGATCCAAAGATGCCAATCAACCCTAAGGTGATCCCTTATATAAGAAGGATCCACCACACATCAAGGAGTTCAAAAGCTAAATAAAATTATTACAATACTTATCAATTAAAACAGAACAGTAATTAAGATAGGGGGGGGGGGGTCGGCCCCTAGAGTGCTCCCGCCGAACCGCCCGGTTCGGTGCTCGTGCCGGTGTGGTTCAGACCGCCCTTTTCTCCCGCATCGCTCGCGGCCTCCTCGAGTACACGTGCCATTCTGGTTCCTCCGCTTGGACGTCTGTAACACCCACCCACATAATTAATTGGGTATATGAATTGAATCCAATCGATATGAATGTGCTATGCTTGAGACCAAGATCATGCAATTAAGATTCAAAATCGTCCAGCCCACCTATCACGTGTTTCGACTACTCGAATAAACACAAATTGACTTGCATTCGCCGGAGGTCTGAATAAACTCAAATTAACATGAAAATCGGCCCAATCAACATGATGGATGATGCCTACTCAATGCAGCAAAACTAACAACACACCGTTCCTTGTTCGGATCGACATTCATTCTTTTGACATTCCTGAGCGCTTAACTACCTATAATTCACGCTCTGTTCTACTTTCCTAATTGTCGCTGTCATATAGCATTTCGTATGTAAATAATCTTATTCATTGTCTTCTAGATTTCTCCGCCTTTGTTAATTCTGCATGGCAACGACGATAAGTTGACGGATCCATCCGTCAGCAAGCCTTTGTATGAGAAGGCAAAAAGCTTGGACGTGAAGTTCCGCCCTCTATGAAGATGCATATCATTCTCTTCGTCAAGGAGAATCAGATGAAACGATATTTCGAGTTCTTGGCGGCATCATCTCATGGCTAGACGAGCGCTCTACTAAAGGAGTTAATTCTCGATCTGTTTGAACTTATTGTGAATCATAAGCACAAGCGCTTTGCGTTCACGAGCCCGCGATATATTCTTTTTCAGTGATAGAGATGGCCATGCATGATTTTCTCATTCTACAATTGCCAATGTATTTAATATATCATCACAGAAGGTTTTCATTCAGCTGATAGTTCCCTTGTGTAAATTTCTGATCTTTGTTTGGGAAGTTGGCAGCATGAACACCAATTACCTAGTTCCTTGTAAAGTTTCAGTTTTTAGTGTATGTTGTATGCAGCGGTGGATCCAGAAAATTATAAATAGGGGTGCGCATAAAAATATTATAAATACAATAGTACATAAAATATTATATTGAGTAGGCGGACCACGGGTCATGGATTAGAAATTAATTTGGGGGGTGCGCATAGCTATCTGGTATGCAAGTAGCCAAATTTGGTCTGCGAATAACCAAATTTGTCTGCAAATAGCCAAAATTTTGTCGGCTTATAAAATCTTAGGTGTCCCTTTGGCCCCCCTCTGGATCCGTCCCTGGTTGTATGATGAATTTGTTCTTGTCTTATGATTTCAGGTTTGGAAATTTGGAACATTATAGTACACAAAAGCTTTTTAAATTCGATATGTCGCAAGTACCAAATATCACGAGTGATTTTTACGTACGCTAAGCGTATATCAGTTATATGCATGTGGTTTTTAAAAAAATAAATAAATTTTTTGCTTATCTATGGTTGTATTTCACATAAAAAAATAATATAGATTCTTAATTAACACATTTTTATAAATAATTTAATATCTTATTTGCCTAGAAAATATGATTTTTTTTTCAAAATCATCCGGCCGGACATTGTTGTTTTTAGAAATTCGGTCGTAACACCTTTTTTTTTTTGAAATTCAGCCGCTCGATAACGAATTTGGCGGCCCAAATTTCACCCGCACCTATGAAATATATGCTATCCCTATCCAAAAAAATCCCCAGCTCTGGGAGGGGCATTAGGGTTTTTTATGTTTGACTTTTATGTTTAAAAAAAAAATCTTGGTTAGTATTTAGAACTCATTAAATTTGTGTATACTTTTTTTTGATGAGCTAGCTTTAGAGCTGGGGATATCTGTTCTCAGTTTGCTGAAAGCAAATTCATGCAGTGAAATTAACTGAAACCCGAACATTTCGATAAATTGTGAAACCTAGTAGTTTTATATAAACCTTACGAGGGTCAAATGATTTTTGTGGAGTCAATTGATGTACTTTTGCTCGACGCTGATTGAGCCTACTGCGAGTCAATTGAACGCAGATCCCATGTTTGGGGGCAATGGCGCCCATGATCGGAGAGTTGACCAAATAGTCAACACTACCTTATATGGTCCTATGTGGACTTAACGTTACTCGTGGGACCGTCACCCACCACCATTGGTCAAAAGGCTTGACCCAGGGCCAACTAGGTCATGTGTTGGTTTAGCATTGAGTGCTCTCTAGCCCCCTCCCTCGTGAATTTTTTTTCAATCCGCCTCTCAGGCGTAATGTGGATCATACTTGGTCATGATCCACAATCTTCTGCTCATTTTGGGCCCGACACGCAAAATGTATCGCGCGAGGAGGTTAATGATTGGCACCGGATGAACTTTTCGGAACGAGACCTGAACAGAAAAACGCCTCCCCTCCCCCACCTCTGTCATGTGACCATGTGAGGACCACTTCCTAGACATGTTGGACATGATTTGACCTTAATGGGTCAATGTGGACACACAATGGTTGGGAGGTGATTCGATAACCTCATGAGTTTGGATTGGCACATGGAGCTCACTAGGGGTCCCCTTAGGGTTTGGTCACATGTTCTCATACCAAGCCTATAATTGTCGTATAATATATATTTGATCGGGCCTATAACATACAAGTCTCACAAATAAAATATTAAAAGATGATATAGAAATATTCCAAACACTGACCAACACCTTAAGAGTAAAATAACAGAAAGTAAAGTATCCACATCTAGAAAGAGTCCAACATGTCCCAAGGCCTTATGAACATTACAACACATTCAAATGAGCAACTTAGTACAAACCAATGAACATTACAACACTTCGTAAGCTTATCTTTTCTTTTAGATGCTAAGCTCCGCATTGCGCGATATGCGCTACAACAATATGAAATAAGCGGAAAGCGTGGGTTAGCTATAAGCTCACCAACAACTGCGTCACAAATCCCATTCCTGTCTGTCCTACCAGTATCCAGGGAACGTCACCATCATGCAAGTCAACACTTCGTATGATAATAAACGAATCGACATTGATGCATACAATATACATCAAGTGTGCTGTCACAAACATCATATTCATTTGCGTATGATTCTAATAAACTCACATCAATCATATAATGCACACAAGACGTTCACAATTACAAACTAGAGATGTACAACCCCGCGTTTGTCGAGTGGACCTAGCAAGATCAACAAGTAGATGGGGCAAGACTCACCTACCGCAAACGAAATCGTTGCCACGAGGTGTTAAGCTCAGGCGAGTCGACTCGCCTCTAGCCGATCAACTAGACTTGTAGCTGATATGCGAGTGCACCCCTGATAGCTAGTGCTAGGTCTCGGTACGGGGCAAGAGCCGAGCACCCAGTTACATCGGGTACTCGCCACCCCCAAGCGAGCATGCCTCAAGTGGCGTGGACTCGCCCCTGGGGGTAACCCAATTTTTCAGGAAATCTCATTTTGTTCTACACTTAGCCTTTCCAAACAGCGAGATTCCGATGTTGGCAGATCAATTTGGGTTGCATTTAGTAGTTCCAAAAGGTGTGATTCCGCTATCCGCAAACCGTTTCAGAAAACTATAAATAGACCCCTAAGGGAACCTTTGGAGAGAACAACACTTTTGCTTCCTTTCTCATTAGGTTGTTTCTGGTTGGAAAGAACTCCAACATTCTGTTTTCCGTGGTTTCCGGCTGCCAATCTGTTGCTCTCAAGTGCTCTTCAAGGTGCCCGGCTCAACATTAGCTTGGGAGGGGAAGCTCTCTTTGATCTTCCGGATTTGTGTCGGGACCTCCTCGCTACATCTCACATGATCTAATCTTAGTCTTCCACCTTTGTGAGTGAGGTTCTTTGCTCCGAGTGTTTGACCTAGTGTTCTAACTCAGGAGAAATAAGTGCAAGCTACCCCCATAGATTTGAACTCCTCTTGAACCGTGGTTTCCGGGTTCAACAAGAGATTAGTCGATTACTGCCTCTAAATGAGCCCTTCCACTACAATCTCTATGAAGACTAACCGATTATACTCTTTCAATGAGCCCTTCTACTACTATCTCAGGTGTGGTTGATTATATCATTCTCATGGACCCTTTTACTAACATCCTAACAATGACGGAGGGTAGTTATACCCACTATGGTAGCCCTTCTTCTAACCTTCATCTTAATCATAACAAAGTACCCAAATCATGTAAGATTTTCAAGGCATCATCTAATCTATCCTTACACCAAGCCAAAGTGGTGTTACACAACACTACTATCACATAAACGCATCTACATCTCAAACCCTAAATTAGCGTAAATCAAACATCACCTTACAGTACTTCACACACCATGCCTATACTCAGAAACATCATCGGGTAAGTTTATCTACATATGATGAGATCACATGCCCCGGGTTCCTAATGAACCGTGGTGTTAGTAGAATCTACTAATTAGAGAGACTAGAGATCATAACATGCAGGAGAGTAAAATACATAAAATATGAACGTATCCTAAAACAGAGAGAAGGACCTCCTTCTTCAACCTCTTTCTTCCCATGAGATCCGCCAACAAAAGGGATTAATATGAGCAGATGAAGACACTTGAAAAGATGATAGAAATAAATCTTTGATTGAACTCCGAGCCCCCCTCCCACAATAATGCTACCCTTTCCACCTTGAGTAAAACCATAAGCTTACTCATTTATGTCTCTGGGAAGGGAAAGATAAAATACGACGAAGAAATAAGGTGTTATGACTCCTCTCCAAAGACTAAAAACTATCCAGGAAAGATCTCGACCATCCACGATTCAATACACTCAATCCAAAGAAAATAGAAGAGCATAAATTTGGTTCAAGGGAGTTCGCCTATACATAGTCAACATATCAGTGTTTCACTCCTCCGATCGATAATCACTAGCTTGGTCGGCACTCGACAATCGTTGACCACAGGTAAACGATCGTGGTCGTTGGACCCATTCGACGAACCATATCACTCTCCTCAAACCGGCAATCAACATTTAGCTAACCGAGTCGGCTATCGGCGACTGCCAAGCTCCAAATTTCAGCGTTGGCCCACAAGACATTGGAAGTTCCAAGTAATGCTCCGAGGCCGTGCAAGTCTCTATTTGGGAATTGGATAATAACAGTAAAATTTAAAAGCATGCACATTGTAACGCTCAAAAAAATCATGTTTGAACCTCTAATTGAATGTCGTTCACTCACCCTCGAGATTGTGGAGGACTTAACCAAGTGAATGAACGATTTAATGAATGCGGTAGACTCTCACCACGAATATGGGCGATGTTGGACACGTAATGAACGGACTACTCACGTTTGTTAATAATATAGACGCCATCATGCTCCTAAATCGAGCACCTACCCCGGCTGACGGAGTAAACCCTAACCCTAGACATTTAGAACTTGCACACCCCAAACCTGAACTACGTAACCAACCCCGTTGGGATATGGGGAGTCAGGTTAGATGTAGGTGACTTTGAAGGGCGATTAGAAAGTTGCTTAGAATGGTGCGATATAATGGATCGTTTCCTAGCTTGGAAGTAATTGCCTCAAGCTAAGCAGGTTGAGTATGTTACCCTTAGACTGAAAGGATCCGCTCTAATTTGGTGGAGACAGTTACAGCGCTTTAGATTCAATTTAGGCATGCCCCCTATCATCACATGGATCGAATTTAAAACACAACTTCAGAAATTGTACGTTCCACCTGATTATTTACAGACCCTCTATCGTAAGTTCCACAACCTACGATATGACAAATTAACCGTGGATAAATACACAAACGAGTTCCCCGTACTCCAGTCTCGCTTATACCTTTGAGAGGAAGATGACATGAATGTTTCCCATTACCTGAACAGTTTACGTTATTCCATTAGAGATCAGTTAGACCTTCTTGATTATAAGGGCCTAAGAGAGGTCTCGAGCCGCGCACGTAGAGTAGAGGCCTTATAGAAGAGGACATCTGACATTCAGTCTACTGATAGACCCCCATCCACTCACACCACCACCCTTACGGTTAGGATAATCGGACCCACGCGCGTGTGTCGTCTCCTATTCTCTTGGTCACTGCTTAATTTTTTTTCTGAATTTTCATGTGGCTCCATGTTGGCTATTAGCAGGGGCGGAACTGTTCACAGGCACACCCGGGCACGTTCCCGGGATCAAAATGCATCATTTTAAATTTCAGTTTGTGCCCGGGCTGAATTAAAATCCTAGTTCCGTCACTGACTATTACTGTGCGCACGCACATGCGCTTTACGCCACACACGCGTGCATTTTACGCCACACGCGAGTGCGATTTACGCCACACGCGCATGCATTTTACGCCACACGCGTGTGCATTTATTTTTCCTGTTTCCTATCAAATGCGAGTTTAGGTATTTTGACGGGAAAGAATTCATTTCCCTCCACAATTTTCTTCTCTAGCAGGTCGCCAACCCCTCTTTAGGGCTAAATTTACCTCTCCACTACATTCTATGCTCATTTGAGGGAGATTCAAGAAGGAAGAAGGCTATTTGAGGATCCGGTGCTTGAGCCATGGCATTTCAGAGCAGTGTGAAGAAAAGACGGGTCATTAGAATGTTCACAAGTTAGGTTAATTGTTGATGAAATTAAGAAAACCATTTTTATATAATTATATGCTTAGCTAGTTCAAGGTTTAGGAAATTCTTGTATCATCACCCGCGCTCCACGTGATTCGATACTCGGTGGAAAAACTCATCGTTTTATATTATTTTAATAGGCGCACTGCCGACATTATTCTGTCAGGATAACAGCCGTTGTAGCCAGCGTTCAGGCACCACCTAATTAAGGGAACATATTGGACAATTTCAATGGAAAAATTAAAATACAAGGATAATTAAAATATTCACTTTTAACCCCTCATCTCACCACTCGTCCAAAGCATCTATTATTTTTCTTGAGGCATTCCAACCAAGTCCAGTCTCCCCAATGTACAACCCATATTCTCCGAGGGTAGGACCTAATTCAAGCCACGTAGGCAGAAGTCAAGGTCAAAGGGTCAACACAGAAATCAATAGTTCAAGACACAAGACAGCTCAGCCAGCAGGAGCAGAAGAGGGCCTAGGCGAGTAGGGATGCACTCGTGCGAGTAGCCCGGATACTCGCCAAAAGGTGGGCGACCATAGGTGATGCTCAACCCTTTTATGGGGAAGATCGTCTCAATGTCGCTAGTCACCAGGAAGGGGTTGGGCTATAAAAACACCCGTACCCCTTGGTTTTCCTATAAATAAGACCCCATGGGTACTTGGATTGACACCTGAACTTGAGCTTTTGGAACCCCCCTCATTCAAATTCTCGGACCCGTCATCCTTGGTCGCTACTCCCGGTACTAGCCAAGTCGGTGCCTTCCTCGTACCCTGCTCGGCCATTTTTTGGTTGTGGAGGGGAAGTCTCTTCTGAGCTTCCGGGTACGTGGTGAGACCTCCCTGCCGCAGTGCCTGGGGTCCTGTTTGTTGCTCTTCTACCTTCTTTGTCGTTGCTAGCCAAGTCATCTCGTTGGACTGCTGGGCGAGTAGCCTCCGGCTGTATTGATCCGAATTTTGGAGCATAAAATTTTCCTGGCTTCAACACTTTGGTGCAGTGAGCGTGGATCGTATCCAGAGGAAGAAAGCTTAGTGGAAAGAAGAGATAGTGGTTCTAGGCGACCATGAAGAGGATGTCGGCAACTCGGCCGGTGGTGGCGAGTTCGTGACGTTAGCAGACTTTGAGGAATTCGCGTGGCGAATAGAGGGGTCCATGCGAGCAGCTCTCCAACCTCGCGCGGAAGGAACAACGACCTCGCCTCATCGCCTGATTTTGGCCGAAGAAGGTGCTCCCTCCCGACGAGCAGGGATGGAGCCTGAGGAAGAGCCCGAGCGACCGAGGAGGTCACAATTCTGCCCGCAGACCTCTCAAGGGGCTGGCGGAACCCATTTCCGAGGAGAGGAGGAGCAGGTGAGGTACTATGGTACTCGCCCTTTTAGCAAGTATGGGGGAGATACTCGCCCAACTGATGATCGTGGCCCGGTGGGAGGAAGGAGTCCCTTCTGTGAGGAGATCATTGCTGCTCCCGTACCAGAAGGATTCAGAGACCCCGTGATGACTTTCTACTCTGGAAGAGATGACCCTGTCTGACACATCCAATGGTTAGAGGATGTAGCTTCCCTCCGAACCATGTCGGATGCCTTCAAGTGCAGGCTCTTCTCCGTCTCCTTCCGAGGGAAGGCCAGAGAATGGTTTCACCAGTTGCCAGTAGGTTCGATCTACTGCTTTGAAGACCTTTGCCGGGGGCTGACGATGCGGTTCGCCATGGCCAAGAAGTTGAAGAAGGAGGAAACAACCCTCTTCTATCTGGTGCAAGGGGCCAAGGAGACGTTGGGGGATTATATCGACCGCTTCCAGGAGGAGGTGTTGGACATCCAGGAAGTGGATGGTCGCACCTTGCAGCTGGCCCTGACTTTCGGCCTTCGCGAAGGCCTCTTCAAGTTGGAGCTCCGTAGGATCCCTCCCTATTCCTACGACAACCTCATCGAGAGGGCCAATCAATTTGTCCAGGGGAGGCCTCCAACCAAGGCTTCTTAGCTCGGCTTACCAGGGCGACCCGGGAAGACGAGGAAGAAGAGAAGAGGACCCCCGAAAAGAAGAAGAAGGAAGAGCCCAAGAGGGGCGGAGAAGAGAAAGCCGAAGGAGAGGAGAAGGGAGGAAAGGAAGGAGGAGGCCAGGAAGGAGGAGCCGAGAAAAAACGATGAGAGGAGACTCATCGTGGCCCCGGAGTGTCGGGAGGAGGAGAGACGCTATCAAGTCCCCGCTAACCGGCAGCCTTGGAGGTCGGCAGGGGGACCTCATCGTCACGACATGGGAAGGAGATCCCCAGAGAGAAAGCGTTACGATCAGCCAGAGAGGCATCAAGAAAGGTGGAGGGAAGAAGCGATGCGGTTGCCCGGCGTGGCAACCGGCAGGGAAAGAAGAATTGGCGGAGGATGCAGCAGGCGGAGGAGATCCCCCTCTTTTGTGACCTGCATCAGGTAGCAGGTCACGGGACGATGGCTTGCCCAGGATTTTGGGAAGCTCACAGAAGGATGGCAGTAGGAGAAGCAGGAGGAGAGCAGCGGAGGATTGAAGCCCCTGTCGAACCGCCGGCAGCTCAAGCCGTCGGTCGTAGGAGGAATGAAGACCGCGTCGACCATGGAGGTCGGGGAGACCTTGCCTTGGGAGGCAGAGGAGTTGGAGTGATCCACGGGGGAGCAGGGCTGGGAGCTTCCCGCAAGGGGAGTCTCCATCAGATTTATCGAAGGAGTGTCGCTTCGACTTCGCAGGCACCGCCCCCGTTGGAGGAGATCACCTTCTCAGAGGAGGACATGCTAGGAAATGAGAATCCCTTCCATGATGCCCTCGTGATCCAGGCTGCAATGGAGGACTTCACCGTTGATCGGATTCTGATCGATAACGGTAGTTCAGTGAACGTCGTCTTCAAGGAGACGTTCGATGGGCTGGGCGTCGGAGCGGCAAGAGTCCGGGCGCCGGATGGTCCCCTCTTTGGCTTCACCGGAGAGAAGAAAGAGGTGGAAGGAGGAGTAGATCTCCTTGTAACTCTCGGTGGCACCCCTCTCCAGTGCCGTTTCGTCATCGTCGATGCCCCGAGTTGCTACAAGGACATCTTTGGAAGGCCGCTTCTTAATACCTTCATGGTCGTTCCATCCTCTTACCATCAGTGCCTCAAGTACTGCCAGGGGGATGTTCAGGTGAGGATCAGGAGCGATCCAAGAGCCGCCCGTGAGTGCTACCTTAGCTCAGTCAGCACTATCAGCTGGATGGATGACGCGGAGGAGTTAGAAAGGGTGACAGGAGGCACGACCCGGCTGGAAGCGTCTGAAGAGGTTAAAGAAATCGAGATACTCTCTGCGGTAGGAGTACCTGGGTTGCTGAAGATTGGAGGAGCGCTGAAGGTCAGCGAGAAGATGGAGATGGCGACGTGCCTACATGAGAACGTCGACATCTTTGCTTGGAATGCTGCCGAGATGCCCGGGATTGATCCTGAGGTAACCTGCCACCATCTCAACCTTGACCCCGCAGTCAAGCCCGTCCGCCAGAAGAAAAGATCAAGTGCCATCATGTTGGTCGGACCTATCCGTGAAGAAGTGAAGAAGCTGTTGGATGCAGGCTTTGTGTCGGAGATCCAGTACCCATGCTGGGTCTCGAATGTTGTAATGGTCAAGAAAGCTGGGGGTAGCTGGAGGATGTGTGTAGATTTCTCTTTAATGAATAAAAGCTGCCTGAATGATTGTTATCTCTTGCCACAAATCGACGCGCTGGTTGATTCAGCCGTCAGTTTTTCTATAATTAGCTTCCTTGATGCGTTTTCAGGATATCACCAGATCCGGATGCATCCCCATGATTGTCGCGATGTGTCCTTCATCACGGGTGATGGCTGCTACAGCTACAATATGATGCTGTTTGGCTTGAAGAACGCGGGGGACACTTACCAGCAAATGATGGACCACGTGTTCAAGGAGCAGAAGGGGAGGAACCTGGAGGTGTACGTAGACGACCTCTTGATTAAGAGCAAGAGCGTTCGGGAGCATGTGGCTGATCTGGTGGAGACCTTCGAAACACTAAGGAAGTTCAAAATGAGGCTCAACCCGGCAAAGTGCGTGTTTGGGGCGGGAAGGGGAAAGTTTCTAGGACATCTCATCACCCCAGGGGGGTAGAGCCTAACCCTGACAAGGTTATGGCAATCCTAGAAATGACTTCGCCGAAGAAGATGAAAGAAGTTCAAAGGCTGACAGGAAGGTTGGCGGGTCTTAGCCGCTTTCTGTCAAAGGTAGGGGAGAAGTGCTCACCATTTTTCAAGACGCTCCGGAAGAGCGAGGACTTCGTTTGGTCAGACGAATGCGAGAAGGCATTCGGTAGACTGAAGGAGCAGTTGACTCAGAAACCTCTCCTTCAGAGTCCGAAAGAAGGCAAAGACCTACTCATCTACTTGGGAGTAGGAGTGTAAGCAGTGAGTTCGGTGCTGGTCTGAGAAGAGGGAAAGAAGCATCTCCCCATCTATTATGTTAGCCAGGTGCTCAAGAAGGCGTAGTTGAAGTATCCAATCCTAGAGAAGCTTGCTTTCGCCTTGGTAGTGTCAGCGCGGAAGCTCCAGCCTTATTTTCAAGCTCACTCCATCCGGGTCGTGACTGACCATCCCCTCTGAAGCATCCTAGAAGGGGTGGAGCATTCTGGAAGGCTGGCAAAATGGTCGGTAGAACTCAGTGAGTTCGATATTTCCTTCTCGTCCCGGGTGTCAATCAAGGCGCAGACGGTAACAGATTTCTTAGCCGACTTCTTGGTAGAAGCGAAACCAAGAGAGGAAGTTTCCAATCCCATTCCTTGGAAGATGTTTGTGGACGGAGCTTCAGGCAAAAGCTCTGTGAGAGTGGGCATCGTGCTTGTCAGCCCACAGGGGACTAGAATCGAGCAAACTGTCGATATCCTCTTCCCTGTCACGAACAATCAAGCCGAGTACGAAGCCATAGTGGCGGGCTTGCGTCTTGCAAGGGAGTTGGGAATCAAGGACATCAGGGCCTTCACTGATTCAATGGTGGTCGCGTCACAAATTCGGGGAGAGTTCAAAGCTCGTGACGCCGTCCTACAGAAGTATCTTGTCAAGGTGAAGGGATTAATAGGAGGTTTTCAGTCCTTCTTCATTGAGCATGTCCCAAGAGAGAAGAACTTAGTAGCTGATCATCTGGCCAAGTATGGGCCAAGGGCTAGAGGGACGATCACGAAGCTATTTCGACCGTCCATCGAAGAAGGGCAGATGATGGAAATCGGTCAGCATCCTTCGTGGATGGATTCGTTCATATCCTTTCTGAATACTGAACAGCTTCCTGCGGAGGGTGAAGACCAAAGAAAGTTTCGGTACAAGGTAGCGTACTACTTATTGCAAGACGGGGAGTTGTATCGCAAGACCATCTCGGCCCCCCTGGCAAGATGCGTCTCCGGAGACGAAGTATCTCGAGTGTTGGAAGAGATCCACTCGGGAGAGTGCGGAAGCCATTCTGGGACTCGCACTTTGGAGCAAAGGATCCTAAGGCATGGCTACTTCTAGCCCAATATCCGGAAGGATGCGGAGATCTTCTCGAAGAGGTGCCAGAAATGTCAGTTGTTTGCCCCCCTTCAGTTGCAGCCAGCCCAACAACTTCGCTCGATCACCGCCCCGTGGCCGTTCGCTATCTGGGGGATGGATTTGATAGGTCCCTTTCCCTCGGCTAATGGCCAGAGGAAGTTCATTCTCGTCATGATCGACTACTTCTCCAAGTGGATCGAGGCCAAATTTCTGGCCAAGACCACCTCTCAAATCGTGAAGAATTTCATCTGAGGAGAGATCGTCTGCAGATTCGGAATCCCCCTCGCCATCGACCGATAACGGTCCCCAATTCGCCAGCTTGGAGCTGGAAGATTTTTGCAGGCAGCTCGGTACTGATCTTCGTTTCGCCGCTGTCCACCATCCCCGAAGGAACGGGCAAGTGGAGGCCGTCAATAAGTTGATCATCAACCTCCTGAAGAAGAAAGTCGAGAACCTAATAGGTAATTGGGCGGAGCAGCTCCCCTCGGTTTTGTGGGCTTTGAGAACCACTCCTAGCTCACCCACAGGGGAAACCACGTTCAAACTCTCTCAAGGGTTTGAGGCTCTCATCCCGGTGGAGTTCAAAGTCAGAAGTCCCAAGGTGATTGCGGCCCAAGACGGTGATGAAGAATGACGTCTAGAAAATAATGAAGCGCAGGGGCTAGCACTCGACTACATCGAAGAACTTCGAGACTTGGAATCAGCCCGACAGGAAGAGATCAAGCACCGAATGGCCAAACACTTCGATAAACATATCCGTCTTAAACATTTCCAAGCAGGTGATCTAGTCATGAAGAAAGTGGACGCGGCAGGAAGATCAACGACCATTGGGAAGCTCAACCCAAACTGGGAAGGACCCTTCATCGTCCACGAAGCGCTTATGACAGGAGGATACCGCCTACAAAACCAAGAAGGAGAGCTGTTGGGGAATACCTGGAGCGGCGACGACCTGAAAAGGTTTTATCCATGAGCAGGGAAGGTGTATTCTCCCCCTCTTTTGTATTCCCCCATGATGAATAAAAATTCCCCGCCCCCTGAAATATGGGCCGCGAGAGTTTCTTTTTTCCTAGCAAGATTATCTCAAAATAGGTGAAGTCGATCTCCACGTTAGGTTGAGAAACTGGCCTCCAACTTAATTCTCATAAAACCCAGAACAGATGATGGGACGGTACCTTGGTAGTGCGTTCTCTTAAGACCAAGTTTCTGCACTGACGGTCGAGATCACCCCCCCCCCCCCCTGCACGTTGGCTGCAGGAACCCTCTGACCGCACCTCTCATCCGATTGGTAAGATTATCAGGAAGAAGTCAGGACGCCGACCCCCCAATTCAACGAAGGGATGATCGACTTAACCTCTCAGGGGACCCTTGAATAAAGACATCACAAACTCTCGAGAGCCGAAAGCTCGCGACATAGCATTTCGCTTCCAATTACCTCGTTCAATCATTTGAGTTGGTGTGCTTAACCCCCTCTGATTGTCAAGTATGTCAGGAAAGTGTCGATCTCTTCAACATCATCAATAAGAGCAGTAGGATGGAGACCTCGGGATGGTGTATGTTCCTTTGGAACCTCCCCGACAGTCAGTCCCTACTTGTCGATCTCTTCAACAGCATCAACAAGAGCAGTAGGATGGAGACATCGGGATGGTGTGTTCCTTTGGAACCTCCCCGACAGTCAGTCCCTACTTGTCGATCTCTTCAACAACATCAACAAGAGCAGTAGGATGGAGACCTCAGGATGGTGTGTTCCTTTGGAACCTCCCCGACAGTCAGTCCCTACTTGTCGATCTCTTCAACAACATCAACAAGAGCAGTAGGATGGAGACCTCGGGATGGTGTGTTCCTTTGGAACCTCCTCGACAGTCAGTCCCTACTTGTCGATCTCTTCAACAACATCAACAATAGCAGTAGGATGGAGACCTCGAGATGGTATGTTCTTTTGGAACCTCCCCGACAGTCAGTCCCTACTTATCGATCTCTTCAACAGCACCAAAAATAGCAGTAGGATAGAGGCCTCGGGAGGGTGTGTCCCCTTGGACCTCCCTGACGATCATTCCCTATTTTGACCACTTCTTCATCAACATCAAACATAGGGGTACCAGATGAAGTCTTGGGAGTGCATGCCTCTAAAAACTTCTTCATATGCAGGTGCGAGTATGCAGATGCGAGTATGCATGTACGAGTATATAGGGGCGAGCACCCAGCAAGCGAGCAACTAGCGTGCGAGCAAGGTATGATCATCGTCCGCAATATCCTATCTCGTCTGTGCTTAGTCGCCTAGCGAGCACTCAACCTCACCTCGAACCTAAGAGCCTACTTGGCATAACCACAAAAGAAGCAAGCAAAAAGCGACTACAAAAGGCGAGCAAAAAATTGTATTCATTTCTTTCATAAATACATGCACAAAAAATGCTATACAGTTTGCAAAAAAGGGCCCGGCGACTATGCGCCATCATCGCCTTCATCATCATCCTTGTCAACATCTCCATCCTCGCCATCCTCGTCCTCTGAGTCTTCGTCATCGCTAGAGGACGATGAAAGAACTCGCCCAGGGGAAGTAGACTCTTCAGCGAGTAGTGTCGGGATGAGATCTAGGACGGTCAAGTGCATTGCCTCCTGCTTCAGAAGACCTTCAGCTTTCAACCTACTCAAGACCACCTTCCCGGTTGCTCGCGCGATCTCCCGACAAATATGCGACATCTCATCGCCGTGAATCCGAATCTGCTTACCGACCCTGGAGGGGCCCGCCGCCGAAGGTTGTTGCTCGGCAGGTCGAGTCTCCAACTCAGCAATGCGAATTTGCGCAGCTTCCAAAGATTGTCGAGTATCCTCCAGCTCTTTCTCTAGCTGTGATGCTTTCTTTGCCATTTCAACCTCGACAGTCTGCACAGGTAAAGAAAAGCGAGTAAGCACGGTGATCGGCACAAATGGCTAGTATCATCGAAGATAGAATGGAGTCAGGCGAGTACCTCATAATCCTTCCACTTGGTGGCCTCTAGCCCCATGGCGATGAGCTTCTTGCTCTGCATCTTGATCATCCGCTCATATTCGAGCAGCCTCCTCGATGTCGCATGGCCGAGCTCGGCAGCTCGCAGGTAAGAGCACGAGGACTGGTGCACCATATACTCGGCCGATACATCTTGCAGGGCCTCGGCATCTGCGCGACCATAAATGGCGAACATGACGTCAAACGCCTCGCCGTTGTCCTCCCAATCCTCCGACCAGGCGATAAGGTTGGAGCTCAAAGTCACCTCGTGGGCGCTCTCCGCCCAGGTCACCAAGGGGCGACCATAGGCATCCTCGCTGCGGGTGCCTTCATTAAAGAGAGGGTGACTGTGAGGCTCGCCAGCCTCTGAGGGATCCGCCTTCGCGTGTAGATCCCTCTTGGCGACCTCTTTCCGCTTCCTCGCAGGCTCTCGGGATCTCACCTTGCCTTTCCGCTTCTTGGCGAGCCCGACATCATCCGCGGCGGCCATCGGCTCATTGTCGCTCGGCGATAAATCGATGGGAGATGAGCCCCCGCTCTCGCGCGCTGAAGTCCCCGCGCCCCCCCTGAGAAGAAGCCACCGCCTTCGCTGCCGGAAGAGGCTCGTTCGGCAAAGAGCGAGTAGCTGCAGCAATCAACCGAACGAATGAGTTTAGCTGCTAAGTAAAGAAAAAGGCGAGTATGATTGATGCTCACCCCAATAACGAAGATCTAGGCGAGTATAAGCGATACCTTCGCCCGGGAAGACCTCCGCGAGCACATCTACTCGCCTCCTCCAGAAGACGATGTCTAGGCGATGATTCTGGAAGCAGTCGAGTAGCATCTCACTGCTCTCCTCTAAATAAGGGGTGGCGAATGCACTTTCCGATGGCTGGGAGGACGAGCTTGGGATGGCCCCAAAGTTGTCGCTGATGATGACTAGTCGCTCGCCCCAGCGATGATTTTTGTTCGCCGTGCCGACGAGTGTGCAGACATGGCTGCATAGGAAGACGACACCTTCGCCAGTAGCGCCGAAGTGGAATACCCGCCTGAAGACGGCGAGATCAAAGGCGATCTTCTCTTCTCGCAAGAAGCAAAGAAAGTCCACGATCATCGCCACTCCATTTGGGTTGATCTGGGCCGGCACTATCCCATAGTGGCGGAGTATCTGGCTGAACTCCGACCACAACGGTAGTCGCAGGCCGACTTCGAAGTGGCGGATAGGAAACACCATCCCTGTGGATGAGAAGGTGTTTAGTCGCTCCGTATCATGCGGAAGTCTGGCGACATACCCCGGAGACAAGTACTTGTCCGAAAAATCGTCCAAGTCTTTCTGCCGAGTAGTAGGCTTCTTGAAAGAGGTCGCCGCAAAATTCTTGGCGTGATTGGCACGCCGAACAGCCGCCTCTTCAGCCATCGCAGAAGCAAAGGAAGCAATAGAGCGAGTATCTGAGGGCGAGAAGAAGAGCAAGAGAAATATACTCGCTAAAAGAGAAGGAAATCACCAAAAGCACAATTAATACGTACCCACCCCCCTATTTATAAGAAATAGAGAAAATTTGGCTTGTCGCGTACGCCACTGAGAGTGCGGACAGCGGGACGAGTATAAAAAGAAGTCGCCAAATCTCGGAGCGAACCAGACTGCCGACTTCAAATGCGCGAGTACCTACATCAGAAGTACAAGGAAACTCGCCAAATAGGCGCGACATTCAAAAACTACTCGCAAGAAATGAACAAAGAAGAAAGACAAATCCAGACATCACAGCAAGCAGACAAGAAAGAAGAGGCGAGATTATAATACTCGCCAAATAAATATTACAAATTACAAAAATGTTCTTTATAAAAACTCGAACAAAGGAGCTCGGCTTAAGCAATTAGCGACTAGCAACTACGTAAAGAGGATCTAGCGACTATCCAGGGAGTCCAGCATTGGGGTCCGCCGGCTAAGGTTGTCGCCGAATCCATCCCATACTACGCGCGCGCTTGAAATGCTCCATCGCCAGAGACATCGCATCCTCGCCTTGCTCTCACTTTGTGCAGGTGGGACTTCAGGTCGAACCTGAGTCGAGGCCCCGGTTGTACTCGCCTCTTGGGCGACATTCGACGCACGAAGGTCAGGAGCAGGCGAGTCGTCCAAATGGCCGAGACCCAAGTCGTCAAGCATTTGCTGGGTACCGCCGACTAGAGAATCGACGACATTCTCCAGGGCGGCGGCGTCCTTCTTTTTCTCTTTCTTCCTCTTTTTCTTGTCAAGTCGCTTCCTCTTCTTGGAGGCGAGGAAGTCTTCAAGCTCGGCATCCACGCGAACAGGAGCCTGAAGGGGTGGCAGCAGACCTACAAGCTCGGTCATATCAGCAGCAGCTTCCTCAGCATGAGTGCATGACATCTTGAGCGAGATCAGAAAGGTCGTGCCATCAGAGACCCCTCCCCCTCTATATATAGAGTCCAGAAGCCAGCCATGTGACTGCCGAGTATGTCCTAATACTCGCCCAAATCAGCTCGTCGAATAGGGGTTGGATGATTCTTTCCGAGCAACTGCGTTACTCGCAAAGAGCGGGGATTGTGTACAACCCATATTCTCCGAGGGTAGGTCCCAATTCAAGCCACGTAGGCAGAAGTCAAGGTCAAATGGTTAACACAGAAGTCAACAGCTCAAGACACAAGACAGCTCAGCCAGCAGGAGCAGAAGAGGGCCTAGGCGAGTAGGGGTGCACTCGCGCGAGTAGCCCGGATACTCGCCAAAAGGTGGGCGACCATAGGTGATGCTCGCCCCTTTATGAGGAAGATCGCCTCAATGTCGCTAGTCGCCAGGAAGGGGCTGGGCTATAAACCTCCTACCCCTTGGTTTTCCTATAAATAGGACCCCATGGGTACTTGGACTGGCACCTGAATTTGAGCTTTTGGAACCCCCCTCGTTCAAATTCTCGGACCCGTCATCCATGACCGCTACTCCCGGTACTAGCCAAGTCGGTGCCTTCCTCGTACCCTGCTCGGCCATTTTTTGATTGTGGAGGGGAAGTCTCTTCTGAGCTTCCGGGTACGTGGTGGGACCTCCCTGTCGCAGCGCCTGAGGTCCTGTTTGTTGTTATTCTAGCTTCTTCGTCGTGGTCAGCCAAGTCATCTCGTTGGACTGCTGGGAGAGTAGCCTTCGGCTGCATTGATCCGAATTTTGGAGCCTATGATTTTCCTGGCTTCAACACCCAAGTTTCAGCTCATTCCATAATTTTCATCCCATTCTAAATGATCCCACTTATTTTTCATTTGCACTTTATCATAATCTTTTCATCCCGCTCTAGAAATTTCTCTACCAAAGTATTCCAACAGTCCTTGCAGAAATGGGTAGTCTGCCTATGGCCCAACTCAATCTTTTTTATGCAGAAGCCACAAAATATCGTTATATCATTTGACTCGCATATCACTGATATCCCTTCTTTCTTTGTTTTTCCCATCTATGAAAAAAAATATTATGAAGCATGAGAAGCTTAAACAAGGAAGATAACATCAATTTCATTTGCTTCAAAAATCAAGATAACAACAATCATATTATCAACCCTCATCAAATTTCAAAGAAATGGTAATGGCTAAACATGGGTCAACTATAAGCTCACCAACGACTGCGTAACAAATCTCACTCCTGTCTGTCCTATCGGTCCCCAGAGAATAACATCACCCTACAAATCAACACTAACCAGCACAAAGAATCGATGAATCTAAATTTTTTTGCTAAAATACATCACACAGAACAATTATGAAACATACGGAGATTTTGAAGAAAAAGTCACAGAGCAAAGACTCGACGAACAATCGAACCAACATTTTCTAAATACCACGTTTGGAGCCGAGCCACGGAAACAAACACGGCCTTAGAAAGCTGCGCATCCCCCGCACGCTAGTTGATGTAAATTAATAATTTTAATTTGGATTTGTTAAACCAAACAATTAACATAGCATCCAACAACCTAAGGTTGGCCCACAAGTCGGACTCACCGTTCCAAACTACTCCACGGCGCGGAGTAGCCGGGGCCGGCCGGCCGGCGGCCGGCCGGCAACATTAGAAACTAAAAAATAGAAATGAATAAAGAATTTCAGGGGCCTAAATAGTCAAATATATAATTGATTACCGGACAAAACATATTATAAATTTATTTCCGGTTAGAATATCAAAATACAAATTTCTATCAGAAATATCCAAATACAAATTTGAATGGCATTCGTGTTGAATGGCATTCGTGTTGGAACCGCATCAAAAATGTTGGAACCGAGAATCAGCCCAACTACGAGTTCGGACCCCTGAAAGCGGGCAACTAACACTTACTGATTCCGCGGAGGAACCTTACCGAAGACTTAGAGATAAAAACCGACCATTGGCCACAGTGTGGAGGTCTCACCACACGCCCGGAAGATCTTTAGAGCGCTTTCCCTCCTAAGCCAAAACTGAAGTCGGGCACCTTGGAGAGCTGAATGAGCTAACCAAAGGCATCCTAAGGAGAAGCACCAGATCTGGAATGCTCTCCAAAAGTGCCCTTCAGGGTCGATTTATAACTTTTCTATACTGGTCTGCTAATAGCGCAACTCCGCTTTTTGGTTTTGCTATACGCACCCCGAATTGGTCTGCTGACTGTTCTGGAGAGCTATCGGCAGCCCACCAAGGGTATCAGGGTAAATTCACCTGTAGACCCCTACTGGGCGAGTGGCCCGTGAAGGCGTCACTCAGGCTGGTATTGCGAGAGCTCACTGACTCTCTCTGGCTAAGTGCACCCCAGAGCGGTTCTTGTAACATGCCTTGCTATCGCCGCACGCCACTCGCGAGTGGGGCTCCCTGGTCCGCCTCGCCTTGGCCGGATGCTCACCGCGAGTAGACAAGTGCTCTTTGACCCGCCTAATAGTCGATTCCTCTGTTTACCTCCTTGGCGAACACCGGGTTGCTGCACAATTAATTGATGAGTATTTTTGAGAAATGATAAAATTGTAAAATTATTTATAGAGAAATATTTTACTATATTTAATATTTTAATTTACTCAATTGACAACAATGCCCTTGTTTTATATATATCGGCTTAGTTATGTATGCCCTGTTCAAATTTTCTCCATTAATTTTAACTAAAAAACAAACAGCAGCTTCCTCTGCCTCCTTCCTCCAATCCATTAATGGCGCCATCTCCTCCGCCGTCGCCGTCGCCAAACCATAACAGCTCCAGCAACAAGCTCGACTACTACTATTTTGTCGTCGGACTCGCCCTCGTCGCCATCGTCCTCCTCGTCACGAACGCCATCGCCGTTGGCTGCTGCGCGTGGCTGCGCCAGTTTTTCGCCGGCCGGGGGCTGCTCCGCTACGATCAGAACCAGGAGGAGGTGCAGGGTTGGATTCCGTCACAGAAGTACAGGAAGAAGGACCAGGTGTTCGGGGAAGAGGGGGACGGCGCCACGCCGGAGTGCTCCGTCTGTCTGACGGCGTTCGACGAAGGGGAGGAGGTGAGACAGCTGCCGCAGTGCGGCCACATCTTCCACGCCGCCTGTATTGACATGTGGCTCCATTCTCATAGCAGCTGCCCGGTCTGCCGTGGCAGCGTCCTGCCGACGCCGTCTAATTCGATGGAGATGTCGGCGAGATTTCAGTCGCAGGAGATTCTCATCCCTGCTTCCGCCGCCGCCTCCACCAGCGGCTTCGCTGCGGCGGCGCATCAATATGTGTGAGCTTTAAAAAAGGCAAGTTTTTTAATGTTCTTCCGCAAGGATTGCGAGCATTGAACTCGATTTTGACATTAATATACAGGGGGAAGAAGAAAAAAATCCAATTGCTATAGCTATAGATTAGGAGTGATTGGATTTTATGGGTTTTGTTTGGGAAGAAAATAAAATAAATGATTTGATTTGAAAAATCAACACAAAAAAAAAATAGTGGATTTGTGTTGTTTGTTCACTCAAAGATGGGGCAACAAAGCGGTTTCACGATGAAGAACAGAGACGGTTACAAATCCTAGAAGACGAGGAGTTTTATAAACCACGGGTAACAACAGATCCTCTTCGAGTGCAGCGTCGACAGATGTGCGGGCGAGACATAATGATTGGTTGGGAAACCATTAGACGGATCTAAATATAGCCATAGATGTATGATGAATAAAAAAAAATGCATGAAATCGAATGCAGCTTATGTAGGATTCAATTCAAAAAGGCAGTATCAATTCCTTCGCATATTGTTGTTGAGTTATTTTCTTTCTGAGTGAGAAAAGGGTAGACATCTTTTTGAATATGAAAAATAACATGTGTTTCGTACAGAGTGTGAAAAGGAGTAGCCACATTTGATCATGGAAATTGGCATGTGTTTTTGACCAGGCACATGCAGGTGAAGTTTCCAGGAATGAAGCCAAGGAAAGCTTCATCCGTATCTACCTCATATTATCTACCACCACCACCACCTCCACCTCCATGGATTTGGCCCTTTAAATAGCTATGATGGAGGATGGGGAATTCATCCACTTCTCTCCAAAACACAAGCATTTGAAGATTTCTCTAAGGAGGTCATTGGGGCAATCGGTCTTAGTTTGGGAGAGCTTTCGGACGTCGCTCTGCAACGTTGACAAGTAATATTGCGCCTACACTGATTGGATTTGAAGCAGATTTGTGCAAGGACTCTAAGAGGCATTTTGTATAGGATTTGTGTAATTTGTCTCCTCCGTTATTGTCGGTAACTTGCAATTTTTCTGCTACTATTTATTGTGTAATATTGCATGGTGCGAAGTTGGTGATGATCCTGTGTGGATCGAGCAGGGAAAGCATTGTAATTGTCTATTTGTTTTTCATACATCTTTAGTGGCGACTTTCTGATTTGGATTCTGATCGTCCCGTGATTTTTATCATATTGGGTTTCCACGTTAAATATGTGTCACTTTTATTGTTGTTATTATTGTGTTGTTTTTCTTTGGTTGTGTATCAGATTACCGTTAAGTGGTCATGCAGGTACTTGCTCGAACTAATTTGCAGGTGCTCTAGTTAGACTTGCGTGCTCTCTAGCCAAACAAGTGGTGTCAGAGATAGGTTCATTGTTAGAGCAGTTATCATGGTGACCTATTTGAGATTTGAGATGAACCGATTGGATATTTCAGATTTGCAATTAGGTGCGATAGTTTACGACATTTGGTCATCAGGCTATCCTCTTGAGTTGCATTCTATGAAATAATCGGTTCAAAAAACTGAGGTTAGTCTGACCAGTGACAGAGCATAATGGAATCTACTTCAGGTTCAGGTTCTGAGAAAATGGTAAAAGTAAACGACACGAATTGCCATCAGTGACACATATTGGTGGAAGATATGATTTATATGAAGGGTTGACATACTCCCATCTTTGAGGAGATGCCTAAAGATATGGATCCCAATAAATAAATGGTGGAGCACCTGAAGTTATGCGGATTCATCAAATGGTTCGTAAAGTTGAACGTCTATAACGTGGGATTATTCATTACGTGGAATTGGATATTTGGTCTTCAACGTGGGCTTTTTTATTTTGCAGTAGTCATTGCATAAATGTATACCACCGTCTTTCTTTTTCACTAGTAGATAAAATCACTCCACTATGAGGAGCTAGGCCAAATATGACCTCGTTCTAATAACTCATATGATTGGACCTTTAATTTTGCCAACTCTTTTGGGGCTATTCGATAAGGAACACGTGCTACTGGCTGTGCTACTAGTAATAAATCTATCTCAAACTCGATCTTCCTTTAGGGTGGAGCTCCAGGTAGTTCATTTGGAAAACATCTTCAAATTTTGCCACCATCGGTACATCATGAAGGGATGAATTTGTCATGCGAGTTTCCAATAAAGCATTGTAGGCTTCACAACCTTGGTTTACCACATGATTTACTTGCATAACAAAAATATGAGAAGAAGCAATGTCTGTTAACCCTTGGAAATACACTACATATGGTTCCTCGCTTCTTAGGGTTTCCTTTGTTGGGAACAGTGCCCAACAGTGTTCCTGATTTGAAGAAGTGCTCAGCTCAATGATAAGTGCAAGTTGTATTTAATGTTATATCTAGTTCATGTTTGCAGAAATCAGACAAAATGTCAAGTACTTTAGTTATTTCACTAAGTACAATATCGTCGAGAAGAATAGGATATGTCGTCGACAAAGTATGCTTGTCGTCATGATGATGAGCAAAGCAAACGATGAGACTTGGCGAGTTCGTCGAACGCAGAATGCAGTTCGTCGAACGCAGAATGCAGTTCGTCGAACGCAGAATGAAGTTCGTCGAACGAAGAGACGGGACAGAAGCAAACGCCGAGACTTGGCAAGTTCGTCGAACGAAGAATGTTGTTCGTCGAACGTAGAGACGGGATAGAAGAATGAAGTTCGTCGAACGCAGAATGCTGTTCGTCGAACGCAGAATGAAGTTCGTCGAACACAGAGAAGACATACAGATATCAAAGAAAGGAATGTCGTCGAGAAGATGCAGTATCGTCGACATCATCAAAGTGGTCTTGTCGTCGAGAAGAACAGACATCGTCGTAAAGAAGGCATGGCGTCGAGAAGACTGAAGAAGGACAGCTGAAGACAAGCATAGTCTGTCAACATGATATCGCTCATGTCGTCGAAAGAACAAAGTGATTACGACGACAGACTACAAGATAGAAGATCACGACGACACGGCCAGAGATTGCATATCGTCGTATATGCAGAAACGCTGGGATATCTCGTATCGTCGCGATACCAGCATCAGAGGCAGAAGCTAGAAGACTTGAAGATCCACCAAGGTCTAAGGCATCGACAAAGTCCTGTCGTCGAGATGTTATCCATATCGTCGTAACAATGAAAATATCGTCGAGACGGAATCCAAATGTTGCGGACGCGCTGTCAGCATTTAATGTCGCCGCCTGATTGTCCAATCAGCGCGTGCTCTTAAGGAATGAGCGTCTGACATTAAAGGACATTATATGTGACCGTTAAGCGGCTCATCCATCATATAAAAGGGAACAGTGATGCCCTAAAAAAAGTAATCTTCGTGAGAGACAAGAACGAAAAAGTATCCCGACGTTGCTTCTCAATACAATAGTACATTCTGTGGAGAAGAAGTAGAACAAGTAGAGAACAAGATTCAAGCATTCTCAGAAGAATCAGTCATCTCCATCGACTGATAAGAAGCCGTTCCTCATCAGGCTAAGAGAAGAGATTGAAGAATAACTGTGTTTTCAAGATCTGAATCAGAAACATCTTCTTCAACCTCAAGAAGCCGATCTCCATCAGACTAAGTTGCTGATCTTCATCAAGCAGAAGAAGCAATGTTTGTTACTGTAAACCTTTTTTTGTTGTAAGGCTTGATGGCCTAAGTGTCTAGCTTGAGGGCTGGAGAGCTGTGAGGCTTGAGGGCCAGGGTAGTGGACTTGCGGGTCCGAGTTTGTCTAGCTTGAGGGCTGGAGAGCTGTGAGGCTTGAGGGCCAGAGAAGTGAACTTACGGGTCCGACACCGTCTATCTTGAGGGCCAGTGCAGTGGACTTGCGGGTCCGAATTTGCCGAGCTTGAGGGCTTGGGCGCAGTAAGGGCTTGCGGGCCTAGCTGTAGGCACAGGACTTGCGGGTCTGTGTTGTGTAGGGCTTGAGGGCCTGAGTGTCGAGCTTGCGGGCTTGGGTGTAGTAGGGGCTTGTGGGCCTAGGCTGTAGGACTTGCGGGTACGTGTTGTAAGGCTTGCGGGCCTGAAGATTTGGCGGAGTTTGCCGAGCCTAGCACACTGCTAGGTAGGCGCAGAGGGAAAGAGGACTACTCAAGACACCCTGTCTTGAGGAACCTCTATAGATCACTGTGTGCTTTTCTGTGTTGTGCTTTATAATTTATAGATCCACTAATCAGAAATCAAGAACACCAAAAGGGGATAAAATAATTTGAAAAACCTATTCACCCCCCCTCTAGGTGATAAGTTGACACCCAATAAACAACAAGTGGTATCAAAACGAGGTTGTTCAAAGAAAATCTTAACAACTTGAACAGATCTGCTCTTGGGTGTTTATTCATCATAGATATGGAATCAAAAATAGCTATTTGTTCCAGGGAGAACTTTGACCTTTGGAAAGTAAGAGCAAGAATATACATGGAGGCAGTGGATCCTAGAATGTTCCAAATTGTTCAAGAAGGGCCTTATGTCCCCAAGATTGTGTCCAAGAAAATGACTGAAGATGAGATCATCCTAGTCAACTCGGACAAGGAAGCCAAGGACATTGTAGATGGTGCAGTTGACATCTCAACATTTCAGAAACTGGCTCACTGCATAGCAGCAAAAGAGATGCGGGACTCTCTAACAGTCCTTATGGAAGGATCAAAAGAAAAAAGAAGCAAGACAGCTAAGAAGAAAGTCAGAACATTGAGTGACAGTGACTCAAACTGTTCAGACTCAGAAGAGAAGATTCAGTTTGAACTGACTGTCCTATCTGAGTCAGAGGAAGAAATCCAGGATGAAGTTGTTGGAGCTTGCTTTCCGCATCTCTTGGTTTGAGAATAACAAATACCGTGTTGTATTTGATCTAGTCTTTTGTGTGTTTATAGTGGCCAGGTTGTACAGGTTCAATGAGGAGACAAGTCCTCGTTCATGGGCATGATTCGAGAACGACAAGTCTCGGGTTGGATGAGTTTTGTGTGCTGATCTTAAAATGGCCATAACTTTCAATCCAGGAAGAGTTACGAAATGTGCCACCCCATTTCGGAGATGAGAACGACTCAATCTACAGTCTGGAGAAGTTTCGGATGGCAAAAATGAAGAGGAGATGTCGCCCAGGCGACAGTCACTGTCGCCCAGGCGACAGTCACTGTCGCCCAGGCGACAGTCAATGTCGCCCAGGCGACAGCAGAGAAGTTACAACTACTTTCCCCCACGGCAGCACGACGAAAAGCAGTTTTGAGATGTCGGAAATCCGACATCGATGTCGCCCAGGCGACAGCTCGGAGGTTACAACAACTGCCCACGACAGCACCACGACCAGCAGTTTTGTGCTGTCGGAAAATTGGAAAATTCCGACAGTCACTGTCGGAATTCCGACAACGATTTTCTATAAATTGACACCTTGTGTTCGTGCATTTCAACCACTAAAGATTCTAAGTCCCTTCCTGAGTGCATTCCATCCAGAGAGCTCCAGAACCTCATGAACTCCCATTTATGCTGAGAAGGTTTGAAATTGAAGACGAGATCGGACGCGCTTCTACATCAAGAATCATCTCGAGGCTTCAACCTTCCTTTCAGAGATCTGAATTTCTAGGGAGTTCTTATTTTATCTTGTATTTTCATTTATATACATTTTACTTTGTATTGGTAGGGAAAATCGCTTCCTTGTGCGGAGCGTCTAAGTCCTTGCGTGGCTTAGGGGAAAATCGCTTCCTTGTGCGGAGCGTCCAAGTCCTTGCGTGGCTTGGTGGGAAATCGTGGCCTTGTGTGCTACGTCTAGATCTTGGGAAGATCTAGAGGATAGGCTTGGGCTTGGTCTAGGGAGAGACAAGTGATAGCCTTCCGATCCTTGGGAGAAGGATTGGTAAACAAAAAGAAATTTACATTTGTACGCCTCCGATTTCTAGCGATATAGAAATCAAATTTATGTAAACACTTTTTCATATATATAATCATGTCTCTTTTGTGTTTACTTGATTTGTATCATTTGGCGTAATCTCTATTATATTGTGTTCTAAGTTTTCAATTCTAAATCTAAATTGTTTATTTCAATCTCCTTCATTATAAAACAATTTAGTAATTATCTTGAAAATTATAGAAAGAATTTTATTCCCTTATTCACCCCCCTCTAAGGGCGCCGTAAGATCCAACAGAAGTCTCAACTGAACAGGTATGCATAAGGGCTCCTCTATCTACCTCAGATTCAGAATCGGAGACAAGCTCATCTGGAAATGATGACTGGTCCAAGTCATACAATGATCTTCTAGAAGATGTCAAGATGCTCAAGATGCTGTGCAAGGAGTAGGATGCAAAGATCTCCTACTTCAAGCAAGAAATCTTGATCTCTCAGAGAAAGCAGAAAAACTAACTCTAGAGAATGCAGAGTTTTGTCAACTCAAAAAGGACTTCAAGGCAAGCTCCAACCTTGACTTGATAAGCAAATTTGGGAAAACTCTGAAAGCATTGATTGAGAGCAAGGAGTTGTGTTGCTCACTAACCAGAGAAGTGGTTCTTCTAAAGAAGGACAAAATTCAGCCTAAAGACCTGAAATCTAAGAATGACAACATCAGAAGGGTGGAGAATAAACTCCCCTTTGTAGTGAAGCCTGTGGAAAGCTCCTCCAAACCAGAGACCTCTCCTCCACTGGTAAATGGTTGCTGCTCCACTCAAAGAAGGGAGCAGTGATGCTTCAAGGAAGACAGATCAGGCAGACCCTATGGGATGAAGGCTAGCTTGAGGAAGGTAATCTCACCCTCCAACAAGAATGTTGGGCAATCCAATCTTGGGTATCTCAAGAATGGGAGCTCCACAAGTGGAGCAAAGAACATTCCAAAAATCTCAAGGGTACCTCATGGAAGGATGACCACAAGGAGACATAAAGTTGATGGGTCTACAGAAACAAAGAAATCACTAAAGAAGACAGACTCCAGATGGAAAGCCGTGGATGATGATTGTCAACATCATGCTCACAATCAGTACAGATCAATATCCTTCAAATATCCTTATGTTCATTCTCAAAGGAGTCATGATTACACAGCTAGCCAGAAAAGGAGATATAACAGGTTTGAATGTTGGTGCTGCGGAAAGACCGGGCACTTTGCAATTGATTGTTGGTACAATCCAACTGCCCCAAGGGTAACGAATGTTAAACCTGCAAATCGCCTTGTTCATTATCACTATGCATACCCTAGAGTAGTTAAATCCAGTATGTCTGTTAAAGCTAACAATTTCCTAGGACCCAAATTTACTTGGGTACCTAAGGGTTTGTAATCTCATTTTGCAGGTAGTCCAAGAGCCCACCAGAAGCAAATCTGGGCCTTGGACAAGGTGGTTGTTCTGACCCACATGCAGAACAACAAAATCTATTTACTAACAAACTTAGTGCATGTCATCCTACTAAAAGGGGCCTAAAAAGCTGACGTTAGCTGAATAAGTCTTGGAATCTATAATCGTCGATACAAAAAGGTGTTATGATGACATAATAGACGTTACGACGACAAAGGAGCAAGTTGGGAGGATGCGCATCCAAGGATCATTTCGACGACAATAAGCGTATCGTCAAAATATAATTGAGTTATTTATCACGGTATAAGATCGGTCCATCGGAGCCGTCTGATCGCTCTCTTTCCTTCAAAGGTACGCGCCTCTTCACCTACCGACACTATAAATAGAGTGAATGCTCGAGAATAAAAATTACGCTATCATTTGCCCTAAACTATTCCGTCGACAAACCCCTGCTTCGTCTCCGACATACTGCCTTCTCTCTCACTCTGAATCAATGGCTCCCAAGAAAGAAGAGGTGATCTCCGGTTGTGAACTCCAGCGAGGGGGTTTCAATGCCTGCTCGGATGAGATAAGGTCAGTAATAGGGTTGCTAGAGGCATCAGGACTGGAATATCTCCTATGTGAACCCTCGGTACTTCTCCACCGTGAATTAGCAGAATTCTTCGCCGAAGCAAGAATCAACCACACCGAATCAAAGATCAAGTCCAAGGTGGGAGCTAATAAGGTTAAGATATCTGTGAAAAGCCTAGGAAAAGCGTTGCATCTGCCAAGAATCCAAGGGGGGAGGAAGAAGAAGAGCTGACCTCAGAGGACGTGTCCGCAAGCTATACCTGGTGTGGCCACACAGGGAAGACCTACGGGTCCATTAAGAGAGCGGAATTTAATCAAAAGGGGAAGCTGCTGGCTGACATTGTTGGCAAGTTCTGTTGTGCAAACCTGGGTCCCCTGACCGAATCTCAAAAGACATGTTCATTGTCATGGCCCGGATAATTCATTCTAAGAAGACCAACTAGAGTGAGTTCCTCCTCCAGAGAATGAAGAACACCCTGAAGTCCCCTTCCTACGGAAGAATACTGTCCCTCTACCTTCTAAACACCCAGGGTGAAGTACTGAATAAGAGAATGGGAGTTCCTCTACACTACTCCAAGAGACTGGATGCTAAGATGTTAGATCGATGGGATAGGTCTATCCCTAAACCATCATCTAATGTCCAGCCTGCTCCAAAGAAACAAGCATCCCCAACAGACCACTCAGAAAAAGAAGATTCATCCAGCAACTCTGATGACATACCACCACCCCCACAAATCCCTGGTACAACTAAGGGGGAGACTTCCACCCAAAGGGATTGTCCAGGAACAGTACCAGAACCTGCTCCCACAGAGGTTATTGAAGAAAGTAGAAACCCCAACTTGGGGAGTGTTCCCGCTGAGGGCGAGTTCCAACTTTGGAGCTCAGCCCAAGACGCAGTGATGATTGATGGGGGGCTCCCGACAGGAGGCTCAGCCCAAGGTAATGCACAAGTTGAGGGGGAGACCCAACTGGGGTACTCTACCCCAGAAGATCGAGGCACTATGCCGGAGCCCATAGAAGACCTCACTCTCTCAGACTGACGAGAGTTAGTAGCAGCAAGTAAGATTGTGCTTACATGCCCTGGTGAGACAGTACCAGAAAATGTCAAGGGGAAGACTAAGGTAACAGCACACATAAGTGAAGAATCATCTGCAAGTATCTCTGAAGAAACTCCACTGGAAAGAGAAGAGGAGGACGAACAAGCTGCTGAGCCATCTTCGGCTCAGTCAGGTTCTCTTTTCCACATGATGTCAGCTCTACTAAATGCTCAGCGCAAACAACTAGAACAATTCATAGTAAAGACTGTGGATAATCAAAGGGAAGATGTGAAGGGCGAGATCCAGAAAGTGAAGAAAGACATACTCCACCTCAACACCCAGTGCGCTCACTTCTACACTATGGCAGCTCCGACCATAGAGAAGATGAGCGAGGAAGTCAACAAAGTGGGACATCAAACCCACACAATCCTGAAAAAGCAAGAAACATTCTCAAACAATGTGTACTATGGTTTTGAGCAGATAGAAACAGATGCTACAAATAACAGAAATCAAATTCTGAATAGGGTCAATGAGAAAGCTCATACCTTAGGTACCCATCTGTTTGAAATAAACAACAATTTGGATGTGACTGAACAACACCTGCATGAAAAGCTGAATCTAGTCAGAGAAGGACTTGAGGAAATAATAATTGAACAAGCCCTAAAGGGGGAGAATGAAATAATAAACGCCAGTTCACATCAAGCGATGTGGATAACAAATCAAATAAAGCAGACAATGCAAAAACCCCCATCATTATATGAGGCTGCCAACCTTTCTGCAAGCACTGAATCAGCTGAGTATGGAATAGAATTTGGAGAATCAGCAACTTCCAGGAAAAGAAAGAGAATTCAGAGCAGCCAGTATCAGCAAAAGAGATTGAGGGAAGTTGAGCTAGATTCACAATCAGGAAGGTGGAGTCCTGTCTCCAGAGAAATAATAACAGAATCATAGATCCAGTTTGGATACCCTCAGGAGGATCATCAGAGGGTATATCAGTCAGTTGAATGGCAGAAACATCTGAAGTAGTTGGAAAGGAGGAAGAATCATAAGCTAGCATTCCCACAAGGTCCTCCTCCCTCTCCTAAGAAGATTGCCCTGTCCATCAACTGCTATCGGAGGCAAAGGCAGAAAACCAAAGGGGCAAGCAGCAGCAGACACTGATGGGGCACCAAATTAAAATCTTAATGATTCTGTTGGGGCAAATGAATGCTGATGTTTATTCATGAACATATAATCTATTTATATGCTTGGTATCTATTGTGAAGAACATTTAATCTATTTATGTTTAATCTATTTATGTGATTGTTGCTTTATGTGTGATGTTATTATCTGAAATGATAAATCTTTTCATGAATGACATTTATCATTGAGGTAAGTTAGGGCTTCTTCAAATAGGGGGAGATTGTTGGGAACAGTGTTGGAGCTTGCTTTCCGCATCTCTTGGTTTGAGAATAACAAATACCGTGTTGTATTTGATCTAGTCTTTTGTGTGTTTATAGTGGCCAGGTTGTATAGGTTCAATGAGGAGACAAGTCCTCGTTCATGAGCATGATCCGAGAACGACAAGTCTCAGGTTGGATGAGTTTTGTGTGCTGATCTTAAAATGACCATAACTTTCAACCCAGGAAGAGTTACGGAATGTGCCACCCCATTTCGGAGATGAGAACGACTGAATCTACAGTCTGGAGATGTTTCGGATGGCAAAAATGAAGAGTAGATGTCGCCCAGGCGACAGTCACTATCGCCCAAGCGACAGTCAATGTCGCCCAGGCGACAGTCAATGTCGCCCAGGCGACAGTAGAGAAGTTACAACTACTTTCCCCCACGGCAGCACGACGAAAAGCAGTTTTGAGATGTCGGAAATCCGACATCGATGTCGCCCAGGCGACAGCTCGACGGTTACACCAACTGCCCACGACTCCACCCACGACGGCACTCCAGCGGCAGTTTAGCGCTGTCGGAAAATTCCGACAGTCACTGTCGGAAATTCCGACAGCGATTTTCTATAAATTGACACCTTCTGTTCGTGCATTTCAACCACTAAAGATTCTAAGTCCCTTCCTGAGTGCATTCCATCCAGAGAGCTCCAGAACCTCATGAACTCCCATTTATGCTGAGAAGGTTTGAAATTGAAGACGAGATCGGACGCGCTTCTACATCAAGGATTATCTCGAGGCTTCAACCTTCCTTTCAGAGATCTGAATTTCTAGGGAGTTCTTATTTTATCTTGTATTTTCATTTATATACATTTTACTTTGTATTGGTAGGGAAAATCGCTTCCTTGTGCGGAGCGTCTAAGTCCTTGCGTGGCTTAGGGGAAAATCGCTTCCTTGTGCGGAGCGTCCAAGTCCTTGCGTGGCTTGGTGGGAAATCGTGGCCTTGTGTGCTACGTCTAGATCTTGGGAAGATCTAGAGGATAGGCTTGGGCTTGGTCTAGGGAGAGACAAGTGATAGCCTTCCGATCCTTGGGAGAAGGATTGGTAAACAAAAAGAAATTTACATTTGTACGCCTCCGATTTCTAGCGATATAGAAATCAAATTTATGTAAACACTTTTTCATATATATAATCATGTCTCTTTTGTGTTTACTTGATTTGTATCATTTGGCGTAATCTCTATTATATTGTGTTCTAAGTTTTCAATTCTAAATCTAAATTGTTTATTTCAATCTCTTTCATTATAAAACAATTTAGTAATTATCTTGAAAATTATAGAAAGAATTTTATTCCCTTATTCACCCCCCCCCTCTAAGGGCGCCGTAAGATCCAACAATTGGTATCAGAGGAAGGTTATTCCAAATCGGCTTAACAACCGGGAATAATGGCGTCTCTTGATCATGATCTCGCTTCTACTAGTGGGGAAAATTTTAATATAAATGAAAAAGTATTATCACCACCATTATTTATGGGTGAAAATTATAATGGGTGGAAAATATTAATGAAAAATTTTCTTAAGGCCTTAGATGAAAAAGTTTGGAATATTACTATTAAAAAGCCATCTAGCGTACTAACTAGAAACGAAATTATTTTAAATGCAAAATCTATGAATAGTATATTTTGTGCGTTAGACCAAAATATTTTCAAACTTATTTATACTTTACCTACCGCATATGAAATTTGGAGTTTTCTTGAAAGAACTTATGATTCTCCTTCTACAGGTACGAAACATTCACAAGAACCGGAAAATATGCAAGCCTATGCAAATATTCAAGAAAGCTACACAAAGGATGGATCCATAGAATGCTCATCAAGCGGAAAGGATGATGGACACTCTTGTTTGGAAGAGGAAGATGAAGAAGACAACGTCACAATATTGGACTCAGTTGATGGCAACACATCAAACAAAAGAGAAGACGGAAACTATTGCAAGGTAAGAAAATCTAAATCTTCTCTTTTTGTAAAAAATTCTATCTCTACATCTCGTATGCTTAAAATTGCTAAACGCAAAATTTTAAAGTTAAAAATTGCTAATTCAAAATTACGTTTAGAAAATAAATCTTTAAAAGCAAACGATAACGTAGAATCAAATATTGATGTGTTAAATTCTCTTTCGCGCTCTTTAGTTAAAATTCCTATTCCTTGTCTTAATTGCAATTTATTAAAAGAAAAATTCAAGGAAATTGAAAAAGGGCTCTTAATTTCTAAAAGGCATAATGAAAAATTGATAATTGAAAATGATGTTTTATCTTGCAAGTTAATACAATTAAAATTTTTTGTTGAAAAATTTCAAATGTCATGTAAGGAATTTCATCATAAGATTTTGAATAACAAGGATAAATTAACTTACAAAATCATTTCTAAAAAGGATCATTTTCATACTTTAAATCAAAAGGAGTTTAGTTTCAAAAAGAATTATGATCCTCACAAAATTCTTAAGAGTCATTATTATAAGTCTCAATATATTTTCAATCATGACTCAAATTTAAAAACTCCTTTTCATGAAAATCAAAATATAAAATATTATTCTTCATATTATAAGAGTATGTCTAAAAGAAAGAGTGGAAATGAAAATCATCAAAATGATAATCAATCTCTTAAAACATATTGTAACCCACTCTTTCAACAATCACTTCTAAAGAAAGACAATCACTCTTATAAAATTTCAAAGAATCCATATAATAAAATTCATTATGATTATCATCATCAATCTATTTTGAAAAATAATTTGAATAAACATAAATCACAAATGAATTATTTTTCAAACAAATATAATCATGTAAAGATGTCATATAATCATAATATGAATTTAAAAGAAAAACAACCAAAGTATGAATGGAGGCCCAAAATTAAAAACGAAACACTAACTCCACTTGTAAAGGCCCATTCATCACTTTCTCTCCAAAAGCCTACTCGATGTACTTGGGTACCCAAAGGAACCATCCCACTTGGTCCCCTTTGGATACCTAAATCTCTTATTCATTAGAATTATCGTATTGCATGAAGTAGAAATAAATTAAATATGAAATATCATTACTCTACTTCATGATATGCTTAATTGCTTTTTCTTTTATTTGTTTTTCTTATTGTTGAGCCAACACGCTAAGGTCACTTAGATATATTATGAAATATGACTTTTACATTTTAAGCCTAACATATAACATTAAGTCATATATTTTTCAAAGTGATCTATATCTCATCTTTGATTATTATTTATCCTTTTTAAATCCTTTATCCATCTATGTCTTGAATTAACATTATCATTTGAATATTGAAATTTTTTTTAAGGCTAATGAATTTTTTTTTTAAAATGGATTTAAATGGTTTATTAAAGGGCTTAAGCTAAAAATTAAAATGCGCAATGTTATGATAATCTTCTATTTTATTTGCTGCATATGATAGCCCTTATAATGAAGAATATAATCTAGAAAAATTGAAAACAAAAATTCATCTAAACGCATGTTTAAATCTTTCAAAAATGCGAGTTTACGATCAAAACTTCAAACATCCATATCGTTTGATCCGCTCGCCTGATTTTTGCGTTTAGTATATTTTTGGAAAGAGCACAAAAATCTCCATCCAATGGCAATCTAGGCTTGTTCATTTGAGTTCTCTTGGTGCTGTCAACTTTCCCAATTACAACTCAGTTTTTAAAAGCTATCTTAGTTTGCTTGATTTGGAAATTTCTGTGTTTATGAATTTTTTCATCACACGCTATCCTTAGAATAATTGATTCATATTTTATATTATGTGTGTGATGTGTGTCACCTATGTTTGCATGTAACTTAGACCTTAGAATCATCTTGTATCATTAAGATCAAATCAAAAGTTTAATCATTTCATTCTAGGTCTAAAGAAAATTAATTTGAAAAACTTCTCATATTTCATGCAACATAATCTCCATTAATCCTATGTAATAACATTGCATTCAAACTCATCATCCTAGCATTGCTTCTTGGTCTATGCTTATATATTTATGCTGGGTAGAACACTTACAATGTTATTCAACTTTCATGATAACTATGTGATTTGAAATTATATAGAATATTAAAATTCCAACAAACACATAGTTTATGGATTAATCATTAGAATATATATATGAATATTATATCATAAATCATATATTATCATGCAAAACCAAAGATCAATAGATTCAATTATTGAATGCAAATTTTATTATAAATTTCAAAACATTCTATATGTGATCTTTGTCTTTAATATGTTTACATGATCATCATTTCTAGGCTTAAAAATCAAACATGCTTATTCAAAGAAGATCACTATATCACTATATCACAAGTTTAGAAGAATTAGAATTTACATACATTATGATGATCTGAGATATATTCTATGCCAATTTGTCAATAATCATAAATCATAATTCATGTTCTATCAAGACATATCTCAAATCGATAATAGGAATTATGAATCTTATGATAAAAATTATGAATAATGTTTTCTTTACATTATTTGATGTATTGATTTGCTTTGCTAGTGATTGCATGTATCTCTCATATTTGTAGACTCTAGAATCAACTTTGTAATGAAAGTATAAATCAAACTAAATCATCACTCCATTCTAGATCTATAATTTGAAATTCTATTTTGAAATACATGCAATATTAATATTAATCTTATAACATGACATTAAACCCAAAACTCATCATACTAGCATTGTCACTTATTGAATATTAGTAATTGTGCTAGTTATCTTATTTCGTCATCTCATAAAAAGTAGAAAAGCAATGCGGATTTATATAACTCATCACATTAAACAAAACCCATAGTTTATATATCAACCCTTAGATTTAAAAGCATAGGTTGTCCAAAAGATTATTTCACCTATGACTTTATATCTCACAATAGCGGGGGCGTAGGGTTGTATGCATTAGAGACCTAACCTCTAAGTCATGTCTTGTCCTTAACCAGGGAGGGTTCCAGTGGGGCCTTGCGAGGCACTGGGGGGAAAGAGTGCTAGGTTGAGTGTTCTCTAGTGTGTGCATATGAGACTAACACCCCAACCTACGGCATGCGTGCAGCTCCTCATGCCCATCCGTCACTTAGTACGGGGCTAGGGTGTAGACATTTAGTCGGGGTAGTTTCTAATCTTAGGACATACCTATATTACGTACTGCATGAACATTTTATTTACTTATCACTTAAATCATGCATATTTTGGGTTGTTTAATAAAAATGTCCTCATGTGTTTGCATAATTTATCTTTTTGAGCTTAAATGTTTTTGTAAAACACATGTATTTGAAAAAGCTAAAGTTTTATGCAAATTTGAGCAATCAAGACATCTCTGAAAATTCTGAAATTTCAGCATGGAACTACTCTAAGGACACTTAATCAAAATAAAAAATCAGATTTTTAAAATTCTCAAAAAATCGAGTACTGTTTCCAGCGCTAGCGCTAGCGCCGGCGCTAGCGTGGGTGTTGGAATTTTCTGATTTTTAAAATTTCTGAAAATCCATAAAAATATGTTGGTTCATATTTTCTACTTATTTATTGTGTTTCTGACTTTTGTTATTTTTGTTTTATTTATATTATGAAAAATCAACTACAAAAGATCAAAATTCAAAAATACAAAATTTTTTTTTGCTATTTGTGTTTTTAATCATATTATGAAAAATCAACTACAAAAGTTCAAAATTAAAAAAAATATACAAAAATATGTTTTTGTTATTTTTTTTTATTATGAAAAATCTACTACAAAAATTCAAAATTCAAAAATTACAAAAATATGTTTTTGTGATTTTCTGTTTTTATTTGATTTAAAAAAATGATTAAACTTAAAAAAAAAACTGTATGATCTTTATTGCCAATATCAAGCATGTATGAATTCTATTATTTAGAATTATTTACAATGTTAAAATTTATTTCTTGAAATTTCTATGAACATTGTTTTGATTATCATGCTTTGATATATCTATTTAAGTGCATCAATTGTATTGAAAAATGTGTAGAACCAAGCTTAGCACGCCTCTAAGTATGAGTAAATGTTTTATGATTGATAATGATATATTTCACTCACTTATTTTGGTATCAACATGTGTGTCTAAATCTAAAATGCTTGCTTGTGTATTGTATTTGTACAATGAATTAAAACTTGCATAAGTTTTTTTACCTACACTACATTTGAATTGCACTTATGAAATTTAGAAAAGTGGTTAAAAGTTAAAAAAAAGTTGGGTTTGCAAAACAAGTGTATTCGGAGAATGTTGTCTCACAAATGTGAACAAAAAAAATATATATATGTAGACAAATATAACTCCACCAAACACTACTTGAATCTCCTGATAAGTCTTCATAAGCATTGTGAGGTTGAGCACCTTGGAAAGAATAGTAAAGTGGCTTGTGCAAACCTTAGTTATTACACCACTTTGTTAAAAAAAAATTAAATTATGTGCATTAAAAGTGTGTGAAAGTAATTTACTTATGTTTTATTGTGCACTTTACTTTACATATGTCTTGTATTTTGATGATTTAAATCAATTGTTAACATTGCCCAAAATACACTTATGTGCACATCATTATCTTTCATAACACTTCTTCTCATAAGTATTGATTCTAATGCTTTATCTATACTACTCTTTATATAAAAATGCACTAGATAACCTATCATGATCTCTACAATGTTTTGGTATCTCTTGAACTTAAAATTAAGTAACATTGTAGTATAATCTCTCTTTAATATGTTCATTTCATGCTTGGTATCTTTATGAAAAACTTTGAGATTTCAAAAAGGTTAAAACATCTTTCAATTTTGAACTAAAATTCATATTTTTACTTATGCTTTTCATGCTTACAAAAAGGATGTTTCTTATAATCTTCCGCTTACTTACAACTCTTATCTTTTTATTTGAAATCTCTTTTATATACTATGCTTCAACTCTTTATCATTTCATATATTTAAAAGCTCGATCATGCTTTGTTATTTAAATGCCTCCTTACTACCCTCACCCCACCTTCTTTTGATAATACCAAAAGGGGGAGATTAATTCAAGAAATCTAGAAGATTAAGGGGAGAATAATTAAATAATGCACCATTGCAATTAATTATAACATTTAGGGGGAGCATACATTTAGGGGGAGAATACAATTTAGGGGGAGTATATTAAAAAGTTTTCATGGAAAGCGTCTATTGCTCGATCATGACAACCCACTTTTGGTAATAACAAAAGGGGGAGAATAAAATGAGAAATCTAGTGACATATATATTTAGGGGGAGTAAAATCTGTCACGCAGTAAACCTTTTATTCATGCATATCTTTTATCGCACTTATCTATAAACTCACTAATTTCTCATATGGGTATTTGTTATTATCAAAAGGGGGAGATTGTTGGAGCTTGCTTTCCGCATCTCTTGGTTTGAGAATAACAAATACCGTGTTGTATTTGATCTAGTCTTTTGTGTGTTTATAGTGGCCAGGTTGTATAGGTTCAATGAGGAGACAAGTCCTCGTTCATGGGCATGATCCGAGAACGACAAGTCTCAGGTTGGATGAGTTTTGTGTGCTGATCTTAAAATGGCCATGACTTTCAACCCAGGAAGAGTTACGGAATGTGCCACCCCATTTCGGAGATGAGAACGACTTAATCTACAGTCTGGAGAAGTTTCGGATGGCAAAAATGAAGAGGAGATGTCGCTCAGGCGACAGTCACTGTCGCCCAGGCGACAGTCAATGTCGCCCAGGCGACAGTAGAGAAGTTACAACTACTTTCCCCCACGGCAGCACGACGAAAAGCAGTTTTGAGATATCAGAAATCCGACATCGATGTCGCCCAGGCGACAGCTCGACGGTTACACCAATTGCCCACGACTCCACCCACGACGGCACTCCAGCGGCAGTTTAGCGCTGTCGAAAAATTCCGACAGTCACTGTCGGAAATTCCGACAGCGATTTTCTATAAATTGACACCTTCTGTTCGTGCATTTCAACCACTAAAGATTCTAAGTCCCTTCCTGAGTGCATTCCATCCAGAGAGCTCCAGAACCTCATGAACTCCCATTTATGCTGAGAAGGTTTGAAATTGAAGACGAGATCGGACGCGCTTCTACATCAAGGATTATCTCGAGGCTTCAACCTTCCTTTCAGAGATCTGAATTTCTAGGGAGTTCTTATTTTATCTTGTATTTTCATTTATATACATTTTACTTTGTATTGGTAGGGAAAATCGCTTCCTTGTGCGGAGCGTCTAAGTCCTTGCGTGGCTTAGGGGAAAATCGCTTCCTTGTGCGGAGCGTCCAAGTCCTTGCGTGGCTTGGTGGGAAATCGTGGCCTTGTGTGCTACGTCTAGATCTTGGGAAGATCTAGAGGATAGGCTTGGGCTTGGTCTAGGGAGAGACAAGTGATAGCCTTCCGATCCTTGGGAGAAGGATTGGTAAACAAAAAGAAATTTACATTTGTACGCCTCCGACTTCTAGCGATATAGAAATCAAATTTATGTAAACACTTTTTCATATATATAATCATGTCTCTTTTGTGTTTACTTGATTTGTATCATTTGGCGTAATCTCTATTATATTGTGTTCTAAGTTTTCAATTCTAAATCTAAATTGTTTATTTCAATCTCCTTCATTATAAAACAATTTAGTAATTATCTTGAAAATTATAGAAAGAATTTTATTCCCTTATTCACCCCCCTCTAAGGGCGCCGTAAGATCCAACAACAGTGCCCAACAGTGTTCCTGATTTGAAGAAGTGCTCAGCTCAATGATAAGTGCAAGTTGTATTTAATGTCATATCTAGTTCATGTTTGCAGAAATCAGACAAAATGTTAAGTACTTTAGTTATTTCACTAAGTACAATATCGTCGAGAAGAATAGGATATGTCGTCGACAAAGTATGTTTGTCATCATGATGATGAGCAAAGCAAATGTTGAGACTTAGCGAGTTCGTCGAACGCAGAATGCAGTTCGTCGAACGCAGACTGCAGTTCGTCGAACGCAGAATGCAGTTCGTCGAACGCAGAATGAAGTTCGTCGAACGAAGAGACAGGACATAAGCAAATGCCGAGACTTGGCAAGTTCGTCGAACGAAGAATTCTGTTCGTCGAATGCAGAGACGGGATAGAAGAATGAAGTTTGTTGAACGCAGAATGTCGTTCGTCGAACGCAGAATGAAGTTTGTCGAACGCAGAGAAGACATCAAGATTTTAAAGAAAGGAATGTCGTCGAGAAGATGCAGTATCATCGACATCATCAAAGTAGCCTTGTCGTCGATAAGAACAGACATCGTCGTAAATAAGGCATGACGTTGAGAAGACTAAAGAAGGACAGCTGGAGACAAGCATAGTCTGTCGTATATGTAGAAGATCACAACGACACGGCCAGAGATTGCATATCGTCGTATATATAGAAACGTTGGGATATCTCGTATCGTCGAGATACCAGCATCAGAGGCAGAAGCTATAAGAATTGAAGATCCACCAAGGTCTAAGGTATCGACAAAGTCCTGTCGTCGAGATATTATCCATATCGTCGTAACAATGGAAATATCGTCGAGACGGAATTCAAATGTTGCGGACGCGCTGTCAGCATTTAATGCCACCGCCTGATTGTCCAATCAGCGCGTGCTCTTAAGGAATGGGCGTCTGACATTAAAGGACATTATATGTGACCGTTAAGCGGCTCATCCATCATATAAAAGGGAACAGTGATGCCCTAAAAAAAGTAATCTTCGTGAGAGACAAGAACAAAGCCGTTGCTTCTCAATACAACAGTACATTCTGCGAAGAAGAAGTAGAACAAGTAGAGAACAAGATTCAAGCGTTCTCAGAAGAATCAGTCATCTCCATCGACTGATAAGAAGTCGTTCCTCATCAGGCTAAGAGAAGAGATTGAAGAAGAACTGTGCTTTCAAGATCTGAATCAGAAACATCTTATTCAACCTCAAGAAGCCGATCTCCATCAGGCTAAGTTGCCGATCTTCATCAGGTAGAAGAAACAATGTTTGTTACTGTAAACCTTTTTTTATTGTAAGGCTTGAGGGCCTAAGTGTCTAGCTTGAGGGTTGGAGAGCTGTGAGGCTTGAGGGCCAGGGCAGTGGACTTGCGGGTCCGAGTTTGTCTAGCTTGAGGGCTGGAGAGCTGTGAGGCTTGAGGGCCAGGGCAGTGGACTTGCGGGTCCGACACCGTCTAGCTTGAGGGATGGAGAGCTGTGAGGCTTGAGGGCCAGTGCAGTGGACTTGCGGGTCCAAATTTGTCGAGCTTGAGGGCTTGGGCGCAGTAAGGGCTTACGGGCCTAGGCTGTAGGTACAGGACTTGCGGGTCTGTGTTGTGTAGGGCTTGAGGGCCTAAGTGTCGAGCTTGCGGGCTCGGGTGCAGTAGGGGCTTGCGGGCCTAGTCTGTAGGACTTGCGGGTCCGTGTTATAAGGCTTGCGGGCCTGAAGACTTGGCGGAGTTTGACGAGCCTAGCACACTGCTAGGTAGGCGCAGAGGGAAAGATGACTACTCAAGACACCCTGTCTTGAGGAACCTCTATAGATCACTGTGTGATTTTCTGTGTTGTACTTTATAATTTATAGATCTACTAATCAGAAATCAAGAACACCAAAAGGGGATAAAATAATTTGAAAAACCTATTCACCCCCCCCCCCCCCCCCCTCTAGGTGATAAGTTGACACCCAATAAACAACAACCTTCTTCAAGTAGCAATCAATATTGGCTCATTACTCTGAGAGCCAATCCATCCCCAAAATTATGTCAAACTCTATCAGTGGTAATGTTGCCACCTCCAAATCAAAATCAAATTCTTCAATGAGTAGAATAATGCGTCCCTTTTGACTAGTGCTCAGAATAGATCCATTTGGCAAATGAACATTCAATTTTGTGTCCACCTGAAAGGGCTCTACTCCAATAATTTGAAGAAACCCACCCACCAAAAATGAATGTGACACACCTGTGTCAAATAAAATTTTTGTGGGTATATTTAATATTAAGATAATAACTAACAAACATAGCATAACACAAATGGTTGCAGTCAAATGTGGAACATAAAGATAAGTAATTTTAAATACATGTACTTGTCGCAACAACCAGTTGATGTATGGCCTCATGTTTCCCGAGGTTATTAGCCCAAGGCTGCACTGGTGCAAAACGTGAAGCTCTGGAATCCACTACTTGTCTTTTTCTACTTAACTTATCTCTACTAGTTGTGTAGGCTCCGATCCCCATGTTTCCTTTGGCATATTCTGATAACAGTTAAGAGCTATGGAGCCTAACTTGCACATATAATATGTCCCATTTGTGATGCTCCACTAGTCTTAGCACTCTATCCCAAGTGATTGAAATTCTTTGGCAAATTCTTCAGAATGGAAATAGTGATCTTCAAAGAGAAGTTTAAACAAGAAAGTTTAAACATATGAAGTTTAAACAAGGAGCATCACTTCAAATGAAATCATGATCTTAAACTTTCTATCCAAAATAGAGCTTAAGAAATTTGAAGATGTTAACAGTGATCCACACTGGATTTAATATATGCAGAATGGTCTATCTTAATTTGAAAGAAACAAAGTATGGACATTGGTGGAGAGACCAACTAATTACCCTATCATTAGAACCGAGTGGGTGTTTAGGAATAAGGTAGACATAGAAGGAACAATAGTAAGAAACATGGCTATACCGGTTGCTCAATGATACAAAGAAGAGGAGGGCATAAATTATGATCAGACATTTTCTCATATTGCAATACTAGAAGAATTCAGAATGTTTCTTTTTACGCACCTCATAATAAGATTAAGGTATTCCAAATGGATGTTAAAGCTGGCTTTCTCAATGGGAAACTTCAAGAAGAAGTTTTTGTTGAACAACCTTCAGGCTTTGTAGATCCTAACTTTTCTTCTCATGTATATAAACTAGATAAAGTTTTTCATGGTCGCAAACAAGATCCAAGAGCTTGGTATGAGACTCTATCTACTTTTTTTCTTAAAAACTCATACTTAAGAGGAAAATTGGATAAGACTTTATTCATAAGAACATAAAGATAAATTGCTATTAGTATAAATATATGTTTATGATATTATATTTGTATCTACTGATAGCTTAATCTATGCAAAAGGTTTACAAACCTAATGCAAGAAAAATTTGAAATAAGTAGCATGGAGAAATTATCCTACTTTCTAGGATAATAAGTTAAACAAGATGATGAAGGCTTTTTCATCTCTCAATCTAAATATTCAATAGAACTAATTAAAAGATTTTGAATAAAAAATGCCTCCACTAAGAAAACTGATATGGCTACCAATACTATGATAGATAAAGATGAATCTATAAAGCCAGTGAATCAAAATATTTACAGATAAATAATTGGTTCTCTTTTATATCTCAGAACCAGTAGACTTGATATTATAGCTGCAATATGTGTATGTGTTAGATATCAAGTGGCTCCAAAAGAATCTAATTTATCCCATGTTAAAAGAATCTTGAGATATCTTAATGGGACACCAGAGCTTATCATATGGTGTTATGTTTTGAGCTAATTGGGTTTTTAGATGCAGATTATGCATGTTGTATGTTAAATAGAAAAAGTATAACAGGAAAATGTCTCTTCTTAGGGGGCAAGACTCATTTTCTAGTTTAATAGAAAGCAAACAACTTTGTCTACATCCATATCTGAGACTGAGTACATATCAACTAAAAGTTGTTGTTCACAACTCTTATGGATGCAAAATTAGTTGCTTGATTATGGGTGTAAATTCTCTAACACACATATCTTCTGTAATATCACAAGTGCAACTTCTATTGCTTCAAATTCCGTGTTGCATATTAGAACTAAGCATATTGAAATAAAACATCATTTCATTAGAGATAATGTGGAGAAATGAAAATTTTCCTTAGAACATTTTTTCTAGAAGATCAAAAGGTTGATCACTTCAAAAACTTCTTGATGAAATGAAGCATACTCATTTCATTCGTGCCTTAGGAATGTTGGATGACACATGCTAAAATGAAAATAGAAATTACAACTTGAATGAAATCAATGTACGTCGATTAATTATACGATGGATGCTAATTAATTTCACGGCAAATTGATAAGTCATTGGGAAACGTTGAATACCACTCGTCGTATGCGTCGACTTTCATTCGACGTATACTTTTAGATTTTGACAGGGACAAGAATTGAAAGTAAGTCCCATGTTGAAACCAGAGAACCGGTCTAGACATTCGCAACAGGTATGCAGTTGACCCTTATTTGACCTCAGCTAGAACCTTGATTAGTTGCTGAGAACCGAAAGACCTTGCCACTGAAGAACACTTGGGACTTAAAACGAACCCCTTAAGCTGCAGCGAGAAGGTCCCACCACACACCCGGAAGTTCCAAGAGAGCTTCCCCTCCCAAGCCAATGCTGAGCATGGGCACCTTGGAGGGCACTAAGGACCACATCACCGTCAACCTTAACTGACAGGGGGGGTTGTGCTTGCTCACAAAACACACGCGAGGGAGAGGAGAGTCCAGCCCTTCCCAAGGTACCCATGGGGGTCTATATATAGACTTCCCAAAATTGGGCTGCAGATAACTAGCCAAGATTCTGCTATCCGCAGCTCAACTACAAACTTGAACGACCAAAACAGGAGGGGTGAGTGGAGGTTGAGACGTCCACTCCCTCCCTTGCCAGGGTTCGGGTGAGTGGACCAAGGTCCACCACCCGAACTGGGCGAGTGGACCTCATGGTCCACTCAGCCAACCGGGCGAGTGGACCTATGGTCCACTCCCCCCCCCTGCAACTCGGGTGAGTGGACCATTGGTCCACTCGCCCGGGGCCTTGGGTGAGTGGACCCAAGGTCCACTCATCCAAGCGAAGAGATTTGCCCCCCGGGCCTTCTTTTCTCGGTCTTGGCGACTTCCAACTGGTCGATCTACTGCGCCACGACTACTTTCTCTATTGCGATCTTAACTGCATCGGTTCACACCAGTTCGACAAATATGAGGGTTGTACACAATCCCCGCTCTTTTCGAGCTTGCCTCAAGATCAAAAAGAAAGTCAACCCACCTATTTGACGAGTATGTGAGGCTTTAGAGGAATCCACGTAGGGCCCCGCCAATCGGTTACTCTAGTCAAACTCTCCAGCTGGACTCAACCTGAGGCGGAAGGCGAATCTTTCTCCACTTAACAACCCTCATGTGAGCCGAGATCAACTGGAGGTGGAGAAAGCTGAACACCTCTGGTCGAGCTAAACTCGACCTGAGGTGGAGGAAAACTCAACACCTCTAGTCGAGCTGAACTCGACCAGTGGTGGAAAGCAAATCTTTCTCCACTTAACAACCCTCCGGTGAGCCGAGCTCAACTGGAGGTGGAGAAAGCTCAACACCTCTGGTATAGCTAAACTCGACCTGAGGTGGAGGAAAACTCAACACCCCTAGTCGAGTTGAACTCGACCAGAGGTGGAAGGCGAACCTTTCTCCACTTAACAACCCTCCTGTGAGGCAAGCTCAACTGGAGGTGGAGAAAGCTCAACACCTCTAGTCAAGCTAAACTCGAACTGAGGTGGAGGAAAACTCAACAGCTCTAGTCGAGCTGAACACAACCTGAAGTGGAAGGCGAACCTTTCTCCAATTAATAACCCTCCTGTGAGCCGAGCTCAACTGGAGGTGGAGAAAGATCAACACCTCTGGTCGAGCTAAACTCGACCTGAGGTGGAGGAAAACTCAACACCTCTAGTCGAGTTGAACTCGACCTGAGGTGGAAGGCGAACATTTCTCCACTTAATAACCCTCCCGTGAGCCGAGCTCAACTGGAGGTGGAGAAAGCTCAACACCTCTGGTCGAGCTAAACTTGACCTAAGGTGGAGGAAAACTCAACACCTCTAGTTGAGCCGAACTCAACCTGAGATGGAGGGAACTCAACATCTCTAGTCGAGTCAAACTCAACATCGTATGGAGGGAACTCAACATATCTGGTTGAGCCTGATGGCACAAATCTCACACACCGCTATAGGCTGTGGCGAGACTGCGGCACGAAACGGCAGTGCACCGATCGTTCAAGTAATATAAAATGAGGAGTAAATCCCCGAGTATCGATCTCGGAAGGAACACAGTAAGGTGGAGTTAACTATTGAGGAAGGACTTGAGATCGAAGTCCTTTAGGTCGGATGGATTGCGGGAGGCTTGGTTTGGATTGTGGAAAATAAAGTGAAAGCTACAACTACTCCTATGCAATGCCGCTATGCAATGCTTCGCTTGGCGGGATGGAAACTAGGCAGGCCTTGAGCGCGCTGCTTCACTAGCGGATGGGCGAGTAGGCTAGCGGATGAGGTGAATAAGTGCGCAATCGAACTATGCAGGCCTTGAGCGCACTGCTTCGTAAGGCGAATGGATTACACGGGCCGCTATGCCACGCTTCGCTAGGCGGATGGAAGAGTAGGCTAGCGGATGGAGTGGAGAGAACAGCGAAATGAGGGTCGCAAGCACCTCTTCGCAAAGCACGCCACTAGCAATTGCTAGTGCGCCACTGAACACAAACAAACAAGCCACACCACAAGGCACACCTCAAAATGATAAGCAAGAATACCCAAATCACATAGACATAATTAAGTATAAATGCTAATAGTCAAAACACACTTCATCAAACATATAAGAAATCCAACTAAGCTATCACTACAAGAGGAGGTGAGTGTGCGAAATCGACCGACTCCGAAGTCTTGTTGAGGGTTCACGGAAGGAATCGCCGGGTTGTCAATCCGCGTCCAAGCTCGGTCCTCAACTGCGTCCGGGGTAGAGAGCTGTCACTACTCTCCAATGGGCCCGTCTTCTTCGTGTCACGAACCGGTGGAATGGTCACACGAGCTGCTCCGATCTTGAAGAAGAAGGCTAGGTTGACTCCCTTCTTGAAGCTCTTGGATGAAGGAGATGGCCGAGAGGAAGCTCCGGCGATGATTTGGCGTTGAAAGCTTGCCCGGAGATCCTCCCTAAGGTGGGCGATGAAGAAGGAGGCAAAACCCTGCAAAAAGGGTGGAAAACGGCGGAGCTGGGCGAAGTCGGATGGTCCTTCCGACCTAAAATTGCGCATGTCTATTTATAGACGGAGCAGAATTTAACAACGCGCACGATCAGGCGCACGACCAATGGTCGTGCGCGAAGGAATGCCTCTGATCGTGCGCGAAGAACCTGTAGCTCGATCCAAATCTGCACAAAAGCGCACGGTCAGCGGCGCACGACCAGTGGTCGTGCGCGAAGAAATGCCTGTGATCGTGCGCATACCTTCGCGCCGAACTCGATCTGGGCCGGGAATTAACGCACAACCAATGGTCGTGCGCCTGATCGTGCGCGAAGGAATGCGCACGATCAGAGGCTTTTTAGGCCAAAAATCGCCCCGCACCATCCCGAACGTGCACACGATCCCAGGACCTGCAGGAAAAGTACAAATAACCCCGATCCATGCACACCACCGGATCCATAACACAGGCATACAGTAATATATAGGAAAAATATGCCACAAAGGGGGATGGTTGCACAAAAGGCGCAAAAACGCCATGCTATCAATATAAGCGTATATGAACAGCAAATGAAGTGCAATGACACTAAAACAAACCCAAATGAGGCCAGAAATCACTGTATAAACCAGACTCATCACACCCCCAGACTTACCTGTTTGTGCGTCCCGAGCAAACATATCCGGTGGAGTAGGAAAAGCATAGCTAACCCAAAAAAATTGCAAACATGGAATAGAATGCGAAGTTTCCTACTAGTGTGCATAGAAGTTCATTAGAAGAAGTTTTTACATATGTTAGCTACTTTATAAAAGTGTAAATGTGTAAAAAGGACTTTATTTTTACTCAAAAATGGAATGTTGATGAATCTCGTGGTCTCGCGTAGTACGAAAGTAAGCTAGACGCGCAGGTGAATGTTACCCAAGACCGGAACTCGGAATTATCTCCGTTGAAATCCATCAACGTCGAGAACCATATGCTCGCCCGATCACACTCTCTCCACGGCGCTAGTGAACTCACAAGACGAATCGATAGGACTTTAGGTATACATGAGGCTTGGGTTACGGTTTGGAATGCAAAGATAAACGTGAAGGCTAATCGCAACCCAAATGAGCACACAAAAGTGCTAAGTCATAGCAACCCCAGTAATACACGTGTAACACACCCCCAGACTTGACTTTGAAACCGGGTGTGCACACGGCCTACAACAATGAATACCAAAATATGCTTCAATTAAAGCGCTAGGGATAAATATATATATATATTTTTTCTTTTTCCTTTTCTTTTCTTTTTATCCCCAAATTAATTAGCACAATTCTCAGCACATAGACATTTTTAAAACTTCCACATCAACACTGAAGTTTCGCATCACCGCACCGCATTGAAAAATTACAATTCATAAATGCTTTTAGCTTAATTTTTGGTTGCGATAACAGGATTAGCTTTTAGGCCTTGGTGAAGTATGGTGGAGTTGAACCAAAAGATCGGGTAGGCACAAAATGGGCTAGCAATGGTTAGTGTATACGACAGGTAGAACAAAGCTCAAGCTTGCCAAAAAGATGGCCTACGTCACGCTCAACTTGCAAATCATTCGCACCCATGCTTCGAGAGTCGCTTGGGGCAAGTTCTTAGCCCTCGAGAAAGGTAATCCTTCCTCCCGACTCAAGAAACACGAACCTCACGTTCGCCTACACACAATACCATGCTACCGCTAGATTCAACCACATTCACCATTTTGAGTAAAATAAACTAAAATCTACGCAAATCTACTAATTATAAATTAGAAGCATGAATAAAAACTAATTCTACTCAAATCCCTATGCAAGACACGAGTACTCAACTAGAGCACTACAAGAGTCAACATTCCACTTCATCTTGCAATTATTTTGGCTAATACAGCACTTCCTACATCACATCCAAGAATTGAGTATACGGGAGCATACAAACAAGCGAGTGCGCGCTAAAGTGGGTGTAGTGGTGTGCGGTGAAGATGAAAAATACTAAAATAACTGAAACTAAAATACTTCTAGTATGCAAATGAGATGTGCACGTGCAGTGGGTAACATATAACGGCTCTCCCCCAGACTTAATCTAAACAATACAACATAATGTATGACCATGAAATTCAAAATGAAGCTAAGGGAAGAGGGTACCCAATGCTCAGCAAATGAGCATACCAGAAGACGTGTGTAAACCAAGACAATGCTGCAGCATCCGCCATCCAGAAAAAGAACCTGCATAGGTGAGCTCCGCAAAAACAAAAGAAAATATACAAACTAAAATAATGTAAAACTAACTAAACAAACTAGATAAACTAACATTGCAAGAAAGGTAAGATAACTACTGGAGTTATTGTCTTCCCAGCACGACTTATTCAACCTTAAAGCAGTTCTAGCTAATGGGTCTATGAAAAAGGAAATGTACAGGTAACTGTTCTAATATGCGTGTCGGTAGCAGGTACCGATACGGCGATAGAACAGTCACGCCTCTACCCGAATATATATAATACCTGCTCGTCACAGGTAGAGGGAATAAAAAGTAAGAAGAGGAGGAATCCTCACTCAACTCACCAAAACTATCCTTGCCCAGCAAGGTATCATCTCCAGGGAGGCAGCAGGAGGAGAAGGCAATGAGTGGAGCTTCCTCTACGGAGGGGGGATCAACCTCCTCGCATAAGAGGATGCTCTCATCATTGACTTGAGCATCATTCTCCAAGTCCTCCTGGGGTACCTGTGAAGACTCAACCTGCACAGGCTCAGATAGAGAAAGGGGATCAAGAAATAAAAAAGAAGAATGACTTAAATAATCAAAAATTAGGGGAGTGGTCCCGGTCTCACTCCCAGCAGGATCCAAACATAGATCACTGTTGGTGTCATATGAGTCATAGCGAGGGAAATTCGGGAGCTCAAGGTCCTCTATGGTGAGGTGGACCTCCTCATCCAATAAGGAAGTACAAACCTCCTCATCAGAAGAGGAATCCTCCTCATCACACTTCGGCGCATCATCGTGTGCCAAGGAGTCACACTCCCCATCGGAGAGAATAACATCCTCGTCCCACTTTGATGCAACCTCAGGCTCCGAATGAACCTCCTGCACAACATCATCAACCAACTCAAAAGGAATAGGAATAGAAAATTCTTGCAAAGAAAGAGGAGGAACAACGGTACTAACATCAGGGAATATATAAACAGGTTCCTCAGGGGGTGAATCCAAAAGAGGAGATGAACGCAAAGGGAGAGGAATCTCCACCACGTCATCACACTGAGCAGTTGAAAGTCTGATGGGAATATCTGCAGCAGTCCCCCATAGACAAGGTGGTACTGTGAACTCATCATCAGAATCAGAAGGGGCAACCAAATGAGAAGTGGATGGAAAAACATGGACATCTGGTTCATCATCCATCTCCAACTGGCGCTGGAATTCTGCACAGTCTTTCAATGAATGCTCAGTGCTATGACAACACAAACATAATTTTCTATTCCTCGTCAGTCCTTGCGGGTCCGGTGAGGAATACAAAAATGATGGAAGTGGCGAAGAAGAGTGACCATAAGACTTGGGTACAGTGTATGAAGTGTCGTAGGAAAACGATGCTTCATGCACTGAACCACGAGAATTATGCCCACCATCTTCAGTGGGGCACTCATCACTAGAATGCCTAGCATCCCCACACCATTTGCAACGGATATTTAGATAAGCAAACATGGTGCAAAGGAAGATAATTCACCAATAGAAATATTCTAAGCAAGAATTAACTATACACACACAATAAAATTGAAAATCTGCTTTTGAAAAATTGCAAATAAAGATTAGAAACAAAAAATTAAAAGATGCTACTTATATAACAAGAAATACAAAAGATGGTATAAACAAAGGGCACAAGGGCTTCTATCTCAGATTCTCCCTCTCCAGAAAACTCACACGTCTGTGTTCCCCGGCAACGGCGCCAAAAACTTGATGGCGCAAATCTCACACACCGCTATAGGCTGTGGCGAGACTGCGGCACGAAACGGCAGTGTACCGATCGTTCAAGTAATATAAAACGAGGAGTAAATCCCCGAGTATCGATCTCGGAAGGAACACAGTAAGGTGGAGTTAACTATTGAGGAAGGACTTGAGATCGAAGTCCTTTAGGTCGGATGGATTGCGGGAGGCTTGGTTTGGATTGTGGAAAATAAAGTGAAAGCTACAACTACTCCTATGCAATGCCGCTATGCAATGCTTTGCTTGGCGGGATGGAAACTAGGTAGGCCTTGAGCGCGCTGCTTCACTAGGTGGATGGGCGAGTAGGCTAGCGGATGAGGTGAATAAGTGCGCAATCGAACTATGCAGGCCTTGAGCGCACTGCTTCGTAAGGCGAATGGATTACACGGGCCGCTATGCCACGCTTCGCTAGGCGGATGGAAGAGTAGGCTAGCGGATGGAGTGGAGAGAACGGCAAAATGAGGGTCGCAAGCACCTCTTCGCAAAGCACGCCACTAGCAATTGCTAGTGCGGCACTGAACACAAACAAACAAGCCACACCACAAGGCACACCTCAAAATGATAAGCAAGAATACCCAAATCACATAGACATAATTAAGTATAAATGCTAATAGTCAAAACACACTTCATCAAACATATAAGAAATCCAACTAAGCTATCACTACAAGAGGAGGTGAGTGTGCGAAATTGACCGACTTCGAAGTCTTGTTGAGGGTTCACGGAAGGAATCGCCGGGTTGTCAATCCGCGTCCAAGCTCGGTCCTCAACTGCGTCCGGGGTAGAGAGAGCTGTCACTACTCTCCAATGGGCCCGTCTTCTTCGTGTCACGAACCGGTGGAATGGTCACACGAGCTGCTCCGATCTTGAAGAAGAAGGCTAGGTTGACTCCCTTCTTGAAGCTCTTGGATGAAGGAGATGGTCGAGAGGAAGCTCCGGCGACGATTTGGCGTTGAAAGCTTGCCCGGAGATCCTCCCTAAGGTGGGCGGTGAAGGAGGCAAAACCCTGCAAAAAGGGTGGAAAACGGCGGAGCTGGGCGGAGTCGGATGGTCCTTCCGACCTAAAATCGCGCATGTCTATTTATAGACGGAGCAGAATTTAACAACGCGCACGATCAGGCGCACGACCAATGGTCGTGCGCGAAGGAATGCCTCTAATCGTGCGCGAAGAACCTGTAGCTCGATCCAAATCTGCACAAAAGCGCACGGTCAGCGGCGCACGACCAGTGGTCGTGCGCGAAGAAATGCCTGTGATCGTGCGCATACCTTCGCGCCGAACTCGATCTGGGCCGGGAATTAACGCACGACCAATGGTCGTGCGCCTGATCGTGCGCGAAGGAATGCACACGATTAGAGGCTTTTTAGGCCAAAAATCACCCCGCACCATCCCGAACGTGCACACGATCCCAGGACCTGCAGGAAAAGTACAAATAACCCCGATCCGTGCACACCACCAGATCCATAACACAGGCATACAGTAATATATAGGAAAAATATGCCACAAAGGGGGATGATTGCACAAAAGGCGCAGAAACGCCATGCTATCAATATAAGCGTATATGAACAGCAAATGAAGTGCAATGACACTAAAACAAACCCAAATGAGGCCGGAAATCACTGTATAAACCAGACTCATCAGAGCCGAACTCAACCTGAGATGGAGGGAACTGAACATCTCTGGTCGAGCCGAACACAACCTGAGATGGAGGGAACTCAACATTGATGTTCGAGCCAAACTCAACCTGAGATGGAGAGAACTCAACATCCCTGGTTGAGCCGACCTCAACCTGAGATGGAGAGAACTCATCATCTCTGGTCAATCCGAACTCAAAAAGGGATGGAGGGAACTCAACATCTCTGGTTGGGCCGAACTCAACCTGAGATGGAGGGAACTCAACATCTCTGGTCGAGCCGAACTCAACCTGAGATGGAGGGAACTCAAAATCTCTGGTCGAGCCAAACTCAACCTGAGATGGAGGGAACTCAACATCTCCGGTCGAGCCAAACTCAACCTCAGTTGGAGGGAACTCAACATCTTTGGTCGAGCTGAACTCCACCTGAGATGGAGGGAACTCAACATCTCTAGTCGAGCCAAACTCAACCTGAGACGTAGGGGACTCAACATCTCTCGGTGAGTCGAACTCAACCTGAGATGGAGGGAACTGAGCACTGCCCCGGAACAACTGAGAGTGGAGAACTTTAACACTTCTTAGGGACTTAGCCCACCTGGAGGCAGAGAAACTCAACACCTTCCCAAACCAACTGGGGGGCGGAGAACCGGTCCACGTACTAGGAGCTTAGCTCACCCTGAGGTGGAGGAACTCAACACCTTCCCAAACCAATTGGGGGTGGAGAACTGGTCCACGTCCTAGGAGCTTAGCTCACCTGGAGGCGGAGGAACTCAACACCTTCCCAAACCAACTAGGGGCGGAGAACCAGTCCACGTCCTAGGAGCTTAGCTCACCTGGAGGCGGAGTAACTCAACACCTTCCCAAACCAACTAGGGGAGGAGAACCGGTCCGCGTCCTAGGAGCTTAGCTCACCTGGAGGTGGAGGAACTCAACACCTTCCCAAACCAACTGGTGGCGGAGAACCAGTCCATGTCCTAGGAGCTTAGCTCACCTGGAGGCAGAGGAACTCAGCACCTTCCCAAACCGGTTTATCTTCTTGAATCCTTAACAACCTAAACAAATCTACCCGACGAGCCTCCCAGCGGCTGACATCAACAAGCCCGGGCGAGTGGTCTCCAGTCGAGGAATTATTCTAAAACGAATCTACCCGACGAGCCTCCCAGTGACCGGCATCAACAAGCCCGGGCGAGTGGTCTCCAATCGAGGGCTCGACCTAAAACAAATCTACCCGACAATCCTCCCAGTGACTGGCATCAACAAGCCCGGGAGAGTGGTCTCCAGTCAAGGACTTACCTAAGGTGTCGACTCTAAACCCTTTTTAATTCATTACAGGTAGGTTACATATCTATTATAACGCGCCTTCTTGCGCCTACTCGGTCACATGCATCTCGGTCATCTCTTCCATCACCTTCTCTACTTTCTTCATCTTCTTATTCCTTCTCTTTCTCCTGGTCCCTCATGCTTCTCTGGTCAACCTGGAGGTGGAGGACTTGTTCCTGAAACTGATCCGCGTAGCTTCCCAGTGTCTCCCCCTGCTTCTGTCGAATCAAGAACATGGCCTCCGCCCCCTTTCTCCTCTTCTTCGAGGTGGAGAACCTCAACAAGAAGCTCTGGCGCAGGTCCTTGAAGCTGTAGATAGTACCTGATGGGAGATGGTGGAACCAGTCTTCTGCCTCTCCCTTGAAAGTGATGGCGAAGAGTGTAACACCCTGCCATACAAATAATATAACAGTTGGTCCGGCCGGGACCCCACGCCATACTATACACACTAGCTAGGCATTATAAGGTGATAAACAGAAAAGAACAACAACTACGCGAGAGTATAATAAGCGTAAGCGGAAGCATTTGTATTAAACATCTCTTAGAATTGTCCATTATCCCAGGAATGAAACAAATATCGTTACGTCCTTATGACCTTACATTTAACAAATGTATAGAAACTCAAAACATACATCGGCACGCAGGCCGGCAATACATGAAAAGCAGAAAAGAGGCTGGCCTTCGAGGGCCAACACATCAAAAGGGCCACCGCCCGTTATTTCCCGCTAGGCTTACCTGCACCTGCAACCAACATCCAATAAGAGGTATACGAGGGTCAGCTATGAGCTGACCACAAACCGCGTAACGATCCCACCCCCGGCCATCTAGCTGGCTCAGGGGCGTGTCACCGCTAACCTGTAAGCAAGCCGTACATGCAACATGTAATAATACAAAGAAAGTGCAAACTACACTACACAAGGTGAGGTTTCAAGCACAATCAATCTTCTAGGTTGAGCATCAAGTAAAAGGGAACCTAGGTATGCACATGATGTTGGTTGGGTTCACCCGAAGGTTCCTCACAACCGCCTAAGCAATCACATGAGGCTAACATAACATTAATTCATCACAAACACTCCACCCTAAGGACATAGCCTTAGGTGGGGAAAAAGAGCTTTTGGTTGGTCTAGGTAAGACGCCTTCCACGACCTCTCCCATGATCACACGGCTTACATGAGGTAGGGACCTCTCACCGATCTGCATGGAAACGGGTTCGGATCAGCTTTTCCCGTGCTCTAACCGTCGCTATCTATCGCACGACGCGGGTATGGCTTCACCTCGGCCTGTAAGGGTTTAGCACATCAAGTGCCCACATAATTAAGCTACACATCTAATCCTTTCACGCGGACTTAGACTTCGCAAATAACAACCAAGAAGGAGGTACAAGACCACTCCTCTTCAAATCTAGTGGCGAAGGTTTGCATTCAACCACCCAAGCAAGGGGCTTTCGTTGGGCTCTCAAAAGGCACCTAAAACTCAAGTCCCGCAATACAATAGAAGATCCCACGGAGACATTCTCCGGCACGTGATGAATAGAAAATATTGCATATTTTTAATATAATTTCTAACGTAATTTGGGTATTTTTGTACATGCAATAGGTAAATTATTGAAATAATAGCTTGTTTTATCTTGTTTGTAAATATATGTAAATATATGTAAATATTATAAGTATAAATAAATATTGATATATTTTTAATAATAATAAGTATATATATAATAATATGTAATAATAATAAGTATATATATATAATAATATGTAATAATAATAAGTATATATTAAATAAAACTATATAATAAGTATGTAAATATTTATGTAAGTAATTTTGTAAAAATATTTATGGAAATGTATATTTTAAGTATTTAAAAATATATGTAAATACTTATAAAAACTATAATATATTTATATATTAAGTTAATAAAATTTTGTATTTTAATTAAGTTTTTCTATAATTAAAATAATATGTATTAAAACTGTAAATGATTATAATATAAATAAACTGTTTGCAAATTGAACAGAGAAGCACATTCGGTGGAGTGGTTTGGGTTTGGTTAACTTCGGCAAGTGGCCTGGGATCGAAACCAGGGCAACGTAATTTTGCGCGAATTTAATCCGCCCTGCCGCCCGCGCCCTGCCCGCGCCCGTTCCCGCTGCCGCCCGCGCCATGCCCGCTCCGCCCTGCTGCCCGCTCCCGCCAGCTGTCTCGCCAGAAGCTTCCTTTCCAGCCAGCTGCTCCTCCAGCTCTCCAATTCCAGCTGCCCTTCCAGCCAGCTGCTTCCCACCAACCAAGCTTTTTTGTTTTTGTTATTGGCACCCCACTTCTTGCCTATAAATAAGAGGGGTTGGCCATAGGTTTTAGGGTTCACAAATTCTAACTAGTTTAGGGGATTTGTGTTCCACCTTTTTGTTTATTTTCTCTTTCCTTTTGTTTTTTTTTCCTCTCTTTGTTATCCTTTGTCTCTCTTTGTTATGTAGTGTAATATTTTGGCTTAATAAAATAGATGTGTTTTTGTTATTGTTCATCAAGTTCTTCCTTTTTTGTTCTTAAAATTTTTGTTCTTATTTTTGTTTTTGTTTTTGTTATTGTTCTTATTTTTGTTCATATCAAGCTCTCCCTTTTTTTTGTTGTTGTTTTAGTTTTAGTCTAATTTTTGTTCTTCTCTTGTTTTGTTTAGATTTCCTTTTTTGTTTTATTTTTTTTGTTGTTGTTCTTCTTTTTGTTCTTATTTTAGTTTAGTTTAGTTTTATGTTTTGATATGTGTTAATTTTGTTTTATTTTGTTTTTGCTTTGCTTATGTGTTAATATTTTGTTTTGTTTTTGTTTTTGTTTTTGTTTTATCCTTATGTTATGTTATGTGTTTATTTTGTTTTTGTTTTCTTATAGTTTTTCTCAAGGTTTTCCAACCCCTTCTCCTTAAGAGAAGGGGTTGAATTTTTGTAAACTCTTTCATGTCTTGTTTTTTTTTTTCATGTAGAGTGTGTGTGTGTATGAGTATAGTTTTAATGTTTTTAGCTTTCTTTTAATTTTAGTAGATTTCATTTAGTGTGTGTGTGTATGAGAGTAGTTTTACTATTTTGTATTTTTCTTTTAATTTTAGTTGATTTCATATAGTGTGTGTGTGTGTGTGTATGAGTATAGATTTTGTTTTCTTTAACTTAGATTTCATTTCAAGTAAGGGTGTGTGTGTGTAGGTGGATAAATTTTGCGCCTTTTTGTAATTCAATAGCTTTCATTTCCGTCTTTCATTTCTGTCACGCATTTATTTCCCGTCTACCCATTTGGGTAGGACTTGCTCACGCATTTACTTCCTCTCTACCCGTTTGGGTAGAGATTGCATTTCTTTAATTTCTGTCATTTAAATTCCCGTAGAGTGCGTGAGTTTTTCATTTAGTGCGTCCTTTTTCTTTTTATCGCTTTTCTTGGTTTTCGCTAAACGCACACCAAGCCCGCGATTGTTATCATTTTGTTTTCAAATTAATGCACTTATCATCTTTTTAATATCCGATAAAACAATAGTCGTAGCTCGAAGTAACAATACTCGACGGGACCCAGGACTAAATACGACCTTGATATGATTTTTCTAAATCGTATATACTACACGTGATAGCTGCGCTTGCCTCCTATGCCGTTTATTTTATCTATCAAGTTTTTGGCGCCGTTGCCGGGGAATTTCATCGATATTGCGAAAAAAGTATACACGATTGATTTTATCATCTTTAAAAAAAATCAAAAAAATTAAAAAACCCCAAAAAACCCAAAAATATATGTTTTCTCTTTTTCTTAAGCTCTAATTTGTAAATATAAAAAAATTAAAAACCAAAAAAATGATGAAATATTCTTATAAAAAATCCAAAAAAATATTTGTTCTTCTTTTTTCTTTTTGTTTTTTTATTAAGTTGCTTTTATTTTTATTAAGTTTTAATTTTGTATATAAATATGCATATAAGAAAACTCAAAAAATGATAGGATTTCTATTTGTTTTTCATTAAGTTTTTTTAAATGCATATTTGAAAACATATTATTTCAAATTTCAAAATGAAAAAAAATAATGAAAGACTTTAAAACCAAAATCAAAATAAATTCTAGGAATTTTAAGATAGGACAATAGATCGTTTTCTCGAAGTAGGATTACTCGACAGACCCGAAAGGGGATTTTTGTCGATATTTTGAAAAGAGGAAACCCCGTTGCTTTTACCTTATTATTTCTACGTTTTCTTCTTTGCTTTTCATTTTAAAGATTTTCTTTATTAATTTTGTTTTTATCTTATGTTTTAATATAAATTTGAATATGCTTATTTCAAAAATGATGAAAATACATTTAGAAAACTCCAAAAAAAATATATGTGGTTTTACTTTATATATATATATTTCATTCTTTTTTGTGATATAAAAAAAACCAAAAATCATAAATGTTCTTTGTACTTTGTTTTTCTCTTTTTTGTTCTTATTATTTTTGTTCCTTTTTTTAGTATCATTATGTATATAAATGTACATATAAGAAAAATCCAAAAAAATTAATATAAATATGTATCTTTCTTTTTGTAAATATCTTTTTCCTTTTTTTTCTTTCTTTCTTATTTTTATTTTTAGGTTTTATATATGTAAATTATATATGTAAATATTTGGCTAAATTTTGAAAAATCAAAAAAACTGATGATGGAAAAACTAAGAAAATCCCACAAAAAAATTAATTAAGTATTTTTGGCTTTCTTATTTTTTTATTTTTTTTCATCTTTCCTTTTTTCTTGCTTTTCTTTTTGTTAAGTGTTTATATATATTCTTATCATATTAAAAATCCAAAAAATGATGAAAATATTGATTTGAAAAATCCAAAAAAATATATGTTTTGTTTTCTTTCTTTGTTTTTTTTTTTATCTTTCTTAAGTTTTATTACTTATTAAGTTTTATTTTGTATATAAATATGCATAAAAAAATGATGATATGATTTCTATTTTATTTTCATTAAAATTATATATGCATATTTAAACAAAACAAAATAATACTCTAATTAAAATGATAAAATAATGGAAAATTTTGAAACATAAACCAAAAAGAATTTTTGGAATTTTTGAGATAGAATAATAGGTAGTTTTCTCGAAGTAGGATTACTCAACAGACCCGAAAGAGGATTTTTGTCGATATTTTGAAAAGGGGAAACCCTATTACTTTTATCCTTTCATTTCACTTCTTCTTCTTTGTTTTTTATTTTAAAGTTTCTCTTTATTTTTCTTATTTTTATTAAGTATAAAGGTTTTTATATATATGCATATTTTAATAATGATGAAAATATGTGTTAGAAAGATCTCCCAAATAAATATATATATATATATAGTTTGCTTTATGTATATATGTTTTATTTTATTTTGTAACTAAGAAAAATTGGAAAAACAAATAAAAAACTTATATATATATGTATATGATTTTATCATTTTTACCCCCCCCCCCCCCTTTTTGTAAATAACCTTTATTATTATGTTTTAACATCTTTTGCAGGTAATTATTCCGGTTATCCCGTCTCCAAAATAGGGGCGTGCTTTTTCCCCTTGCTTTTTCCCCCTTGTATTTTCTTTTTCCTCTTTTTCATGCTTTTGTACATATATAGAATTGTTCCTCATACTTACTTCAACATTGGGGACAATGTTGATTTTAAGTATGGGGGTATGGTATGATGTTTTCCCCTTTTGTAATTATTGTCCCCCATTTTTACTTAGAAAAAACCAAAAAATAACAAAAATTTTTATGACATAATAAATTATGTTGCAACATCTTTGTCCCTCTTATAAATGTTTATAAATTATGTTGCAACATCTTTGTCCCTCTTACATAAAATTCAAAAAATCCAAAAAAATCATTAATTAACTTAGAAAAAACAAAAAAAAAATTTAAATATTTTATGTTTATGTCTTTTATTTGTATATAAAAATCCTTATTTATAATAATAAATCAAAATCCAAAAAAAATGATGATGAAAAGTTTTACTAAAAAATTTTGTTATAACAAAATTCACAAAAAAATTGTCATAACATACAAAAAATATATGTCTTTCTCTTTCTTTTTCTTTCTTTTCCCTTTTTTTAGTATTAATGTAAATATATATGTATTTACATATGTATTTTGTTATAAATCAAAATCCAAAAAAATGATGAAAAATCTACTTAAAAATTTGTTATAACAAAATTCATTTTGTCATAACACCAAAAATGTTTTTCTTTCTCTCTTTTCTTTTCTTTTCCTTTTTTTTTTATTAATGTACATATTTTTAACAAAAAAAAAATCCAAAAATATATGATGAAAAAAATAAAAATAAAATATTTTGTATGTATTTTTGCTTTTCTTAATTTTCTTCTTTCTTTTTGTTACTTTGTTTTTATTGAGTATTTATATATGTATTTTGTTATAAAAAATCAAAAATAAAAAAATATCATATCTTAAAAACTCCAAAAGAAAATGATGAAAAAACTTATCAAAAAATCAAAAAAAAAAAAGAATAAAACCCCTACTTAGCTTTTTGTTACTTCTAAGGCTAGGTTAGGTTTATCTTTAAGCGTTTTTCATTATTTTTGATTTACTAAATCAATTTTTTTTATTTCATAGTTTGAAAAATTTAAATCGAGGAATTTTCAGTAGTAAAGAAAATCTTACGATCTTAATTTAATTTGAGAACAGAATTTTTAGCACTACCTCGGGTTTACCCTAAATAGATTCCTTTTTGTATTATATTGGCAAACCATCTTTAGATTCAATTATTTTAACTCTAAACTTGTGAAACTTTAGGAATATTCTAATCTACTAAATTTTGCTCTCAAATCCTTTTTTATTATTCTAGTTTTTCTTTTGAAACCCTCACCCCTTTAGCTTGGCATAAAAATGTAAAAGAAAAAGTTTTAAAAGAAATCCTGTGTCAATGGGAATAAAAAGATTCCGTAAACACAGGCACCCAGTATTGTTAAAAGAAATCCCGTGTCAATGGGAATAAAAAATAAAATTCCGTAAACACGGGCATTGGGTTAAGTTTAGAAAAGATTTCAATTATCCCCCGTAAACCAACGCTGGGAATCAAAGCAAAACCACCAAAATGGTGGGGTGAGAGGATTAAATCCATCACTCCTAATCCAAGCACTCTTCTTTTTGCCAAGGCTACCTTCAAGTATGGGGGTATTTGATGAATAGAAAATATTGCATATTTTTAATATAATTTCTAGCCTAATTTGGGTATTTTTGTACATGCAATAGGTAAATTATTGAAATGATAGCTTGTTTTATCTTATTTGTAAATATATGTAAATATATGTAAATATTATAAGTATAAATAAATATTGATATATTTTTAATAATAATAAGTATATATATATAATAATATGTAATAATAATAAATATATATATATATAATATGTAATAATAATAAGTATATATTAAATAAAAACTATATAATACGTATGTAAATATTTATGTAAGTAATTTTGTATAAATATTTATGTAAATGTATATTTTAAGTATTTAAAAATATATGTAAATACTTATAAAAACTATAATATATTTATATATTAAGTTAATAAAATTTTGTATTTTAATTAAGTTTTTCTATAATTAAGATAATATGTATTAAAACTATAAATGATTATAATATAAATAAACTGTTTGCTCCTTGAACAGAGAAGCACATTCGGTGGAGTGGTTTGGGTTTGGTTAACTTCGGCAAGTGGCCTGGGATCGAAACCAGGGCAACGCAATTTTGCGCGAATTTAATCCGCCCTGCCGCCCGCGCCCTGCCCGCTGCTGCCCGCGCCCGTGCCCGCTGCCGCCCGCGCCGTGCCCGCTCCGCCCTGCTGCCCGCTACCGCCAGCTGTCTCGCCTGAAGCTTCCTTTCCAGCCAGCTGCTCCTCCAGCTCTCCAATTCCAGCTGCCCTTCCAGCCAGCTGCTTCCCACAACCAAGCTTTTTTATTTTTGTTATTGGCACCCCACTTCTTGCCTATAAATAAGAGGGGTTGGCCATAGGTTTTAGGGTTCACAAATTCTAACTAGTTTAGGGGATTTGTGTTCCACCTTTTTGTTTATTTTCTCTTTCCTTTTGTTTTTTTTTCCTCTCTTTGTTATCCTTTGTCTCTCTTTGTTATGTAGTGTAATATTTTGGCTTAATAAAATAGATATGTGTTTTTGTTATTGTTCATCAAGTTCTTCCTTTTTTGTTCTTAAAATTTTTGTTCTTATTTTTGTTTTTGTTTTTGTTATTGTTCTTATTTTTGTTCATATCAAGCTCTCCCTTTTTTTTGTTGTTGTTTTAGTTTTAGTCTAATTTTTGTTCTTCTCTTGTTTTGTTTAGATTTCCTTTTTTGTTTTATTTTTTTTGTTGTTGTTCTTCTTTTTGTTCTTATTTTAGTTTAGTTTAGTTTTATGTTTTGATATGTGTTAATTTTGTTTTATTTTGTTTTTGCTTTGCTTACGTGTTAATATTTTGTTTTGTTTTTGTTTTATCCTTATGTTATGTTATGTGTTTATTTTGTTTTTGTTTTCTTATAGTTTTTCTCAAGGTTTTCCAACCCCTTCTCCTTAAGAGAAGGGGTTGAATTTTTGTAATCTCTTTCATGTCTTGTTTTTTTTTTATTTCATGTAGAGTGTGTGTGTGTATGAGTATAGTTTTAATGTTTTTAGCTTTCTTTTAATTTTAGTAGATTTCATTTAGTGTGTGTGTGTATGAGAGTAGTTTTACTATTTTGTATTTTTCTTTTAATTTTAATTGATTTCATATAGTGTGTGTGTGTGTGTATGAGTATAGATTTTGTTTTCTTTAACTTAGATTTCATTTCAAGTAAGGGTGTGTGTGTGTAGGTGGATAAATTTTGCGCCTTTTTGTAATTCAATAGCTTTCATTTCCGTCTTTCATTTCTGTCACGCATTTATTTCCCGTCTACCCATTTGGGTAGGACTTGCTCACGCATTTACTTCCTCTCTACCCGTTCGGGTAGAGATTGCATTTCTTTAATTTCTGTCATTTAATTTCAGTCATTTAAATTCCCGTAGAGTGCGTGAGTTTTTCATTTAGTGCGTCCTTTTTCTTTTTATCGCTTTTCTTGGTTTTTGCTAAACGCACACCAAGCCCGCGATTGTTATCATTTTTGTTTTCAAATTAATGCACTTATCATCTTTTTAATATCCGATAAAACAATAGTCGTAGCTCGAAGTAACAATACTCGACGAGACCCAGGACTAAATACGACCTTGATATGATTTTTCTAAATCGTATATACTACACGCGATAGGTGCGCTTGCCTCCTACGCCGTTTATTTTATCTATCAGCACGCATTCTAGGCTTAACCTAAATGCAACGTCGCAATCCAAGCATCACCGATCCGGGCTCACGGCCACGAATAGGCTTCACACAAAATGCCTAAATCCGCACGACTACCGGATTTCTAAATGCAATATGCCGGGGACGGAGACAATCGACCTGGAGTTCCGAAGAACTAGAGGAAATCCTACATTTCACCCATTTGGTGAAAGGGATTCCTCATGCAAGCATAGAAAAAGGAATGAGAGGACAAAACACGTCCTAAGACTGGGAGGAAGGATCGTTACCCTTGGAGCTTTCTTCCCCGCCATAGATCTGAGATTTCACTCGGATAGAAAGAACCACAACGGGCTGCTCTTTCCAGATCTGAAAATGGCTCGCTATTCGGAGCTTCGAAGCTCCGACAATGGCAGAAGACGCCTCCAGCTCCTTCCTCGCTGCTTGCAGAACTTTTCTTGGCTTCCTTCTTTCTCACGCTTGAAGAAGTTAAAGAAAAGTCAAAGAGGATATAAATACCCCTCTGGACAAACCCTAAGATAACCCCGAAATAAATCCCAGCCCACGGATTTAAAGCCCTGCATCTGACGGCTATGATCAAGAAGTCACTGGTCTGATATTTCGCAAATCGCCAAACTGTAACTGCGTTCGACGAACAGCTTTAACCCTGCGTTCAACGAATGCTAAGAAGCCTGCGTTCGACGAACGGCTGAAATGTTGCGTTCGAAGAACGGCTAACAAACCTACATTCGACGAATGGCAGTAAAGCTGCGTTCGACGAACAGCTAACAAACCTGCGTTCGATGAACGGCTGAAATGCTGCGTTCGACGAACGGCTGCTAAACCTGTGTTCGATGAACGGCTTCCTGCGTTCGACGAACTGTGGCCTGCGTTCGACGAATGGCTGCTAAACCTGTGTTCGACGAACGGCTGCCTGCATTCGACGAACAGCGACCTGCATTCGACGAACGGCTGCTAAACCTGCGTTCGACGAACGGCTGCCTGCGTTCGACGAACGGCTGAAAACCTACGTTCGACGAACGGCGAATAAGTTGCGTTCGACGAACGGCTGCTTGAAGGCATTTCTTGTTTCCCGAGAACCGGCACTGCCTGCCCTTATGATTTCTCGAGAAGCTATATACTTCCTGCCTAAGGATTTCTCGAGAAGTAATATTCCTGCATATTAATTTCTCGAGAGTTATTATTCCTGATTATTAATTCTCGAGAGGATAATTCCTGATTTTAGTTTTCTCGAGAGGTATGATCTCAGCCTTTTAAATTTCTCGAGAAGTATACTTCAGCCATTTGAATTCTCGAGAAGTATATTTCCTGTTTTGGAAATTGGGGTGTTACAAATCTCCCCTCATTTAAGGAATTTTGTCCCGAAATTACGAAAACAGCAGCAACAGAATTTAAAAGAAATATCTGAGAGAAAAAGCTCGGGGTACTCCGCAAGCATTGTTTGCTCTCTTTCCCAAGAGAGTTCCTCTCTTCCGCAATTATTCCAACGGACTTTTACCATCCGTATGGACTTGTTCCGCAACTGCTTTACTTCTGTGTCTTTGATGCGAATGGGCTTGACTTTCGTCGTTAGCCCACCGTCTACCGACACTTCGTTGACCGCAACTACAAGACTAGGTTCTTTGACAGCCTTCCGCAACAGAGATATGAAATACATCATGCAGCCCGCTTAGCTCCGAAGATAGAGCAAGCCGGTAGGCAGCTTCGCCAATGCGCTCCAAGATCTCGAACGGTCCTAAGTATCTCAGACTTACCTTTTTCAAGCGTCGGATCCTTGATACTCCTTTGAACGGTTTGATCTTTAGGTAAACCCAATCACCAACGGTGAACTCGACGTTCCGGTGATTTGCATTGTAATATTTTGCCTGTCTATCCTGGGAAATGAGCAACCGCTCTCGTATTGCCCGGATTGATGCATTTTCTTCATCCACGTCCTTGCGTTTCAACAACTTCGTGTCGCCCGTTTCAGCCCAAGTCAATGGTGTACGACATTTTCTACCATAAAGAGCCTCGAAAGGTGCCATGTTTATACTTGATTGGTAGCTGTTGTTGTAGGCAAACTCAATCATATAGAGATGATCTTCCCATCTCTTTCCAAAGTCCAGGGCGCACATCCTTAGCATGTCTTCCATCGTCCTATTGGTCCTTTCGGTCTGTCCATCCGTTTGCGGGTGGAAGGTCGTGCTAAGGTTTAGCTTGACACCCAATAATTGATGAATCAGCCTCCAATCGTTCGATGTGAACCACCATCACGATCGCTCACGATGCTACGGGGAACCCCGTGCAACCGTACGATACTATCAACGTATAACTTCGCTAGCTTTTCCACGGAGTCGTCTTTCCGGTTCGGAATAAAGTGCGAAACTTTCGTCAATCGATCTACGATCACCCAGATGACGTCGTTTCCATGTTGCGATCTCGGCAATCCGTGCACGAAATCCATCGAAATATCGTCGAACTTCCATTCCGGGATCGGTAAAGACTTTAGAAACCCACCAGGTCTTTGACATTCAGCCTTCACCAACGCGCATGTGTGACACTTGGCCACGTAGAGTGCAATGTCTTTCTTCATTCTTGACCACCAAAAGAGCTTCTTCATATCCATGTACATCTTTGTGCTCCCAGGGTGGATCGAGTACTTGGTAAAGTGAGCCTCGTACATCAATTCCGCCCGCAATGTACCAACATTTGGGACGCACAATCTCCCATTTTTTCACATAAGATCATCTTCGAAGGAGAAATCAGCGTTTGACCCATCCACGGTCTCCGCTTTATATCGCTTCATGCTCGTATCCAGTTCCAATGCTTGTCGTACTCGGTCGGCAAGGTTGTATTGAACCTCTGTCCAGTTCAAGCATGCTGAAGGAGACGCTCTCCTATCGACACAAATGATCTCCAAGGCTTCTAGCTCGCGGATTAGACGCTCATCATGCATCAAAATCTAGTTTGCATGTGCAGGAGCCCGACGACTCAACGCGTCCGCAACCACATTTCCTTTCCCAGGAGTGTATCGAATGTCGAAGGTGTAGTCCCCAAGGAACTCCATCCACCTCCTTTGTCGCATATTCAACTCCTTCTGATCAAGCAGGTACTTGAGGCTTTTGTGGTCCGTAAAGATGTCGATCTTCACGCCATACAAGTAGTGCCTCCAAAGTTTAAGAGCAAATACCACGACCGCTAGCTCCAAATCATGGACCGGGTAGTTCCTCTCATGTACCTTTAACTGACGGGAGCCATAGGCAATTACATTTCCGAACTGCACCAGAACGCAACCCAAGCCACTCCCTGAGGCATCACTATATAATTCGTAGCCTTCTATTCCACATGGCGAGCATAGAATGGGCGTCGTGGTCAGACGACTCTTCAGTTCCTCAAAAGCTCGTGCGCACTCGGGCGACCAAACAAACTTATGATCTTTCCTAGTCAGTTTAGTGAGAGGAAGTGCAATCCTCGAGAAGTTTTCCACAAAGCGCCTATAATAGCCGGCAAGTCCTAAGAAACTTCGGACTTCCGCTACATTTTTCAACACAGGCCATGCTTGGATTGCTTCTATCTTCGAAGGATCGACTGCGATTCCTTCTCCACTAACAACATGACCAAGGAATGCTACTGACGATAGTCAAAACTCGCACTTGGAGAACTTGGCATATAGCTGATTCCTCCTCAAGATGCTCAAAACTGCGCGCAGATGCTCTGCATGCTCCTCTTCCGACTGAGAGTATACCAAAATTAAGATGATCACAAATTGAACCAAATACTCTTGGAACGTTCTGTTCATTAAGTCCATGAATACCGACGGTGCATTAGACAGACCGAACGGCATAACCGTGAACTCATAGTGCCCAAAGCGAGTACTGAACGCTGTCTTTGGAATATCATATTCCCTTATACGAAGCAGATAGTAGTCGGACCTTAAGTCAAGCTTATAGTATACCGTCGACCCAACCAGTTGGTCGAATAAGTCGTCGATTCTTGGAATCAGATAACGGTTCTTCTCGGTCAGCTTATTCACCTCTCGATAGTCAATACATAGACGCAAGCTCCCGTCCTTCTTTTTCACAAAGAGGACCGGTGCACTCCAAGGTGAAGAACTTGGACGTGCATAGGCTTTCTCTAGTAGCTCTTGCAACTGAACCTTCAGTTCTGCCAATTCCTTTGGCGCTATTCGGTACGGTGAGCGTGCTACAGGCTTGGCACCTAGCACCAGCTCAATACAGAAATCAATCTCTCGCTGAGGCGGAGCCCCAGGGAGTTCATTAGGAAACACATCGACATACTCCGCTACAACTGGGACATCACTTAAACTGCGCTTTGGCTCCGAAGCCTCCAACAAAGTGAAGAACAACTCCGCGCCCTTTCTCACCGCCTTAACCACCTGGAGAGCAAACATCGGTGTCTTGCTCGCTCCTCGCATGCCCGCGAATGTGGTTTCATCTCCGGTGTTATTTCTCAGAGTGATCTCCTTTGAATTGCAATCAATGCATGCTCGCTGCTCTGAGAGCCAGTCCATGCCGAAGATCACGTCAAATTCAGCTAGCGGTAATAACGATGCTTCCAAGTCGAAGTCTTGATTTCCAATCCGCACCTTCACACGACTCTTCCAATCCACACCCATGCGAGATCCATTGGGTAGCACTACTTCCAATCTATCCTCTACAAAGGTAGACGACACTCTGATTCGCACCACGAAGTCGTCAGACAGAAAAGAGTGTGATGCACCCGTATCGAATAGAGCTCTCGCCGGATAGTTGAAAATTAGGACGAAACATAATTGTGCACAAGTAAAGTATATTGTCGCACAACAGTATGAATTATATAAATAGCTGTATAAGCTAACTTCTAATCCATACCTGTGACGACATCAGCTTGTCATATGGCTTCTTGCTGGCCAAGCGAGTAAACTCTCGGTTGGGTCGGAATATGTTGGGAAGCAGAAGACTCCGCAGCTTTGCCCTTTTTCGCATGACTCGCAACACGAGCATAGTCCATCACTCGGTTCTCTGGCCTCGGGGGACCACTGCGACACACGCGTGCTTTGTGTCCCACCTTTCCGCAAGTGAAACATGTAAATGGACCACGTGCAGTCATAGCTCCCGACACATTTGAGCGAGTTGGTTCTGCAGGCTTGAACTTCCTTTTGTTCCTCCTGAACTCAGATTTGGATTGAGAGGTCGGCGCATGAAATTCAGGTTTCTTTGCCACGCCCTTTGCTTGCACTCTCTTCATGTCCAACTCTAGAGATCTGGCGCTTTGCACCATCACATGGAAGCCAAACGTCATTGGGCCTGCAAGGAGCAGCCTCAACTCATCTCGAAGACCTTCATAAAACTTGTTCGTCTTCATTTCCTCATCTTCCACCAAAGACCCCGCATAGCGACCCGGTCTAGTGAACTCGTGCAAGTACTCGTCCGCCGAGCTATTGCCTTGAGTTAACTTCAAGAACTGGTTCTGCAACGCAATGCGTTGGGCAGAGGGAATATATCTCTGAAGAAACGACTTTGAGAACTCCACCAAAGTGATCTCGGTAATATCCTTACCTCCAAACTTATGCGCTTCCTGTTCGGCCCACTAAAGCTCTGCTTCTCCGTTAAGGAGGAAGGTGGCTAGGGTGACCATCATAGATTCTTCCGTTGTTGTCGCCTTTAGAGTTTTTCTAACTGTTGACAGCCAGTCCTCCGCCTCCGTTGGGGATCTAGTCCCCGAAAAGGTTGGAGGATGGAAACTTAGAAAGTGCTGAAGTTGTTGACCACGCGCTTGCGCAACAGCTACTCGCTCTACTCTACGTTCCACCCTTGGCTCCACCGCAGGTTCCGCTGCAGCCATTGGTACAGGGATCTCCACCCTCGGTTCCCATATAGGTTCCACTGCAGCAGCTGCCACCGGGGCCACATTCGGAGTAGGCATAACAGGTTGTGCAAGCCTTTGAGGTTGAGTGTTGATCATCGCGAAGACCGCTTCAGCGATTAACCTGATCATCTCAGCAGGAGGAGTGGTCGTTGGCACCTCAGCCGACGCACTACTTTCAGAGGTGTTACTCCTAGCCACCTATAATCGTGCAAGGCACCATTTCATGACTGGAAACATAGCTAACAACAATCATGGAACGCTCAGGTTCCGCAAACAAGTATGTTTTTCCATTCCTAAGTGGACATTCTTTTTAGTTTTTATCGTTTTAGGTGAGCGCACAACCCGTGCACACCACCCCTTAAAAGGAATTCGTCCCGAATTCGCTAAAGTACGGATCAACGCCCTAAGTCCGATACCAAATTGTAACACCCTGCCAGTACAAATAATATAACAGTAGGTCCGGCCGGGACCCCACGCCATACTATACACACTAGCTAGGCATTATAAGGTGATAAACAGAAAAGAACAACAACTACACGAGAGTATAATAAGCGTAAGCGGAAGTATTTGGATTAAACATCTTTTAGAATTGTCCACTATCCCAGGAATGAAACAAATAGAGTTATGGCCTTAAGGCCTTACATTTAACAAATGTATAGAAACTCAAAACATACATCGGCACGCAGGCCGGTAATACATGAAAAACAGAAAAGAGGCTGGTCTTCGAGGGCCAACACATCAAAAGAGCCACCGCCAGCTATTTCCCGCTAGGCTCACCTGCACCTGCAATCAACATCCAATAAGAGGTAAACGAGGGTCAGCTATGATCTGACCACAAACCGCGTAACGATCCCCCCCCGGCCATCTAGCTGGCTCAGGGGCGTGTCACCGCTAACCTGCAAGCAAGCCGTACATGCAACATGTAATAATACAAAGAAAGTGCAAACTACACTACACAAGGTGAGGTTTCAAGCACAATCAATCTTCTAGGTTGAGCATCAAGTAAAAGGGAACCTAGGTATGCACATGATGTTGGTTGGGTTCACCCGAAGGTTCCCCACAACCGCCTAAGCAATCGCATGAGGCTAACATAACATCAATTCATCACAAACACTCCACCCTAAGGACATAGCCTTAGGTGAGGAAAAAGAGCTTTTGGTCGGTCTAGGTAAGACACCTTCCACGACCTCTCCCATGATCACACGACTTACATGAGGTAGGGACCTCTCACCGATCTGCATGGAAACGAGTTCGGTTCAGCTTTGCCCGTGCTCTAACCGTCGCGATCTATCGCACGACGCGGGTACGGCTTCACCTCGGCCCATAAGGGTTTAGCACATCAAGTGCCCACATAATTAAGCTATGCATCTAATCCTTTCACGCGGACTTAGACTTCGCAAATAACAACCAAGAAGGAGGTACAAGACCACTCCTCTTCAAATCTAGTGGCGAAGGATTGCATTCAACCACCCAAGCAAGGGGCTTCCGTTAGGCTCTCAAAAGGCACCTAAAACTCAAGTCCCGCAACACAATAGAAGATCCCACGGAGACATTCTCCGGCACGCATTCTAGGCTTAACCTAAATGCAAAGTCGCAATCCAAGCATCACCGATCCGGGCTCACGACCACGAATAGGATTCACACAAAATGCCTAAATCCGCACGACTACCGGATTTCTAAATGCAATATGTCGGGGACGGACACAATCGACCCGGAGTTTCGAAGAACTAAAGGAAATCCTACACTTCACCCATTTGGTGAAAGGGATTCCTCGTGCAAGCATAGAAAAAGGAATGAGAGGACAAAACACGTCCTAAGAACGGGAGGAAGAATCGTTACCCTTGGAGCTTTCTTCCCCGCCATAGATCTGAGATTTCACTCGGATAGAAAGAACCGCAACGGCCTGCTCTTTCCAGATCTAAAAACGGCTCGCGATTCGGAGCTCCGAAGCTCCGGCAATGGCAGAAGACGCCTCGCTCCTTCCTCGTTGCTTGCAGAACTTTTCTCGGCTTCCTTCTTTCTCACGCTTGAAGAAGATAAAGAAAAGTCAAAGAGGATATAAATACCCTTCTGGACAAACCCTAAGATAACCCAGAAATAAATCCCAGCCCACGAATTTAAAGCCCTGCATCTGACGGCTATGATCAAGAAGTCACGGGTCTGATATTTCGCAAATCGCCGAACTGTAACTGCGTTCGACGAACAGTTTTAACCCTACGTTCGACGAATGCTAAGAAGCCTGCGTTCGACGAACGGATGAAATGCTGCGTTCAACGAACGGCTAACAAACCTACGTTCGACGAACGGCAGTAAAGCTGCGTTCGACGAACAGCTAACAAACCTGCATTCGACGAACGGCTGAAATGCTGCGTTCGACGAACGGCTGCTAAACCTGCGTTCGACGAACGACTGCCTGCGTTCGACGAACGGCGGCCTGGGTTCGACGAACGACGGCCTGTGTTCGACGAACAGCTGCTAAACCTGCGTTCGACGAACGGCGGCCTGCGTTCGACGAACGGATGCTAAACCTGCGTTCGACGAATGGCTGCTTACGTTCGATGAACGGCTGAAAACCTGCGTTCGACGAAGGGCGAATAAGTTGCGTTCGACGAACGGCTGCTTGAAGGCATTTCTTGTTTCCCGAGAACCGGCACTGCCTGCCCTTAAGATTTCTCGAGAAGCTATATACTTCCTGCCTAAGTATTTCTCGAGAAGTAATATTCCTGCATATTAATTTCTCGAGAGCTATTATTCCTGATTATTAATTCTCGAGAGGATAATTCCTGATTTTAGTTTTCTCGAGAGGTATAATCTCAGCCTTTTAAATTTCTCGAGAAGTATACTTCAGCCATTTGAATTCTCGAGAAGTATACTTCCTGTTTTGGAAATTGGGGTGATACAAAGATCCTACACTTTGAGGCGTCTGTCATCTGTCTGATCGAGACCATGCTTTCAAACCACTGGAGATGCTGGAGAGGGTCATCCTTGTCGGTGTATTAAGGCATGGCAGGTTCGCTGTGTGAGGCCCCCATTTGGACTCCACATACATTTGTATCTCAGCTATGTTCATACATGATTCCCAGGTTGAAGTGCGGCTAGTAAATACAGAATAAAAACACATAATAATAAATTTACTTTCGTACCTTGTATTAGTTGTTGAATATTTCCCTGTTCTACCATATCAATTCTTTTTGCTTTTGCGTATCCAAAGTCACGTCCGTTACCTACAAAATTTGACAACGGGCTTAGTCATACGAATATGACTAAGTGAGGATAAACCTCTTTCATTGCTGTAATTAAGTAAAGTAAAATTCACGCATTTGAAAACATGTTTTTCATGCTAACCAGTTGTCTGTCTCAGTAGTAAACTTAGTATGTAACTGTAGAAACATGTTAGTACCAATAAAACAGTATGAGCAGTATAGGATCATAACAATATCTGTAGCAATGTAACATTAAAACAATGTATCCATGTATCAACGTAAGCAATTATTTCTTATATCAATATTTCTATCTCAGTGTATCAGTATAGCAGTATATCAGTATTTCTATGTAACAGAATATCAGTATATCAGTATATTTCATTATTTCTATGTACGTTTCATTTCTTAGGATATATTAGGGGCGATTTGAATCCTTTTTCGTTTTTCCTTTACCCCGAAGGGTCCTTTACCCCGAAGGGTCCTTTACCCCGAAGGGTCCTTTACCCCGAAGGGTCATCATTTTCCAAAACCAGTACGGACAACCCGCGTTTATGCCTTTCGGCTCGACTGGTTTGGCAATTCATCATATTCATTTCATTCATGTGCATGCACTTCAATTCGCCCGTAATATAACCTCGTGTCGACACGTTTACATAAAGTGAGTTATTCATTTTTTAGAATCCCCTCAAAAATATCATTCGCCTGTTTGCCTTTACCAAGGCCATACATTAAAGCGATAAATAGTATCAGTGATATCAACTAGGCATGTAACATTCAGTATAATATGAGTGCATATGTAGAAAGAAAATAAAGCAGTAAAGCTTAAATGAAACAGGTAGCTCTCACCATCAGTAACTCATGTCATTGTCATGACTATTTTTGAGGTGCCATCCTCCACGGTATCTGTATAAGCATCATATCATTTAGGGTCATTTATATCGGGGTTGCACCTCGTTATAGCTACAATATTGACTACTATAAATACATCATTTGGAAGCTACTGAACCCGTCTTCTAGTTTAAATGACCATCAAAGAGGCGAGTTCAAATCAATGATATAACCCATTTCATCCCACTGTTGTAACACCCAATATATAGATATATAAATACTCACTATTTTACATAATATAAAATCAGCCGGCCAACATTTAAATTAGCATCATAACAATAGTTCACTAAGATTAACCCACAACTAAACCATAGCTGAACTATAGGAGTTGGCCAACACACACAATTCCCCCTTTTTCTAAATCAGTTTGTGGCCACTGCATCATTAAAAGAAAATGCATTCCAAGACTCAATCATAATCTGAGAAGAGCAGTAAGCAGCAGAACAAGTACAGGGAGGAAAAGTACCAGCCGACCAGCAAGGTAAAAACCCAAAATATTGAAATATTGAAGATGAATCAACATCACACATAGTTGTACACAGCAGCTGCTCAAGCTCATATAAATCCCTAATTTAAAGCATGTAGAGGGAAACCAAAACAAAACCCAAATCAAAGCAAGGAATACTCATCACAGTTCTTTACTAGAACTCTGGCCGACCAATCAAAAGGCCATACCATTGGAAAGAGGAGCAACACAAGTTAATCGGCCATACAAAGCCACAAAAGAAAATTAAGAACAATACCAGTCGACCAACCTAAATCCACTGAAACCCCCAAACTCAGGAAATCTTATAAAGCTATCACCATCTGAGAAATCAGTATAAGAGAGAAGGAGAAAGAAGGGCTCACAGTGCAAATAACACGACCTGGGAACCAATTCAGCTCACGCAAAACGAGCCCGACTTGATTCAGGACAAACAAAACCTTGCCCTTCTCTGATCCCCAACAGCAGTTCAGGAATCTCATGAAATTCCGATCAGTAAGGGAGGGAGAGTAGGAGAATAGAGAAGAAGATCGGCTCCAGGAACCCTAGCCGCGATAAGGACGAGAGCGAAAGAGGAGGAAGGCGGCAGCATAATCAAATAAAAAAAGAATTCTCGTGATTTTATCTTCTCCCACCGCCTCTCATGTAACCCAATAAAATGATTTAAGAGCTTAAACACCATCCAACCAATAATAATAGCAGCCCAAGATGAAGCTAAGCCCACCAAATGTTTATTAGCACACCAACTTCATCAAGTTCTGCTATCAGCACACCAAAGAGGAGGCAGTCTAAAGGCAGCCCTTATTAGCACACCCTTAACAGCTACCAATTTACTCTATTGGCACACCCAAAGTATAATGAAGTATGCAGTAATCATTTGCCATATTTATCTAAATTGCCAACATATAATTTGTCAATATAGGAAAACTCATATTCCGCTAAAAATCTCAAATGCCGCAAAGCATCAATAAAATTCATACTCAACGGGCAAAGCAACGCCTCGTTGACACTGATTTGATTTTCATCATAGGGAATATATATATATATAGAATTATTTAAATTGAGTTTTATTATCGATTCGCATTTTGAGCCGTTTTAAATTCCTCCCCTCTTAGAAAATTTTCGTCCTCGAAAATAGGATATGATACATAAATTCTAATATTACAATGTTTACTTTCCTATGCATTCAAACTTTCATTTGTTTTCCCGTATTCCGAATTCTTAGAATGCAAGCAATTGACAATCCGTCACAATTAACTATAAAAGAAAATTAGTGTTTCATGAAGCATGTATCATCAGTCAGTACCTTATTCAGTAAGACATTGTCGTAAAACACTTTCATATCTCTTTTTTCGTTCACTGTTTGGACTTTTAGTTCTTAGCCATATATCAATTGATGTCTTACTTTTCACGATAACGTATATTGATGGTTCACTTTAGTATTTGCAACTACTCGTAATTCATAATATTATTTGTACGTTGCGATCTTTCACATTACCATTTTACTTATGCACATGTCATCACTCATCCTTATTTTCATTTGTAAGTCATTTACTTGCTATGTCAATTCCTTCCTATGTCATTTCCCTCCTATGTATTATGAAGACATTCATTATTCATAAGCGTATCCCGCGGTCAAATTTCTCAATTGTTAATTTATTTTCGTATCTTATTATCCTATCGTTCTCTCTTGATAACTGTTTGGATTTTGATGATATTGTGCTATCAACATGCTATACAGTGCAATCTATCACATTACATGCAACCAAAAAAAATTAGCACTAACAATATGCATAGTCAGGTATCAGTTATTTACTAAGCAGGTGGTAAAACAATAGCAGTAAAATACAGTGCTACAAATTGAACATGTTAGCAGGTATCTATAAGTAAGTGAACATTTGTTACCTACATAAAAAGAACTACATCATTCTATACAAGTTTCATTTCCTAGGAAATGTAAGGGCAAGTGAATCTATTCAGTCTTCATCATTTCATTTCATTCTTTGGGTCCACCCTTTCGGGTCATCATTTTACCAAAACCAGTACGATCAACCCGCATTTATGCCTTTCGGCTCGACTGGTTTGGTACATCATCAGTATTCATATACATGCAATTCAGTTTGCCCTTAACATCACCTTGTCATCATATTTCATTGTCATGTAGCACTTTCAATTACTTTCCATGTCGTTTACTCGTTACTCGAAGCACAACTATGACTTTCATTATTCCTACTACTATCAAACTGTTATGATACCAAACTGTGTTTTGCACAACCTAGTTATGGAGCTATTTTCATTAGACTGTGTTCAATCATTTACATCCGTCAGATTCATTGACGCCATAAATTTTTTTTTTAAACAACACTGCTCAAAGATATTAAGATATCGCAAGTCCTCATTCTTTATTCTATTACTACTACCCTTGGCATGGTAGTAAAATTCATGAAAGCTATGGTTATGAACCATTGTACCGAATAAAAATTGTCCAAACTTGCCGAAGCAAAAGTGCAACCCAGTTCAGAGTCTAAGTGTTTGACCAAATCGAATTTTCACATAAATTTTGACTTAAGATTGAATCTTGTTCCAGTGTTTTCTAACTTCTTCTTTTAGTTTAATGCTCAATAACAACATACTTTAAATTACTGATAGTGCTCATTTTAATCAATGCTATACAGTTAATCAGTTCCTATTATTGGTACCACATCACCGATAGTGAAGTCCAATTTACAAGGAAATTAGACTTAGTGACATAAAGAGTTTATCCATCGGACCCTATGTTGGATCTATCAATTTCGTCATCTCTTTTAGTGTCATTTGATACATTAGCTATAATTCATATGATGAGCTTTATCTCAACAATTTACGGGTACCTTATTAACCTTTGGTTCTTCCTTCTTCCATTCTTTCATTTAATCAATGTTCATGTTGCCTCATATCCATCCTTTCTTATGATAGCTTTTCTTGTTGACATTACACTTTGGGTTACCCTGTTCAGGCTCTATTGGTCAGTAACTACCTTATATCTAGCTAGTGAATTCATTCTCAATTATGAATAAATACGACTGATGTTAATTAACTTTCCTATGGATGTTTAAGCGTGCTTGCATTGAAAACAATCGTATCTTTTATCTGTGCATTCTTCATTCACTAGTCCACTTATATATATATTACTATGATGCACCATAAGTATTTTCAGTTTAACACATAATTTGCAACCTTTTAGAAAGGGAAGAGTTTCCATAAATAATCATTCTTGATATGTAAAATAGGCCGCATAACGATGACATAAACCTTTTTGATTCCCTCTGTAACATCCTAAACTCGAAATGATAGTTCTACCAGGTCCATTTCCATTGCTTTGAGTCATGAAAGTACAATGGTTATATGAAGAATTTATTTCTTACTTACATCTAGTGTCGTCAGTAGACTATCTTTTCCATAACATCATATTTTCATATTTCCGTTACTATCATTTGCAACTTCCTTTTTATCGTTCTTTCTTTACTTCAATCTTGATTTCAGTTATAGCTTATAACTTCTCACTTATGTTCACATTTCCTGAAGTCAGTACATATGATTGAAATAACGTACTTTAATTTCAATTGTAATCGTATTTCATTTTCTTTGCACATGCTTGAGTATTACGTTGTTTTCAAACTATGTAGTCATATCAGCTACAGATAAACTTACAGTGCATAGCATAGTTCTTTACTATTGCTTCTTCTCACCATTACAAATATTCTCATCATTATTTAACTTTTCTACGGATGTTTAGCAGTGTTTCTATAAAAATGTATAACCATTTGCTTTTTGTCGAAAGTGAAAGCCCGTTATTTATACATCTTTCGTTGTGTATTCAATTATTTTACACGTGATCCTTCTTTCCTTCTATGCACATTCATCTTTCATTGAGTCCATGTTTCATTTATCTACGGAAAACAATACAAAGATATTTCTCTTTGCAACTATTTGGGTGGATTTGCATGTTGGGTATAATATCAATTTTCACTCTATGTTCGGGTAAAGTCCATTTAATTTCTATCCTTTTATATATTCGTTCAAAACCATTCGTCTTACTTTGCTTTAGACAGTGTCTGAAAAACATTCGATAAGCGATCTTCTCCCCTACATATCCTGTGTGCTTATTCCGTACTCACTCCAACCGAACTTCTTTGGAAACCTGGCTCTGATACCAAATTGTGAGGCCCCCATTTGGACCCCACATACATTTGTATCTCAGCTATGTTCATACATGATTCCCAGGTTGAAGTGCGGCTAGTAAATACAGAATAAAAACACATAATAATAAATTTACTTTCGTACCTTGTATTAGTTGTTGAATATTTTCCTGTTCTACCATATCAATTCTTTTTGCTTTTGCGTATCCAAAGTCACGTCCGTTACCTACAAAATTTGACGACGGGCTTAGTCATACGAATATGACTAAGTGAGGATAAACCTCTTTCATTGCTGTAATTAAGTAAAGTAAAATTCACGCATTTGAAAACATGTTTTTCATGCTAACTAGTTGTCTGTCTCAGTAGTAAACTTAGTATGTGACTGTAGAAACATGTTAGTACCAATAAAATAGTATGAGCAGTATAGGATCATAACAATATCTGTAGCAATGTAACATTAAAACAATGTATCCATGTATCAACGTAAGCAATTATTTCTTATATCAACATTTCTATCTCAGTGTATCAGTATAGCAGTATATCAGTATTTCTATGTAACAGAATATCAGTATATCAGTATATTTCATTATTTCTATGTATGTTTCATTTCTTAGGATATATTAGGGGCGATTTGAATTCTTTTTCGTTTTTCCTTTACCCCGAAGGGTCCTTTACCCCGAAGGGTCATCATTTTCCAAAACCAGTACGGACAACCCGCATTTATGCCTTTCGGCTCGACTGGTTTGGCAATTCATCATATTCATTTCATTCATGTGCATGCACTTCAATTCGCCCGTAATATAACCTCGTGTCGACACGTTTACATAAAGTGAGTTATTCATTTTTTAGAATCCCCTCAGAAATATCATTCGCCTGTTTGCCTTTACCAAGGCCATACATTAAAGCGATAAATAGTATCAGTGATATCAATTAGGCATGTAACATCCAGTATAATGTGAGTGCATATGTAGAAAGAAAATAAAGCAGTAAAGCTTAAATGAAACAGGTAGCTCTCACCATCAGTAACTCATGTCATTGTCATGACTATTTTTGAGGTGACATCCTCCACGGTATCTGTATAAGCATCATATCATTTAGGGTCGTTTATATTGGGGTTGCACCTCGTTATAGCTACAATATTGACTACTATAAATACATCATTTGGAAGCTACTGAACCCGTCTTCTAGTTTAAATGACCATCAAAGAGGCGAGTTCAAATCAATGATATAACCCATTTCATCCCACTGTTGTAACACCCAATATATAGATATATAAATACTCACTATTTTACATAATATAAAATCAGCCGGCCAACATTTAAATTAACAACATAACAATAGTTCACTAAGATTAACCCACAACTAAACCATAGCTGAACTATAGGAGTTGGCCAACACACACAATTCCCCCTTTTTCTAAATCAGTTTGTGGCCACTGCATCATTAAAAGAAAATGCATTCCAAGACTCAATCATAATCTGAGAAGAGCAGTAAGCAGCAGAACAAGAACAGGGAGGAAAAGTAGCAGCCGGACAGCAAGGTACAAACCCAAAATATTGAAATATTGAAGATGAATCAACAGCACACATAGCTGTACACAACAACTGCTCAAGCTCATATAAATCCCTAATTTAAAGCATGTAGAGGGAAACCAAAACAAAACCCAAATCAAAGCAAGGAATACTCATCACAGTTCTTTACTAGAACTCTGGCCGACCAATCAAAAGGCCATACCATTGGAAAGAGGAGCAACACAAGTTAATCGGCCATACAAAGCCACAAAAGAAAATTAAGAACAATACCAGTCGACCAACCTAAATCCACTGAAACCCCCAAACTCAGGAAATCTTATAAAGCTATCACCATCTGAGAAATCAGTATAAGAGAGAAGGAGAAAGAAGGGCTCACAGTGCAAATAACACGACCTGGGAACCAATTCAGCTCACGCAAAACGAGCCCGACTAGATTCAGGACAAACGAAACCTTGCCCTTCTCTGATCCCCAACAGCAGTTCAGGAATCTCATGAAATTCCGATCAGTAAGGAAGGGAGAGTAGGAGAATAGAGAAGAAGATCGGCTCCAGGAACCCTAGCCGCGATAAGGACGAGAGCGAAAGAGGAGGAAGGCGGCAGCATAATCAAATAAAAAAAGAATTCTCGTGATTTTATCTTCTCCCACCGCCTCTCATGTAACCCAATAAAATGATTTAAGAGCTTAAACACCAGCCAACCAATAATAATAGCAGCCCAAGATGAAGCTAAGCCCACCAAATGTTTATTAGCACACCAACTTCATCAAGTTCTGCTATCAGCACACCAAAGAGGAGGCAGTCCAAAAGCAACCCTTATTAGCACACCCTTAACAGCTACCAATTTACTCTATTGGAACACCCAAAGTATAATGAAGTATGCAGTAATCATTTGCCATATTTATCTAAATTGCCAACATATAATTTGCCAATATAGGAAAACTCATATTCCGCTAAAAATCTCAAATGTCGCAAAGCATCAATAAAATTCATACTCAACGGGCAAAGCAACGCCTCGTTGACACTGATTTGATTTTCATCATAGGGAATATATATATAATTATTTAAATTGAGTTTTATTATCGATTCGCATTTTGAGCCGTTACACGCTGAACCTGTCTAGAACGGGAGCTGAGGTAATCAGCTCGCAGAAGGGACTCTTCCATCCTTCCTGGTGAGACGGAGGTATCCTCCCTACCCCCTCACAGGGGCAGCTGGTCCCAGGAGAGAAGTTGAAGAGCACTCGCGCTTGGAGGCTCAAGCCTTCCTCTGAGGCTGGCCCCTTCCCTTGCTGACGTGCTTGCTCTGTCTCCATCAAAGACGGCGAGGCAAGCACAGGTATTGGTGGTGCCGAACACTCACCCTGAGGGGGGAGTGCGACCCGCAAGAGTTTCAGGATCGACTTCTTGAACTCTTAGAAGTCACCTTTCTTCAGGTACTCGCTGGTAGGGGGCGAGTTCCCCAGCTCATCGCTTCCAGTCATGGAACTTGCTCGGATTTTTTCGAACTAGCTGCTTCCACGCTCACCGCACCAGAATGTTGAAATCAGAGAACCGGTCTCGACGTTTGCAACGGGTATGCAGCTGACCCTTACTTGACCTGAGCAAGAACCTTGACTAGTTGTTGAGAACTGAAAGACCTTGCCCCTGAAGAATACTTGGGACTTAAAACGAACCCCTTAAGCTGCAGTGAGGATGTCTCACCGCACACCCGGAAGTTCCAAGAGAGCTCCCCTCCCAAGCCAATGCTGAGCTTGGGCACCTTGGAGGGCACTAAGGACCACCTCACCGTCAACCTTAACTGACAGGGAGGGGGTAGTGCTTGCTCACAAGACACAAGTGGGGGAGAGGAGAGTTCAGCCCTTCCCAAGGTGCCCATGCATGGGGGTCTATTTATAGACTTCCCAAAATTGGACTGCGGATAGCCAAGATTCTGCTATCCGCAGGTCAACAATGAACCTGAACGACCAAAACAGGAGGGGCGAGTGGAGGTTGAGACGTCCACTCCCTCCCTTGCTGGGGGTCGGGTGAGCGGACCAAGGTCCACCACCCGAACTGGGCGAGTGGACCTCATGGTCCACTCAGCCAACCGGGCAAGTGGACCATTGGTCCACTCAGCCAACCGGGCGAGTGGACCTATGGTCCACTTGCCCACGTGCCTGGGGCGAGTGAACCCAAGGTCCACTCGTCCAAGCGAGGAGATTTGCCCCCCCCCCCCCGGCCTTCTTTTCTCAATCTTGGCGACTTCCACTTGGTCGATCTACTGCGCAATGGCTGCTTTCTCTATTGCGATCTTAACTGCGTCGGGTCACACCAACTCGGCAAATATGAGGGTTGTACATCCCACATCTCTTTTTCATACCCTTTCATCTTCCTCATTTTTTATTTCTCTAACTTGTTTGCAGGTCTTCCATGGCAATCAAAATTGATAGTTGTATTGACATGGATATCGAGCCTCTTAAAGACTGTGATTAGGATATTCTCTCACTTTTTGAAGTGCAAGGTCTGAACAAGTTGTTATCAATTTTTTCACAGTTATTAGAAGATGAGCTTAGAGAATTTCATAAATCTCTTGAATTAGCTCATGAGAATGAGATCAGTGCAATCATCAGAGGCACACAAGTCATAATTTCTGTCGACACAATTAAAAAAACTTTGTAGTCAGGAATCTGATGAATGAAGATATCTCTGAGGAAAATATCAAGAATACTCTTCTTGTCATGAATTATTCTAGATCTAAGCCATATAATATTAAGAGGATGGAGGTAACTGAAGAATAAAACTTCATGGTTGATATAGCTGGCAAGGTTTTGATGTGCAAAACCTCTTCAAATGACGTCATTCCTATGATATGATTCAGTTACAGATAATGACATGACTGGTGTTAAGGATGTGTTGCAATTGGGGAAGTTGTATGCTTCACTTAATCAAACACAAACTGAACATAGGAGTCATACCTTATGGAAGAATTTTGAGCTTGGTTTTGATGCATTCTTACCCTCTATTGTACACTTCAAAATGGGTATATATACCTCTTGGAAAAAGGTTAGTTGTTATCCTTTTGGGGAAATGGAAGAGAAGTATTCCCAAAGGTAAGATCTCCAAGGAAGACTCTCCCAAGTTTGCACCATATTCCCCTACTTTTCTTCCACCTATATCTCTCATGCATGATCAAATCTTTTTACCACTTGTCTCCACTCAAATACTTTCTATCTCCCTTTATCTTGTAGTTGTCTCTCAGTCTTTTGATGTATCTACAACCATTAATTCTTTGATTAATAATGTTCAAACATCTCTTCTCGAGCAAATTTATGTTTTTTCTCTCAGCATGTCTAAACGACTGAAAAGTATTGTGGCTCAGATTGATAGTTTAAATGTTGATGTACTATCTCTTCTTCAATCCTCTCAACAACCTCCTATTTCTAGATCATTCTTGACTTCTCTTTTTAGTGATGTCAAAAAGGGGGATCTATCCCAGGCAACCTGAAAATAGTAACAACATAGATAAATCATTAGATGAAGGATATGATCTATTGGAAGAGGACAATAATGAGAATTTTAACTCTACTTCTAATAGTGACACTTTTGATCTAGATAAAATTGTTGGAAATACTATCCCACGGGAAGAGGAGGAGATTTAGAAGAAGGACTTTGTATGCACCACAAATACAGATATCTTAGTCAGAATCGATATTGAGTTTGATGTAATCTTTTTGAAGATATGTTACATGATATAGTAACTCTGAAGAAAAGAAATTATATAAGTCGATGAAAACGATGAATGCTCCATATAGTAAAATATCTGTTGATGTTGCCACTCAAGAAACCTTAAAAAAGCTTCATCTACATATACAATTGATGTGGCGACTAAAGAAGCAATGGAAAGAATTGTTGAAAGAGACATACTTGAGTATGAAGTTTCTCTGAAGGAGATATCTAATAAAATGGAGACATTTTATATGCAAATTAGAGTGGGTAAAACAAAAGAGGATTTCCTAAATCCCACCTATTTAAAATTCTCCTGGTAAAAAACTAATGGATATTGAAGCCAATAAGGAAATAAATCCTAAATCTTATGCAGTCCAGGAAAGTGAAAGATCAAGGAAAAGGGGTCTTGGATATGCAGGAGATGTTCATATTCCATATGTACTGTACCACCCGTAATTCGTCGAGATCAAAAATGCCTAAGGAGACGCCTATTCGCAGACCTCACTAGGCGAGCATAGGGCGAGCTCGGCGAGCAGAGGGCGAGCTTGGCAAACAGAGGGCGAGCTTGGCGAGCAGAGGGCGAGCTGGGCGAGCAGAGGGCGAGCTGGGCGAGCATAGGGCGAGCTTGGCGAGCAGAGGGCGAGTTGGGCGAGCAAGGGGCGAGTTGGGCAAGCGAGGGGCGAGCTGGGCGAGCAAGGGGCGAGTTGGCCGAGCAAAGGAGAGTATGGGCGAGTATGATCAAGTAACTACCACTTCCCCCCTAGGATTTGTCTATAAATAGACCCCCAGGGGTACAAGAAAGAGGACTTTTGGACGAGGTTGACCCCCTCAGGTGAGATACTCACCAAGTCCCTGCTTTCCTTGTACCAAGCTCGGCCATTTATGGTTTTGGAGGGGAAGACTCCCTTGAGCTTCCGGGTACGTGGTGGGACCTCCCTGCCGCAGCACCTGGGGTCCTGTTTGTTGCTCTTCTAGCTTCTTCGTCGTTGCCATCCAAGTCATCTCGTTGGACTGCTGGGCGAGTAGCCTCCGGCTGCATTGATCCAAATTTTGGAGTCGGGATTTTCCTGGATTCAACATGTACCTTGAAAGAAGATTGCACTTGAGCCAGTTATGTTTGAGAAAGAAACAAGCAATTCCATAGTGTTTAAAGAATCAAACCATCAACAAAACATTACTAAAATTGTACAATCATTTATGAAGACAATTATACCTGGAATTGAGACCATTCTCATTAAAGAAATGATTGAAGATATTGCAAAAAATGATTTTGCTTTAAATAATGCTTATCCTAATGCTAGAGATGATTGGAGAAGACTACAACATATATCAACGGATGTGAAAGAAAATCAATGAGTAACTATTAAATATGGAAATTTCAAAAATGGCACTCAAGAAAAATTGCTTAAAAACTCAGCATCTTCTTGGCCAGCAAATTAAATCGACAGGAGAGTGAAGACTGAAAAAGGTCAGGAACACTCTACTGTAAAAGAGCTAAAGGATTTTTTTTACAAAAGTATGATTTGAAAGTTGACTTAGTGATTCTTCTTTTATATACTCTATAAAATTTTCTTGTTGTGTTTTCTTTTCTCTTTATCTTCTTCATGTAAAATTACTTATTAAAATTATGAAATCTGATATACCAAATAAGGGGAGATTGTTGGGAAGAACCTCTTGATTTTGTATATCAGATTAAATAATTGATTTAGGAATGTCTTGTGAATGTATAGAAAGGCTATAAATGAAATGTAAAATAGAAAGGCTGACAAAAAAGAGATGTACATGAGAGAAAAGGGGTGGGATGGAGATGTACATGGGAGATTGTCATTACATTAGGATTGGAAGATGTCGGGCGAATACAAAATACATGTTCATGCGAGCAGTGGTAGGAAACTGAAGCTTGTGTGGTTTCTTCAGGAGTGTTTGTCTGTACAGAAAGAAGGAAACTTGTAGGCTGAATTTGTGTTCACTGTATTTTGGGTAAACACCGGTGATGGTACAAGATGCGATTATCGATTGAGGCATGATTTCCATTCGTATCGAAGTTTGATCAACTTGGAGATTTACTGTTGTGAAGTGAATACAAAGAGAGAGAGAGAGAGAGAGAGAGAGAGAGAGAGAGAGAGAGAGAGAGAGAGAGAGAGAGAGAGCAGACGAGAGAGAGCAGACGAGAGAGGAAAAGTACTGATGCTCTAAATGTTAGAATCCTAAAACCTATGTACGTAACTAGAGAGGAAGAAAATGGAGTCCTTGTTGTGAAGATAAAAGGTGCTTTGCCACGAACATAAATCAGACTATGTCGCAGCTACCGAAAGCGGGGGCTCGAAGGGAGCACCAAAGCCTAAACCAAGCTATTTTTAGGAGGAAAAAAGAACAAGAATGAAAAGAAAAATAAATTCTTGCCTCTTTCATTCATGACCCAAGGGTTCATTTCATATATATATAGAATTACAATGAGGGCAGATATCAAAAATAAGTCACAACAAAAACACTATGAAACACTAAAAAGACACTGACGACTCAAAATGGCGCATTGACGCTTAGCGATTTGTAATAAAGACACGCAACTTTTATCATCCCGTTGTTTTTTATTGAAAGGATCGAAGGCACGATATTACAGTTGTGAGGCTTATTCTCTCATTACGTTTATCATCAATAAGATGACTACATAAAATTGGGTTTGCTTCTGCTGATGGGTTGACCAGCGCAGCTATTTCTCTGGAAACAATCTTTTACCTTCAAATATGTGTGTATCTTCATGTCTGTCCATAGTTATCCTCCACTATTTTAGAGCATATATTTACCTTTGCCTGCAATATTTTTAAGGACTGTCAAATTTACTGGAATTGTTTGTAAGATAGTGGGTTTTCATGCTTTTTAAGTAACAAATAATTACCAAAACTTCCCCTAGAAGTTAGCATAATAACAGATTGCACCCCTCTTATTATTGAAATTGCAAAAACCTCCTCTGAATGTTACAAAACATAACATTTACCTCCCTTGAAGTTCACATTTCATAACATCCATGCACAAAATGTACTCCGGGGGGGAGGATTTGTGTACATGGATGTTATGAAATGTGAACTTCATGGGAGATAAATGTTATGTTTTGTAACATTCATGAAAGGTTTTTGTAATTCAATAATAAGAGGGGTGCAATCTTTAATCTTTCAAACTTAGAGGGGAGGTCCCGATAAACACCCCTTTTAAATAATAAAAAAAAGTTCACCTTCCTTTCCTCAGAAATCAATGGATCAAAAAAAGTGAAGCACAGATCCAATCTCATAGGATCAATTTCTTTAACAGCATATCTCAGCACAGACATTGCCACCACACTAGGATTGTGCTCAATGAACTTGGCATCTGTACAATTTGAATGGATATCACATGAATCAACTAAGCTTATTATTCAAATTCGATATATAAATCATTTATTAAGTATTACTACTATTACTATTATAATAATTATTATTATTAAAGTTGATTGCTCATCGTGCATGAATTGCATTCCGTTAGCGTATTTTTCAAATACGTGCCCAATTTTAAAAAAAATCTCACCCGTGTTCATTCATTTCTGCACCCACGTGCTTAAAATCTGAACAATTGTTAGTTTTCAAGCTTTCTTACTTTATTTCATAGTTGTTAGATTATGCTAAATTTCCTTTAGAACTTGCTTATGGGAGTGAATAGTAACATAAATGCAAACTTAATTTAGAGATTCAGATTTATATAGTTGTGGAATAATTACTTGTTGTGCCCCTCTTACTTTTGAAATTACAAAAACCTCCCCCCTTTCAGTTTCCAATTATAGCATCCATATGCGCAAAAATACTTTCTTAGAATAAATTCTCAAGGAGGTCTTTTTGTGCATGAATGTTGTGAAATGTAAACTTATAATTTCAAATGTAAGAAGAGTGCAACATTATGTAATTTAGCAATGAAACTATGAACCAAATAGTTAGCTCTTAAAAGAAATATAACCCAGTAAAAGTAATTCTTACCAAGAAGAGTATGAATGAGGAGGTCAGTGACGCGCGCCATTAACGTAGTACTAAGGTGACCGCTAAGAAGTTCAGCGTATGAATACGACGTCACGCAATAGAGTTTCCAGTCCAATGCTTTAAGAACTAGAAGTTCCGTCTCTTTTATTGTATTCGGATCGAACTTTTTATCCGACTCCAAATCCTTCATCTGCACCATTTTATCTTAACATTTTAGATATATGTAAGCTATGAAGCACCGATACTTTCTTGAGGGTCATGTACCCGTACATGATACGTATCTGAGTACTTAATACTCGGCGGGTACACCTATTACTCTAGTCTGTAGATACACTTGGACTTGTCCTACATATTGTGACATGAATATGTTTTTTTAAAATAAACAAAAGACTTGTGTCTTAGAAAAGAAAATTTTATGGCCCATAAATACAACTAGTGTTGTTTGTTTATTATAGTAACAAAATGTGTTTCAGATTAAAAATCATTTTTTTTTCGTTAAAACTATAAAGAATTTGATTTAAATTATTATTTTGTTCATATGAATATATATAGACACATGGACATGCATATATAGTGGCGGGCGCAGGATAAATTTTCTATGTATGCGGACTACTAATTTATTTGAAAATTTTAATTAGCAAATATTAAAAAAAATTTATAGTATAATAATGTCAACTTTTTATATTATATTCATAATTTGAATGTTTTTCTTATACAATTTGTGTAAATATTGAGAAAGTGCGTCTATATTTCTTAAAGAATTTTTGTAAAATATATCTAAATATAGAAAAAAAATATTTACATTTTTTATGAATTTTTTTACAATATATTTAATTATAGAAAATATATTATATTTTTAATGATCTTTGTTCTCTAAATATTCCATTTTTGCAAAAATATCTAAATATTTGTCAAAAAAATATCTAAATATCTACATATTACATTCCTGTATCTTTATTTTTTATATTCCCGTACCACCCTACCGAATACGTATCGTACCCGGAACTCATACCCGCATCGGTGCTTCATACTATGTAAGGGCTTCGTTTGGCGTTGTGGCGGCGGTCGTGAGCGCCGTGGTCATTAACCGTCGTTCGTGAACGCCCGACCCCACCTAAAAAAATTCATGCATTTTACGCTCAAAATTAGTTTATTTTTTTTATAGCGGTGATCATAACCTTTGTCGTGCCAAACATACATTCTATGATAATGGCGTTTTTGGCCAAACTCGCCGGAGCAAATAAGCCGCGCCAAACGAAGCCCAAGTCATATAACACAATATATTTTGATGTATATATAACCGAATCGGAAAACCTGGTATTCGTCGAAGGTTGGCTGACGAACTTCTTCAAACTTAGAAGCAATGGAGAGACAAGCAACGGCTATCAGCTCTGCCATCCAAGTCTGCCATTTTCGCTGAAAATGGAGAGATTGTAAAGATAGCAATATATTGATGATTGTTTGCGAGAACGAACTCACAGAAGGACGAGTCGAGGAGAGGAATCGATCAAAATAATTCGCAGCAGCGAAGATTGTTCTAAGGCTGAGACTAAGCCGGAGGCCGGTCTGATTGCAAAAAGAAAAAGTGAAGTTCATAAAATCACGGTGAGAATTAAGATATGCATGTATGAAGCACTAGTATTACCAATAGCATCCACCGCACTCCTCTGAATCTCGCTTCACAGAGACACGACGTCGAAGAACGGAGAAGAAGAACGTATTCGTCACGATTAGCTGTGTGATTACGCTCCTCCCTCTGCAGGTAATTCTGAAAAAAATGAGAGAAATCTTGAGCGCCGGCGACCGAATGTTCTTCCGAACTGCGATGGAGTTTAAAAGATGAGGGTTTGGGGCTTGGGGTAGTAAATAGCTCTTCATGGCACAGAAGATAACTACTGCAACTGCTCTCCATGTTTCTGTACGACTATGACAGTAGGAGTTATATATACATTTTATTAAAGGCGGTTGTTAACCCATATTTGGCTATCCGCACCTCAATTTTTTTTAAAAAAAATACGTCTTTTTATGTGGCTAACCGCAACCCAAAAATGAAAACCAAAAAAAGGAAAAGTAAAGCTTCGAAGGAGCATGAGAGAGAAGATGTACGTTGAGGATGACGGTTCTGCTGTCGAATTCGGCCATGGGAGCAGAGAGACGAGAGAGAAAGAAGAGCTAGAGAGGGAGAGAGTCGCATAAAGTCGTCCACTTTAATTAGGCCTCCATTTCTCGGAGGACTCAGAAGCGCAAAAAGAGTCCCCGCAACACCGGCTTTTGGGTTGCGGATTACATTGGGGCGCGACAAGCCAAATATGAGTTGCGGTTAACAATTAACCGCGTGCATTAGGGGAAAAAAAATTGTATTTTTAGCCCAAAATACAATTCTTTAAAAAAAAATCAAAGAATATTAATTTACCTATTTGTATGATCATTTTAAGATCTCATATGTATATGTTACAGTCTGAAAATACACATGTTAATTAAAAAGTAATTTTTTTGAATACAGTTACAGTTGTAAATTACATACGTTTTTACGACTGTAAATATAACTGTGAATACAGTTACAGTTGTAATTTTAACTAAAAATACTGTCTCGCGTCATCCCATCAAACACTACGCATACAGAAAATTCTCTTGCAGGATGCGAAAAATATTCGAGAAATATTTATATGTTTTTTTATAAATTCGATGGAAAAAAAAAGAGGGTGATAATTAAGCAGCACGACTTTCCTCGTGCAACGGTGGCTGAAGTTAATGTAACAAAAATATTGGAGGAGGGGTTTTCAGCATGAATCGGGTTTAATGCAACATTATTTTTCTCATTTATTACTTTATTTTTTTTAACAGAAATTAATTTTAATGTACACATATTCTATGTGATTTTTGTAGAGATAATATTATATTATACCTTTGTGTGGTACAACTTCGTGGATATGTCGACAGTATTCCGATCGTGACAGATACGAGGCTCCGTAAAAACATTATTAATTAAGACGGTCGTTATTCGCAGACCATAAATGCCTATCCGTGGACCAAATTTTTCTCATTTTATTTGAGTTTACAATTTTTATCGGATTTGAGCAGTTGATATCTTTGTTCTCCTGATCAGAGCTCGACAGCGAAGGAACATCTCTGACGACCTTTTGAGAACTTCAATGTGTGCACGGATCGTGATTCATGAAATAAATGCTCTGATATAGATCGAGTTGAGGAAGAAAGATGTTTTTTTCGTTGTTCATGTGATCTGTTTGTTTGGGAAGATTTAGACAGCTAGGGTTACTCTCTCCCTGTGGTAAAGAAAGGTGATTGTTGAAACCAGCAACTGGTCTCTTGAGTTCGGACCCACTGGGGGTGTAGCCGATGCTTATTTCTCCCTCACTAGACTCTCTTGACGGTGGATGCTGGAAACGGAATAGACCCAAGGCTGAAGCGAGGAGGTCCCGCCACACACCCGGAAGATCTTAGAGAGCTTCCCCTCCCAAACCAAAGCTCAACCGGGCACCTTGGAGGGCACTGGCTGCCAACCAAAACTAGCCTGGAGGAGAGGATTCTCTAAAATCGGATCTCCTCCAAGGTGCCCTTAAGGGTCTATTTATAGTTTTCCTAGGCTGGTCTGTAAATAGCCTGAATCCGCCTTTTAATCCTACTAACAGCACCCCAAATTGATCTGCTAATAGCCTAACTCCGCTGTTCCGAAGGGCTATTTGCAGCCCACCAGGGGTTTTATGGTCATTTTCCCCTCACACCCATTTGGGCGAATGGTCCGTGAGGGCACCATTCGCTGGGCACCCGCCTGGCTGGGCGAATGCCCACGCTTCTGGGCGAGTGGTCCGTGAGGGCACCACTCGCCTAGCGCCTTCTCTCCTACAGCTTACCCCCACCAACCCGGGGGCATTTTTACCTTCCTTAGCTTGGGGGAGTGACCCGGCGAATGATCCGGACGACCCAGGTTTCGCCAATTGGCTGGGGGGGGCCACTCGGCGAATACGGGTTGTACACAATCCCCGCTCTTTACGAGCAGTTCCTGCGGTCGTAAAGAACAGTCCAACCCTGTATTCGGTGAGTGCTTGCTGACTGGATCCATAAGATTCCGTGGGTCCCACCGCCACCTTATATATATACCCTCATGTCAGGTTTCTCTGGACCACTCTCTCATCTTGGCTCGGAGTTTCTCCACTTCCTAATGTCTTTCCACAAACCTTCTGCGAAACCCCTCTCGCGAGAGATGATCGACCGCCTAGCTACGGCCCAAGCTGCGACTGCCCCCAGGGCATCCAAATTTGCTCCCTGGCTAATGTCTAAATGGGATCCGAGCGCCCCCTATGTCTCGCGTCGAGCCAAGACGATTCGGCTGAATCGTCAGAGAGGCGAGACTGCCCGGAGTCTCCGGCGGATACTCCACCGGCGAACACGCTGGCGGATGCCCTTTCGGACCCCGCGGTGCTGGTTTGAGGATTCTTCCTGTCTCCATTTAGTTCCTGTCCCTTACCCTGCGCTTATTCCGACCATTCGCAGGGGGCTTTGGTACCTGAGGGCGGCCATGGGGCCGTTTTGAGCGGTGCGATGGTGCCACCTCCCGCAGACGAGGTACCTCCTCCCGATCTGGATCTTGCTCCTCCGCCTCCTCCTGGGGAGACTGTACCCCAATCCCGTGAGTTGTGAACCTTCTCGCTTTTTCCTTTTATGTTGTCGGCTACTAATCATTACCTTTTCGCATCCCTCAACCCTGACGTCCCGCTGCGGGACTCCATTCCTCCCAGCCCCCTTGCTCAGGTGAACCCCTCTGTCACCGCGAATGAACGGAGGGTCTCCCCTGAGCGAGAGCTGGATCAGCATCTCCGTGCTGATGACCGTGCGGATGCTCCGGCTCCTTCTTCACAGCCTTACCGTCCAGGAAAGGGAAAGGTCTTACCTCCCGCCTGGCTGTTTGGGACGCACCCTCATTCGTCTCGTCCTTCGGGTCACCCGGACCCCATCCCAGGTCAGTTCACTCACCCGCCTCTATCGTACTCGCATATTTTATCACCACTAACCTAGTTGTGATTCCGCAGGCTATCGAGAAGCCTCCCCCCTCGACTCCTACTACGAGGGGGGAGAGGGGATGCTCTCGCCTCTCCCCTCTCCGGGGATCTCGCTGACTTCCTGGGTGATTCCTCGGATCACGCGACCCTGAAGGATCGGATCTCGGAGGTCCTGGGGAAGCTCATCCATATCCAGCGAAACGTAGCCGGCCAGGTAGACGACGTGCGGCTGAGAGTCGCGCGTGAGTTGAAGGACCTTCGACGAAGTCACTCGCATCTTCTCGCGGAGGTGGAGCGGCTAGGGGGTGAGGGAGAGGAGTTGTCTCCTGAAAGGCATGCTGCGCGAGCCCGGGATCAACTCCACCTTGCTTCCCAGGAAATCACCAGTATACTCGCTTATTACCGCCCGCGAATGCCCATGGAAGCTGGGTCGCGAAAGCGAGGTCGGTGGATCTGGGAGGAGATCTGACCTACCCAACGTCCACCCCTCTTATTGTTTTCTTTTCTTACTTTATGCTGCGAATGTTGAACGTTATTTTTCTGTAATAATTTCTCTATGCTTTGTGAATGCTTCTTTATTCGTTTTTCGTATCTCATAGCTTTGGTTGGGTATTGCCGAGTGATAACTTATAGCCGGATGCTCTTCCAACCTCGTTGCGTAGCCGCGGAATGAAAAGACATAGGGCATTTGCCATTAATGGGCGAGAGGGACCGGCTCGGGCTTCGAGGTGTCGGGAGGGCGCGATGGCTATCCGCACACCCGAGGTCTCAAAAGTCCAAACGCCGTTTAGTCCCTCTATAAATAGGTCTTTCAACCACCGTATTAAATACCTAACCATCCGCTCTCTTTCCTTGCGCTAGCACTCGCGCTTCTTCCTTATCTGTTGCTCCTCTTTCCTTCTTCACTCGCAAAAATGGGTGGGGATGCGGAAGGCAGGGCCAAGTGCGCCAGCGCATTCGCCAACCACGTCTTCGATTCTTGCGACCTCTCTGAGGAGGCTTACCTGTCTGCCGTCGCCGACTACGTCCCGCCGGGTTTCGAGGGGCGAAAGCCCAGGCCGGACGAGCGTATGAACTCCATCTCGCCTTGTGCTCTCGCGATCCCGCTAGAGCATTTCGAGGTGGGGTTTCGCCTTCCGATCTGGCCGGAACTCCGTCAGACCTTCAGATACTACGGGGTCGTGCCTGGCCAGCTCAACCCCAACTCCATCGCTATGCTGGTCGGGTACGCGAGCTACCTGCGAGAAGAGGGAATCGAGTTCTCGCTGCCCGTCTTCCGCAAGCTCTATACCTTCCGCTGCACCAATGGTATCTCGTTCTTCTCGGGACTGAGCCCCCTAAAGCACTACGGGCTCCCGAACAAGAACCATGACTGGGTTCGCCGCTTTATTTTCGTAAGCGGGAACCTGGGGAACACTCTTCTCGCGCCGGTGCAGGAGGAGGAGTCAACCTTCCGCCCCCCGACCCTAGGGGGGCACGAGGCCAAACTCCACCAATACATCCTGGAGTACGGGATGGATCTCGTCCATCTCCGGTGAAACGTCAACTCACTTCCACCCATTCCGCAGGGCGAGGGTAAGTGTTCGAGACTTCATTCGCTTTCGCTTTGTGATTTTTACATCATTCGCTAGAACCATTTGTTATATTATGCAGGCGTGCGCCACTTCCCCCATCATCCGCCGCGTCCCTCCGGATCTACCCTCTCTCTCGCACAGGCCGCCGCGGATGCCTGTCGGGAGGAACCTTCTTCCTCCAAGCCTGGTGGAAAGAAGCGCAAGCCAGCGGTGCTGACCTCTTCCTCTTCCAAGAAGCCCAACCCCCCCCCCCCCCCCCCCCCCCTCCGCCAAGGGGAAGGGGGTCCTGGACGAGACCCTCGGGGCGAATGCTCAGATCCAATCCCTGGGGACGAGTGCGCCAGGAGAGACCACCCCTCGCGCGGGACTGTCGTTGCCGCCGCCCCCACTTCCCAGGGACCATCGGAACTTCCCCAGCGGCGAGAAGTACAGGGACCCCTCGGGGGCTCCCCTGGTGAAGTGGGACAGGAATGCTAACCGGGTCTCGCTCTCCACCCTCCATCCGTCGTGGATAGAGAGCGATCTCGCCAGCGGTGAGGCTTACGCCATCGCGTATGCCCTCTACGGCCGAGAAGACGCCGAAGTCTATGATGCCGAGACGACCCAGGTTCTCGCTCATGAGAGTGTCAGGGCCATGCTGCGGGCGCTCGAGCTCGCGCACATGTCTTCGCGCCGGAGCATCAAACTGGCGCGGGACTTGGCGGCGGTTGAGGAGTCCCGGTCCGTTGCTTCTACTGAGGCGATGGAGCTTAGGACTAAGCTGGCGGCTGCGGAGACTCTTCTCGCCAACCGCCCTGTCGCAGAGGTATGTTTTCTCCTTTCCCGCGAGTGACTTATTGCCGATTGACAACTTTATTCTTACTACCCTTGTTATTAATTTCAGGATACCACGGTTGCCGAGATGCTCCGCGCTCGGGTGGCCGGCCTTGAGGATGAAATCCGTCTGGCCAAAGCCGAAGTCCAGCGATTGCGAGAGGCTGGTGCGTCAGCACTCGACCCGGGGAGCGGGGGCCATTTTTATCCCCATCACGAGTTGGAGCAGCTGATGCAAGAGAATGCGCAGAATGCCGTCAAGCATGCGCTGCAGGTGCTGCGGCGAGCGGGATACCTGAAGGCGGAAGCCGAACGCCTTTCCGCTCGCCAAGTCGTCCCCGAGCTTTACATTCCAATCCCCTTTCCTGAGGACGACCACGTCGAGCCGCGAGAAGACGCCCTCATCCCAGACTCTGGCGAGAGCGGCGGATCTTCAAGCGAGAAATCTGCTGATCCTTGAGAAGGGCCTCCTGTATTTTCTCTTTTTGCCTTTATCATTTTGACTGTAATCTTGAACGGGCGAGTGCCTTTAAAAGATGTATATATTGACTACAATTTGTGTTATTCTAAGCTTTCCTCTCATTCGCCGCTATACCTCGTTAGGCTCATTAGGACGTTGATTCTTCTTATTCGTCGCTATACCTCGTTAGGCTCATTAGGACGTTGATTCTTCTTATTCGCCGCCACACCTCGTTAGGCTCATTAGGACGTTGATTCTTCTTATTCGCCTCCACGCCTCGCTAGGCTCATTAGGACGTTAGGTCGTGATGCGACTGTCTTGGCCACCCCGCGAATGCTCGAAGATGACTTAGGTCGGTCGTTCCCCTTCGATCTCTCGCTACCAAGTGAACCTTACCATTCGCGTATCACGGGGTTTCGCTAAGGTAGTCAAGAGAGTGGGGTGTGATCCTCTCTCCGGCGCATGGTCTATGTGAATGCTCTTGAGATCATCTCTTGAGAACTTAGAACCTGCCGCCGGGTGAGCCTTCGGACCTGCCAGCTAGATAGGAGCCTGGACAGCGGGTCTACTCGGGGCCAACCTCTGGAACATAGAACCTGCCACCGAGTGAGCCTTCGGACCTGCCAGCTAGATGAGAGCCTGGACAGCGGGTCTGCTCGGGGCCAACCTCTGGAACGTAGAACCTGCCACCGAGTGAGCCTTCGGACCTGCCAGCTAGATGAGAGCCTGGACAGCGGGTCTGCTCGGGGCCAATCTCTGGAACGTAGAACCTGCCACCGAGTGAGCCTTCGGACTTGCCAGCTAGATGAGAGCATGGACAGCGGGTCTGCTCGGGGCCAACCTCTTGAACATAGAACCTGCCACCGAGTGAGCCTTCGGACCTGCCAGCTAGATGAGAGCCTGGACAGCGGGTCTGCTCGGGGCCAACCTCTGGAACGTAGAACCTGCCACCGAGTGAGCCTTCGGACCTGCCAGCTAGATGAGAGCCTGGACAGCGGGTCTGCTCGGGGCCAACCTCTTGAACATAGAACCTGCCACCGAGTGAGCCTTCGGACCTGCCAGCTAGATGAAAGCCTGGACAGCGGGTCTGCTCGGGGCCAACCTCTGGAACGTAGAACCTGCCACCGAGTAAGCCTTCGGACCTGCCAGCTAGATGAGAGCCTGGACAGCGGGTCTGCTCGGGGCCAACCTCTTGAACATAGAACCTGCCACCGAGTGAGCCTTCGGACCTGCCAGCTAGATGAGAGCCTGGACAGCGGGTCTGCTCGGGGCCAACCTCTGGAACGTAGAACCTGCCACCGAGTGAGCCTTCGGACCTGCCAGCTAGATGAGAGCCTGGACAGCGGGTCTGCTCGGGGCCAACCTCTGGAACGTAGAACCTGCCACTGAGTGAGCCTTCGGACTTGCCAGCTAGATGAGAGCCTGGACAGCGGGTCTGCTCGGGGCCAACCTCTTGAACATAGAACCTGCCACCGAGTGAGCCTTCGGACCTGCCAGCTAGATGAGAGCCTGGACAGCGGGTCTGCTCGGGGCCAACCTCTGGAACGTAGAACCTGCCACCGAGTGAGCCTTCGGACCTGCCAGCTAGATGAGAGCCTGGACAGCGGGTCTGCTCGGGGCCAACCTCTTGAACATAGAACCTGCCACCGAGTAGCCTTCGGACCTGCCAGCTAGATGAGAGCCTGGACAGCGGGTCTGCTCGGGGCCAACCTCTGGAACGTAGAACCTGCCACCGAGTGAGCCTTCGGACCTGCCAGCTAGATGAGAGCCTGGACAGCGGGTCTGCTCGGGGCCAACCTCTTGAACATAGAACCTGCCACCGAGTGAGCCTTCGGACCTGCCAGCTAGATGAGATCCTGGACAGCGGGTCTGCTCGGGGCCAACCTCTGGAACGTAGAACCTGCCACCGAGTGAGCCTTCGGACCTGCCAGCTAGATGAGAGCCTGGACAATGGGTCTGCTCGGGGCCAACCTCTTGAACATAGAACCTGCCACCGAGTGAGCCTTCGGACCTGCCAGCTAGATGAGAGCCTGGACAGCGGGTCTGCTCGGGGCCAACCTCTTGAACATAGAACCTGCCACCGAGTGAGCCTTCGGACCTGCCAGCTAGATGAGAGCCTGGACAGCGGGTCTGCTCGGGGCCAACCTCTTGAACATAGAACCTGCCACCGAGTGAGCCTTTGGACCTGCCATCTAGATGAGAGCCTGGACAGCGGGTCTGCTCGGGGCCAACCTCTGGAACGTAGAACCTGCCACCGAGTGAGCCTTCGGACCTGCCAGCTAGATGAGAGCCTGGACAGCGGGTCTGCTCGGGGCCAACCTCTTGAACATAGAACCTGCCACCGAGTGAGCCTTCGGACCTGCCAGCTAGATGAGAGCCTGGACAGCGGGTCTGCTCCGGGCCAACCTCTTGAACATAAAACCTGCCACCGAGTGAGCCTTCGGACCTGCCAGCTAGATGAGAGCCTGGACAGCGGGTCTGCTCGGCGCCAACCTCTGGAACGTAGAACCTGCCACCGAGTGAGCCTTCGGACCTGCCAGCTAGATGAGAGCCTGGACAGCGGGTCTGCTCGGGGCCAACCTCTGGAACGTAGAACCTGCCACCGAGTGAGCCTTCAGACCTGCCAGCTAGATGAGAGCCTGGACAGCGGGTCTGCTCGGGGCCAACCTCTTGAACATAGAACCTGCCGCCGAGTGAGCCTTCGGACCTGCCAGCTAGATGAGAGCCTAGACAGCGGGTCTGCTCGGGGCCAACCTATGGAACGTAGAACCTGCCACCGAGTGAGCCTTCGGACCTGCCAGCTAGATGAGAGCCTGGACAGCGGGTCTGCTCGGGGCCAACCTCTGAAACGTCCAGGGTCTCTCCTGCGAGCTGTAGCATCATTTTCATACACATAGTTTAAACAAAATGTTTTCATTCAAAAAACCATCATTATTACATGGTACTAAGGATAAAAACGTTTAAGGTCGTCGCCGCTCCATGTGTGGCTGAGGGGTTGGCCCTCCACATTTTGAAGGCGATACCCCCCGGACTTTAGTGCCTCTTCCACGACATAGGGGCCTTCCCAGTTGGGGTTAAGTTTTCCCACCGCGGCGGACCTCCCAGCCGCGTCGACCTTCTTGAGTACCAGATCTCCCTTCTCGAACTGCTTGATCCTGACGTGCCTGTCGAAATACTTGGCCATCCGCCGCTTGACCTCTTCTTGATGGATGGCTGCTCGATCCCGGGCTTCTTCGATGAGGTCGAGGGAGAGCCGCAACTCCTCCTCGTTCTCGGCTCTCCAATCTTCCTCTCCATTTGCGGCGACCTTTACCCGTGGTGTCATAACCTCGAACTCTATGGGGATGACGGCCTCGCAGCCGTGAGAGAGCTTGAAAGGGGTCTCTCCCGTGGCGGTGTTGGGGGTGGTTCTTAAAGCCCAAAGGACCGAGGGGAGCTGCTCCACCCAATTACCCTTGAGATTTTCCACCTTCTTTTTGAGCAAGTTCACGATGACCTTGTTCGCCGCCTCTACCTGCCCGTTGCTCCTGGGATGGTGAACGGATGCAAACCTAAGGTCTATTCCCAACTGACCACAGAAGCCGATGAATTCCTCGCTTGCGAACTGCGGTCCATTATCCGTGACTATGGCCTGCGAAAGCCCATGTCGACAAATGATCTCCCCCCATACGAAGTTGCGGATTACCTGGGAGGTGACCTTAGCCAACGCCTTGACCTCCAACCACTTTGTGAAGTAGTCAATCATGACTAGGAGAAATCTCCTCTGCCCACTAGCCTGGGGGAAGGGTCCTACCAGATCCATTCCCCATATGGCGAATGGCCAGGGCGCCATGATACTCTTTAGCCTCTGAGCTGGCATGAGCTGAAGCGGGGCGAACATTTGGCACTTCTGACATTTTTTGGCGAAGGCTGCCGCGTCTTTACTTAGGGTTGGCCAGAAGTACCCCTGCCTTATTATCCTTGCTTCCAGCATCCTGCTCCCCGAGTGGCTGCCGCACTCGCCAGAGTGAACTTCTTCCAAGATCTTTGGGACCTCTTCCTCCGAGATGCATCGGGCCAGGAGGCCTGAGAGGGTCTTTCGATACAAGTCACCCTCATGGAGCACGTAGTAGGCAGACTTATACCGGAAGCGCCTCTGGTCCGGAACTTCTTCCGGAAATTTTCCCGTTGCAAGGAAGGTGACGAAGGGATCCTTCCAGGAGGGCCGCTGTTCTACTTCCATGAGCTCTCCCTCTTCAATCGAAGGACGGAATAGGTCCGTCAGGGTCCCTCCGGCTCGAGGACCAGATTTTGCCAACCGATCGGCCGGGGTGCTCTCCTCTCGAGGGACATGCCGGATGGAGAAAGTTTTGAACGTCCCCACAAGACCTTTGACTTTTGCTAAGTACTTCATGAGCACAGGTTCCCTTGTTTCGAACTCTCCCCTTATCTGATAAGCTATTATCATGGAGTCAGTGAGGACCTCCACGTCATGGACCCCGAGCTCCCGGGCCAACCGCAGACCGGCGATTACAGCCTCATACTCCGCCTGGTTGTTGGTGATTGGGAAGTGTATCACTAGTGTCTGCTCTATCATTACTCCGTGGGGACTCTCCAGCACCACCCCTCCTCCGAGGGAATTCTTGCCCGAAGCCCCGTCCACCAGCAGCTTCCACGGAATGTGACGAGGGGCTCCGTCTTCTTTCATCTCGGCCACAAAATCTGTCATGAAATCATCCACCACCTGCGCCTTCATAGATAATCGAGGGACAAAGGTAATGTCGAATTCACTTAGCTCTATTGACCATTTTGCGAGTCTTCCCGAGTGCTCCACTCCTTCGAAGATCTGGCGGAGAGGATGGTCCGTCACTACTTGGATCGAATGGGCCTGGAAGTATGGCCTGAGCTTCCTCGCTGCGATGACCAGGGCAAAGGCCAACTTCTCTAAGATTGGGTACCTGAGCTCCGCTTCTCTCAGGACCCTGCTTACGTAGTAGACTGGCAGCTGCTTCTTGCCTTCCTCCCGAACCAGGACGGAGCTTACGGCCTCCGCCCCGACCCCGAGATATAGATGTAGATCCTCCCCCTCTTTGGGACTTTGTAGTAACGGAGCCTTGGTGAGTTGGCTCTTCAAGGCCTGAAAGGCCTCCTCGCATTCCTTTGTCCACTCAAACTTCTGGTTGCCTCTTAGCGCTTTGAAGAAGGGGGAGCATCTTTCCCCGGCCCGGGAGAGAAACCTGTTCAGCCCGGCGAGTCTTCCGGTCAAGCGCTGAACTTCCTTGGCGTTTCGTGGCGACCCCAGCTCCATTATAGCCCTAACCTTGTCCGGGTTAGGTTCTACCCCCCAGGGGGTGAGAAGGTGCCCCAGGAACTTCCCTTTGCTGGCCCCGAACACACACTTCAGGGGGTTCAGGCGCATCTTGTACTTGCGTAGGGTGGCGAAGGTCTCCTCGAGGTCCCGGATGTGAGAGCTCACACACTTGCTCTTTATCATAAGGTCATCCACGTAGACCTCCAGGTTCCTTCCCCTCTGCTTCTTAAATACCCGATCCATCATCTTCTGGTAGGTTGCTCCTGCATTTTTCAGCCCGAAGGGCATCATCTTATAGCAGTAGCATCCCTCCCTGGTGATGAACGAGACATCTCTGACGTCCGGGGGGTGCATTCTTATTTGGTGATAACCTGAAAAAGCATCCAAAAAACTCATCACAGAAAAACCGACGGCTGAGTCAACCAGCGCGTCGATCCGAGGCAAGGGATAACAATCCTTAGGGCAGGCCTTATTTAACAATGAAAAGTCCACACACATATGCCAGCAGCCATCGGCCTTTTTTACCATTACGACATTGGAGACCCAGCCTGGATACTGGATCTCTGTTACAAAACCTGCTTCGAGGAGTTTCGCCACCTCCTCGCGGATCGGTCCTTCGAGCTTGTCAGCTATAGTCCTTCTCTTCTGCCGGATGGGGCGGGCTTCTGGATCGAGATTGAGACGATGGCAAGCCACGTCCGCCTCGATGCCTGGCATGTCCGCTGCGCTCCATGCGAAGATGTCCACGTTCTTCTGGATGCACTCCAACATCCTTCTCTGGTCTTCCAGGCCGAGGCCCCCGCTGATCCGCACCTTCTCCACCCTTCCTGCCTGGGTGGTAACCTCCATCTCTATCACCTCTTCTGCCGCCTCGAGCCGGGTTGGCTCTTCCCACTGGCCTTTTGCTTCTCGCCTCTCTTCCCGGGCCTTTTCCCCTGCAGCTCCTTCCGCCTCCACCGGCTCGACCTCCTGCTCTTTCCGAGCGACCTCCAACAACTCGACCTCTTGCTCCTCACGAGCGACCTCCAACAACTCGACCTCCTGCTCCTCACGAGCGACCTCCATATTCTCCTCTCGGGCATCGCCCTCTCCCCCTACTTCTCTCTTCTCCACTTCTTCTCCTGGCCCCTCCGGCCTCGCCATCTCTTCATCCATCTTCTGGGCATCCGCCATCCATGAAATGGTGTTGACGGCAGTCACGTAGAACTGCCTCGCCACCTTAGCATCTCCTCGGACGCGGATCTGGACTCCTCCACTATGGAGCTTTAAGCACTGATGGTACGATGAGGGCACGCACCGGAAGGCGCTGATGAGGGGTCGTCCGAAGATGGCGTTATAGCTGCTCGGAGCGTCCACAATGACGAACCGGCAGTTTCTTGGGACTCCTCCTAGCGTCACCTGGAGACCTACGCCTCCCTCGACCTCCTTCTGCTCCCCCGAGAAACCAAACAGTGGTCCGTCGGAGGCCTGCACCCTCTTTTTCTCTACCTCCATCGCGTCGAAAGCTTTTTTGAAGATCACATTCACCGAGCTCCCGTTGTCCACCAGGATCCGGGAGACCGTGAAGTTTTCTATCGCCGTCTGGATCACCAGGGCGTCGCAGAATGGGTCTTCGTAATCTGGCATATCTTCTGAGGAGAAGGTGAGCTTCTCAGAGGGGGGTGGGGTCTGGGAAGTCGACGCGACGTCCCTTCGGAACATGGCCTGGAAGCTTCTCTTGCGAGAGGCCTCTATCCCAATCCCACCGTGAATCACCCCGATTCCCCCCCTAGTTCCTATATCTGCCCTATCCTCACACCGGTCCTCTTCTGCCTCTGGGAGCACTTCCTCAATTCTGGCCTGCTGCCGCCGTGGCTGTCCTCTTTCCCTCATCTCTAAGAACTCGGGGCAGGTGGCGATCGCGTGACCTTCTTCCTGATGAAAGTCACAGTAAGGCAATGCCACCCTGTCCTCTCTTCCCGCTCTTCCTCTTCTCCCTCGGCCTACCGTCATGGCTTGCTCCCTCGGGGGGGTGAGGGGGTCTGGGACCCTGCCTCCAGCCCTGATTCACTCCTCCTGCCTCCCTTCCTTGGTACCTTTCATCCTGACCTCGCGCTGGTCCTTCCTGGTTCCTCCAGCCCAACCTGTTGTTGGGTTCTTGGTTCCTCCAAACCCGAGGTGGTCTTTCGAACCCCTGGCCCCTGGGCTCCTCTCGCCTTCTTCCCTCTGGATGCCTCGCCTCGGGCTCGCTCATCCTTGCCAACCTTTTGTAGAATTCGGGATTGGCTTCCTCCCCTTCAATCTCCTCCGCGGCTCTCTCCATCAATTCCTCGAAGGATACAGGAGGTCTTCTCTTCAGGTCCATTTTGAAGAACCCCTCTCGCAGCCCTACGATGAATGCCATCTGGAGGGCGAATCCCGGCACCTCCTGCACTAGGTGTATCTCCTCCTGGAACCTGTCCACGTACTTGGCCAGGGATTCCCCCTCCCTTTGTCTGATCTTGAAGAGAGCATCCGCATCCTTCTTCCTCTTTTTTGACGTCGAGAAACGCAGTCGGAAGCTTCGGCGCAGATCGTCGAACGCGTAGATGGAACCTGTGGGAAGTTGGTGGAACCAGTCCCTTGCTTTCTCCTTCAGGGTGGTCGCGAAGAGCCGGCATTGAAAAGAATCTGACATGGGAAGAATTGATGTCATGTCCTCGAACCACTGCAGGTGCACAACTGGATCCTCCTTGCCGGTGTAGTAGGACATCTCCGGCCCACGAAACCCTTCTGGCACTGGGGCCGAGAGGATCATCTCGCAAAAGGGGCTCCCTTCCCCTGCTCGGCGAGTGGTCCTCTCGCGCGGGACCAACTCACACACCTCAGCACTCGCCGGACTGCTGAACAGCTGCCGTCCGGGGAGATCTCGCGCGCTTCCTTCTGCCGGCACCTCCTTCCCCGGCCGCTGCCCCGGTGCGTTCTCGCCAATCTGCAAAGGCGGGACCACTGGGACCGCCGGGGTCTCGCACTCGCTCCTTGCCGCGAGAACTGTCTGCAGGACCTCTCGCTTGAACTTCTCAAACATCTCCAGCCACTCCCCTCCGCTGGTGGCTGCGAGTGACCTGAGTCAGAACCATTTCCTCCATCTCCCGTCATCGAAACTAGCTTGGGATTTTCTTTCACCGGCTACGGTCCACGCTCACCGCACCAAAAATGTTGAAACCAGCAACTGGTCTCTTGAGTTCGGACCCACTGGGGGTGTAGCCGATGCTTATTTCTCCCTCACTAGACTCTCTTGACGGTGGATGCTGGAAACGGAATAGACCCAAGGCTGAAGCGAGGAGGTCCCGCCACACACCCGGAAGATCTTAGAGAGCTCCCCTCCCAAACCAAAGCTCAACCGGGCACCTTGGAGGGCACTGGCTGCCAACCAAAACTAGCCTGGAGGAGAGGATTCTCTAAAATCGGATCTCCTCCAAGGTGCCCTTAAGGGTCTATTTATAGTTTTCCTAGGCTGGTCTGTAAATAGCCTGAATCCGCCTTTTAATCCTACTAACAGCACCCCAAATTGATCTGCTAATAGCCTAACTCCGCTGTTCCGAAGGGCTATTTGCAGCCCACCAGGGGTTTTATGGTCATTTTCCCCTCACACCCATTTGGGCGAATGGTCCGTGAGGGCACCATTCGCTGGGCACCCGCCTGGCTGGGCGAATGCCCACGCTTCTGGGCGAGTGGTCCGTGAGGGCACCACTCGCCTAGCGCCTTCTCTCCTACAGCTTACCCCCACCAACCCGGGGGCATTTTTACCTTCCTTAGCCTGGGCGAGTGACCCGGCGAATGATCCGGACGACCCAGGTTTCGCCAGTTGGCTGGGGGGGGGCCCACTCGGCGAATACGGGTTGTACAGTGATGATGACGATCGAGTTTTTATTTTAAAAAAATTTCACTAATCTGCGGATAACAAAAATATCCGCGAATAGACAAACGCGATTTGCGAATAACAACCGACTTAAATAATTAATGTGAATAACAATCTCATTTATTCATATATTATTAATTTTTTATCGATACTTTTATAAATTAAATTAATTAATTTCAATCATTATTTTTCAAATCAACTTTAATGAAGTTGACATGCCTAATAATAGCATAGTAGGTATAAGAGCTCTACTAAAAATTGGCCAAAAATAGGAGGTATAGGAGCTCTGCTAAAATACTGACATGTAAGTTGGCCAAAAATAAATTGTTGAGAGCCAAACAGCAAGTGGGCGCCCAGTTCGCTGAAAATCAGGGAACGGGTCACCCAATACGCTGAAAATCAGCGAACGGGGGGGCCCGTCCAGTTCACTGAAAATCAACGAACAGGACGCCCAGTTCCCTGAAAATTCGCTGATTTGTAAAGCATACAACAATGAGAGTTCTTTTAAAAATACACAATTAAGTGATAGTACCTAGGAACGCCACCATGGAAGAAAAAAAAAACTAGTTTTAAACATAAAAGCAAATGAAGTCCTTAGGAGAGGTCAGGCGTTCACGAGCGACGGCTCATAATTAACCACTGTGTTAATGATCGCTACCGCAGTGTCAAACGGAGCCCTAATCATCATTCAATGCCAAATGGAACTTGTGCAGGAGAAGGAATACATCAGACAATATAATTAAACATCGTCGTGACAAGAGAAACCATCCAATATTAAGCACAATCTGAAACATAACAACAATTGCGAACGAAGGACTAGAGACTGGAGTCGTGATGGCGTCATCTGAATGACTTGCCCGCCGCCGACGGAGATTGAGAAGAACGAAGGATTGGAGATCGGAAAGAAGCGCGCCGCACGCAGCTAGGGCAAATAGAGAAGGAGAAAGGGAGAACAGTTCGTAAGTCCCGCCTGCTGCTTCTCGCCAGGTGATTTCCGCAAAAAATCAAAATTTTAAATATACACAAGGAATTGCAGTCCCAACAGAGAAAAAGCTGTTAGAAAAAAAATGGAAAAACAAACATCAAGTTACCCGAAAGACAATATAGTAATAAATATATTGATGGATTTCTCGACAAACTAGAATATAAATCTTAGATTAAAAGATATACGTCGACAATATACAATTAACACAATTATTAAAAGGTAAATAATGATTTTTATTGAAAGAGAGTTTGTAAATACAAAGATCGTTACATGATTATTTCATTTTAAAGTTCATCATGAACAAGTGTTAAATGAAGTTTAGCTACACATCATAATGTGAAAAATGCAAAGAGAGGTAGTAGAGAGAGACATGGTTATAAAATTAAAGCAAAAAAGATTTACAAGAAGGGCTTGAATTGTGAAACGTAATAAACGTCTGAATTGGGGCCGGAAAACTAGATGATGAACTCCTGGATTGCTCCTCTTCTTATAGCTGGAAAATCTTGATTACACGCCCTAATTACACTGCGTGTGCCTAGGGCGTGCAGCTGGAGAAACCATCACAATGAAGCCCAGGAGCATTTTTTGGAGTCGATGGAGCCATTGGTCATAAATTGGCTTTTACACGCCCTGGCTGCACGGCTTGTACCTAGGGCGTGTTCTTTGCTGCTACAGTAATAGTCAAGGCATGCTCGAGGGTCCGCTACTGAAATTGAAGGTTACACGCCCAGTGTACACGAGGATTTCCATCGCATCTCGCTTGACACGGTCGCACTTTTCTCTCTATATGCTTTATGCGATCATCTCATTTGTAATTATTTGATAAATTTATAAGCTAGATTTTAATTTTAGATATCTGAATAATCTGATAAATTGATTAATTATGATTTCTTGTAACAATTAGGTTTATCTTCCCAGGTAATTAATTTGAATTGAAGACAAACATGACTAATTTTGAGTGCTATTATTTTAATATTCTCTAAAAAAATAAATTACATACATTTTAATAGTTAAATGTTCAATTAAATTATAGACCTCTTATTTACTATGCTTAAGGTTGTTCATTTTTCTATAATTTTGTTTGCGGATATAATTTTGTGATTTGCGATTATCAAAAAATTTCGTATGACCGAAAGTAAGATGCTAATAACAACCGCCAAAAATGAATTCCGCAGTCAATCCAATCGCATCACGAATAAAGTGTATTTAGTGCGTATCATTGTCGATCGATTGGCCTAAAAAATCTCTAATACCTTTGCACCGATATTATCCACAGAGAATCAGTGGTATAAAATTGGGCGATTGTTAAACGCAACTCATATTTGGTTATTCGCATCCCATAATTTTAAAAAACACATTTTTTTTGTTTAACCGCAACCCAAGCTTAAAACACTAACCCCTCGCGTATCGTGATTCTCTCCTCTCGATGAAGCCGCCCGACGCCTCCTTCCGCTTACTGTGCTCTCAGATCATCTCCTTCAGCTTAGTGTTGTGCAGAGACACCAGATTGTTGGTCGAGTTGACGTGGGATTTCGAACCATTATATACCGCGGAAAACTATCTGATTCGGCATGCAGCCGAGAGGTCCGGGACTGGGTACGAAGAATTTTCTCGCACCCAATTTGTAGAGCACCTTGAGCTGTGTTCCTAATCGCCAAACGAGAAGATCGGCGAAACACTCTCGGGTGTATTGTGAGCGCGCAGTTTGAATCGATAAGAGGTAGTTGTTTATGTAATCGTTGATGCATGTAATCACGATGAAGAGAGATCTTCGAAGATGATGTCGGGTGCTGCTTGAGAGCAGCGAGCTTAACTTCGGTTTACGGTTTCTCAAGTTAAATTTTTCGCGGTGCGACAAGACAAATATCGGATAGCGGATAATTTTTATAGGTTTTTTGGATTGCGGTTAACAATGGAGTGTGAGAAGCTAAAATCGAGTTGCTGTTAACAATCACGGTGAAAAATAATTTGTTGGACAAGAGATAGAACAATATTAATAAATATAATATTTTAAAGTAACTGTGACTTATTTTAAATTAGTAAAATGTATAACAGATAATATTATTTAGTAAAAATAAATTGACATAATAATTTTGAAATAAAAGTTCTTATAATATTATATTGTATTTAATATTATAAGTATTATAATTACTAGTTATTACATTATTTTAATTTTGTAAGGTCAGTTTATATAATAGCTAACATTATTATAAATTATTATTTTAAATTAAACAATATTTATAATAGAGTGATGTTATAAGCAGCCCTTAAATCACTATTTGCAGTCCTAAAAAACCATAAATTTCTCATTTTATTCGGTATAATCGCACCCTAGGCAACTTGCGAAACTTACCTCTGATGCCAAGTTCAAGACGATGGTCAGGACGGACCGAGATGACACCAGCTGGGAGCGGAGGGCTGCGGCCTCGTCCTAGAAAAGCGAAGCGGAGAAGCAAATGCATCCGGGGGCCTCTTGAACTCTTTTTTTGGCTTGATCTTCTTATCTCAATGAATTTTGTTTTGTTGTCTGTGTTTTTGCTCTATTCTTGAAAAAAAAATAGAAAGAAGTTTCAATGATCAAAATCAGTTTTTATTTTATTTTATTAATGAAATAAATTTTGGGTTGTCGATAAAAAATATTGGGCTACGAATAATTTATTTGGACTACATATATCAATGGACTGTGAATAGCTATTTTAGGACTGCTTATAACATCACTCTGAAACTATCTGAAAAACATTATATATAAACCCTCTTTACATGGAAAAATATTAGTAGAACATTGTAGGCAAAATTGCTAAAAAGGTCTCTATACTTTTATTGTTTTATTAATTTGTTCCTAACCTCTTTTTTTGGCTCATTGTGGTCCTAATCAAGCTTCTAAAAACGTCCGTTTCAAGGATCAGGAAATCGACGGGCGGAACCGACTAACAAGGAGCCGGGGCAATTTTATCCTAACCTAGCGGTACACGGATTCACCGTCGATTTAAGATCCAACGGTGTAGATTAAACCCCTCTAGACCTAGGATTAGCTTAGTCATCCAAAACGAGTTGATCATTCAATCGTTCTACCAGGCTTTCTTGTGACGGTTGCTCGAAGCATTCCGAGTGGTGGTCAAAGTGGAAAATCTCCCCGTTGCCCCTAGCTTGGGTTTTATAGGCAAATTCTAAGGTTAGAACGGGTAACGGATATCCCGGTATCCGTACGGAACCCGTTAAGCATCCGAACCGTTATTTCTACAAATATACCTTAACACTTCTCAGTTTCTCGCTTCCTGGATGGTAACTATTCTTCACTTCTTCTTTCTCGCTTATAACTTGTTCTTAAATCATCTCATTTGTTATGCAATCAGACCGAGTACCGCGGTAGCGCAGTGGAATAAATCGGGCACAAGCAAACACACAAAATAAAATACGGAACGAGATTTCAAGCACACACAGACGACAAAACAATTTTACGTGGTTCAGAGAGGAGCTCCTACGTCCACGGGGAGAGCGCGCCGAAAAGATCATCTAATAAAATGAGGAGTTACAGAGTATTACATAGAGACCGATTCACGGTCGGAAGAGAGGCACAAGAAGAAATCTCAAAGAAAAATCTGAGAACTGCACCGCCGCTGTGGACAGCGCCGCCTGCTGTCGACCTCGCCTGGACCGACTGGAACTGCCGCTGGAACAACGCCGCCTGCTATTAACACCCCTGCTGCCGCCTATAATTATAGCTGAATGAATTGGTGATTGTGATCGGCTAGAGGCTGGCCCTATATATAGTTGTAAATCCATCTCTAAATTAGGAGATTGCCAAAACAAGGCTCGGTCAAAATAGGATAGGTATCCTTGAGAAATATTCTCCTCACAATGATATTCCAGAATAGGATTCCCCCAAAATATGAATCAGAAAAGCACACGGATCGGTGAGGTGGCATGATCTCAACAATCTCCACATTGACGTCTCACACGATAAACTCCACCTGCAGCTTGGATCTCCTCCCTTCGGCAAACTACCCCCTCTCCCTGGGGTCACCCCAATTAACATGTGTGAATATGAGCCAAGTCAAGGCAGTGCTTGAACTTGACTTCTGTCAGTGGCTTAGTTAGCATGTCTGCAATATTATCCCCTGTGGGCACCTTCAGTAACTGAATGTCTCTGCCAGCAACGAACTCTCTCAACTTATGATAGCGTACATCAATGTGTTTTGTCCTGGCATGATAGACCGGGTCTTTTGCCAGACAGATTGCACTCTGACTGTCACAGTGCATCTTTACCGCCTCCTGAGAAATCCCGAGTTCTTTGGCGAGACCTTTGAGCCAGATGGCTTCCTTTGCCGCTTCCACTGCAGCAATGTACTCCGCTTCTGTCGTAGATAGAGTCACGATGTCCTGAAGAGTAGCTTTCCAACTGATGGGACCATCACCAAGAAGAAAGATATACCCAGAGGTAGATCTTCTTCGGTTAAGGTCGTCAGCATAATCCGAATCAACAAAGCCTTCTAGAGCTCTGACATCCTTGCTCCTTTGGAACACTAAGCCGACGTCTGGTGTTCCTCTCAGATATCTTAGAATCCACTTGACTGCTTCCCAATGTTGTCGCCCAGGATTCCCCATGTATCTGCTGACAACGCTCACAGCCTGAGCGATATCTGGTCTCGTACAGATCATTCACATCAAGCATCCTACCGCACTAGCGTACGGCACCCTGAGCATCTTTTGGCATTCATCCTCTGTGCCTGGACACTGCTGTGATGACAGTCTAAACTGTTTCCCCAGAGGGGTTGTAACAGGTTTAGATTCCATCATATTGAATTTCTCCAGAACCTTCTGAATGTAGTCTGCTTGAGAAAGTTGAAGCATGCCTTGCTTTATGTCCCGCTTTATTTCCATCCCAAGGATTTTCTATGCGTGACCTAGATCCTTCATTTCAAACTCAGCATGTAACTTTTACTTCAGTGATCGGATCTCCTGAGCTGACTTGCGGGCAATCAGCATGTCGTCGACATATAACATCAGAATCAGAATGTCCCAATTTGTCAGGAACTTGTAGTAGACGCAGCTGTCGTACTGGCTCCTGATGAATCCCCGTGAATCCATGATCGTGTCGAACCTCTTGTTCCACATTCTCGGAGCCTGCTTCAGACCGTAGAGAGATCTTCTTAGCTTACACACCTTTTTCTCGTCACCGGGTTGAATTAATCCCTCAGGTTGCAAAATATAGATCTCCTCTTCTAAGTTGTCGTGAAGAAAAGTCGTCTTCATGTCCATCTGCTCCAGCTCCATGTCCTCCATTGCCACCATCGCAAGAACCACCCGTATGGAACAGTGTTGTACCACGGGTGAGAATATTTCATCGAAGTCGATACCCATCTTTTGCGCGAACCCCTTGGCAACGAATCTGGCCTTGTACCTCCACTGGTCCTTGCCGGATGTAGCCTCCTTCTTCCTGAATATCCATTTGGAACTTATTTCCTTAGCCCCTTTAAGCAGGCTAACCAAGTCCCAAGTCTTGTTCTTACGAAGGGACTCCATCTCTTCCATCATGGCTGCTTTCCACTGAGAGCTGTCTTTGCTCTCTACAGAATTCCTTATAAGATCCAAGATCTGAGGAAATCACCTGGAAAGCATATGCTATCGTGTCCTGTAGCCTGAGAGGCAGTTTGACCTCTCTCCTCACCCTTTCTATGGCAATTGAGTAAGGCTCTACACTAGTAGATTGCACAACATCAGTATCCTCCGAGTCGGAGGAGTTATCATGATCTTCAGATTTGTCGCTTCCTTCCAGCTCCACCTCCAGAGGTGTGACTGGAGTCTTCTCCTCTTCTTGAGACTTCTTTAGCATAGAAGCCTCATCGAAGATAACATCGCGCTTGACCTCTGTTGGATCAGATGGCGCCCTTAGAGGGGGGTGAATAAGGGGTTTACTGTTTTTGATATAAACTTACAGATTTTAAATAACAGAGAAACTTTTTTGCTCCGTCACTAACGCCTGGCGTTAAGAGTCAACGCCGGGCGTTATCTCTCCAGAAAAAATATTTTTACAGGAATTTTCAAAATGATTTTCTTTATGAAATACAATTCCAGAAAAATTAGATATAATGAAAAAAAAAATTTATATTTCAAAAAAATGATTACAAGGATAGAATTTCAATAACGCTTGAAATTAGAGGCGACAACTTAAAAATCACTATTTGTTCTTTCACCGGTCCTTCTCCCAAGGACCGGTTGGCTATAGCCTATCTTTCCCCAGATAAGGCCTCTAGCCACCCCTAGATCTACCCTAGACCTAGTCGCCACGCACAAGGCGACGAATTTCCCCTAAACCGAACCTGGCCTAGTCGTCACACGCAAGGCGGCGAATTCACTACCGTTACAAGGAAAAAAGAAAAGATAAAGTAAAAATCAGAATAAAAGACTCCCTAGAATGAAGAGCGTTGAAGGAGATGTTGAAGATACGACATGACCACGTCAGAGTTGAAGTGAGCGTCCTTCTTCAAATTTGTCGTTGGAAATCTCCTTCTCACTCTTGTTCCTCAATGTTGGTGTTGGAAGTTCTCTCTGAATTCGGAATGAAATGCTCTCACAGATCTCTGGAATGAAGGCTTGAATTTCCTTGTCATTGAGCAAACGAAATCAGATCTTTAAATACTCATGGGAGCTAACGCCTGGCGTTAAGAGTTAACACCAGCGTTAAGCATCGTGTACGAAAAGTTGCTGAGAGCGTGCAAACCGTCGGGATCGTGGCAGATCATGACTCAACGCTGGTGTTAAGAGTCAACGCTGGCGTTGTCTCTGGCTTCTCGACAGATTCCTTCTTGACGACATTTCATCTCAACGGCTTCTTCATGACGAAAGTTAACGTGAAATGTTAACTACTAACGCGGGGCGTTAGCTCTCTTTTCAGAGAATCGTCATCCTGTTCATAGGGTATTTAACTATAGTACCTGCACACTATAAACACAAGCAAGATCAAATACATAATGTGATTTGTTATTTCTCAAACTAAGAGAAATGGAACACAAGCTCCAACAATCTCCCCCTTTGATAATAACAAATCCACTAATAAGAAATAAAATATAATTAAAGTAGTGTTTATAATATATGTTAAGCGTGATAAACATACATACTCCCCCTATGTGGATACTCCCCCTACATGAATGCATTTCCTAATGTACTCCCCCTAAATAAAAGATTTCTTTATTTCTTCAATTATTCTCCCCCTTTTGTTATAATCAAAAGAAGGTGGGATAGAGTCATAGCAATATAAAACAATATGCATTTAAGTAGAGATAAGAGCAACTTTAGTATAAATAGTGAACACAACGAAAGCAATTTGTAACATCTTGTAGAAATTGTAAGTACAAAATATAATAAGCGTTTAACTCAAAATATTTAGATGTTTTGAATGTTAGAAATAAAAGTTGCAAGTACATTTGTAATTTGTAACAAAAAGTAGCAAGCAAGATTATAAAAATATCAAGTAACGATATGTTTACAATGTTAATAAAGTTGCATTCCAAGTATACATAAATATTGTAAAGATCATGCGTTGCTATCTAGTGCATTTACTCATGATTGTAGAGAATGATATAGATAGGTTCTTAGTCCAATTCTCATGAGTGAAAGTATTATAAATGATAATGATGTGTTCAATAAGTGTGTTTTGATAAAGTATACAAGTGTATAAATCAAACCACATGAAACTATGTAATGTAAGAAGATGACTTGAATTGAACATAAACAACTTTACTTCCACAAATTTCAATGCACATATATTTTTTATTTTTATTTATAAAGAGAAGTGGAGAGAATTTAGTTTGCACAATTCTTTCCAATTTGTTCAACCTCACAATGCTCATTAATACTTATCAGGAGGGTGAGTAGTGCTTGGTTGAAAGTGCACAGTTAACCTCACTAGAATTCTCTAGAGGGGGGTGAATAGAGATTTAAAAATATTTTGTGCAAAGTTAATAAATATATATATATGTGTAATATTCACAGATCTAAGCTTCCCACACACCAACAAGAATTAAGCAAATAAAGAAAGAAATAGCAAAAAGAAAATCACAGCACAACACAAAGAAATATAGTGGTTTCCCAAACTTTGGGTAATCCACTCTTCTACCCCCTTGGTAGGAATTCACTATCTTGCACTGAGTCTTTTGTTAAGGAGACTTTTAGAACCAGCCCGAGTCTTTTGATAAGGAGACTCTTAGAACCACTACAACTGAATTTTTTGAAGAGAGATTCTAAAAACTCTTTTACACAATTTGAAAATGGAATAAGACTAAAAAGAAGAAGTAGAAGAAAAACAATTGAAGCAAGAAAAAATCTTCTTCCTAGCAAGAAGATTAGAAGCACAAGTATAGTGAATGAAATCTCTCTTCTATAATGAGAAGGAGATTGAAAGCCCTTTTCTCTTTCAGTGAGAGCTTTCAGCTGTATGGCTTTAGAAGGAGGAGAAGAAGAAGGTTTTTTCTTTGTTGCAGCACTCTTTCACTTTTCTCAGCTTTCTCACTTTTCACTTGGGAGCTTTTCCTCTTTTTCAAATGGATGGAGTGGATCGCTTCTTATTTTCATTGCCGACCTCCTTGTGTATTTATAGCTCTGTTTATTCAAAAATATTGCTATAGGAGAATAATTAATTAGCAGCCAGAGAAATTGCAAGAGAGAAAAGTTTCCATAATCATTATATCTGTAGAAGGAAAGAGATCATTCTATTTTCAAATAATGTCCATAATAATCTTAATCAAATTAGCCAAGAATCATTTAGAAGGAAAGACTGATTCAGAACGGCTAGAGAAGAATAATATAATTCCATAAAATTCAGATCTACAGAAAGAAGGAAAGAGATCTGGCATGTTTTTGAATCTGTCACAGAAATCGATGTGCGTCGATTATTATTCGACGTAAGCGTCGATTTCAGCCTGGCTAGACGTCGAGAAGAAAATATGGAAGGTGCGTCGACTTTACTGGGTGCGTCGACTAGAAATCAGAGTTACGTCGACTTTGGTTACGCCGAATTCTGTTTAGAGTTACTTCGACTTAGTATGAGAGATACGTCGACTACACTTCGACGTTGCGTCGATTACTATTCGACGCATATTTTAATTAAACTAATTTTTCACTCTGAGAACTCATTTTCTACTCATTTCTAGGGGTTAAGATAAATCATTTTCCCAACAATCTCCCCCTATTTGTCTTAACCCTATTCAAAGAGAAATTTTATCAGCTTTTAATCAACACATCAAAGCATATTTATAGAAAAGTGATATATTAGATAATCAGAAGATAATGAAAAACGAAATCATATAACAGGCTTTTTGTACAGATCAATCAGTACTTAAGCATTAAAAGTAGAGTATATCAAAAATTGTTCAACATATCATTCAGGAGGAGTAGGAGGAGTTTTTCTCTTCCTAGAGAATACTAAAGGGAGATCAGGTCTTTTTATAGAGGTGAGTTGCTCCTTCTCAGTAGCAAGATGTTCATTCAGCTCCCCCTGAGTTAAAGCAGTCTGCTCCCCCTGAGATAGAACTTCCTTTACACTTTTTTTTCTGCTTCTTCAGCTTCTTTCCCAGCTCCAGCTTCAGCTATGACAACATCTGGCTCCCCCTGATCTTCAGCTTCTTTTTCTTTCTCACTTTCAGCCACACCTTCAGCCTCATCTTCCTTTTCAACTTCTTTCTCTACTCTACTTGCCTCCCCTTGAAAGAGAACTACTTGTTGTGCAGCTTCTCTTGCTATAGTGAGCACATTTGTTATCTGTTCTGTAGTATGTAGCTCAGGTACTATTTCATTCCCAATAGTTTAAAGCAAAGCAAGACTATCAGATTTTGATGTTGGAGAGGATTTGTGTGAGTGAGATTTGAGACTGGAGAGCTGCTCTTCATCTAACTTCTCTCCCTTCTTGACCTTCTTAGCTAAGGAGGTTAAGAAAGACTTAGTGACCTTAGAGGAAGAGATAGAGGACTTCAAGATTTGCACACAACTTCTTTCCCAGCTCCAGCTTCAGCTATGACAACATCTGGCTCCCCCTGAGCTTCAGCTTCTTTTTCTTTCTCACTTTCAGCCACACCTTCAGCCTCATCTTCCTTTTCAACTTCTTTCTCTACTCTACTTGCCTCCCCTTGAAAGAGAACTACTTGTTGTGCAGCTTATCTTGCTATAGTGAGCACATCTGTTATCTGTTCTGTATTATGTAGCTCAGGTACTATTTCATTCCCAATAGTTTTAAGCAGAGCAAGATTATCAGATTTTGATGTTGGAGAGGATTTGTGTGAGTGAGATTTGAGACTGGAGAGCTGCTCTTCATCTAACTTCTCTCCCTTCTTGACCTTCTTAGCTAAGGAGGTTAAGAAAGACTTAGTGACCTTAGAGGAAGAGATAGAGGACTTCAAGATTTGCACAGAGGCATTGACCCCATCTATTTGGGTTTGCATGTGCATGATGGAGGAGTGAAGTTGGGAACAGTGCCCATCAAGCATGTCCTGAAATTTATGGGTTGCTTGTTGAATGCATTGGAGAAGGAGTGCTTGTGTGGATGAAGATGGTTCAGGTTGTGTAGGTGGAGGAGATAATGGTGGAGGAGATGATGGTGGAGGAGATGAAGGTGGAGAGATGACTGTATTACTGAGATCAATAGTTGTGGTAAGAAGATGAGGTGTGTTTGAGGTAGGTAGAGAGGATGTGATAGTAGGAGGAGGAAGAGGTGGTGATTGAATTGGTGTATGTGAAGATGTAGTTAAGATAGGAGATGTGAGGGTAGTGGAAACTATTGGTGTGGATGATGTTGGTAGGGAAGAGATGTTTGTATGTGGAGGAAGAGGTGAAGATGGATGCACAGGAGAATTATGAGGAGAGGGAGTCCTTTCAGGAATGGAACCAGGCTTGGGGATTTGCCTGGTCCATTTTGAAAAGAGGGCTATGGACATCCTTTTTCCAGGAGGAATGGGAATCCCTTTTGACCTACATAGGTCAGGGAAGGAGTGAAGGAGTACCTGACTCATGATCCTCATGTAGGCATTCTCTTTATGAGAATACTTGTAGCCTATCATCTTCAGTAAGCAGCTGGCCCAGTCTATCTTCTTTTTCAGCACAAGGGCCCCCATAATGTTCAGTTGCTGCTTGGGCACTGCATCATGGGCAGAGATTTTGCATAGTAGTATTTTTCCTACTATGTCTGCCAAGAGCCTATATTCATCAGAGAAGTCTATTTTCTTAAAGTTGATTGGTCTATCTCTAGAGAAATTCATGGTGATTAATAAGTTTTTGATTTCCTCAGGGGTGAGTTCCACAGGTTCATTACCTGATGGAAGATCAAAGGTGTCCCTAAGATGTTCTGCAGAGATTGAGACAGGTGTTTCATGGATTGTTCCTGTAATCTCTCCTTGTTCAGATATCTGAACATGATTCATCAACTCAGTGAGTTCTACTTCCAGGAGTCTGCATCTTGTTGAGATGAGTTTGTTTAGACCGGCTTCAGTGAAAAGAGCTATGATGCTCTTGTAGTTTTCGGCAGCGGCTTGGAAGGAATCAAGATCAATATCGAAACCAGAGTTGATCTTGAGAGCCATTTTGGTCAGTGAGAGAGAGAGGAAGAGATGGCTGGACTGAGAAGTGAGAAGGATGAGAGATGCAGAGAGCGTGCAGATTTCTAACTGAAGAGTTTATTTAAGTCAGGTGAAACGTCGAAACGAGACACAACTCGAGGTTTATTCGGTACTACAGTAGATGTGACCGATAATATTTTAGTATTGCCGCTCTTTTTCATGAAGTTGACGTTGCGTCGAGTGGAAGTCGATGTATGCGTCGGTACAGTCTGAATTGAGATGTTAGGGTTTCCTATCGACGATGCGTCGATTAAGAAATCAACGTGACTTTTATTTTGAAAATTCTAAGTTTTTCTTGAGAGATTATGTCTCCCTAATCCTAAGGTTTTCTAAGTCAGCCTTGGATTACTTTTATAGACAATTGGATTGATTGTGCCAACATTGTTTGGCAATGTGGCCAGTTTTATTACAGATATAAAACCTGATTGTCTTTAGATTATGAGAATTTGAGTTTAGAGAGGGATAGAGGTGTTGATTAGGATAGAGTTGTTGATTAGGATAAAATTTTTGATTCAGATAGAAATTTTGATCAGGATGAATGGGTCCTGAATGGGGGTTAAGATAGAAAATTTTTGAAGGATAGATATGTCCTGTATTTAAGTTGCTCTGAGGTTTTATGCGTCGATATCTATTCGACGTATATTGAGAGTTGCGGCGATATATATTCAGCGCTTTCTCTAGATTGCGTTGATCTGGAATTGATGCATGGAAGTAGTTGCGTCGATTGTAAGTCGACGTAATTTTATTCATGCGTCGATTTGAGGTCGAAGCATCTGAGAGATTGTGTCGAGTAGAATTCGACGTACTATCATTCATACGTTGATATGAAGTCGACGCAATTGTGTCTTCACAGATTTTATTTTTCCCTTTTTCTGGTTGGAGATTTATTATTTCTTTTAGCCTAGTTGCCTTCTCAGAAGGAGTTTGAGAGTCTTCATCTGAATAGTATGATGTTTCATCAAAATGGTTTATCTCCTTGAAGGTGAAGTCTTCTTCTTTATTTTGTGAGTCTTCTTCTAAGTTTGTTGATTTGATGGGTTTAGTAAATTTAACAGGGCTCATCCAAGCAGGTTTGGTAGATGGTATTGAACTGGTTGAAGGATCAGCCCCTAGCCCCAGATTCTTATGTCTGATTGTTTGTTTTTCAGTGATTTTTTTAAGTGTTTGGCTTCTGACTTTTATAGATTCTTCAAAAGCTTTGCCTGGGATACCTTATTCTTAAGGAGTTGATTTTCTATTTTAGCACTTTTTATTTCCTTTTCTGTTTTATAGATTTCACACCTTAGTTCATAAATTTTTGAACATGTATCCTCTATTTTTCTCATATTAATTTGTTCTCTTAGATCCTTGATTTCTTGTTTAGCTTTTAGTTGATCTAAACAGAATCCTTTAAAATCATTTTTGAAATCATCACATAGAAAATCTATTTCATCAAAAATGCTTACCTCATGCTTATCCTCAGATTCCTCTATGAGAATAAGGCTATTTGCTTTTGTTGTTGAATTTTCTTTTTCATCTTCAGAAGAGATGCTTCCTTCTGATCATGTTTCATTCCATGATTTAGCAGCATATTCTTCCTTTGAGCTTTCAAGAGCCATTAAGCATAGGTCTTCTTGCTTAGACTCTTCATTGTCACTCTTAGATGAGGTGCTGTCCTCAGAATCTGTTTCACTCCAAGCTTCTGCAATGAAGCCTCTTTCTTCTTCCCCTTTTTCTTGAGATCTTTCTTTTTTAGATCTTTCTTTTTTCTCAGCATTTTCTGGACATTCTGGGGCTATATGTCCAGTTTTCCTGCAGGAATAACAAACAATTTCTTTAGTGGGAGTCTTATCATACCTTGGTTTTGGCTCTCTTCTTCTAGACCCATCTGTCCTGACCCATTTCTTGAATCTTCTGGCCAAGAGACTGAATTCTTCTTCTTCAGTAACAGGGGTTTCTTCTTATGTTGCTTTTAATGTAATGTTTCTATCTTTTGAAGAGGTTGGAGTGTTTTCCCTTCTTTCCTTCTCTTCTCTGGTTTTCAGTAGTTGCTCATAGGATTTGAGTTTTCCTAAGAGGGCATCTGTTGAGATTTCCTTTTGTCCTCTTGTATCTCTTAATGCTCATATTCTTGAGTCCCATGAACTTGGGAGACTCATTAATAATTTATCATTGATCTCTGTGAGAGAGATCTCTCTATCCAAGCTCCTTAATTGGTTGATGATGAGACTGAATCTGTCATACATCTCAGATATGCTTTCTTCATGCTTCTTTTGAAAGTTCTCATATTGGGAGAACAATAGAGCCTTTCTATCTTTCCTTTCATCAGCACTTCCTTCTACTATCTTTGTAAGAGTCTCCCAGATTTCTTTGACTGATTCACAGTCAACAACCTTTTGAAAGATTTCATCTGAGAGGATTGAGACAAGAATGTTCACAACTTTTGCATCACGTGCTCCCGCCTTCTTCTCATCATCTGTCCACTCAGCCCTTGGGACCAGTGTATGAGTCACTTTACCACTTGAGTCCTTTCTATAAGGCTTGGGGAGACCTGTCAAAATAACATTAAATAATTCTTCATCAATAGAATTCATATAGATCCTAATTCTTGTTTTCCAAAGTGCAAACGTTTCAAGATTGCACATTGGTGGTCTGGTGGAAGCATAATCTTTGATTTGTGCCATAAAAAGATTTTAGAAATATATATATATATATATATATGAGGTAGGATCTTTTGATCAAGGAGTTACCTCTTTTTGATCAAACTAGCTCTGATACCAATTGAAAGTGCACAGTTAACCTCACTAGAATTCTCTAGAGGGGGGTGAATAGAGATTTAAAAATATTTTGTGCAAAGTTAATAAATATATATATGTGTAATATTCACAGATTTAAGCTTCTCACACACCAACAAGAATTAAGCAAATAAAGAAAGAAATAACAAAAAGAAAATCACAGCACAACACAAAGAAATATAGTGGTTCCCCAAACTTTGGGTAATCCACTCTTCTACCCCCTTGGTAGGAATTCACTATCTTGCACTGAGTCTTTTGTTAAGGAGACTCTTAGAACCAGCCCGAGTCTTTTGATAAGGAGACTCTTAGAACCACTACAACTGAATTTTTTGAAGAGAGATTCTAAAAACTCTTTTACACAATTTGAAAATGGAATAAGACTAAAAAGAAGAAGTAGAAGAAAAACAATTGAAGCAAGAAAGAATCTTCTTCCTAGCAAAAAGATTAGAAGCACAAGTATAGTGAATGAAATCTCTCTTCTATAATGAGAAGGAGATTGAAAGCCCTTTTCTCTTTCAGTGGGAGCTTTCAGCTGTATGGCTTCAGAAGGAGGAGAAGAAGAAGGTTTTTTCTTTGTTGCAACACTCTTTCACTTTTCTCAGCTTTCTCACTTTTCACTTGGGAGCTTTTCCTCTTTTTCAAATGGATGGAGTGGATCGCTTCTTATTTTCTTTGCCGACCACCATGTGTATTTATAGCTCTGTTTATTCAAAAATATTGCTATAGGAGAATAATTAATTAGTAGACAGAGAAATAGCAAGAGAGAAAAGTTTCCATAATCATTATATATGTAGAAGGAAAGAGATCATTCTATTTTCAAATAATGTCCATAATAATCTTAATCAAATTAGCCAAGAATCATTTAGAAGGAAAGACTGATTCAGAACCGCTAGAAAAGAATAATATAATTCCATAAAATTCAGATCTACGGAAAGAAGGAAAGAGATCTGCCGTGTTTTTGAATCTGTCACAGAAATCGACGTGCGTCGATTATTATTCGACATAAGCGTCGATTTCAGCTTGGCTAGACGTCGAGAAGAAAATATGGAAGGTGCGTCGACTGAGGTGCGTCAACTTTACTTGGTGCGTTGACTAGAAATCAGACTTATGTCGACTTTGGTTACGTCGAATTCTGTTTAGAGTTACTTCGACTCAGTATGAGAGATGCGTCGACTACACTTCGACGTTGCGTCGATTACTATTCGACGCATATTTTACTTAAACTAATTTTTCACTCTGAGAACTCATTTTCTACTCATTCCTAGGGGTTAAGATAAATCATTTTCCCAACATTGGTGGAGTTAACCTTGTCATTCATTATTTGTTTTTTAGTTTAGTGACTAAGGACTCCGAATTCACTTGTTTTTGCAAACATAGAAATTTTATTTTATATGCCACATTTCTCTAATCACAAGTGCATGAAAAACAAAGAATTCAAGAAAAAATTTCAATTTTGTGTAGGTAAATTATTTATGAGATTCAAAATAAGTTCTTATACTACACACTTATGCAATAAGATTTAAAACATATGTATATTAAAATGTGTAAGTGAGAAAATCATTATCAAAGATAAAAATTTTACTCATACATAGAGGCGTGTAAAAACGTTTCTACACATGTAATCTATTATCAAAATTGTTTTTGCACATTTTATGATGATATTCAAGGCATGATAAAATCAAAACAATGTTTTTAAAAAACTTGAAGGTTCAAAATAAACATTATAAAGAATCCTTAAGCAATATATATAATCATCCTGGAATTAGACATTTAAGCATAATTTTTTTGTTTTTAACTTTTAGAATTAAATAAACAACAAAAATAAGAAAACCTTTTTTATAAAAAAAAATAAAACAAAATACTGCAATAAAATAATACCAAGAGTATTTCAATAAATAAAAAAAAAAGAGCATAGAGGCTAACGCCAGGCGTTAGCTTCTTAACGCCGAAACAAAACTCCAATTTTTGGCTTTTTGAAAAATCTTTTTCATGATTCATTTGTAATATAAATAGGCCTTCTTACTGTTGAAATTTCAGACATTATGAAGTTGATATAAAAGCTCTTTTAGCGTATTTTTGGTGATTTGTCTACAAATTTTTACATTTTTATTGATCTTTGATTTTTTTTTAAATGCAAACAAATATAACAAAGTACATAAGAAAATTTTGATAGCTTTTTATAAGGATTATAGTGACATTTCTAAGACACATAATTCTAACCTAAGCATGTGAAAACGTGCATCGGGTAGATGTTTGGTAAAAATGTCGGTAAGTTGTGATTCAGTCCCTATAAAGCTAATTTTAACATGTTCCTTCTTAATATGATCTCTAATGAAATGATGTCGGACATCTATATGTTTCGATCTAGAGTGATGTACGGGATTGTTTGTGAGATCTATAGCACTCTTGTTGTCACACTTTAATTCTATGTTATTTAGATGAACACCAAAGTCTTCTAGGGTCATCCACAAGGCTTTTGCACAACAACTACCTAGGACGATATATTCGGCCTCTGTGGTGGAGAGGGCAACAGAATTCGGTTTCCTACTCGACCATGATATGAGAGAAGGCCCTATAAAATGACATGTGCCACTAGTGCTCTTGCGATCTAATGAACATCCCGCATAGTCCGAATCAGAAAAACCGTGTAGAATAAAACAATCATTATTAGGCTACTATAAGCCTAATCTAGATGTTCCGATTAGATATCTAAAAATACGTTTAACCGCTTTCAAATGTGATTCTTTTGGGTTAGCTTGAATTCTAGCACATAAACAAACAGAAAATATAATACTGGGTCTAGATGCGCTTAAATAAAGCAATGAGTCTATCATTCCTCTATATAATGTTTGATCAATAGAAGTACCGACTTCATCTTTTCCTAATTTTAATGATGCACTCAATGGTGTATTAGCTTGTTTTAGGTTTTCAAATCCAAATCTCTTAAGAATATCATGAACATATTTAGTTTGACAAATAAATATACCATCCTGTTTTTGTGAGATTTGAAATCCTAGAAAATAAGTGAGTTCTCCTACCAAGCTCATTTCAAATTCATTTTTCATTACTAAAATTACTTCATTACATAAGTCTTCATTAGTGGCTCCAAAAATGATATCATCAATATAAATTTGCAATATAATCAAATCATTATCTACATGCTTAATGAAGAGTGTATTATCCGCACTTCCCATTTTACAACCGTGCTTTATCAAAAATAATGTCAATCTATCATACCAAGCACGTGGCGCTTGCTTCAATCCATAAAGCATTTTTTCTAACTTATACACATGATTAGAAAATTTTCACTCACAAAATCGGGGGGTTGTTCTACATAAACTTCTTCTTTTATAATCCCGTTTAAAAATGCACTTTTAACATCCATTTGAAATAATTTAAATCTTTTAAAACTCGCAAATGCAAGAAATATTCTAATTGATTCTAGGCGAGCAACGGATGCAAAAGTTTCATCAAAATCTACTCATTCGATTTGTGAATACCCTTGTGCAACTAGTCTAGCTTTATTTCTTGTAATTTTAGAGTCACAATCTAGTTTATTTTTGAAAATCCATTTGAATCTTATAACTGGATGATTAGATGGCCTCTCTACTAAATTCCAAACTTTATTCCGTTCAAATTGATTTAGTTCATCATTCATAGCTAAAAACCAAAATTCATCATTTAAAGCGGTTGAAACGTCTTTTTGTTCTATTTCGGATACAAAACAAAGGTTTGAAAAAAACTCATATAAAGAAGAACGAGTACTTACCCCTTTTGATGGTTCTCCTATCACAAGCTCCTTTGGATGATACTTAGTAAACTGCAACACGCTTGGAGGAACATATTCTACTTGTTCTTCTACTTTCTCCTATTTTTCTTCTTCTTTTTCTCCAAGTGATTCTTCATCCTCACGCTCCAAAGGGGATATGGGTTCGTCTTCATTTCATGTATGATTAGAATCTACACAAGGAAATAACTAATCAAATCTTACATGTATAGACTCTTCAACTACTTTAGTTCTTTTATTATATATTCTATAAGCCTTGCTAGATGAAGAGTAACCAATGAAAATTCCCTCATCGCATTTTTCATCAAATTTTCCTAATGCATCTTTAGTGTTTAAAATGAAACATTTACAATCAAACACGTGAAAATAAGATGCATTAGGTTTTCTTTTAAAGTAAAGCCCACAAGGTGTCAATTTTAAAATAGGACGAATCATGACACGATTAATGATGTAACAAGAAGTATTAACAGCTTCGGCCCAAAATGATTTAGGCAACTCATATTCACAAAGCATAGTGCATGCTAGCTCTTGAAGGGTTCTATTTTTCCTCTCCACTACACCATTTTGTTGTGGGGTGCGAGTAGCGAAAAATTCATGTTTAATTCCTAAATCATTACAAAAAGAAAAAAATTTATCATTTTCAAATTCTCCTCCATGATCCGAGCGTATGTATTTAATTTTTAAATCAAGTTCATTTTGAATACGAATGCATAGTTTTGTAAATTCAATAAATGCATCGGATTTTGAAGATATAAATAAAGTCCAACAAAATCTAGAATAATCATCAATTATTACAAAAGTATATTTCTACATCATAGACTTGAAGTGATAACTGGTCCAAATAGATCCATATGAATTAATTGAAGTGGTCTAGTAGTAGAAATTACATTTTTGCTTTTAAAAGAATTTTTTGAAAACTTTCCTTTTTGGCAAGGTGTACAAAAAGAAGATAAATTACCATTAAGCATAGGTAAACCTTTAATTAATTTATCTTTTGATAATTTCAAAATAAGCTTGGTGCTGGAATGACCAAGGCGCCTATGCCAAAGTTTTAATTCTTCATTTTTAGAAATAAAGCATTTTAAAGAAGAATTTGAAAGATCATTAAAGGCAATCAAATAAACATTATGCATCCTAGGTGCGGTGAGTACGACATCATTTGTTTTAGAATTTGTAATTTTGCAAAGATTTGTAGATGATTCAAATAATACATTTAAGCCTATATCACACAATTGACTAATTGAAATTAAATTATGTTTTAAGCCATCTACAAATAAAATATTTGAGATTGAAAAAGAATCGTTACCCACTGTGCCGATGCCCATGATCCTTCCTTTTCCGTTCTCACCAAATGTCACCATCCCTCCTTTCTTCATCTCAAGGCTAAGCAACTTTGCTTTATTTCCCGTCATGTGTTTGGAGCATCCTGAGTCCAAATACCACACGTCTTTTTTGTCCTTAGCCTGCCAACATACCTAAAAAGGAGATGAGAGTAAAGATCCGGATACCCAAGAGGTTCCTCCCATAGAATAGGTGGAAACCTTAGGCATCCATATTTGCATTATAGCACTACGACCCTTTTTCCTACAAGAGTTTGAGGTGTGTCCAAATAAATGACATTTGACACACGATATAAAGGGGATGAGACCCTTTTTGAAGTTTTGGATAAACTCTTGCTGGAAAATGAGGTAACATTTGAATTTTTTAATTTATTATTAACATAATTAAAGTTTCTGGAATTATAGTTAACACTGGCGTTAGGAGTTAACGCCTGGCTATAGCTTCCAGATCCATATCCAAGGCCATATTTGGCACTTCCATGGCATTGGTTGGCCGAGATCATGTCCAGAGATCTTTACCCAACTCCAAACTTCTTAATAGCTATATTTAAATCATGAATACGAGCTTTGAGAGCGGTGTTTTCCGTTACCAACATAACACACCGATTCGCAAAACTCTTCTTTCCTTCCTCTATTTGAGAAAGAGAGGTTTTTAAAGTTCTTTCTAAATCCCCCTTTTCCTTAGTAAGAATTTCAATATTGGATTGAGATTTAAAAAGAGATTCTTTAAGTTCTTTCACTCTTGCCAAGGAGTGATTGCACTCTTGACAAGATACCTTTTCTTTCCCTAATTGTTTAGATAATTTTTTGTTTTCTTTTAATAAAAGTTTATTTTCAGAATTTAGAAGATCAATATCTTTTAAACTTTTATCAAAAAATTTGCATGTTTGTAAATATTCAATATATAAATCATCATAAGTAGTAGGGAGAGTTACCTCAATGTTGCTTTTGACACTGCTTTCATCCTCGGATGTTTTGTTACTTTTTCCCATAAGGCACATATTTGCCTCTTCTTCATCGCTAGTGGATGAGCCGCTTGAATCCTTGGAGGAGGAGTCATCTAATGTAGCCGCTTTTAGGACCTTCTTCTTCTCTTTTCCCATGTGTCGCTTTTCTTTACGCTCTTTCAAATATTTCGGGCACTGGCTCCGGATGTGTCCGGTTTTTCTACAATGATAGCACTCCGGTGGTGGAGCTCATCATCGTCCTCGTCGCTACCTCTTCCTTTCTTCGATGAAGATCCCTTCTTGATGAAGTATTTCTGAAAGGTATTTCTCCTTTCTGGATTTTTCATGAACCTTTTGAACTTCATCATAAAGAGGCTCTCCTCGTCCTCTTCAGCATCATCTCCGTCAACCTCCTTTTTGACTTCAATGCTAAGGCTTTCTTCTTTGGCTCCAAGTTGTACTCTTGTTGTTGAATCTTGAGTTCAACCTCATGGGTCTTGAGGTTCCCAATGAGGCTCTCAAATTGGAGTTTCTTTAAATCGTGCGACTCCGAGATAGTCGTCACCTTTGGATTGAACTTTGGAGGGAGAGACCGCATAATTTTTCTCACCAAGTCGCCGTTGGAGAACACTTTTCCAAGTACTTTTGAGTCATTGACGATCTTGGTAAATCTTGTGTACATTGAATCAATGTCTTCATCCGCCTCCATCCGGAATTTCTCGTATTCGGATTCAAGTTAGAAAAGCTTTGAATCCTTGACCTGCGAAGTACCTTCATGAGTGAGTTCAAATAAATTCCATATATCATACGCAGTTTCACAAGTACAAGTTCTACTAAATTTCGTTCTATCCAAAGCACAAAATAACGCATTCATAGCTTTAGCGTTATTTTTGCATCTTAACTTGTCATTATTATCTCATCTATCTTTTGGTTTTTCTATAGTACTATCTCCAACAACAATTATTGATGGAGAGTAACTTTGTTCTACCATACCCCACACATCATTATCTAAAGCAATTAAGAAACAACGCATTTTTGTTTTCCAATAGTTATAATCAGTCCCGGTAAATAGTGGAGGTCTACTAATTCCTTGACCCTCAATGAAAGCATGATCATGATGCGACATTATTCCCGGTTGTGAAACCATTTTGGAATAACCTCGCTCTGATACCAAATGTTGGATCGGATGGCGCCCTTAGAGGGGGGTGAATAAGGGGTTTAATGTTTTTGATATAAACTTACAGATTTTAAATAACATAGACACTTTTTTGCTCTGTCGCTAACGCATGGCGTTAAGAGTCAACATCAGGCGTTATTTCTCCAGAAAAAAATATTTTTACAGAAATATTCAAAATGATTTTCTTTATGAAAAAGAATTTTATATTTCACAAAAATGATTACAAGGATAGAATTTCAATAACACTTGAAATTAGAGGCGGCAACTTAAAAATCACTTTTTGTTCCTTCACCGGTCCTTCTCCCAAGGACCAGTTTTCTATAGCCTATCTTTCCTCAGATAAGGCCTCTAGCCATCCCCTAGATCTACCCTAGACCTAGTCGCCACGCACAAGGCGACAAATTTCCCCCTAAACTGAACCCGACCTAGTCGTCACACGCAAGGCGGCGAATTCACTACCGTTACAAGGAAAAAAGAAAAGATAAAGTAAAAAATCAAAATAAAAGACTCCCTAGAATGAAGAGCATTGAAGGAGATGTTGAAGATACGTCATGACCACGTCAGAGTTGAAGCGAGCGTCCTTCTTCAAATTTGTCGTTGGAAATCTCCTTCTCACTCTTGTTCCTCAATGTTGGTGTTGGAAGTTCTCTCTGAATTCAGAATGAAATGCTCTCACAGATCTCTGAAATGAAGGCTTGAATTTCCTCGTCATTGAGCAAACGAATTCAGGTCTTTAAGTACTCATGGGAGCTAACGCCTGGCGTTAAGAGTTAATGCCAACGTTAAGCATCGTGTACGGCAGTTGCTGTGAGCGTGCAAACTGTCGGGATCGTGGCAGATCATGACTCAATGCGGGCGTTAAGAGTCAACGCTGGCGTTGTCTCTAGCTTCTCAACGGATTCCTTCTCGACGACATTTCATCTCGACGGCTTCTTCATGACGAAAGTTAACGCGAAGCGTTAACTACTAACGTGGGGCGTTAGCTATCTTTTCAGAGAATCGTCATCCTGTTCATAGGGTATTTAACTGTAGTAATTGCACACTATAAACACAAGCTAGATCAAATACATAGTGTGATTTGTTATTTCTCAAACTAAGAGAAGTGGAACACAAGCTCCAACAACCTCCACCTTCTTGGTGTCAGGGTTCCACAGCTTGAACCCCTTCGTGTCGGCCTTATGGCCCAGATAGATGCACCTCTTGGACTTAGCATCGAGCTTCGTCCTCTCTGAGTCCTGTAGTAGGGTGTATACGGGGAATCCAAAGATATGAATATCAGAGTAGTAAATATAAGTACCTGACCAAACTTCCTGTGCAGACTTCAGATCCAGTGACATTGATGTAGATCAATTCACTAGATAACATGTCGTATTAATTGCTTTGGCCCAGAATGACTTTGGTAGGCCAGCAAATAAACACATACATCGAGCTCTCTGTAGAAGCGTCCTATCCATTCTTTCTGCGACGCCATTTTGCTGCGGTGTGTCGGGAATGGTGAGATGGCGAGTGATGCCCTCCTGATCGCAGTATGCCTGGAACTCTGCTGAGGTGTATTCACCGATATTGTCAGATTTGAGATATTTCACCCTCTTCCCGGTCTGTTTCTCCACTTTCGTCTTCCAGATTTTGAACTTTTCGAAGACTTCAGATTTATGCTTCAGAAAATAAACCCAGACCTTCCTAGAGAAGTCGTCGATGAAGGTCACGAAGTATTTGGCGCCTCCAAGTGATGGCTCTGGGGCTGGCCCCCAGACGTCTGAGTGTATATACTCCAGTACTTACTTGTTGTGCTTGCTCGACGTCGCGAAATTCATTTTGTGTTGTTTTCCGAGGACGCATGTCTCACAGAAGTCCAACTTGCACGTCTTGACCCCTTTCAGTAGGCCTTTCTTATGAAGCTCCAACAGTCCTCTCTCGCTCATGTGGCCCAGCCTGGCGTGCCACAGTAAAGAGGAATCCTCATCTGACGTCGTTGAGATCACCGCATTGCCGACGATGGTAGTGTCGATCAGCTTCTAGAGAGTGCCAGAGCGCTCTCCTTTCATGACTATCAGAGCACCTCTCTTGACCTTCAGATATCCACCCTCATCGATATAGGAGTAACCGGCTGCCTCCAGAGTACCTAGGGAAATCGGACTTTTCCTGAGATCGGACACGTACCTTACACCTGTAAGGGTTCTGATTGTTCCGTCGAACATCTTGATTCGAATGCTGCCGATCCCGAGCGTCTTGCACTCTGATTCGTTCCCCATCAAAACGTGACCGCCATCACATTGCCTGAAGATGGAGAATCATTCTTTGTTTGGGCACATGTGATACGAACACCCAATATCCATAATCCACGCATCTGCGGTGTCGAGAGTGGATTGTATATGAAGTACATCAGCGTCGCTCTCAGGTTCTGAAGCCACAACTACCTGTTGTGGTTCCTGATTCTTCTCTTTTGCCTTTTTCTTTGGACAATTGTTTTTCCAGTGCCCTTCTTCCTTGCGGTAGTGGCACTAGTTCTTCTTGTCCCTAGACTTGGACCTAGGTCGATTGACTTTCTTCCCTCTGTCTCTCGATCTCCCTCTAACTGGTTCTTTGTTCTTCACGAACAAACCCTCGCTGGTGCTAGGGCCAGATTTGCTCCTCGTTTCATTTGAGAGCAACGTCGTCATCACCTCCTCCATCTTAAGCGTATCTTTTTCATAGAGGATTGTGGTGACCAGATGATCATAAGACTTCGATAGAGAAGACAGTAATAGAAGAGCCTGGTCTTCCTCTTCAACCTTCAGGTTCATGCTCCGCAGCTGGGAGATAAGCTTATTGAACACGTTCATGTGCTCCAGCAACTGATTGCTCTCGGCCATCCTTAAGCTATACAACTGTCTCTTTACATAGAGATTATTCGTGAGAGACTTAGACATGTACAGCTCCTCCAGTTTCTTCCATAATTCTTCTGCAGTCTCAGTGTCGACTACGTTATACATGACCTCGTAGGCTAGACTCAACTGGATCGTGCTGATGGCCTTCAGATCCAGTTCCTCCCATTCGTCATCCTTCTTTACGGACTTCTCCTTGCCGGGGAGCGCCTTGTGGAGACCTTGCTGAACGAGAACCGCCTTGATCCGCTTTTGCCATAAACCAAAATCGATCTTGCCGTTGTACCTGGAGATCTCGAATTTCTCCGCCATTGCTTTGCTTGCAGAGCTACAGGGCAATCTGAATAATGTTCACAGATCAGATCTGAGAAGATAGGGAGCGGACCGATGTCATCACCTACCATTGACCCAAATCTAAAACCGGAACGTCCAGATGATCACCCCGCGGAACCTGCCTCTGATACCAATTGTTATGCAATCAGACTGAGTACCGCGGTAACGCAACGGAATAAATCGAGCACAAGCAAACGCGCAAAATAAAATACGGATCGAGATTCCAAGCACACACAGACGAAAAAAAAATTTTACGTGGTTCGGAGAGTAGCTCCTACGATCACGGGGAGAGCGCGCCAAAAAGATTCACTAATAAAATGAGGAGTTACAGAGTATTACACAGAGACCGATTCACAGTCGAAAGAGAGACACGAGAAGAAATCTCAAAAAAAAATCTGAGAACTGCATCGCCGCTGTGGACAGCGCCGCCTGCTGCCGACCTCGCCTGGATCGACTGGAACTGCCGCTGGAACTGCCGCTGGAACTGCGCCGCCTGCTGCTAACACCCCTGCTGTCGCATATAAGTATAGCTGAATGAATTGGTGATTGTGATCGGCTAGAGGCTGCCCCTATATATAGCTGTAAATTCATCTCTAAATTAGGAGATTGTCAAAACAAGGCTCGGCCAAAATAGAATAGGTATCCTTGAGAAATATTCTCCTCACAATGATATTCCAGAATAGGATTCCCCCAAAATAGGAATCACAAAAGCACACGGATCGGTCAGAATATTATACATCTACTTCTTGATTACCTTCTTCAAGGTCTAAGTCATTGAGATCCATGTTGTTGTCTTTTAATTCTTCAGCCTTTTCTTCGTTGTCTATGCTTGAGAAGTTTTCTTCACTTTGTCTCCATGTTTCAGCAATGAGACACTTGTTAGTAGAGACTTCTGCTAATCTGTTGAGGGATTCCCAGATTTCTTTTGTTGATGTGCAATTAGCTATTTTCTGAAAAATGTCATTCGACATTGTTGTCATAAGACTGTTCATGGCTTCAGTATCATATATATGCTTTGGCCTTCCTGTTTCTTTCTGACCATTCATTTTTGGAGAGGAGCATATTTTCTCCATTATCATCTATCTTTGTAGGGGTTACGAGACCTGTCAAAATAACATCATAAATTTGTTTATCAATAAAATTTATGTATATTTTAATTCTGTATTTTCATAGGGAAAACTTATCCAAATTACAGATTGGTGGTTGTATTGATTCATACTCTCTAAATTGTTTAGAGTTCATGTTTGTGTTAGGATATAAGGTCTTCTTAAGTGATTAGTCCATTGGAGATCTTGTTGATCAAGATGTTAACCTTTTCCTGATCAACCTAGCTCTGATACCAATTGAAAGGGATGATAATCACTTGAGATTTACTCTAGAGGGGGGTGAATATAGTGTTTAATTCATTTTGATTTTTCTTTTAAACCGATTAGATCTTATGATCTTTCTTAGGTTAGTATTATCATTAACACAAGCAATCAGCACACATGCCACAGTTATAATATAGAAGAGTATTGTTGAAACCAGTTTCCCGGCTTCAGCGTTCGAAAATAGGGGTAGGCAGCTTACCCTTACTTATCTCAGGTAAAGTCGAACGGCTAGTCACTTAGAGCCTAAGAACCTCTCTACTGTTGGATTCAGGTGAAAACAGACCCCGCGAGCTGCAGCGAGGAGGTCCCGCCACTAACCCGAAAGACCCGAAGATCTTCCCCTCCCAAGCCAATGCTGAGCCTGGGCACCTCGGAGAGCACTCGCAACACCTGACCGTTGGCCTGAAAGACTTGGCGAACGGAAGGCAGGGTCACTAGCTAACCGAACACACTAAGGGGGGTGGGGGTAAGGAGATGCCAACCCTCCCCAAGGTGCCCATGGGGGTCTATTTATAGAATTTCTGGAAGTGGTCTGCGGATAACGTGATTCCGCCTTTTGGAATGGCTATCCGCAGCTCAAACTGGTTTGCCAACAGCGGAATCCCGTTGTTTGAACATGCTATCCGCAGACCCTGATGAGAAATCCACCAAGCAGGAAAATAAGATGGGTGCGGAGGAAACCTCCGTATGCAAGGCAGAGGGCGAGTGGACGCGTTGCCTGCGCACGCAGGAGAGGAAGAGAGGAGGGAAGGAGGGGGTGAGTGGGCACTCACCCTCCCCTCACTCGCCCGCGCGGGCGAGTGGATGGCGTGGGCGAGTGGGGACCTGCCCACCCACTCGCCCGTGGGCGAGTGGGGGCCTCCCCACCCACTCGCCCGTGGGCGAGTGGGGGCCTGCCCACCCACTCGCCCGTGGGCGAGTGGGGGCCTCCCCACCCACTCGCCCGTGGGCGAGTGGGGGCCTCCCCACCCACTCGCCCGCACGGACGAGTGGAAGTTTTTCCTACTTGCTCCGCCGCTCCTCCCCACTCTCGCCCGACCCCGAAATTGACTTAGCCAATTTCGGGTTCCTTTGAGTGGCCACTTTCACCGTCTACCTTGAGCCGTCATTTTACCCTGTTACGGTCATTTCCATCGTTGCGACCCTGTTCATGTTGCGTTGTATACGCTCGGCAAATATGGGGGTTGTACACAATCCCCGCTCTTTGCGAGCTTGTCCCAAGCTCGGAAAGAAAGTCCAACCCACTGATTTGACGAGCCAGAAAGGTCTTCAAAGAAAATCATCCGGGCGGGTCCCACCCGCTGGCTATAAAACCTCGGGAGGGAGAGGGGTGAGCCTCCACTCAAAAACCTCTCCCCTCTCGTTTCTTCCCCTTAGCCTGGTCGACATGCAACCTTCCTTGGACATTCGCGCCCGCCTCAAGGCCGTTTCCGGAAAGAGCCTAGATGACCTGACGGAGCTTAGATCTGTCGTCATGGAGCATTCGCTTCCCTCTTCGGTGCAGGTGGAGGGACCTATGCCTAAGAGACATCACCCTGAGCCGGCGGGTGGGACGTCCTCCTCATCCGCATTAATGTCCGAGTTCCACAAGCACTTGGGGGCAGTTGACGTGATACCGAGTCGTGGTGGGAGGGACAGGTCTCTCGAGGCAGCTAAATCTGGGAGTGTGGGTACCCAGACAAGTCCCCCTGTCCACTCCCCGATCCATGGTGAGTGACCTTACTTGTGCTTGATAAGCATGCTCATGCCCATACTGATGACTCTTCTTCTTCCTCCCTATCTCGCAGTACCTCCCTTCTCGGTTGCAGAGGGATCCCCCAGCATGTCGGTGGACTTACTCCCACCCCTGCGTGAACCGAGCAAGCGGCGTACTCCCGAGAGACCCCCTTTTAGAGCTGGTGCAGGAAAGTCCCTGGGTCTCCCACCCGCTGGCACCTATGGTACACTGCCGGGGTACCCCTTGGGGCAACGATGCGAGCACTCTCCTCGCCCCGGGAAGGAGCTGAGGACTCCGCAAGGTAGGTCTTCTTAAAAAAGGATCTAACCATGTCGGAGGTCTAGATAACAAACTTACTAAACCTGCAGGTCCGGATGATGCTTCGACCGGCAGGTCGGGGCAGATGGGAGTGCTTTCGCCACCGCTATCTCCTTCGGCGATAGACGAGCTCGCCGGGCACCCCTCCAGCGTTTCGGAGATGAGGGATCGCTTGGTCGACATGATCCAGAGGCAGGGACGTTTTCTTCACGAGCTTCGAGAAGGGCGAGGATTCGCTGAACCGACCCCCCTCGCACATTCCCGCGCGATGGAGCAGCGGATGGGGGCGTTGGAAGCAGATCATGCCCGGCTAGTAGAGGAGGTTCGACTTTCTTCAGGTGGCCTGATGGAACCGGTGGCGGACCACCTGCGTCGAGTGGCGGCTAATATGCGTGTTGCGAATGAGGAGCTCGCCCTGACTCAGGAATGTGTCGGCTCCATGCAGGGACTGACAGCCCAGACTCGGGGTCAGGGCTTTTGGAAGTGGACTCAACTTTGAGTGAGACCAACTCGACTCCTCCTATTTGCCGCTTTCAGCTTATCCTTCTGTGGTGTGATGTAATAAAGTAGCTATGTGTGACTACTTGACCTGCCTCGCGTGGTGTCAATTATTTTTCTAAGTTATTTGTTTTGCTTGCGATACACTTGCATTCGTTTAACTGGGTTGCTTTTCGCACGTGGATGTTGTAACCGCTAATATGTCGAGCGCGAGAGCCGAAGTTGGAGCGAGAGGTTGAGTAGGAATGAGCGAGTGGGAAAGATTGGGAGGGGGTGAGTGGGGAAGGGCCCTCACTCTTACCTATAAATACCCCCCCTCCCTTTCATACCCTTCAACCTTGACTTCTTTGCTTGCTCCTCCTCCCCTACCCCTCGCTTCTACACCCGTTCATCCTCCCCCACCCTTAAGGATGGCTCCCAACCGCTCCTCACCTAATAGGAATGGGCGAGAACAGTGCGCGGTGAACTTCTCTGACCATCCCTTCCCCGTGGGGAGGGTGTCGGAGGAGGAGCTTCTTTCCTTTGAGAAGTCCTTCCTCCCCGAAGGGTTGGTCGCTCGCCGACCTACAGAGGGAGATACAGTTAACTCCTTCTACGATGACTGGCTCGCCTTCCCGCTTTCTCATTTCGAGTTTGGGCTTCGGCTTCCTCTTTGGCCGGAAGTGAAACAGTTCCTTAGATACTTTGGGATCGTCCCAGCCCAGCTCAACTCAAATGGGATATCTATGTTGGTTGCCTTCGCTTGTTACCTGCGCGAGGAGGGCATTGAGTTCAACCTGACAGTCTTCCGCAAGGCATTCATCTTCCGTGCTACTGTCGATGGGGTGTGCTTCCTCACTGGTGCGCATGTGAAAGTTTGTGAGGGCGCTAACAAGGTTCATCACTGGAGTGACAAGTTTGTTTTTGTCCGGGGTGATCTTGGGAAGATCCCTTACATGCCTGTCCAGAGGCCCGAGAAAGTATACAAGGCTCCTCGCGTAGAGGGCGAGGCGGCCGAGCTGTACAAATTCCTCGCGGGAGTGGGTTTTGAGGTCGAGTTTCTGCGGAGGAACGTCGATCGCCTTCCCTACATTCTGTCGGGGACAGGTAACCCATCCTTCTCCTAAACTCCCTCCCTTATTCCCCTACTTGCTCATTTATATCTTATCACTTACCCCTCATCTTACCTTTACAGGTGAGAGGAGCCTTCCCGTGAATCCTCCGCATGCCAGGAGGGACTCCCCCTCTCCCACCCATCGACTGGCCCAGATGGCCGCAGCCGCTTGCTCTTCTCGTCAGGAGGCTCCAGTGCAAAGGCAGCGGAAGGAGAAGGTGCTGGTGGTGGAAGTGGATTCTCCCCCCCCCCCCCCCCCCCCATCCGCCAAAGGAACCGAAGATGCGTAGGGGGAGAGTTGTTCGTAGGGGAGGCGGGTCTCGATCTGCCGCGAGAGAGGCCGAGGGAGATGATGACCCGGACGCGTTGGCTTGTCATCCCAACTTCGAATTGGGGGGTAATGCCAAGGACCAGGTTGGCGAGCCCTTCCTTCACTGGGATGAAGCGACGAATCGTGTCTCGATGTCTTCTCGGCAACCTTCTTGGATCGAGGGAGGGCCGATTAGTAACGTTGCATACGACATGATTTATGGCATGTATGGCTGGCAGGACGCGACCGCCTTTCAAGAAAGTTCCACGCGTGACCTCGCTTACCTGAGCTCGCAAGCGCAGCTTCGCGCGACCGAGCTCTCTCATATGACGGCTCGCCGGAGCCTTAAACTCTCGAGGCGACTCACTCAGGCTGAGGATAGAGCTGTCGACCTGGCTACTCGTCTTGAGATGACTGAGAGGCTTCTCGCGCAGTCGTCAGGGGGCCTGGTTTGCCTTTACTCGAATGAAGACCCTCTCCTTTCTTTGTTACTTGTTCTTTCTCACTTATACGGCTTTTCTAATGCAGGGACCTGACGCCGCCAACTCGGTTAGGAGAAGGGTCGAGGATTTGGAAAAAGAGGTGGAGAGTTTGAAGGCTCAGCTTGCTGAGGCCCGCGCTATAGGGCGAGAAAGACATGGCGAGTCTTCGCGGGCGGCGGAGCTTCTCCACTTCACCCCTGTCGAGGTCGAAGTTTCCCGTAGGAAGACCATGGTGACGACGGCTAAGGCTGTGGTCAGCTCTCTTCGTGACGCTGGCGTGTTCTGGGGCGAGTGGAAAAACGTCACTCCTGACATGGTGCTTCCAGGGTACTTTCCCTCCGCCCCGCCCCCCGATTCGCCCTCTCCCAGCCACGGTTATTCACTTGCCTGATGAGAGTCGAGAGGAACCCCTTATGCTTAGTTTGCTATCTACCACCTTATGTAGGCGGGTCCCCCCTTTTTTTTCTCTTTTTTTTAAGGGTCGGTAGGGGGATGAGATATCCCAACTTTGTAACCTCTCTTCTTTGTAAATAAAGGTCTTTCTTTTACTGTTTCTCTGGTTTGCCCATGATCTTTGTTATTTGAGCGAGGTCCGTTGCTTAGCCCTGCCATGGGAGCCTCCGGGTGAAGATGAGTAGATAGCCTACCCTTTCGGATGGATTCCTCCGCTTCGCCGGCATGAACAAGCCCGGCCAGCGGTCTCTTCTCGGGGCCTTAACATGAATCACCTCGCCTCACCGAGTGAGTTCTCCTGCCCTGCTGGCATGAACAAGCCCGGTCTGCGGTCTCTTCTCGGGGCCTTAACATGAATCACCTCGCCTCACCGAGTGAGTTCTCCTGCCCTGCCGGCATGAACAAGCCCGGTCAGCGGTCTCCTCTCGGGGCCTTAACATGAATCACCTCGCATCACCGAGTGAGTTCTCCTGCCCTGCCGGCATGAACAAGCCCGGTCAGCGGTCTCTTCTCGGGGCCTTAACCAATATGAACCTCTGCCTCGCCGAGTGAGTTCTCCTGCCCTGCAGGCATGAACAAGCCCGGTCGGCGGTCTCTTCTCGGGGCCTTAACCAATATGAACCTCTGCCTCGCCGAGTGAGTTCTCCTGCCCTGCCGGCATGAACAAGCCCGGTCAGCGGTCTCTTCTCGGGGCCTTAACCAATATGAACATCTGCCTCGCCGAGTGAGTTCTCCTGCCCTGCCGGCATGAACAAGCCCGGTCAGCGGTCTCTTCTCGGGGCCTTAACCAATATGAACCTCTGCCTCGCCGAGTGAGTTCTCCTGCCCTGCCGGCATGAACAAGCCCGGTCAGCGGTCTCTTCTCGGGGCCTTAACATGAATCACCTCGCCTCACCGAGTGAGATCTCCTGCCCTGCCGTCATGAACAAGCCCGGTCAGCGGTCTCTTCTCGGGGCCTTAACCAATATGAACCTCTGCCTCGCCGAGTGAGTTCTCCTGCCCTGCCGGCATGAATAAGCCCGGTCAGCGGTCTCTTCTCGGGGCCTTAACCAATATGAACCTCTGCCTCGCCGAGTGAGTTCTCCTGCCCTGCCAGCATGAACAAGCCCGGTCAGCGGTCTCTTCTCGGGGCCTCATGAAACATTGTCACTTCCATTAGTCAAAACTAAATTCATTAAGATAAAGTGTTCAAGGTTCATTACAGATACATAAAGAAAAAGATAACTGCCCGTGATGAGGCGTACATCCGGACCTTCTCGGGGTCCTCCTTGCTCAGCACTTAGCCGTCCTGCGCTGCTCCGGGCCTCCTGCCCTTGTCGCTGATGACTTCTTATCCCTTCACCTCCTTCGCCACCTTTAGCCCGACCAAGGCTTCTATCGCCTTTTCCACTTCCTCTGCATCTTCCTTCCAAGTGACGACGTTGACGGCCGTGACGTAGCACTGGCGGGCTATCTTGGGGTCTCCGCGGATTCGGATCTGCAACCCTCCTATGTTGTACTTCAAGCATTCGTGGTAGGAGGAGGGCACACACTTGAAGGTACTAATGAGGGGGCGCCCAAAGATGGCGTTATAGCTGCTCGGTGCGTCTACTATGACGAACCGGCAGTTTTTTGATGTCCCCCCCAAGGTGACCAGGAGCTCGACTCCCCCTTCAACTTCTTTTCTCTCGCCCGAAAAAACCGAAGAGCGGTCCATTTGACGCGACCACCCTCTTCTAATCCACCTTCATCTTGTCGAAAGCACTCTTGAAGACCACATTAACCGAACTCCCGTTGTCCACCAGGATTCGGGAGACCATGAAGTTCTCCACCGCAACCTCGATCACCAGGGCGTCACAGAAAGGATCATCGTGCGCTGGCATATCTTTGGATGAGAAGGTGATCTTTTCTCCTGGGGGTGGGGTTCGGGAAGTGGAAGCAACGCCTCGTCGGTAGATAGCGTGGAGGCTCCCCTTTCGGGTGGCCTCAATTCCCACCCCTCCGTGGATTACCCCGATCCGGCTCAGTGCTCCCGCATCCGCCCGATCTTCACACCGATCCTCCTCACCTTCTTTTCTTCTATCTTCTTCTCCTTCTTCCCTTCCGTCTCCTATCAGCAACAGCCCTTCCCCTGCGGGGGGTCCTCTCGCCGGCCTCCACGCCGGTCGGTTGTCCGGTGGCTGGGGTCTCCATCCTGACTCCTGCCCCCCAGGAGGTCCTTGCGGACCTTGCCTTCTCGGCTCCTCTTTCTTCTTCAGCTCTAACTGCCGGGCCTCTCCTGACTTCTCTCCTCCTTCCGTCCACTTGGCCATCTTGGCCGCGAACTCCCGGTTTGTTGCCTCCACTTCGATCTCCCGTCCTGCCCGCTCCATCAACTCCTCGTAAGATAGAGGAGGATCCCGGGACAATCCCATGCGAAACAACCCCTGCCGCAACCCGAGGGTAAGCGCAAGTTGCAAAGTGTGTCCGGGGACCTCATTGACGAGAAGGACCTCTTCTTGGAACCGATCCACGTAGCTTCTCAGCGATTCTTCCGACCTCTGCTTGATCAGGAAGAGGGCCTCCGCCCCCTTCCTCCTCTTTTTGGACGTAGAGAACCTTAACAGGAAACTCCGTTTCAAGTCCTCGAAACTATAGATGGATCCGGGAGGGAGTTGATGGAACCAATCTCTAGCTTTCTCCTGAAAGGAGGTAGCGAACAACCTACACTTGAAGGCGTCGGTCACCTGCCTGATGGACATGGCATCCTCAAACCACTGGAGGTGCTCCTGAGGGTCATCTTTGCCGGCGTAGTGGGACATGACCGGCTCCCTAAACACTTCCGGAACCGGGGCGGTTAGGATCAACTCGCAGAAAGGGCTTCCCCTTCCCACCTGGCGGATGGGCATCACTTGCCGTGCCTCCTCCCCTAGGTGCAGAGCACTCGCCGGGCTAGGAAACAACACCCTCGCCTGAAGAGTTCTGTCCTCCTCTACCCGCGCTTCCTTATCAATTCGCCCTGCTGGTGCCGTCTCACCTAGAGTAGGTGAGGTGAGGATAGGTACCGGCGGGGTCGAGCACTCGCCTGTGGGGGTGAGTGCAGAGCGCAAGGTCTCCATGATCGCCTTCTTGAACTCATCGAAGTCGCTTTTCCTCACGTAGTCGCCGGGAGGGGGTGGGTTCTCTAGCTCCTCACTCCCAGCCATCCGACCTACCTGGGGTTTTTCCGAACAAGCTGCGTTCCATGCTCACCGCACCAGAATGTTGAAACCAGTTTCCCGGCTTCAGCGTTCGAAAATAGGGGTAGGCAGCTTACCCTTACTTATCTCAGGTAAAGTCGAACGGCTAGTCACTTAGAGCCTAAGAACCTCTCTACTGTTGGATTCAGGTGAAAACAGACCCCGCGAGCTGCAGCGAGGAGGTCCCGCCACTAACCCGAAAGACCGGAAGATCTTCCCCTCCCAAGCCAATGCTGAGCCTGGGCACCTCGGAGAGCACTCGCAACACCTGACCGTTGGCCTGAAAGACTTGGCGAACGGAAGGCAGGGTCACTAGCTAACCGAACACACTAAGGGGGTGGGGGTAAGGAGATGCCAACCCTCCCCAAGGTGCCCATGGGGGTCTATTTATAGAATTTCTGGAAGTGGTCTGCGGATAGCGTGATTCCGCCTTTTGGAATGGCTATCCGCAGCTCAAACTGGTCTGCCAACAGCGGAATCCCGTTGTTTGAACATGCTATCCGCAGACCCTGATGAGAAATCCACCAAGCAGGAAAATAAGATGGGTGCGGAGGAAACCTCTGTATGCAAGGCAGAGGGCGAGTGGACGCGTTGCCTGCGCACACAGGAGAGGAAGAGAGGAGGGAAGGAGGGGGGTGAGTGGGCACTCACCCTCCCCTCACTCGCCCGCGCGGGCGAGTGGATGGCGTGGGCGAGTGGGGGCCTCCCCACCCACTCGCCCGTGGGCGAGTGGGGGCCTGCCCACCCACTCGCCCGTGGGCGAGTGGGGGCCTCCCCACCCACTCGCCCGCACGGACGAGTGGAAGTTTTTCCTACTTGCTCCGCCGCTCCTCCCCACTCTCGCCCGACCCCGAAATTGACTTAGCCAATTTCGGGTGCCTTTGAGTGGCCACTTTCACCGTCTACCTTGAGCCGTCATTTTACCCTGTTACGGTCATTTCCATCGTTGCGACCCTGTTCATGCTGCGTTGTATACGCTCGGCAAATATGGGGGGTTGTACAAGTATAACAAAGAAAAAGAGAGAATCAACACAGATGACACAATATTTTTATAGTAGTTCTCCAAAAAATCTGGGTACGTCTACTCTTTTGCCTGCAAGCAGAATTCCACTATTACGGTGTGAGGGTTTTGATAAGGTTCCATTAAAATCGTGGAGTTGTTGATAAGGACTCTTTGAACCAAATGAGTTGTTGATAAGGAAGTTCAACCAGGAGTTGTTGATAAGGTCTCTCCAAAAATCAAGTGAGTTGTTGATAAGGAAGATCAACCAGGATTTGTTGATAAAATCTCTCCAAAAACTAAGTGAGATGTTGATAAGGAAGCTCAACCAGAAGTTGTTGATAAGGTCTCTCCAAAATTGAGTGAGTTGTTGATAAGGAAGCTTAACTAGGAGTTGTTGATAAGGTCTCTCCAAAATCGAATGAGTTGTTGATAAGGAAGCTCAACCAGTTAAAATCTTTGAGAGAGTGATTCAAGAACTCTTGGTTATCTGGTTGAGAGTGAAGTATCCATGTATTGTGGTTTATGACTTCTTCTTCTTTGATCGAGATTATGGAGGAGAGAGATGAATCTTGATCTTCAGTTGATTGATCCTTGAGAAAAGAAAGAATCTTCTTCTTTTTGAATCTTCCAACAGAGAAGAAGATTCTTCTTAATTAACAGTTGGAGAAACTCTTTCAGTTGTAGAGCACCACACTTAAAAGAGAGTTCCTCTTTTCTTCACGATAACAGTTATATTTCTGCTATCTTCCTCTTTTGTATTTTTTCCGATCTTTATTCTTATATACGCCCTTTTATTTTGAATTCATTCCAAAACTTCATCATTAATTTTTCTAGATGCTACAGCCATAGGCAGAGATATCTTGCCAGAAATTGAAGTTTAACTGTTGTATTTTTATCCAGGATTTCTGTTGAAACAAGCTCCAAGAAATAGTCGTTGGAGGCATTCTGGGAGGACTTTGTTGCTATGAGTAGTGGAGAGGGAGAATACAGAGTTGTGTTGAGACTTTTCGACGTTTACTAAGCTAGAGCAAAATGACCAAAATTAATCCTGCTATTCCAATCAATTCATTCTGAAATGTTATTGAAGAAGACATTCATGCTGGCATGGAAGAAGATTTGAAGGGCCAAATCTTTCTTCAAAGAAACAAGATGAATACCAATCTATTCCAAAAAAACATTACAATTTTGCCGAGAAAGAGACAGAGTGAGTGATCAGTCCGAAGAAGAAGAAGAAGAGGAAAGTAATGTTCGAGCAGTGCCGGAGTTGCAAGACGTATCATCCCCTGCAACAAGCCTGTACCTCCTCGAGCTCGAATCAAACGCATAGAAATTATCCATTGAAATCTCCGGCAGAACCACTTCGCCGTCCAGGTAGTGCATCACCTGCCTCATGCTCGGCCGCTCCGCCGGCACCGGGTGGGAGCACATCAACCCCAACCTCAAAACCATGTCCAACTCCTCCGACGAGAAGTTTGCCCCAAGCTTTCTGTCCCTCGATTCCAAAACCTCCCCTCTCTTCAAAAACTCCAGGACCCAATCAACAAGAACCATATCAATCCCTGAGGTCTTGAGCTCAATCGGCCTTTTCCCGCACGCGACCTCCAGCAGAAAGGCCCCGAAGCCGAACACGTCGGAACAAGGTGTCGACTTTCCGGTCCTTGACAGCTCCGGCGCGAGATAGCCCAGAGTTCCGACCACCCTGGTGGTCTGAAGATTGCTTCCTCGGTCATACAGCTTCGCGAGCCCGAAATCGCCGAGCTTTCCGTTGAAGTGAGCATCTAGGAGCACATTGCTGGCTTTAATGTCTCTGTGGAGCACAACCTGCTCCCACTCCTCGTGCAGGTAGAGCAGCCCGGCGGCGACGCCGCGAATGATTTTGAACCGTTGGCTCCAGTCAAGGGACTCCTCCGGTCGGCCGAAAATGTATTTGTCGAGGCTTCCGTTAGGCATGAAGTCATAGACGAGGATGAGCTCTCCTCGCCGCCGGCAGTAGCCGAGGAGCTGCACCAGGTTACGGTGGCGGAGACGTCCGATGCTGGCGATCTCTGCGACGAACTCCTTCATGCCCTGCCTCGAGTCATGGGAGATCCTCTTCACCGCGATTTCAAGCTTCGATTTTGACAGCCGCCCTTTGTACACTGCGCCAAATCCGCCGTGGCCTAAAAGGTTATCGTCGCTGAAGCCTTTGGTGGATCTGTAGATGTCTCTGTATGAGAATCTGTGCGGCCCGTATTCCGTTTCCCAATCTTCCACCACCTCTGCAAACTTTTTCTTATTTTTTATCAGCAGCGCGGCCACAAACGCAGCGATTGGGAGAAGAAGGCAGATGGCTATCGGTAGAAGAATGATCAAAAATTTGGGGGCTTTTCTAGGGGCCCCATTCTCCTCCGCTGTAATTGGGGGAAGGGATGGAAGAAGAGGAAGTCGTATTTCTTCTTCTTTTCCGTTCATGCTGAAGCTCCAACCAAGGATGTAATGAGATCCGGCGGCTGTGCCGGTCGAGGCGGCAAATCCCACATACATGGAATCGAGAAGGATGGAAGAAAGGTTGATTTTTGATGAAAGGAGAGGTTGGTCGGGTTTCGGAACAGACAGGGGGGCTAAGGTCACATTAAACACCATGCTTTTTGCATCATACTCCGCCCAAACTCGCAATGGCTCGCCGCTGATCAAGCTTAAGTTTTTAAACTGGCGATCGTCGGAGTTGGTGAAGAAGGAGGCGGGGGCGGAGGCAGTTGACCTCAGCCCATTAACGTCGATACCGACGTGGTTGTCGTTGATGTCATAAAACTCTTTGTTCTGTATCGTGTCGAGCTCGACGGCGACGATGTGATCTCTGGGGTCGCCGTTGTTGGTGAGGTTGAAGAGGCCGAGGTGCTGACTCGGGAGGACTGATGCGAAATTTGTTGAAGGCGTGATGGCGAAGGCGATGCCATGGGAACTGATGTCGCTGTATTGGGGAACGATGGCGAACACGAATGAGGTGGAGAAGGAGAAGGGTTGGCCGGAGGAGGAGTTGATGAAGCGAAAGTTGGTGGGATAGAAGGCGTGGCCGACATCATTCTTGCTGAAGTTGGTGAGCCGGAGGAGTCCGTTGAGCTCAATCGCACCGCCTCCGTTGAGGAGGAGACCGGCGCCTTTGAAACCGTTGAAGACGAAGTTGGAGTCTGAGGAATAAGCTCCGGCGGCGAAGATGACCGTCGTCAGTAGAACGAGTGAAGCTGCTCGTCTGCCAAAAATGGAAGCTTTGCTTGGATTTCGTTTTCCTACTTCCACACAATCCATTCCCCTTCACCGACCGACAGACGTGCAAGAGATGAGGGAGATAGATGTTCTTCTTTTTCTTCTTTGCTCGCAATTATAGCCTGGCGAAAAAAAGACTTGCATATTTGCCTATGCCTAAATCACAACATTCCACATTTATTTGAGTTTGTGATTTTTCTTTATTTTTTTTTATAGACTTCTCTATTTGTAAATCAAATCTTACTTAAAAGTTAAAACTCATCTTATCCTTGCAACCAACTCCCATGTCGTCCCCGCCTCGAGTCCTGTCATGGACCCCGAGATCACCCCGGGAGCTCCCGCCCGAGTACACCACACTGATGGCTAGCTCGAGCTCCAGATGGCGGCACGGGTCATCCTCCCTGCATCGATCCCTTTTCGTTCGGACTCGCGTCATCTTCTCCCAGTTCCAGCAAGAAAAGCATGGATATGACGGTCTTGCGTGAAAATGACGACCTATTCTTGACGTGGCAGGATTTATGGGTCTTCTCATCTGGCAGGAAGGAGAAGTGCGACAAGTCTACATGTTGATGGGCAAACGACAAGAGTGTTGATGTCGTACAAGTAATAATAAACTGGGAATAAATCCCCGAGTATCGATCTCACGTGGAAAACGGTGGGGTGGAGTAATATATAGAGAGAAGACTTGAGATTGAAGTCTTTAGTCAGGTGTTTATCGGGGGGTTTGATTTTTTGCTAATATTAATGCGATGAAAATAAAACTAATTTAACGTGCGGGTTGTGTAACATCCCAATTCTAAATAAGGACCATATAAGCACATTGACACCTAATTGGTGCACCACCTCGCCTTGGGGACATGATGAAACCCATAAGGTGTAAAATGTGCACCTAAACCTAAAGTGGACTAACCAGGCCCAATTGACCTCATTCATGACCAATTGAGCTAGCCAATACATTCCTCGTGACCTAATCTAGCCATCCCACAAAAATGATCAATTTGGTCAACCATGGTCAACCCAAAATTAATCATGGTTAAACCATAGTTCACTTAAACCTAAAACCTTCACAAAAAATACCATAACACTAACCTAGACCAATGACTCAAGAATCAAGCCCCAGTCTCATCTGTTGGATCTTACGGCGCCCTTAGAGGGGGGTGAATAAGGGAATAAAAAATCTTTTTATAATTATATGGAAATTACTAAATTGTTTTATAATATGAGAAAGGCAAAATAACAATTTAGCTAATTTGTGAGAATATCATAATTTTCATCTTTAGAAATAAGTACTAAATTGTTTTATGATTAAGAGATTGAAAATAAACAATTTAGTTAAAGTGATTTGAATTTAAAGCTTTGTAACCAATATATTAAAGATAACGCCAAAGGAGAGAAATCAAGTAAACACAAATAGAGACATGATTGTATTTATATAAAAAAGTGTTTACAAAAATTGATTTCAATATCGCAAGAAATCGGAGGCGTACATATGTAAATAATTTTTCCTTTTCTATACCGACTCGTATCCCCACGAACCGGTTGGCTTTAGCCCATCCTTCCCCGGATAAGGCCTCAAGCCGCTCTAGCCAATCCTTCCCCGGATATGGCCTCGAGCACCCCCTAGATCTAATCACCTAGACCTAGTCGCCAACACAAGGCGAATTTCCCCCTAAGTCCTACCCAGACCTAGTCGCCAACACAAGGCGAATTAACTAAACGGTTACAAAGAAAGTATGGAATGAAAATAAAGATAACAATAGTAAAACTCCCTATATAAGATTTCTGAAGATGAGGATGAAGGATCGATGTAGTATGAGCGAGGTAGAAGCGATCGACTTCGAATGTAGCGTGACGTAGTTCTCCTCCAGAATTCTCCTTAAGCTTTTCGTGGGAGATCCATCTTCGGCAGCATAACAGCACTGGAGTTGTGGCACAAGCAACCTCTCTGGAATCTCTAACCAAAACGAGAGAGAGCCCACCATTTTATAGAACTTGGAGCTAGCGCCTGCGGTAGTGGCTAGCGCCGGCGGTAGCGTTCGTGTGGAGCGGTTGCGAAACCGTCGGCGGCGTGGCGCTGTGCACGAACTGGAGATAGCGCCTGGCGATAGCGATAGCGCTGGCGGTAGCGATAACGGTAGCGGTTACGAAACCGTCGCGTGCACGAACTCGAGATAATGCCTGGCGGTAGCGATAGCGCTGGCGGTAGTGCTGGCGGTAGCGGTAGCGCTAGCGATAGCGCTGGCAGTAGCGGTAGCGCTGGCGGTAGCGCTGCTCCTTTCAAATGATTGTTCCAAGCTGCTTTACACCTGTGGAGTATTGCACCTATAGTTCCTGCACACTATAAACACACGACAAGCAATATCAAATACAATATGGGATTTGTTATTCTCAAACAAAGGGATGTGACACACATGTCCAACAATCTCCCCTTTTGATAATAACAAATCCTCTAAGCAAGAAATCAGCAATAGTGTTTATAGATAAGATAAGCAAGATAAAAGTGCAATTATAGTAAATGATATGCATGATAATGTGCATACTCCCCCTATCTTAATGCTCCTCCTACATAAATGCAATTTATGTGTTACTCCCCCTACATAAATGCAATTTATGTGTTACTCCCCCTAAATGATAGATTTCATGAATTTATTCTCCCCTTAATCTTCTATATTTCTTCTATATAGATTTCTTCAATTAATCTCCCCCTTTTGGTATTATCAAAAGAAGGTGGGGTGAGGGTAGTAAGGAGACATTCTTTAGGCTAGTTTATTAATCATGATCGAGCTTTTTAATATATGAAATGATAAAGAGTTTAAGCATAATATTGAAGAGATTTCAAATAAATAGAGAAGAGTTTTAGCATAGCGGAAGATTATAAGAAACATCTTTTTGTAAGCATGAAAAGCATAAGTAAAAATATGAGTTTTAGTTCAAAATTGAAAGTTGTTTTAACCTTTTTGAAATCTCAAAGTTTTTCATAAAGATACCAAGCATGAAATGAACATATCAAAGAGAGATTATACTACAATGTTACTTAATTCTAAGTTCAAGAGATACCAAAACATTATAGAGATCATGCTAGGTTATCTAGTGCATTTTTATATAAAGAGTAGTATAGATAAAACATTAGAATCCAATACTCATGAGAAGAAGTGTTATGAAAGATAATGATGTGCACATAAGTGTATTTTGGGCAATGTTAACAATTGATTTAAATCATCAAAATACAAGACATATGTAGAGTAAAGTGCACAATAAAACACAAGTAAATTTTTTTCACACACTTTTAATGCACATAATTTTTTTTTAACAAAGTGGTGTAATAACTAAGGTTTGCACAAGACACTTTACTATTCTTTCCAAGGTGCTCAACCTCACAATGCTTATGAAGACTTATCAGGAGGTTCAAGTAGTGCTTGGTGGAGTTATATTTGTCTACATATATAATTTTTTTTGGACATTTGTGAGACAACATTCTCCGAATACACTTGTTTTGCAAACCAAAATTTTTAACTTATCCACTTTTCTAAATTTCATAAGTGCAATTAAAATGTAGTGTAGGCAATAAACGTATGCAAGTTTTAATTCATTGTACAAATACAATACACAAGCAAGCATTTATAGATTTAGACACACATGTTGATTACCAAAATAAGTGAGTGAAATGTATCATTATCAATCATAAAACATTTACTCATACTTAGAGGCATGCTAAGCTTGGTTCTACACATTTTTTAATACAATTGATGCACTTTAAATATATATATCAAAGCATGATAAGCAAAATAATGTTCATAGTAATTTGAAAGAATATATTTTAACATTGTAAATAATTCTAAATAGTAGAATTCATACATGCTTGATATTGGCAATAAAGATCATACAGTTTTTTTGTTTTATCATTTTAAAACAATTAAAACAAAAATAGAAAATCACAAAAAACAAATTTTTGTATTTTTGAATTTTGAACTTTTGTAGTTGATTTTTTATAATATGAATAAAAACAAAGATAACAAAAACATATTTTTGTATTTTTGAATTTTGAATTTTTTATTTGATTTTCCATAATATGAATAAAAACAAAGATAAATAAAAAAAACAGAAACACAAAAACTAAGTAGTACATATGAACTAACATATTTGTAAGGATTTTTTGAAATTTTAAAAATCAGAAAATTCCAACACCCACGCTAGCGCCGGCGCTAGCGCTAGCGCTGGAAACAGTACTCGGTTTTTTGAGAATTTTAAAAATCTGATTTTTGATATTTATTAAGTGTCCTTAGAGTAGTCTTATGCAGAAATTTTGTAATTTTTGGAGATGTCTTGATTGCTCAAATTTGCATAAAACTTTAGCTTTTTCAAATACATGTGTTTTACAAAAACATTTAAGCTCAAAAAGATAAATTATGCAAACACATGAGGACATTTTTATTAAACAACCCAAAATATGCATGATTTAATTGATAAGTAAATAAAATGTCCATGCAGTACGTAATATAGGTATGTCCTAAGATTAGAAACTACCCCGACTAAATGTCTACACCCTAGCCCCGTACTAAGTGACGGATGGGCATGAGGAGTTGCACGCATGCCGTAGGTTGGGGTGTTAGTCCCATATGCACACACTAGAGAACACTCAACCTAGCACTCTTTCCCCCCAGTGCCTCGCAAGGCCCCACTGGAACCCTCCCCGGTTAAGGACAAGACATGGCTTAGAGGTTAGGTCTCTAATGCATACAACCCTACGCCCCCGCTATTGTGAGATATGAAGTCAAAGGTGAAATAATCTTTTGGACAACTTATGCTTTTAAATCTATGGGTTGATATATAAACTATGGGTTTTGTTTAATGTTAAGAGTTATATAAAGCCACATAGTTTTTCTATTCTTATGAGATGACGATATGAGATAACTAGCACAATTACTAATATTCAATAAGTGACAATGCTAGTATGATGAGTTTTGGGTTTAATGTCATGTCATAAGATTATTATTAATATTGCATGTATTCCAAAATAGAATTTCAAATTGTAGATCTAGAATGGAGTGATGATTTAGTTTGATTTATACTTTCATTACAAAGTTGATTCTAGAGTCTACAAATATGAGAGATACATGCAATCACTAGCAAAGCAAATCAATACATCAAATAATGTAAAGAAAACATTATTCATAATTTTTATCATAAGATTCATAATTCCTATTATCGATTTGAGACAAGTCTTGATAGAACATGAATTGTGATTTATGATTAAAGAGAATTTTTGCATAGAATATCTGTTAGATCATCATGATGTATGAGAATTCTAATCCTTCTAGACTTATGATATAATGATATAGTGATTTTCTTTTGAAAGAACATGTTGGGAAAATGATTTCTCTTAACCCCTAGAAATGAGTTAAAGAAGAATTCTAAGAATGAAAAATAAGCCTAAGTAAATATGCGTCGAATGGTATTCGACACAACGTCGAAATGTAGTCGACGTTTCCTTCAGAATGAGTCGAAGTAACTTTAGGAAGACTTCGAGTATGTGTTGTCGACGCTACTCTGATTTCCAGTCGACGCATCTAATGTAGTCGACACACCTTTATCGTCGCACCTTCCTTATTCTCCTCTCGACGTCCAGACAGGATGTATTCGATGCTTGCGTCGAATAGTAATCGACGCACGTCGATCTTTATGACAGAATTCAAAATCGCCAGATCTCTTTCCTTATCTTATAGATCTGATTTATATGGAATCAATTTATGTCTTATAGCCGTTCTGAATCTTTCTTTTCCTCTATTAGATTCTTGGCTAATTTGATAAAATTCATTATGGACATTATTTGAAATTGGAATGAATTCTTTCCTTCTATTGGTATGCTAACTATGGAAATGTTTCTATCCTTCTAATTCTCTGTATGATAATTAATTTTTCTCCTATGAGTATTATTTGAATGAACAGAGCTATATATATATATATGAAGGAGGTCGACAGAAAAGAGAAGGAGGGATCCACCATTTTACTCATTGAAAAATAGGAAAAGCTCCCAAGTGATAAAGAGAGAATTGAGAAATAGCCCTGCAGCAATATTCAAGCATTCTTCTTCTCCTGCTTCTGAAGTCACTATGCTGCAAATTCTGATAGCTCTCACATAAGAGGGAAAAGCAACAAATCTTCTTCTCTCTATAGAAGAAAGATTTAATTCACTTCTTGTGCTTCCAATCTTCTTGCTAGGAAGAAGATTCATTTTTGTCTTAAATACTTCTTTTTCCTTTTCTCATTTTCATACTCACATACTGTAAAAGAGTTTTTAGAATCACTCTTCAAAAAATTCAGTTGTACTGGTTCTAAGAGTCTCCTTTTCAAAAGACTCAGTTGGTTCTAAGAGTCTCCTTATCAAAAGACTCAGGGTGGTTCTAAGAGTCTCCTTATCAAAAGGCTCAGTGCAAGATAGTGAATTCCTACCAAGGGGGTATAAGAGTGGACTACCCAAAGTTTGGGGAACCACTATATTTTCTTGTGTTGTGTTGTGATTTCAATTCTTGCATTTACTTTCTTTATTTGTTTAATTCTTGTTGGTGTGTGTGGGAAGCTCTAATCTGTGATCATACACATATATATATATATATATATATTAACTTTGCACAAAATATTTTAAATCTCTATTCACCCCCCTCTAGAGAATTCTAGTGAGGTTAACTGTGCACTTTTAGAACATGATTGATTTGTAAGTCTAGAAAAATGATGATCATGTAATCATATTAAGGACAAAGATCACATATAGAATGTTTTGAAATTTATAATAAAATTTGCATTCAATAATTGAATCTATTGATCTTTGGTTTTGCATGATAATATATGATTTATGATATAATATTCGTATATATATTCTAATGATTAATCCATAAACTATGTGTTTGTTGGAATTTTAGTATTCTATTATAATTTCAAATCACATAGTTATCATCAAATTTAAATAACATTGTACATGTTATACCTAGCATAAATATATAATCATAGACCAAGAAGTGATGCTAGGATGATGAGTTTGAATGCAATGTTATTACATATGATTTAATGGAGATAATGTTGCATGTAATATGAGAAATTTTCAAATTAATTTTCTTTAGACCTAAAATAAAATGATTAAGCTTTTGATTTGATCTTAATGATACAAGACGATTCTAAGGTCTAAATTACATGCAAACATTGGTGACACACATTACACACATAATATTTAAATTAATATATGAAATAATTATACTAAGGATAACATGTGATGAAAAAAATCCATAAACACAGAAATCAAGCGAACTAAGATAGCATTTAAAAACGGAGTTAAAATTGGGCAAATTGACAGCACCTAACAAACTTAAATGGGCAAGTTTAGTTTGCCGATAGATGGAGATTTCTGTGCTCTTTCCAAAAATATATTAAACGCGAAAATCAGGCGAGCGGATCAAAAGATATGGATGTTTGAAGTTTTGATCGTAAACTCGCATTTTTGAAAGTTTAAACATGCGTTTAGATGAATTTTTGTTTTCAATTTTTCTAGATAATGTTCTTCATTATAAGGGCTATCATATGCAGCAAATAACATAGAAAATAATCAAACTGTTGCGCATTTTAATTTTTAGCTTAAGCCCTTTAATAAACCATTTAAATCCAATTTTTAAAATAATTTCAATAGTCTTGATAATAATTTCAAAATTCAATTTCTAATGATAATTCAAGACAATTAAGGGTAAAGGATTTAAAAGGATAAAGAACAATCAAAGATGAGAGATAGATCACTTTGAAAAAATATATGACTTAATGTTCAATTTTAATTCAAATTTGATTTGATAAACATTAGGCTTAATATATGAAAGTCATATTTCATGATATATAAAGTGATCATAGCATGTTTGTTTAAAAAAATATAAAATAAACAAAAGAAAAGAGACAATAAGCATATCATGAAGTAGAGTAGTGATATTTCATTTTTATTTGATTCTACTTCATGCAAATGAATGGATATAAATTAATAAGGGATTTAGGTATCCAAAGGGGACCAAGTGGGATGGTTCCTTTGGGTACCCAAATACATCGTGTAGACTTTTGGAGAGATAGTGATGAATGGGCCTTTACAAGTGGAGTTAGTGTTTCGTTTTTAATTTTGGGCCTCCATTCATACTTTGGTTGTTTTTCTTTTAAATTCATGTTATGATTATGTGACATCTTTTTGGAATGATAGTTGTTTGAAAAATAATTCATTTGGGATTTATGTTTATTCAAATTATTTTTCAAAATAGATTGATGTTGATAATCATAATGAATTTCATTATATGGATTCTTTGAAATTTTATAAGAGTGATTGTCTTTCATTAGAAGTGATTGTTGAAAGAGTGGGTTATAATATGTTTTAAAAGATTGATTATAATTTTGATGATTTCCATTTCCACTCTTTCTTATAGACATACTCTTAGGATAATATTTTATATTTTGATTTTCATGAAAAGGAGTTTTTAAGTTTGAGTCATGATTGAAAATATATTGAGACTTATAATAGTGACTCTTAAGAATTTTGTGAGGTTCATAATTCTTTTTGAAACTTAACTCTTTTTGAGTTGATGTATGAAAATGATCCTTTTTAGAAATGATTTTGTAAGTTAATTTATCCTTGTTATTCAAAATCTTATGATGAGATTCATTAGATGACATTTGAAATTTTTCAACAAAAGATTTTAATTGTATTAACTTACAAGATAAAACATCATTTTCAATTAACAATTTTTCATTATGTCTTTTAGAAATTAAGAGCCCTTTTTCAATTTCCTTGAATTTTTCTTTTAATAAATTGCAATTAAGACAATGAATAGGAATTTCAACTAAAGAGCATGAAAGAGAATTTATCACATCAATATTTGATTCTACATTATCGTTTGCTTTTAAAGATTTATTTTCTAAATGTAATTTGGAATTAGCAATTTTTAACTTTAAAATTTTACGTTTAGCAATTTTAAGCATACGAGAAGTAGAAATAGAATTTGTTACAAAAAGAGAAGATTTAGATTTTCTTACCTTGCTATAGTTTCTGTCTTCTCTTTTGCTTGATGTGTTGCCAACAAATGAGTCCAACATTGTGACGTTGTATTTTTCTTCCTCCAAGCATGCGTCCTCATCGATTTCTTCTCTTAGATCCATAAGGAATTCCTCGTCGATTTCTTCTCTTGGATCCATAAGGAATTCCTCGTCGATTTCTTCTCTTGGATCCATAAGGAATTCCTCGTCGATTTCTTCTCTTGGATCCATAAGGAATTCCTCTTGTTCATCATCTGTAGAAGGAATACTATAAGTATTCTCAAGAAATTTCCAAACTTCATAAGCAGTAGGAAGTGTATAAATTAGTTTGAAAATATTTTGATGCAATGCACAATATAGACTATTCATTAATTTGGCATTTAAAAACATTTTATTTTTATTTAAAGTATTTGGGGGTATTTTAATAGTAATATTCCATACTTCCATATCCAAAGACTTAAGAAATTTTTCCATAAGAAATTTCCACCCATTATAATTTTTGCCTTCAAATAAAGGTGGTGCTAAAGATTTTTCATTTATAAGAAAAAAATTTCCCCTACTAGTAGAAGCGAGATCATGAGACGCCATTATTCCTGGGTTTTAAACCGTTTGGAATAACCTTGCTTTGATACCACTTGTTGGATCTTACGGCGCCCTTAGAGGGGAGGTGAATAAGGGAATAAAAAATCTTCTTATAATTATATGGAAATTACTAAATTGTTTTATAATATGAGAAAGACAAAATAACAATTTAGCTAATTTATGAGAATATCATAATTTTCATCTTTAGAAATAAGTACTAAATTGTTTTATGATTAAGAGATTGAAAATAAACAATTTAGTTAAAGTGATTTGAATTTAAAGCTTTGTAACCAATATATTAAAGATAACGCCAAAGGAGAGAAATCAAGTAAACACAAATAGAGATATGATTGTATTTATATAAAAAGGTGTTTACAAAAATTGATTTCAATATCGCTAGAAATCGGAGGCGTACATATGTAAATAATTTTTCCTTTTCTATACCGACTCGTATCCCCACGAACCGGTTGGCTTTAGCCTATCCTTCCCCGAATAAGGCCTCAAGCCGCTCTAGCCAATCCTTCCCCGGATATGGCCTCGAGCACCCCCTAGATCTAATCACCTAGACCTAGTCGCCAACACAAGGCGAATTTCCCCCTAAGTCCTACCCAGACCTAGTCGCCAACACAAGGCGAATTAACTAAACGGTTATAAAAAAAGTATGGAATAAAATAAAGATAACAATAGTAAAACTCCCTATATGAGATTTCTGAAGATGAGGATGAAGGATCGCTGTAGTATGAGCGAGGTAGAAGCGATCGTCCTTCGAATGTAGCGTGACGTAGTCCTCCTCCAGAATTCTCCTTAAGCTTTTCGTGGGAGATCCATCTTCGGCAGCATAACAGCACTGGAGTTGTGGCACAAGCAACCTCTCTGGAATCTCTAACCAAAACGAGAGAGAGCCCACCATTTTATAGAACTTGGAGCTAGCGCCGGCGGTAGTGGCTAGCGCCGGCGGTAGCGTTCGTGTGGAGCGGTTGCGAAACCGTCGGCGGCGTGGCGCTGTGCACGAACTGGAGATAGCGTCTGTCGGTAGCGATAGCGCTGGCGGTAGCGGTAACGGTAGCGGTTACGAAACCGTCGCGTGCACGAACTCGAGATAACGCCTGGCGGTAGCGAAAGCGCTGGCGGTAGTGCTGGCGGTAGCGGTAGCGGTAGCGCTGGCGGTAGCGCTGCTCCTTTCAAATGATTGTTCCAAGATGCTTTATACCTGTGGAGTATTGCACATATAGTTCCTGCACACTATAAACACACGACAAGCAATATCAAATACAATATGGGATTTGTTATTCTTAAACAAAGGGATGTGACACACATGTCCAACATCATCTTGACTTAAGTCCTGTACAACCCTCATTCTTCGAGGATAGGCCCACTCAAAGCCACGTAGGCAGAATTCAAGGTCAAAAAGGTCAAATCAGAGGTCAGCAGTTTAAGACACAAGACAGCTCAGTCAGCAGGAGCAAAAGAAGACCTGTGCGAGTTTGGGTGGACACGCGCGAGTAGCCCATATACTCGCCAAAAGGTGGGCGACCATAGGTGATACTCGACGACATTGAGGCGGCCTCGCCTGAAGAGGGGCGAGTATCACCTATGGTCGCCCACCTTTTGGCGAGTATCTGGGCTACTCGCGCGAGTCCACCCATACTCGCCCAGGCCTTCTTTTGCTCCTACTGACTAAGCTGTCTTGTGTCTTGGGCTGCTGACCTCTGGTTTGACCTTTTTGACCTTGACTTATGCCTACGTGGCTTTGAGTGGCCTATCCTCGGAGAATGAGGGTTGTACACAATCCCCGCTCTTTGCGAGTAACGTAGTTGCTCGGAAAGAATCATTCAACCTTCATTCGACGACTTGTCCTTCCGGCGAATACTGATCTATAGTCGGCATCTCGCTGGCCAACGCCCTGGCCTTATATATAGAGGGGGAGGGGTCTCTGATGGCAAAGCTTTTCCAATCTCGCTTCAAGATGTCGTGTAATTATGCCGAGGAAGCTGCTGCTGATATGGCCAACCTCATAGGTTTGCTGCCACCTTTTCGAACTCCTACTCGCGTGGATGTCGAGCTTGAAGACTTCCTTGCCTCCAAGAAGAGGAAGCATCTTGCGAAGAAGAAGAAGAAAGAGAAAAAGAGGAGAACGACTGCTTCGGAGGATGTCGTCGATCCTCTAGTCGACCAACGTCAGCAACTGCTCGACGATCTGGGTCTTTCTCGCGAGGGCGACTCGCCTATTACTGATCCTCCTGCACCAAATGTCGCCCCGGAGGCGAGTACGACTGGGACCTCGGCCCAGAACCAACAGGAGGTCACACCCATGCGAGGTAGGATCTACCTACTCGCCACCTTTTAGCTCGCTAATTCATCTATGCTGGCGAGTCTTTGACACTTTTCCTGATACTCGCAGATTCACTGACTACTAATGCTCAGGAGGAGCCTTTTGCTGTGTCGCCTTTGCGATCATCTCCGATGATCTCGCTTGGGGCTAGTAGTCGCTCGGTGTGAATCCTTCACAGCTCCTTGTTGGAGAAGCGGCCTTCATGGGAGCAGAGGGATCCTTCGGCGAGCAACGCGCCTCCACCGCCACCGCCCCCACAACAATCGGAGCTGGCTGATACGCGAAAAGTATATATATACGCAAGTGCACGTGTCAGTTCAAGTAATAAAGTGTAAGTAAAGTATCGTTCCTACGAGGAAGTGTCGAATCTAACGCTCGCAATTATCAGCTTAACCTTTTCTTTAAATCCAAGTGAATTAATTAAGGTGATTTATGTTAACAACGGAAAAATCAAATCTAGTTTCTATAATAACTACTTTAAAAATACTTGTATTCAGTTTAGGAAGATAGTCTCGTACATTGCTTTCCTTTGCTTGTTGTAATGTTTTCTTAAAATGAATCATTATGAATGTTGAAATGACTATCGTGCAACGATTTGAAAATGGAAAAACATGATCTCTCGATCTATGAAATCCGTTTATCCCTTATTCTCCTAGTTATCTCTAACTTAGGCAACAATAAGGCATAACATCAAATACACAAATCAATGTTGCTACCGAGAAGACGAAATCTCTTTCTCCCTTCTACGATATATAAAATTTATGATACACTTACGCCACTCCTCTCTCGAATCTTGCAGCGTAGTATTAAGGCGGAAACTTTGGTGAAATAATTACGCAACTCCTCTCTCGAATCTCGTCGCGCAAAATAAAACATTCATCTAGCCTGACTCCTCTCTCGAATCTCGCCAAGCAAATTTAAAGATGAAAACTTAAGCCAAAATTTCCAGAATAAAAATCATAGATTCAATAACGATATAATCTCAAGCATTCATGACAAGGAATTAAGGTTCACAACATCACAACAAAGCAAAGTACTCACACATACAAGACTAAGAGAATTTAGTTCATCACGAAGATCAAACACAACGAAATTGGATAGATCTTACAAGACATGATGTTTAGAGATCTAAACGCTGCAGGAAATTGTACTCAGAATTGCGCAGAAGTCCTCCTTGATGAAGAACCGAAGCGTCCTTCTCCCTTATTTTCTCGCCCTAGAACAGTTCTCCTCTTCGATTTTCTGAATGATGCCTTATTTCTCTCTCCTCTGCGATAATATACTCCTCTCCCCCCCCCCCCCCCCCCCCCCCCCCCCCCCGTCGAAACATGTTAAACTGCGGAATAGATGCAACCCCTCATCAACGTAACCGCTAGAATTAGAGTAATTTCGGATTTAAATCTGTTGAAAACCGTCGGCATGTTGCAACATCATTTTCTGAACTGCAGGATATGTTGCAACATGTTTCTATACTTTCTTTATCAAACAGAGGCCAAAATGTTGCAACATCATATTTTTGAACTGCAGGATATGTTGCAACATTTTTCTGTACTCTTCAATCTGCCAAACAACTTATCAAACAGAGGCAAAGATGTTGTAACATGTATTTCTGAACTACGAACTATGTTGCAACATTTCTATCTGCACTTAATTAATTGTCTTCATCATTGACTCTTCAAAATTGATACTTCAGAATTTCTGCGCAATAACATATAGAATGACGATAATACCCAAACTTTCAACAAGAACATATATTACTCATGTTGATAACCTTTTAACTCATAATTATCAAATATTTTAATCAAAAGGGTAATAATTAAAGCACATGATAACTTCCTTTTGGGAAGTTATCACACCCCCACACTTAGCTTTTTGCTAGTCCCTAGCGAAATAAATCATTAAAATTAATTGAGTAAAAACGCAACTATCAACACATAAACTTGAGTCACTTTACCCTTGAACATAATTGACTAAGATTACTCAAGTGATTATCATCGACAATTGGTGGGCATGCCAATCATTAAAATTTCAAACATGTAAAAAATCATTAGTTTGATAAGAATTAAAGCTCAATTATGATTTCCTAGTGTTGTGTGTGCTATTCTTTAAAATTATTTACTCCCAAACAACTTAACTCATTAAACTTGCACATAATTTGGAAAGGATAAAAATTAAGCTAAGTCATTGATTCAGCCTCCACAAGAATATAGTAGATAAATTTGGACAGAAATCATAAGGACTTGAGGCGGGAGTGGCTTTGGCTTGGTAAGGAACTTATGGATAAATTTTGATAGTGGAAGGAATCTCCCTAGTTAAAATTCTTAATAAGTCTCCATACTTTGGGGTTTATCAACATATATATATATTTTTTCTTTTCATAGTATGGATCATTCCACGTACATGTGTACATACCTAGGCCACATAATCATTATGATGTTTTTTTTACTTCCTTTTTTTAATTATATATCACAGTAGGGATCATTCCAAGTATGTATACAAATACCTAGGCCACATAATCACTATGAAATGTAACCATTTTTTTTAAATTAAACACCCAAAGTTGGAAAAGTTACTAAGAACTAACTAGCAAAATTATAGGGAAATTATGCATGGTCAATTGTATCAAAACGGCAAGGTTCAAACTCAAAGAATTATGGATGATCAAAACAACAGATGATTACATACACTCTATGTATTAGCATGAAACAGGTGACTCAGTTCTTGCTCCTCCTTCGACCATTATGCTTATAAGTTAATGACTTTAATTCGTAGGGAGCAAACTCTTTTATGAAATGAAGTGCATAAATGAAATACATAAAAGAGCTCGAGCATATCTTACTAATTTCAAACTCATAATTTGAACTCTTAGGATTGATGTACCCACCAATAAAGTCAAATTGCATAACTTGAATAACATGCTTAATTAAGGAAATAAGGATAAAGCTATTTAAGTTAATATGTCATAGTGTATTTCCACTCATTCAGTAGAGGATATCCTACACACCCCCACACTTGGTATTTTGCTAGGACCTAGCAACGATATTGTAGAACAACATTGTAACACATAAATATGGAAGTAGGCATATGAAAAGAAATTAAAATAGTACTCCCCTGACATGTAGTTGCCCTAGCTTGTGTTGCCGCCAAAGTATGCCGGATGATAAACCAAGCTTGAGAGTTCCTGTAGAGCTATTGAGCACGCCACATGTAGAAGTAGAGCATGTTTATCTCAATAACAATTGAAACATATAATATTCAATTGACACTACAAACTAACAAACCATGAGCGTATACAATATAAAATCATGGGCATTCATCACAACATATAAACAGAAGTAGCAACATTCAGATTATCACATCATATCAAAATAGTAGCAGCATATCCAAAAAAAATAGCACATAATCAAGTTCATGACATCACATCCAGAAGAATAGCACCAAAACAAAGTTCAATAACCAAAAGAGAAGCAAAGGAAATAAGAAAACTGAAATAAGATGGTCAATCATCAGCATCACTATCACTGGTAGCCGCTTCAGTAGGATCCTGCCTCGAACCGTCAGTGTGTAGCAGGAAACCGTCTTCGTTGAACCTTGATTGGTACCTGAAATTTTGTGGTTGAACTGTAGTCTTTGCGTTGCTGGATTGTTTTGACAGTTTCTCAGTCAGATAATCAAGTCGGTGATTGAAGTAAACATACTGATAGCGTAAGTAATCCTTGATGTATTCAATGTTACTCATGATGGTTTCTTTCTCCGAAAGCATGATAGGTGGCTCTTTGTCGAATGCAAGTGTATCCGATTCTGGTTGATCCGATTTGGTTGGAGAATCAATTGACACCTTAATATTTTTCATGATCACTGTCTGCGTGATGTGACGCCCAACCACAGTAATGATGTCACTCTCCTCAGCATTAACACCGACATTGTGACATAACTCCATAATTAATGTGGGAAACCATAGCTGTTTGGTCTTTTCTGTGGTTCGCTCATAACAAATTTGAGTATGTATGATTTTCCCAACATTAAACTTGATATTTTGAAGTATGCTAAATATGAGAAGAGCTCTGTCCATGGAGACCTTGTTTGGGTGCCGCGTAGGCATGAGGCTGGCGTTAACAAACAGTAACCACGTTTTGGCTTCCCTTGTGAAAGTGGATGATTCAAAGATACGTTTGTTCTGAGCAGCCCAAGCAGGATCAATTGTGTGGCATAGCACAACACCTATTTCAGCTGGGGTGATGGTTGACTGCAGACGCTCGAATTCATCCCCTTCATTGCCCTCAATATCAAAAAATTCGTTTAGTGCATCAGCCGAAATATCCACATTTTTCCTCGGACAAGCACATTGTCATCTGTCCGAAACGGGAGGTTAGCGTAAACTTCAAACACCCATGGAAGAATGGCCTCAGTTCGTGGATGACAAAAGGTTTCCCACCCTAACTGATTGATTTGCCGCACATAATTTTCACTCCATGGCTTCGTCTCAATGTCAAACCCACGTTCATATAGAAAGTGTTTCAACTTTATGTCTTCAAATCTCGCCTGAGCCTCATCATTCACAAATTGCAAGACCTGTTGTGGTCTTTCTTTCAGCTTTCCTTTCCGGTTGGACGACATTCCTTAATGAACGATGTAGGTGCTTAGAGACAAACCTATTTCGCTATGTTTGGAGGCGAACCAAGAAAATGAGAAGGCTTACCGAAGTGGTGGTCGAAAGTTGATGTAGCTACAGGTTATCGGCTCCACCTCCGCTCGTCGCTCGGAATCGCCCCCCTTTGCCGATCGTCGCTCGGCTGTCTAATTCTAGGGCACGCGGAAATGAAAGGGTTTGGAGGGGTCGGGTTTGAGATTTATGTTGAAAGTAATGAGGCGTGAGCCGTTTAGACCGAACCGGTTCAATATGGCGTGAAAAGACAGAGGCTAAAATGTTACGACTTCCGAAAACGATGTTGCAACATAAAATTTCTTTAATTAAAGATTTGACAGAAGTCAAAATGTTGTAACTTACAAATACAGTGTTGCAACAATCTAGCGCTCGATTTTTGTTTTTAAATGGACACAGGAAAAATTCAATTAGAGGAAAGGGAGTAATTAACTTACAAATTCTTGATCAAATGATAAAATATAAACTTAATTTAACACTAATAACAAACTTTTTATATGTTAAAAAAGATCTGGGTTGCCTCCCAATAAGCGCTTAATTTTAAGTCCCGACAGGACTTTTCTACACTTGATGGTCTAGGCCAGGGTAATGACCGTCGCTTCCTCGCGATCATTATGCATGAAATAGTGTTTAAGTCTCTGTCCATTAACCTTAAAGTCAGTTCCATCTTTTTCGTTGTATATGGTGATAACACCAAAAGGGTGAACTTCTTACACTCGGAATGGCCCCGACCATCTAGACTTTAATTTTCTCAGGAATAATTTCAATCTTTAGTTATATAAGAGCACGAGTTGACCTTCATTAAACTCCCTTTTTTCTATCCTTGCGTCATGCCATTTCTTAGTGCGTTCCTTATATATCTTAGCATTTTCATAAGCATTCAATCTCATTTCATCTAGTTCATTCAATTGAAAAAGTCTATTCTTACTTGCATCCCGAAATTCAAAATTCAGTTTCTTGATGGCCCAATACACCCTATGTTCTAATTCCACTGGAAGATGACAAGCCTTATCATAAACCATTTTATAAGGCGTCACTATGATTGGCGTCTTAAATGCGGTCCTATATGCCCATAACGCATCGTTAAGTTTCTGTGACCAATCCTTACGAGATGTACTTACCGTCTTCTCTAGAATTGATTTGATTTCTCTATTTGAAAGTTCAGCGAGGCCATTGGTTTGTGGGTGGTATGCTAAGGCAACTTTATGTGTCACTCCATACTTCCGCAAGAGTGTTTTGAATTGCATATTGCAGAAATGCGCTCCTCCATCACTAATAATAGCCCTAGGTGTACCAAACCTCGTAAAGATATTCGACTTTAAAAATTTTAGTACAACCTTGACATCATTCTTCTGGGTGGCTATAGCTTCGAACCATTTAGACACGTAGTCTACCGCTAAGAGAATATATAAATTTCCATTTGAGTTCACAAACGGACCCATGAAATCAATACCCCAAACATCAAACACCTCTACTTCCAATATGTTGTTCAACGGCATGTTAGCTTTACGATGTAAATTTCCTGTTTTTTGGCATCGATCACATTGTTTTACAAATAAGTGTGCATCCTTGAATAGTGTGGGCCAGTAAAATCCAGCCCCTAATACTTTTATAGCGGTACGTTCTCCCATAAAATGTCCTCCATAGGGAGATGCATGACATTTTTCTAAGATACTTTGTACTTCTATCTCCGGAATGCACCTACGCATCAATTGATCAGGGCAGAGTTTAAATAAATACGGAGCATCCCAAAAGTAGGATTTCACCTGATGGAGAAATCTTTTTCTTTGCTGATAGTCCATATCGGAAGGAAAGACATTGCTAACTATGAAATTAACAAAATCTGCATACCAAGGCACGCTACCATCAGTGATCGCTAATAATTGCTCGTCAGGGAAATCGTCTCTAATCATAACTTGATTATCTTTTTCACTCTCTTGTTCTAATCGTGATAAATGATCAGCAATAGGGTTTTCAGCCCCCTTACGGTCTTTGATCTCCAGATCAAATTCCTGTAAGAGAAGAACCCACCTGATTAATCTAGGCTTTGCATCCCTCTTATCCACTAAATACCGAATTGCCGAATGATCAGTATAAACTATCACTTTAGAGTTAATTAAGTAAGACCGGAACTTATCAAAGGCAAAGACTACCGCTAATAGCTCCTTTTCTGTTGTGGTATAGTTTATCTGAGCATTCATGAGCGTTTTACTGGCATAATATATAGAGTGAAAAATTTTCTCACGCATTTGTCCTGACACAGCTCCAACTGCATAGTTACTAGCATCACACATTAAAACAAATGGTGCTGACCAATCAGGTGCAATAATAACAGGAGACGATACTAAACTTTGCTTTAATATCTGAAATGCTTTAGAACAATTTTCATCAAAATTAAAAGGTGTGTCTTTCTCAAGTAAACTACACAATGGCTTTGAGATTTTTGAGAAATCCTTAATGAAACATCTATAAAATCCAGCATGGCCCAAAAAACTATGAATGCCTTTGACATTCGTTGGTGGAGGCAGTTTATCAATAACCTCAATCTTTGCCCGATCAACTTCCATACCTTTGTTGGAAACTTTGTGTCCTAACACAATCCCTTCTCGTACCATAAAGTGGCACTTTTCCCAATTCAAGACTAAATTGGTTTGAACACACCGACCCAAAACCTTTTTAAGTACATCCAAATAACTATTAAATGACTGAGAAAATACAGAAAAATCATCCATAAATATTTCAATGCCTTCATCAATAAGATCAGTAAAAATTGAAATCATACATCGTTGAAATGTCGCGGGAGCATTACACAGCCCAAATGGCATTTTTCTGAATGCAAAAGTTCCATAGGGACATGTGAATGTAGTCTTTTCTTGATCTTCTGGTGCAACCATAATTTGGTTGTATCCAGAATATCCGTCCAAGAAACAGAAGTATTCACTACCCGCTAATCTATCTAATACTTCATCAATGAATGGTAGCGGGAAATGATCTTTCCTAGTGGATTTGTTCAGTTTTCTATAATCCATGCAAATTCTCCAACCGGTGACAGTTCTAGATGGTATTAACTCATTCTTTTCATTTTTTACAACAGTCATGCCTCCCATCTTAGGTACACATTGCACTGGGCTCACCCACTTACTATCAGAGATTGGATAAATTATACCGGCATCAAGCCATTTGATAATCTCTTTCATTACTACTTCCTTCATAGGGGGACTAAGGCTCCGTTTGGGGGGACTTATTTTCACCGGTCAAGCGGTCACGACCGCATGAACCGGATCTTAATTAAGGTCCGGTTCATGCGGTCGTAACCGCTTGACCGGTGAAAATAAGTCCCCCCAAATTGAGCCTAAGCCTACGCTGATGTTCTATAGATCCAATTGCACCCTCTTCCAAATGAATTTTATGCATGCAAATGGATGGGCTAATCCCTCTGATGTCGGCAATGGTCCAACCCATAGCCCCTTTAAATTCTTTTAAAACCTTCAGTAGTTTTTCCTCATTATCTTGTTCTAACGATGCATCTATAATGACCGACAATGTGTTCTTTTCTCCAAGAAATACATACTTTAAATGTTCAGGTAGAGGCTTCAATTCTAGAATTGGGGGGTCCAAAATAGATGGTTTCATTATTTTAGGTTCACTAGAGCGATTTATTATCTCAAATTTCTTTAGAAAGGGTAGCCCGTCTTGTGAGTCAAGAAATTTAACACATTCTTCTATTTCTAAATCTTCTCCCCATTCTTCATTAGTTAGAATTGTTAAAAGTTATTGCTCTAGATCATTTTTGACATGCAGTAGTTTAGTAGGCTCCTCCATTTCTTCTATGGAAAAACATTATTCGCTATCATTTGGAAATTTAAGAGCTTTGAGAATATTAAACTTCACTTCTTCATCATTTACTCTCATCATCAACTCACCCTTTTGGACTCTCATCGTCAACTCACCCTTTTGGACGTCTATAAGTGTCCTCCCCGTGGCTAAAAATGGTCTTCCTAGGATAATGGGTACATCCTTATCCTCATCCATATCTAAGACAACAAAGTCAGCCGGAAAAATAAATTTCTCCACTTTGACCAATACGTCTTCAACAATTCCCTTAGGAAATGCTAAAGTTCTATCGGCTAATTGAAGGGTAAGAGATGTTGAAGCAATCTCTCCTAAGCCTAACTTTTTGTAGATAGATAATGGCATTAAGTTAATACTAGCTCCTAAATCACATAACGCTTTATCGGAAAATTTAACTCCTATCGAACATGGTATAGTAAAGCTTCCGGGATCTTTTAGTTTAGGTGGTAGTTTCTTTTGCAGAATTGCGCTACACTCTTCCGTTAACGCTACTATTTCTTTATCAACGAACCTTCTTTTCTTAGATAGAATATCTTTCATAAACTTTACATAACTAGGCATTTGTTCCAATGCCTCAGCGAATGGAATATTTATGGTTAGTTTCTTAAAGATATCCATGAACTTTTGAAATTGTTTATCTAGCTTTGTCTTTGCTAGCCTAGAAGGGAACGGTGGAGGAGGGTAGACAATTTCTTTCTTTTTATTAGTTTGTTGTTGCACTTCCTCTACTCCCGGTTCCTCATTTTCTATTGCTTTTCTTCTTCTGATTGACTTTCTTTAATAGCTTTTTCACGTTCTTCCTCTTCTCTAATCCTCTCCAACACCCCATCTCCGCTTGAAATTTCTACTCCACTCCTCAACGCAATGGCTTTGCAATGGTTAGGTTGATCATCTCTTGTAGGATTAGATGTCGTATTAGAGGGTAACGATCCAACTGGTCTCTGACTTAGCGCATTTGCTAGTTGACCCAATGTGGATTCCATAGATCTAAGAGATGATTCAATCCCAACCATCCTAGACTCACTCTTTTGAAACATTCCTAAAATGACGTCATCCGGTAATTTTCTAGTGTTCAATTGGTTATTAGGGGGAGGATTTTGTATTGGGTTAATATTTTGGTTAAATCCCGCCGGTTGATTCATTACTTGATTATTTTTCCAAGAAAAGTTAGGATGATGTCGCCACTCGGGGTGATAATGATTTGCAAAGCCAGGTGGAACTTGCCTAGGTTGTCCACCAATATAATTTGCTTCTTCAGTGACTTGATTTAGTTGCTCTACCGTGAGTGGTGCATTAGATGTAGGGTTAGCTAAAGAATCTAACATCTTATTAATTATGTTGAATTGTGATGCCATTTGAGCAGCTAATGATGTAATTTGATCTACTTGGTGGACTCCTACTGGATTGCTAGTCCCTTGTCTTTCATAAGCTTGGTAGTTATTAGAAGTAAGATCTTCCAATATAGCATAGGAATCCTCCGGATACTTCTTCAGTAGTGACCCTCCCGCAGCACCATCAACCAAAATCATGGTTGCGGTTTGCAACCCATTATAAAATGTGGAGACTTGTTGATGTTGGGCTAAACCGTGGTGTGGACATTTTCGTAGTAGATCTTTAAAATGCTCCCAAGCGTCATAAAGAGTCTCTCCGGGGCCTTGCATAAATGTTGAAATATCCCTAATAAGCTTTGCAGTCTTTGAAGGTAGAAAATATTTATTTAAAAATTTCTCAACCAGATGATCCCATGTGGTAATTGACTCCTGAGGCACTGATGCTAACCAATCACTAGCCCTCCCTTCTAAAGAAAACGAGAATAATCTTAATAGGATTGCATCGTCAGACGCACCATTGCATTTAAACATATCGCAAATCAGTAAAAATGTTCTTAAGTGAGTAGTTGCGTCTTCATGATTTAGACCTCCAAATTTACTATGTTGTACTAATTGCATAACTGTAGAATCCATTTTAAAGTTGTTAGCTTCGATTGGGGGTCTGACAATACTAAAGTGCAACCCTCCTCTTAAAGGTGCATTATAATCACGACAAGTCATTCGGGGAGCCGCTGGTTGATCATTTTGTTCAACTTGCCCGTTAGGATTCGCTTATCCCTCATTGTCATTCCTATTGGCTTGTCTATTATTATTATCCATCGCAGGATGAATAATATTTTTCGCTTTTCGCTTTTTCTATTCTTCCTACAAGTGCGTTCAATTTCAGAATTTAACGGAAGTATATCAGCGTTCCGATGTCTGGACATGCACTAAACAAAACTCTAGATATAAGCACAAACAATATAGAATAAAAACTTGATCTCTAAATACTTAGGGTTTACTAATATTGCAAGAAATGTACTATTAGACCGTACCCTTCCCCGACAACGGCGCCAAAAACTTGATACGCGAAAAGTATATATATACGCAAGTGCACGTGTCAGTTCAAGTAATAAAGTGTAAGTAAAGTATTGTTCCCACGAGGAAGTGTCGAATCTAACACTCGCAATTATCAGCTTAACCTTTTCTTTAAATCCAAGTGAATTAATTAAGGTGATTTATGTTAACAACGAAAAAATCAAATCTAGTTTCTATAATAACTACTTTAAATACTTGTATTCAGTTTAGGAAGATAGTCTCGTACATTGCTTTCCTTTGCTTGTTGTAATGTTTTCTTAAAATGAATCATTATGAATGTTGAAATGACTATCGTGCAACGATTTGAAAATGGAAAAACATGATCTCTCGATCTATGAAATCCGTTTATCCCTTATTCTCCTAGTTATCTCTAACTTAGGCAACAATAAGGCATAACATCAAATACACAAATCAATGTTGCTACCGAGAAGACGAAATCTCTTTCTCCCTTCTACGATATATAAAATTTATGATATACTTACGCCACTCCTCTCTCGAATCTTGCAGCGTAGTATTAAGGCGGAAACTTTGGTGAAATAATTACGCAACTCCTCTCTCGAATCTCGTCGCGCAAAATAAAACATTCATCTAGCCTGACTCCTCTCTCGAATCTCGCCAAGCAAATTTAAAGATGAAAACTTAAGCCAAAATTTCCAGAATAAAAATCATAGATTCAATAACGATATAATCTCAAGCATTCATGACAAGGAATTAAGGTTCACAACATCACAACAAAGCAAAGTACTCACACATACAAGACTAAGAGAATTTAGTTCATCACGAAGATCAAACACAACGAAATTGGATAGATCTTACAAGACATGATGTTTAGAGATCTAAACGCTGCAGGAAATTGTACTCAGAATTGCGCAGAAGTCCTCCTTGATGAAGAACCGAAGCGTCCTTCTCCCTTGTTTTCTCGCCCTAGAACAGTTCTCCTCTTCGATTTTCTGAATGATGCCTTATTTCTCTCTCCTCTGCGATAATATACTCCTCTCCCACGTCGAAACATGTTAAACTGCGGAATAGATGCAACCCCTCATCAACGTAACCGCTAGAATTAGAGTAATTTCGGATTTAAATCTGTTGAAAACCGTCGGCATGTTGCAACATCATTTTCTGAACTGCAGGATATGTTGCAACATGTTTCTATACTTTCTTTATCAAACAGAGGCCAAAATGTTGCAACATCATATTTTTGAACTGCAGGATATGTTGCAACATTTTTCTGTACTCTTCAATCTGCCAAACAACTTATCAAACAGAGGCAAAGATGTTGTAACATGTATTTCTGAACTACGAACTATGTTGCAACATTTCTTTCTGCACTTAATTAATTGTCTTCATCATTGACTCTTCAAAATTGATACTTCAGAATTTCTGCGCAATAACATATAGAATGACGATAATACCCAAACTTTCAACAAGAACATATATTACTCATGTTGATAACCTTTTAACTCATAATTATCAAATATTTTAATCAAAAGGGTAATAATTAAAGCACATGATAACTTCCTTTTGGGAAGTTATCACTGGCGAGCAGCTCGCAGCTGCGCGCTGGTGGGATTCCGCCACCTCCTCCGTTCCCTCCTCCTGCTGACATCCAGGGTGATCAGCGCCCTTTGTCTTCTGTCGCTCCCTCAACCCATTTGGGAGAATCCTCGCGCCGAGGCGGGGTTGGGGGTTCTTCGGGTTTGTTCGCCCTAAGGGGGGAGGGCGACCAGTTGATGGTCGCGGTCGGGTGGATGCTCCTCGCGGCAGGGAGCAAACCGGCGGGACGCACTCCGCCGACGAGGTGCTGGCCCTCATAGCATCTCCCCTCATCGAGGAAGGGGGTCCCCTTTTCGGCGATCTCACAGTCCTCCTAGCGGCTCGAGGAATGATACTCGCCGACCAGGTAACTTTGGTTGCTGCCTTGTAGATTCTGCTGGATTTGCCCTTTGATACTCGCCACTAAAGTCTTCTGCTTCTCTGTCTTCTGTTTAGCTCGCGCTCAGACTCAGAGTGAGCACTCTACTGATGTAGCACGTCCTACGAGCCTACACGGAGACGTCCAGGATAACCTCGATACCTTACACTCTCTCGACTTGGCACAATAACTAAACGCAGCGGTACAATTAGATTATTTATTTCTCGCGCTAACGTACGGATAGCCAACCCGCTAGAGATCGTATCACGGCTAGAGGCCAAGATCCGATCAAGCTAAAAGGACGAATATTTGCGTCCGAACGAGCTTTGTTGTACCAAAGAAAGATCCACCAAAATAAATCCGATTCGCAAACGGTTGATCTTTCCCCAACAAGAAAATAACAAGGTTCGCCAAACCTTTCGATAGTATCCGGAAGATCAAACAAAAAAATACAAATCTATTAAAGAAAACACCGCGAGAAATTTTCTTGTTTCGAGAAATCACGCAAAAATCATCCACCACAAAAACGATCTAAGAAAGGAGATCTCTTGAGTAGAAATTTCGTTACCCCTCTCGGAAACGTAGATCCGAGATATTGGATCCACTAGAAAATAATCGCTCTCCTTTGGAACACGGAAGGGGCTCCAAATGATGAAGAAACTCGTTCGTCTTCCTCGCCTTTGCACCGGAGAGATTCACCAAAACCGTAGGCCCTTGCACTTGATATCTTCTCCTCCAATATTGATTGACTTAGAGAAAATCCGTTGAAGAAGATTTCGTAGATGAAGATTGAGATTGAGGTGGAAGAAGAAGGTACGGAAAGAGAATTGGAGAGAAAGAGAGATTGAAAGAGGGAGAGAGAGGGGAGCCGAACTTGGGAAGAATCAAGAGAGGGGGGCGGCGGCAATATGAGAGGGAGAAGAGAAGAGAGGAGGGAAATTAGGTTAGGCAATTTTTCAATCATAAAAATATTCTACCTTTTTAATTCAATTCTTAGCCTTATATAGGCCTTACAACATAAGTGCTAATAGCACACCAAACATAGCGCTAAACGCACACCAAAAGTTCAAAATAAAATAATAAAATGCAATGTCATATTTAAATTAAGACATAACTTAGTAAAATATAATAATAATTAATTCTTGCGGCGTGGACGAAGATTGTAGCCGTGGCCGCCACGGCGCCGCATGTCTTTAGCCGGTGGGCCGTCATCATCATCTTCCGTCACTATTCCATGACCAACCATGCCGTGTCCCTCATCTTCGTCTTCAAGTTGGCCGTCTTGGTGGCAGTCGCCATCAATCCTCCCCCGCTCGAAGGAACTCATCACCGATGAGTGGTCTGGAACATAACGGTGAAAGAGATCCGCATCAAGTAGCTGCACCTCCGACACGGAGAGCCAAGAGTCGTCCGAGGCAGGACGACCCTTCCATCGAATCAAGAACCTGCGAACATCACCATCGGAAGTTGGGAACACAGCATCCTGCAAAATCCTGTCAGGCAAGAAAACGGTCCGGGAAAACCTCGGAAATGCGTTAGGCAAAGAAGAAAAAGAAGTGTCATCATCAACAGGTAGCTTACCTCCCGTAGAGTCCGTAGGAGAGGGCGATCCAGAAACAATCTCACTACCCACCCCATTAGAATTTTTAGTGGAAATATTAAACGGAGAGGCAGAAAGTTCAGGTGGTGGAGCGACATAAAGCGTTAAATCCGAAACGTTAAAAACAGGGGAAATTCCCCACTCAGCGGGTAACTGTAATAAATATGCGTTTTCGCCCAACTTCTTTAACACTCGAAAAGGACCGGCCCGCCTATTTGCTAATTTCTTTATGGTGCCCGAAGGCATCCGTTCAGGGGTTAAACGCACCATTACCAAATCACCAATATTCAAGTGGACCGCTCGCCTATTTTCGTTAGCATTCGATTGATAAATAGCATATTGTTTAGCTAGCGTCTCGCTAATTTGCTTATGGAGATTGTGAACGTGCGAGGCAAAATCCTGGGCAAAATGACTAGATTTGAAAGATGGGGGTAGCGGTACTAAATCAAGAGGCGCGGGGGCCTTATAACCATGTACAATTTCATTTGGAGACAACCCAGTGGACCTATTCCGTGAATTATTATAAGCTATTTGAGCATGAGGAAGAATAAGGTCCCACGTACCTTTATGATCGCCTACTAAACAACGAAGTAATCCACCCAAACTTCGATTGACCACTTCCGTTTGCCCATCCGTTTGGGGATGATAGGCCGACGAAAACATAAGTTTTGTACCCATAAGCTTCCAAAGCGTCTTCCAAAAGTAACTAGTGAATTTGACGTCCCTATCAGATACTATCGTTTTTGGAACGCCCCGATGCGCCACGACCTCTTTGAAATACAACTTAGCAACATGGGATGCATCGTTGGTATTGTGACTAGCGATAAAATATGCCATTTTAGAAAATCTATCGACGACGACAAGGATGGAATCGTGTCGCCGAAATGTCATAGGTAAACCCAAAATAAAGTCCATACTAACGTCCTCCCAAGGAACCGACGGAATAGGAAGAGGTGTATAAAGACCCGCGTTGGTCTTGTTACCTTTTGCTAATTGACACACACGGCAACTCCCAACGATCTTATTAACCATTGGCTTAAGTCCAGGCCAAAAGAATTTATCTTCCACTAGTGTTATCGTTTTATCCCGGCCGAAATGTCCCCCTAGCCCTCCACTATGTAGCTCCCATACAAAGAAATGGCGTAGTGAAGAGCGGGGAATACACAGTTGCGTATGCCTAAATAAATAACCGTCACGAATGTAGTATGCCGAAATAGTAGAGGGAGCCTGTTCCTGAGCGGCTAAGTAAATGTCCTTAAAATCCGGGCATAGAACGTACTCGTCTTTAATGCGTTCAAATCCTATTACCGTCACCTCCATTTTAGATAATAATAATGTGACACGACTAAGGGCGTCCGCCACACGATTTAACGTACCCTTAAGGTGCTTAATAATGAATGTGTACTCCTGAAGATAGGAGACCCATTTGGCGTGCCGAGGGCTGATTTTACTTTGAGAGTTTACGAATTTTAGCGCTTCATGATCCGAGAGGATTACAAATTCTTTCGATATAAGGTGGTGTCGCCAATGTTGGAGACAACGTATTACGGCATAAAACTCGCGATCATAATTGGAATAATTTAATTTAGGGCCCGCAAGTTTCTCGCTAAAGTACCCAACCGGATGTCCCTCTTGGCTTAACACTCCCCCAATTCCTATCCCCGAAGCGTCGCATGATAATTCAAACACTTTATTAAAATCCGGCAACCGTAGTAGTGGGGCTTCGGACATTCGATCCTTAATCATTTGAAACGCGCTAGAGGCCGATTTGGTCCATTTGAAATCACCTTTCTTCATACATTCAGTTATTGGTGCCATGATGCTACTAAAATTGCGAATGAATCGTCTATAAAACGTGGCCAAGCCATGAAAACTCCGAACCTCCCTAATATTTTGTGGTTCCGGCCATTCTTTAATCACTTGGACCTTCTTAGGGTCAACATGTATACCCTCGGCACTCACTATGTATCCTAAAAATTCCACGGAAGTTACACCGAATGCGCACTTCTTAAGATTAATGAATAAGTTCTCTTGGCGCAATGTAGTAAGGATTGTTCGCAAATGAGTTTCATGATCGATCGGCGAAATACTAAACACCAAAATGTCATCGAAATAGACTACGACAAATTTTCCCATGTATGGCTTAAATACCTGAGTCATTAATCGTGAGAAGGTACTAGGTCCGTTGGTGAGGCCCTCTCCTAGCACTAACCACTCGTAAAGCCCGTCCTTAGATTTAAAGGCCGTCTTCCATTCGTCTCCCTCCCGAATTCTTATTTGGTGGTAACCACTCTTTAAATCCAATTTGAAAACACGGTGGCACCGGATAGCATATCCAATAGATCATCCAAACGGGGAATGGGAAACCTATATTTGACAGTTATTTTATTAATGGCCCGGTAGTCTACACACAACCTCCAAGATTTATCTTTCTTCGGGACCAACAAGGCAGGGACGGCACAAGGGCTTTTACTATGGCGGATAAATCCCTTTGCTAATAAATCGGAAATTAATATTTGTAGTTCGTTATGCGCGGAGGGATTAAGTCGGTAATGGGGTTGATTAGGCAAGGATGAGCCCGGGACGAAATCAATTTCGTGTTGAATGTCCCGGATGGGTGGCAATTTGGAAGGCAAATCTACCGGATAGACGTCCTTATATTCATCCAATAACGTGCGCAGAGATAACGGTAGGTTTTCTAAAGACGGTGACTCTTCCTTAGCTTATAGGCATACTAACGCATAAATGACGCCATCAATAAAGGTCTCGCGTTCTAACTCCTTCCTACTTATAAAACTTATGGTTTTCCTTTCCGCAGGCACCACTGTGTCCTTGGAGGCATTCGACGGGTCCTTAGGTGGTGTGGGTTTCAAAACAATGGTCTTACCATTGAACTTGAACTCGTAAGTGTTGGCTCTGCCAAAATGGGTCACGTCATAATCATAAAGCCATGGACGTCCTAGTAAAACGTGACATACATCCATAGGGATGACATCGCACCACACCTTATCAACATAGCTCTTCACTGTGAGCGGTACCAAACATCGTTTAGAAACTGCGATAGACGTTTTGTTCACCCATGCTATCTTATACGGATGTGGATGCGGCTCGGTGACTAAGTTCATTCGAGTGATGTCATTCTCCGAAACGACGTTCATACTACTTCCGCTATCGATTATTAACTTACACCACTTGTCACCGTTCTTAAAATTTACCGAAAAGATATTCGTCCGATTGTAATCGTCCGTCGCACGTGGTGTATTCAGAATACATCTCATAACCATCATAAAAGAGTCGTCATCAATATCACTCGGCTCGGCGTCAGACTCAGTACCGGCTTCGTAGACGATCTCGGTGGGATCAGACGTGGACTCTAATAGTGCTAGTGGTTTACTCTTAGTGGGGCACTCGCTAGAGTAATGTCCTTGGATACCGCAAGAATAACACGTGGCGTTTGTCTTATTTATCCGTCCTACCGGAACTCTCTCGCCCGTGGGATTCCTAGTGTTCCTAGCGGTGATAACTACCGAATTCGAATCAGTCGATCGAAATCTTCCTTTGTCCCTCATGGAGGACGAAGGTGGGGCTCCTAAAAGGGATTTTCCCTTCTGGAATGCTCGTCCCTTGGACTTGTAAGCGTTGTGCTTCTCTATGTCTAAAGCAGCATTGAAAGTCGTGTTAAGGTCCGTATGACCATAACGCAATAGCTTGCCTTGGATATCTGGGTTAAGCCCCTTTCGAAAGCGAGATAATGTAACTTCGGGCATTTCCCGTATGTCACACCGCACCATCATATCTTTCAGAGTTCCCATATACTCCGATACCGATTTGCTACCCTGACGATGGGTGGCTAACTCGTCGAACATTTGCGTTCTGTGATACGCAGGGACGTATTGGTCAGTCAAAAGTGCCTTCATGGCAGCCCACCCAATTGGGGGTGCCCCATTCACGGTACCTAAACGCCTCTCTTCGTTCAGCCAGAATGTTTTGGCTCTACCCAAAAGCATCATCCGTGCAACTCGCACCTTCTCACCATCCGTCAGATTCTTCCACTCAAAATAACACTCGATCTCCATAGTCCAGTTTAAAAATACTTGGGGCTCACCCAGTCCATCGTATGATGGTGGATCAATTTTAACGGCTCTAGTTACATCGAACTCATGAGGAGCACGGGGCGCTTGCTCATCGTTCTGATTACGATAATGGTTTGGTCTCTCATCTCGCTGGTCGGCAACGGGATTTCGAGGCGCCGCTGGATTGAAAGCTAACCCTTGTATTAACTGCGTGAGTGCATCGAACTTAGCATTAAATTCGTCTCGAAGCTCCGCAATCGTTGCAGGAGCGTGCCCGTCTTCATGGTTATCTGCCATGGTGGTAACGGTTGGGAGATATTCCGTACCACGCCTCGTGGGCATACAACAATGGGACCAGAAATTTTACTAAAAAAAATTTTTTTTTTTTTGAAGTCGCAGACAAGTTATAAATTCTAGACCGCTATTCGCAGACCAACTGGACAAAATTACGACGTTTCCAATTTTCAGGCTGACCTAACGAGAACGAATCGAAAAATTTTCAGTTTTAATGTTGCTTGAAATACGTGCAGGAAGCTACAGAAAATTTTTAGATTTTTTTGATAAGTTTTTATATTCCGAGATTTTTACTAAATGCAGACCAATCCGAAAATTTTAGATTTTGACCGTGCTAACGAACGCACCGACTAGAGGACGGATAACCTACAGATCTGAGATTAAGGATGGTGTCGAGATAGAACTCAACACAACCTCCCTCTGATACCAAAATTGATGTAGCACGTCCTACGAGCCTACACGGAGACGTCCAGGATAACCTCGATACCTTACACTCTCTCGACTTGGCACAATAACTAAACGCAGCGGTACAATTAGATTATTTATTTCTCGCGCTAACGTGCGGATAGCCAACCCGCTAGAGATCGTATCACGGCTAGAGGCCAAGATCCGATCAAGCTAAAAGGACGAATATTTGCGTCCGAACGAGCTTTGTTGTACCAAAGAAAGATCCACCAAAATAAATCCGATTCGCAAACGGTTGATCTTTCCCCAACAAGAAAATAACAAGGTTCGCCAAACCTTTCGATAGTATCCGGAAGATCAAACAAAAAAATACAAATCTATTAAAGAAAACACCGCGAGAAATTTTCTTGTTTCGAGAAATCACGCAAAAATCGTCCACCACAAAAACGATCTAAGAAAGGAGATCTCTTGAGTAGAAATTTCGTTACCCCTCTCGGAAACGTAGATCCGAGATATTGGATCCACTAGAAAATAATCGCTCTCCTTTGGAACACGGAAGGGGCTCCAAATGATGAAGAAACTCGTTCGTCTTCCTCGCCTTTGCACCGGAGAGATTCACCAAAACCGTAGGCCCTTGCACTTGATATCTTCTCCTCCAATATTGATTGACTTAGAGAAAATCCGTTGAAGAAGATTTCGTAGATGAAGATTGAGATTGAGGTGGAAGAAGAAGGTACGGAAAGAGAATTGGAGAGAAAGAGAGATTGAAAGAGGGAGAGAGAGGGGAGCCGAACTTGGGAAGAATCAAGAGAGGGGGGCGGCGGCAATATGAGAGGGAGAAGAGAAGAGAGGAGGGAAATTAGGTTAGGCAATTTTTCAATCATAAAAATATTCTACCTTTTTAATTCAATTCTTAGCCTTATATAGGCCTTACAACATAAGTGCTAATAGCACACCAAACATAGCGCTAAATGCACACCAAAAGTTCAAAATAAAATAATAAAATGCAATGTCATATTTAAATTAAGACATAACTTAGCAAAATATAATAATAATTAATTCTTGCGGCGTGGACGAAGATTGTAGCCGTGGCCGCCACGGCGCCGCATGTCTTTAGCCGGTGGGCCGTCATCATCATCTTCCGTCACTATTCCATGACCAACCATGCCGTGTCCCTCATCTTCGTCTTCAAGTTGGCCGTCTTGGTGGCAGTCGCCATCATCTACCATTGCGATTTGGAATTTGGTGTTAATGTATATTTGGACATAAACGGGTTCAGAGGCTTAACGGGTCATTTTCATGTACACGGATACTCGATACCCGTATAGTTACTCCTTAGGTTGCCTATTTATACTTACCTAGGGAAAACAGATAGGGGATTCCACTTTGATCCTCATTCGGATGCTTCAAGCGGTTATATCATTTGGAGCTATCCTTGTAAAATAGCACTATGTTGTTTTGTTTTCTTGTTTATCTGAATCCTTTTATACCAATAATATAGGTTTTTCTATTCTCTCAACTAACACAATTTGATAATTCTCTATCAGTTTAACCAAATGTCGATGGGTTAGTCTCTATCAAAGACAAAAATCAGGGTGCTGATTAACTATTGTGCTATGAATAAATTTTCTAGACTACAAATAGCTACGGGATATGAATAGCACGAATCAAAATGCTTAAAACATTGCTCTTTTGAAAATGGTGTTGTCAGTGTGTGTGTGTGTGTGTTGTTAGGAAAATCATTGTATGATTTAATAAATAAAGCTAAGTAGTTTTATAAGAAACCTAGATGTTAAGTCTTAGAGATTCTCAAAATATTAGGCGAGGACTTATGATTAACATCAACTTATAAAATCCTTGAAGACAAGCAGAGCCAAGAAGCATGTCTCTCTCACAGAAGGATTCTGTGTCTATACTTGTTGATCCAAGTTGAAGTAGTTCAACTATCTGTAAATACAAGAATGGCTCGACAATTTGAGATCGCTGATCGACAACCTTCAACATTGCTCAACATTCATTGATCAATGATCCAAGTTCAAACTGATGAATGAAATCTCTCCACCTATTCACCTCTCAAAAGAGGCTCCCTCAACGATCCTGTATCTCAGTTGTTGTTGATCAAACTCAAGTGTTCTGATTGTAAGACCCCATTTTTTTCCAACCCGGGGTCTTAGGCCCAGAACCGCCGCTTTGCGGTGACACCCTCGCTCGGGAAGGTTTCACCACAAAATGCTGATGCTGCCGGCCAAATCGATCTCAAAGAAGCAAGAACAAAGAAACTAAAGCAAGAGCCAAGTCCACATCACATAGAAAAGTACAACATCCAAAAAGAGATGTCCACATAAACATAACTGAAATAAAAGAAGATAACAAGGGCTCCTGCCCGATACATCAAATCCTCACTATAATTTCACTCGCGGAAGCAAATCAACTAGAACTAAAAGACACTCACGGGGACTCCTAGGCACCGAGCGGGAAGGACGAAGCGGAGGACAACAAGGGGTATAATCAAAAAGCAGATGACATGGCATAATCTACAGGAAGAGTTCTACCACTACTCAAGTATATATATGCATAAACGAAGCAGTTAATAAAGCATAGTAAGAGCAGGTAAAGAGTAAGTAAGGTGCAGTAAGTAAAGACATATATAATAGAAATGTAACCATTGATTTATAGGAATGCTCATACAAACCTATAGACCAATGAGTCGTTTAGCAATGTCTATCGTATAAGAAGTCCCATAACCGACTTATACGATAGGGGTAGGGGTTGAAATGCAGTGATTATGCTATGACATGCAAGGTATGCAGTTTATGCTATATTCACACAAGTGCAACTCACACACTTCGACTATATGCGCACAGACCTTTAGTTCCCTCTTTTTGGAGCTAGTAAGAATCCCAGGATACTCCCGTAGTGGCAAACGGAAGCGGTGGGTTGGGCCTCGCCCACCTCTAGGTTGGTATATGCACTACCTAACCTAGACCTATCGTACGCCTCAACGCAAAAACCGCGGAGCATCTGCGTACTCTTACTGGCTGGACCACCAGACTTTTATGGCTAAGTGTAAATTCCACACTTGCCGAGCCCGTGTATCAACGTCGGTGCAACGACCGCCGACACTAAGGACCCACCACCTTATGCACATGCATTATCACCAACTATCTACAATCTCCAAACCATAAATCACCTGGGCTTAACTGCCCGGCCAGAACCAATCTGAGACACAAACTCACCGGATCAATAATCCGCACCAACAACCATCGAGCCTACAACTCGGGGTACCAAATCAACTAAACTCCTGTGACCACGGGGTGTGGGTGTGAGTATTGTTAAGTTAATCTTGTACAACATCTTACTCCTACGACTTATGATTAATCTTGGACTTCCCGAGGGTTACCCTATAAGGGGCTCACTACGGTACTAGGAGCTATAATGGGATGACACCGCAAGGCTCCCTTTCTCAAGACACTTACTGTTATTGGTATCTACCCTTAAGAACTCCCCTCTTACCATTTCTTTTGAGTTAGACCTAAGTGTTTTATGACACACCAAGGAAGACGATCTTTCGTCAACCCCTAGCACAACCTTGCCCTTAACCCACCAAGTGCACTCTCATCACCTACACACCTTAGGATGGACTCCTAACTATTTAACCAACCCATGTGCACCATTTGCACACCATTTCCACTTAGTAGGCCACTAAATACCTAAGTTTCACAATTTTACTAAACGCAGACCAAACTAACTATATGAAGCTTATAAGCAGAGCCACTCCAAATATTCATCCAACTGACACAAGATATTTACTGGAGGTCTATCATGATGTTATAAGACTAAATCCAGAGAATCATATTTTTCCTTAATTATTTAGCATTTATTTTAAATTCTCCAAACATCTGCCAAGTATGAAAATGAACATAAAGTGTAAGGAATTCTTATGATATGGCTCTCCAAAAATTATGGTAAATCTATGATGACTAAATAACAGCAAATACAACATATCATATTTTTTTACAGTAAGAGATTGTCCTCTATCATTATTATTTATCATCTATCCCAACTTGTAGGTTTATGAAAGAAACACCAAAAATATCTACACCAAAATTGTTGAAACCAGAGAACTGGTCTCGATGTTCGCAAGGGGGATGCAGCTAAGCCTTACTTGACCTGAGTGAGACCCTTGACCAGTCACCAAGAACCGAATAACCTTGCCCATGAATAATCACCTAAGTCCACGAAAGGACCCCTTAAGCTACATCGTGGAGGTCCCACCACGTACCCAGAAGCTCTCAAGGAACTTCCCCTCCCAAGCCAATGCTGAGCCTGGGCACCTTGGAGGGCACTAAAGATCACCTCACCGTCCACCTTCAATGACAGGGGGAGGGGAGGGGTAGTGCTTGCTCACAACACACATGCGAGGGAGGGGGGTATCAACAACCCTTCCCAAGGTGCCCATGGGGTCTATTTATAGACTTCCCAAAAATTGGGCTGCGGATAGCCAAAAATCTACTATTCGCAGCCCAACAACCAACCCGAACGACCGAAACAGGAGGGGGGCGAGTGGAGCTAGAGACGTCCACTCCCCCCCCCTTGCCGAGGGTCGAATGAGTGGACCGAGGTCCACTACCCTGACTGGGCGAGTGGACCTTGCGGTCCACGCAACCTACCGAGCGAGTGGACCCTTGGTCCACTCACCCAGCTGCCCGAGCGAGTGGACCATAGGTCCACTCGTCCACGGGCTTGGGGCGAGTGGACCCTAGGTCCACTCGCCCCATCCACTCGCCCCCCCCCCCCCCACGCGGGCGAGTGGACCAAGGGTCCACTCGACCGGGTCCTTGGGCGAGTGGACCAAGGGTCCACTCGCCCGGGGCCTTGGGCGAGTGGACCCAAGGTTCACTCGCCCAAGGAGATCTGCCCCCCGAGCCTTCTCTTTCTCGATCCTTAACGGTTTCCAATGGTTTGGTTTGCTGCGTCGCGGTCGCCTTCTCCGTCACGACCTCATCCTTGTCGGGTCACACCGACTCGAAAAATATGAGGGTTGTACACAAACCCCGCTCTTTTCGAGCTTGCCTTAAGCTCAGAAAGAAAGTCCAACCCACCTATTTGATGAGTAGGTGCGTCCCTAGAGTGATCCACGAAGGGCCCTGCCAACGGGATGCTCCTACCGAGTTTTCAACTGAACCTAACTTGAGGCGGAACGCGAACCTTTCTCCACTAAACCACCCTCCTATGAGCTGAGCTCAATTGGAGGTGGAGAAAGCTCAACACCTTAGGTCGAATTGATCTTGACCTGAGGTGGAGGAGAACTCAACACCTCTAGTCGAGCCGAGCTCGACCTGAGGTGGAAGACAAACCTTTCTCCACTTAGCAACCCTCCTATGAGCCGAGCTCAACTGGAGGTGGAGAAAGCTCAACACTTTAGGTCGAATTGAACAGGACCTGCGGTGGAGGGCGGGAACTCCACACCTACCAGGGAGCCGAGCTCACCTAGAGGGGAAGGGAACTCCACACCTACCAGGGAGCCGAGCTCACCTGGAGGGGAAGTGACCTCCACACCTACCGGGGAGCCGAGCTCACCTGGAGGGGGAGTGAACTCCACACCTACCAGGGAGCCGAGCTCACCTGGAGGGACAGGGAACTCCACACCTACCGGGGAGCCGAGCTCACCTGGAGGGGGAGTGAACTCCACACCTACCGGGAGCCGAGCTCACTAGAGGGGGAGGGAACTCCACACCTACCAGGGAGCCGAGCTCACTTGGAGGGGGAGTGAACTCCACACCTACCAGGGAGCCGAGCTCACCTGGAGGGGGAGGGAACTCCACACCTACCAGGGAGCCGAGCTCACCTGGAGGGGGAGTGAACTTCATACCTACCAGGGAGCCGAGCTCACCTGGAGGGGGAGGGAACTCCACACCTACCAGGGAGCCGAGCTCACCTGGAGGGGGAGTGAACTCCACACATACCAGGGAGTCGAGCACGCCTAGAGGGGGAGGGAACTCCACACCTACCAGGGAGCCGAGCTCACCTGGAGGGGGAGGGAACTCCACACCTACCAGGGAGCCAAGCTCACCTGGAGGGGGAGTGAACTCCACACCTACCAGGGAGCTGAGCTCACCTGGAGGGGGAGTGAACTCCACACCTACCAGGGAGCCGAGCCCACCTGGAGGGGGAGTGAACTCCACAACTACAAGGGAGTCGAGCTCACCTGGAGGGGGAGAGAACTCCACACCTACCAGGGAGCCGAGCTCACCTAGAGGGGGAGGGAACTCCACACCTACCAGGGAGCCGAGCTCACCTGGAGGGGGAGTGAACTCCACACCTACCAGGGAGCCGAGCTCACCTGGAGGGGGAGGGAACTCCACACCTACCAGGGAGCCGAGCTCACCTGGAGGGGGAGGGAACTCCACACCTACCAGGGAGCCGAGCTCACCTGGAGGGGGAGGGAACTCCACACCTACCAGGGAGCCGAGCTCACCTGGAGGGGGAGTGAACTCCACACCTACTAGGGAGTCGAGCACACCTGGAGGGGGAGGGAACTCCACACCTACCAGGGAGCTGAGCTCACCTGGAGGGGGAGGGAACTCCACACCTACCAGGGAGCCGAGCTCACCTGGAGGGGGAGTGAACTCGACACCTACCAGGGAGCCGAGCTCACCTGGAGGGGGAGTGAACTCCACACCTACCAGGGAGCCGAGCTCACCTAGAAGGGGAGTGAACTCCACACCTACCAAGGAGTCGAGCTCACCTGGAGGGGGAGGGAACTCCACACCTACCAGTGAGCCGAACTCACCTAGAGGGGGAGGGAACTCCACACCTACCAGGGAGCCGAGCTCACCTGGAGGGGGAGTGAACTTCACACCAACCAGGGAGCCGAGCTCACCTGGAGGGGGAGGGAACTCCACACCTACCAGGGAGCCGAGCTCACCTAGAGGGGGGGGGGGGGGGGGGGGGCTCCACACCTACCATGGAGCCGAGCTCACCTGGAGGGGGAGTGAACTCCACACCTACCAGGGAGCCGAGCTCACCAGGATGGGGAGGGAACTCCACACCTACCAGGGAGCCGAGCTCACCTGGAGCGGGAGTGAACTCCACACATACCAGGCAGCCGAGCTCACCTGGAGGGGGAGTGAACTCCACACCTACCAGGGAGCCGAGCTCACCTGGAGGGGGAGGGAACTCCACACCTACCAGGGAGCCGAGCTCACCTGGAGGGGGAGAGAACTCCACACCTACCAGGGAGCCGAGCTCACCTGGAGGGGGAGTGAACTCCACACCTACCAGGGAGCCGAGCTCACCTGGAGGGGGAAGGAACTCCACACCTACCAGGGAGCCGAGCTCACTTGGAGGGGGAGGGAACTCCATACCTACCAGGGAGCCGTGCTCACCTGGTGGGGGAGTGAACTCCACACCTACCAGGGAGCCGAACTCACCTAGAGGGGGAGGGAACTCGCCACCTACCAGGGAGCCGAGCTCACCTGGAGGGGGAGTGAACTCCACACCTACCAGGGAGCCGAGCTCACCTGGAGGGGGAGTGAACTCCACACCTACCAGGGAGTCGAGCTCACCTGGAGGGGCAGAGAACTCCACACCTACTAGGGAGCCGAGCACACCTGGAGGGGGAGGGAACTCCATACCTACCAGGGAGCTGAGCTCACCTGGAGGGGGAGTGAACTCCACACCTACCAGGGAGCCGAGCTCACCTGGAGGGGGAGTGAACTCCACACCTACCAGGGAGTCGAGCTTACCTGGAGGCGAGGGAACTCCACACCTACCAGGGAGCCGAGCTCACCTGGAGGGGGAGGGAACTCCACACCTACCAGGGAGCCGAGCTCACCTAGAGGGGGAGGGAACTCCACACCTACCAGGGAGACGAGCTCTCATGGAGGGGGAGGGAACTCCACACCTACCAGGGAGCCTAGCTCTCCTGGAGGGGGAGGGAACTCCACACCTACCGGGGAGCCGAGCTCACCTGGAGGGGGAGGGAACTCCACACCTACCAGAGAGCCGAGCTCACATGGAGGGGGAGGGAACTCCATACCTACCAGGGAGCCGAGCTCACCTGGAGGGGGAGTGAACTCCACACCTACCAGGGAGCCGAGCTCACATGGAGGGGGAGGAAACTCCACACCTACCAGGGAGTCGAGCTCACCTGGAGGGGGAGGGAACTTCACACCTACCAGGGAGCTGAGCTCACCTGGAGGGGGAGTGAACTCCACACTTATCAGGGAGCCGAGCTCACCTGGAGGGGGAGGGTACTCCACACCTACCAGGAAGCCGAGCTCACCTGGAGGGGGAGTGAACTCCGCACTTACCAGGGAGCCGAGCTCACCTAGAGGAGGAGTGAACTCCACACCTACCAGGGAGTCGAGCTCACCTGGAGGGGGAGGGAACTCCACACCTATCAGGGAGCCGAGCTCACCTGGAGGGGGGGGGACTCCACACCTACCAGGGAGCCGAGCTCACCTGGAGGGGGAGGGAACTCCGCACCTACCAGGGAGCCGAGCTCACCTGAAGGGGGAGTGAACTCCACACCTACCAGGGAGCCGAGCTCACCTGGAGGGGGAGTGAACTCCACACCTACCAGGGAGCTGAGCTCACCTGGAGGGGGAGTGAACTCTGTTGGATCGGTTGGCGCCCTTAGAGGGGGGGGGGGGGGGGGGGGGGTGAATAAGGGTTTTCAAAAACTTTAGATTTTATTTAGCAAAACTTTGGAATAATGCAATATTAAAATAAGAAGTCAAGTAAAACAAAAAGAGAGACAAGCTTTATTGATATTAAATAAGTTTTACAAAACTTGATCTCAATGGCGTTAGAGATCGGAGGCGAATAATAAAAACTCTTTTCGTTTTCTATCCCGACTCGCTTCCCCACGAACTGGTGGCCCTAGCCTTCTCCTTCCCGGATTCGGCCTCAAGCCGCTCTAGCCAATCCTTCCCCGGATGTGGCCTCGAGCACCCCATAGACCTAGCCTAGATCTAGTCGCCAACACGAGGCGAATTTCATCCCTAAGTCCTACCCCAGACCTAGTCGCCAACACGAGGCGATTTCACTACCGTTTACAAAGAAAGATAAATAAAATAATAAAAACTTCCCTTAAGATGAACTTCTGAAGATGGAGGCGAAGATCCGCTGTAGAATCAGCGTTTGTCGAAACGGACTTCGTCTGGATTCGGCGTGATGGAATTCTCCTTCAGAAATTGGCAGAGCTTCGCTGGGACCTCAAATTTCGGCCAAGATAGCCTCTGGAGTTGTAGCACTACCTCTCTATCTCTGATGTCCCTCTGAAACGAGAGGTGAGGGGTCCTTATATAGCCCAAGCGCTACCGCCGGCGCTACCGCTACCGCCGGCGCTATCCCTGATTAAGTAACATTTTGCGCGATAGGATCTTCTATCCGCGGCAACATTTTGCTCTATGCCTCTTGTGTGCCATGCTACCGCTAGCGCTAGTGGCTACCGCCGGGTGCTAGCTCCTTCTATAAGTTCTCCCGGCAATTGCGATTCGAGCCAAATATTTCGTCGAACAAGATTTCGTCGAACGCCGCTAAGATTTCGTCGAGCAAAGTTTCGTCGAACGCCATGATGAGAATTTTGTCTAGCACCGCTAACAGTTCGTCGAACGGTAGCTAGCACCTGCGCTAGTACTACCGCCAGCGCTTGTAGATGTTTTGGATTTGTTGGCTCAACTTTGGGGGCAACCATCTTATGTAATCCTTGAGTCATGTGAACTTTGTTATCCTACACACTTAAACACACAAGATCAAATACACATAGGATTTGTTATTCTCAAACCTAGGAGATGCGGAAGACCATGTTCCAACAAACTCCCCCTTTTGATAATAGCAAATCCATTAATGATAAATCAGAGCATTAATATATAAGCATGAAGAAACATACTTGTGTGTGTGAGAGAGTGATGACTTAGGATAATTTTAGCATTTAGCATTTAGAATTGCTCCCCCTAAAAACATGCTCCCCCTAAGTGAATGATCCCCTAATAAGTAAGCTATCATCTTAATTTGTCATGTTGGGTTTTTGATAGCGGGTTATATTTTTCATGTTAGTTCTCCCCCTTTGTTATTAGCAAAAGTGGGTAGGGAAACAAAGCACTAAAAATGTGTAAATAAAAGAGAAGGCATGATCGAGCTTTCTAAGTAAATGATAAGGAGTTTTAGAATTGTTTTTCATGTAAATAGATCAGAGTTATAAGCATTACAAAATTTTTCATAGAAGGAAATCAGAGTTTTTAGCATAACAAGTAATGATTTTCCCTTTATATAAAAGTTTTAAGCATAAAAATAAGGATTTCCAAATAAATAATCTACCCAGACAATATGTCTACACCCTAGCCCCGTACTAAGTGACAGATGGGCATGAGGAGCTGCACACATGCCGTAGGTTAGGGTGTTAGTCCCATATGCAAACACTAGACAAAACTCAAGCTAGCACTATTTCCCCTCAGTGCCTCGCAAGGCCCCACTGGAACCCTCCCCGGTTAAGGACAAGACATGACTAAAGATAAGTTTATCTAATGTCTACAACCCTATGCCCCCGCTATGGTGAGATATGAAGTCACGGATAATAGTTTTTTGAAACATGAAGCTTTTAAATCTAATGGGAAGAATCATAATTGAATTTTTGAAATAAAACTTACTTAGCTATATTGAAATTCATGAATGTATCAGAGTTTGAGCATTGCGGAAGATTTCGAAAAAGAAACACCATAATACTAAATAAGAGTTTAAGTTAAAAAAGGAGATGTTTTGAGTTTCAAAACTAACTTTATAAAGATAAGAGTTGAAGCATTTTGGAAGAAAGAAACAACATCCTTTTAGCAATGTTTCACTTGTTGGAAGAGCGTTTGGCATACACGTTTATATTGAAATAAATCAGAGTTTGTTACTATAAAAATGATATGCGTGTTAGAACAACCAATATAAATTCTACCAAGCAAGTCTACCACTTGTTTTTAAAAAAATTGAGATTTAGGACTTGATATAAGAATGAAAGTGCAAGGTAAAAGTTATATGGTGAAGATGCGGAAGACTTGTAGAAATACATGAAACATCTTATTGTAATCAAGAATAATCCATAAAAAGATATATGAGTTTAAGTTCAAAAAGAAGATATTTATGTAAATCATGTTTCAATGAAAAACTTTTATGGTTAACAAAAATAACCAAGCATGAAATAATATTATCACAAAGAGATTACTACAATGTTACTTTAATTCACAATTTCAAAACATACCAAACATTGTAGAAAGCATGCTAGGTTATCTAGTGCATTTCATAAGTAAAGAGTAGTATAGAATTTGCAATAGGATCCAATACTCATGAGAAGAAGTGTTATGGAAGATAATGATGTGCACATAAGTGTATTTTTGAGTAATGTAAATAAATATTTTAATCAAAAATACAAGATATATGTAAAGTACGAGCACAATAAAACACAAATAAGATTACTTCCACACACTTTAAATGCACAAACAAAATGTACAACTACCAAGGTGCTTTGCACACACAATGTTCATTAAGCCTTATCAGGGTGCAAAGTAGTGCTTGGGGGATCACATATTTTATTTTTAATGTTGAGACTAGTGATCCGGTGTACTTAAGAGGAAGTGGGTTTTATTTTGAAAGAAAGATTTGATTTGCACAAGACACTTTACTATTCTTTCCAAGGTGCTCAACCTCACAACGCTTATTAAGACTTATCAGGAGGTTCAATTAGTGCTTGGTGGAGTTATCTTTGTCATTTATTTTATAATTTTTGTTTTGTACAAAGTACTCCGAATACACTTGTTTTGCAAACCAATAGACTTTATGAAAAAAACATAACCATTTTTCTTATCTTTTAAAAAGTGCAAATAAAGGAGTGTAGGTAAGACACTTGTGCAATTTTAATTCATTGTACTAATACATAACATACACAAGCATTCTTAGATTAAACCATATGTAGACAATGCCAAAATAAGTGAGTGAATAAATATCATTATCAAACATAAAACATTTACTCATACATAGAGGCATGCTAAGCTTGATTCTACACACCCTTTTAAAATATAATTGATGCACATGTTAATAGATATATCAAAGCATGATGAAAACAATGTTCCAAGTAATTTGAAAAGATAAATTGCAACATTATAGAAGTTATATATAATAGATTAAATCATGTTTGATTTTTCACAGGAAAAGCCATACAGTTTTTGTTTTGATAGTTTTTTTTGTATTTGATTTTTGAAAAAGTAGACTTTAAACAAATGATAAAGAACAAAACATATTTTTTGTAATTTGGCTTTTATATTTTTGTATTTGATTTTTCAAAAATAAAAGAAAATCAGACGAGCAAAACCAAATAGTACATGTAGATTAATATATTTTTAGAAATTTTTCAAAATTTTAAAATCACAGAAAAGTGAATATGGACGATAGCGCCAGGGGTAGCGCTAGCGCGGGAGACAGTAAATGATTTTTTGTGATTTTGAGAATTTTAATTATTGATCTTGAATAAGTGTCACAATAGTAGTTTCATGCAGAAATATCAGATTTTTAGGAGATGTTTAGATAGTGCAAATTGCATGAAACATTAGCGATTTAGTGTATGACTTGTCAACGCATGATGTATATTTTCTTATATTTTCATTTTCATTTTTCTAAGACTCATATTTATCAATATAATGTAAATTGAAACTGATAGGAAATGTAAGCACAAGATATCATGTTTGAATAAGCCAAATGATATATGTTCTAATGATTAATCCATAAATTATGTGTTTGATGGAATTTTAGTATTCTATAATGATTTCAAATCACATAACATCATAAATGTTGTACCTAGCATTGATACACAAGCATAAACCAAAAAGTGATGCTAGGATGATGAGTTTGGATGCGGATTAATCATGCATTTTGTGAAAAATATTTTTCTTCATTATAAGGGCTAACATAATCAACAAAACAAGATCAACACATTTCGCATTTTAATCTTTAGCCTAAGCCCTTTAATAAACCATTTAAATCCATTAAAGTATTATCATTAGTCTTGGCAATAATTTCATAATTCAAGACATTTAAAAGGTAATGGATTTAGAAGGTAAAAATAAAAAGGATAAGTAGATCACTAAACAGAATGATATGACTTTAATTCACTTTTATTGATTCATTTATGAATTATGGTTTATGAAAGTCATACCACAAGATATATAGAGTGATCATATCATGTTAGTTTAAACAAAACAAAAAAACAAAACGAAAGTTTAAGCATATCATGAAGTAGAGAAGTGATATTTCTTTTTTAGTTGATTTTTACTTCATGCAAATGATGGCATACTAATGAATAGGATATTTAGGTATCCAAAGAGGACCGGATGTGACGGTTCCTTTGGGTACCCAAATACATCGTGTTTGCTTTTGGGGAGATGGAAGTGAATGAGCCCTTTTGAGTGGAGTTTGTGTTTCATCTTTAACTTTTGGTCTCCATTCAAATTTTGATTTAATATTATGCATCAAATTTCTATATTCATTAAACTTAGGTTTAAAATAATAATCACTTTTGAAATTATATTTCATAGGAAATTTGTGCACATTAGAATTTAATTTGGGAGATACATAATGTGGGTTAGAATTCATTATGTTTGTGTGATTAAACATTCTACTAGGTGCATGTTTAATATGTTTTAACATACTAGTAGAAGTTTTACACATGTTTGATGATAAACTAGAAATAAGATATTTAAAATTATTTAATCCTTTTTGAAATAGTGATTTTAAAGATTCTAGTTTATGCGAGAGAATATTATTTTAGTTTATCAATTTTTCGTTATGTTCTTTTGAAATTAAAAATTCTTTTTCTAAATCCTTGAATTTTTCTTTAATATTATTATAATCAAAATAAGGTGTATAGTTTTCAAATGAAGAGCATGATTGAGATTCAAACACATCCTTTTTGAATTCTTCATTCACATTTGCTTTCAAAGTTTTATTTTCTAAACGTAATCTCTTATTAGCAATTTTTAATTTCTTCATGCTACGTTTAGCAATTTTTTGTATATGGAAATAAGATAAAGAATTAGACTTTCTTACAGCGCAATCGGAAGAGGCAAGATGTGAACATGACGTTCCTTTGTCGTCTTCTAGGCCTTCCTTCTTTATAGATGAATTTTCATCTTCTCTTGATGAATTGCTCTCTTTGGCTAAGTCAATTTCCATGATTTCCATGGTTTTGCTACAAGAGAGATTTTCTTGAATAATGGTGGATGCTTGTATGTCCTTCTCTTCCTGTGTTTGTTCCATACCTGCAAGAGGAAGATCATAAGTTATCTCAAGAAAATTCCACATCTCGTATGCAGTAGGAAAAGTATGAATGAGTTTGGAAATATTTTGATCTAACGCACAAAATAGACTATTCATAGATTTTGCATTTAAAACCATTTCATTTTTATTTAATACGCTAGGTGGTTTTTTAATAGTGATATTCCAAACTTTTTCATCTAAAGCTTTAAGAAAATTTTCCATTAATATTTTCCATCCTTTAAAATTTCTTCCTTCAAATAAAGGTGGTGCTAGTGATTTTCCTTCTTCATAAAAATTTACCCCACTTGTAGAAGCGAGATCATGAGATGCCATTATTCCTGGTTGTTATGCCGATTGGAATAAAACCTGCCTCTGATACCACTTGTTGGATCGGTCGGCGCCCTTAGAGGGGGGGGGGGGGTGAATAAGGGTTTTCAAAAACTTTAGATTTTATTTAGAAAAACTTTGGAATAATGCAATATTAAAACAAAAAGTCAAGTAAAACAAAAAGAGAGACAAGCTTTATTGATATTAAATAAGTTTTACAAAACTTGATCTCAATGGTGCTAGAGATCGGAGGCGAATAATAAAAACTCTTTTCGTTTTCTATCCCGACTCGCTTCCCCACGAACCGGTGGCCCTAGCCTTCTCCTTCCCGGATTCGGCCTCAAGCCGCTCTAGCCAATCCTTCCCCGGATGTGGCCTCGAGCACCCCCTAGACCTAGCCTAGATCTAGTCGCCAACACGAGGCGAATTTCAGCCCCAAGTCTTACCCCAGACCTAGTCGCCAACACGAGGCGATTTCACTACCGTTTACAAAGAAAGATAAATAAAATAATAAAAACTTCCCTTAAGATGAACTTCTGAAGATGGAGGCGAAGATCCGTTGTAGAATCAGCGTTTGTCGAAATGGAGTTCGTCTGGATTCGGCGTGATGGAATTCTCCTTCAGAAATTGGCAGAGCTTCGCTGAGACCTCAAATTTCGGCCAAGATAGCCTCTGGAGTTGTAGCACTACCTCTCTCTCTCTGATGTCCCTCTGAAACGAGAGGTGAGGGGTCCTTTATATAGCCCAAGCGCTACCGCCGGCGCTATCCCTGATTAAGTAACATTTTGCGCGGCAGGATCTTCTATCCGCGGCAACATTTTGCTCTATGCCTCTTGTGCGCCATGCTACCGCCAGCGCTAGTAGCTACTGTCGGGCGCTAGCCCCTTCTATAAGTTCTCCTGGCAATTGCGCTTCGAGCCAAATATTTTGTCGAACAAGATTTCGTCGAACGCCGCTAAGATTTCGTCGAGCGAAGTTTCGTCGAACGCCATGATGAGAATTTCGTCGAGCGCCGCTAACAGTTCGTCGAACGGTAGCTAGCGCCTGCGCTAGTACTATCGCCAGCGCCAGTAGATGTTTTGGATTTGTTGGCTCAACTTTTGGGGCAACCATCTTATGTAATCCTTGAGTCATGTGAACTTTGTTATCCTGCACACTTAAACACACTAGATCAAATACACATAGGATTTATTATTCTCAAACCTAGGAGATGCAGAAGACCATGTTCCAACAAACTCCACACCTACCAGGGAGCCGAGCTCACCTGGAGGGGGAGGGAACTCCACACCTACCAGGGAGACGAGATCTCCTGGAGGGGGAGGGAACTCCACACCTACCAGGGAGCCGAACTCTCCTGGAGGGGGAGGGAACTCTACACCTACCAGGGAGCCGAGCTCACCTGGAGGGGGAGGGAACTCCAACCTACCAGGGAGTCGAGCTCTCCTGGAGGGGGAGGGAACTCCACACCTACCAGGGAGCCGAACTCTCCTGGAGGGGGATGGAACTCCACACCTACCAGGGAGCCGAGCTCACCTGGAGGGGTAGGGAACTCCATGCCTACCAGGGAGCCGAGCTCTCCTGGAGGGGGAGGAAACTCCACACCTACCAGGGAGTCGAGCTCTCTTGGAGGCGGAGGGAACTAACATTTTCCCAAACTATCCGAGGGCGGAGAACCAGTCCACGTCCCAGGTGCTTACCTTCACCTTGAGGTAGACGAACTCAACCATATTATTGAAGCAACTGAGGCAGAGATCCAATCCACGTCCTAGGGGCCTAGCTTACCTGGAGGTAGAGGAGTTCGTCACCTTTTCAAACCATTTGGGGGCGGAGTACCCGTCCACACCCTAGGGGCTTAGCCTGCCTGGAGGCGGAGGAACCCAACACCTTCCCAAATCAATTGGGGCGGAGTACCCGTCCACGTCCTAGGGGCCTAGCTTACCCGGGGGCGGAGGAACCCAACACTTTTTTCAAACCAACTAGAGGTGGAATGTCCATCCACGTCCTTGGGGCCTAGCTTACCTGGAGGTGGAGGTGCTTATCATCTTTCCAAGTCACTTACTCAAGCAGCAAGTCGACCCGATGCGTCTCCCATCTGCCGGCATGACTGAGCTCGGAGAATGGTCTCTAGTTGGGGATCTTATCAAATGGGGGCGGAGTACTCATCCACGTCCTAGGTGCTTACCTTCACCTGGAGGCAGAGGAACCTAACACCTTCCTGTTGGATCTTACGTCGCCCTTAGAGGGGGGGGGGGGGGGGGGGGGGGGGTGAATAAGGGAATAAAAATCTTTTTATAATTTTATGGAAATTACTAAATTGTTTAAAGTAATATTAGAACACAAAATAACAATTTAGCTAAAGGAAGAAAATATCATAATTTGCAAGTTTAGGATTTAGAAACAAAAATTGTTATATGATGAAATAGATTAAGATAAACAATTTAGACAAAGTGATTTGAATTGAAAGCTTTGTAACCAATATTTTAGAGATAACGCCAAAAGTGAGAAATCAAGTAAACACAAATAGAGACATGATTGTATTATATAAAATGGTGTTTACATAAATTTGATTTCTATATCGCTAGAAATCGGAGGCGTACAAATGAAAATATCTTTTCCTTTTCTATACCGACTCGTATCCCCACGAACCGGTTGGCTTTAGCCTATCCTTCCCCGGATAATGCCTCAAGCCGCTCTAGCCAATCCTTCCCCGGATATGGCCTCGAGCCCCCCTAGATCTAATCACCTAGAACTAGTCGCCAACACAAGGCGAATTTCCCCCTAAGTCCTACCCAGACCTAGTCGCCAACACAAGGCGAATTAACTAAACGGTTACAAAGAAAGTATGGAATGAATGAAAGATAAAGATAACAATAGTAAAACTCCCTATATGAGATTTCTGAAGATGAGGATGAAGGATCGCTGTAGTATGAGTGAGGTCGAAGCGATCGTCCTTCGGATGTAGCATGACGTAGCCCTCCTCTAGAATTCTCCTTAAGCTTTTTGTGGGAGATCCAACTTCGGCAGCATAACAGCACTGGAATTGTGGCACAATCAACCTCTCTGGAAGTTCTGACCAAAACGAGAGAGAACACATCGTTTTATAGATCTTGGAGCTAGCACCTGCGGTAGTGGCTAGCGCCGGCGGTAGCATTCGTGTGGAGCAGTTGCGAAACCGTCGGCGACGTGGCTCTGTGCACGAACTTGAGATAGCGCATGCTGTAGCAATAGCGCTGGCGGTAGCGGAGATAGCGCCAGGCGGTAGTGCTGGCGGTAGCGCTAAGGAAACCGCTGAGACGAAACCAACTGAGCTAGCGCCTGGCGTTAGCGATAGCGCTGGCGTTAGTGCTAGCGTTAGCGATAGCGCTGGCGGTAGCGTTGCTCCTTTCAAAAGATTGTTCCAAGCTGCTTTATACCTGTGAAGTATTGCACGTATAGTTCCTGCACACTATAAACACACTACAAGCAATATCAAATACAATATGAGATTTGTTATTCTCAAGCAAAGGGATGTGACACACATGTCCAACAATCTCCCCCTTTTGATAATAACAAATCCTTTAAGCAAGAAATCAACAATAGTGTTTATAGATAAGATAAGCAAGATAAAAGTGCAACTATAGTAAATGATATGCATGATAATGTGCATACTCCCCCTAACTTAATGATCCCCCTACATAAATGCAATTTATGTGTTACTCCCCCTAAATGATAGATTTCATGAATTAGTCTCCCCTTATTTATCTATATTTCTCATATATAGATTTCTTCAATTAATCTCCCCCTTTTGGTATTATCAAAAGAAGGTGGGGTGAGGGTAGTAAGGAGGCATTTATATATCATGATCGAGCTTTTCGAAATATAAATAATGATAAAGAGCTTAAGCATAGCATATATAAGAGATTTCAAATATAAAGATAAGAGTTGTAAGCAAGCGGAAGATTATAATATATATCTTTTTGTAAGCATGAAAAGCATAAGTAGAAATATGAGTTTTAGTTCAAAATTGAAAGATGTTTTAACCTTTTTGAAATCTCAAAGTTTTTCATAAAGATACCAAGCATGAAACGATCATATCAAAGAGAGATTATACTACAATGTTACTTAATTGTAAATTCAAGAAATACCAAAACATTGTAGAGATCATGCTAGGTTATCTAGTGCATTTCTTATATAAAGAGTAGTATAGATAAAGCATTAGAATCCAATACTCATGAGAAGAAGTGTTATGAAAGATAATGATGTGCACATAAGTGTATTTTGGGCAATGTTAACAATTGATTTAAATCATCAAAATACAAGACATATGTAAAGTAAAGTGCACAATAAAACACAAGTAAATTACTTTCACACACTTTTAATGCACATAATTTTTAACAAAGTGGTGTAATAATCAAAGTTTGCACAAGACACTTTACTATTCTTTCCAAGGTGCTCAACCTCACAATGCTTATGAAGACTTATCAGGAGGTTCAAGTAGTGCTTGGTGGAGTTGTATTTGTCTACATATATAATTTTTTGTTCACATTTGTGAGACAACATTCTCCGAATACACTTGTTTTGCAAACCCAATTTTTAACTTAACCACTTTTCTAAATTTCATAAGTGCAATTCAAAAGTAGTGTAGACAATAAACTTATGCAAGTTTTAATTCATTGTACAAATACAATACACAAGCAATCATTTTTAGATTTAGACACACATGTTGATTACCAAAATAAGTGAGTGAAATGTATCATTATCAATCATAAAACATTTACTCATACTTAGAGGCATGCTAAGCTTGGTTCTACACATTTTTCAATACAATTGATGCACTTTAAATAGATATATCAAAGCATGATAAGCAAAACAATGTTCATAGTAATTTGAAAGAATATATTTTAACATTGTAAATAATTCTAAATAGAATTCATACATGCTTGATATTGGCAATAAAGATTGTACAGTTTTTTTGTTTTATCATTTTTTAAATCAATTAAAAAATAGAAAATCACAAAAACATATTTTTGTCATTTTTAAATTTTGAATTTTTGTAGTTGATTTTTCATAATATGAATAAAACACAAATATCAAAAAACATATTTTTGTATTTTTGAATTTTGAATTTTTGTAGTTGATTTTTCATAATATGAATAAAATAGAAAACCATAAAACATATTTTTTTATTTTTGAATTTTGAACTTTTATAGTTGATTTTTCATAATTCAAATAAAACAAAAATAAAATAGACATAAGCACAAAAATAAATTTGCTCAAATAAACTAACATATTTTTGTTGATTTTTAGAAATTTTAAAAATCAGAAAATTCCAACACCTACGCTAGCGCTGGAAACAGTACGTGATTTTTTGAGAATTTTAAATTTTTTATTTTTGATGTTTATTAAGTGTCCTTAGAGTAGTCTTATGCAGAAATTTTGTAATTTTTGGAGATGTTTTGATTGCTCAAATTTGCATAAAACTTTAGCTTTTTCAAATACATGTGTTTTACAAAAAAAACTTTTAAGCACAGAATAAATAAATTATGCAAAACACAAGAGGACATAATTTGAACAACCCAAAATATGCATGATTTAAGTGATAAGTAAATAAAATGATCATGCAAAGAGTAATATAAGTATGTCCTAAGATTAAAGACTACCCCGACTAAATGTCTACACCCTAGCTCCGTACTAAGTGACGGATGGGCATGAGGAGTTGCACGCATGCCGTAGGTTGGGGTGTTAGTCCCATATGCACACACTAGAGAACACTCAACCTAGCACTCTTTCCCCTCAGTGCCTCGCAAGGCCCCACTGGAACCCTCCCCGGTTAAGGACAAGACATGACTTAGAGGTTAGGTCTCTAATGTATACAACCCTACGCCCCCGCTATTGTGAGATATGAAGTCATAGGTGAAATAATCTTTTGGACAACCTATGCTTTTAAATCTAAGGGTTGGTATATAAACTATGGGTTTTGTTTAATGTGATGAGTTATAAAGCCGCATAGTTTTTCTACTTTTATGAGATGACGATATGTGATAACTAGCACAATTAATAATATTCAATAAGTGACAATGCTAGTATAATGAGTTTTGGGTTTAATGTCATGTCATAAGATTTATATTGAAATTGCATGTATTCCAAAATAGAATTTCAAATTATAGATCTAGAATAGAGTGATGATTAAGTTTGATGTATATCTTCATTGCAAAGTTGATTCTAGAGTCTACAAATATGAGAGATACACGCAATCAATAGCAAAGCATATCAATATACCAAATAATGTAAAGAAAATATTATTCATAATTTTTATCATAAGATTCATAATTCCTATTATCGATTTGAGACAAGTCTTAATAGAACATGAATTATGATTTATGATTAAAGAGAATTTTTGCATAGAATATATGTTAGATCATCATGATGTATGAGAATTCTAATCCTTCTAGACTTATGATATAGTGATATAGTGATTTTCTTTTGAAAGAACATGATTGATTTGTAAGTCTAGAAAAATGATGATCATCCAATCATATAAAAGACAAAGATCATATATATAAAGTTTTTGAAATTTATAAGATTGCTTTCAATAATTAAATTTATTGATCTTTGGTTTTGCATGATAATATATGATTCAAGAAACAATATTCATAAATATTCTAATGATTAATCCATAAACTATGTGGTTGTTGGAATTTTAGTATTCTATATAATTTCAAATCACATAGTTATCATAATATTTTAATAACATTGTAAATGTTATACCTAGCATATACATTTGAGCATAAACTAAGAAGTGATGCTACAATAATGAGTTTGAGTGCAATGTTATTATATATGATTTAATGGAGATAATGTTGCATGTAATATGAGAAGTTTTAAAATTAATTTTCTTTAGACCTGGAATGAAATGATTAATCTTTTGATTTGATCTTAATGATGCAAGATGATTTTAAGGTCTAAATTACATGCAGCATTGGTGACATATATCACACACATAATATCTAAATTAATATATGAAACAATTATACTAAGGATAGCATGTGATGAAAACTCCATAAACACAGAAATTTCCAAATCAAGCAAACTAAGATAGCTTTTAAAACGGAGTTGAAATTGGGCAAGTTGACAGCACCACAAGAACTCAAATGAGCAAGCCTAGTTTGCCGTTGGATGGAGATTTTTGTGCTCTTTCCGAAAATATATTAAACGCAAAAATCAGGCGAGCGGATCAAAAGATATGGATGTTTGAAGTTTTGATCGTAAACTCGCATTTTTGAAAGATTAAAACATGCGTTTAGATGAATTTTTGTTTTCAATTTTTCTAGATAATATTCTTCATTATAAGGGCTATCATATGCAGCAAACAAAAATAGAAAAGAATAAAAAATGTTGCACATTTTAATTTTTAGTTTAAGCCCTTTAATAAACCATTTAAATCCAATCTTTAAAATAGTTTCAATAGTCTTGATAATAATTTCAATATTCAATTTCTAATGATAATTCAAGACAATTAAGGGTAAAGGATTTAAAAAGAATAAAGACCAATCAAAGATGAGAGATAGATCACTTTGAAAATAAAAAATATATGACTTAATGTTCAATTTTAATACAAATTTGATTTGATAAACATTAGGCTTAATATATAAAAGTCATATTTCATGATATATAAAGTGATCATAGCATGTTTGTTTAAAAAATATAAAATAAACAAAAGAAAAGAGACAATAAGCATATCATGAAGTAGAGTATTGATATTTCATTTTTAATTGTTTCTACTTCATGCAAATGATTGGATACTAATTAATAAGAGATTTAGGTATCCAAAGGGGACTATGTGGGATGATTCCTTTGGGTACCCAAATATATCATGTAGGCTTTTGGAGAGATAGTGATGAATGGGCCTTTACAAGTGGAGTTAGTGTTTCGTTTTTAATTTTGGGCCTCCATTCATACTTTGGTTGTTTTTCTTTTAAATTCATATTATGATTATTTGACATCTTTTTGGAATGATAGTTGTTTGAAAAATAATTCATTTGGGATTTATGTTTATTCAAATTATTTTTCAAAATAGATTGATGTTAATAATCATAATGAATTTTATTTAAACGATTCTTTGAAAGTTTATAAGAGTGATTGCCTTTCTTAAGAAGTGATTGTTGAAAGAATGGGTTACAAAATGTTGTAAATAATTGATTCTTATTTTGATAATTTTCATTTCCACTCTTTCTTATAGACACTCTTATAATATAAAGGATTATATCTTGTAGTTTGTTTTTCATGAAAAGGAGGTATTAAATTTGAGTCATGATTGAAAATATATTGAGACTTATAATAGTGACTCTTAAGAATTTTATGACGATCATAATTCTTTTTGAAACTAAACTCCTTTTGATTTAATGTGTGAAAATGGTCCTTTTTAGAAATGATTTTGTAAGTTAATTTATCCTTGTTATTCAAAATCTTATGATGAAATTCATTACATGACATTTGAAATTTTTCAACAAAAGATTTTAATTGTATTAACTTACAAGATAAAACATCATTTTCAATTAACAATTTTTCATTATGCCTTTTAGAAATTAAGAGCCCTTTTTCAATTTCCTTGAATTTTTCTTTTAATAAATTGCAATTAAGACAAGGAATAGGAATTTTAACTAAAGAGCATGAAAGAGAATTTAACACATCAATATTTGACTCTACGTTATCGTTTGCTTTTAAAGATTCATTTTCTAAACGTAATTTGGAATTAGCAATTTTTAACTTTAAAATTTTACGTTTAGCAATTTTAAGCATACGAGAAGTAGAAATGGAATTTGTTACAAAAAGAGAAGATTTAAATTTTCTTACATTGCTATGGGATGAGGCAAGATTTGGACCAACGATTCCTTTGGCATCTTCTTTGCATTCCTCTTCCATAGCTGAATTTCTGTCTTCTCTTTTGCTTGATGTGTTGCCAACAAATGAGTCCAATATTGTGACGTTGTATTCTTCTTCCTCCAAACATAAGTCATCATCGATTTCTTCTCTTGGATCCATAAGGAATTCCTCGTCGATTTCTTCTCTTGGATCCATAAGAAATTCCTCGTTGATTTCTTCTCTTGGATCCATAAGGAATTCCTCTTGTTCATCATCTGTAGAAGGAAGACTATAAGTATTCTCAAGAAATTTCCAAACTTCATAAGCAGTGGGAAGTGTATAAATAAGTTTGAAAATATTTTGATCTAGTGCACAATATAGACTATTCATAGATTTGACATTTAAAAAACATTTCATTTTTATTTAAAATACTTGGGGGCATTTTAATTGTAATATTCCATACTTCAATATCCAAAGATTTAAGAAATTTTTCCATAAGAAATTTCCACCCATTATAATTTTTGCCTTCAAATAAAGGTGGTGCTAAAGATTTTTCATTTATAAGAAGGTTTCCCCCATTAGTAGAAGCGAGATCATGAGACGCCATTATTCCTGGTTTTTAAACCGTTTGGAATAACCTTCCCTCTGATACCACTTGTTGGATCTTACGGCGCCCTTAGAGGGGGGGGGGGGTGAATAAGGGAATAAAAATCTTTTTATAATTTTATGGAAATTACTAAATTGTTTAAAGTAATATTAGAACACAAAATAACAATTTATCTAAAGGAAGAAAATATCATAATTTGCAAGTTTAGGATTTAGAAACAAGTGCTAAATTGTTATATGATGAAATAGATTAAGATAAACAATTTAGACAAAGTGATTTGAATTGAAAGCTTTGTAACCAATATTTTAGAGATAACGCCAAAAGTGAGAAATCAAGTAAACAAAAATAGAGACACGATTGTATTTATATAAAAATGGTGTTTACATAAATTTGATTTCTATATCGCTAGAAATCGGAGGCGTACAAATGAAAATATCTTTTCCTTTTCTATACCGACTCGTATCCCCACGAACCGGTTGGCTTTAGCCTATCCTTCCCCGGATAATGCCTCAAGCCGCTCTAGCCAATCCTTCCCCGGATATGGCCTCGAGCCCCCTAGATCTAATCACCTAGAACTAGTCGCCAACACAAGGCAAATTAACTACACGGTTACAAAAAAAGTATGGAATGAATGAAAGATAAAGATAACAATAGTAAAACTCCCTATATGAGATTTCTGAAGATGAGGATGAAGGATCGTTGTAGTATGAGTGAGGTCGAAGCGATCGTCCTTCGGATGTAGCGTGACGTAGCCCTCCTCCAGAATTCTCCTTAAGCTTTTTGTGGGAGATCCAACTTCGGCAGCATAACAGCACTGGAATTGTGGCACAAGCAACCTCTCTGGAAGTTCTGACCAAAACGAGAGAGAACACATCGTTTTATAGATCTTGGAGCTAGCGCCTGCGGTAGTGGCTAGCGCCGGCGGTAGCGTTCGTGTGGAGCGGTTGCGAAACCGTCGGCGGCGTGGCTCTGTGCACGAACTTAAGATAGCGCCTGCGGTAGCGATAGCGCTGGCGGTAGCGGAGATAGCGCCAGGCGGTAGTGCTGGCGGTAGCGCTAAGGAAACCGCGGAGACGAAACCAACTGAGCTAGCGCCTGGCGTTAGCGATAGTGCTGGCGTTAGTGATTGCGCTGGCGGTAGCGTTGCTCCTTTCAAAAGATTGTTCCAAGCTGCTTTATACCTGTGGAGTATTGCACCTATAGTTCTGCACACTATAAATACACTACAAGCAATATCAAATACAATATGGGATTTGTTATTCTCAAACAAAGGGATGTGACACACATGTCTAACACTTCCCAAGCCACTCCATATGTGGAGAGTCGACCCGATGAGTCTCCCATCTACCGGCATAACTGAGCCTGGAGAATGGTCTCTAGTCGGGGATCTTACCAATCAGTCGACCCGATGAGTCTCCCATCTGCTGGCATGACTGAGCCCGGAGAATGGTCTCTAGTCGGGGATCTTACCAATCAGTCGACCCGATGAGTCTCCCATCTGCCGGCATGACTGAGCCCGGAGAATGGTCTCTAGTATGGGATATTACCAATCAGTCGACCTGACGAGTCTCCTATCTGCCGGCATGACTGAGCCCGGAGAATGGTCTCTAGTCGGGGATATTACCAATCAGTTGACCCAATGAGTCTCCCATCTGCCGGCATGACTGAGCCCGGAGAATGGTCTCTAGTCGGGGATATTACCAATCAGTCGACCCGATGAGTCTCCCATCTGCCGGCATGATTGGGCCCGGAGAATGGTCTCTAGTCGGGGATCTTACCAAATGGGAGCGGAGTACCCATCCACGTCCTAGGTGCTTACCTTCACCTTGAGGCAGAGGAACTCAACACCTTCCCCAAGCAACTTACCATTGGCGTTACCTGAAGCCGTTTCCATTCATCACCATGGAGCTACCTGCTTATTACAACGCGCCCCTCTGGGCCTACTTGATCACATGCACCTTGACCATCTCCTTCATTACTTCCTTCATCTTCTTTGTCCCCTTGTTCCTTTTCTTTCTCCTGGTCCCTCCTGCTTCCTTTGTCGGCCTGGAGGCGGAGGACTTGTTCCTGAAACCTATCCGCGTAGCTTCCCTGCGTCTCCCCGTGCTTTTGTCGCATCAGGAACAGGGACTCCACCCCCTTCCTGGTGAGACAGAGGCATCCTCCCTACCCCCTCACTCAGGGCAGCTGGCCCCAGGAGAGCTGTTGAAGAGCGCTTGCGCTTGGAGGCTCAAGCCCTCCTCTGAGGCTGGCCCCTTCCCTTGCCGACATGCTTGCTCTATCTCCATCAAAGACGGCGAGGCGAGCACAGGTGTTGGAGATGTCGAGCACTCACCCTGAGGGGGGGGGGGGGGGTGACCCGCATGACTTCCTGGATTGACTTCCTAAACTCCTCGAAGTCACTTTTCTTCACGCACTCGCCGGCAGGGGTGAGTCCCCCAGCTCATAGCTTCCAGCCATGAGACTTGCCCAGAGCTTTCCGAACTAGCTGCTTCCACGCTCACCGCACCATAATGTTGAAACCAGAGAACTGGTCTCGACGTTCGCAAGGGGGATGCAGCTAACCCTTACTTGACCTGAGCGAGACCCTTGACCAGTCACCAAGAACCGAAGAACCTTGCCCTTGAATAATCACCTAAGTCCACGAAAGGACCCCTTAAGCTGCAGCGTGGAGGTCCCACCACGTACCCAGAAGCTCTCAAGGAACTTTCCCTCCCAAGCGAATGCTGAGCCTGGGCACCTTGGAGGGCACTAAAGATCACCTCACCGTCCACCTTCAATGACAGGGGGAGGGGAGGAGTAGTGCTTTCTCACAACACACACGCGAGGGAGGGGGGTATCAACAACCCTTCCCAAGGTGCCCATGGGGGTCTATTTATAGACTTCACAAAAATTGGGATGCGGATAGCCAAAAATCTACTATCCGTAGCCCAACAACCAACCCTAACGACCGAAACAGGAGGGGGGGGGGCGAGTGGAGCTTGAGACGTCCACTCCCCCCTTGTCGGGGGTCGAATGAGTGGACCGAGGTCCACCACCCTGACTGGGAGAGTGGACCTTGCGGTCCACTCAACCTACCGGGCGAGTGGACCCTTGGTCCACGCGCCCAGCTGCCCGGGCGAGTGGACCTATGGTCCACTCGTCCACGGGCTTGGGGCGAGTGGACCCTAGGTCCACTCGCCCCCCACCTTGGGTGAGTGGACCCAAGGTCCACACCCCCCCCCCCCCACTCGGGCGAGTGGACCAAGGGTCCACTCGCCCGGGGCCTTGGGCGAGTGGACCCAAGGTTCACTCGCCCAAGGAGATCTGCCCCCCCCCCCCCCTCCGACCTTCTCTTTCTCGATCCTTAACGGTTTCCGATGGCTGGGTTTGTTGCGTCACGGCCGCCTTCTCCGTCACGACCTCATCCATGTCGGGTCACACCGACTCGGAAAATATGAGGGTTGTACAAAAATTATGGGAAAAAATACCAAGCTCTTATGCTCATCAGAAAAGTCTACTGACTAAATTTCAGGATTTAAGGAAATCATTTTCTCACTTAAATAAATACTTTAAGAAAACCTCAAATAAGATAAGTTGTGAAGTTGCCTACTGATTTAAGTCTCCAAAAATTATATAAAAAAATCACAGAGCTTCCTAATGATCAGAAATGTCCTATCACCAATTTGCATAATTTAACAAAGAGTATTGGACCCTCAATTATTTTTCTTAACCTAAGACAAAATAGGTGTCTTGTGAATGAAGTACTAATTAAATCATTTAGATAAATGCACCAAAAATTACCAGAGGTCCAAATCATGATTATAAAGGCACTACCAAGGTTTCATCTCCATCCAAGACATTTTGAGCATGTAAATAATTCTTATAAGAAAATTTCCTAAAGGGGTTATGTCCTAATTTAGGGGGAATAAATTCTCCTAAAATTCTCTCAAAATTCCCTAGGGCATAATTACACCCCATGAACATATCTCCTAAGTTCCATGACCATTCTATAGCTTTTGACCTCATGTCCTTCACAAGGTTCTAAATGCACACCTAGGGATAAAACTGGGGTTCTAAGGCTCAACCACCTCTACACCACCCCATCTCACTCATGAAGGTGTTTTAGGTGATCCTAAACCAGTGGACAAGGTTTCACCTCATGGTGAGGAGATTTGACCACAATCTCCCAGAATAAACACTATGCCCTAACTTTGATCCAATTTGACCTAACTTGGGTTGACAAAATTACCCAACAAAAATAGTCCCTATTGGGCTGAGATTTTTACCAAGGTCATAACATAACCCTAAGGAGCACCCACCAAAATTTGGAGGGCATTGGAGGTCATTTGACCCACTAATTAATTATTATATGATTTATGGAATTATCTCAAAAAACTTAGAAAAAGGATCTCCTAAAAATCCCATCTTTTAGTATGTTGTGTGGGTGTATATAACCAGCCTAGGTTTTAAATATCAAGGCCACAACATCTACCCATAAAAAGATATACGGGAAAGAGTGACTGCCCTGCCCTAGGGACCAGTCCCACCATTTTGGCTCTACAAGGAGCTACAGTACTCCTTTTGGGCTGAAACAAACTTTGAATTAAAGTACACACCTAGGACTACAACTTTGGTGTTGGGAACTTTTTCATCAGAGGTAATCTGGTATTTTTAATAATTAAAATGAAACACTGCTTATTATGTGACAGAAAAAAATATAATCATTCAATTATATTACTGACTCTGCGTTCGACGAAATATTTACTGCGCTCGACGAAAACTGAACACATCTGCGTTCGACGAAAACTAACTGCGCTCAACGTAAGCAGAACAAACCTGCGTTCGACGAAAACTAACTGCGCTCGATGAAAGCAGAACAAACCTGCGTTCGATGAAAATTAACTGCGCTCGACGAAAGCAGAACAAACCTACGTTCGACGAAAAAAATTCCGTTCGACGAACCCCATATTCAGTTCGTCGAACTCAACTATCAGATCGACGAAGATTAAAACGCGATCGACGAATCAGTTCCTTTCGACGAACTCAGGATTCCGTTCGACGAACTCATAGTTGTGTTCGACGAATTAAATGAAATAAATGTAAGCATTAAAAACAGACCTGATGACTCTCTATCATCATCCCCGAGGAATGGACGGCGCGCGACAGCCCGATCTGGGCTTCTTTGCGGGGTGATTTCCCAGCCACCTGTCCCTCTTCCCGGCCAGTCAATGCCACCACCACCTCCGTTGAGGTGGTGACCGGCGATAGGGGTGGTTGGCCGGCCGGAGGTGGTCGGATCGGGATTTTAGAGGAGGGAAAAAGAGCTCGAAACGAGCCCTTTTCGGAAGCACAATCCGAGCCCTATTGAGCACGGATCAAGCCCCAAATTAAGAAAAGATATAGCACTAAGGGAGGGGAGGCGGATCGGACCTGTGTGGGGGCTTGGCGGCGTGAATTCTGACGAGTCACCATTGACGGTGCTGGAGCTTTTGGTGCCATGCCGATCTAGAGTTCCTCTGAACGGTTCTCACTGGAAGGTTGGGGGTTCTCTTTCTCTCTGAGCACTGAAGGAAATGGGGGGGTTTCAATCGAGCTTGGATGGCTTTATTCTTGAAAGCCATTAATGGCCATTACCCAGATTTCGGTTACGTCTAATTTTCCTTTAATTCAGCCCCTTTGGTCATAGAAAACTCTAGAATTCATTTGTAACGGATGGGGAAAGGTGAATGCTCATCAATTGGGGAGGGATCGAAGGATCAATTACATTTAATCTCCATGAATGCTCTCTTTCTCTTTCTGATTTGGGGGAAACCTCCAATTTCTCTCTCCTAATCACCGATTACAGAATTTAAGTGGTAATCTCGGTAATTAGCAAGCCCACTAGATGGTGGATCTCTTTAGTTGGGCCTAGCCCAAATGGATTGGGCTAGATTAGGTTAAATTAGGGTAATTTGACCTAAATTAAACTTGAGTTGACTTTGGTCAAACTGACCAATTGGGTTGACCCCAAAGGGCGACTTGGGCTCCATTGGCTTCCCTCAAGGGTTAGGGAGGTGTAGGTGGAGTCACTTTGACAAGGTGATGGTGAATTGCCCCTTATTAGGGCACTTTGACCAAATTAGGGTTTATGGCAAATTGGTAAAATTGGAGGCCCCGTGATGGGGCTTTTTGGTCTATTAGGATCCTAGTACCCATACAATGGTAGGGGCATGGTCAATTTGGCATGGTGGGGGCTAATTAACCTTAATTAAGTTAGTTTGACCAATTTAGGGTTAATGTTGACTTTAGTCAAATTAGCCTCTTAGGTTGACCCCAATGGGTCACTGGTGCTTCAAGGAGACCTCTAATGGGTTAGGGATGCTATGGTGGGGGTCAAGGACCAAGGTGGGGCCCTAAAGCCCAACCCTAGGCTTGGTATCTGAAAATTGCTATTTGCAGACCACTTGGGTTTTCTCCTTCTCACCTAAGTTCACAAGGTCTTGGGCTCTTCCTATGGTTTTGTCATGACCTAGTCATGACAAAACCAACTTAGGGGTCTAGATGTTTGGGGGATGTTACACTGATACAATTCAAAAAGACTTGTTTCTCTTTCATAATAGAAGGCGCCAGTCACGTTGATGCCCACACCGACATTGTTCCATTGGTACTTGAACAAAAAAAGGAAGGCAAAGAAGATAAATAGGCAACCTTGTTCGAAGGATAAAAAGACGCTTTGGTAGAGCTTCTTTGTCGAAAAACAAAGGCTCTTAGAGCATGCTCTCTTTCTCCACCTTTTGTGTATTATGAATCTCCTACTTCTGAGATTTTGATAGTCTCTCCTCCTTAGAGAGACTCTCACTGAGAGCTTTAGCATTCATTCACTCAACTGAGTTGTTGTAAAGGTTTATCAGACTCTCCCTTTAAAGGTTTATCAGACTCTCCCTTCGAATCTCTAGTGTAAAAGATTCACTTGGTTTCCATCGCCACAATTTGGAAAAGGCTGACATTGAGTTGGGGCCTCCATGTGGAAAAGGATTGTCATCTCGATAGTGAGGCATTGGATTCCTACATGCTGTGGGATAGAGGATGTACCCATGTTACTAGGGAACCTCTATAACTTCATGTGTCATCTCACTAATTTACTTGCTTTGTTATTTTTGTCTTCCTTATTCATTTACTGCTTATTATAAAACTACTATATTAGTTTACTCTATCATATAAACAAAACTAACGATCTAAAAAATTAGAAAAGTTATTTTAAAATACCACCATAAGTGGTTACCTTCTTATCCCCCCCCCCCCCTCTAGAGAAGTATTCAAGTACTTTATTCCGCAGTTTCAATTGGTATTAGGGTCAGTGATGGCGCCTGACTAAAGACTTTTCTATTTGTAAATCAATCTTACTTAACGCGGTGGGGTGAAGTAATATATAGAGAGAAGACATGAGATTGAAGTCTTTAGTCATGTGTTTATTGGTGGGGTTTGATTTTTGTTAATACTAATGCGATGAAAATAAAACTAATTTAACATGCGGGTCGTGTAACATCCCAATTCTAAATTGGGACCCTATAAGCATATTGACACTCAATTGGTGCGCCACCTCACCTTGGGGACATGATGAAACCCTTAAGGTGTAAAATGTGCACCTAAACCTAAAGTGGACTAACCAGGCCCAATTGACCTCATTCATGACCAATTGAGCTAGCCAATACATTACTCGTGACCTAATCTAGCCATCCCACAAAAATGATCAATTTGGTCAACCATGGTCAACCCAAAATTAATCATGGTTAAACCATAGTTCACTTAAACCTAAAACCTTCACAAAAAAATACCTTAACACTACCCTAGACCAATGACTCAAGAATCAATCCCCAGCCTCATCTTGAATCAAGTCCTGTACAACCCTCATTCTCCGAGGATAGGCCCACTCAAAGCCACGTAGGCAGAATTCAAGGTCAAAAAGGTCAAATCAGAGGTCAGCAGTCCAAGACATAAGACAGCTCAGTCAGCAGGAGCAAAAGAAGGCATGTGCGAGTGTTGGTTGAATCGCGCGAGTAGCCCATATACTCGCCAAAAGGTGGGCGACCATAGGTGATACTCGCCCCTCTTCAGGCGAGGTCGCCTCAATGTCGCCGAGTTGCCGAGTTGGGTGGGGTATAAATATGACCCCCCCCCCCCTCTCTTTGGTTTTCCTATAAATAGGACCTCAGGGGTACTGAGATTGACACCTGAACTTGAGCTTTTGGAACTCCCATATTCAAATTCTCGGACCCGTCATCCTTGGTAGTTACTCCCAGTACTAGCCAAGTCGGTGCCTTCCTCGTACCCTGCTCGGCCATTTTTGGTTTTGGAGGGGAAGTCTCTTCTGAGCTTCTAGGTACGTGGTGGGACCTCCCTGCCGCAGCGCCTGGGGTCCTGTTGATTTTTGCCCGAGCCCTTTTCATCGTTGTCAGTCAAGCCATCTAGCCGGACTGCTGGGCGAGTAGCCTCCGGCTGCATTGATCCGAATTTTGGAGCCGGGATTTTCCTGGCTTCAACACTTCGGTGTGGTGAGCGTGGATCGTAGCCAGAGGGGGAAAGTTTGGTGGAAAGGAGAGATGGTTGTAGTTGGCGACCATGCAGAGGTAGTCGGGAACTCGGCCAGTGGAGGCGAGTTCTTGACGTTGGCGGTCTTTGAGGAATTCGCGTGGCGAATTGAGGGGCCCGTGCGAGCAACAAAATAATTTTTGATATTCTATGCAGAGAAAACATAATGCATGAAAGTGAGATAAAATCCCTAAATGAGAAAAACTATTGACTCTCCGAGTGCAATAATGTATTGCATGAGAACGGCTAAGGAAGTCTCTTGAAGAAATCAAGAGATTAACTACTGAACTAAGGCAAGCTCACAATGAACTAAATAGTCTGAATTGTAGGAGTTACAAACTCCAAGATCTCACTAAGAATTTTCAGGCAATATTCAATTAATGGGGACCTCCAAAATTTGTCTTTGGAGGAATTGAATGCTCTGAGAAGGAGATTTGCAAGGAAACTGTCTCACAGGTCAGAAAGAAATCTTACATATCAGTTTAAATAGTATGGACCCCAAAATGCTCTTAAGAAGACTCTGTCTGAAGGAGTTAATAAACATAACACTCCTCTTAATTCTGCAAATAAAACAATAGCTAGTCTTCACATGCACTACCAACGTAGGAGGTCCAAGACAACTACACTACGATTTGTGGTGAAAGTTTGCGTTCAACCACAAGCACAATCTTAGGGCTTTCGATAGGTACTCCAAGAGCTTCCCCATTCCCAAACCCTGCAAAAAGAAGATGCATTTCACAGAGTCATTCTCTGTCACGTATACTAGGTTTTAGCCTAAATGCAACGTTAAATCAACATCACTGATCTGGGCCTTCGGCCGCGGGTAGACTTCTTACACAATGCCTAAATCCGCAATGACTTCCAAAATTCTACATACAATTCATGTCGGGGACAGACACATTCGAACCAGAGTTCTAACGAACCAATGAAGGTCATACCCTCCACTATTAAGTGGAAGAGACTCTTCCTATGCAAGAGAATCAAGAATGAAATTAACATTCAACGCCCTAAGACCGAAGAGAATGATCGTTACCCTTGGAGCTCGCTTTGGCGCTATGAAACAATGAAAGAGATTGAAGAAATCGACCGCGACGGACTCCTCTCCATGGTTCTAGACTCTGCTTGCGATTTAGAGCTTCAGAGCTCCTTCAATGGCAAGATCTTCACCTCCTTCCTCCTCTTAGCTCTTCTTCTTCTAAAATCCAAGAGAGAGAATGAACATAGAGAAATGAGGTTTGAAATCTTCATTTCCCGACCTAATAGCCTCAGGATGAATCCCTAACCATCAAATCTTCAATTGGCCCATCGAACGGCTCAGATTTTGGGCCTAAAAACATTTACATCGCTGATCGCATGATCGCGCATTTCTGAATGCACGAGCGTGCACGAGATAATTGCGTAAGACAGATAACCGCTCTAAATGCCAACTCATTATGCAGTTTACACATGATCGTGCGCTTGTGATTGCCGTCTGATCATGCACATTGAAATGCACGATCATGCGTGGCTAAAACGCACGACTAACACTACAAATTTTCGAAAAGCCTCCGAACAATCCCCAAAACACGCGGGACATCCTTAGGCTTCTACGAACCTTGACCTCCTTCCAAAACAAGAGGTTTTTGGGGCGTTACATGTTCAACTTCTCTTTTGTGGAGCCGACGAGGGCTCCTCCGTCGCACAAGATCCCGTCTTTGATCGTGGTTTCCAAATTGAACACCTGCCCAACATACATTATGTTCCAGGATGTCTGTTGCGGTAATTCCGACATTATTTTTGAGTCGTAAACTAACTTTCTCTAAGAGGAAGAAAATGGTAGGGGATAAACCGTGTTAAAGGTGGAGAAATGGTGACTATGGGGAGAAGAGGAGCGACAACCATTTTTTCGTACTTTTCTTCGTGCTAATGCGAGGATGCGACAATTCGAGATAAGTTAAAAGTAAAAGTAGAAGGAGAATCTGACATCATCATAAATAAAATCATAGAGATTTGATCAACAAAGGCAAAAGAATATTTGTGGATCATACATTATGAAAAGTAAATGAAGATAAACATGAATGAGAAAATTTGATTTAAAAAAAAAAACAGCTTTTCAATAAAAAAAACAAATCTATTGCTTTTTTTTTACGCGCAGCTCTCATGCTTGGGGACCGAAAGTTGTCGACCGCCTTCTTCATCCCCTAGCCGCCCTCATCATCCTCTCGGCCGTACCTCGCGGCTCTCATCTTCCTCCAAACAAAAAAACTCTGACAACTATGAATTCTCTTACCCTTGGTCGTTCCAGGCTACAAACAGTTCATTAACATAATTGGAATTCAATACAATTCTAGTTTTTCCTGGCTTTGAAATTGACTGAATTCTAAATCCTAAATTTCAAAACAAATGGATTTTTTTTTTGGCGCTGTTATTTGCACCGTAGTTTTGGCTAGTTGCACCGCACTTTCTTCTAATTTTCCGCGTCTTTTGGAAATACGCATTGTACATGCATTTTTAGGGAAATTGTCCAACACGAAAGTTGTAGATTTCGACGAGATCTACAACTTTCGTGTTGAACACTTTGCCTAAAAATGCATGTACAAGGCGTACTTTGGAAATACGCCCAAATTTCGCGCCTTTTGGAAATACGCCTTGTACATGCATTTTTCGGAAAAGTGTTCAACACGAAAGTTGTAGATCTCGTCGAAATCTACAAATTTTGTGTTGGACAATTTTCTTAAAAATGCATGTATGAGACATATTTCCAAAAGGGGCGAAAAATTAGGATAAAATGCGACACGACTAGCCAAAACTGCGGTGGTAATAGCAGCACTTTTTTTTTTTAATTTTTTTTTAATGTTACATTAATCTGTATGTCCGAAAAACATCAGCATGTATAGTAAAAATCTATTTTCTACTCCATTAGCGTCTAGCGAGCTCGAGTCCTGTTCGGCGCGGTGGTCGGAGACTCGGAAATCTATCCATTAGCGAGCTCGAGTTCCTGTTCGGCGCGGCGGTCGGAAATCGCTCAGCCAAACCGAGCCTGAATCTCCCTTGTTGTGTCGTTTATCCCTTCGAGCTCGTTTTCGCGTGGTGGTTTCAGATAAGACGCCGATCACAGCCGAGGTTTGAAGCTCCCGGGTTCAGAGTTCACGCCGATGGCGTGGTTCCGTGCCGCCTCTACAGCTGCAAGAGTTGCACAGCGCAGGGGCCTAGCTCAATCTCCTCATCGACAGCTTCCTCAATGGAACGAGCAGCGTCTACCTAGAGGAACTCCAGCGCGCCTGGGAGGCGGATCCCAACAGCGTGGACGAGTCTTGGGATAACTTCTTTCGGAATTTTGTCGGCCAGGCCAGCACTTCTCCGGGAATCTCCGGGCAGACGATCCAGGAAAGTATGCTCTTGCTTCTCCTTGTTAGGGCTTATCAGGTCAATGGCCACATGAAGGCCAGCCTCGATCCATTAGGGTTGGAGCAGCGTAAGATTATTCCCGACGATCTGTACCCGTTGCTTTATGGATTCACCGAGGCCGATTATGATAGATAATTCTTCCTCGGGGTTTGGAAGATGACTGGCTTTCTCTCAGAGAATCGTCCTGTACAAACCCTTGGGTGAAATTTTGAACAGGCTCCAGCAAGCTTATTCTCGACAGGCTTATCTGGAGTTCACTGTTTGAGAATTTCCTTGCTAAGAAGTGGCCTGCTCAGAAAAGGTTTGGGCTTGAGGGAGCAGAGACTCTAATCCCTGCCATGAAGGAAATGTTTGATAGATCATCAGACATTGGAGTTGAGAGTATTGTCATCGGTATGCCGCACAGAGGAAGGCTAAATGTTCTGGGTAATGTTGTGAGGAAACCATTTTTAGCGAGTTTGACAGAAAGAAGAAGAAGGATGAGGATGGTCTATACACAGGAACTGGAGATGTGAAATACCATCTGGGCACTTCTTATGATAGGCCGACGAGAGGTGGAAAGAGATTTCATTTGTCTTTAGTTGCAAATCCAAGCCGGGCTTGACCGACGAGAACTCAGAGCCGAACCCTAGCGCTCAGCCACCGTTAACTAATGCGATTCATCGGGCTTCGGAAAGGTTGATGCCGCCGCCGCCTGGAGAATCGCGGAGGGAGCCGAACCCTAGCGCTCAACTGGGAATTGAAACAGCGAAGATGAAATCAAATGGACGTGAGAAAGATATCAGCTTGACCGAAATACCCCTCATCAAAACCCCTTAGGGTGCAAAGTGCCAAAAAAATCGATTTTGGGGGTGCAAAGTGTCATATTTAATAATTGGGGGTGCAAAGTGCCAAAGAAGGGCATTTTGGGGGTGCAAAGTGCCAATTAGCCCCATTTGAAGGCTGCTGATCCAGTGGTGGTTGGCAAAACACAAGCAAGGCAATATTATTCGAGCAACAACAACACTCAAGCCTTTATCCCACCACAGTGGGGTCGGCTATATGGATCCCCCTATCTTTAATCATAGTCTCACTAATGCCTAAGTACATCATATCTTTCCTTATAGTTTCATTCCAAGTCTTTTTTGGTCTACCCCTCCCCCGTTTAACATGTCTAGTCATTAAACTCTCACAACGCCTAACAAGTGCCTCTAATGGTCTCCTATGTACATGTCCGAACCATCTTAAACGAGCTTCTCGCATCTTCTCTACAATTGGCTCCACTCCTGTCTTATCCCTGATACATTCATTCCTAATTCCATCCAGTCTCGTGTGACCACACATCTAACACATCCACCTAAGCATTCTCATCTCCGCAACTCCCATTTTTTGCTCATGTACACCATTCACTGCCCAACATTCAGAACCGTAGAGCATTGTTTGCCTAATTGCAGTAAGGTAAAACTTGCCTTTAAGTTTTATTCAAGCGATTCAAATGTTAATTTTATATATGTTAGTATTTGTTATATTAGCTGATAGGGATGGTTTTGTCCTTTTTATTTTTTCTTTGCCAGCAGTTTTGGCCGCTTGTTCTCCCTATAAATACCTGTATATTCTTCCTTGATATTAATAAGAGAGAAAAGCTTTATTTAGTCGGTCTCTCTTAACATGGTATCAGAGGCGTGGACGAGTTCGTTTTCGATTCTGCAATTTTTCTCCAAGTTAACTCGGTTTTTCTTCTGATTTTCTTGTCTCTTCCAGCATCTTATTTCTTTTCTCCGATCTTCTCTAGATCTTATTCTTGATTTTGTTATCAAGAATGGCTCCAGATCCTGCCATTACGCCTTCTTCTTCCCATCGTCATCCAATTCTTACATTAGTGATATCAACAATCCTTTATACATTCATCCATCTGATGTTCCCAATCTTCATCTCGTACCTCACGAGCTCCGTGGTTCAGAAAATTATGGTGTCTGGAGCAAAGCTATGCAGCTGGCCTTGAATTGCAAAAGCAAGATCGGATTCATCAATGGTAAATACCCTCGACCTAACTCGGATTCCGCTGAATATGAACAATGGGAAAAACGCAATTCGCTTGTTCTTTCTTGGATCTTAAAATGCGTTAGTAAGGACATATACAATGGATTGATCTATTGCGATACCGCTGCAATTGCCTGGACTGAGTTATATGATCAATTCAATAAAGCCAACAGATCTAGGATTTTTGCTTTGTTCAAAGAAATCAATTCTCACGTTCAAGGAACGAATACCGTCACGATCTATTATTCAAGATTGAGACAAATGTGGGAAGAATATGATTCCCTCCTAAATCTTCCGCACTGTACATGTTCTGCTTCAAAATCTTATATAGATTTCTCTCAGGAACACAAATTAATGCTGTTTCTCATGGGATTGAATGATTCTTACATTGCATTACGATCTCAAATACTTATGATGGTACCTACACCTACTCATCAACAAGCTTTTTCCATGTTTTGCAATGAAGAAATTCAAAGATCCATTCCTCCTTTCAATATGAATTCTGATAATTCGATTGGATTATATAGTTCTTCTCAAAGAACCAAGAAATCAGATCTTCTTTGTCAGCATTGTGGACTTCACGGACATTCTAAAGAATCTTGTTACAAATTAATTGGTTATCCTCCCCGAGGAGGATATTCTAGAGGACGGGGTAGAGGCAGATCTGGCAACTCAAATGGATATCATCAAGGAGGGAATTATCCAAGTTCAAACCAGGTTTATGCTGCTTCTCCACAGATTCAAGGCAAACCTGAATCACCAGCAGCTCATGTCATTCCACCGCCAACTTTCAGTCAAGCATCACCATTCACCCCTCAACAATATCAACAACTTATTCAACTTCTCAATTCTACCTCAACTGATAAGCAGCAGCAACCGGGTTCTTCAACAAATTCTCAACAGGCTACTGATATGAACATAGAAAATCAATCTACTTCCTCTACTGCAGCCACAACTACAGGTACTATGGATGAATTCATCTCTCTTTTTACAAAGATTTCCAATGAAGAATGGGTTGCTGATAGTGGGGCGAATCAACACATGTCTTATAATTTTTCAATGTTTGAACCTTCAACACATAATACTCCTGCCTATACTTCTGTCAAGATGCCTAATGGAAACATTGCCTCCGTTGACAAAATAGGGACAGTCAAACTTCCTCAAGATTTGTCATTGCATCATGTTCTTTATATTCCCAATTTTCAATTCAATCTCATCTCTATATCCAAACTCACTCGGGATAATAATTGTTTTGTTTCTTTCTACCCTCATTTTTGTCTCTTTCTACCCTCATTTTTGTCTCTTTCAGGACCTTTGGAGTGGCAAGATAAAGGCGATTGGTAGAGTCAAAAATGGCTTATACATCCTTGATCCTTTAGCCTCATGCTCTACTACTCAAGGTTTCACCAACCCTTATTCCAATGGCACAAACTTTGCTTCTTATCTTTCATCTCAATGTAATAAGAAGAATGATGCACATTCTATTGATACTCATTGTAATAATGAATTTGTTAGTTGTTTTACATCTAAAGATTCTAGCCTATGGCATTTGAGAATGGGACATATGTCTTCTCTTAGATTGAAACATCTTCCTGAAGTGGGAAATTCTCTCAATTCAAACTCTTTTCATTGTTCTGTTTGTCCCTTAGCTAAACATTCAAGATCACCATTTCCAATCAAAACTCATACTACCAAATCCATTTTTGAACTCATACATATGGATATTTGGGGCCCATACAAAATTCTTACACATTCCAATGTGAAATACTTTCTTACTATAGTTGATGATTTTTCAAGAGCTAATTGGGTATTTCTCATGCAAACCAAAGTTGAAGTTTCAATCATATAAAGGATTTCTTTGCTTATGTAAAAAATCAGTTCAAAACTGAAATACAAATGGTTCGAACTTATAATGCTTGGGAATTTTTCTCCAAATCATGTTCTGAGTTTTTTAAAACTCTAGGTGTTATTCATCAAAGTTCAGTACCTTATACTCCGCAGCAAAATGGCTTGGTTGAACGCAAGCATAAACATATCTTAAATGTTGCCAGGGCACTTATGTTTCAATCTCATATACCTATTCATTTTTGGGGAGAATGCATTCAGACAGCAGTCTAGTTGATTAACTGAACACCATCTTTTCTCTTAAAAGAGAAGACTCCTTTTGAAATTCTTTTTCACAAACCTCATATAGTTACTTATTTAAAGGTTTTTGGTTGTCTTTGCTATGCAAAAATTTTGCCCGTCCTTGGTAAGTTTTCTCCTAAATCAAAGCCATGTGTCTTTATGGGATATGCCATAACACAAAAGGGATACAAACTTCTTGATCTAACCACCAACACCTTTCTCGTTTCACGAGATGTCATTTTTCATGAAACCTTATTTCCTTTTTCCATTACCCATAATACTACCTCTGATCATATGCTTGTTGTTGATGATCAAAGCTACTTTGATGATTTCATTACACCTACTATTCCTAATCCTTCTCATGATGATGTCTTTCCTTCACAGCAGAATGAAGATTTATCTTCTATCCATCTTAATCCCAATTATGTTGTTCCCAAAGCCAGGACATTCACTAGAATTTCAAAGAAACCCATTTGGTCTGCTGACTATATTTGTCCTACCATAAAGGATAAACCTATCAAGTATCCTATTTCTTCTAACTTATCCTATTCTCATCTCTCTGTTGGTTACCAAAATTTTATTTGTTCCCTTGCCACTCACATTGAACCAACATGCTATCAAGATGTTGTTAAGAGTAAGCAATGGAGGGATGCTATTGTTGAAGCCAAGCGGTCTCGAAGGATTGAAGCCGCGCGATCTGAAGCCAGCGGTCTGTGCGGTCTCCAATAATCAGACCGCGGCTTCTCCTCTGATGTACCAGATCGCGCCGGATAAAGATGGGTTGAAGCTGCGCGGTCTCGAGTCAGCGGTCTGTGCGGTCTCCCAGAATCAGATCGCTGCTCTTCCTCAGATATGCGAGATCGTGCCAGATGAAGGTCGGCGATCTCCAGCTCTATCAGACAACTGTTTGATAACCGCGGTCTGTGCGGTCTCCCAGCATCAGACCGCCACTTCTCCTCAAGTATGCGAGGTCGCGTCTTGTGAAGGTCAGCAACATTCCGCCTCTCCAAGCGGTCTAGAGCCAGCGGTCTCAGCGGTCTCCAAGTACAAGACTGCCGGTTCATCTCGGATATACCAGATCGCTTCTTATGGAGAGAAGCGGTCTGGCCCTCCCAGTCTCTCCCTTATGGGGGAGTGTTCGCCAGAACGATCTAACCGTCCGACGGTCTCCTCTGTCACACGACCTTCCTCCTGTCGTTCGCCCGACCTCACTCCAGATCGCAGAGGTCGCTGCGGTCTTAATATTCCTGATCGCCCAGACCGCCCAACTCTCTTGTGTACTGTGTATTTGTATTTAGTCCCACATCGTATATTTGTATTTTACTGTTTCCCTCCTAGTCTATATAAAGGAGACAATACACTTGTAATACTTAGATTTTTTGGAAATAAAAATTCCTGTTATTTTCAAGTTCTCACATGGTATCAGAGGACTCGATCTCTTCTGCCGGTCTCTCTTTTCTGACCGCACAATCCGTGCGATCTCCCATCTCTCTCTTCGACCGGCCTTTCTCCTCCTGACCGCGCGATCTCAACTGTCTTCACGAGACTGCGCGATCTCTCTTCTCATGGGTACCCCATCTGAGAATGCAACCCCACCCCCCCAACCCCTGCCAACTCCTGTGGCTATTTCTACCTCCCCTGGCAACCTTGGCACCTCCTCCAAGCTCACTAGCTCTAATTATCCTGATTGGAGTGTCTCCTTCACCTTCCTCTTACGCTCTCAACGCAAACGCCAACATCTCACCGATGATCCTCCTCCCCATGGATCTGCTACCTTTGATGATTGGGATGCTAGTGATGCTCTAGTCCGCACCTGACTTGCTAACAGTCTCTCTGATGAGTGTCTTCCTATCATTCGTCATGATGAGACAGTCAAGGCAGCCTGGAATCATCTTGCGGCCCTTTACTCCAAAGGTGCCAAAACCTCCCGCATCTACACCTTATATGCAGATCTCTTTGCCCGCCCAACCATGGATCCCACCACAGCTTATCAAGCGGTTCAGGCCCTTGGGGCTGAACTCCTTCAGCATCGCCCATTCTCTGCTGATCTTGCTGAACAACATAAACACTTCCAAGAGCTCCTGGTTGTGTGTTACCTTCTCTGTCTTCCGGAGTCCTATGATATGATACGACAGCAAATCCTTGGAGAAGCTGAATCTCCAACTCTTGATGCCACCGCTGCTCGGGTCTCTGCTGTTACTCCCCTTCTCCAACGACCCTTGTTGTCTTCCCCTCCTCCTCCAGAGAGCTTTGCTCACCGGGCTGAACGTGGTCACCCCGGTGGCCGTGGTGGATCTCTTGGTGGTCGTGGACCTCCGCGGTACATCTGTTCTCATTGTGGTCGGAAGGGTCACACAATTGATCGTTGCTATCTCAAGCATCCTCACCTTCGCCCTCTGGCTGCTGCTTCTCAACCGGGTACTAGATCACCGTCTGCTTCTGTTGCTACCTCCTCAGGTAGTGTGCACGTTGTTACTGAAGGTAAATGGTTTATTGATTCTGGAGCAACAAATCATATGACAGGGAACCCTCACCTTTTCTCCCAGTTACTAGAGCACAAGAATTTACCTCTGGTTCTAACAGCAGATGGTTCTCCCTCACATGTGTGTGAGACTGGAATAGTTCAAGTCACTCCGACTATCTCTCTTCAGAACACTCTTTATGTGCCTACTTTTCCATGCAACTTACTATCAGTCAAGGCACTCTCTCAACAATTACAATGCTCTATTATGTTTACTCAGACTAACTGTTATTTTCAGGATCTTCATACGAAGGAGACAGTTGCTACTGGGACTGAGAGTGGAGGTCTCTACTTCCTTGACGTTCTTACTGCTCACTCTGCTTCTACCGTCTCTGATTCTCTCCATCAATGGCACATCCGTCTTGGTCACCCTCCACCTCGGCTGCTGTATCAACTTCTACCTCACCTCACCAAAGATACCTCTCCTCTCAACTATGAAGTTTGTCAACTAGGAAAGCACCATCGGGCTTCCTACCCTGCCAAACATGAACGTAGCTCGACTCGTCCCTGTGATCTCCTCCACTCGGACATCTGGGGTCCTTCTCCTACCAAGACTGTAGGTGGGAGTAGTTTGTATTTTGTTACTTTTATTGATGATTTCTCTCGATGTACTTGAGTGTATCTGTTAAAAGAACGCTCAAAACTTTTTTCTGTTTTCAAAACTTTCTATAATGAAATTTTCACTCAGTTTGGAGTGTCTATCAAGGCTATTCACACTGATAATGCTAAAGAGTACGTTTCTCATCAATTTTTTGAGTTTTGCATGAATCATGGTCTTATACATCAGACTAGTTGTCCTTATACTTCTCAACAAAATGGGATAGCAGAACGTAAGAATCGTCACCTCCTCGACATGGCTCGCACCTTACTCTTCCAGATGAATATGCCCAAAACCTAGTGGGGTCATGCCATCCTCATCTCCTGCTATCTCATTAACCGCATTCCCTCCACCCTTCTTCAAGGCTCCACCCCCTTCTCTCTACTATATCCCACCTCACAACCCTTCTCATTACCTCTCAAGGTGTTCGGTTGTACTGCGTTTGTCCACACTCCTTCCCCAGGTCGGGACAAACTCTCTCCTCGGGCAGTTAAATGCATCTTTGTTGGTTATTCTCCAACTCAGAAAGGGTACCGATGCTATGATCCCCTTCTTTGCAAACAATATGTTTCCGCTGATGTCACCTTCTTTGAAACTGTTCCATACTTTTCTAACTCTTCCACCTCTCTGCCTCCTGCGCCTAGTCCAACAACACCGCTCATTTACTCTCCACCACCACCACCTGCTCTCCCAACTCCACCACCTCTTCCTTTCCCTCCACCACCTCCAGCATCTCCTTCCACCTGTCCTCCTACTCCGGGGCCTTCTCTCCCGACTCTTGGGCCAGCACTATCTTCTTCCGATGATGACTCTCCTGCAGATACAGTCACCACTGAAGACCTCCCTATTACCCTTCGAAAGGGAGTTCGCTCATATACGCAACATTCTATTCACGATGTTGTAACTTATGCTCAACTTACCCCCTCTGCTAGGGCATTTGCTATTGCTATTACAGATACTGCCACCCCAACCAGTTATCAGGAGGCTCTTGCCATCCCACAGTGGAAGGCTGCCATGGATGATGAAATCTCCACCCTTCAGGACCGTGGCACTTGGACTCTTGTTCCTCCACCTATTGGGATAGATGTTGTTGGGTGTAGATGGGTCTTTGTGATAAAATATCGTGCTGATGGCTCTGTTGACCGCTACAAATCTCGCTTGGTTGCCAAAGGTTTTACTCAGACATATGAAGTAGACTTCTTTGACACTTTCTCACTTGTCGCTCGTCTTACAACCATCAGGGTCCTCTTCTCTGTGGCCGTCAACAAAGGTTGGCAACTCTCTCAATTGGATGTTAAGAATGCTTTTCTCTATGGTGATCTTCAAGAGGTTGTTTTCATGGAGCAACCTCCAGGGTATGTTGCTCCGGGGGAGACTCGTGTATGTAAGCTAAAGAAGGTCATCTATGGTCTTAAGTAAAGTCCTCGCGCCTGGTTCGAAAAATTTAACGAAATTATCAAGATCATTGGATTTGTCCGTAGTTCTGCTGATCACTCTCTCTTCATTCGCAAGACATCTCATGGAATGGTTGTTCTGGCTGTATACGTTGATGACATCCTTCTCACAGGTGATGATGTTGAAGGTGTCTCCCTTATAAAGAAACATCTCCTCCAACACTTTGTGACCAAAGATATGGGGACTCCCAAGTACTTTCTGGGCATTGAAATCTCAAGGAAGCATAGCTCCATTGTTCTCTCACAACGGAAGTATGCTATTGATCTTCTAAAGGAAACAGGTCTTCTGGGTGCTAAACCTGCTAAATATCCAATGGCAATTGGAGACGACAAACTCTGGACTGACAACTCTCCTCCTCTACTTGATAGCACTAGATATCGTCGTCTTGTAGGCAAGCTCATCTACCTAACTGTAACAAGACCTGATATCTGCTATGCTGTTGGGAAGGTCAGCCAATTCATGCAAGCTCCGAAGGAATGTCATCTTCAAGCTGCTTTAAAGATATTAGAATACGTTAAGGGATCTCCAGAGAAGGGACTTCTGTTCCAAAGGAACAACCATCTCAAGATAGAAGCCTATTCAGATGCTAGCTACGCTGATGATAAAGGAGACAGGAAATCCACATCTGGGTTCTGTACCTTCGTGGGAGGAAATCTGGTGAGCTGGAAGAGCAAGAAACAAGCAGTAGTATCCAGATCAAGTGCTGAGGCCGAGTACAGGAGCATGGCCCAAACTACATGCGAGTTGAAGTGGTTACGAACTCTCCTTCTAGACTTAGGAGAAGTTTACAACCATCCATTGCCAATGTTCTGTGACAACAAAGCTGCAATCTATATATCTCAGAACCCAGTCTTTCATGAGAGAACCAAACACATTGAAGTGGACTGTCATTTTATCAGGGAAGAAATCTTGAAGAAACAAATCTGTACTCCCTTCGTAACTTCGGATAAAGAGCTGGCTGATATCTTCACCAAACCTATATCTTCATCCTTCTCCGATGTGTGTAACAAGCTAGACATGATTGATATATATGCTCCAGCTTGCTTGGGAGTGTTGAAGCCAAGCGGTCTCGAAGGATTGAAGTCGCGCGATCTGAAGCCAGCGGTCTGTGCGGTTTCCAATAATCAGACCGCGGCTTCTCCTCTGATGTACCAGATCGCGCCGGATAAAGATGGGTTGAAGCTGCGCGGTCTCGAGTCAGCGGTCTGTGCGGTCTCCCAGAATCAGACCGTTGCTCCTCCTCAGATATGCGAGATCGTGCCAGATGAAGGTCGGCGATCTCCAGCTCTATCAGACAACTGTTTGATAACCGCGGTCTGTGCTGTCTCCCAGCATCAGACCGCCACTTCTCCTCAAGTATGCGAGGTCGCGTCTTGTGAAGGTCAGCAACATTCCGCCTCTCCAAGCGGTCTAGAGCCAGCGGTCTCAGCGGTCTCCAAGTACAAGACTGCCGGTTCATCTCAGATATACCAGATCGCTTCTTATGGAGAGAAGCGGTCTGGCCCTCCCGGTCTCTCCCTTATGGGGGAGTGTTCGCCAGAACGATCTAACCGTCCGACGGTCTCCTCTGTCACACGACCTTCCTCCTGTCGTGTGACCGCCCGACCTCACTCCAGATCGCAGAGGTCGCTGCGGTCTCAATATTCCTGATCGCCCAGACCGCCCAGCTCTCTTGTGTACTGTGTATTTGTATTTAGTCCCACATCGTATATTTGTATTTTACTGTTACCCTCCTAGTCTATATAAAGGAGGCAATACACTTGTAATACTTAGATTTTTTGGAAATAAAAATTCCCGTTATTTTCAAGTTCTCACAGCTATGAATGCTGAACTTATTGATTTGCCTCCACATAAGAAGGCTATTGGATGCAAATGGGTCTACAAGATCAAACTAAATTCTGTTGGGTCGATTGAACGATTCAAAGCCAGATTAGTGGCTAAAGGATATACTCAACAAGCAGGTTTGGATTATCATGAGAAATTCAGCCCAGTCGTTAAGATTGTTACTGTCCGACTAGTTCTTTCATTAGCAGCTATTCATAATTGGTCTCTTTACCAATTAGATGTTACTAATGCATTTCTTCAAGGGGATTTATCTGAAGAAGTATATATGACTATTCCTGAAGGTTTTCATAAACCGGGGGAGAATTTAAAAGTTTGCAAATTGTTGAAATCCATATATGGTTTAAAACAATCATCCCGGCAATGGAATCTCAAGTTTACTGAAGCTCTATCTGCAGCAGGATATCTACAATCCAAACACGATTATTCTTTGTTTATTAAGAATCATAATACTAAGATTGTGATTTTATTGGTTTACGTTGATGATGTCATCATAACCGGGAATGATAATATGATGATAGATGATTTAAAGGCTTACTTACACCGCTGCTTCCATATTAAAGATCTTGGATATCTAAAATATTTTTTAGGTATAGAAGTGGCCAGGAATACAAATGGGATTGTTTTCAATCAAAGAAAATACATATTGGACCTTCTTAATGAATCTGGGATGACAGGTTGTTGTCCAAAGGACACACCTATTGAGCAGAATTTGAAATTAACTAGTTATGAGTATGATACTCATATACATAATCACATTAATGATCCTTTATTAAGTGATATATCTGAGTATCAACGGCTTATTGGCAAACTCATATATCTGGGAATGACAAGACCAGATATTAGCTATTCTGTTCATTTGCTGGCTCAATTCATGCATCAACCGAAAAGTTCTCACATGCAAGCTGCTAAGAGAATATTGTGTTACCTTAAAGGAACAATTGGTGTTGGAATTCTTTTGTCCAGCAATAGTAAACTTGAACTGACCGCCTATTGTGATGCTGATTGGGGATCATGTTTGATGACTAGAAGATCTTTATCCGGATTTCTTATTAAACTTGGAGATTCTCTAATATCTTGGAAAACAAAGAAACAAAAAACAGTTTCTAAATCCTCTTGTGAAGCTGAATATAGGTCCATTGCTGCTACCTCCTGTGAAGTTATTTGGATCATAGGAGTATTGAAAGATTTGGGAATTACACTTCAAAATCAAGTTATGATTTTCAGTGACAGCAAATCAGTCTTGAGCATTGCCACAAATCCTGTCTTTCACGAGAGAACTAAACACATAGAAATTGATTGCCATTTGATAAGGGATCTTATTCAGCAAGGAAAAATTTCAGTTGATTATATTAGAAGTGAGAACCAACCGGCTGATCTGCTAACTAAAGGCTTGGGAAAAGAGAAGCACCTGCATCTGCTATTCAAGTTTGGCATCATTAATATTTTTAAAGAGGACCAAATTTGAGGGGGATGTTAATTTTATATATTTTAGTATTTGTTATATTAGCTGATAGGGATAGTTTTGTCCTTTTTATTTTTTCTTTGCCAGCAGTTTTGGCCTCTTGTTCTCCCTATAAATACCTGTATATTCTTCCTTGATATTAATAAGAGAGAAAAGCTTTATTTAGTCGGTCTCTCTTAACATCAAAAAAAGGACAAAGAATATGGGTGTGGTAATCCATGGAGATGGGAGCTTTGCTTGCCCAATTACACTACTGGTGGGACTATACACATTGTAGTTAACAATCAAGTTGCATTCACGACTGATCCTGAGGCTGGGAGGTCTTAGCGGTATTGCGCAGATGTTGCCAAAGCTTTAAATTCTCCCATTTTTCATGTTAATGGAGATGATGTGGAAGCAGTGGTCCATGTCTGTGAGCTTGCTTCAGAGTGGCGCCAAACGTTCCATTCAGATGCGGTGGTTGATGTGGTCTGCTATCGTCGACATGGTCACAATGAAGGTGATGAGCCCTCATTTACACAACCTAAAATGTACCAGGTTACATTTTTTTCCACTAAACCCAGTTTTCTCCAGCCACTCAATTGTTTTATGATGAAGGCTTTATATGTTATGCTTTACTTTTTGGGTAGATTCTTTAATTAAATTGTTATTCAAAACTTCTTTTTGAATATTGTCAATCCTTACTGTTCATCAGCATTAATTCATCTGTAAAGTTTTTTTCTCCCTTTTAGAGAATAATTCTTTACAACTATTTGTGTTGGAAGTTTTTCTTGGGTTCGTGCAGTTTTGGTATAATGCCCTGCTTTGATGGACTTGCTTATCGCCATTTTTTAAAAGCATAGTTCCAGTAATGTCTGGGTATAATAATGGAGTGATAAAGTATATATACAAAGAAGTGTATTCGTATCAATAAATGATAGCAAAGAAAAAGAAAGATTACAAAAGTGTAAATAAAAGTGAGGTGAATTGAGAGACATTTGTACATTTTAGACGCGGGTTGATATTTATATACATTTACTAGCCGTTGTGCATGGTATCTCCTATGTGCATAGTGCGACAATAACCTAGGATGTGTTCTAATGTTTTAGCATTGTGAACATATTTAATCATTTTTTATTTAAATCCTATGATTCTCAAACAAATTTATGAAAATGATTGAAATTATTTAGTACTTTTATTGAAGAAAAATTAATTATGAATCATCAAAATTAATAATCAAATTTATGGAAATGATTGTAAAATACTTTTGACTTTAAACATATCATTACCTACTTTTTCATCATAAAAAATTGTTTAATATATATGAAACACTATAGAGGCAATACAATCCTTCCAAATGCTGATATCTGATATTCTATTGTAGGTGATTCGTAGATATCCAAGTGCACTTGAGATTTATGAGAAGAAACTTGTCGAGTCTCGGATATTTTCTAAGGAGGATATTGATAAGATCAATAACAAAGTGAACACCATCTTGGAAGAAGAGTTTAGTCATAGTAAAGACTATATTCCAATTAAAAGGGACTGGCTCTCTGCCTACTGGGCTGAATTCAAATCCCCTGAACAGATATCACGTATTCAAAATACCGGGTTCAATTTACTTTCTTCTTGTCATTTCGGCTTCATATTGACTTTTTCTAGCTAAACATTGCTACAATACAGTGTAAAACCTGAAATTCTGAAGAGAGTCGGGGAAGCAATTACAACCATCCCAGAAATTCTCAAGAGAGTTTTTGGGCAGAGATCCCAGATGATTCGAACGGGAGAGAGATATTGCCCTCTAGATCATTTGACGATGAACCAAAAGGAGGAGATGTTCACAGTTAGCAACAGGTTATTTTATGAAACTTATAGTTTTATTCAATATAACACTGGTGAATTTTGCTATTCTTCTAGGATCCTTTGATATGAGGTACCTTTTATTTTTTTTCAAAACAGATGGTGAATAATTTTTCATTAAATTTTGAATATTGTTTTGGTTTTATGTTGCAACATTATTGGAAATGTGGATTAGTTCTGCCAACCTATTTGGATAATTTTTGGAACCTATATTTATCATGCATGTTGGTTTTGCACCTGGTGCTGATAGATCTTGGCTTGTGTCAATATTGTGTTTTATAGGGAAGTGCCCCAAACTATTTGTGGAGTTTGCATTTTGTGTAACACACAATAAAATCTGTGATATGAAATTGCATTTTTGAAACCTTTAGGAAAATCCAATTTCTTTTTACCCATTCCAAACTGCAGCCACCCTTTCATTCTCACCCATCACAAGTAACTGCCATTTACATCTACAACACCATCTCATAATTTGTTATAGATGCATTTTGGGGGAGCAAATTTAGAAGTGGTCCACCAGTGGAGCATGGAGTCAAATTAGGACATTTGAGTCTTTTGCCTTCTACTTCTATCACATTTTATTTCATGTAATTGCTTTTTTATTTCATTTATTGTTTTTTGTTTCCCATTTATTATGGACTTCATTTGTATTTTGAGATGCAGGTATTGATACCCTCGTGGAGGAGCAATATAGTATGAAAGAATTTTTCCCTGACCTTCCCCCTCTCTAGTCTCTCCTAGCTGCCTATCCCCTTCTTCTAGCCATCAGCCTTCCATCTCTCTCTCAAGTTTCCACCACATTAAACGAGGGGAAAATGGAGAGGAATGTGGCTACGATTTTGATTTGATTCTCCATCGCTAGCAATGGGATCTATTTCGAGGGCCTCTAATAAATTGGTTTCATGGACACTCGTCATCGATGTAAAACCAGATCCCCTGTGCGAAATCAAGGCGATGCTCGCAAAAGTGATAGCCGATTTCGTCGCAAGGCACGCCTAGCCTCTCTTACATTAGGTTTAGCGGGAGTGAATGATGCAGATTTGTTGGGAAGAACCTCTTGATTTGGTATATCATATTAAATAAGTGATTTAGGAATATCTTAATGTATGCAGTGTTGAAAAACAATGTAAAAAGGCCCAATAATGAAGGCCCAGTTTGAGCCCGCTTTCTTTATATGTGTTTTGTCCCACATCTTAGAATTGGTTTTTCTCTCCTCTCTCTTTTCCTATAAATGTACAAACATCTTGTTTATTGAGATATATGTGAAATTAATAAAATTATTATAATTTCTCCAATATGTTTATTTCTACATGGTATTAGAGCAATTCGACCCCCTTATTATTTTCGGTTGAAGCAGTGCTCCCGGCCGAACTCTGTCCGTTCCTGCCTGCCCGCCTGTGGCCTGACGGTCTCTTCTTGGCAGACCGCTCCTCTGCCTGGCGATCTCTTCTTGGCAGCCTTGCTCTCGTTTCGTCCCGCCCCCCTGTGTTGCTTTTATAACTTTCCGCATCCCCGACTGCTTCTAATCCCTGTTCAGTGCTCGCTTGCGAGCGCCTCCTGCAATCTCTTCTTGTCGGACTCGTCTTGCCGGTCTCTCTTCTTGTCGGACTCGTCTTGCCGGTCTCTCTTCTTGTCGGACTCGTCTTGCCGGTCTCTCTTCTTGTCGGACTCTCTTGTCGGTCTCTTCTTGCTGGACTCTCTTGCCGGTCTCGACTTGCAATCTCTTCTTGCTGGCCTCTTCTTGCTGGCCTCTTCTTGCCGGTCTCTCTTGCCGGTTCTTCTTGCCGGACTCTCTTGCCGGTCTCTTCTTGCCGAACTCTCTTTCCGGTCTCTCTTCTTGTCGTACTCGACTTGCCGGACTCGCCGGACTTGTCTTGTCGGACTCTCCTTGCCGCTCTCGTCTTCCAAGTGACCGCAAGTAGTTGACCGCCAGCTCCTGCTCGCAGTTGGTTCTGCTCGCTGCGACTTCTCCTGATCGCAAGTGTTGCTGCTTGGTTATTCCCTGTGGTCACTCTGTTGCTCCTCTAGTCGTTTTATCCAATGGACGAAGATGATGCCTCCTCTCTTTTGGCCAGTGTTGCGGCTCCTCTTCCTGAAGTTCGTGATGAACTACGGATCACCACCATTTCTCTTAGTGAGAAAAAGAATTTTGTTGAATGGATGCACTCGGTTCGCCGTGTCCTTCAGACAAAAGGCCTTCTCCATCATCTGACAAGGATACTCCATCTCCGCCCTTCGAGGAATGGCTTCGTGATGACGGTCGTGTTCAATCTTGGATTCTTAACTCAACGGACAGTGAACCCTATCGTAGGACCATGTATCATGAGACGGCCAAAGTCATGTGGGAGGAATTTCACTCCCTTTATTCTGGCAAGGACAGCTTGCAACACCACTTTGACATCATCTCGGACCTTCAATCTCTTGATCCGGGGGTGACTGACGACTTAACTTCCTTTGTTGCGCGCTCCAAAACTCTAGTGGAGGTCTGGATTCAACATCAACCTCCAACTACAGATCTCGCTGTCCAACGTGCTCAGAAAGAAGCAGTCGGTATTACTATGATGATGACCCGTGTCCCGCCCCACCTCCATAACGTCCGGGCTCAGATCCTATCCTCCTCAACCATTCCTTATCTTTCAGATGTGTGCTCCATGTTGTTAAAGGTCACACCCCCGGCCGATGCTCCTGGGAGTTTCTCTCCCGCACTTCTCCAGCGGTCACCTTCATCCCATTTTACTCCTCCAACTTCCCGTGGAGGTCGCACCTCTTCTCAGGGTAGGGGTCGACACAATCGTGCTTCTTCTAAGTGTACCTACTGTGGCAGGGATGGTCATCTCGAAGCTACTTGTTACCGTAAGCACGGTATGCCTCCCGCTTCGCATGCCTCCATTGCGGTCAATGCTCCAACCAGCACTCAAACTGACATTGATGCCATACACAACCAACTCCAGCAGCTTCAAGGGATGATCAACCATTCCTCCGTCTCTGTTGCATCTATCTCAGATGAAGGTATCTCCTGTCTCACCCATTGTTCATCCTGGATAATGGACTCCAGAGCAACACATCATATTATCCTGAAGAAACCTTCTCAATACTTGGATTCTGAGTATCCTAAGTTCATCACTGTTGTCAATGGGGACACCGCCCCGATGTCTGGATCAAGCCGACATCACCCTTACTCCTTCCATCACTCTTCGCTCGGTTCTTCATGTTCCGGGCTCCCCTTTCAATCTCCTCTCTATTAGTCGTCTCACTCAAGACCTTGATTGCTATGTAACCTTTTCTTCTACCTCGTTTGTTGTGCAGGATCGAAAGACAAAATATAATTGGTAAAGGGCAACTATCGAATGAGCTCTACATCCTGGATCTCCCACCCACGATTCTCTATTCTGTTAGCTCTGTCGAATGACATCGACGTCTTGTGCATGCTCCTCTCCGAATCCTCCTGAAAGCTCTCCCAAATTTGTCCATCAACGACTTCACCTGCGAGTCTTGTATCTACGACAAACAACATCGTTCTACTTTTTCATCTCATTGTACTCGGAGCGATGCTCCCCTTGTTTTAGTTCATTCCGATATTTGGGGACCCTATAAAATAACAAGTGTTTCTGGCTATCGTTACTTCCTTACGTTTATTGATGATTGCTCTCGTATGACATTGTTATATTTACTTCATGATCGCTCTGAACTCACTCGTGCGTGCTTTTATTATTGAGACTCGCAACTAGTTTTCTACAACCATTAAGACTCTCCAAACCGACAATGCCCGTGAATACACAAGTCATGCATTTACAGACTTGTGTGCCGAGTTTGAGATCATCCATAAAACCTCTTGTGCGTATACACCCCAACAAAATGGAGTTGCAAAACGAAAGAATCGTCACCTTCTTGAGGTCGCCCGCTCTCTTATGTTTCAAATGAATGTTCTCAAACATTATTGGAATTTCGTGTTTTCTACAGCTTGCTACCTTATTAACCGAATGCCCTCCTCCATTCTCAACTTTGAGGCACCCTTTAAATTCCTTCCACAACCCCCTTCCCAGTCTCACCTCGTGTCTTCGACTGCGTTTGCTATGTTCATAATCTTGGCCCATCAACTGACAAGCTTTCTCCTCGTGCCACAGTGTATGTTCGCTGGGTACTCGCGCACTGAGAAAGGTTATGTTTTCTACTCTCTCAGTGCTCGAAAGGTTGTTACATCAGCTGATGTAACCTTTCTTGAAGACCAACTCTATCATTCCCTACCCAGTGACCCTCCACTACCTCCTCTTCTCCCGCGGCCTACTGGTCCTGTTACGTCCAACCTACTGATGTAAACCCAAATTGGGGTTTTAAGATTAGGATATTTTTATGCGATTGATTTTAAAACAATTGATTTTAAAATTTAGATTTTCAAAATAAAATATTTTATACTAGTTTTTATTTTTCTTAAGAAAGGCCAAGCGGGCAAAAACGAATTCTTTGCGCGTTTCAACTTTTCTTGACAACGACTTGACAAGCAGTTAACCGTTATTCCAGATAATTACTCAAGCACCTAATGAATTAAAACCAGAGCGAGGACCGTATATTCACCGACAAAATACCACAAGCAATAGTTTATGGATAAACGGTAAAATAATTAGCGTGAACGTCGGAGGCAAGCTTATATTAATTAGATGTGTTGCATAAAATTGTTTTAATAATGAAGCGAAGAGAGAGCGGAGTTACCCAAGCATACGCAAACTACGACGAGTTTGATTCCAATCTCAAGACAGCCCACAACCCGAGAACCAGTGAGAGGCCCAGGAGGGACAAAGGTGGTGGCTTCGATTGAGTCAACAGGGCCCCCTCTGTGCTGGAGTCGAACAGCGTGGTCGACAACACACGGCGGAAGAGATTCGCTGGAGACGCCGATTAGAACAGGGCGGACCCAACTTAGCGGGTTCTGGCGGGGACGAAAACTCCATGTCGTCCTAGACTCGGGAGATGGCAGTCGCTGGGAGGATGGACGGAGCTCCTTGCCGGCCTGGATGCTGGAGATGGCGGTCGCTGGGAGGACGGACGGAAGCTCCTGGCCGGCCTGGATGCTGGAGATGGCGGCCGCCTCCGTTGCTGAAGATTTGACGACCAACGGAGGACGAGGTGCGTGGATTAACAACGGCAGTAGTCGGTGGCCGGGCTAACAGCGGAACGACCTAGACGTGTCGTTCACTGTTTTTCCCCGGCTCCTTCTCTTGGGCAGGATGGAGAGTTTTTTAAAGGAAGAAATAAGTTCTCTTTTTTAGTATTTCCTCAATAATGGATCTTCCTCAAATAGAATGAAATTATTTTCTTAAATAAATGATTGTACAAAATTTGTTTCTAAAACAGAATTTGATTTTATTTCCTCTTTGATATTATGCCATCATAATTAACCTAAGCTTGCCCCTTTTCGCCCTAGCTAATCAAATTACCGGACCATTTATTTAAGGTCTCATCGGCTGGTCAAACTAATGAGCCGGAAACCAAAATAGCATAAGTGCAAAGATACATTGGCAGAAAAAAAAATAACAACAATAATAAATAACTAAAAATAATTGGCGTGTGATGTTATCACGCGTACTTGAGTGCGGCGATGGATGCATCAATTCCCCCGGGGTTGACAGAGCTCGACTCCGACGAGAATTTGCAGAGACTGGTAATATAGGGATCAAATGTCGCAGCTGACACTAAATTGGGTGGTATGTCTGGACCCTCAACAGGTGGCTCGATGTGCTCCTGAATTTGAAATGGGCATGAAGTAGATCTCTGTTTCCTGCAAGAAACAAACACACAATTTTCCTCTGAAAGGTACAACTCATGACGATAACGACCGATCACGAGTTTATAATTTTCAAAGGTTGCTTGCAAACTATTAACAATAATCTTGTGCAATATTTTCAAAGAATTAATATGAGCTTGCACATCGAGTGAAATACTTTCATAGAATGAGATGGAGTGGTGGTGGGGTATAAAGATCTCAGGGGTAATCTTGAAAAGGAGATTTAGTAGGGGGCGAGTTTTAGAACTATCAAATGTGAATTTTGCTTGTGAATATACAGAATCCGATCGCGTTAGTTTTTCCTCAGTTAGACGCCTAAGGAAGTTCCCAAAACTCCAATTAACAACCTGGGACTGTCCATCGATTAGAAAGTAATAGACGCTACGATCTTCGAGTTTGGTTTCCTCCCTACCTCCTAAATTATTTAAAAAATATGATTTGATATAATTACGCAACTCCACAAATCTGTCTATCTTTAAATGATGGTGAGGGGAAAGAAACGTGCCATCTCTAAAGATGAAATCGATAGAGTGGTCTTCAGATATAATATCACAAGACTGAGAAATATCAGGCGTTCTGCCGGGTATCGATAAATGTGGGGCGAGCGTCACCTCATGGGATGGGGGTTCGGGCGGGAGTGTGGTGAGTAGTAATGCGGTGGAGTCGGTGAGACGTGAACTAAAAATCGTAGAGGTTCTCTCGCGTGCCCTTGGGATAAGATAGTTCTTCTGGGGTAAAAGAACAATCTTATGCCCGTGGTGCTTGAGGGAGTGAGAGTTCCTCGTGCCGTCGTGTATGACACGTCGTTCGTAATGCCAAGATTTCCCTAGTAGGATATGACAGACATCCATAGCAGCGACATGACATAATACTCTATCCGAGTACGTGCTCCCTATAGAAAACTCTACTAGACAATAATGAGTGACGAGCATAGTCAAATGACTATTGAATCCAGATAAGTTGTAGGGTTGTTCTAACGGATGCGTCTCAAGACCCAATATGTCGACCATGCGCTGAGACACAAAATTCTCCATCCTGCCACTGTCGATAATAATGAAACAAAGATGTCCCTGAATGCGTGCTGTAGTGCGGAAAATATCGTGCCTCCTATGGTCATCCTCCGTAGACTCACTAGGGGTGATCAAACTATAGCGTAAGACGCAGACTAAGTGTTCGGCATGTTCGTCTTCCACTTCTATGACATCCTCAGACTCGTGCTCGTGCTCAGGCTCAGGGTGATACTCATTTATGTAAACCCCATACTTAGGCTCTCGTCCATCCGGAGAGTCAATAATAGCGACGAAGTGGCGTCGTGGACACTCAGATGATTTGTGTCCAGGCTCCATACACTTGAAGCATCGGAATACTCCAGTGTTGGGCTTAGCCCCAATAATCTTCTTACCCTTGGAAGAGGTAGTGGATGGGATCGGAGTCCCGGTAGGGATGGGAGGGTGAGGGGAATCCGAGATCCTAGCCGTGGTAGTGGTGGTGACACTCGATGTAGATCTATCAGTAGATCTGACTGTGGTTGACCGTTTTTTTGAGGCCTCCACTCTCCGTGCACGACTCGATATCTCTCCTAAGTCCTCGTAATCAAATAACTCTAGTTGGTCTCTAATAGAATAGCGTAGCCCGTTCAGATAACGGGATACGGTCATGTCATCATCCTCTCGGAGGTTGAGGCGAGACTGCAGTACTAGGAACTCGTTCGTATACTCATCCACCGATAATTTGTCTTGTCGTAGGTTGTGGAACCGACGGTAGAGGGTCTGCAAGTAATCGGGTGGAATGTACCGTTTTCGAAGTTGCGCTTTAAACTCTGCCCATGTGGTGATAGGAGGCATGCCTAAATTGAATCTAGAACGCTCTAATTGTCCCCACGAAACTAGGGCGGACCCTTTCAGTCTAAGCGTGGCATACTCAACTTGCCTAGCTTGGGGCAATTGTTTCCAAGCCAGGAATCGATCCATCCGATCACACCAGTCTAAACAACCCCCAAGATCTAAATGACCTTCAAAATCACCAACGTCTAATTTAACTCCTACATCCCAGCGAGGTTGATTACGTGGTTCAGGTTCGGGATGTGCAAGTTCTAGAGGTCTAGTGTTTAGGGTTACTTCGACCATTGGGGTAGGTGCTCGGGTTATGTGTATGGTGGCTTCGATATTATTAACTATTGTACGTAAGCCGTTCATAACGTGCGCAACAGTACCCATGTTGGCAGTGAGATTTTCGACCGCTTTCATCAAGTCGCTCATGCGTTGGGCCAAGTCCCCTACGCTAGTCTCTAGGTGATCTACTCGTTTTTTCATTTAAAATAATTTAATTTTTCTAAATTTTCAAATCAAAGAGCAACTAATTTTTAGAGCCTTTTTTTTGTTAAAAGAAAATAAATTTTAAAGATTTTTTTTCTTTTCAAATAAAATGAAGATCTTAATTTACTACTTTTTTTTAATTCAAAGAGCAATTAATTGTAAGAGCAATTTTTTTATTTATTTATAGAAATAAGATTAGATTAATAATTTTTTTTTCTAAAAAAATAAGAATAAAATGAAGATCTAAAATTTTCTTTTTGAAAACCGAATCGTTTGATTCGCAATAGGAGCGAATCGAACCTAACCTCTGATACCAAACTGATGTAAACCCAAATTGGGGTTTTAATATTAGGATATTCTTATGCGATTAATTTTAAAATAATTGATTTTAAAATTTAGATTTTCAAAATAAGATATTTTATACTAGTTTTTATTTTTCTTAAGAAAGGCCAAGCGGGCCAACACGAATTCTTTGCGCGTTTCAACTTTTCTTGGCAACGACTTGACAAGCAGTTAAGCGTTATTCCAGATAATTACTCAAGCACCTAATGAATTAAAACCAGAGCGAGGACCGTACATTCATCGACAAAATATAACAAGCAATAGTTTATGGATAAACGGTAAAATAATTAGCGCGAACGTCAGAGGCAAGCTTATATTAATTAGATGTGTTGCATAAAATTATTCTAATAATGAAGCGAAGAGAGAGCGGAGTTACCCAAGCATACGCAAACTACGACGAGTTTGATTCCAATCTCAAGACAACCCACATCCTGAGAACCAGTGAGAGGCCCAGGAGGGACAAAAGTGGTGGCTTCGATTGAGTCAACAGGGCCCCTCTGTGCTGGAGTCGAACAACGTGGTCGACAACACACGGCGGGAGAGATTCGCTGGAGACACCGATTGGAACAGGCGGACCCGACTTAGCGGGTTTTGGCGGGGGCGGAAACTCCCTGTCGGCCTAGATGCGGGAGATGGCAGTCGCTAGGAGGACGGACGGAGCTCCTTGCCGGCCTGGATGCTGGAGATGGCGGTTGCTGGGAGGACGGACGAAAGCTCCTGGCCGGCCTGGATGCTGGAGATGGCGGCCGCCTCCGTTGCTTAAGATCTGACGACCAACGGAGGACGAGGTGCAGGGATTAACAACGGCAGTAGTCGGTGGCCGGGCTAACAGCGGAACGACCTAGACGTGTCGTTCACTGTTTTTCCCTGGCTCCTTCTCTTGGGAAGGATAGAGAGTTTTTTAAAGGAAGAAATAAGTTCTCTTTTTTAGTATTTCCTCAGTAATAGATCTTCCTCAAATAGAATGAAATTATTTTCTTAAATAAATGATTGTACAGAATTTGTTTCTAAAACAGAATTTGATTTTATTTCCTCTTTGATATTATGTCATCATAATTAACCTAAGCTTGCCCCTTTTCACACTAGCTAATCAAATTACTGAACCATTTATTTAAAGTATCATCGGCTGGCCAAACCAATGAGCCGGAAACCAAAATAACATAAGTGCAAAGATACATTGATAGAATAAAAATAACAACAATAATAAATAACTAAAAATAATTGGCGTGTGATGATATCACGCGTACTTGAGTGCGGTGATGGATGCATCACCTACCACCTCTCCTACTCACGCCAATCCCAAACATTTCACCAAAACTACCTCTGCTTCGTGTGTATACTCGTCGTTCTCCTCTGTCTGTTGCTCTACGAGAGGTGCCCTCTACTAATGATATTTTGCGGCCTGCAGGTCTGACAACCTTTTCTACTGCTCACCCGATGGAGAATTATGTCTCATTACCTCGCCTCTCTCCGGCACTCTGGCAATTTACAACTTCTTTATCTTCTGTTTCCACCCCTAACTCTGTGTAGGAGGCTCTTCAACATCCGGGGTGGTGGGCGGTCATGGATGAGAAAATGTCGGCTCTTTAGGCGAACCAAACTTGGGATCTTGTCCCTCTTCCTCCCAACCAAACCTGTGTGGGATGTAAGTGGGTATTTGCCATCAAACAAGGTCCTAACGGGACAGTTCAACGTCAGAAAGCTCGTCTTGTGGCTCGTGGTTTTACTCAACAACAAGGTCTGGATTATGATGAGACCTCTCCGGTCGCCAACTGAATACTGTTCATGTTTTGATCTCCCTCGCTGTTCATCGACACTGACAAATGCATCAATTGGATATCAAAATTGCATTTCTAAATGGCGATTTGCAGGAGACTGTTTATATGCGACAACCTCCTGGGTTTGAGACCACGGGGGAGTCCCTTGTATGTCGTTTAAAGAAATCTCTTCATGGTCTCAAACATTCTTCTCGAGCATGGTTTAACAAGTTTAGTCAGGCTGTTCGTGCTGTTGGGTTTACCCGAAGTTCTGCCGACTTCTCTCTATTCACTTGTTATCGTCCGACATGCACAGTGATTCTCTTGGTGTATGTCGATGATATTTTGATCACAAGAGATGATCTTAAGGGAATACACATGATCTAACAACATTTGGCTTCTGTTTTTCAAACGAAGGATCTGGGCAATCTTCAGTACTTCCTTGGTCTCGAAGTGGCTCAGCGTCCTGATGGACCTGTTCTATCTCAAAGAAAGTACTGTCTTGACTTGCTTCGTGATGCTGGCTACTCTGGATGCAAGCTTGCTGACACTCCTATGGATATCAATCACAAGTTATGTGCTCATGCCTCAGATTCCGATTTACATCTTCCAAACCCAGAGTATTATCGTCGTCTTGTGGGCAAGCTAATATATCTCACTTTTACAAGACCTGATATATCTTTTGTTGTTGGACTTGTCAGTAGATTCTTGCACGAACCACGGATCTCTCATCTCCAGGCAGTTGAGCATATCCTTTGATACTTGAAGACTGCTCCTGGACAAGGACTTGTATACAAGCCCTCTTCGTCTCCTTTATCTCTCATTGCATATTTTGACGCGGATTATACTGGCTCAAGTGGATACTGCACATACTTTTGTGGAAACCTTATCACTTGGCACAGCAAGAAGTAGTCAGTTGTTGCTCGCTCATCAGTCGAAGCTGAGTATCGGTCAATGGCCGTTGTTGTGTCTGAGTTTACCTGGTTGGAGATTCTTATAAGTGATCTTGGTGTTTGACTTTCCTCGCCGACGATTCTCTATTGTGATAGTCAAGCTGCTATACATATTGCCAAGAACCCTGTTTTTCATGTACGTACTAAACACATTGAAGTTGACTGTCACTTCATTCAGGAGAAGGTTCAACTGAAGAAGCTAGAGTTGAAACATGTTCCTGCTGCTAGGCAAGTTGCTGATATTCTCACGAAGGCATTACCTCGACCGCTATATTATCATTTCTTATCCAAGCTTGGTGCCTACGATGTGTATGCTCCAGCTTGCGGGGGAGTGTTGAAGAACAATGTAAAAAGACCCAATAATGAAGGCCCAGTTTAAGCCCGCTTTTTTTATGTGTTTGGTCTTCCTATAAATGTACAAACATCTTATGTATTGAGATATATGTTAAATTAATAAAATTATTATATTATTTCTCCAATATCTGTGCATTTGTACACATAGAAAAGCTATAAATGTAAATGTGTAAGCAGAAAAAGCTATCAGAATTGAAGGCTAGAAAGACAAAGTGAAAAACGTCGAAAGAAAGCTCCGTACGTTGAGAAAAATTCGACGCACGTTGAAGAGCTAAGACAGCTTGCGTCGAGTTCTCTGAAAGCTTAACAAAAGAAGTCGAAGTTCAGTATAAGAGAATTTAGCTTAAGTCGATTTCCAGTATACTCAAAAATCGACGAACGTCGAGAAGTAATCGACGTTTTTATAAGCTTACGTCGAATTCTCTCTTAATATCATTTAAGACATTGAGCTGATTAAAGCCGTGATTTCAGTTCAAATCTAGTTGTTGGTGCTCTACTTAAAGAAAAAGATTATATCGAATCAGAGATGAAAAAAATTTTGAATCAGATGTCCTTCTATATATACATCTAAGTTATTAAAGGCGCAAGGTGCACCGAGGCGCAAAGGGATCTTGGATCCTAGGCGCAGGCGCGCGCCTGAGACGCAAAAATGAATTGGGTGCCCAATTCACTGAAAATCAGCGAATTTGCCATCCAATTTATTGATTTTTGTTAGATGATATATATATGTATGCAGCCCGGTTTAATAATATTCATTCACTTTTCTCTCCGTAACATGGTATCAGAGGGCGATACGCTCCGCTAGGGTTTTCTCGACGCTCTCGCATCCGCCGCCGCTTCGCTCGCCCGTCTCGCATCAGCCGCCGCTCTCCGTCTCGCATCAGCCGCCGCATCCCCGTCTCGCATCAGCCGCCCGTCTCGCCCGCTCCGCTTCGCATCAGCCGCCCTGGTCCCTCCCGTGCCCTAGACGGAGGCGCATCGCGTGATGATGACGCATGCCGTCGCTACTGTTGCCTGATGCCGATGACTACCACTGGTCGCCGATCCCTGCTGGACGCCGATCGCTGCCTGATGTCGAGCCTCGAGTGCTGCCCTGCTGCTGCCGATCTCCTCTGCCTGAAGCCGATCGCTGCCGATCTCCTCTCCTCTGCTCTGCTTCACTGAGGTCGCCCGCTGTTGTGTGGCTGTCTTCAGGTTCGGTTTGTTGCCTCCTGCTGTTTATTGCAGGTTCCTGTCCAAGACCATGGGGGACTCGGATACAAGCACCACCCAGACACCTGTTCCCTCCGGGGAGTCTACCACCACTTTTCCTTCCAATGCAAGGTTGGCTACCACTATTCTTACCTCCTCCAACTTTCAGTTGTGGAAAAAGGGGGTTACTATGTCTCTAGCAGGCATCCGACGTACTCACCACCTTACTAGACTACCTACTCATGCCGTGGGCAGTGCCGAATACGACGATTGGTACAGTGATGATTGTCGTATCTTTGCGCTCCTTCTGAGTTCCATGGATCCATCAGTTCAGCAAATGTGCAAGAATTGTGATAGCACTAAGGAGCTGTGGGACACCCTACATATGATGTTTTCTCAAGCTAACAACCTCTCTCGTCTTGGTGAACTCTTTCCCAAGATGGCTGAGCTACGCCAAGGAGCCCGTCCTGTCCCTGAGTACTTCGCTGAATGGAAGGTTCTTGCCGATGAAATCCTGGATCTTTGGGAGATCCCCTCTACCCGTGAAGGACATTAGGCTCAACGTGAGCATCTGGTCCTCATCTGGCTTCTGAACGGACTTGATCCAAATTTTTCAACAACACGAACGGAAATGCTTGCGAGTCCTTCTACTTTGCAGACGGCTAGTGTGTTCCATCGTCTGACTAAAGCGGGCTCTGCCGCTTCTCCTGCTGCTCTACATGTTTCCTCCAGCGAGTCCATTGCGCTGGCCTCTCGAGGGGGAAGGGGCACTAGCAGCAGAGGTGGTCGGTCTGGTTCTGGACGTGGTCGGGAGACTGATACGCGACATTGTACTCATTGTGGACGTCGTGGTCACACAAGGGATACGTGCTGGCTCGTGCATGGGAAGCCAGACTGGGCGGCCAAAACCTCGTCAGCTTCACCTCGATCTGCTCACGTTGCCGACTCGACTCCGGCTCCTCCGGGTCACCTCACGGTCCAACTCTCTGAGGAAGATTATCGTCGCCTGCAGGCTCTTCCAGTTTCCTCTCCACCTCATAGTGCTGCTGTAGCCCAGACTATTCAGCCTGCCTGCACTTCCCAGACCACCCAGCGCCCAGTTCAGTGGCTGGCCGATTCTGGAGCTTCTGACCACCTGACTAGCTCTTCAGGTATCTTGCATTCGTATCATACCCATTGTGGGTCTTCCATTACTGTTGCAGATGGATCCACTGTTCCCATTGTTGGCTTTGGCAGCTGCAATGTGACACCGGATATGCCTCTATCCTCGGTTGCTCATGTTCCTCAATCTGCTTACAACCTATTGTCCATTAGTAAGCTTACTCGTGATTTAAACTGTACTGCTATCTTCACATCTTCTGGTTGCATTTTTCAGGAACAGTCGACGAGCCGTATTATTAGTAGAGGAAAGTTGCGTGGTGGTGTTTATGTTTTGGATGAAGTTTCCCACATTGCCTGTTCTGCTGCTTCGGCCAAACTCTTGGACCTCCACTACCGTCATGGTCATCCCTCTATGCAGGTCATGCGTCGTTTGTATCCTGAGTTTGGGAAAGTTTCCCATCTCAGCTGTGAGTCGTGTTTGTTTGCTAAACTCCATAGAGTTAGCTATGTTCCTCGTGTCGATGTTCGTGCTTCTGCACCTTTTGATTTACTTCATTCTGATGTCTGGGGACCGTGTCCTGTCCCTGCTTTGTTAGGACACAGATATTATGTTACCTTTATTGATGATTTTTCTCGCATGACTTGGGTTTACTTAATGAAAAATCGCTCTGACTTACTATCTATTTTTCAACATTTGTGGAATGAAATTTTTACTCAATTTTCTGTTCGTCTGAAATGTCTTCGTACCGATAATGGGAGGGAATACATGTCCCAGGCCATGTCTAGCTTTCTTTCTGACAAGGGTATCATACACCAAACCAGTTGCCCTGATACCCCCCAACAAAACGGAGTTGCCGAAAGGAAAAATCGCCACCTTCTTGAGGTAACCCGGGCTATCCTTCATCATACGCATGTTCCCAAACACTTTTGGGGAGATGCTGTTCTTACCGCTGCCCATCTCATTAATCATCTTCCTACTCATATACTTCAGGGGGAGACACCTTATCACATCCTTTATCCGGACCACTCGGGGCCTCCTCTACCCTTCAAGGTCTTTGGGTGTGTTTGCTATGTCCGGGATGCTCGTCCCTCCGTTTCCAAACTTGACCCTCGCTCTTTGAAGTGTATCTTCCTTGGATACTCTCGGACTACCAAGGGATATCGCTGTTATTCTCCAGAACTCCACAAATACATCATTTCTTCAGATGTTGTCTTCCTCGAATCTGTCTCGTATCGTACCACTGGCTCTCCCCTTCCCACTTCATCTTCTGATCTCTCTCTTGATGAGATGCTAGTTCCTCGTCCTGATTCTGCCCTCGTCTCTCCGACTGACATATTGCGCCCCCTTTGGGGACAGGTCTACTCTCGTCGCACTTCTGACAGAACTGAAATACCACCATCTCAGCCGACCTCAACCATTGATGGCTCAACTACTGTTCCTCAGATTGCTCCTGCTAGTGAGGACCAGAACCAAACTGAAGTGCCTGCCGCTCCACCTCTGGCTAGTACCGAGCTTCCTATTGCTCTCCGCAAGGGCAGTCGGACTTGTCAGAATAGACCTCTCTTTGTGAGCTCTTATCAGGGGTTGTCTGCTTCTCATACCGCTCTTCACTTGATGTTGGATCAATACACCATTCCCTCAACGGTTGGGGAGGCCAAAACTCATCCTGGCTGGATGGCTGCTATGCAAGAGGAATTGACGGCACTTCAACTGAATAATACTTGGGAACTTGTGTCTTTGCCGCCTGGGAAGCGTGTTATTGGTTGCAAATGGATCTACTCTGTTAAAGCCAATGCTGATGGCTCTCTTGCTCGCTTGAAAGCCCGCCTCGTTGCCAAAGGTTATGCCCAAACTTATGGCGTGGATTATGAGGAAACATTTGCACCTGTTGCCAAGATGTCCTCTATTCGGATCGTGATCTCTCTTGCAGCCACTCACCGGTGGCCTCTCCATCAGTTAGATATCAAGAATGCGTTCCTTCATGGGTCCTTGGAGGAAGAGGTGTATATGGAACAACCACCTGGGTTCGTTGCTGAGGGGGAGCGTAACAAGGTGTGTCGTCTCCTTGCCTCCTTATATGGGTTGAAACAATCCCCGCGCCAGTGGTTTGCTCGCTTTCGGTCTGTGGTCACCAAATTTGGACTTACCAAAAGTGTCAAAGACTCATCTCTCTTTTATCGGAACTCCTCTGCTGGTACTGTGCTCCTAATTGTGTATGTTGATGATATCGTCATCACTGGTAGTGATCCTAATGGGATAGCCGATCTCAAAGCGTTCTTACACTCCAACTTCCAAACCAAAGATCTAGGGCTGTTGCGATACTTCCTTGGGATTGAAGTTACTGATCATGACGACTCTATCTTTGTCTCTCAACGTAAATATGCCCTTGATCTGTTATCTGATCTTGGAATGTCTGACTGCCGTCCTATGGATTCTCCCCTTGAACCAGGAGAAAAGGGTCTTCATGCCGAGAGCAAATCTTTTGATTCGCCAGAGAAGTATCGGAGAATAGTTGGAAGACTTAACTACCTTACTATGACTCGCCCAGATATTGTCTGTGCTGTGAGAAGGTCAGTCAGTTCATGGCCACCCCAACTATCTCTCAATGGGACTCTGTTCTCCGCATTGTTAGGTACATAAAGAAGGATCCTGGTCTAGGAATATCATACAAGAATCGTGGTCATTCCAATATAGAGGCTTACTGTGACTCCGACTGGGCAGGTTGTTTAGCCACTCGGAAGTCCACCACAGGATTTACTATATTTATGGGAGGAAACCTTGTCTCCTGGAAGAGCAAGAAACAGACCACTGTCGCCAGATCCAGTGCCGAGGCAGAGTATCGGGCTATGTCGCACACTGTTGCTGAGATCATGTGGATCAGACAGACTCTTTGCGAAATCGGATACCCTGTTCATGACCCAACTCCGTTATGGTGTGATAATCAAGCTGCAATACAGATAGCAACCAATCCTGTGTTTCATGAACGCACAAAGCACATCGAGGTTGACTGTCATTTCGTACGAGAGAAGTATGAAGAAGGTCTTATTTCCCTGAGCCATGTGAAGACTGGGGACCAAGTTGCTGATATTCTCACGAAAGGAGTTACCGGGGTCAGAATGAATTTCATATGTAACAAGTTAGGTCTGGAAAGTTCCCACGACCCAACTTGAGGGGGAGTGTTAGATGATATATATATATATGTATGCAGCCCGGTTTAATAATATTCATTCACTTTTCTCTCCGTAACAATTTTCAATGAATTTGGTGCACAATTCACTGAAAATCAGCGAATTGGGTGCCAAATTCACTGAAAATCAGCGAATTGGATGCCCAATTCGCCATTTTTAGTGAATTGACACCAAATTCACAGAAAATTGGCAGTGAATTGGGCACCCAATTCACTAAAAATCGGTGAATTGGATGCCCAAGTGCGCCTAGGTGTGTCTGAGACCTGTTTTTGCTAGCCATGTGCGTAAAAAACCGAAACTGCTCGAACCGAGCCGAACCGATTCAACTGAACCGACTTTTGAACCGAACCGATCGGTTCGGTTCGGTTTAGGTTTGTGGTGGCTGAAAACCGACCCATAATCGGTTCGGTCCGGTTTTCACCATGGAAAAATCGGTTGAACCGAACTGAACCGACCAACAGCGTAACATATAAATCAATTTTATTATTTTAAGAACCCATTTATTTCCGACCAGCAGGCAGCAACGTAATAGAGTGGGCGGTTGGGCGCACCAAGAATTCGGCCTATTTTAAATAATCTTTATTATTTAAACCACCCATTTATTACCGCTGAAGTCAGGCCCCGATAAAACATAAAACCCTATTTTCAATCCCTCGCCAGCCGCCAGGTACATGCGTTTCTTCCACAGAGGTTTCGGCCTTGCCATTTCCGCTTCGCCATTTCCACAAAGGTTAGTGAAAATTAAATATGTTGTACTTTTTGTTTCCAATTTCAAATGTTAATAATTTTAAATTTTTTTGGTGCACTAGTTAATCTAAATCACTATATGTTGTTCTTAATCACTAAATGTTATTCTTATAGTTCAAAAATCTCATAAAATTTTATGATGTAACGCATGTACCTAAAAAATTACTAAACAACTTCGAAGCAAATGTAGAAAACCGAACCGAACCAATTGGATTCGGTTCGGTTTCAGTTTTGGGTGTGCAAAAACCGAGGTTATTCGGTTCGGTTTCGGTTTTACATAATACCGAACCGCTTGCAGGCCTAGTTTTTGCCCACCTCCCAAAAAAATGTCATTAATCAAGTTGAAGAAAACACCTTGAAAAGCCTAGGCGCGCCTTTGGTGCGCCTGGGAGATGGCAAGGCGCGCGCGCCTGGGGCACCTCGTTCGCCTCTGCCTTGCTGAGGCGAGGGCCGTGACGAACATGTTTCGACAGTTCACATGCATCACAAGAAAAAGACTTAAGTAAACAACTGAAAGCAAGAAAAAGTTTGGTAAGATAAAGAGGGAGGGGTGCCCAAGGCGTTGATGCTTGTGTTGGATGTCTAGGAGGGTAGGAGTATTGGTGGTGGAGAGCACCGTGGGTCAACTGCTATTCCAACAAGTACAATCCACCAACATTTCTACCACTGCCAATGTTCTGCTCCTTGGCTAGATCCTAAAAAACACAAATGTTAGGAAAGAAAGTGATGCAGGACGGGCATCACCACCCGCCTGCCACCCTGGATACCTGGCATCCCACCACGGCCCAGGGGTCCCACCGGGAGTCCACCCGATGAGCCTTATCAGGTCCTGCGGACCGTACACCCCAACCCATCCCCGGCCCCACCACAGGGCCGATAGGTTGTTGAGGTCAGGGCTCGATCCCCCGACCTCCTTGATAAAGAGTCTTCAGGCAGACTCTCATCACCAACTGATCCGCGGCTCAGTTGGTGATGAGAGTCTGCCTGAAGACTCTTTATCAAGGAGGTCGGGGGATCGAGCCCTGGCCTCAACAACCTATCGGCCCTGTGGTGGGGCCGGGGATGGGTTGGGGTGTACGGTCCGCAGGACTTGATAAGGCTCATCGGGTGGACTCCCGGTGGGACCCCTGGGCTGTGGTGGGATGCCAGGTATCCAGGGTGGCAGGCGGGTGGTGATGCCCGTCCTGCATCATAAAAGTGCACACCATCAGTATCAGTGTTCATAGCATTGTCATGACTATTTTGAGGTGCCATCCTCCGTGGTATCTGTAAATGCATCATATCATTTAGGGTCGTTTATATCGGGGTTGCACATCGCTATAGCTACAATTTTAACTACTATGTTTACATCATTTGGAAGCTATTTAAACCGGCCCTCTAATTTGCTTAACCATAAAGAAGACAAGTTCAAATCAATGAGAAAACACATTTCTACTCACTGTTTTCATATATCCTCACTGTTTTAATTAACACCCAATACTCATTGTCTATATAATAGCAGCTATCAGGAGGTAATGCAAAGCCCAAACCTCCTACAATGACTATCACAGGAATGACCCCCATTGATCAAAGATGATAACAGTTAACTGTAAGAAAGCTTAAGCAGGCATTTCAAATCAGTGTGTAAGATAAAGCTCCAAAACCTCCTTTTTCAAACCAAAGTACAGCTAGCCCAAAGCTCCTACCACTAAAAGCAATTATGAATAGCATGGCAGTTAACAGCAAATCTACTAACAATTCCTCATCACTTAAGTTCTCATTAAGTTAACACCCCTCAAGAATAATATTAATAGCACTTAACAGTAAGGAGAATCCCCCATAAACCATACTAATTGCAGTTAACAGGAATCCCCCATAACAAAAGAATAGCTAAAGAAAAGCAGCTAGCTTCAATAAACAGTGCAACAAAACTGAAGAAGGTTATAGCAGTCGGCCAACCCAAAATCCAACTGAAACCCCCCAAAATCAAATCTCGATAAAGCCATAACCATCCCTAGAAAGCAGCAAGTAATTATAAGAGAGAATAGAAAGGAGGGGCTCACAGTGCAGGTAAGAAAATCTGGGCACCGATTCAGGACGAATACACGAACTCAAATGAACCCCAGGCCAAGCGACACCTTGCCAATCTTTGATCCCAACAGCAATTCAGGGATCCCATGCGATTTCGAGATTTCAAAGAGGGAGAGGAGGAGAATAGGGAAGAAAAAGATCGGCTCCCCAAAGCCCTAGCCGCGAGATAATCAAAGATAAAAGTAAAGACTCGGTGATAACACTGATAAGGACAATTGGTTTATAACCATTTCAGTTAATATCTTCTCCCCACCGCCTCAGCTAATATTTAATTGCATTACAGTAAGTCTCCGATTAACAAACAACAGCCCATCCTATAACCAAATCCAGCCCACAAACATTAAGTCCACATGAAGCCTCTATTAGCACCCCAGTCCAACCATGAGGAACCTCTATTAGTACACCCAAATCCTTATGTAATTTACCAACATATATAAGATAGTCAAAGTTCATATTACGAAATAAACATTTCGAATGCCGCAAAGTATTAACAACACTCATATTCAACTTTCGACGCGACGCCGAGTTGACACTGATTTGTTTTTCATCATAGGGGACAAACTTAAATTTATTATTGAAATTGTATTATTCATTTGGGTCATTTCACGTTTTGGGTCGTTACAAACTCTTCACTTTTATGATGCAGGACGGGCATCACCACCCGCCTGCCACCCTGGATACCTGGCATCCCACCACGGCCCAGGGGTCCCACCGAGAGTCCACCCGATGAGCCTTATCAGGTCCTGCGGACCGTACACCCCAACCCATCCCCGGCCCCACCACAGGGCCGATAGGTTGTTGAGGCCAGGGCTCGATCCCCCGACCTCCTTGATAAAGAGTCTTCAGGCAGACTCTCATCACCAACTGAGCCGCGGATCAGTTGGTGATGAGAGTCTGCCTGAAGACTCTTTATCAAGGAGGTCGGGGGATCGAGCCCTGGCCTCAACAACCTATCGGCCCTGTGGTGGGGCCGGGGATGGGTTGGGGTGTACGGTCCGCAGGACCTGATAAGGCTCATCGGGTGGACTCCCGGTGGGACCCCTGGGCCGTGGTGGGATGCCAGGTATCCAGGGTGGCAGGCGGGTGGTGATGCCCGTCCTGCATCAGAAAGTAAATGAGTATATGAGGATTGCAAGGAAATGATGGTACATGCAATACAAAAGATATATAAAAGGCAGGAGAGCAAGGAATTGTTCCTCTATTAGCAATTGAGGAAAAAGAACCATTAGCTACAATAACTTTATCGCGACATGAGAGAGGAGTATATGAGGTAAAACCTGGTGAGGATCCGATCATTTGATCGGTAGCCCCAGAGGAGTCTATGAACCAGTCGGATTGAGATGGAAACGCAACATGCACACTTGAGATACCCAGATTTGGCAAAGACAGTGGTAGAATCAGTGGCCCAAAATCGGACTGAGAACGCAACATGTGGTGAAATGCCTCCAGCTCCTCAGCAGAAAGATCTCATGAGGGGAGACTATCCTCATAAACTTCACTAGCATGGGCAGAGTATTGTGAGTGAGCATCAGACTGTCACCACCGCCGCGATTACTGTTCCGACCACGACCACCCATCCCTCGACCCGGGGGACAAAATGAGGATGCAAATGATATCATGTCTCCTTAGCATGACCTTTCCTCCTGTAGTGGCCACACATAGGAGGAGTGTGATTGGGTGGACCACAACCAATTCCAGCAAGAGCTGAGTGATATGTCTGCGTAGTAGGAGCAAGAGAACTGCTACGATTCTCATTACTTACGATCTAAATGCTTCCTGAGGGAAGAGACTTTCAATGAAGAACATGTAAGAAAACATTATCGAACTCCATGTTGAGGCCCATAAGGAAGACATGCACCCGAAAGCGGTCTTTGTCCTTCTGAAGGTTGACGGCATCCGTGGCGCACGCTTGAATGAAGGTGTTGAGGTAATGCAGTTCTTGATAGATGTTCAAATTCTGAGTAGCATGCGGAGGCAGACAAAGATCCTTGTTTCAACTCCAAAACGCAACGAGTGAGCTCATATATTTGCGTCGAGCTACCAATCTGCGAGTAAGGTGTCACGGGCTTGAGTCCAAATTTCATGGGCAAAGTCCATTAGCATATAACTACGGTATACCAGAGCCCAGAGGGGCATGAAGTGGAGTAGCCATGAGACAATTAAAGAATTATCCTCATTACATTTTCTCCATGAGGGATCGATTCGTGGTGGTTCAACAACGGTTCCATCAATATATCCATACAACTGGTGACTACAAATAGCATGTTGAGCAGCCCTGGTCCATTCAAGGTAATCTGTGTCATCCAATGCCACTGTAAAAATCTTTAGTGATCCAAATTGCTCGTGGCTTCGAAGGGAGTCACACAAGGACAATCCGAGGAGTAGGTATTTGAAGAGTCACCTATGGGCAAGGAAAGGACACCCACTAAAAATATTATTTTCTTTAGTAGATTTAAATTTGTCTAATTTCTGTCCGCCGGTTAATCAAAATGATTAACTATAATTCACAATAGGCTAAGGCTCAGTTTGGGAGAGCCGTTGTTGATGGAAAAGCTGTTGATCGAATACAGTTGATGAAAAGTAGCTGTTTCTGAAAAACAGAGTTTTGCTATAAAACTGTTTGGATGAAATGGAGTTTGCAGTGCTGTTCAATAAGTAGTTTTCAAAAAATTGTTTGGCAAAAATGAAGTTTTGTTAATTTTTTTCTTCAAATTATTATAGGATTCATTTTCAATACACACACATATACACACACATACACACTAATTAGATTGATTGATCTAAGTAGTGCTGCTCTACCTCCCTTTCCATTGCATACAACACCAGTTCCACTATGGGCCAGGTAAAATCTCAACGCTATCTTGCACCAATTCCAGCTGAAAACACACTCTATAATAAAAACTTCTAAAACCTCAGGGCTTCCAAGAGTAACAATTGATAAACATAGGAAAATGGCCTCTTATGGTTAAGACTGCACCTGCTATGTAAATACCCATCTAGACCTATTGCAGAAAACTTTGTTTCCTGTAGCGCGTAACCAGCTTATGGTCTAAACGGCGTTTTGGAGCTGGCGCACCGGAGCCATAAGCTCCCCCCAAATGCTACCTAAGTAGACACTCAAATTAACTATGCGGTCCTTCACATTTTATGGGGAAGAATTATTCTGACTGCTTAACAAAATGAAAGCAGAGCGTATGGTGGGATAAAGGCTTGAGTGTTGTTGTTTGTTGTTGCTTGTTATCTTGCAGGGGAAACTGAAGCTAAGCACAACGAACACTAATAGGTCTGCGCGGTCACGCCGCTTCCCGTCTTTTCGACTTCCACCCGGTAAAATCTATAAATAGAGGGGCCCCCTTAGCAAATGTATCACTTTCTTTGGATGCGACCAAAGCAAAAGTCTCACCTCCAGCATTTATGCTATAATAAGTTGGCGACAAAGGATCCATATAGCCGACCCCACTATGGTGGGATAAAGGCTCGAGTGTTGTTGTTTGTTATCTTGCAGGGGAAACTGAAGCTAAGCACAACGAACACTGATAGGTCTGCGCGGTCACGCCGCTTCCCGTCTTTTCGACTTCCACCCTGTAAAATCTATAAATAGAGGGGTCCCCTTAGCAAAGGTATCACTTTCTTTGGATGCGACCAAAGCAAAAGTCTGGGTGAACGCTTAAAATGGCCCATGGTCGCACTTCCAGCATTTACTCTATAATAAGTTGGCGACGAAGGATCCATATAGCCGACCCCACTATGGTGGGATAAAGGCTTGAGTGTTGTTGTTATGATACAATAAGTAATACCTGTATGCATATTGCTGGTTGCTGAATTCTGAAGATAATAATTCCAGATAAACTTCTTCCTGGGTGGAACTTTTTTTATATTTCTTAGTATTTTATTTGTGTATTTTCGTTGATGCTTAATCTCTGCCGTTGATTCTCCTCGTGACTGTGGAATGTGTTGTTTATGTGCAGGACCGTTGATTTGCGCGTGGCACATATGGCCGTCGATGCACGTCATTTGGTCTGCGACCGCCATTTCCATGGTTGCCCTAGTGCAAGGTAGAGCAGAGAGTACCCCCGACACTACGAGTCTCCTCAGTTCAAGGCTATGGAAGATGGCGGCGAAATGATGGTAGATAAATGGAAAGCTGTAACACTGCACCTGTTCACGCAATATAATATGGGTCCAGGCGGCGTCCAGCCGAGCCCTCACAATATATTACATGCGCAAGCAAATGTTATAAAAAGGGTACAAGAACTAGAAGCTTCAACGGTGGGCTTCGCTCATGTCGCTCCGGGCTGCCCCCGCATCAAGCCGACTGCACACACAACATATACATATGAGTACTCAAAATGACCGCACAAAAATTTTAATTAATATTTTATAATTATTTTTTTCAAAAATATTTATATTTTAACAAAAAATTATTTTAAAGTGGGTCTAGGAGGTCTAATGATTATCTACTATAGTAGGTGTAGAATTTTCATCATTATTTTTATTATAGGGATATATTGTAATTACACAAATAGTCATTATATTTTATGAATTTTCATATTTTCATAATATATGTTAAGTCATTAGAGTAAAAGAATGAGATTATATTTGGCAATTTTGAATGTTGCACCAAAGTCAACTTCTTGTATATAGCAGTTAAAGATATATATATATATACATATATAGTGAAGCTCAGACAAAGTAGCTCCTAGCATGCTTCTAGAATGACAGGATTTTAGGTGAAAGGAGGTGCATGAATGAATTGAATCTCGCATCGAAATGAGAGGAAATTTTGTTAGGCTTAAATAATAATTTGAATTCTCAAATATCAGAGTTGCTTTTTGGAGCAATTGATGGAGTTGTGTTGGAAACTCCAAGGTTAAGCCTGCTCTGATGAGAGTAGTCTGGGATGGATGAACTCCTAGGAAGTGCTCTCCTGATAGAGTTGTTTTGAAAATTTCAAAATTAAGCAACATTTTATAAATTTTAATTAAAATTACTGTTAATTTAATATTAAAAAAGCCAACACGTGCATGTCAACTCATTCGAGTAGATGCAGGTGTATATATATATATATATATATATATATATATATATATATTTATATTTATATTTACATCTCTATCATATTTTTAATTGTTTTAATTTTGTAAAAGTGTCTTTCTTTATAAATTATAATAAATGGCTTCATTTCCGTGTGCTTCACATTTTCAACGCTTATAGCCTCTCATAAATATAAATGATATTTCGCTATAGGAAGACCATATAATTAGCCGCTCTCACTCCGGTTGTTGCATTTGCTCTATACGTCCCACAGTGTTGCGAGGTCATCCCAATTTATAATAACCTTATCTTTGTAGTGTCTAAGAGTTGGATGCGTCTGCATTATAAAAAATAAAAGGTAATTATCAATCTATTAAAATGTACGGGAGAAATGCGGAAAAAGATTGATTACCTTAGTATAATCGGCCCACACCTCATCGCTGCCAACTTTCACCACATGCGCTCTCAATCCCACCCCGAACCATTTGTATCCAACATTGATGATACTTTTTGGTAGTATTTATTCCAAGTTTTTAGTTTTGTCATACGAACCTGACACGTACTAATCCCGCAAAGCAGTAATACTGGCGGTGAATCCAACTCCCTTCCACCCATTTGCAGTCTTATTATCGAGATTTTGTTGCTCTAAAAGAGCAGAGGAAAGTGCTTAATCCATTTCAGACGTCCAATTAATATATGATTTTTCTCTATTTTCTTGCTTGATTTTTATTCTTGTCCATGCTCGACGTTGTTTGAAAGCAAAGTAATAACATAACATAATGACATACACACACTTATCCATACAAACACACCACCACAGAAACACAAGCATATACAAATAAATCCGCATGCACATACACAAGTTTCGCAGTGCAAATCCAACAAAAAACATCATAAGTTAACTCACATTGCACACAAAATCTTCACAAAAGCCTAAAGCGGCAAAAAAAACTAAATTAGGGTTTAAGTTGACCTTACAAAAAGCTGATGAGAAACTCGGTTCTAGAAGCTTGGATGGAACAAAAACTTCTCTATCGAAGAGTGCTCTCGAAGTCGAGTGCAGCTCTTGAACTGGACTGGCGGGAATGGCTCGACAGCTGTGAAATCAAAGGGAGAGTCGAAGCCGGGTTAGAAGAGACTCCCGCAGAACATCTGGAGAAGCTTGACACTGGTCTCGCCGGAGGAAATGACGAGGAAGGTCACGCAAGACGCGAGGAAGACAACTCGAAATGGGGATCGCGCACCACCGCTTCTATCAGGAAGATCTAGGGGGGAGAAGGGTTTTGGGGCTAACTATTTTTTCAGGCGGACAAAACCTATGGCTTTTGGCTCAAAACCAATACCTTCGAAATAATAGACCTAACGAGCACCCGACATTGAAATTGAAAAACCCAAAACCAATTCTTTCCTATCAAAACCAGCGAAATGAACGCAACATCGTTGTACTCAAGCAGTTTACAGTGTCATTAGAAGACTCGGCGGAATTCTGAACACTTTGTCCCAAAAAAAAGTCCAGCTATCTTGAGCTTTACATATATTTGATTTGCTCCCATTCTATATAGTCATATTATTACAGTAACTATTTTTTGGTGTTTTAATTCTTCCTCATATCTTCAAAATGCTACTGCTTGAATCTTCATTTTTGGTCTGCAATTAATAGTATAGTTTGCACTTATATTTTAGGGAGTTGTTTAAGGCATCGCAGTTTTGGCTAGTCGCACAGCAATTTCTCTTAATTTAAGTTTAAAATTACTCCTCCAAAAACACTAATGACGCATCAATAACTCGCACTGCACTAATTTGAAAACTTAGTTTATTGCGATGACCCCAGGCTCGCCGGATCCACCGATCATCATCTCATGGAAACCAGTCACGAACTAATTAGGCTCATATCCACTGCATTCATGAAAGAATTACGTGCGGTTCTCATTTTCTTGGTTGAAGATCTTATTGTTGGATCCAATTTTTTGAATTTTTGGATTGTTATGAAATGTGTGATTGTTGTGAAATGTGCGGTTGTTGGCATTTCAAGTTCAGATTTATTCATTATTTTTGATAATGTTGAGCAGTCATTATTTTGTGCTATTTTCATTTTCAAAATTACATTTTTTACGTATTGTTGATTTTGATTCGTTTTTATTTTTTATAGGAATACGAAGCCCACGAAGATCAAGGAGGATAAAATTAATGACTTTGTTTACAACAATTTGTTTTTCTTGCTGAAATTTATGATATAGTTCTAGAGCGATGTTAAATGCAGGCTGGTTTTGGCTATATGCAGGCCGCAGATATATGCAGGCCAACAAATTATTCATGCAGGCCAAATTTCATATTTACATACCATATTCAAAAATCAAATTAATATTTTTCTAAATAAATCACCAAGCAAAATAGCATTCATAAAATAAGTAAAATATCATGCGTACGAGGTTACGTTGAATGTCACTGTTTCGTCAGTAAATCTGGGAGAGCTATTGTTGGAGTATCCCTAAAGGCGCTAACCGCACCTCATCGATGGGGTGCGGTTATCCAAGGAATCCGCACTTGCGACGTAACTACCCAAAATATAACCATCGCCGCCATCGCCGCCATGACCGCCATCGCCGCCATGGCCTCCATGGCCGCCATGGCCGACGATGTCGTGATCGTCGTCATCGCCGCCGTCGTCATCGCCGTAGCTAAGGTAGATCGAATCAAATACATGATACATGAAGTATTAAACTACTCGAAATCATTTTTCCTGAAGTTTTAAAAAGAAAAATGATATTTTTTTTTAAAAAACTGTGGCCTGCATATAGCTAAAATCGGCCTGCGTTTAACAAAAAACTTTGGCATGCATATAGCCAAAACTGGCCTGCGTTTAACATCGCTCCAGTTCTATGATTTTTCTTTTTTTATTAAAATTCAAGTTGTGGTGCCTCTAACACTACTGCAGAGCAATTAACAATTTTAGATGAAAAAATATTGTGTCTGTACTAACAAAGCGGTGCGACTAGCCAAAAGTACGGTGGTTTTAACAATTTCCATATTTTATTCATTTGCATTTATGATATAACATAAAATAACATGCATCTAATTTAAAAAATAAAAATAATAATAAAAATGGCGTGATGGCTGATTCATTGAAAGTCAGCAATCTACCAACTTGAATAATTAGATGGCACGTGAAATTCATACCGAATAATATGTTTCATGATTTCATCTACATTTATATATGTCTACTATTTAATAAGAAAGTTATGACTTTCAAACAGGACTGAAATATATGCAGCCTAAAATTACTATTTTAACCTTTTCCTCTATGAAATTTTTTTATGTGGGTTTCTCTCGCCTACGACCGCGCGCATCAAACCGTTGGTTCTCCGCGATCGATCGAAATACTGTCGTATTTGAGTATTCCGCGAAAACAGATCCGCCGTAGGATGCCAGATCATACGGCTGTATTTAATTTCTCACCCTAAACTAGGTGGGAGAACGCACCTACAAATCTTTCTTCCTCAATTTACTACTCTTTATTAATTATTATTTGAAATTTCTCACTTCCTTTTGTTTGCCCATTATACTGTATACACAAATACAATAATCAAATTCAGTTTATTAATCCAAAAAATACACAAATACAAGTCTACTTTTTACATTGCTTCGGGAAATTAACCGGAATGGGACACAAATTTGTATGAAAGAACAAAAGCAAGAATTAAATTCTTGCTAAAGAGGAAAGGACTCAAAAATCGTCTCCATCCCCATCGAGAAACCCGTAGGAGTGCGAATTGGAGTCGGAGCAGACGCGAAGTTACCTAGAAAACTTCGGAGAGGAAGCGGAGGGCTAGTATTGGAGGAAAAGACAAGAAAGAATGAGGGTTGAGGACAATCCGCTTGAAGCAGCGAATCTAGCAGCGAAAACCCTAGTTCTGGGAGCGATGGCGACTAGGGAAGAAGGGAAGAGAAGTGCGAGGTGAGAAAGGAGAGGAGTTTCGGTAACCCTGGGACGCGAGCGAGGGTTATGAAACGAAAAAAATGTGTTTTACGAGTCGCAGAAGGATCCCCCTCAACTTTTGGAAAGATCCCTAAAACGCCTTTTTGAGAAAAACTATATTCCAAAAGTTTTTCAACCAAACGGCCTCAAAACTTAAATATATGCACTCAAAATCATATTCTCAAAATTCGTATGAATCATATTCATTCGATTTGCAAAGCCCGATGTCCGGCCGAATATTATTTTTATAACTTTTTTTAATATATAATTGGCATCTTAAAATATTTGTAAAAAATTTCTAATTAATATTTTATAAATGATTTTAATAAAATCAATTATATTTAACTAAAAATCAAATTTTAGGTAGGGAACCCGTTCCTTCCTCATATACGGGTTCCGCACCTTTTTTTTTTTCTCATATTCTCACCTCAACATGAAATTGAAGGATTTTTGTGTCTGGGTCCCGGTTATAATCGAGAGTCGCTGGAGATACAACTCCTTTATCCCAAATAGAACTCTTTTATGATACATCTGCCTTTACTCATGGTGCAATTTGATTGGTTACGAATTTCACTCTCCTCCGAGCGCAAAAAATTTGCAATGAAATTTTTGGGGGGTTTGGAGACAAAATCGTCCTGATTAAGACTCTGTTTGGGGCAACTTTGGGGCAACTGATGCGGATGAGAAAGTTGTTGTGAGAATGCGGTGGTGCGAATAGAACTGTCAGAAAAACACAAATGAGAAAGCGGCAGACTCTTTGGAGAATCTACGCTTCAGTGCTGTTTGAAATGATGTTTTGGAATAATAAACTGTTTGATAGAAAAGTTATTTGAAAGCTGTTTATTTTTAATTATGTCGTATTCCTCCCTCTTTTTCTTTGGCCATTATACTGCATACAAAAATACAAGAATCAAATTCAGTTTATTATTCGACAACTACACAAATACAAGTCTACTTTTGCATTGCTTCGGTAAACCAACAGGAACGGGACACAAATTTGTATGAAAAATAGGGAATACAAACGAGAAACAACAAAAATCAGAATTAAATTTCTGTTGAAGAGGAAACTACAGTATAAAGATAGATTCTAAAAATGATTCCTAGCTGTAAATCCCACCCCTTTTACAAAAAAATTGCAGCAAAAAGAAAAAAAATTCTCCATCTCCATCAAGAAACCTGTCGAAGTACGAATTGGAGTCGGAGTAGATACAACAAGACTGAACAAGAAGGGGAAGAAGAGAAGTTACTTGGAAAACTTCAGAGAGGAAGGAAAGAGCTAGTATTGGCGGAAAGAACAAGAAAGAATGAGGGTTGAGGACACTTCGTTTGAAGCGGCGAATCTTGCAGCGATAATCCTGTTGGTGTTTCCAAGGTGATCTGAAAGTGATCAAACATTTGGTCTTACTGCCAACGCGATATGAGCCTATGAGGTCACACACAAGAGTGTTTGGAGAAGTTGAAGAAAGAATTGTGTTGACCTCACTCATATTAGATATGTGTGAAGGACCAATCCTATGACTTATTGGAGTTGGGTCGAGTCAACTGAATGCTCCACAGGTATTGTGAATATTGTATGGAGCGTGTTGACAAGTTTTCGAGTCGAGTCGTCGAGAGTGTCTCGACGACTCTTACTTCAGTTCGTCGAATGAATGATTGTTTGATTACTCGACGAAATCATAATGACTCGACGAATTTATGATTACTCGACGAACTCGACGAATTCATGACTCGACGAATTTCTTCAAGTGAAAGGTTCAATCGACGAATTATTTGTTACTCGACGAATTTCTTAGTGAAAGGTTCACTCGACGAATTCTGTTTTACTCGACGAATTTCTTCAGTGAAAGGTTCACTCGACGAATTTTGATAACTCCAATGTAAGTCGTGGGTGTGCGGATAGCCTCTCTCTCGCCTGGGTATAAATACTACATGATTTCATACCCTAAAGGGCGATCTCCCTTTTGCGAATCTGAGAGCGACGGAAGGGTTCCGCGAAAGCTTCCGACGAAAGAGTTCCGAACGGTCGATCCTGCCGCCGCCGCCTCTCCCTGTCGTCGGACCTAGCAGTCCGTGGGAGACGTAGAGGGCTCTTCTTCTCCGACCTAGTTCTTGTGCGACAAGAAGCTAGGGTTCTTCATCGCTCGTGTGAACTCCCATAGAGGCGTCGATCCATTTCAGCGCTTGGGACTCAACGATCGTTCTTCGGGATCTCATTTGTGGAGCACCTTAGTTGAGTATTGACTCAATCTCCTTCAGGTATTGCAATGTGTTGCTTCTCCTATTTCTTGATTCATGAAATCGAGTTCCTTGAACTGTTTATGGTTGTTTTTGTTCTTTATTTCCGCTGTGCATATGTGATATGTTACCTACATTTGATGTTTAGAAAATCCAACAGCTACCGCCCGGCAATAGCTACTACCGCAGGCGATAACAAACAGTGCTCTATTAAAAATCATTTCGCTCCATCTCTTCAGTATAAAATGAATTATTCTAAGAGAGGCTTCATCCTGGACCTTCAGAGGAGGAAATCTTAGACTCATATACAACAACCAGAAGAGACTTTGGAGGTGGAGAAGATCAAAGCTTATTTAATATAAAGAGCGAACGCATCTACAACAACAATCTCACGCGTTCCTTCATCCTTGCCTTTAGAAGTTCCTCATGGAGTTTTGTTATTTCATATTATTGCATCTCTTTACTCTGTATTTTTCTTTTTGATTTTGGTGATTTTTTGTTGTATGTTGTGGAATTCGCCCGTGTGTTGACGACTAGGTCTTTATAGGACTTTGAGGGATAATTCACCTGGTGTGCTAGGTGACTAGACATAGGTTTATGTTTAGGATGCTTGAGTAATATCTGGGTATAGATAGGCTAAGGCCAATCAGTTTAAGAGGTGAGTCGGTAAAGAAAACAAAAAGAGATTTTTCATCACCGCCTTAATCTTTAGCGTTATGAAGATCACAATTTTGCAATCATCTTTAATATAAATTAATCATGTTTTTCTGTCTTCATAAATGTTGTATTGCATATTTTAATATTCTTATAAATCAACGTTCTTAATATTTATAAAGTTTTTTGTTAAAATTATTAATCCTTTATTCACCCCCCACCCCCTCTAAGGGCGCCTCATGATCAAGGTTACTCATTACTTAGCCTTTACATCCTAGTGTATATTATGGCTACCCTTAGAGAGGAATTAAATCTTCAAGATGACTATATGTTAGCACCTCCATTTGTTTGGTGGGACAAATTACTTTGCATGGAAAATAATAATGAAATTTTGCATTATCTCCATAAGCATAGATGTGTGGAATATAACTATTAATAAATATGTTAAGATCCTTCATTTTTATGAATAATAGTTATATTCTTATACCTACATGTGATTTAAATTAGTTCGAAAAAGAGAAATGTGTTTCAAGTGCTAAAACAATGAATAACTTATTTTGTGTTTTTGATAAAAACATTTTCAAACTTATTTATATTTTTTTGATATTGCTTATAAGATTTGGAGATTTCTTAAAGAAACTTATGATTCTACATCTACATGTACCAAACAATCACAAGAATTTAAGAGTCTACATGCTTACATAAGAATTCAAGTTGCTTCTTGTTCGAACGGCTCAATGGTTTCCACATCAAGTGAAAGGAAAAATGGTAGGTCATCTTATTATTCAAATGACGTTTCATCGGATAACACTGTAAGTGCAATTAATTTCACCTTTCTTGAATTTAAGTTATTGTCTCATCTGGTGCGCTTGATATTTCTAAATGCAAAATTGAAAAATACTAATTATATATTGTGCTTAGAAAATAAATATTTTAAAGTCAAACTTAAATCAAATATTAACGTGCCATTTGTTGATTCTCTTTCATAAATTTTAGTTGATAAATCTATGCGTTGTATTGATTGTAACGAACTTAAAGAAAAATTCAAGGTTCGTGATAAAGAGATTTCTATTGCAAAAAATCATAATGAACAATTGATTAACAAAAATAATGCCCTCACCAATAAACTAAATTCATTACAATTATATATTCAATAAAATTTAATTGATAAAAAATAATGTATATCTAGTTTGTCTGGTAATAGTTGCAAGGTATCTTCTAGTATTATAAAACTCGTAAAACAACACACACCTTGTTCGCGCATAAAAGATGTACAACCCCGTATTCGCCGAGTGGGTCCAAGGGGCCCCAGAGGCCAGAAGGCAGGGCATTAGCCCAAGGGTTCTCAGTTCTCGGGCGAATGAAACCCCATTCGCGGGGTACTCGTAGGGTAACAAAGCGTGTATCAGCGGTCGGGCGAGTGAGGGGAGATAAGGCCTCACCCGCCGAGCGTGTCGAGTGCCTGGCGAGTGGTGCCTCCACGAACCACTCGCCCGGTCGAATACAGTGAGGAAGGAGCCCGGCGAGTGGTGCCTTCACGGACCACTCGCCTAGAAGGCCTATGAGGAAATGACCTAGATACCCCTTGCGAGCTGTTAATAGCCCTTCAGAACAGTAGAGTTAGGCTGTTAGCAGACCAATTTGGGGTGCGATTAGTAAAACCAAAATGCGGATTTACGTTATTTGCAGTCCAAGACTAGAAAATCTATAAATAGACCCTTAAGGGCACCATGGAGGAGATCAGATCTTTTGAGCTCTCTCCTCTAGGCAATTTTTGGAGTTGGCTGCTAGTGCCCTCCAAGGTGCCCGACTGAGCATTGGTTTGGGAGGGGAAGCTCTCTAAAATCTTCCGGGTGTGTGGCGGGACCTCCTCGCTAAAGCCTTGGGTCTGTTCCAGGTTTTCCATCCAAAGTTAGGAGAGTTCAGTGAGGGAGAAGTAGGCGCGGGCTACACCCCCAGTAGGTCCGAACTCTAGAGACCGGTTGCCGGTTTCAACATTTTTGGTGCGGTGAGCATGGACCGTAGCCAGTGCAAGAAAATCTCAAGTTGAGCTCAATGACAGGAGATGGAGGAAATGGTTCCGACCCAGACCATTCGCAGCCACCATTAGCAATGGAATGGCTGGAGATGTTCGAGAAGTTCAAGCGAGAGGTCATGCAGACCATGCAGGTAGCTCTCGCCAGAAGAAGCGAATGCGAGACGCCCGTGGTCCCGGTGGTTCCACCCCAACAGATCGGCGGGAACGCACCGGGCCAGTGGCTTGGGAAGGAGGTCGCGACGGAAGCGAGTGCGCGAGATCTCCCCGGGCGGCAACTGTTCAGCTGCCCGGCGAGTGCGGAGGTGTGTGAGCTGACTCAACGCGAGAGGACCACTCGTCGAGCAGGGGAAGGGAGTCCCTTCTGTGAGTTGATCCTCTCGGCTCCGGTGCTATAGGGGTTCAGAGGGCCGGCGATGTCTTACTATATCGGCAAAGATGACCCAGTCCTGCACCTGCAGTGGTTTGAGGACATGGTCTCGATCCTTCCGATGACAGATGCCTTCCAGTGTCGGCTCTTTGCCACCACTCTGAAGGAGAAGGCGGGGGACTGGTTCCACCAGTTTCCTGTGGGTTCCATCTACGCCTTTGAGGATTTGCGTCGGAGCTTCAGGTTGCGTTTCTCAACGTCAAAAAAGAGGAAGAAGGATGCAGAGGCACTCTTTAAGATCAAGCAAGGGCCCGGGGAGTCGTTGGCCCATTATGTAGATAGGTTCCAAGAAGAGGTCCTGCAAGTTCAGGAGGTGTCGGGATTCACCCTCCAGCTAGCCTTCATAGTGGGGTTGCGGGAGGGGTTCTTCAAGATGGACCTGAAGCGAAAGGCCCCTCTATCCTTTGAGGAGCTGATGGAGCGGGCAGCGGAGGAGATCGAGGGAGAGGCCGTCAATCCTGAGTTTGCAAAGAGGTTGGCAAGGCTGAGCGAGCCGGAGGTGAGGCACCAGGAGGGAGGAAGAAGGGAAGAACCCAGAGGTCATGGGTTTTGGGGGCAGTAGCGGGATTTGGGGTATCAGGAGCCCAATAACCGGCTGGCTTGGAGGCCCCAGGAAGGACCGGCGAGAGGTCAGGAAAGAGATCACCAACGAAGGGGGAGGGTAGGATTTCGGGATGGAGGCAAGGTCCCAGACCACCTCACCCCCCTCGAGAGCAAGCCATGGCGGTAGGCCGAGGAAGAGGAGGAAGAGGAAGAGGAGGAAGAGGGGGCAGGGTGGCGTTGCTCTACTGCGACTTTCATCAGGAAGAAGGTCACGCGACGGCCACCTGCTCAGAGTTTTTGGAGGTGAGGGGAAGAGGCCAGCAGCAGCAACGGCCTGTGAGGATCGAAGAGGTGCTACCTGGAGATGAAGATGATATATGCGAAGACAGGACAGATGTGGGAGCCAGGGGAGGGGTCAGAGTGATCCATGGTGGGGTAGGAATAGAAGCGACTCACAAGAGAAGCTTCCAGGCGAGGTTCAGGAGAATCGTCGCGTCGACCTCCCAAACCCCACCCCCTTCGGAGAATCTCACCTTCTCGGCGAAGGACATGCCAGACTTTGAAGACCCATTCTGTGATGCCTTGGTGATTCAGGCGGCAATTGAAAACTTCATCGTCTACCGAATCTTGGTTGACAACGGGAGTTCGGTGAATGTTATCTTCAAGAAGGCCTTTGACGCGCTGGAGGTAGAATTGAAGAGAGTGCAAGCCTCAGATGGACCCCTGTTCGGGTTCTCAGGGCAGAGGAAAGAAGTCGAGGGAGGAGTCGGCCTCCAGGTGACGTTGGGAGGGGTCCCCAGGAACTGTCGGTTCGTCTTTGTTGACGCTCCGAGTAGCTACAACGCCATATTTGGACGCCCTCTCATCAGCACCTTCCGGTGTGTTCCCTCGTCCTTCCACCCGTGCTTGAAGTTCCACGGCGGAGGAGTTCAGGTTCGGATCCAGGGGGATGCAAAGGTGGCGAGGCAGTGCTATGTGACTGCCGTCAACACTATCTCTTGGATGGCGGAGGCTGAAAAGGTGGATAGGGAGATGAAGGGGCCGGAGGGGCGAGGTGGAGATTGGAGGGAAGGAGAGGGAGAGAACAGCATCCCAGGAGGGGATAAGGAAGTGGATCCGGAGGAGCGTGTCGAGTCGATGGAGGAGGAGGCTTCGAAGGAAGAGAAGACCCTGCCCGAGGGAAGGGAGGAGAAGGGTAGATGGGAAGAGCCGGCCCGTCTTGAGGCGGCTAAAGAAGTGGTCGAGATGGAGGTCACCACCCAAGGGGGAAGAGTGGAAAAGGTGCGGATCAGCGGGGGTCTTTGCCCGGAGGACAGGAAGAGGATGCTGGAATGTATCCATAGGAACGTGGACATCTTTGCATGGAGCGCAGCGGACATGCCGGGCATCGATGCAGACGTGGCTTGCCACCGCCTCAACCTCGTGCCAGGAACCCGCCCCATCAGGCAGAAGAGGAGGGCCATTGCTGATAAGCTGAAAGAGCCGATTCGCGAGGAGGTAAAGAAGCTCCTCAAGGCAGGTTTCGTATCAGAGATCCAGTATCCAGGTTGGGTCTCCAATGTCGTTATGGTAAAGAAAGGCGATGGTCGCTGGCGTATGTGTATTGATTTTTCTTTATTAAACAAAGCCTGCCCTAAGGATTATTATCCTTTGTCTCGAATCGACGCGCTGGTTGACTCAGCCGTCGGTTTTTCTGTAATGTCATTCTTAGATGCTTTTTCAAGTTACCACCAAATTAGGATGCACCCCCCCCCCCCCCCCCCCCGGACGTCAAAGACGTCTCCTTCATCACAAGGGAAGGGTGTTATAGCTATAAGATGATGCCATTCGGACTAAAGAACGCAGAGGTGTCGTACCAAAGAATGATGGACCGGGTCTTCCGGGAGCAAAGAGGGAGAAACTTGGAGATTTACGTAGATGACCTCATGGTGAAGAGTAGGAGCTTGATCTCTCACCTCCGAGACCTCGAGGAGACCCTCACCACTCTGCGCAAGTACAAGATGCGACTAAACCCCCTGAAGTGCGTATTTGGAGCTAGCAAGTGGAAGTTTCTAGGTCACCTCCTTACTCCAGCGGGGGTGGAGCCTAACCCGAACAAGGTTGAAAGGAGTGTTTTAGTTCTTATATATTTTAATTAAAAGCTCTTGTTTAAGTTTTACTTCAAAAGTAAATGATATATATAAATATAAGTGTGTTGAATGAGTAATAATAACAAACAGTAAGAATGCATAAAAAACACAGCAAATAAAAACAGAAATAAAACAAGCAAACCAGCAAGCATCCAGATGACACAAGATATATAGTAGTTTCCCAAAACCTGGGTACATCTACTCTTCTACCCACTGGTAGGAATCCACTGGTGGTTGTTGATAAGGTGCCCTCACACCAAGGTGTTTTTGTTCATGTGTCCACACACCAATGGAGGTTTGATCAGGTGCCCAAATCACCTATAAGCTTTTGATAAGGTGCTTATAAACCAAGATGCAGGTTTTTGCTAAGGTGGCCTGTCACCGGGAGTTAACTTTTGAAGGGAGTTATAACCATGTACAAAATGGGAAGGAATAAAAGAAAACAGAAAAAAGTTATGTTGTTCTTCTCTTTGCTGAGAAGACACTTGATGAAGATGTTGAATAGAGCTCCCCCTGTCTGATTTAGTTTGATGACAGCTTGTGGATGAAGCTCCTTCTCTAGATTGTAATACTCCTCTTTTCTTCTTGCAATTTAGATCCCTGAGCAAATGATATTGATTTGGTGTCTCAGGTTGTATAGAAGATCTTCAAGAAAGAGTTAGGCAAAAAGAAGATATAATATATTTTGAATCTGCTTCTTCTTTTTGCTTTGTTCTTCTTTTTCTCTTTTTCCTGTTTCGCCTGCTAGCTGTTCTATGTTATCTGCTGCTTGCTGTTCTTTGATCTTCCTCTGTATATTTAATCTAGAAGCTTTCGGCTGATTTGAATCCTTGCCGACAGAAGAGGAAAGAAATAATATATCTTTTATTTCCCAGATCCTCGAGAACATAACTTGCCGTCTTTAGCTTGCTACAACGGCTACAGCATTTATTGTTTCTGTCAACGGCTATAGCATTTAATGCTTCAACAGCTGTAATGTTAAATCAGCAATATATATATATATAAATATATAAATAGAAATAATAAATATTGCTTTAAATAAATCTGACAGCATATTAGTCGAGCTAAGAATATCAATATATAAAGCTGGGAGAAATTCGTCGAGCTCAGCTTCACGTTCGTCGAGCTCATCATTTGATTCGTCGACCTGAACATTTGATTCACTGTTCTGAACATCTGCTGAATATTCGTCGAACGCAGACTTGAGTTCGTTGAACGGAAGGATTCGTCGACCGCTGAGACGGGCTGGATCGTCGACCGCTGAATATTGAGTTGTTCGTCGAACGCAGACTTGAGTTCGTCGAACGGAAGTATTCGTCGACCGCTGAGCCTGGATAAATGCGTCGAGCGCTGAGCTTGAGTAAAAGCGTCGACCGCTGAGCCGCTGAGACGGGATCGTCGAGCGCTGAGATAGGAGATCTTCGTCGACCGCTGAGATGGCTTGATTTCGTCGAGCGCAGAATGAATACCATTCGTCGAGCGCAGAGCGCCGTTCGTCGAACGCAGGCCGTTCGTCGAACGCAGAGAACATATGTAAATTTTATTCTTATCTTATTTTTCAGCCTATTAATTATATATATATATATATTTAGCCTTCTTTCTTAATGGGATTTAATCTAAGTTATATGATATGTTATGAAAGAAAGTTAGACATTAAAGGTGGATCCTAACTCAAATCAAAACTAAGGTTCCAACAATCTCCCCATATTTGAGTTGGGATCCTAATCCAAATTAAGACTAGGCTCTAACAAAGGTCAAAGCCATAATGGAGTTGAGATCGCCGCAAAATGCTAAAGAAGTTCAGCGTCTAACTGGGAAGCTCGCAGGGTTGAGTAGATTTCTCTCCCGGGCTGGAGAGAAATGCTCCCCCTTCTTCAAGGTGTTGCGGGGTAATCAGATGTTCGAATGGACGGAGGAATGTGAGGAGGCCTTCCAGGCCCTGAAGGGTCAGCTCACCAAGACTCCGCTGCTCCAAGGTCCAAAGGAGGGGGAGGACCTATCCTTGTATCTCGGAGTCGGGGCTGAAGCGGTAAGCTCCGTCTTGGTCCGGGAAGAGGGCAAAAAGCAGCTGCCAATTTACTACGTAAGCAGGGTCTTGAAGGAGGCAGAACACTGATACCCGATTTTGGAGAAGCTGGCCTTCGTTCTGGTCATCTCGGCCAGGAATCTCAGGCCATATTTCCAGGCCCACTCGATCCGGGTAGTGACTGACCATCCCCTTCACAAAATCTTTGAGGGGGTAGAGCACTCGGGGAGGCTCGCGAAATGGTCGGTGGAGTTGAGTGAGTTCGACATCTCTTTTGTCCCCCGATTGTCGATAAAGGCTCAAGCGGTTGCGGATTTCATGGCAGACTATGTAATCGAAATGGAGGAAGGCCAAGCTCTCCACCACGTCCCTTGGAAGTTGTTGGTCGATGGGGCATCAAGCAAGAATTCCTTAGTGTAATCGAACAAACACTAGTAATAAATTTTCCCATCACCAATAACCAGGCAGAGTACGAGGCAGTGATCGCTGGCCTACGTCTGGCTCAGGAGTTGGGGGTTGACGACGTGGAAGTTCTCACGGACTCGATGGTGATAGCCTCGCAAATCAAGGGTGAGTTCGAGGCAAGGGAGCCCACACTCATGAGATATTTGGCCAAAGTAAGGGGTCTCATCGGTGCATTCAAGACCTTCTCCATCAGGCACATACCAAGGGAAGAAACCGTCCAGGCAGATCGGCTGGCCAAGTCCGGCCCTCGGGTCGGAGGAACCTTGGCAGATCTATTTCGCCCTTCGATTGAGGAAGGGGAGCTCATGGACATAGAACAGCGCCGCTCGTGGAAGGACCCTTTCATGACCTTTGTGGCAACGGGTGAGTTTCCAGAAGAGGTCCCAGATCAAAGACGCTTTCGATATAAGTCCGCCTACTACGTGCTTCATGAAGGGGACTTATATCGGAAGACCCTCTCCGGACTCTTGGCGTGATGCGTCTCGGAGGAAGAAGCCCCGAGGGTCCTGAAGGAGGTTCATTCCGGCGAATGTGGCAGTCACTCGGGGAGCAGGACGTTGGAAGCAAGGATAATGAGGCAAGGATACTTCTGGCCGACCCTGAACAGGGATGCGGCGGCGTTCGCCAAACAATGTCGAAAATGCCAGCTGTTCGCCCCACTTCAACTTTTGCCAGCTCAGAGGCTAAGGAGCATTATCGCTCCCTGGCCCTTCGCCATATGGGGGATGGATCTGGTAGGACCTTTTTCCCAGGCCAGTGGGCAAAGAAGATTTCTCTTGGTTATGATCGACTTCTTTTCGAAATGGTTGGAGGTCAAGGCTTTGGCAAAGGTCATTTCCCAGGTAGTCTGCAACTTCGTATGGGGAGAGATTATCTGTCGACTTTGGCTCCCTCAAGCCATAGTCACGGATAACGGTCCGCAGTTCGCCAGCGAGGAGTTCATCAGCTTCTGCAACTAGCTGGGGATAGACCTCAGGTTCGCATCTGTCCATCACCCCAGGAGCAATGGACAGGTGGAGGCGGCGAACAAGGTCATAGTGAACCTACTCAAGAAAAAGGTGGAGAACTTGAAGGGGAACTGGGTAGAGCAACTCCCCTCGGTCCTATGGGCTCTAAGGACTACCCCCAACACCGCCACTAGTGAGACCCCCTTCAAGCTCTCTCATGGTTGCGAGGCCGTCATTCCCGTGGAATTTGAAGTCAAGACGCCGCGAGTAAGGGCCGTCTCAGATGGGGATGAAGAATGGAGAACATGAAATGAGGAGGAGCTGCGGCTCTCCTTGGACCTGACCGAGTAAGTCTGAGATCTTGCCGCCATTCGCCAAGAAGAAGTCAAGCGGCGAATGGCCAAATACTTCGACAAGCATGTCAGGATCAAACAATTCGAGAAGGGTGACCTCATGTTGAAAAAGGTCGACGCGGCCGAAAGGTCAGTCGCGGTAGGAAAGCTCAATCCCAATTGGGAGGGCCCCTTTATCGTAGAAGAAGCATTGAAGTCAGGGGGTACCGCCTCCAAAATGTGGAGGGCGAGTCCCTCAATCACACGTGGAGTGGTGATGGCTTAAAGTGTTTCTATCCCTAAGTCCATGTAATAAGAATACTTTGCTTTACAACTTGATTTTTTATATAAGTGTGCGATATGATGGATTGCGTGATGATGATAAAGGTTCGAAGGTTGGCCCCGAGCAGACCCGCTGACCAGGCTCTCACCTAGCTGGCAGGGCTGAAGGCTCACTCGGTGGCAGGTTCCAAAAGTTTCAAAGGTTGGCCCCGAACAGACCCGCTGACCAGGCTCTCACCTAGCTGGCAGGGCCGAAGGCTCACTCGATGGCAGGTTCCAAAAGTTTCAAAGGTTGGCCCCAAGCAGACCCGCTGACCAGGCTCTCACTTAGCTGGCAGGTCTGAAGGCTCACTCGGTGGCAGGTTTCTAGAGGTTTCAAAGGTTGGCCCCGAGCAGACCCGCTGACCAGGCTCTCACCTAGCTGGCAGGGCTGAAGGCTCACTCGGTGGCAGGTTCCAAATGTTTCAAAGGTTGGCCCCGAGCAGACCCGCTGACCAGGCTCTCACCTAGCTGGCAGGGCCGAAGGCTCACTCGGTGGCAGGTTCTAAAGGTTTCAAGGGTTGTCCCCTCCCATATCTTGTGTCTATACTCTTTTTGCCCTGGTGGGTTTCTCTATCATTTTAAAAAGCTCTCACCTAGCTGGCAGGGCCGAAGGCTCACTCGGTGGCAGGTTCCAAATGTTTCAAAGGTTGGCCCCGAGCAGACCCGCTGACCAGGCTCTCACCTAGCTGCCATGGTCGAAGGCTCACTCGGTGGCAGGTTCTAAAGGTTTCAAGGGTTGGCCCCGAGCAGACCCGCTGACCAGGCTCTCACCTAGCTGGAAGGGCCGAAGGCTCACTCGGTGGCAGGTTCTAAAGGTTTCAAAGGTTGGCCCCGAGCAGACCCGCTGACCAGGCTCTCACCTAGCTGGCAGGGCCGAAGGCTCACTCGGTGGCAGGTTACAAAAGTTTCGAAGGTTGGCCCTGAGCAGACCCACTGACCAGGCTCTCACCTAGCTGGCAGGGCCGAAGGCTCACTCGGTGGCAGGTTCCAAAGGTTTGAAGATTAGCCCAGGGAATGGAAAGGTAATAAATCATAGGGTAAGCCTTGGTACAAAAGTGGCGAGTGATGTCCATCACAAGGATCACTCGCCCGCGAATGGGGTTATACAAGAAAGGCATTCGCCTGGCGAATGCGCGACGGAGTGTTAGCAGTCCCAAGGGACGCGGGAAGTATGCGAGATGAAGTGTGCCCACGCCACAGTTTCGCTCCCGACAGAAATCAATGAAATCATCTAAGTCTTTAAAGGGCATGTGCGAATGCGAAAAGGGTTGCGTCTGCGGGGCGCGCCTACGTGGCGGAATCATCTCGGTCACGACCTAAGAATAGGGGCCATCGGCACTCAAGCAAGTAAGAGATGTGAGTGCGAGCACGATGGCTTGAGAACACGCGAAAGGGCCTCTCCCTGGGCCGTCCTCTGCATCAGCCCCTCAAACTCGGAGTTGGAATAGAGATGTCGAGTTCACCTCTCCGCGAGGGGTGGCCGAGCGGCAACATCCCGCAACCTCCGGTTCTCGGCCTCCAGCGTGAGATTTCGCTCTTCGAGGATGCGAGACCAAACAAGAAGGGTGTCATAGTTGGCTATGTACTGCAAGAGAAAAGAAGGTTAACGCGCAAGGAAGAAAGAAAGGAAAGCGAGATCTCGAGTCACGGGAGGAGGAAGGGGTCACCTCTCGGCTCAGGCGGCTGGCGAGAAGGGCCTCAGCAGCGGCCAGTTGTTGGTTCGCGGTCGCGGCCTCGGCGGCTGCGATAGAACGGGTCTTCTCGACCTCGATAATGTTCCGCACGAGCGTCATACCCCGGCGAGAGGACATGTGGGTCAGCTCATGGGCCCGCATCATAGCTCTCGCCGCCTTGTGCGCGAGATTCTGTGTCGACTCGGTGTCGAAGGTAGAAGCGCCCTCGCGGATGTAAAGCGCGTACGAGAGGCCATAAGCGTGGCCGCTGATGGTTTCCTTCTCCGTCCAGGACGGAGGAAGGGTGGAAATGGAGACCCGGTTGGCCCACCGGTCCCAGTGAACAAGGGGCTCGCCAGCGAGATCGGCGTACTTCTCGCTGAGAGGAAAGTTTCGGTGACCTCTCGGCACCGGCCCCGAAAAGGACGTCGCTGGCGCAGCGGCAGGCTGGACGGCCAAGACCCCAACCGCGGGAGCACTCGAGCCCGGGACATCCTCCACGACCGCTTTGCCCTTTTCAGCAGCGGAGGGTTTCGCCCGCTTGGCGGAAGGGCTTGAAACCGTGTCAGGCTTCCGCTTCTGCTTCGGCTTTTGCCCACTGGACTTCGCAGGAGGCGGGTTCTCGCGGCATGCCACGGCAGCAGACTGCGCGCGGGCGAGGGCGTCGGCAGGGGGGATCCCCACATTCGCATTCCGCGGATAAAGGGGGAGGCTCCGAAGCCCTGTTTTCAAAAGGTCGGTTAAAACAAATCGAAGCGAGCGTAGAAGGAGAGAGAGCTCGGGTCGAAGTAATTCAGCTTACCTTCTCCCGGCGGGACCACCGACAGCGAGCCGACATGCTTTCGCAAGTGCACAACGTCCATGTCGTACTTCAGGAAGAAGGCGTGGAGCTTAGCCTCGAACCCTCCCAGCGTTGGAGGACGGAAGGTCGACTCGTCCTCTTGCACGGGTGTGAGTGACACGTTGCCGAACTTCCCGGTGACAAAGATGAACTGCCGAACCCAATCATGGTTCTTATTGGCGGTGCCGGTCACGTTGAGGGGGCTCTGCCTAGAGAAGAACGCCACTCCGCGAGTGGCCCTGAAGGTGAAGAGCTTGCGGAAGACCGGGAGCGAGAACTCAATCCCCTCCTCGCGCAGATAGCAGGCGAATGCTACCAGCATGGCGATGGAGTTGGGATTGAGCTGCGCAGGAACTACCCCGAAGTAGCGCAGGGTCAGGCGCACCTCTGGCCACAGCGGGAGGTGGAGCCCTACCTCGAAGTGTTCAAGGGGGATTGCGAGTGTGTCGGGCGAGAACTGGTTGATGCGATCCCGGCTCCCTGGGAGGCGCCCGACGAAACCCGGCGGAACGAAATCCGCGATGGCCTGGTTGAAATCTGCCTCCGAGAGGTCACAGGTCTCGAAGTCTCGATTGGAGAAAGCTTGGGCGCAGTTATCCCTACCATCCGCTTCTTTCGGCATCGTGGAGGAGCGGAGTGATCTCGCGAGAGCAAAAGAGTAGAGAGAAGGGCGAGTGGTATCGCGATAGCAAAGGAGAAGAGAGAGATGAAAGCGCAATAATGAAGGTGGTTGGATGAACTATTTATAGAAAAATGAGAAAAATGACTGAAATCATTTGCACGCGGGGTGCAGATAGCCCCCGCGACTTCTTAGCGCCTCGGGATCTGAACCACCCACCTGAACCCGACCACGTACAGAAGGCGAGAGCAGTATGCGAGACCTTTCCTGCAAAATTCGAATCAAATGGCACGAGAGTGAAAACAATCGCAAGGCAACATTCTGAAAAATAGCGAAAAGCGAGACATATACATATAGATACGCAAGCAATAGTTCGCGAGACATAAAAGGTCTCGCCTTTGTCCGGTACGAAAAAGAAAAAGGAAATAGAAAGGAAGAAATAGCAGGGATACGGGAGAGCGCAGGGAGCGAGAGCCGGTAGGCTTAGTACTGATCTCATCGCCATCGGCCCCGACCTCGCCTCCCTGTCCTTGGAGGCACTCGCGGTTAGTGAAACGCGCTGACTGCTGTCAGCACTTGGCTGATCAAGCGCATTTGATCCCTGGCCCGCGCGATGTGCCTCCCAGGCGTGGTCTCCTCGCACCCGCCCCCCTGGCGCTCCATCTCCCCAACCAGGTTCCCGTAGTCTCGCTCGAGGATGCTAATCCGACGCTCGAAGGCCGCCCGGTGCTCCTCCGTTAGGTTGGCTTGATTTCGCTGCATCCAGATCAGCTTGCCGAAAAGCTCTGTCATCCGTTCCTTCATAGTACGGGCATCCTCGTGGTCGCCAAGGAATTCAGAGATGTCGCTGGGGGAGGGGGGAGGCGAGATCAGCCCCTCCTCCTCTAAAGGGTCGGTGATCGGGATCTGGCGAAAGCCTGCAAAAGCAGAGATTAGACCTCTCTCAGGTATAAGCAGCAAGTTCTGCGGAAGAAGACAACCGCCCAGGTACGTATTCTTCGACAGGAGACCGGAGAGAGGTGTTGGGCTGTCCTGCGAATGATTGGCTTGGGAAGTGGAGAGATTTCCCCTTCCCAGGGCGGTGCGTCTGATCGGCCGCGGCGGAAGTGACGGCCGGATCCGCAGCAGGAGAATTGAGCCCGGGACTCTTCCTCGTCGGGCGTTCCTGCTACGGAGCGGGAGGACTCTTGGTGGCATCTGGAACAATAGAAGTGTGGAAGGGAGGACGCAATCCCGTGGTCCCGAAGGTCCCGCCCGAAGGTAGGGGCTGCGAGAACCTGAGTCAGAAGAGTTGCGACAAGAGAAACAGCAAGCAAGAGGGCAACAGAATGCTCACCAAGCGAGGACAGGGCTCCGCCAGAAGTGTCGAGAAGGTATGGCCTCACCCGCAGGGTAACAAAGCGTGTATCAGCGGCCGGGCGAGTGAGGGGAGGTAAGGCCTCACCCGCCGAGCGTGCCGAGTGCCTAGCGAGTGGTGCCTCCGCGAATCACTCGCCCGGTCGAATATATTGAGGAAGGAGCCCGGCGAGTAGTGCCTTCACGGACCACTCGCCTAGAAGGCCTAGGAGGAAATGACCTAGATACCCCTTGCGGGATGCTAATAGCCCTTCAGAACAGCGGAGTTAGGCTGTTAGCAGACCAATTTGGGGTGCGGTTAGTAAAATCAAAAGACGGATTTACGCTATTTGTAGTCCAAGACTAGAAAATCTATAAATAGACCCTTAAGGGCACCTTGGAGGAGATCAGATCTTTTGAGCTCTCTCCTCCAGGCAATTTTGGATTTGGCTGCTAGTGACCTCCAAGGTGCCCGGCTGAGCATTGGTTTGGGAGGGGAAGCTCTCTGAGATCTTCCGGGTGTGTGGCGGGACCTCCTCGCTACTGCTTTGGGTTTGTTCCAGGTTTTCCATCCAAAGTTAGTAGAGTTTAGTGAGGGAGAAGTAGGCGCGGGCTACACCCCCCAGTGGGTCCGAACTCTAGAGACCGGTTGCCGGTTTCGACAAAAGACACCTCCACAAACTCACGCTAAATACGGGAGCAGGGGAAACCACGAGCGGTCGATTATTTTTTGTTGAAAATGTCTGACTAAAGAAAGAGGAATAGAAAAACTAAAATAATGTGATGCAGTGGGAGATTTGGTTCCATAAATGATATAACATTCAAGATTGATTTAGAACAATGTTAATAACACTCATTGTTATGATTGTAGCACCTCATAAATTAAATTAAAATTTAATAGAGCACCCCACTCAATCCACTCACCTCACCCCCAAATATCCCATTTTCTCCCCGCTTCCCTCATCGACCTCGGTGGATACCTATCCGGCGAGCCAGCCACCGCCGCCGAGGTGGCGGTACTTGTCAGCAAGAGCTGTGATTACTCAAACAACTTCACCGGATGCTTCTCATCCAAGTTCCAGTGGAAGGAAACTCTCTCCTTCCATTTCCCCCTTCCTCCCCCGCCGTCCTCAACTACAGCCCCTCACGGGAAACTCTCATCCAAGCTTGAGTTTACACAGAAGCATTACAGAACTGACATTAACACACTGGACGCTTTCCCCCAGTGGATCAGGGCCCCTGTTGAAACCAGCAACTGGTCTCCTGAGTTCGGACCCACTGGGGGGTGTAGCCGACGCTTACTTCTCCCTCCCTAGACCCTCCGAAGGGTAGATGAGAAACTTGGAATAGACCAAAGGCTGCAACGAGGAGGTCCTGCCACACACCCGGATGATCTTAGAGAGCTTCCCCTCCCAAACCAAAGCTCAGTCGGGCACCTTGGAGGACACGGACTGCCAACCAAAACTAGCCTGGAGGAGAGGACTCTCAAGGAATCGGGTCTCCTCCAAGGTGCCCTTAAGGGTCTATTTATAGATTTTTCTAGGCTGGTCTGCAAATAACATGAATCCGCCTTTTAGTTTTACTAACCGCACCCCAAATTGGTCTGCTAATAGCCTAACTCCGATGTTCTGAAGGGCTATTTGCAGCCCACAAGGGGTATTATGGTCATTTCCCCCTCAAAGCCTTTTGGGCGAGTGGTCCGTGAGGGTACCACCCGCTGGGCACCCGCTTAGCTGGGCGAATGTCCACGCTTCCGGGCGAGTGGTCCGTGAGGGCACCACTCGCCCAGCTCCTTCTCTCCTGCAGCTTACCCCCACTAACCCGGGGGTATTTTCACCTGTCTGAGCCGGGGCGAATGATCTGACTGGCCTAGGTCTCGCCAGTTGGCCTGTGGGACCCACTCGACGAATACGGGTTGTACACGATCCCCGCTCTTTGCGAGCGGTTCCTGCGCTCGGAAAGAACAGTCCAACCCGGTATTCGGTGAGTGCTGGCTGACTGGTCCCATAAGATTCTGTGGGTCCCACCGTTGCCCTATATATATCTCTTCATGTCAGATTTTCCTGGAACGCTTTCATTCCTCGATTCGGAGCTTCTTCTCTCCCTTGGCCTTTCGCCGATATCAATGTCTTCCCACAAATCTTCAGCGAGACCCCTCTCGCAGGAGATGATCGAGCGCCTGGCTGCGGCCCAAAGCGTAACCGCCCCCAAGGCTGCCAAATTCGCTCCCTGGCTTATGTCTAAACGGGATCCGAGTGCCCCCTACGTCTCGCGTCGAGCCAAGGTGATTCGGCTGAATCGTCAAAGAGGCGAGACCGCTTCGGAGTCTCCGGCGAATACTCCCCCGGCGAATACCCCTCCGGCGAAAACTCCTCCGGCGAATACCCCTCCGGCGAAAACTCCTCCGGCGAATACCCCTCCGGCGAAAACTCTTCCGGCGAGGAATCCTCCGGACCCCGGGATGCAGGTATGAGGATTCCTCCTGTCTTTCTGTTTGGTTCCTGTCCCCTATCCTGCGTTCGCTCTGGCCGTTCGCAGGGGATTTCGGTGCCTGAGGCCGGCCACGGGGCAGTCTCGAGCAGTGTCGCGGTGCCACCTCTCGCGAACGAGAGGCCTCCTCCAGACCTGGACCTTGCTCCTCCCCCCCCCCCTCCGGGCGAGACCACATTGCAGTCTGGTAAGTTGTGAACCCTCTTGATTCGTCCTTCATACTGCTCGTCACTGACCATTGTTTTTCGTAGCTCTCGTCCCCATCCTTTCGCCGCGGGACTTCATTCCTCCGATCTCCCCTGCTCGACCGAATCCTTCCGTGCTTGCGGATGAGCCGAGGGTGTCTCCCGAGAAGGGACCCAGTCAACAGGACCGAGCGGATGCTCCAGCTCCTTCTTCACAGCCCTACCGTCCTGGAAAGGGAAAGGTCCTGCCTCCCGCCGGTTCGTTTAAAACGCACCCCCATTCGTCTCGTCCCTCCGGTCATGGGGACCCCTCACTAGGTTAGCGACCTCTGCTGCATTTAGCGCATCCGCTTTGTTTAACGTGACTGACCAGTCTATGATTTCGCAGGCTATCGGGAAGCCTCTCCCTTTGGATCCTACCACGAGGGGGAAGACGGAATGCTCTCGCCCCTCCCCTCTCCTGGGGATCTCTCTGACTTCCTCGGCGACTCCTCAGATCATGCGACCCTAAAGGAGCGAGTCACGGAGGTCTTGGGGAAGCTCATCCATATCCAACGGAACATCGCCGGCCAGGTGGATGATGTGCGACTGGAGGTCACGCGCGAGCTGAAGGACCTTCGGAAGGACTATTCGCGCCTTCTCGCGGCGGTGGAGCGTCTGGGAGGTGAAGGGGGGGAGCTTTCTCCCGGGAGGCACGCTGCGCGATCCCGGGATCATCTTCAGCTGGCGTCTCACGAGATCACCTCCATGCTCGCGTATTATCGTCCGCGAATGCCTCCGGAGGCTGGGCCGCGAGGGCATGGTCGGTGGTACTGGGAGGAGCGCTAGTCTGGTCTTCATTCGCCTCCTTTGTATTTTTTCCTTTATTCTATTTATGGTGCTGAGGATACTGGACTCTATTTATGCCTGTAATAATTTTACATTTTGTGCTTGGCGAGTGCTTTATTTCTATTTTCGTTTATATTTCTCGCAACTTGCCTGAGCATGCCGAATGATATGATATTGCCGAATGCTTTCGTAACTCTTTCGCGTGGTCGTCGAGCGTATAGCCACTGGGCATTCGCCATTAATGGTTGAGAGGGATCGGCCCGGGTTTCGAGGCGTCGGGAAGGCGCGATTGCTATCCGCACACCCGCTGCCTCGAAAGCCCAAGCGTCTTTTAGTTCTTCTATAAATAGGCCGTCCAACCACCATATTAACTACCTTACCATCCGCTCCCTCTCTCTCCTCGCGCTAGCACTCGCGCTTCTCTCTTCTCTACTGCTCCCGTCTTTTCCAGCATTCGCGAAATGGGTGGCGACGCTGAAGGTAGGGTCAGGTGTGCCAGCGCATTCGTTAATCATGTCTTCGACTCCTGCGACCTCTCTGAGGAGGCCTTCCTGAGCGCGGTTGCTGACTACGTTCCGCCGGCATTCGAGGCGCGAAAGCCCGAGCCGGAGGAGCGTCTAAACTCCATCTCGCCATGTGCTCTCGCGATCCCGCTAGAGCACTTCGAGGTGGGGTTTCGCCTTCCCATCTGGCCGGAACTCCGCCAAACTTTTCCGGTACTACGGGGTCGTGCCCGGCCAGCTCAATCCCAACTCTATCGCCATGCTGGTTGGGTACGCGTGCTACCTGCGAGAAGAGGGAATCGATTTCTTGCTACCCGTCTTCCGCAAACTGTACACCTTCCGCTGCTCACACGGCATCTCCTTCTTCTCGGGTCAAAACCCTCTCAAACACTACGGTCTCCCGAACAAGAACCACGACTGGGTCCGCCGCTTCATCTTCGTTGGCGGGAGCCTTGGGAATACCCTTCTCGCCCCGGTGCAGGAGGAGGAGTCGACCTTTCGTCCCCCGACCATAGGGGGGCACGAGGCCAAGCTGCATCAATACATCCTTCAGCACGGGATGGACCTCGTCCATCTCCGGCGAAATGTCAACTCGCTCCCGCCCATTCCGCAGGGTGAGGGTAAGTTTTCGAGACCTTCTGCATTCGTTTCGGCTTGGCGGTTCTTACGTCATTCGCTAAATCATTCGCTAAATCTTTCGCGTTCTTATGCAGGTGTGCGTAATTTCCCCCTTCACCCTCCGCGACCTCCTGGGGTTTCTGTATCCTTTGCACAGGCGGCCGCGGATGCCTGCCGGGAGGAACCTTCCTCCTCCAAACCTAGCGGCCGGAAACGAAAACTCGGGGCGCTCACTTCCTCTTCTTCCAAGAAGCCGAAAAGTCCTTCCGCCAAGGGGAAGGGGATCTTGGACGAGACCCGAGGGGCGAGTGCTCTGACCCAAACCCTGGGGACGGGCGCGCCGGCCCTAACCCAGGGGACAGATGCGCCGACCCAAACCTTGGGGCCGGGTGTGCCAGACGGGACTGGGATCCAGGCGAGATCGTCGCTGCCGCCGCCTCCGCTGCCCAGGGACCACCGAAACTTCGCAAATGGCGAGAAGTACGTGGATCCCTCGGGGGCTCCTCTAGTGAAGTGGGACAGAAACAATAACCGGGTCTCACTCTCCACCCTCCATTCGACTTAGATAGAGAGCGATGTCGCTACCGGCGAGGCCTACGCCATGGCGTATGCCCTCTATGGCCGTGACGATGCCGAAGTCTTTGATGCCGAGAAGACTCAGGTTCTCGCCCACGAGACCGCTCGAGCCCTGCTGCGGGCCCTTGAGCTTGCGCATATGTCTTCACGCCGGAGCATCAGTCTGTCGCGGAGTCTGGCCGAGGTCGAGGAGACCAGGGCCCTTTTTTCGGCCGAGGCGCAGGAACTCAAGACGAAGTTGGCAGCTGCGGAAGCCCTTCTCGCCAGCCGTCCCGTCAGAGAGGTATATTTCCCTCCTCCCTCCTCCCCGCGAATGACCGTTGATGATTGCCGCACTTCCTTCTCACCACCTTTGTTTTCTCAGGACGCTATGATCGCCGAGATGCTTCGCGCGCGAGTGGGCAATCTTGAGGAGGAAGTCCGGCTGGCTAAGGCCGAGGTCCAGTAGGCGCGAGAAGCCGATGTCTTGGCACTCGCCTCAGGAAGCAGGGGCCACTTTTATCCCCACCATGAGCTAGAGTAGCTGATGCAGGAGAATGCTCAAAGCGCCGTGAAGCACGTGCTGCAGGTGCTGCGGCAGGCTGGGTACCTGAAGGAGGGGGCCGAATGCCTCTCTGCCCGACAGGTCGTCCCCGAGCTCGACATTCCGATCCCCTTCCTGGAAGATGAGAACGGCGAGCCGCGAGAAGATGCCCTCCTACCGGATTCGAGCGAAAGCGATGGATCTTCTGGCGAGAAGCCTGCCGATCCATGAGATGGGCCCTTTGTATATATTTTTTGTTTTCTTTTTATTCTTCATTTTTGGATGTAATCATGAACTGGGCGAGTCCCCTTGAAAGATATATATTGATTACAATTTTTGTGCTATCTTAATTTTTTCTCATTCGCCGCTATATCTCGCTAGGCTCATTAGGACGCTAGGCCGTAGTGTAACTGTCTTGACCATTCGTCGTTGCTCGTTGACGACCCAGGATGCATCGCTCTTTTCGACTTCCCGCTACCGAGTTAGCCTTTGGACCATTCGCGCATCACGGGGCTGCGTTTAGGTAGTTATGAAAGCGAGGTGAAATCACCGTTCCGGCGCGTGGTCTATGCGAGTGCTCTTGAGGTCACTCCTTGAGAATTTAGAACCTGCCACCGAGTGAGCCTTCGGACCTGTCAGCTAGATGAGAGCATAGACAGCGGGTCTGCTCGGGGCCATTTTTGCTTCAACATAGAACCTGCCACCGAGTGAGCCTTCGGACCTGTCAGCTAGATGAGAGCCTGGACAGCGGGTCTGCTCGGGGCCATTTTTCCTTCAACATAGAACCTGCCACCGAGTGAGCCTTCGGACCTGCCAGCTAGATGAGAGCCTGGACAGCGGGTCTGCTCGGGACCATCTTTCCTTCAACATAGAACCTGCCACCGAGTGAGCCTTCGGACCTGCCAGCTAGATGGAGCCTGGACAACGGGTCTGTGATGAGTCCTGATCATATACACATTTATGGACTCATCCGGGTCATTATTCAGTAAATTCACCGCACTTTAGCCTTGTTATAGCTTATATTTGATAATCCATGCTAGGTGCACTTTTGGGTCCACTTTGGTGTGATTTCGTTTTTTTTTATTTTATTTTATTATTATCATTAGTAGTATTCATGTGCTTGTTAAGTGCCACTTTCAGTGGCTAGATCTGTGGTTGCGCTGGAATAGGAGTCGTGCAAGTGTTCCCGTTGCAATTCTGCACAGGAACACTGCGCACGATCACTTGTTCTACTGCGCACGACCACTGGTCGTGCACCACTGGTCGTGCGCACTTAACCCTTTTTCACGAGTTCTGTCTGGTGCATTGCGCACGATCATCAATGCCAGTGCGCACGACCATCGGTCGTGCGCCACTGCTCGTGCGCATTGACCATTAAATTCTTGAGTTCTGTCTGCTGTAGTGCGCACGATCATCGTCTCCAGTGCGCACGACCACCGGTCGTGCGTCACTGCTCGTGCGCACTCACCAGTAATTTTATGAGTTCTGTTTCATCTATTGCGCACGACCACCGACGCTAGTGCGCACGACCACCGTCGTGCGCCACTTGTCGTGCGAACATTTTATTTCATAGTTTCTGCCTTTGCAGGTTCCGTCCAGGCAGCGCGCACGATCACCGGACTCTAGTGCGCACGACCACTGGTCGTGCGCCACTGACCGTGCGCACTGTTTAATTCAGCGCCTATATAATGACCTGATCGCGAATTAGGTCAGGGGGACGCAATTTGGCTCCGTTCCGTCCGCCGTTTTCGCCGTTTTCAGAGGGATTTCATCCCCTAGGCCTCCTCCATCATCCAAGGGCTTGAAAGAAGGGTTCCTACACTCACTTTGATCGCTAATGAAGAGGTTCTTCGCTTGAGACGTGGCCGGATGGTAAATCGCTGGAGAAGACGGGTTCATTGGGAGGTGTGACAGCCCTCCTCTACCCCGGACGCAGTTGGGACCGAGTTAGGACGCGGATTGACAACCTGGTGCTTCCTACCGTGAATCTACAACGAGACTCCGGATTCGGTCGTATCTCTCGCCCTTTTCCCTCTACTTATGTGGTTATAGTGTTGTATTCTCTTTATATCGATGATGAACGCTATGAATGATGTTTAAGATTGCTTATTTCATGATTATGAAATCATTTTGTTCATTTGTGTTAATGAGGTACGCCCCGATCGATTTTCCGCTCCATTACCATGTCCGGTGCCGCACTAGCAATTGCTAGTGGCGTGCTTGTTGAAGAGGTGTTTGCGACCCTCAATTCGTTAGCCTTCTCGCCCATCCGCCCTTTCGACGCAGCGCGCTCAAGGCCTGCCTAGTCTCCATCCCGCCAATCGAAGCATTGCATAGCGGCATTGCATAGGAGTAGGCATAGTATTTTATTTAATTACTTGCAAACCAAACCACCCATTCATTGTAGCATCGACTAAGGACTTCGATCTCAAGTCCTTCCTCGAAACCTAACTCCACCTTACTGTGTTCCTCAAGAGACCGACACTCGGGGATTTTCCCCATTATTATTACTTGCGCGACCGGTGCACTTGCCGAAACTATCGCATCAAGTTTTTGGCGCCGTTGCCGGGGAACACAGTCGTGTGAGTTTTCTGGAGAGGGAGAATCTGAGAGAGAAGCCCTTTCATTTGTAAATTGCATCCTTTAAATTTTATTTCTGTTCTTTTTATTCCGCTTTCTTATTTAATATTAGGTTGCTTTAGTAATTTCTGTTTGGTATAGTGTCTGCATAATAGCATTCTTATCTTGAATCGTATTATTTTTACACTATGTGGGCACATCTCAATATTCGTTGCCGTTGGTGTAGAGATACTTCTCACTCTAGTGATGAATGCCCTACGGAGAATAGTAGGCATAGTTCCTGCAGCCCAGCATATGGAGCACCGACTTCATCTGGTACTTCATATGGTGCGCGTAAGTCTTATGGCTACTCTGCTGAGCCTTTACCGTCATACTTCTTTTCGGCTCCAGCCCCCGCTGTGCCAAAGAAGCCCGCTAGGCAGTGCCAGTTTTGTCGGAGCACAGATCATGCCCTGAAGGATTGTGCTGTTTTTCGTCGCCAATTGGATGAAGATGACGAGCCGGATATCCGGATCGTCCCGAATCCTAACTCTGGCGGCACACCTTCAACATCCGGTTTTGTGTCATTGCCACCTTCACATCTTGAAGGGTATGGCGTTGACACAGTCACCAGATGTGTGGCTGATTTGGGCACCGACATTGCTGAGTCTATTCTCCCAGTGCATCCACCACTTCTAGTGGATTCGATTCTTCCCGCTGTTGTGCACACTACACTCGTCTCCGACGACATTGTCGATGAGGTGTCACAAGAGGAGGCGGTTGATCAGAGTGTTGTGCCTATTCCTATGGAGGAGGACAACCTTCTGGGTGAAGAGGAGTCTCCCTTAGCACCGGTGGAGGAAGTCCAAATCCTAAGCTTGGCCACCGTTGATCCCGCCGAGCCTTGTAGCATTGATGACAATGCAAGCATTATTTTGCTTCCCCAACCTGATGGGAGTGAGACCGGGACCGCTCCCCCGATGTTTGATCATTTACGTCTTTCGTCTCTTTTATTTCCTGACCCCCTTTCGTCATCTGAGCCGGTGCAGGTTGAGTCTTCACAGGTGCTTCAGGAGGACTTGGAGCTGTTTGCTCAAGTCAATGATAAGAGCATCCTCTCATGTGAGGAGGTTTATTCCCCCTCCGTAGAGGAAGCTCCATTCATTGCCTTTTCCTCCTGCTACCTCCCTGTTGACGATACCTTGCTAGGCAAGGATGTGTTTCGTGAGATGAGCGAGGACCAGGCCTCCTCCTTTTCTTACGTTCTCTACCCTCAACCTGTGAGGAGCAGGTATCTTTATTTAAGTAGAGGGGTGACTGTTCTATCACCGTATCGGTACTCGTTACCGACACGCATATTAGAACAGTTACCTGTGCACTTCTCCTTCCATAGGCCCATTAGCTAGAACTTTTATATTTTCGAATAAGTCGTGCTGGGATGACATTAACCCCAGTAGTTATCCTTATTTTTCCTGAAACTTTATTTTGTTTGGTTTAGTTGAGTTTTTGTTAAGGCTGTGAATGTCTCGCTGCGTGTGCTGACTCCTGTTTGTGCGTAAACTGCACGGTGAATGGAGTTTTTACTAAAATTTTGGCCGCTGAAAAATTCCTAAAGCGCACGATCACTGATCGTGCGCACTACTTATAGCGCACGACCACTGGTCGTGCGATCGGCCCAGATTTTTATAAAAAGCCCGTCCGCCCGAGCCTTTCGCGCACGATCTAGGGTTCTCATTCGCCGACGTCCGTGCGCCGTTTCTGCTTGCTTGCCGCCGATCGTGCGCCTCCTTCCCTTCCGGTGAGCCCTTTCCCTATTTCTCCTCCTTCCTTTGCCCTCCTGCCGCCATGAGCTCCAGAGATCGTCAAAAGGTCTACCAACGCTCCGGCCGCTCTTCCGCCTCTCCTGCTCAGATCCTCGCTAGGATGGCGACTTTTTCTAAGGATTCGCATACGCGGCGATTCAATTCTCTTAAGGAGAAGCCATTCCTATCACAGCGTCTCGTGGATTGGAACGAGTTGAACTCTATCGGCGATAATGGGGAGTTGGGGGAGGCCGTCCGCCAGCGCTATTATTTCGATCATTGGAGCGGGGTGTTCGAGTGCAATGACCTCGGCTACCGGGAGCTCACCTTGGAATTTCTTGCTACGTTTGAGTGGGAAGTGTTGCCCTCCGGTCAACGTCCGGGAAAGTGCTCTTTCCGAATTTTGGGCAAGGTTTTCACTCTCTCCTTATCCGAGTTGGCGGTGCACGCTGGATTTTACACCGAAGCCGAGGCCACGACGATCCCTTTTCTGGATTTGGATGTCTCCTTCCCTGATGGTGTTACCCTGCGTGCCGCGTGGTGTGCCCTCACGGGTCGTGATGAAGAATATGTGGCCAGAAAAAGCAAATCCACATGGATCGTCGCGCCTGCTCTCCGATACCTGCAGCACGTCCTTAGCCACTCTCTTGTCGCCCGTGCCCTTAGTCAGAATGTAGTGGGGTGGCAGGATCTGATCTCCCTCTATAGTATGGAATTTCGGCAGCCCTTGCATCTCGGCTACATGTTGGCCTTCTTCTTCCATCACGAGGCTACCTACGGTCTCACAGGCGCCATTGGTGGTGCCTACTATATCACCCGCATTACCAAAAGCTTGGGGATCTGGAGTCATCTGCCTCCGATGGTGCAGGTCACTGCACCCTCATTCATCACGCGGGCCACCATGGTGAGTTTCCATCTATTACGGGTCGTGGGGAAGAAGAGTAGTAGACACTTTGTGGTCGTGATGCCGGGAGATGCGCCTAGGGAGAGGCAAGGCGACGAGGAGCACGGAGAGCCGGCTGAGCCGCCAAATACTCACCGCGAGGTAGCCCTTCTGCAGCCGCGAAGGCATTCATTTCAGCAGGAGCGGAGAGCCAAGGAAGAGGGCAGTTCTTCTAGAGCACCGGAGGTGCCAAGTTTCGATCGGCGCCTCTCCGATTTGGAGGCAAACCAGTACTGGCTTACGGATTTCGTCTATCAGCAGGCATTGCGGGGAGGGCTAAATATTCCCCCACCTCCGGGTCGGGCCGCATCATCTTCCATACGGTCGCCGTCCGTTGTGGTGTTAGATAGCGACAGCGACGACGAGTGATCTTCCCCCCTGCATGCGAGATATTCTAAGCCTTGTTTTCTGTTTAGTTTCTTTTGTTGAGTCGTTTGAACTCCTTATCTTTTATTAATTGTAATAATAACATTTTGCTTGTGGAATGCTCTTCTGGGCATAGTTTATTTATTCAGCTTTTTCTGTTCCCTTATTTTGTGTGCGAGTGCTCAATATTAATGGCAGGAACAAGTTCACTCTCATGGGTGATAACTTAGATTTCTTGATTTTTTTCTTTTTGTGCTCTCACATGTTTAGTTCAGTTTTCACTATTTTTGTTGCTCTAGTGTATAACTTTCAGGTGGCCTTTGTTTCTCATGATGGCGGACGTTGCGGACTGTTCTTGATCTTAAACGCCAATCGTCTGGTATGCTCATTTCTGAGCATTGGGTAACACTTCCTCCCCTCTTTCAGCTTCAAATTTCTAGATATCGTGTTTAGCTTAAGTCTGGGGGAGCGGTTGTTATTATCCACTGTGCACGAGCTGCATTGCATACTAGAAGGTTGCTTTTTATTTTTCATTATCATTATCATTGTTGCATTCCTTACACACCACTTCACCCACTTGAGTGCGTGCTTGTCTTTTTGTGTTGTTCCGTTTAAAATTAGTTTGGTTGGAATGTGAAATAGTTTGTTAACATAGGAATTATTATTTGGAGCACGATGTCGACTCATGTAGTGTACTAGTCACGTCGCATGTTATGGTAGAATTTGAGTAGAACTAGATTTTCTTTATGCATCTAATTTATATTTAGTATTTCTGCGTAAATTTAGATTTAGTATACTCAAATGCTGAATTTGTGAAATTGACGATAACCCGGTATTGTGTGTGCACGATTGCTAGTCGTGTGTTGCTCGAGTCGGAAGGAAGGTTTATCTTTCTCGTGGGCTAAGAACTTGCCCCAAGCGACTCTCGAAGCATGGGTGAGAGCTACTCGTTGAGTCAAGCATGATGTAGGCCACCCTTTGGCTAGTTTGAGCTTTGTTATTCCATGTCCATTTCATTCCCTTTGCAAGCCAATTTTGTGCCTACCAATCCTTTGTTCAGCTCCTCTTCATCCACCAAAGCCTGGAGCCTATCCTACTCCCGCAACCAAAACGTTTTTAACTGCGCTCATAATTCTAAACTTGTGTGGAGTGTGGAATCGTTGTGTTATGATGGGAAAATAATGTCCATCCGCTGATTTTGAACCAACCGGGGGTTACACAAAAGAAGTGAAATATGTAAAAGAAAAAAAAAGAGTATTTTAAAAAAAAAAAGTCCTCCCGAGCTAAAAACAGAAAATCTGTTGGTGTTTGTGAAGTAGGCCGTGTGCACACCTGGTTTTCATGATAAGTCTGGGGGTGTGTCACACGAGCGTAGTTTGTGGTTTTGTGGGGTGCAGCGTTCCGATAGCTCACTTGGGTTGCGCAGCCATCGTGTTTAACTTTGAATATCATACCGTAACCTAAGCCTCGTTTTAATCCTATAAGTCCTACTGATTTGATTTGCGAGTTTGCTAGCGCCGTGGAGAGAGTGTGACCGGGCGAGCGTATGGTTCACGACGTTGATGGATTTCAGCGGAGTTATTCCTAAGCCCCGATCTTTTGCAACACCCGCCTCAGTGTCTCGTCACTTTCATACTGGGCATGATCGTCAAATTCTTCATAATTCACCAACTGAGTAGGACTAAATCTTTACTTACGCTTTAATACTTATGTAAATTAGTTAGCATAATTAGAATCTTCTTCTACTAGAATTTCTACTCGCATGCGTACGTTACTTCGCACCGTACTCCCTTGTGTAATTCTCTATGTTAGCTATCGTTTTCACATTCCACCGGATTCGTTTGCTCGGGACGCGCAAACAGTTAAGTCTGGGGGTGTGATGAGTCCTGATCATATACACATTTATGGACTCATCCGGGCCATTATTCAGTAAATTCACCGCACTTTAGCCTTGTTATAGCTTATATTTGATAATACATGCTAGGTGCACTTTTGGGTCCACTTTGGTGTGATTTCGTTTTTTTTTATTTTTTTTATTATTATCATTAGTAGTATTCATGTGCTTGTTAAGTGCCACTTTCAGTGGCTAGATCTGTGGTTGCGCTGGAATAGGAGTCGTGCAAGTGTCCCCGTTGCAATTCTGCACAGGAACACTGCGCACGATCACTTGTTCTACTGCGCACGACCACTGGTCGTGCGCCACTGGTCGTGCGCACTTAACCCTTTTTCACGAGTTCTGTCTGGTGCATTGCGCACGATCATCAATGCCAGTGCGCACGACCATCGGTCGTGCGCCACCGCTCGTGCGCATTGACCATTAAATTCTTGAGTTCTGTCTGCTGTAGTGCGCACGATCATCGTCTCCAGTGCGCACGACCACCGGTCGTGCGTCACTGCTCGTGCGCACTCACCAGTAATTTTATGAGTTCTGTTTCATCTATTGCGCACGACCACCGACGCTAGTGCGCACGACCACCGTCGTGCGCCACTTGTCGTGCGAACATTTTATTTCATAGTTTCTGCCTTTGCAGGTTCCGTCCAGGCAGCGCGCACGATCACCGGACTCTAGTGCGCACGACCACTGGTCGTGCGCCACTGACCGTGCGCACTGTTTAATTCAGCGCCTATATAATGACCTGATCGCGAATTAGGTCAGGGGGACGCAATTTGGCTCCGTTCCGTCCGCCGTTTTCGCCGTTTTCAGAGGGATTTCATCCCCTAGGCCTCCTCCATCATCCAAGGGCTTGAAAGAAGGGTTCCTACACTCACTTTGATCGCTAATGAAGAGGTTCTTCGCTTGAGACGTGGCCGGATGGTAAATCGCTGGAGAAGACGGGTTCATTGGGAGGTGTGACAGCCCTCCTCTACCCCGGACGCAGTTGGGACCGAGTTAGGACGCGGATTGACAACCTGGTGCTTCCTACCGTGAATCTACAACGAGACTCCGGATTCGGTCGTATCTCTCGCCCTTTTCCCTCTACTTATGTGGTTATAGTGTTGTATTCTCTTTATATCGATGATGAACGCTATGAATGATGTTTAAGATTGCTTATTTCATGATTATGAAATCATTTTGTTCATTTGTGTTAATGAGGTACGCCCCGATCGATTTTCCGCTCCATTACCATGTCCGGTGCCGCACTAGCAATTGCTAGTGGCGTGCTTGTTGAAGAGGTGTTTGCGACCCTCAATTCGTTAGCCTTCTCGCCCATCCGCCCTTTCGACGCAGCGCGCTCAAGGCCTGCCTAGTCTCCATCCCGCCAATCGAAGCATTGCATAGCGGCATTGCATAGGAGTAGGCATAGTATTTTATTTAATTACTTGCAAACCAAACCACCCATTCATTGTAGCATCGACTAAGGACTTCGATCTCAAGTCCTTCCTCGAAACCTAACTCCACCTTACTGTGTTCCTCAAGAGACCGACACTCGGGGATTTTCCCCATTATTATTACTTGCGCGACCGGTGCACTTGCCGAAACTATCGCATCAGTCTGCTCGGGGCCATTTTTCCTTCAACATAGAACCTGCCACCGAGTGAGCCTTCGGACCTGCCAGCTAGATGAGAGCCTGGACAGCGAGTCTGCTCGGGGCCATTTTTCCTTCAACATAGAACCTGCCACCGAGTGAGCCTTCGGACCTGCCAGCTAGATGAGAGCCTGGACAGCGGGTCTGCTCGGGGCCATTTTTCCTTCAACATAGAACCTGCCACCGAGTGAGCCTTCGGACCTGCCAGCTAGATGAGAGCCTGGACAGCGGGTCTGCTCGGGGCCATTTTTCCTTCAACATAGAACCTGCCACCGAGTGAGCCTTCGGACCTGCCAGCTAGATGAGAGCCTGGACAGCGGGTCTGCTCGGGGCCATTTTTCCTTCAACATAGAACCTGCCACCGAGTGAGCCTTCGGACCTGCCAGCTAGATGAGAGCCTGGACAGCGGGTCTGCTCGGGGCCATTTTTCCTTCAACATAGAACCTGCCACCGAGTGAGCCTTCGGACCTGCCAGCTAGATGAGAGCCTGGACAGCGGGTCTGCTCGGGGCCATTTTTCCTTCAACATAGAACCTGCCACCGAGTGAGCCTTCGGACCTGCCAGCTAGATGAGAGCCTGGACAGCGGGTCTGCTCGGGGCCATTTTTCCTTCAGCATAGAACCTGCCACCGAGTGAGCCTTCGGACCTGTCAGCTAGATGAGAGCCTGGACAGCGGGTCTGCTCGGGGCCATTTTTCCTTCAGCATAGAACCTGCCACCGAGTGAGCCTTCGGACCTGCCAGCTAGATGAGAGTCTGTACAGCGGGTCCGCTCGGGGCCATCTTTGGAGCTTTCGGAGTTTTTCCCACAAGCTGCAGTATCGATCTCAAACACATGTTAAACAAAATATTTTTATTTCAAAACATTTTTATTACATAGTTTCAGGGATAGAAACGTTTAAGATCGTCACCGCTCTAGGTGTGGCTGAGGGGTTGGCCCTCCGCATTCTGAAGGCGATACCCCCCGGACTTTAGCGCTTCCTCCACGACATAGGGGCCTTCCCAGTTGGGATTAAGCTTTCCCACTGCGGCAGACCTCCCGACCGCGTCAACCTTCTTGAGTACTAGGTCCCCTTTTTCGAACTGCCTGATCCTGATGTGCTTGTCGAAGTACTTGGCCATCCGCCGCTTGACCTCTTCTTGGCGAATAGCTGCTAGATCCCGGGCTTCTTCGATGAGGTCGAGGGAGAGCCGCAACTCCTCTTCGTTCCCAGCTCTCCAATCTTCCTCTCCATTCGTGGCGGCCTTTACCCGTGGCGTCATGACTTCAAACTCTATGGGAATGACGGCCTCGCAGCCGTGAGAGAGCTTGAAAGGGGTCTCTCCAGTGGCGGTGTTGGGGGTGGTTCTTAAAGCCCACAGGACCGAGGGGAGCTGCTCCACCCAATTGCCCTTAAGATTTTCCACCTTCTTCTTGAGCAAGTTCACGATAATCTTGTTTGCCGCCTCCACCTGCCCGTTGCTCCTGGGATGGTGGACGGATGCAAACCTGAGGTCTATCCCCAACTGGCCGCAAAAACTGATGAACTCCTCGCTTGCGAACTGCGAACCGTTGTCCGTGACTATGGCCTGCGGAAGACCATGCCGACAGATGATCTCCCCCCATATGAAGTTGCGGACCACCTGGGAGTTGACCTTAGCCAGCGCCTTGACCTCCAACCACTTTGAGAAGTAGTCGATCATGACTAAGAGAAACCTCCTCTGCCCACTAGCCTGGGGGAAGGGTCCTACCAGATCCATCCCCCATATGGCAAATGGTCAGGGTGTCGTGATACTCCTTAGCCTCTGAGCTGGCATGAGCTGAAGCGGGGCGAACATCTGGCACTTATGGCATTTCTTGGCGAAGGTGGCCGCGTCTTTGCTTAGGGTTGGCCAAAAGTATCCCTGCCTCATTATTCTTGCCTCCAACATCCTGCTCCCCGAGTGGCTGCCGCACTCGCCGGAGTGAACTTCTTCCAAGATCCTTGGGACTTCATCTTCCGAGATGCACCGGGCCAAGAGCCCCGAGAGGGTCTTCCGAGGAGAAGGTGAGCTTCTCTGTGGGGGGGTGGGGTCTGGGAAGTTGATGCGACGTCTCTCCGGAACATCGCCTGGAAGCTCCTTTTGCGAGAGGCTTCTATCCCAACCCCACCATGAATCACCCTGATTCCCCCCTGGCTCCTGTATCTGCCCTGTCCTCGCATCGGTCCTCTTCCACCTCTGGGAGCACTTCCTCGATCCAGGCATGCTGCCGCCGTGGTTGACCTCTCCCTCTCATCTCCAAGAATTCTGGGCAGGTGGCGGTCGCGTGACCTTCTTCCTGGTGAAAGTCACAATAGGGCAACGCCACCCTGTCCCCTCTTCCTGCTCTTCCTCTCCCTCCTCTTGCTCCTCTACCTCCTCTTCCTCGGCCTACTGCCATAGCTTGCTCCCTTGGGGGTGAGGGGGTCTGGGACCTTGCCTCCACCCCGGATTTATTCCTCCCGCCTCTCTTCCTTGATACCCCCCTTCCTGACCTCTCGCTGGTCCTTCCTGGTGCCTCCAGCCCAACCTGTTGTTGGGCTCTTGATTCCTCCAATTCCAAGGCGGTCTTTCGAACCCCTGACCCCTGGGTTCTTCTCGCCTTCTTCCTTCTTGCTGCCTCACCTCGGGCTCGCTCATCTTCGCCAACCTCTTGTAGAACTCTGGGTTGGCCGCCTCCCCTTCGATCTCCTCTGCTGCTCGCTCCGTCAACTCCTCAAAGGACAAAGGAGGCCTTCTCTTCAGGTCCATCTTGAAGAACCCATCTCGCAACCCTACGATGAACGCCATCTTGAGGGTGAATCTCGGCACCTCCTGCACAAGGTGTATCTCCTCCTGGAACCTATCCACGTAATGTGCCAGGGATTCCCCCTCCCTTTGCCTGATCTTGAAGAGAGCCTCAGCATCCTTCTTCCTCTTTTTCGACGTCGAGAAGCGCAGCCGGAAGCCCCGGCGCAAATCATCGAACGCGTAGATGGAACCTGTGGGAAGCTGGTGGAACCAGTCCCTTGCTTTCTCCTTCAGGGTGGTTGCGAAGAGTCGGCATTGAAAAGCATCCGACATGGGAAGGATTGACGTCATGTCCTCAAACCACTGCAGGTGCACGACTGGGTCCTCCTTGCCGGTGTAGTAGGACATCTCCGGCCATCGAAACCCCTCTGGCACTCGGGCCGAGAGGATCATCTCGCAAAAGGGGCTCCCTTCCCCTGCTCGGCGAATGGTCCTCTCGCGCGGAGCCAGCTCGCACACCTCAGCACTCGCCGGGCAGCTGAACAGCTGCCTCCCGGGGAGATCTCGCGCACTGCCTTCTGTTGGCACCTCCTTCCCCAGCCGCTGCCCCGGTGCATTCTCGCCGATCTGCAGGGGCGGAACCACGGGGACTGCCGGGGTCTCGCACTCGCTCCGCCCAGCGAGAACTGTCTGCAGGACTTCTCGCTTGAACTTCTCAAACATCTCCAGCCACTCCCCTGTTGCTGGCGGCTGCGAGTGGCCTGAGTCTGAACCATTTTCCCCACCTCCTGTCATCGAACCTAGCTGAGATTTTCCTTTACCGGCTACGGTCCACGCTCACCGCACCAAAAATGTTGAAACCAGCAACTGGTCTCCTGAGTTCGGACCCACTAGGGGTGTAGCCGACGCTTACTTCTCCCTCCCTAGACCCTCCGACCGGTGGATGAGAAACTTGGAATAGACCCAAGGTGCAGCGAGGAGGTCCCGCCACACACCCGGAAGATCTTAGAGAGCTTCCCCTCCCAAACCAAAGCTCAGCCGGGCACCTTGGAGGACACAGACTGCCAACCAAAACTAGCCTGGAGGAGAGGACTCTCAAGGAATCGGGTCTCCTCCAAGGTGCCCTTAAGGGTCTATTTATAGATTTTTCAAGGCTGGTCTGCAAATAACATGAATCCGCCTTTTAGTTTTTCTAACCGCACCCCAAATTGGTCTGCTAATAGCCTAACTCCGCTGTTCCGAAGGGCTATTTGCAGCCCACAAGGGGTATTATGGTCATTTCCCCCTCAAAGCCTTTTGGGCGAGTGGTCCGTGAGGGTACCACCCGCTGGGCACCCGCTTAGCTGGGCGAATGTCCACGCCTCCGGGCGAGTGGTCCGTGAGGGCACCACTCGCCCAGCTCCTTCTCTCCTGCAGCTTACCCCCACTAACCCGGGGGTATTTTCACCTGTCTGAGCCGGGGCGAATGATCTGACTGGCCTAGGTCTCGTCAGTTGGCCTGTGGGACCCACTCGACGAATACGGGTTGTACAGCCCCCTTGCCGCTTAATCTTTTCAGTCATCTACTCTTTTTTCACTCTTCACCTCCCCGACCTATCCGGATTTTGTTAATTAACTCATCTCCCCCTTTTCTTTTTGCTATATAAGCTACTGCTTCTTCTTCTTCTCTCTTCCTCATGCCATCAGGGGACCATGCACGGCGTCCGGCAATGCATCGTCGCAGCACGCCATAATTAATTTCAATTTTTTGATTGCAAGGTTTAAGGAGCGAAGTTATTTGAAATGGGCTTTGCTTTTTGTCGAGTATGCGCCGTCAAGGAGGAAGCAGCTAGAGCTTCTAGTCACAGATGGGGTTCCCCTCCCCTGCTCCGCCGCCGCCGACACCGTGCAGCCTCGGCCTAAAGGTTCCCCGAAGAGAGATGAGCAGGTTCGGCCGAAAATATGAGTGGAAAAGGAAAGGAGCGGCTGTAAAAAAAAAAGCACGGTGCTATTATAACGGTTAAATATTAAGAGCAATGTTATATGCAGGCCTGTTTTGGTTGTATGCAGGGCGCTAATTATTTCATGCAGACCAAATTTAATATAAGTAGGCCGATTATTTCATGCCCAAAACTTCTCATTTCTTTTCTTTTGTGCTTGAAGCAGCTTCAAACGGATTACGAATATTCAATTTTCTTCGACATCCTACATTTCAACAAATGACTATCCCTCGTGAACGGATGCAGGTTCTATCATTGTTTGAAGATGGAGACAGCCCAAAGATTTATGCTTTTGCTCTGCTCTTCATGAGCAGCTGGGCCGCCGCCATTGCTGGAGCAGAGTATCTCAAGTACGAAGATCCAAAGCAGCCGCTGAATGTTAGATTAGACGGTCTTCTAAGCAGGTTGACGCTCACCGAGAAAATCGGTCAAATGGTGCATTCTCCAGGTAGGGTGGTGGCGATGCCCCCTTCGCCGGAGGCGGGAGATGGTCGTCGCCAAAACAGGCATGCCTATAACATTGCTCAATATTAATTGAGAAGTGCTATTAATGTTGCATAAGACAAGTCAAAGAAGCCTCTTTTTTTTTCCTACGATATTGGTATTCATTGTATATATATATAAATATTTTTTTATTAATTAAACATGCGACTTTTCATCAGAAATAGGGGCGTCGTCATCTTCATACTTCCAGGCCTAGCTTTTCTACTTCGGCGGCGATTTCTTACCGATGGTTCGAACAAAAACTCCGACTTTTTCTTCTTCCTAGAAGAAAGAGAACGCATACACGTGCCGCACGCTGCCATCGAAAGCTTATAAATAATGGATGGATCGCGAGGAGAAATACTCGCGTTCTGCACGGTCGCCGATTCAGGACTTCTCTGCTCGGCTCTGCTTCTCCGTTGAGGAGGAAGGGCGTTCTGCGCGAAGGGTATTCGACCATTCGCCCCAACCAGGAGATTGATTCTGAGAGCTGAAATGAAGGTCACCGTCTTATCTCTCAACGGCAATGAGGTCATCAGGGGCGGATTGGAGCTCGATTCTTCCGTATGATTATTGCTGCTGTTTCTTTCTTCTTCTTCTTCTCCTCGGTTTCTGTTTGCAATATGATTTTGATTCTGGTTATGGTTGTAGGTGATGGTGAGCGATCTGCAGCAGGCGATTTACTCACGGGGTAAGTGCTATAAGAACTTATTCTCCCCTCTCTCGCTAAAAATGAGCTTCTTTTTCATAGAAGATTGTTAGAAGCAAACCAAATTAATGGCTATTTGCTGATTCCTTCCTTGACATGATATATGCAGCGAAAAAGCTCTACCCGGCTCGACAGCGCCTCACCCTCCCTTCCCAATCTGGAGGAGATGGTAAACCAATTGTTCTAAATCCTAAAAAGAAACTCGCAGACTATTCAACCGGAAATGAAAAAACTTTGACCGTTCTGTTCAAGGATTTAGGCCCGCAGGTGTCCTACAGAACACTGTTCTTCTGGGAATACTTTGGCCCTTTAATCATCTATCCCATCTTCTACTTCTTTCCTGTGTATAACTTTGTGGGTAACTATGGAGAAAGGAAGAAGATGCATCCAGTACAAACATATGCCTTATACTACTGGTGCTTCCACTACTTCAAACGCATAATGGAGACATTCTTCGTCCATAGATTCAGCCATGCAACCTCACCAGTCTCTAATGTCTACCGAAACTGCGCGTACTACTGGACCTTTGCCGCCTGCATCGCTTATAATGTGAATCACCCGCTTTACGCTCCTGTCGGAGAGCTTCAATGGAAGATTGGATTCTGTTTTGGATTGATCTGCCAAGTCTCAAACTTGTACTGCCACATTATACTGAAACAGCTGAGAGGTTCTGATGATTCTGGCGGGTATCAAATCCCAAAGGGATTCTTGTTCAACATAGTGACATGCGCGAATTACACAACAGAGATCTATCAGTGGCTTTGTTTTAACATTGCAACGCAGACGGTGGCCGGCTATTTGTTTCTTACAGTTGGGAGTTGGTTCATGTACAACTGGGCTATTGGAAAGCACCGGAGGCTGAACAAGGTTAAATTTTTTTTCATTTTTTAGATTGTTTTCTGTTGATCTGGTGCAGATTCTAACTGCTGATGTTTTCGGTGCAGTTGTTTGATGGGAAAGATGGACGACCGAAATATCCGAAGCGATGGGTGTTTCTTCCTCCATTTTACTGAAGAATCGAGTCCTGTGAGGTTGGATGTTGTTCTATTTGGTTTAGCAGTTCGATTATGTGGAATAAGATTTGGGATATCTTGTAGCGCTTTTTGTTTTCTTTTTGGTTTCTTCTTCTTCTTCTTCTGATTTCTATGTAAGCTTTCAGAAATTATGTCTGAAATTTGATTGAAATTCTGTCCTTTTCTTCTAACGCTTTGTTTGAGTTCTCTCTTCTTCTTCTTCTTCTTTTAGGGTCTGTTCGTTTGCAACGTTTTCATTTACCGTTTTCGTTTTGGTCGAAAACGAAAACTTCTTGTGTTTTCGTTTTGGGCTAAAACGAAAACTGTCGTTCGTTTGCAGAATGGTTTTCAGGTGCAGTTTTGGGCTAAAACGAAAACTGCCGTTCGTTTGCAGGTTGGTTTTCAAAAACCCGTATTGACCTTTTTTCATATATTTAAATAATGGAGAAAACAGAGCTAAATTTCAAATTAAATCCATGGACTGGAGAACATTTGCAAGCTCAAAATAGAGTCACATTAGCATATGATATCAAAATGATAAAACATAAAACCAGTATTTTACAAAATACAACATAAAACCTCAAAACAATCATTCAAAGTTTCTAAATAAAACCCCAAACCAACCACCCAACACTCAGAAGTAGCGACGTCATAGTTCTTTATCTAGTTGCACACGCAACCAACTCCTCCTAACAAGCTCTGGCATAACTAAGAAGATCTCACATTTTAGCTCGCTTGCGAACAACAAATCTATTGCCTTTATGAGATCAGCCTCTGAAAGATCTGTCATAGCTGCCAATGCCGCATAAATTCTTTCAACCATTGTCTTCTCTCGTGTTGGCGGGTCATTGATGTTGTTTGCCATATGAGTGACGGCCGCTGCTATCATATCAATAGCTGATGGTGGCTTCACCTTTTTCTTCCTTGGTTGGCTTGCCGCTACAACATCATCATCATCATCAGGAATCTCCTCCACATCAACGTAAGCTTCATTACATGCTTCCACCCCAGTCGTTGCATTAGCACCCGTTGCCCGGTCTGTCCCACATAGGGTTGCAAGGTCCCCCCAATTGACAATCACCTTATCCTTATAGTGCTTCAAAGTTGGATGTGCCTGCAGTTTAAAATTAAATAGAAACATGAAAATCAAGCATTGCAGATATATCTTAAGTAAACTGAAAGAACGATATTAAATGGGTTACCTTAATATAATCAGACCACACTTGTTCACTGTCAACTTTAACCACATGACGCTCCCAGTCCCACCCAAAACCGCTCGTATCCAGCATTGCAGATATATCTTGGTAGTGTTTGCTCCAAGTTCTCAATCTTGCTGTTATCTTATCTTTGCTTACATGGACTTGGCACTCATCCCACAAAGCAGTGATAGCAGCAGTGAATGCGGGCCCCTTCTACCCATTAGCACCCTTGTGCCCGAGGTTTTGTTGCTCTAAAAGAGCCGCCGAAAGCGCATAATCCATTTCGGCGGTCCAATGAATATAGGATTTTTCTTTCTCCTTACCGGCTTTGGTTTTTTTATCCATTATAAGACCTGTATGAAAGCAAAGATATGTTGCAAAATGATATTTCTTCTTCATTTAAACAAAAATAGTTACAAAATGGTAGCAAAATGGTAGCAAAATGGTAGCAACATGGTAGCAACATTGTGGCAAAATGGTAGCAAAATGATATCACATAATGTTAACTATATGAAACTATATCAAGCCGCTCGTGTTTGATACTCATCAAACATTGATATTGCCAAATTATCTCTGAATGCGGTCCACTCATTTGTCACTTGAATGTGTTCAACAACATCCTCATATTGGTAACTATCACCGCTATTATTCTGGGTTAATAATTCCGCATCAACTTCCGCCAACATTCTTACATCATTTGCAATCCTCCTGTCTACCAAAAAATTGTGGAGAATACAACATGCAATGATGATTTGAACCTGCGTAGTGACGGAGGTTAAATAATTACTTGCATGATTGTTAGTTATTAAACATTATTAAGATATGTTTATACCTGTCCTTTAATACCAAAGAAAGACGCTTGTCTTAAAATTGCTCATCTTTTCTTTAATAACCCAAAGGTTCTTTCAATAACATTTCGCTTCTTTGAGTGACGGAGGTTAAATAATTCTTTATAGGTTGTTGGATTATTTCCTTGAGTGGCCCACTCTTGAAGGTGATAACGAGTCGATCGGTAAGGAGCTAGATATCCTGGACCATTTGTATACCCCGCATCAACAAGGTAATATTTGCCTATGGGTACTTCAAAGTGATCTTCTCTCTCTAGTGCATCACGCAGCACTCTTGAATCTGATGAAGAACCCTCCCATCCAGGTAAAACATATATGAATTTCATGTCTGCATCACATACTCCAAGGACATTTGTGGTAATAGCTTGTTTCCTATTGCGGTATCTACCTTGATCATTTACTGGAACAATGACCTCAATGTGTGTGCCATCAATAGCACCAACACAATCTTGAAAGTACCCCCACCTTTGTGTTTGTGATGTTTCCGGACGCTTGATCAGCTCCGCACTCAACTTCAGAATTGCCCTCAACACCAAGTTGAAATGTCTGCTTATGGTATCGGTGGAACGTAAATAAGTACCACCTACATCCCGGAATTTGTGATTATGGGCAAGGATATGCAAGAATAACCCTACGGACTCGTTTAATGTTACATTATTTGTTTCAAGTACAAGTCCTTTATCCACTAATAAGGTACACAAGCTTTGGAAGGCATGTTTGTTCATGCGAAGTTGATTGTAGCAGTTAATGTCTAAACCGTTATATAATCTATTCAGTAGTATCCTATGTAGAGTATCATGTTGATCCCTAGTGCTTGGTCGTCTTAGTGTACTACGTTTCATCAAGACTACGGCAGCTGCAGCTAAAGCTACCATGATCATTCTCTTTCTTGTTGTATTTCTTTTCTTCCTACGTAACTCAATAACTGCATCCATCTACAAATAAAAATTAATCATATAATAATACACATTCAACACACATACCAAACCACACATTCAACACATTCAACACACAAAACACACATTGAACACATTCAACACATTTATTCAACACCATATCTTCAACACACACATTGAACACACAAAACACACATTCAACACACACAATCAACACACATACCTAAACACATACACAACACACCACATTCAACACACACACATTCAACACACAAAACACACAAACACTCTCATTAAAACACACAAAAAAACATCTAAAATAGGCTGCTGTGAGGATCTGACCTAACACAAAGAGGATCTTCATTTATATAGAGTTTAGGTATACCTAAACTCGTGAAGAAGCTGCTGTGAGGAGGAGAGGCGCCGGAAAAAGCTGGGAGAGGAGGAGCTGGGAGGACTGGCGCCGGAAGAAGCTTGGAGATGCGATGCTAGGATGCGCCTGATGATGCGCCTGCAGGAGGAATGGTCGGGAGGTGCTGCGCCGGGAGGAGATGCGAAGGCGGGAGAGGAGGAGCCGGGAGGAGAGCCGTCAGGGGAGAGGCGATTCCGCTGTCGTCGGGGAAGATGGAGCGAGGAAAAGAGAAATCGCTCTTTCGCAAAACCCTTGAAAACCGACCTATCGACCTCTGTTTTGCAGATGGAGCGAGGAAGAGCAAAACGCGTGAGTCCAAAACAGCGCTGTTTTGGGTCAAAACCAAAACAAGCCCAAAACAGGTTCAAACGAACACCTGTTTTACTTATTCCAAAACTGAAAACGAAAACGGGCCTCCAAAACAGTGCAAACGAACGGGCCCTTAACTGCTTTGTTTGGGACGGCTTTGGCAGTGGAGAACGCTGTTTATGAACCATTTTTTATGCTCAACTATTTGGAAAGTTGTTTTTATGGGTCTGTTTTTAGAGACCGGCGACGGTTGTGAAAGGAGTGATGGTAAATGGAGGGTTGCAAACGGAACTGTAGGAATCTGACTATTGCAAATAGAGATATATTTGGATGATCTCCGTTTGCAGAGCTGTTCAGAACAGAGAAATTTGTTGAGCTGTTTGGTAAAAAGGCGGTTGATCTCTTGATGAGGATGATTTGGATGATCTCCCTTGTGATTCTGTTGCAATCGGAGCTTCTTAACTTATAATTAGTCTATTCCTATTAATAACGGGCTAAGAAAAACTTATAAAATCGTTTGACTTATTTATAAAGTCTTACTTATGATCGTTACATAAAATTTGGCGGAATTAATAAAAATGAAATAAGTCTGAAAAACAATGGTCGTTGATCTATTGATAAGGCAAAATTCCTATGTCCGGGTATCGGACCGTCCGGGATCAAGGACGTGCCGCCACCTAAGCCAACCCGGGCCCACGCGCAAAAGTGTATGTCAGTTTTTTTACTCTTTGGTCATCTGAGATGTCTTCCTAAGATACCGCGCTAGTGCAAAATGGTATCTGGAAAAATCTCGGACCTGGGTCCGAGACCCGGACGCAAAAATTCCTCGAGGAGATGCTGGAAATAAAATGTTGTCGTTGGATGATAAGGTTTTAATCTCCTCTGTTGATGAAGCTTTATGCTTTTGAGGAGCTTTTATATCCGTCGATGATGTCCTTTGTTGGAGTCTTTATAGAATAATCTGTGTCGTTGATATATCTGATGGGATATCCAGGCCGTACAAACTATGTAGTGGATTATGCGACCGCTACATTCCGACCGTCCTTCAAAACGACAGCGCCATGGATAAATACACCTTTATTTGAGGAGGAAGCTAGGGTTGGAGCTGGAGATCTACGAGGACGGCGATTTGAATAGAGATCTAAAGGTGACATTAGCAGAAAATGAACCTTTTGTCACTACAAATTGGCGTGGCAAAAAGTCAACAAAACCGTGGCAAAAACTCTCTTATCAGGTAGGGGGAACTATTCATGGCACACTCGGGCACGTGCCCAGGTTCAATTTTCGTGTTAAGTATTTGTTTGTTTGTGTGATTGTTGGTTTTATTTCAACTCATAAATTTTGCTTGATCAACTTAAAAAGTAGGAAGCACAAGAAATTTTGTTAATGATGGAGAAGAAATTATTGCATTATTGCGGAATCTAGCAATGCATTATTGCTACCCCAAGTAATACAAAAATAAAGTTGGTAACTCAATGAAAAATCTTTTAGTGCTCAATGTGTAGTCAAGTCTCTTGTCCCTAACATCCAAAATGAACTCGATGCGTGGATTGTGTCACCATCTTAATCATTCAACACATCTTGCATGATCTCTGAGTAGACTATATGAAACAAGTGAGCTCAACAAATTGGCTCAACTTAGCATGGTCATGCACTTCATAGTCCTACTCCATCAAGGGGCCCATGTATGTTACTCATATTATATAGGAGGACAAATCCTATCTACATCACTCACAACCACCCACACGATTTGAAACAAACCTAATAACCACTCTTATGATCAACCTTTCTCAAGGAAGACGTTAGATGACATCCAAGTATGTCCATCCTCACGCAATGATTGCAGTGACTTCAAGTCAAAGGACAATATACACCATTGTCACTATGAGTACTACTTGTGACACGAATGTAACTATCCACAAAGTATAACTTGTTCTCTAATAAGTACATATGTGATGACTTGTTATCCAATACCATGACCTATGGGACTCGGTCATCAGATAATCCCACGTACACACTAGTCTCAAGTGTATCATCATTGCCCAATTTCTATAATAATACATCAGCCTGGGACTATTTAAGAATGATGTTTCATTTATACGTAGGATCACTCATTCAAGTCACGAACTAAATTTCCTACGAAAGAAATAATCTAAGAGCATTTATTATATTCAATTTATCTGTCTCTATAGAAATGAATAAAACACAACAAAAGACATGCCTTGAAATATAAATGAAATCATAGTACAATTCATCGCATGAAATCAAAAAATGACAACCAAACCCACAAGCCTCCCAATATAGTCAATCACTTAGGTATTGACCGCTCCGCGGACACCACTCTCGCGTGGAGAGGGTGTCGGCAGTGTACCAGTCGAAGTAATAATAAAACGAGAAATAAATCCCTGAGTATCGATCTCACGAGGAGTACAGAGTGGTGGAGAGATTGCTAAATGAAAATGTTGTTAATACATAAGCTAATCACAAAGAGCATGAGCGAGAAAGCATAAGAAATCAAGGCGAAATTAAAGATTCATTCTAACAATCCATTCGACGGAGGCAAAACATCCACAAGTTCATGAAACTATGAAAAACATGAAATAGTAAGTTCATACAAATCACACAATGAAAATAATGCTCACAACATCAAGTAGAATGAAATATGTGGAGAACTCCTCTTAAATCCCAAACCCTTCAAGAATGTCGAGAAGAATGCTTCATTTAGATCCCCTCTTCTTCTTCGTTTCCTTCCTCTCGGTTTCTTCACGAAAGCTTGGTCAAATAATTCATGGGAAATAGATCAATAAATCCTCTCGTGAGTGCCTTGGCTTGCTAATTACGACTGTCTCGTTGACACGTATCCAACGAAATGATCTGAGATCAATTCCGAGTTCGTTTGCTCATTTTACGATTCCCGGAGCGTTTACGACCCAATTTACTTAACGTCAAAAACTTCTCAGATGATGTCGGAATCACACACGGACGATTATGTTGCACTTGTATTGTTGTCACGAGTCTAATGAAACTGACTGAAATCAATCCTGAGGTTGTTTGGTCAATTTCCCCATTTTGGATAATTATGATATTTGCAAACCGCGTTGACAAATTCTCTGATACTTATCGGAATCGAGCGCAGTAGTCTCCGTTGGACTCGTATGAGCTTTATGAGTCTAACGACGCTAACTGATATCGATTATGAGGACAATTGGTCAATTTCCACCTTGTGGCTAATTACGTTACTTAAAATTGCGTAGACATTTCAAATTCTCTGATACTTGTCAGAATTGAGCGGGGACGGCTCCGTTGGACTCGTATAAGCTCTAAGAGTCTAACGACGCTAACTAAAACAGATTCTGAGGTCATTTGGTCACTAAGACTATTTGAGTCATTGTAGCTCAAGGATAATGGTGAAACACCTTGTAATCGGTTCATCGGGCCAACAAGACCCCACTGACCCCGAATAGGCTCATCAAAAGAGGTTGATTGAACCAGCTCGGTTCCCTATGTGGTCCATTTGATCAGGTCCAAATTTTGAGATGTTACATACTTAACATTGCATACATGAATGATACAACTGTTGAGGCATATGGAATCAAACTCATGCAGTTCTTATCTACCTTAGATTTAGGACATTGTGTCTTAGAAAGACTCACACCATGAGACCATGATACAACTGCTGAAGTATGTTGAACTGTTTCAACACCTTGTCAATGTACGTGTTTTGGGTTAATCCGAGCAACTTCTTTGATCAATCTCTATAGATCCTAATAGCAAGTATATAAGTCGCTTCACTCAAATATTTCATTGAAAAGTCGCTTCATTCTCTATCAATAGTATGTCAGCTACATACAATATTATTAATACAACTATGCTCTCACTAATCTTCTTATAAACACATGACTCATTTTCATTCTTGTTGAAACCACACTTTGATTTTCTCATCAAAATGAAGATTTTAACTTCGAGATGCTTACTTCAATCCATAAATGGATCTCTATAACTTACATATTTTAGTGTCTTCGTGTGGAAATACAAAATTATCTGGATGTGTTATGTATATATCAGAGGTTTTCATTAAGGAAAGTCATTTGACATCCATTTGTTAGATCTCGTAATCATAGTATGCAACAATATCAAGCAAAATTCTGATACTTAACCATGACAACTGGGGAAAAGTTTCATCATAGTCAATACCATGAATTTGCTTGAAACCTTTAGCCACTAATCTCCCTTTAAATGTTTGTACATACCCATCCATGTCATTTTCTTCTTGAAAACTCACTTGCACCCTATGGTTTATACCCCTTCGATGGTTTCACCTTGGTCCAAACCTGGTTTACATACATTGAGTCCATTTCAAATTTCATGACCTCAAGCCAATTCTCAGAGTACGATGCACTTATAGACTCTTTATAGGTTGCGAGCTCATCATCATGATCCATAAGCAACACATTACCATCTTGAGTAATGAGAAATCCATATCTATCAAGCTCAAATCATGGTCTACCAGATCTGTATGGGACTTGTGTTTCTTGAGCAGTCTCTCTAGCTATATCAATTTGTAGTCCTGGCATCTGGTTCATTTATCGTTTGTGGTTCTTGAACTTCTTCAAGTTTTATCTAAGTATTTCCTCTAGATATGAACTCCTTCCCCAGAAAAACACAAGTTCTCGCGACAAACACTTTACCCTCATAGTGAATATAGAAATAGAACCTTTTAGTTTTGGCATCTAGTTTGTCTGACATTTGACGCTATATGTATGTTTCACAACCCCAAATTTTTATGATAGACATACTAGGACGCTTCCTATTCGATATCTCATATGATATATTTTGAACTGATTTAGTAGGAACACAGTTTAATGTAAATGAAGCTATCTCTAGAGTGTATCCCTAAAAGGAAAAAAAGACAGATCTGCATGACTCATCATATATCGCATAATGTCCAACAAAGTATGATTTCTCCTATCAAAAATATCAATATATTTCTAGGTGGAGATACAATACCACACTCTCTAAGATAGTCTTAAAACTCCTCACACAAGTATTTGTCTTCTTGATCAGATCCAAATGCTTTAACTATTTTTCCTAGTTGGGTTTGTACCTCATTCTTGAATTCCTTGAAATTTTAAAAGTATTCAGATTTATATCTCATAAGATACATGTATCCATATGTATTAAAATCATCAGTAAATGTAATGAAGTAGTGAAACTCAACTCTAGTCATAGAACTCATGAGTTTGTATACATTACTATGTATTATACCATAAAGATCATCTGCCCTCTCAGTATGACCAGTGAAATGGGATTTAGTCATCTTGTCTAACAAATAAGATTCACATCTCTCAAATGATTCATAATCAAATAAGTCTAATAATCTATCTCTACGGAGTTTGGAAATGCACTTCTAATTTATATGGCTCAAACGACAAAGTCAGAGATACGTATGATTAGAGCCATTTATTTTTAATCTCTTGATATTATTAATGTTATAAATTGGCTAGTCTAAGCTCAAAACATAAACACCATTAAACAAATCTGCAATTCCAAAACAAATATCATTCAATATATATAATAACAATTGTTCTTAATAATGAGTGAAAATTCTTTCATGTCCAAATAAGAAATAAATATAATGTTTCAGAGAGCTTATCATGTGGAGATGGTGTTGTAATTTATAAGTTTACTTTTAATTTTCTAGAAATCATGTTTTCTTTTTTATTCTTATATCATTATTTCATCATGATGAGTAGCTAAACTTCTTTTAGTATTTGATCATGATGAACTTTTTAATGAAATATTTTATATAATTCTCTTTTTTATATAAGCTCTTTTGAATATAAATTTAGGATTTACATTTGAATTATAATTCATTGATTTCATATTTTTGGTATATGATAGCCAACTAGGACCCGTATTCTAGTTGGTCGAGAGATCCGTGAATACGAGTAGATCGCTCTTAGGTAAAAAGAGTTGGATGCACCCCCTCGAGAGTGAAAGACATAAATCTTCTAGATTGAAGTCAAATCTCATAGAGGGGTTCACCTCATAAAGTGAGCTTAGATGTTTCGATTATAAAATGAGAATTTGGTCGATCAACCTAAACTTAGGTGGTTGTATTTTTTGAGAGATGTACTATCATAATTTAGGAACCTCCAGAGTCCAAATGTTTTATTAAGCTGCTTATATTATTGATTGAATATATTTTATTTTATTTAGAGGGATTCTAGATCGAGTATTACTTATTCTCTAATTCTCTCACAATTTATCTTTTTCATATAAAATCTAACTAAATTTTTGAGATAAAATAATAGAATTTTTGTAAGTAAGAGTAATCGACAAACTCGTGAAATACGACACTTGATATTTTATTTAAATTTCTTATACTACAATACGATATGTACACTTGCCTTTTCAGATTATAAATTCGAATATACTTTTAGCGTATCATTGGTATAAAATATGCTCGATGTTTTATGGTTGTAGGAGAGGAAAAACTTTGGAGTGGGACATCTCTCATTCTGGATGTGACTCAATATAGGCGGCTAGTTGGTAAACTTATTTATCATACTGTAACAAGACATAACATTTGTTATGCCATTGAGAAGATTAGTCAGTTCATGCAAGCCCCCAGAGAGTGACATCTAGACGGACAGTTACTCTTGGTGTAACCGCCAGGTGTTGCTATCAGTTGAAGTCTGGGCGGTTATCTTTAGGGTAACTGCACGAGGTTGATTAATTATTGTATGGGTTCATTTCATGTTGTAGTCTGAGCGGTTATCTTTAGGGTAACTGTTGATTTGGTTCTGATCCGGTTCGGTCTGTATCCGGATTTGAAATTTATTTCCTTCCCCTTGATATACGTGGAGTAGCCTAAATCAAAGAGAGAGAAAAAATAACTTTTTTTTTGAGTTTTCTCGCGAGGTGCTAAAATAAGAGGGGATAATGGTTTTCCTTTTTTTTTAATTGTACACATGGAATAAATATCAACCTGTCTTGGACATTGGGATAGGAGTTGAGTCGTGGCCTTTTGCGTGAAGAGGAAGCCACTGTGTGAGCCGTCGTTGTTGTTCTCTCATCCCTTGCTATCGTCGCCGCTTTCCAACACCAGTTTTAGAAGAGATAGTCGCCGATCCCTTGGTGGAAGTTGTGGCAGTCGGGCTTTTGGAGGAGGTGCAGAGGTGCAACGATCTACTCGACTTGTTCCTCTCCGGTGGTGGTGTGTTCTCCGATGGTGGTTGCGGTTGGACGTCGGACTTTGACGTTAAAGGTTCTGGTGAACCTTGTGCGTCCTCTAGACGAATTACAGTCTAGATCTCAGACATTGTCGTTGATAGTGCGTGTTAGGAGCTTCCGCGGCGTACTCGCCGAACCGTCATTTCTTCCTCCTACTTTTGTATTTGTGGTGCGGCGTGTAATGTGGTTTCGCGCAGTTGATGCTTTGTGTAGAGAGTGCTTCGTATAGGTGGTAACACCGGACCCCGAACCATGGTGGTGATTGTTGATTTGGTTCGGATCCGATTCGGTCAGTATCTGGATTTGAAATTTATTTCATTCATCTTGATATATGCAGAGCAGCCTAAATCAAAGAAAACAAACAAAGAAAAAAAGAAAATTATTTTATTTCTTTTTTTTAGTTTTCCCGTGAGGTGCTCTAATAAGACGGGATAATGGTTTTCCTTTTTAATTTTTGACTTTTTGCGTGAGAAAGTCACAGTATGAGGCGTCGTCGTTGCTCTCTCGTCCCTTGCTATCGTCGCCCCTATCCTACACCGGTTTTGGATGAGATAGTTGTTGGTCCCTTGGTGGAAGTTATAGCGGTCGGGCTTTTGGAGGAGGTGCAGAGGTGCAACGATCTACTCGACTTGTTTCTCTCCGGTGGTGGCGTATTCTCCGATGGTGGTTGCAGTTGGACGTCAGACTTTGACGTCGAAGGTTCCGGTGAATCTTGTGCGTCCGCTAGGCGAATTGCAGTCCAGATCTCAGACATTGTCGTGGATCGTGCGTGTTCGAAGCATCTGCGACGTACTCGCAGGACGGTCATTTCTTCCTCCTACTTTTGTATTTGTGGTGCAACGTGTAGTGTTGCTTCGCGCAGTTGATGCTTTGTGTAGGAAGTGCTTCGTATAGGTGGTAGCACCGGACCCCAAACCATGGTGGTGATTGTTGATTTGGTTCGGATCCGGTTCGGCTGGTATCTGGATTTGGAATTTATTTAATTCTCCTTGATATATGCAGAGCAGCCTAAATCAAAGAAAAAAAAATTATTTTATTTCTTTTTTTTAGTTTTCCCGTGAGGTGCTCAAATAAGACAGGATAATGGTTTTCCTTTTTTATTTTTGACTTTTGTGTGAGGAAGCCACAGTGTGAGGCGTCGGCGTTGCTCTCTCGTCCCTTGCTATCTCCGCCTCTTTCCTACACCGGTTTTAGAAGAGATAGTTGTCAGTCCCTTGGTGGAAGTTGTGGCGGCCGATGTAACGCCACTGATTTTTTCGATAATTATTTAATTCAGTGATGACGTGATTATGACGTCATGGCGTTATTTTTAACATCAAGATTGACAGTGCGTCGTCGTTAGTGCGTTTTTGCGTCCGTTAGGGCTAGCCGGACAGATTTTGGAATTCTTATCGAAAGTGGAAAATTTAACATTGGAAAATTAAGTTGTGTAATTTTATACTTGCTCGTCAAGTTTCGTTGCGATCCGAGCCATTTTGGAGTCTTGGCGCATTTTCGAAGTTTTGTAGAATTTATCGTTCGCCGTAAACTTTGGAAATTTATATCTCGAGAACGGCACGTCGAATTTTGGTTTTGACTTCGTCGTTGGATTCGTAGCGGTGGCATTCGCCTTCGGTGCGATTTTCGTCGCTTTCGGCATTTGTTTAGTTTTTGGTAATAATATAATATTATTATAGTTACTATTATTTTTATTCTGTTTATTTTATTTTATTTTTACTCCTTGAATCGTTATTGAAAGAGCATTTCGACGGAACGCTTACATGCATTTCGACGAAGCCCTTACATGCATTTAGACGGAATCCTTACATGCATTTCGACGAAACCCTTACATGCATTAGACGCAACACTTACATGCACTCGACGAACTATTTTTCTTCCCCCTTATTTTTTTATTATTATTATTATTATATAGAAATATCTCCTCCTCCTCCTTCATTTGTTCCGGCCGAACCAGAGAGCGAGAGACGCAGAGAGAGGAGCTTTCCGCGAACCTTCCGATCGCCGCCGACGGACCTCCAGTGGACGAAAGTTTCAACCGAGCATAGATTCGGAAATCTCTCGATGAGAGCTACGCGCTCGTGATGAGTATTTCTCATTTCTTGGACATTCTCGCGCTAGGGTTTTCGGTCTTAACCTCATTTTTGACCGTTTTCTGTAGATTCTTCCTCATCGTGTCTTCTTTTGGACCGATCTACGACAAGGAGTTGTTCATAGGACGTTTCCAGTGAAAACTAGGCAAGTGGTGGTTTTCCATTTTCCCCCCTCATTTTGAATGTGATATAACTTTTATACATCGTTTTAATTCTCATTTACTCGAGATTTGTCGGGCGTAAATCGCGTTTGTGAAAGTTCTCGCCACTTGATTTTTGTTGGCCATTTCATTTTGCCCAAGTCCGACCTATATGTGTGTGTGAGTAGATATCCACTTGTTATTTTCATCCGTCGAGTCGAGATATTAAGGTTTTGACTTATTAATATTAAATCAACCGTGTAACCTTGCCAAAGTTCGTGCTACGCTTCGTCGATCGAGTTCCGCTCGTCGAATTAGCCCTTTCGTATTCGTTGTATGAGTCTTTAAAATCCAATGATTTAGTCTTTGAATCCGTTAAAGTGGTTGATCACACTCCGAGTGGGCCTCAGTTTAGTTAAGCTTATGTGTCGAGTTTGTTCGACGAGTCTAGTTGGTTGTTTGACAAGGCATGATTGCCTTGGTGAATTCAGTGCTTTAAGACTAGTGGTATCTAGTCTAGTCAGTCATGTCATTCTCGAGTTATAGGAAATTGTTTTGGAGTTGTGGGTGTTAGTGGATTAAACCACCTCCACAACACCCTGTATTTTGAAATTTGATACCCTGCGGGATTTTACCTGGGTTTGTTGGTTTACTGCTGGTGTGCTGACGGAGGTATCTCCCCACCGCAGTTACTGGATACTTCCAGTTTGGGTGTATCAGGCTATAAGATCACCCTATCCTTGACCCCTGTAGAGGTTGTTCTGTGGGTGTGATGGCGGAGGTATTCCCCCCACAGTCACTGGATACTTGCCGGTGTTGTCTGCTAAATATTTTATTTCTAGAATTGTTAAAATGTTGTTTATGCTCATATTATAGCCGTGTATTTTAGCCCTTATTTTCTCCACCGTGCTTGGTGTAGTTAGGTATACGTGATTATGCATGTAAGTGTGTTTTGTTGCTTACTTAGTTTACTTACTGTACTTTTCCTTCTATATAGCCGGTCTTGGGTTGGTACCCCTGTTGACCGTGGTTTACTTTGTTTTGTTTCCTGCCGCCATGTCACAACCCGCATTTTCCCATGAATTTAATAAATATTATCAGAGCAAAGGGAAAATACGCGCTATGATGTCACGTCAAACAGGGGACAACTACAGACGCTCAGGCAAACACACCTTACGATTATTTTATAAAAGACATAAATGTGCTTGGATAAAAAAGAGAATTTTACATTTTAGCTTAAGACCGTGTCCCTCGGTCTGGTGGATCATCTAGTCCACAAGTAGAAAACTATACATGCGCAGCGGAAAATAGATTCATTTTAGCCTACATGAGCATGAAGATCAACATCCAAAAATGATATGCACGAATCTATGTTTAGTACAGTAAGAAAGGAATTTCTACGATCTTCAAAGTATGCGACTGTACAACCCGTATTCGGCGAGTAGAGCCGAGGGCACCTGACGAGTAGGCCGATGCCTCTCTCGGCGAGTAAAGTCGAAGGCACCTGGCGAGTAGGTCGATGCCTCTCTCGGCGAGTAGAGCCGAAGGCACCTGGCGAGTAGGTCGATGCCTCTCTCGGCGAGTAGAGCCGAAGGCACCTGGCGAGTAGGTCGATGCCTCTCTCGGCGATTAGAGCCGAAGACACCTGGCGAGTGGACCGGTGCCTCCCTTGGCGAGTAGACCGGTGCCTCCCTTGGCGAGTAGAGTCAGGAGGCCTGGCGAGTAGACCGGTGCCTCCCTCGGCGAGTAGAGTCAGATTCTGGGGAATAGAATCATCCGGGCACCCCCGGTGGTCTGCCTATAGCCCTTCGGGACAGCGGAGTCTGGCTATCTGCAGACCAATTTGGAGTGCGTTTAGCAAAATAGTAAGGCGGAGTTACGCTATTCGCAGGTCATCCGGACCATTCTACCCCTGGGAAGTCTTTCCCTATAAATAGGACCCATTATGTCTCAGATCAGCACAGATTCACCCCCTTGAGAGAGCCTGTGCTTTCTTCCTTGTGCTGTCTGAAACAGGCTCAGCTTCTGGTTTTCGAGAGGGGAAATCAAGTTAGATTTCCGGGTTAGTGGCGGGACCTCCCCGCTGCAGCCAGTGGGTCATTCTTAGGGAGCTACCTAACAACCAGTGAGGGTTGGTTCTTAGTTCGGGACACTTAGTTCTAGGATCCGACGAGGAGAGAAGTAACTCAAGCTACTCCCCAAGTCTCGAACAAGTTGGACCGGTATCCGGGTTCCAACATTTTTGGTGCGGTGAGCGTGGACTGTAGCAAGAGAAGAAAATCTCATCTAACGATCCCATGACTGAACGTGACGAGCTGGGAACCGACCAGGGGAACTCGCCGCCTTTGGGCGAGTTCGTGACCAAGAGTGTCTTCGAGCAGGGGATGAAGGCGATGGAGGATACCATCCGGAGGTTACTCACACCTCATGCCGAGGTGGGAGTATCCCCCCCTGTCGCAGTCGCCTCGCCCACGGAGGCAGGTCCTAGTCAGCGCCTCGGCAAGGAAGCGCTTTTAGGGGAGGAAGACCAGCCGCTCCGCGCGCGAGTGCTCTTTACCAGCCCGACGGAGACTCGCCAGTCAGAGGGCGAGTACGACCAAGTTCGTCCCATCCGCCAGCTCTCCCCGCGCAGTCCTTTCTGCGAGTTGGTGCTGTCTGCTCCCATTCCTACAGGATTCACAGAGCCCTCCATGAGTTTCTACTTCGGGAAAGAAGATCCCGTCAAGCATCTGCAGTGGTTTGAAGATATGGTCTCCATCAAGCCGATGACGGATCCCTTCAAATGTCGGTTGTTCGCCATAACCTTCCAGGAAAAAGCCAGAGATTGGTTCCACCAGTTACCGGCGGGAAGCATCTACGGGTTCGATGACCTGCACAGAAGTTATTTGCTCCGCTTCTCCACGTCCAAGAAGAGGAGGAAGGGTTCAGAAGATATTTTCCTTATCAAGCAGAGACCCCAGGAGATGCTCGGGTCGTATTTGGATCGCTTTCAGGAGGAGATCCTCCTGGTCCAAGAGGTCCCTGGACATACCCTGATCTTGGCATTCAAGCTGGGGTTGCAGCCAGGGTTTTTCAAGATGGAGATCACTCGCAATCCCCCCCTATCGTTCGAGGAGTTAGTCGATCGGGCCGGGAGGCAGATCGCGGGGGAGGCAACCAGCCTAGAGTTCGTGGCCAAGTTAGCCAGATTGGAGGGAGGGGAGAAAGAAGGAGAGGGGAGCGGTCGACGCGAGTCCAAGAAGAGAGGTGAGCCGAGAAGGCGAGAAGAGGAGGGATCCTGGGAAAACAGGGATCAGCGAGAACGGGAAAGGAGGTTCCAGGCTCCGCCTCGCCGGCCGGCCTGGAGACCTGCTGGAGGAGGCTACCAAGGGAGACCGGGAGGGAGGTACTCTCCGGAACGGCGAGACCGATGTCGCTCTCCCGAGCGGAGGCAAGGGCAGTGGAGGCAGAACCAAGCGCCGCCCAGAGAAGCTAATGTGATCAGGAGGGGACGAGGACTAGGAAGAGGGGGAAGGCCGCGACAGCCCCGAGGTGAAGAAGAGCGTCGGGCGATGCCCTACTGCGACTTCCATCAGGTAGAGGGCCACGCGACGGCCACGTGCCCTGAGTTCTTGGAGTTGAGGAGAGGAGCTGGAGGAGCCCAGGAAGGGCATGAGAGGCGAGAAGGAGACATGTTAAGGATCGAAGGGGGAGGAGCCCCCGCCCCAAGGAGGTGTGAGGATAGGGGGGATCTGAGAGCCCATGGGGGGATAGGGGTCATCCACGGAGGAGCAGGGTTGGAGGCGACCCGGAAGGGGAGCCTCAACGTCGTGTATCGGAAGAGCGTGGCCTCTACCTCCCAGGTTCCGCCACCGTCAGGAGAGATCACTTTCTCGGAGGAAGACATGTTGGAGAACGAAAATCCTTTTCTGCGACGCGGTGGTGATCAAGGCCGCGGTGGAGAACTATACGGTCTCTCGCATCCTGGTGGATAACGGGAGCTCCGTCAATGTCGTGTTCAAGAAAGCGTTTGATGCCATGAAGGTGGAAGAGAAGAGGGTTACCTCGACGGAAGGACCGCTCTTTGGGTTCGCGGGAGAAAGAAAAGAAGTAGAGGGAGGTGTGGAGTTGGTGGTGACGTTGGGAGGGACCACCAAGTGTTGTAGGTTTGTCATTGTAGACGCCCCCAGCAGTTACAATGCCATCTTCGGCAGACCACTCATCAGTGCCTACAAGTGTGTGCCCTCCTCCTACCATCAATGCCTGAAGTACAACCAGGGAGGCATGCAGATCCGGATCCGGAGCGATCCCAAGGTGGCGAGGCAGTGTTATCTTAACGCTGTCAACATGATCAGCTGGAAGGAGGAGGCAGAGGCGGTGGACCTGGTGATGGAGGAGATGGCGAGGCAGGAAGCGGCCGAAGAAGCAGAGGAGACGGCAAGGCTGGAGGCAGCTGAGGAAGTGGAGGAGAAGGAGATCCTAGCAGAAGGCGGAATGCCGGGAAGGGTGAAGGTCAGCAGGGAGATGGAAGAGGAAGACAAGGAGAAGATCATGTCCTGCATCCAGAAGAACGCGGACATCTTTGCGTGGAGCGCAGCCGATATGCCAGGTGTCGACGCAGACGTCGCCTGCCATCATCTCAACTTGGATAAAGGAGTCCACCCCATCCAACAGAAGAAGAGGGCAACCGCCACCACCCTAGCCGAGCCCATCAGGGAGGAGGTCAGGAAGCTGCTGGAAGCAGGGTTTGTGTCGGAGATCCAGTACCCAGGCTGGGTCTCCAATGTTGTAATGGTGAGGAAGGGAGAGGGGAAGTGGCGCATGTGTATCGATTTTTCTATCCTTAATAAATCTTGCCCCAAGTATTGTTACCATTTGCCTAGAATCGACGAGCTAGTAGATTCGGCCGTCGGATTCCCTGTCATGAGTTTTTTAGATGCATTTTCTGGTTACCATCAAATCCGCATGCATCCACCCGACGTGAAGTACGTATCCTTCATTACCAACGACGGATGCTATTGTTATAAAATGATGCCATTCGGGCTTAAAAACGCAGGAGCAACCTATCAGCGCATGATGGACAGGGTGTTCAAAGAGCAGAAGGGGCGAAACTTGGAAGTATACGTCGATGATCTCATGGTAAAAAGCAAGAGCGTCGGGGAGCACCTCCATGACTTGGAGGAGACCTTCGCCACGCTGCGAAAGTATAAGATGAGACTAAATCCGGCCAAGTGTGTGTTTGGGGCTGGAAAGGGGAAGTTCTTGGGACACCTTTTGACTCCGGCTGGAGTAGAACCGAACCCGGACAAGGTGAAGGCGATCATGGAGATGGAAGCACCCAGGAACGTCAAGGAAGTTCAGCGCCTGACAGGTCGCCTAGCCGGGCTGATCAGGTTCCACTCCAGAGCAGGAGAGAAATGCTCACCTTTCTTCAAAACCCTCCGAGACAATAAAAAGTTCGAGTGGTCGGCAGAGTGTCAGGGAGCCTTTGAAAGCCTAAAACTCCAGTTGGCCCAGGTACCCCTGTTACAAGGGCCTAGAGAGGGAGAAGATCTCTTCCTATACATAGGGGTGGGGTCGGAAGCGGTAAGCTCGGTCCTGGTACACGAGGAGGGGAAGCGCCAACTCCCCATTTACTACGTAAGTCGGGTCCTGCGGAAGGCAGAATTGCGATACCCCATCCTGGAAAAATTGGCGTTCGCCTTGATTGTATCGGCGCGGAGACTCCGACCTTACTTCCAGGCCCACCCGATTAAGGTAGTGACCGACCACCCTCTCCGCAATGTCCTAGAAGGGGTAGAGCATTCTGGCAGGATGGCGAAGTGGTCAGTAGAACTCAGCGAGTTTGACGTCGCCTACGTGCCCCGACTGGCCATGAAGGCCCAAGCGGTGGCAGACTTCCTAGTCTACTATACCGCAGAAGTAGGCAAGGAGGAGATACCCCAGCAGGTGGCGTGGGAAGTGTTCGTGGATGGAGCGTCGGGGAGGAACTCATGTGGAGGAGGCATCATCCTGATCAGCCCTCAGGGCACTAGAATTGAGCAAGCCGTCAGCATTCACTTCCCCGTTACCAACAATCAGGCAGAATATGAGGCTGTAATCGCGGGACTGCGCCTAGCCCAGGAGCTGGGGATCCACGACATCAGAGTCTACTCCGACTCACTGGTGGTCACCTCCCAGATCCGAGGAGAGTATGAAGCAAGAGAGTCGGTACTGCAGCGCTATCTGGTGAAGGTCAAAGACCTGGTGGGCGCCTTTAAGTCCTTCTCCATACAACATGTGCCAAGGGAGGAGAACGCCCGAGCAGATCGACTGGCCAAATATGGCCCCCTGGTCGGGGGAACAATCACCGAGTTGTTTCGGCCTTCGATCGAGGAAGGAGAAGTGATGGACATCGACCAACCCGCTTCGTGGATGGACCCCCTGATCACTTTCTTAACCACGGGATGCTTGCCTGCGGAGGTTCAGGACAAGAGGCGGTTCAGGTACAAGTCCGCTTATTATTTACTAACTGACGGGGTGCTCTACAGGAAGACTCTATCCGGTCCCTTGGCCAGGTGCCTGTCCGAGGAGGATGCCTCCCGGGTCTTGGAGGAGATTCACACAGGCGAGTGCGGCAGTCATTCGGGAAGCAGAACCCTGGAGAAGAGGGTACTCCGAGCAGGATACTTTTGGCCCACCATCCGGAAAGACGCGGAGGAGTTCGCGAGGAGATGCTCAAAGTGCCAACTCTATGCTCCGCTCCAGTTACAGCCAGCCCAGCGTCTTCGGTCAATCACCACCCCCTGGCCCTTCGCCATTTGGGGAATGGATCTGGTGGGACCATTCCCCCCGGCAAGTGGGCAAAGGAGATATCTCCTGGTGATGATCGATTATTTCTCCAAGTGGATGGAGGTGAAAGCCCTGGCAAAAACGACCTCCCTGGTGGTGAAGAACTTCATTTGGGGGGAGATCGTGTGCAGACATGGTCTACCCCTCGCCATCGTCACCGACAATGGTCCACAATTCGCAAGCCTTGAGCTCACCGATTTCTGTAGCCAACTTGGCATCGATCTCCGCTTCGCCTCAGTTCATCACCCACGAAGCAACGGCCAGGTTGAAGCAGCCAACAAAGTCATCCTCAACCTGCTCAAGAAGAAGGTGGAGAACCTGAAGGGAAATTGGGTGGAACAGCTCCCCTCGGTCCTCTGGGCCCTGATGACTACCCCCACCACGGCAACCGGCGAAACACCGTTCAAGCTATCACACGGAGGCTCTCATCCCGATAGAGTTCGAGGTCCGGAGTCCCAGGGTGGTGGCGGCAGAAGATGGGGATGAAGGGTGGAGGCTCGAGAACGAAGAGGCGCAACGACTCGCTTTGGATTTCGTGGAGGAACTTCGCGACCAGGCCATGATCCGACAGGAAGAGATCAAGCGAAGGATGGCGAAGCACTTTGACAAACAGGTCCTAGTCAAGCAGTTCATCAAGGGAGACCTGGTTCTCAAGAAGGTGGATGCCGCAGGAAGATCCGCCACGGTGCGTAAACTCCATCCCAATTGGGAAGGCCCCTACATCGTATTCGAGGTGTTAAGGACCGGCGGGTACCGCCTGCAGAACGTTGATGGGGAACTCCTAGGAAACACTTGGAGTGGAGACGACTTGAAGCGTTTCTACTCCTAACCTTAATGTAATACTTAGTTTATTCTTGTTCTACTTAAGATAATAACACTTTCCCTGGCAAACTCGCAATGCTTCACCACCTAAGCCACTTGCCCCCTCGAGTGAGTTCTAAGTCCTCGAGATGTGTTGTTGTCGTAGACCAGGTCACTGCACGAGCTCCTCTCCTGCATACCGGCTACTTGCCCCCTCGAGTGAGTTCTAAGTCCTCGAGATGTGTTGTTGCCGTAGACCAGGTCACTGCACGAGCTCCTCTCCTACATACCGGCTACTTGCCCCCTCGAGTGAGTTCTAAGTCCTCGAGATGTGTTGTTGTCGTAGACCAGGTCACTGCATGAGCTCCTCTCCTGCATACTGGCCACTTGCCCCCTCGAGTGAGTTCTAAGTCCTCGAGATGTGTTGTTGTCGTAGACCAGGTCACTACACGAGCTCCTCTCCTGCATACCGGCTACTTGCCCCCTCGAGTGAGTTCTAAGTCCTCGAGATGTGTTGTTGCCGTAGACCAGGTCACTGCACGAGCTCCTCTCCTGCATACCGGCTACTTGCCCCCTCGAATGAGTTCTAAGTCCTCGAGATGTGTTGTTGCCGTAGACCAGGTCACTGCCCGAGCTCCTCTCCTGCATACCGGCTACTTGCCCCCTCGAGTGAGTTCTAAGTCCTCGAGATGTGTTGTTGCCGTAGACCAGGTCACTGCACGAGCTCCTCTCCTGCATACCGGCTACTTGCCCCCTCGAGTGAGTTCTAAGTCCTCGAGATGTGTTGTTGTCGTAGACCAGGTCACTGCACGAGCTCCTCTCCTGCATACCGGCAACTTGCCCCGTCGAGTGAGTTCTAAGTCCTCGAGATGTGTTGTTGCCGTAGACCAGGTCACTGCACGAGCTCCTCTCCTGCATACCGGCTACTTGCCCCCTCGAGTGAGTTCTAAGTCCTCGAGATGTGTTGTTGCCGTAGACCAGGTCACTGCACGAGCTCCTCTCCTGCATACCGGCTACTTGCCCCCTCGAGTGAGTTCTAAGTCCTCGAGATGTGTTGTTGCCGTAGACCAGGTCACTGCACGAGCTCCTCTCCTGCATACCGGCTACTTGCCCCCTCGAGTGAGTTCTAAGTCCTCGAGATGTGTTGTTGACGTAGACCAGGTCACTGCACGAGCTCCTCTCCGGCATACTGGCTACTTGCCCCCTCGGGTGAGCCCCAGACCCCAACGAGGGCCAACCCTAAAAAAGCGATCCCATAGGAGAAGGGGAGGCGAGACGAATATCATAAAAGCCTCCCACACTCATAGATAGCGAAATTACTCATCTATTCGCCAATCATCTCGCGAAAAGCCCTAATAAGGGGAAGAAGAGCGCCCCATCCGCCTCACACGCCGGAAAGGCGTAAGTAAATGGGCGCCCGACCAAGGCGAGGAGAGCTCTCGCGCGAGCCCTCGCCACGGGCGAGTACCCCCCAGGCGCGAGTACGCCACATAGGCAAACGCGTCGCAAAAAAAAATGTATATCTAAATAATAAACGATCGTAACGAACACGTCAGACGGGATTTGCGGCGAAGGAAGAGAAAAGATCGAGCGGATTAAAATACGTCGAACACGCTCATCCTGTCAGACAGAAAGGGCGGGTACACCGAGAATATTCCCAAGAAAGTATTATTACAGGAATTACAAAAAATAAAAACGAGTTATTCGCCATCATCACCCTCTTCCGATTCGCCAGATGAGCCGTCGCTTAGAGTTCTCGCCGGGGGGGGCTCACCGCCTCGCGATATAGTTCTGGGAGAAGGTCCGCGAGATCAACTGTGGCCCCCTCCGCAGTAAGAAGAAATCGCCGCCGGAGTCGCTCCCGCGTGAACACCGCCGTCTTGATGTCCATCTGCCTGCGCGTCTCGGCAACCTGGGTCGGGGTGAAGTGAAGGAGCTGCGGAGCTGTGGACGACTCCCCTCTGCTAGGATGTCGGAGCTCAGCTATCTCCGATTCCGCCTCAGCAAGGCGAGTCCCTAGGTAGTTGACTTCCCGCTGCGAGGCGTCCAGCTGCGCCTCCAGCTCAGAGACCCGCGTCACCAGCGCAACGGTGGACTCCTGCATTAGCAAAGGTCAAACAATAGCGTCGGCCAGCGAGTGGGAGGTAAACGGACAAGGACGCTCACCTCAGGGAGAACGACCTCCTTAGCCTTGGACCCGACAAGCTCCTCCGCCATTGCCGCCAGCTTCTCCTCCAGCTCTTTATAGGTGGCGCCCAGTTCGCGGAGTCGCCTATTCGATTGAAGCCCCCGCCGCGCCGTCTGGTGAGCCAGCTCGGCGGTGCAGAGAGCGGAACGGCTGGTGAGGTTGGCTAGCTCGCGAATGGGAGCCTCCGCGAGAACTTCGGCGTCTTCTCGACCATATAACCCAAAGAGCAGGTTATACGCCTGCTCGCCTACCTCCTCGAAATCCTCCCAGGAGGGGAGGAGCGAACTCACCAGGACCCTGTTCGCATCATGGTCCCATATCAACAACAGATTACCTTTGGAGTCCTCGCTCCTCATCCCCAACCCAAAATTTGTGTGGGATGAGGGTTCAGGAGGCGGGCTCGTTGGAGGACGAGAAGATCTCCCAGTCTTCTGCTTCTTTCGCCTTGGCTCACTAGCCGAGGCGGCCTCAGGATCAACCAGACCTTTTCCCTTGTCCGTTGACGGGGGCGTCCCGCTATCCACCGAAACTACCGCCGCTCCAAGGACCCCCTTGGGATGAGGCTCGCTAGACTGACACCGCGAGGCGTCGCAAGGAGGACGGGAGGGGATGACGCGCTCACCTGCAAGAAGGTGAAAATTAATTCAGATCCCTGCCAAGAGCAGAGGATTGGGAGAGAGAGGAGGAAGCGCGGCGAGTATTGCCCAAGACTTACCCTCTCCAAGAGGCACGAAGGCGAGCTGATCCACGCCTCGCCGCAGGAAAACCACGTCCATAACCCTACTCTTCATGTAAGTATAGAGGGCCAGAGCGTCCCCTTTCAAGCGAGGCGGTCTGTACTCCGTCTCTGCCTTTTGAATGGGGGCGAAGGGAATGTTCCCGAAGTCGCCTCGCACCACGACAAATTTATCGGTCCAATGATGGACCTTGTTTAGTGTCTCGGCTACCTTAACGCACACACTGGTAAAGAACAGGGTGCCGTCTCCAGTCGCCTTCAGGGTCAAGACCTTGCGGAAGACGGAAAGGTCGAATTCGATCTTCTCCTCGCGCAGGTAACAGGCGTATGCGACCAAAACGCTGATCGCGTTAGGGTTGACCTGCGCGGGGATCATCCCGAAGTATCGAAGGACCTGGCGCACCTCAGGCCATAGAGGCAGCCTCAACCCCACCTGGAAATGGGCTAGGGGGATGGCGAGTTCACCGTCGAAGAAGGAGTTAAGGAACTCACCAGGGGTTGTCCGCCTCGCTGTGTAGCCCGGTGGCAGGTAACGTTTCTCGACGTCCGTCAGCTCCTCGCCCAGGGTCTGCGAGCTGGGGAAGTTGTGCGCTCGAAAATTGCGAACACAGAAGGCACGCCCGTCTTCGGATGGCTCTTTCCCCATGGCGGGTGGCGAGTAGAGGGGAAGGTCTAACAGGCGGGGTTCGGAGAAAAGCGCTTGGAGGAGAGGGGGTGTGGGAGCATACCCATCCACTCTAGGAGGCCTGCTATTTATAGACTCCGCCTCATCCGGCCTGATCGCACGCGAACTGGATAACCACCTATGCGAGTATGCCTAAACGAGTAGCTAGTTCAACAACGCGCGGGTAAGAGGCAGCAACCCTAACACACATAAAATACAACGCGGGTACAAAAAACCTTTAACAAAAATTCTCTAAGCGCATGGCGCGAGTACACAAAAGACAAAAACATCGCCCGCACATTACAGGTACCCGAGAGGTCGCGAGTGCCTTTACATATCACGCGTCAAAGAAAAAACAGTGAAACGCATCAAAAGGGAGAATACAGCCTAAGAAGCTCCACCGCGGCGCCGCGGACCGCGACCCAGGCGACGCGTGCGCTGGGGGTGACGAGCTCTCCAAGTAATGCCGCGAGCTGCTCGCAGGTCTTCGCGGGCCTGCCCCAGACTCTCCTCACTTTGCCGGATGTGATCCTCGCCTCGGCGGATGTGTTCTTCCAGTAAAGAGACCTCGCCCACGGTGCCAGCCACCCGCGATAAGCGGTGAAGATCGTCTTCGGTAGCTTGCTGGCGAGTCTCCACCTCGTACAACCTCGTCTCTAGGTCAGTCACCCTGTCAAAGAGGCCGTCTTCGCCCTGCACCTGCTGTTGAAACTCCTCCACTTCAGAGAGGCGGTCCCCGAGGTCAGCCAACCGCGCGTTCACCTCGGCGGGGGGCGTGGACATCAGAAAGGAATCATGGGCTCGAAGGACGGCAATCAAGCGAGCCCACGACCCCTCATTAAAGCCTGGTGGGTCCGCGAGTAGCTCTCTCAAAGGAGTAGACGCCACGGGCGGTGACGACCCCAGCAGTGAATTCGTCGATGGAGGACGACTAGAAGAGGGAGATCCCCGGTTATCTGAAAGGAGATAAAGGACAAGGGTAAGCCACAGAAATGAAGAAGGCGGCGAAGATAAGCAAGGCGAGTACCCCCGTGAGTAGTGACCCCTTCTTGGTGGCGAGGCGGATCTGCCTGCAACCTCCCAGTAGAGGCAGATAAGCGGAGAACCACACAGGTCCCCCCGGATAAAGGCCCTATCGTCGAGGATTTCCCTCCGGCAGTGGGGCGGGTCGGCTGACCTACCCCAGATTGCCGAGGAGGCGACTGCAAGGGAGGAGGAGGGAGGGCCAAAATCTGCCCTGGGGCCGAGGAGGACGCGGTCCCAAGACCCGTCGACAGCGCCGCGCCAAATTGACCAGACTGAACCAGGTGGCCAGGAAGCGCTGCGGGTAACAAAAGGTCAGTACAAATTCAGCCTAGTGGGGCGAGAAGATAGAGCCCTTACCAGAGGTCACAGTGGGACGAACGGGAGGAACTAGCGGGGCGCCCTGATCCGCTGGAGGCAATCTCGCATCCTCGAGCCCACCTGTTGTAATGCCGACCTCGCCCCCTCCTTGCTGACGAGATGAGTCAGCAGCGAGCTCTTCACGAATAGGCGAGGTCGTCACCTTCCCAAGCAAGGGTCCGCACCTCGTCGTGGATTCCGGATCCGTGGAAGATCTCTCGCGTAGCTCCAGGTCAATTCTCTTCCGCTTGGACTTCCTCTTCCTCGCGGAGCCGGGAGGGCGAGGCGTCAAGAACTCTCCAATGATGTCCATGACGGCCGCAGCCTCAGGCTCGTCATCAACGAGCCCCCGGTCGGCGGCTGCGGAAGACCCCCCCTTGGAAGACATTCTGGCACATGGGATGAAAGGCATACCCCCACTCTATTTATAGAGGAAGAGCCCGTGGGCTCGCCGTTCCGCCGAATAAGGGATTGGACTCTTCTTTCTGACCTCTAGCGAGCTCGCAAAGAGCTGAGATTGTGTACAACCCGTATCGGCGAGTAGAGCCGAGGGCACCTGACGAGTAGGTCGATGCCTCTCTCGGCGAGTAGAGCCGAAGGCACCTGGCGAGTAGGCTGATGCCTCTCTCGGCGAGTAGAGCCGAAGGCACCTGGCGAGTAGGCTGATCCCTCTCTCGGCGAGTAGAGCCGAAGACACCTGGCGAGTGGACCGGTGCCTCCCTTGGCGAGTAGAGTCAGGAGGCCTGGCGAGTAGACCGGTGCCTCCCTTGGCGAGTAGAGTCAGGAGGCCTGGCGAGTAGACCGGTGCCTCCCTCGGCGAGTAGAGTCAGATTCTGGGGAATAGAATCATCCGGGCACCCCCGGTGGTCTGCCTATAGCCCTTCGGGACAGCGGAGTCTGGCTATCTGCAGACCAATTTGGAGTGCGTTTAGCAAAATAGTAAGGCGGAGTTACGCTATCCGCAGGTCATCCGAATCATTCTACCCCTGGGAAGTCTTTCCCTATAAATAGGACCCATTATGTCTCAGATCAGCACAGATCCACCCCCTTGAGAGAGCCTGTGCTTTCTTCCTTGTGCTGTCTGAAACAGGCTCAGCTTCTGGTTTTCGGGAGGGGAAATCAAGTTAGATTTCCGGGTTAGTGGCGGGACCTCCCCGCTGCAGCCAGTGGGTCATTCTTAGGGAGCTACCTAACAACCAGTGAGGGTTGGTTCTTAGTTCGGGACACTTAGTTCTAGGATCCGACGAGGAGAGAAGTAACTCAAGCTACTCCCCAAGTCTCGAACAAGTTGGACCGGTATCCGGGTTCCAACAGCGACATTTATTTAAAATCATAATATGCAAGGATGACATTTTTATACCAATAAAGTAACTAATGCATCCTAGCATAAAGCTTCCCAGAGAGCAAGTAGGTAAACAATTCAAAAGTAACAGCAAAACTACTAGCAAGTAATCTAAAGATAAAAGCCATACAGGCGCCAACAACTGACACGAACCCGCAGGAAAGAAGGAGAACAACAAAAAAACTGCCTCTTACCTAGAAGAGAGGAAGGGCTTCAACAGGAGACCCGAACAACGCCGCTCTAACTCCTGCGGCAGCTAAAGACCTGAACCTGAGACATTCATAAGAAAAGAATGCCTCAGCCCAAAGGGTGCAAGAAAACCAAGATTAACAGCATCAGAAGTAAAAGAGTGCAGAAAGGAAACTAAGCAGATAAACATCAATAATCTTACAACAACTCGAGCCAGCTCAAACGAGTGCACTCGGTAAGGCGAAAAGCCTGCACCAGACGGTATTAGCCAAAATAATCAAAGTCCACCACGTGTCCACCATTGCGGCTCAGAGGTGATGGTCATATATATAATATCATAATACACATATATAAGCATATATGTTTATAAGAACTTGAGACTGATCAGCTCGAGGGAAAAGCGTCCCCCAAAAGAAGGCACTGCGACGGTGGTATCTTCCACTAACGCCCGCAGCCCAAAACCGGGTGGTGGTCCTTTATCCACGGCCACCCAAAAACCAAAACCGAGTGGTGGTACTCTATCCACTGCCACCCAAAAAGCCAATACCGGGTGGTGGTACTCTATCCACTGCCACCCAAAAAGTCAATACCGGGTGGTGGTCCTTTATCCACTGCCACCCAAAAACTACCCACCACACAGGGCTTAAGACAAAGGTTCTAAATAATTAAATTTAATTTCAATCAAGACACGGGACGTAACCCGAGAACACTCAGGACATTAGACAACGAAGATCATAGAGATCAAGAGCCACTCTCCACAACTATCCCGGAGAATTAGACAACAAAGCATACTTAGCTCATAAATCCAACATAGCAAACAGAGGAGTGCCAGGCGGGGGAACATGATTTCAGATAGTTGTAACCACAATTCAAGACGAGAGGATTAGTCAGCACCAGGTTCAACAATAAATCAATACAACGACATTCAACTTACAACAAGGTCGAAGACTTCAGAAAGCCGACACCATGTCAGGTCTGGTGTCGGAACAAGACAAAGAAAATCATAACACGAAGGACAAACATCTGAACAAGACTCAACGGTCCATAAGAAAACACGTGGTGAATTCAATCTAGACACCCCCAACAAACTTCTCGCAAGGATACGACGAAGGGCACGAAAAGACATCATAAATGATAACTAACCAAATAGAGGACAACTCAGCAAACAAAGCGTAGCTTCAAACCAACGTCTCAATAGAAGGACTAAAAAGCTTGAAAACATCGCTATATACGAGGGCTGCCTAAAAAGGTATTGAAAATCATACTATAAGTATAAGGCTGCCGATAATTGGTACGCATAGAAAGTTCGAAGCCGAAATATCTCTACATCTCTTTCGAGTTTAATGATTAAAGGCTTCGTTGAATCATCGAGAACTAGCGACAGAAATTCCAAAGAAATTTAGCACCTAATTCCCCAAAACTGTCAGTAATTAGGAAACGAATTTTTTGGGGAATTTAAGATCTAATTTTCCCCCGACCCAACAAGAGTTAACAAGCATAAATTTCCAGGAAGTTAAGCCCGCCACAACATCCAAACTTAACCAACAAAAGAAAAAAGTGCAGGATTTGAAATTAGCCGAGCAAGACCACTTATGCTTAACTAAAAAGATAAGACCAAGGAAAAAACCCAGCATAAAACAAATAGCCGACGAGCTCAACCTTCCCCACGAGAACGAAATCTCTAGCATATAGCATATGAAATTTAACTTAGCATACACCCAAGTAAATACCTAGCCTTTGAATCAGAACACAATTCACGAACAGGGTAATTGACTTATGTGTAAACCAAGGAAAAATTTCCTAGCGTATAGATGCAGAATTTCATAAATCGAGAATTTAAACTATGAGGAAACAAGGGAAATAAAATAAATCAATAGCTATCATGCTAAAATCAATGAGTATACCAACTGCCGACTAGAACCAAGGGGAAACAAAGTAGGACAATAGCTGCCATGTTAAATCAAGGAGGAGACAGCCACAAAGATATTATAGAGAACCTTGCCCACAACCAAGAGGAACACCACAACATAATCCTAATAGGTAGGACCATGAATAAAGCAGCCCCAAGATGACATGTTTTATAAAGCATCCCCCAAACAGAGTTCTATAAGGCAGCCCCTATAATAAAGTTTATTGAACTAAAAGCAGCAGACTGGGACCAAGCACAACAACCCACATTTAACAATAACTTCACAACTGGTTAAGGCGTATATTACCCAATCAAGCAAAAGAAAATTCTAACCTAAACTGCCCAACCAATTTGCATCAGGCTAAGCATACTTTCACCATTAGATCAGGAAATTTAGCATTTGTAGCTCCCACGAAATTTGCATCAGGAATTAACTAAGTGAAACAAGCAAAATCCCGAAATATTGCACATATAAACCGAGAGGAATTCCTATCATAACACTAGCAAACTTTTAACATAACACCATGAGAGATTCCTAGCATAAACCAGGCGAAATAACCAGGAGAAATTCCTAAATTTGCTGCTCATAAATTCCTAGCAATAACCAGGAGGAATTCCCACAAAATCGGCACCGACTGACCAACCCTAGCTCCGCGACTCGCCGGCTTCACGGGGGAATTGGGAGTTATCGGGGAAGGGGAGAATAAAAGAAATGGCTCGGGGGGGGGGGGGGGGGGGGGGGGGGGGGGGAGGGTTTAGATAATTATATGTATAATTAATTGTATATGTATAATTATATAAATATGTATAATTATATGAATAATTATATGTATAACTTTTATATATAAATACATATATAAGAAAATTTTTATACGCATAAAACTTATATATACTCATATATATAACTGTGTATATATATCCGCTTACATAAACCTCCCTATATGAAAAACACGGTTGCACAAATTCACTCATACAAGACCCTATATACACGAATATACATATATATATATATATTTATACATATACCAGCATATAAGCCTCTTTCTAAAAACAAAACGTCGGATGACGACGACGCTCCCGAAACGGTAACGCCCCTACGCATACCTGCTTAGATTAGCTATAAGAGAAAACCCGGGGCGTTACAGTCACCCCACCAAGAAGGAAGTTTCATCCCGAAACTTAGAACCGAAACTTAGAAGGCATCGAATGTAAAGTACAAAGGGAGAGGTAAGCTCACACCCGCTAGATAGAAACGCAAACCGAAAAGGGCTAGGAAAGCAGATGCGGATAAGATTACCCAAAAAGAAAAGGACATTACCAAGAACTTGAAATGTCCGGGCCGAGATCAGAAAGCAGGTCGCGGGACATCTGACTCGCGGATCCCCAACTAAAGGAAGCCTAAACGAAGATCAGCCTTCGAAAACACCGAACTAACTTTCTTCTTTATGAACAAGACGAGGAACTAGGCCAGATCAAGCCACACTGCAACCACTCATCTATCTGAGTGCGCAACTCTCGCAACACGCGTGGGGCCAAAGGGTACGGTGCCTTAGCAATAGGACAAGTACCCGGCTCAAGGTCAGAAACAAACTCCTCAACTCTCACAGGAAGAAAAACTAGGGAGATTAACTGGGAAGACATCAGGGAACTCCCGCGCCACAGGAAAAACCTCGATACACAGCAAACTGATAATGGTTCTGGCATAGAAACAAGGTAAGCAAACCCACCGGGAACTAAAAGGTTACGAGCACACACCGCGGAAAGAATTAGAGGAAAAATCTAGCGCGAAAAGCCAACGCACTCAAAGAAAGACCGATGTCCAGCTTAAAGACCAAACGCTTTACCTTGCATTGGATAACAGCATCAAACCTGGACAACCAGCCCAAACCCAAAAATCACAACGAAAGCTCCAGGTCTAGCACTTTTAGATTAACAAAGCTAAGAAACCACCTAAGAGAACAGGACAACTCTGAAAGCCCTGATTCGACACCACAGAAACAACAAGAGGGAAACTTAACACTAAGGGGATCACCAACCCGATCGAGGGTCAAACCACGACTCTCTACTAAAGGCCTAGCCACACACAAGTGGGTAGCACCAGAATCGAAAGGAACGTGCGCCAAGGTTATATACCTTAAACTCTCCTATAAAATTGGATACGCAACTAATCGAGCGAAAACAATCTAGTACAAACGCTGAAGACTAAGAGTGAGATTAGAATCTAACCTGAAATCACCTGGGGGAAAAAACTGCTCAACAATCGATAACCTAACGATGACCGCCTGCGAAGCTCTATAGCCAAAACATCGAGTAAAACTCAAATAAAAAAAGGCACACTCAACATACTCTACCTTAACTCGCACAGAATTGAGAACAAAAATCCAAATCCACATTCACAAGCCAACGAATAAACTAGGTCAAAACCTTAACCTGAAAACACCTGGGCAGAAAAACTGCGCTAGTTTCACAACCATTTGCCTCGACAACGCCTCGTTACTCTGACGCAACTCTTCAATTACCGCTTCACTGCGCGCGCCCAAAGACTCGCCCTCTGACTGGGGAGCCAACCCCGACGCACGACGCTCTGGAGTCATCGACTGCAATTACGAACGAACACCTCAATACACCTAGCTCAAGACGCAACAGCTAGGAACTAGAATTTCCTAACTCGATACAGACCAGGAAAGAGTAGATACTTGTTCTTGTTGTTACCTTGCTTTGGGAATTCATGAAATGATGTTATGCTTAACTTAGGATGGCATACCATCATCTTATCAACTTATGTGCATAAGATATAAATGCATGAATGTCAAATTTTATTTCAAATCATGTGTGTACGAGCGTCATCATGTATGTCTTTAGCTTGGCACGTGTGCTAATGCTATGTTATGATGTATATGCAGTGCTATGCAATCTAAAAAGGCCTTAATGCATGCTATGAGCGGCGTACACATGCGATCTTATGCATCTCATACTACATATTATCGCATGTAACGAAAAAGAAAAACGAGCTAATGGACACGCATGCGACCTACGTTATGCATTTCATACTACATAACAGTCGTATGCTGTCACCTATGAGGATCCATATACAAACACATATTATGCATCTCATATTACATAATATGCCCTGTATACTTCTTATCATGCTATGAGTGTAGTGTTCATGTTTCAACCAAGACATACTGATGACCCTTCGGTGTGTGTATGCAATGAATGACGATTCTCACCAGACGGTTAACCGGGCAACCAGACTATCACAGCAACCCGGCAAACCTGATACTGATACCAACTGTCACAACCCGCATTTTCCCACGAATTTAATAAATATTATCAGAGCAAAGGGAAAATACGCGCTATGATGTCACGTCAAGCAGGGGACAACTACCGACGCTCAGGCAAACACTCCTTACGATTATTTTTAATATGCCATTCTATTGCTCCCACATAAGTGTCTTGTTGGGCTAAATGATAAAATTCCTGCTGCCAAATCACTGCAACTAAATTGTCCAGCTTTTCAACTTTAATTTGAAAATTGTCAACATAATAAGCTACTAGAATCTTTTATAAGTAGCCATTTTTGCCATGTTAGCCTTCTGCACTTAAACACCCATGATAAAACCCTGTTTTTTTTTTCTTTAGTGTATCCCACAGAAGGTAAACCTTTAACAGAACAAGAATTAATAAGTTCTATGTATTATCTTGATGATGCTGAACGTAGAGGGGACATTGGAGATGATGATAAGAAAACTGCTATAATCACATCTTTAACTCCACAATCAGGGCCAATGCGGTCTAGCAAAAGAAAAGAGATGGAGAGGAAGAGGGAGAAAGGTTTTTTTGCCTCGCTTCACACGGCGACTCGCCGGATCGCGACCACGCAGGGAGAGAGCCGCCCGGGACCCTAGCTCCGACGGCAAAACCAAGCCCCACTACGACGACCCAACCTCCTCCGACAGCTCCGGCGACAAAATCGGCACCGACCGACCAACCCTAGCTTCGCGACTCGCCGGCTTCACGGGGGAATTGGGAGTTATCGGGGAAGGGGAGAATAAAAGAAATGGCTCAGCGGGGGAGGGTTTAGATAATTATATGTATAATTAATTGTATATGTATAATTATATAAATATGTATAATTATATGAATAATTATATGTATAATTATATGTATAATTATATGTAATTATATGTATAACTTTTATATATAAATATATATATAAGAAAAATTTTATCCGCATAAAACTTATATATACTCATATATATAACTGTGTATATATATCTGCCTACATAAACCTCCCTATATGAAAAACACGGTTGCACAAATGCACTCATACAAGACCCTATATACACGAATATACATATATCTATATATATATTTATACATATACCCGCATATAAGCCTCTTTCTAAAAACGCCGGATGACGACGATGCTCCCGAAACGGTAACGCCCCTACGCATACCTGCTTAGATTAGCTATAAGAGAAAACTCGGGGAGTTACACGCCACTTGTACCTTGTTGCTAAGGCGTTCTTTCTTTTGAATGTCTCAGGCTCAGAGCAGTAGTGGATTGTGGAGATAGAGCTAGTGTTTCGGCACTGCGGTTGCTGTTGTGACCTTTTCTCCTCGTGTCTAGAGGTAGTGGTTGTTGTTTTGATTTGCTTAGCTCAGACATACTATTGTGACATGTGGGTTTGTGTCAGGCTGTTGACACCCACAGTGTTTATTGTTATTAAACATCTTGCTAGTTGTTAGTTGTTTTCTTGCTGTTTTTGGAGTAGTTTACTTACTCTCTGGGAAGTTTTGTGCTGGGATTGCATGTTAGATATTTTGAAGTATAAAAAACTTACACTACTATTTCATAATCTTTTAAAGTGAATATCACTTTATTTTAAAGGTTATAAAAAGCTCTTTTCATACTTATACTAAACCTAGAGATATGCATATCATGTATTATTATGAGATTATCATGCTCATATAGGGTACTAAGTGAATAAAACCTAGTATTTTCCGCCGCGTATTTTTACTTGCACCGTTACTCGTGGACTAGCCAATCCACTGAACTGAGAGACACGGATAATAAAATTTGATTTAATTCACGTTCTAAAACTATAACTCATGGATTTTTCATGATAAGTAATAAGAGTATGATTTGCCTGAGCGCCAGCAATTGTCCCATGCACGGTGTAGCATCACGGCGCGTATTTTCTCTTACTCTGATGTATTATTTAATACAAAGAAAATGTGGGTTGTGACAGTCGGGCTTTTGGAGGAGGTGCAGAGGTGCAACGATCTACTCGACTTGTTTCTCTCCGGTGGTGGCGTGTTCTCTGATGGTGGTTGCGGTTGAATGTCAGACTTTGACGTCAAAGGTTCTGGTGAACCTTGTGTGTCCGCTAGGCAAATTGCAGTCCAGATCTCAGACATTATCGTGGATCGTGCGTGTTCGAAGCATCTGCGACGTACTCGCCGGACGATCATTTCTTCCTCCTACTTTTGTATTTGTGTGCAACATGTAGTGTTGCTTCGCGCAGTAAATGCTTTGTGTAGGGAGTGCTTCGTATAGGCGGTAGCACCGAACCCCGAACCATGGTGGTGAATGTTAATTTGGTTCGGATCCGGTTCGATCAGTATCTGGATTTGGGATTTATTTTATTCCCCTTGATATAAGCAGAGCAGCTAAATCAAAGAGAATAAAAAAAAGAAAATTATTTTATTTCTTTTTTTCCCGTGAGGTGCTCAAATAAGACGCGATAATGGTTTTCCTTTTTTTATTTTTGACTTTTGCGTGAGGAAGCCACAGTGTGAGGCGTCGTTGTTGCTCTCTCGTCCCTTGCTATCGCCGCCCCTTTCCTACACCGGTTTTGGAAGAGATAGTCATCGGTCCCTTGGTGGAAGTTGTGGATGTCGGGCTTTTGGAGGAGGTGCAGAGATGCAACGATCTACTCGACTTATTTCTCTCCGGTGGTGGCGTGTTCTCCGATGGTGGTTGCGGTTGGACGTCAGACTTTGACGTCGAAGATTTCGGTGAACCTTATGCATCCGCTAGGTGAATTACAGTCCAGATCTCAGACATTGTCGTGGATCGTGCGTGTTCGAAGCATCCACAACGTACTTGTCGGACCTCATTTCTTCCTCCTACTTTTGTATTTGTGGTGCAACGTGTAGTGTTGCTTCACGCAGTAGATGCTTTGTGTAGTGAATACTTCGTATAGGTGGTGGTAGCACCGGACCCCGAACCATGATGGTGATTGTTGATTTGGTTCGGATCCGATTCGGTTGGTATTTCTTCCTCCTACAATGACAAATTATCAATTGTATATTCTCTTGCCTCCTCTATTTTATATAAAGAAGGATACACTTGTCAAAAGTAATATTTACTTCTTTGCATATTAAAAATCATTTTTTAATGTCTTGATTGTTTGCACTCCCCTTAGATTCTATCAATTTTTACACTCTCTCTTCCCCGACTACTGAAGTAATTTCCCCCTGGTAATTTTTCCCATGAAAATTGTTGCGAGTATTTACCATTTCATACAGTAAAAACAAAGAAAGCTCTTTTATTTACTGCTTTCTAGCTCACATTTCAAATTTTATTTTACTTCGATTTCCGGGAGTCAGATGTAAAGCTTGTTTCAGCACGTGCCCCAACATAAATTCCCATCTCACGAGCTGTTACAACTCGCAGAACAATGGGCGGATCGGCGAGTTGATGTAGAGAGAGAGAGAGAGAGAGAGTGGGTTGCAGAGAGCTCGTGAAGCATCGCCGGCGGTGAGGACGACAATGGGGGAGGTCTCATACTTTTTAGCTTCGACTGCATACAAGATCTCACCTTTTTTAGCTAATTTCTCTGTTTGGTGAAGCAGGGTGAAAAAAAGCCAGAGGATAAGAAGAAGGCCGAGGAAGGAAAGAAATCTGAGGACGCGGCTGTGGAAGACGAGAAGCCAAAAGCGGTGGAAGAGAAGAAAGAGGGCGGCGGCGAAGGAAAGAAGGAAGGAGGTGATGAGGTCAAGGGAGAGCCGCCGTCGCCTCCTTCGCCACCGCCGGAGGAGATAATTCTGCGCGTCTTCATGCATTGCGAGGGCTGCGCCCGCAAAGTTAAGCGCAGCCTTAAGGGTTTTGATGGTACTTTTGCCTTCAGATTTTCACTCTGTTCTCCCCAAAGAAAGGATTTTTTTTTTTGCTTTTGATGCTCTTTTTCGTTGCTGTAATTTTGGCTTGGTTTAGGAGTGGAGGACGTCACGACGGACTGCAGAACACACAGGGTTGTGATTAAAGGGAGAAAGGCGGCGGAGGATCCGTTGAAGGTGGCGGAGAGAGTGCAGAAGAAGAGCGGCCGCAAGGTTGAGCTGCTCATTCCCCTGCCTTCGCCGAAGACAGAGAAGAAGAAGGAGGAGCAGCAGCAGAAAAACGAAGAGAAGCCCAAACCGGAGAAGGAGGCGGTATGTTGCTCTTTCTCATGCCGGCTTTCTCACTCCGGCAGCTTCGTTTGGCGCTGTGGTGAATGCGGCGGTCATGAACATACAATCTAGGATAATGGCGTTTTTGACCCAACTCACCGGAGCAAATAAGCCTTGCCAAACGCAGCCGAATCATTAATTAACAATTTCTTTCCCATAGCTGTGACTTCTCTGTTATTTATTGCTTTGCGTCGGCATTTTTGCAGCAGCCGGTGATATCTGTTGTTCTCAATGTGCATATGCATTGTGAAGCGTGCGCTCAGGAGATCAAGAAGAGGATTCTGAGGATGAAAGGTTTGACTTTGAGCTCTCATTCATCATTTTCTTTTCAATGTTTATCTACTATTTTGTATTCTTAGTGCACAGCAGCCCTCTTACTTTTCAGAAAAAGGGCTGTAGTCTGAACCGACGCATCTTTTTTTCCTTCAGTTGCCTCTTCTTTGGCTCCGTTCTGCGCCGCGGTCGTGACCGCGGTGGTTATTGATAGAATTAGCCTAACTCATCTGGAAAACCGGCTTAGCAGGTGAGGGTTGCTGAACGGTATAAACGGATCAGAGAGGAGAGGATTGGCAGTTTGAGACTATTATTAACATCCCCCTCGCCCATAGCATTGGTTGACCGGACGGAACCGGGATTCATAGTTCATGGGCGGACCGGACGGAACCGGACGGAAAGACGGACAGAACCTACCTCTGATACCATGATAGAATTAGCCTAACTCACCATATAAACAAATCAGAGATGAGAGGATTGACAGTGTGAGACTATTATTAACAGTTATGAATCATCGCCCGTGAACGCCGGACCTCGCCTAAGGAACTTCTTCCACTTTTATGGTCAAAATTAGTTCTTTTCTTGGTTGCGGTCGGTCATAACCACTGTCATGTCCAAACTCACCGGTGTAAATAAGTCCTCATTTGGAGGGGATCAATTTCATCGTTAAGATAAGTCTAAAAGATATCTAGCGGTGGAGATTTCGTCAGAAATGAAGAGGATCCTGATATCATTTGGAAAGGTGGTTGGAGATGGGGCGGGAGCAAACAATGGGACGGGAGCAAACAGAGGTGGGGCGTCTGGGTTGGAAAGGTGGTTGGAGAAGGTTTGCGGGAGCAAACGCCGCCGCCCGCTTCGCGCGCCATTTGTTTTCTCGCCTTACGGCGGCGTCTGCTCCCGCACCAGAGAGCCTAATCGCGGAAACAAATGAACCCCAAGTCGTGCGAAACGGAACCTTTGTTCTTATTTTACAATACTTGCTTTGACAATAAGATACCATTTTGGACATTAATTATTGAAACCTACAATTTCAATTTCTTTGTTGATACTTTGCACTGAAATTACTACAACTAAGAACTACTATCATGTGTTTTAAGGAATTGAAGTTTCATTCTTTATTTCGTCGCAATTACATTTATGCTTAACGAACACGCTCATATTTAGTTTTGTTGCCTGAACATCGAGCGGTGTTGCAGTAGATGCCATTAATTTTTGTTAAAACCTGCTTACTGTTGTTGGGAAAGAGAAAGAAGCAAGATTGCAACTAAAATCCATGGTCAAATGATCATAAATTTACACATAAGTATCTAAATTGTCATAAACTCGCCCAATTGCGACGACTAAACGCAGGAGTACAGGCGGCTGATCCGGATCTGAAGTCATCTCAGGTGTTGGTTAAGGGCATAATAGACCCAGCCAAACTGGTTGATTATGTCTACAAGCGCACGGGAAAGCACGCGTTCATCGTCAACTCTGAGCCGGCGGAGAAGAAGCCTGCAGATTCGGATGCATCTGTGGTAGATGAGAAAAGCAAGATTGCCGCAGCCAGCGATGGGACGAAAGCAGATGATGCTGCCCGCGATGAGAAGAAGGCCGGGGAGGAGAAGGTCAAAGACGGTGGAGCGGATAATGGAGCTGACAAGGAGAAAGACGGTGGCTCATCGGAGGACGCCGCCGCCTCCGGTAAAGTGTTGGAGCTGAAAAAAAATGAGTTCTACTACAATCCTAGATACGCGTCGGAGTTCCATTCATATGCTCCACAGCTGTTCAGTGATGAGAACCCGAACGCCTGCTCTGTTATGTAAAACAACAAATGCAAGGAAAAATAAGACGAGATTTCTCTCTCTCTCTCTCTATATATATAGAGAGAAATAATTACTCAAACCTCCCCTGTAAGTTAGCATAATTACTGAGAGCACCCCTCTTGTTTTCGAAATTACAAAAAACGTCTCTTAAGTTTTCATTTCGTTACAAAAACCTCCTCTGGACTCTTCATTTCCTAACATCCATGAACAAAAATACACCTTTGTGAACTGTACACAGTGGGGGGTGTCTTTGTGCATGGATGTTATGAAATGAAAACTTCAAAGGAGGTTTTTGTAATGAAATGAAAACTTTAGGGAAAGTTTTTGTAATTTCGAAAATAAGAGAGGTGTTGTAAGTAATTTAGCAAAGTTAGAGCGGAGGTCCCAGTAAAAGACCCTATATATATATGTGCAAATAAGTATCTTTTTTGCGGGGGAACGGCGGTGATACATTGAAGCTTATTTATGAATTTTTCTTAGATGCCAAATTGCTTTTGCTTGCCATGTTGTGAAGAAAAAGAAACTCGCACCATTAATAAAGTCGGCTTAGCGTTGTTGAAACTCTGTTTTGTATTAATCGTGTATTAATGCTTCCGCTAATCATCATCTTCCCTACTTATCTCTTTATGTCTTTTGTTCAGAATTCTCCGCTGCGGAGCCTTTGAACTATGAATGAGAAACTCTATCGGTTTTTCGTTCCGCCGTTGTTTTTTATGTAAAATGAGAGTAAAACACAGAGTATCATGGTAAAACCTACAATTGTTAGGTCCTTTTCTATATAAATTAGTATTAGTTGATAGTCTTTTCTCTTTTTGATTTATCTTTTTAATATGTGGCTTATCTCTTTACCAATTTTTTTAACAATTCATCTACCCATCTCCCCACCAAATCGGTTCTACCTCATTGTCGTAGCTACCTCATGTCGCTCACCGCAGCTGTCTTATGCCAACCACCAAACTACTTTATGCCACCGGCCGCAACTATCTCAAGGATTTGACTTTATTAATAGTCATGTTGGAGGATGGTGAAGACATCTAGTTCTCTTCAAACTCAAGAATTGGAATATTTATGTTGGAAGGTCTTTGTGACGTTGATTTTAGTTTGGGGTGAGTGTTTGGACGTCGTTCGGCGAGTTGACAAGGAAGAATTCACTACATGGATTTGATCTGGAGCAGATCTGAGCAAAGATTCGAAGGTGCGTCTCGGAGAGAATTTATCTTAATTTATCTCGTGCGCCACTGTCGGTGACTGTTGATTTTTTTAACTATTGTGCAATATTATGTGGTACAAAGTTGGTGAAGATCTTGTGCGAATCGAGAAGGAAAAGTCTTGTGTTTCACTGTTTGTTTTCACACATCTTTAGTGTCGGCTTTCTGGATTGGACTTCGATCGTCCTGTGATTATCACTTGTCAAGCGGTGGCTTATATATTGTTATTATTAGTATGTTATGCTTTGCTTGTGTATCACATATCGTCAAGCGGTCGCACAAGTGCTTGCTTGAATTAATATATGTGTGCTATAGTTAGTTTTGTGCGCTCCCAAATTCAACATGTCGTATCAGAGTTAGGTTCATTGATAAAGCAGTTGTCGTGCTGACCTATCTAAGATTTAAGACGAATCGATTAAATATTTCAGGTTTGCAATTAGGTGTGTTAGTTTACGACCATTAGTCCTCTGGCTATTCTCTCGAGTTGCATTCCGTGAAATAGTTCGTTTAAAGAGTTGTGGTATGTTCGGTCAGTTGACAATGTACGATGGAGTCTACTTCAAGTTTAGGTTCTGAGCTAATAATGGAATTAAACGATATTAATGTAGCATTTCACTTGTACGCATAATATAACAAGGGTCAGGTCAGCCCCCCATAACACACCATATACACAAGCTAAACGCTTTAAAAAAAGCACAAAAGTAAAATCATAACTATAGAGTGTAAACACTAGCGAAGGCATAAACTTAATCATTGAATGTCCACATACTACATGTAACATCCCACCTTCAAAAGGCACCCTGGAAGTTTTGTGGAATCACTTGGTGACTTATGATTACTAACTGTACTCACTGGACCCTGAGTAGGCCCATAGGCCCATAGAGATCACATCAGAACATAGTGCTTGTGGTAACCTGGAAGTGACCTCAGGCTCACCCTAGGGGATGTTGATGACCTAATTACACCCATTGACCTCTGATTCGGCCAGCATAGACCAAGAAGGGACCACCTTAGCCAAATGGTCAGATCAGGCTAACCCTAAGAGTCTGAATAGCTCAGGCTAAGCCCTTGGAGACCCCTCTTGCCCTAAGAGGTTGAATCAAATCCTTGTGGTCCCAAGATGGACCCAGGGTGACCTAATAGGGTCCACCTCACCTTATTGACCAGTTAAGTAAACCATGATGTTGACTTAGTCAACTGTGACCCTGATTTGAGTTGTGTATGTCCTTGAAATTTAATTAGCATTTCCCTAACCGCCCATGACCCATCTATGGACTAAGCCACCTTCCTTGGCCTCAAGCTCAACACGGTGACTACATATGATCAACCTAGGAGGTTTAACTTGGTCAAACCTAGGGTTTGAGTGGTGTGTGGACTCCTTAAGCTAGTTATTGATCAATTTATGTCTCATTTGACCCATGGAGGATGACTTGAACCTGCTCCCACCTCCATATGGGATGCACATCAACAAGGAGGTCAAACCCGAGAGGAATATTCAACCCTGACATCTCTCTTAGTGTAACCGACCATTTACATGAATCTAGTGATGTTTAATGACTCTTGAGTGTTGGAACCATCCAAGGAGGTAATTATCTTATGGAGGCAAATGGAAAGAAAGACATGGCATGTTGTGGACTTGTAACCGACCTTGGGAATAAGAGGGAACGTCGACCAAGTGGAGAGAGTCATCCCTTCTCCATAAAACGACCCCAAGTCGAATCTTTATATGGCTATTGTAAATGTGGTATTATAACAATGTTCCTCGCTATTCCCATGAGGTTGTGGGGATGGATACTGTACTTTCTTCCTTTTCTGGGCACTTTCAAATTGTTGTCAATGAGCTTCAATAGCATTGTCAGTAGCTATTTGTGCTTCTACCTGATGGACGAGAATGGGGTAATTGGGCATTGTCTCCCTTATTAAAGTAAAGTAGAAATCGTTGGGGCGAAGTCCCCCAAGAAATAACCTACGTACAAGCTCCAGATCGACTCCGGGGATATGTTAGGCCTCCGTGGTGAAGGGACAAAAAATTCTTTTATCGGGTCTGTCTCAATTTGGCGGATCCCAGAGTGGCGAGAGGGATCCCTAACAATCTACCTGTTGTCTATGAATTGGTCGAGGTATAATTGTGTCATTCCCGCGAAGCTTTTTATTTGTCCCTCGCAAAGGGAAAGGAACCAAGTTCAAGCTTGCCCCTTTAGTACTTGACAAAGAAGCTAGTCATGGGCGTGATAGATCCACATGATCATCATAAAATGATTTATGTGCTCGACGAGGTATTTTGTCCCGTCAAAAGTTTCAATTGTCAGGAGTTGGAAGCCATGGGGAATGGGTGCACCATGATTTGTGGCGATAGGGGTGAATCACGATGAATGGTATACTATCGATAGATGGTTCTTCTCCCGTCGTGATTATATTCCTCTTCAAACATATGGAGAATTTCATCGCGATTGAGCCTCCCCCTATATACCCTACATCCACATTGAGCGCATTGCCCTCCCCCCTTGAGCTATTGAGTGTTCTGGTGTGCCCGGTAGCCGTGAACAAAAAGACTGCCGGTCCGGTCCGGGATCGGTCTTTTAAAAGACCGGTCTTTTGGCCGACCGGTCCCGTCTAAACCAATCCCGGTCCGGGACCGGTTTTTCCCCTCTGGAGGAGGACCGGCTGGGACCGGAGGACCGGTCCTAAGCGGTCCCGGACCGGTCTTTTTTATTTAATTTTTTTTAAATATAAAAAGAGAGTGGGTGAGAGATTTAATATTTTTTAAATATAAAAATAGAGTGGGTGAGAGAGAGTGATAGAGAGAGAGGGAGGGGGTCGGATGATAGGAGGGGGGTTATAAAAAACTTTTTTTTCTAAATGAGAGAGGGGGGTTATTAATTAAAAAAATATATTTTTTTAATAGCCTAGGCCCTAGGCTGGCGCAGGCTGCACCAGCCCAGCTGCTGCAGCAGACCGGTAGCATTAATTGTTGTCGGTCACGTAACAGCTGTTACCAATAGCTATAAAACAGCTCTTTAAAGAACTGTTAACAACTAACAACTCTTAACAGCTCTTCACGAGAGTCCCGGTTCCGGTCCTATCCCAGGACCAAGACCGGTCTTTTACCGGTCCCAGTCCGGGACCGGCCTTTTACCGGTCCCGGTCCCGGACCGGTCTTTTACCAGTCCCGGTCTGGGACCGGTCTTTGAGGAAAAAAAAGGGGGACTGCTAGGGACCTCTTGACCGGTCCGGGACCGGACCGGTCCTAACTGGGACCGGTCCCTAGCCGGTTCTAACCGGTCCGGTCCCAACCAGACCAGTTAGGACCGGTTTTTTCGTACACGACTAGTGCCCGGTGTGTGGAGCTTGACATGTCAAAAAAGATTTCTCTGTCATTATCTTCCACAAGTAACGTCTGTCCAGGAGGGGGAGGGGTAATTCTGAGTTTGTTGAGGGCACTGTGGGGTCCCCTACCAAGGTCGGCAGCATGCAGACCTCCCAAATTTTTTAAGAGCGTGAGTTTTTCGACTTGATGCTACTCCATTTACCTCATACGCTCCTCCATTTGGTTCGTTGGTGCATCTTGGCACTGATGAGGGTGGTGTTCATTGTTGGGCAACGAGTTGGCGTGAACACTCGCCATGATTTCTAGTATCAGGGGCATGTATGTTCCTCTTTGTCATCGCCATCGGTGGTGAGTAGTGTCATAGACGGGACTCACTTTCCCATAGACATCGCCAAACAGTTGCGGTCACTCAGCGGTCTAACAAATCGATAGATTTCAATCATCCTAACTCAAGAGAGTGCAAAATATGCAATCAGTCGAATGAAATTGATAGCAATATTTTTTTACGTGGAATTTTCGGAGGGGGTGAAAAATCACAGGATTGTGCCCAATTCCGAATCAATCCACTAGCAAGGTTCCCAATACCGCTTTTTATTTTTCATCAAGGACGACAAACCGCCTCTTGTTTTACAAATACTTTTATGAACTTCATGCAAAATATGCGCTCGATCTCGCCACGCTCGTCGCGGGAGCCTCCGCGTGGAACAACAAAGCCTTTCCTGGATCTCACGCCCCCACTATGTGCAGCTCGGTGCAGCTTGCAGTGGAAGCTGTCTACACAAGAAGTCAATGATCTCTCTCAAAACTTTATCTCCCTCTAATGAAGTATTGTATCCCTTCTTATAGTTCTTTGAGGCGGCGATTTACGGAATTTCGCCATCTTTGCTAATATGATCGCCCAAATTGTGTCTCTTGATTGTCAATCTTGATAGCCATACATTTCTGCCCCTCAGGCTGATTTGGGCAGACTGCTAAAAAAATCAAGCATCTCGGAATACGCCGAAACTTTCTAAAATTTTGCTCCTCATCATCGTTAGTCAGTCTATCTCATGAAACAGTTCTACGATCAGAGACATAAAACTCATGCAATCCTCGTTTAAAGTTACAAAACTCGAAACCAAGCAAACAACAGTAAACCCTAATCCTCTGATACCACGATAAATTGCCGCACTCATCGGTTTCTTACCGGAGTAGTCCGACAACCAAGCAAACAACAGTAATCCTCTGACCTGCAGAAAACAAAACCAGGATCCCATCACGTGATGTGGGGCACTGCCAAATTTAATGTGGATGAATGATTGCATGGTGGCCTTGCTAATTATTACATAAATATATTTCAGATGGTGTATAAATAAAATCTATTAGAGCTAGCATTCTTGACATTTGCTGATCATTTTAGGGTCCGTTTGGGAGGACGGCGGGCCGCCGATGCGGAAGCAGGCGTTGACCGAAGGCGCAAAAATAAACATGAGGTGGTGCTCGGGGCGGCGGCGTTTAAAGCTCTGTTCCGAAACCCAGCCCTCTCCCTCCGGTCCCGATCGTCATAGGCTCCCTTCGCCGCCGCTGCCGGAATGCCGCCGCCCTCTCGAACAGACCCTTAGTTTTGAACTCTACCTATCATTTTGAGTTTATCAACATAGGAATGAAATGAAATAATCTGCCAAAAAGCCCCATTTTTATTAAATGAATTGATAAATACCTTCATTCTAGCTTTCCATAGTCATGATGTGTTGTAGTAATGCTGAAGTAAGAATCTTGATTCACCAAGGCTCCGTTTACCTCGCGTTTTCGCCGGCCGTTTGGAGCAAACGCCACCGGACAGCCGGAAAACAAATGGCCTCCGGCGGCGTTTGCTCCGTCTGCTCCCGCCGCCCCCCGAGGAACGGAGCAAAAAACTCCGTCTGAAAAAACATCGGATTTGGAGGTAAGAATTCTCCGGTTCCACCCGCCGCTTGCTCCTGCCACCGCCGAATCAAACGTAGCCTAAGGCTCCGTTTGGCTCGGCGGTGGCGGTTTTGATCGCGGTGGTTATGAACAGTCGTTCGTGAACGCCTCACCTCACCAAAGGAAGTTCATCTATTTTTATGTTCAAAACTAGCTTTCTTTTCTCGGCGACGGTCATAACCATTGTCTTACCAAACATGTATTATATGAAGGTGGTGCTTTTGTCCAAACTCGCCGGAGCAAAAACGCCGCACCAAACGGAGCCTAAGGCTTCATTTGGCGCGGCGGTGGCGGGAGAAGCCGGCGGGTGGAAAGAGAGCATTGGAACGGGAGGGGGGAGGCGGGGCGGAAAAGCAGCTTTTGCGGGGCTTTTCCGCTGTCCGGCGGGAGCAAACGCCATCGGCACCCGTTTGTTTACTCGCTGTCCGGCGACGTTTGCTCCAAACGCAGGCAAAAAACGCCGCGCCAAATGAGGCCTAAGTTTCTAAACCTTAGAAGTGAAGTTTGCTCCGATATGAATTATAAATTAGGGATTATTTGTATGAGGATCACTCTATATATAGGGAATGAATAGAATATTCAAACTCAGCATCACAGAGAGTACTAATTAATCACAATTAACAACAAAAAGTAACTGTGGAAATAAAATAACTACAGAAATAAATAAACTAAGTCTTGGAGAGAATAGACATAAGCATATACAGTGTGGAAATATATCTAACTTCATGCTTTTGGCTCAACATCTCCACCAAATTCAATATTTAAGAATGGGACCTATTGGACTATGAATTGAACTAAGGGGCCCAGTTAGGTTCAACCAGGAGTGACGTTACCAAGGAATTTCAAGAGCACTTATAACTTCATGCAACGCACGCACAACGCGCGCTTTCCGTGCCCGTCATTTTCCAAAAATTAGTGATCCAGGTGACCAGAATCCTCCATCCTCATTCGCCTGTCCGAATTCCAAGAGTGTTGGGTCGTATGCGGGGAGGAGCGACGGAATCAGTTGTTGGGTCGTATGCGGGGAGGAGCGACGGAATCAGTTGTTGGGTCGTATGCGGGGAGGAGCGACGGAATCAGTTGTTGGGTCAGTTCGGGACGTAATCAGAGATTCCGGGATAGAGAAGCGGGAAAAGGAGAGAAGAAGGAAAGGGAGAGAGAGGAGGAGAAAAAAAACCTAGGGTTCCATTTTCATCATACTTCTGGGATAATCCAAATGAGAGATAAACATAGGCTTATATAGTGCCTAATTCCGAAATACGCGAGGTCAAACGGTAAATAACTCACGCCCGAAATACATGTGCAATATTAAAAAGATAAGACTGACGGGTGCGCTACGCCCGTGCGCACTCCCGGTGAAGGTCCGCCATCGCGTTGGGATCCTTGTCCACGCCGCCTTGGTCCCGACGTCGACATATGTGTAGTGTACTCATCTCCTTGTCCCATGCCCTCTTCCGTCTTCATAACACCCTCCCTCTACCAACAACCCCAATCCAGCAATCATTGTTCCTCTGAAGTACCTGCACCACATCTACAACCACCGGATTTCTACGCCGACGACCCTTTAACTTTGTGAGTTCCGCATTTATTTTTAAATTCATCACATTTGTATGGATACAATCATTATTGCTAGTAATATTTGGCTCTCATTAGTTTTGACTTGGATCTTTATTTAGACGTGCATTTTTTATCCGCTTTGCATTTTAATTTTAATGTACTATCGATTTATTTTGCAATTATCGCATAATTAGGTAATTTCTGATGTTTGTGCTTAATTATGGTTAAATGCGCGAGTACTTCAAAATTAATTTTCTTTAATTAATTGCGCGACGGAGTATATGGAGCTTAAAAAAAGGTTTTAGGTTGAGCAGGGTAAAGACGGAGTATATGGAGCTTAAATTTAGCAGTGCAAGAAGGACGGATGACTTCGTTATTAAGTTGGGTGATCAAGATATTTCCTGCAATGAGTGCTTTAAATATCTTGGATCGATAGTTCAAAAAGATGGAGGTGTTGATAAAGATGTGATACATAAGATCCAAGCAGGTTGGTTGAAGTGGAGAAGTGCGTCAGGGATCTTATGTGATCGTAAAGTACCATTAAAACTTAAATGCAAATTTTACTGTACTGCAATTAGACCAACGATGCTCTATGGTTCTGAGTGTTGGGCAGTGAATTGTGTACATAAGCAAAAAATGGGAGTTGCGGAGATGAGAATGCTTAGGTGGATGTGTGGACACACAAAACTCGATAAAATTAGGAATGAATGTATTAGGGATAAGACAGGAGTGGCACCAATTGCAGAGAAGATATTAGAAGCTCGTCTAAGATGGTTTGGACACGTACAAAGGAGATCATTAGAGGCACGGGCACCTGTTAGGCGTTATGAGAGTTTATAGTCACTAGGCATGTTAAACGAGGGAGTAGTAAACCAATAAAGACTTGGAATGAGACTATAAGGAAAGACATGATGTACTTGATTATAGCCGACCCCACTATAGTGGGATAAAGGCTTGAGTGTTGTTGTTGTTGTTGTAATTGTGCGAGGGAACAAACTGCATTATTGAAATGTTGCATTTGCATTATGGTTAGGGTTTATGTTATAAGCCTCTTGTTCATTGGATTCCCTGCTGCTTGTGTGCTTGCCCTTGCAATCGTAGTAAGGCTCTTGTCATTGGTTTCTGTGTTGTTTGTGTGTTTGTCCGTTGCATCTGTTCGTGATTGTTTGCATTACATATAGGATTCGGACACAGGACATCGTGTGTCTGTAACCTGTAGATTCGTCATGTGTCAACACTATTAATCACTGTGATGAAGAAAATCACTACTCAAATATTTAACAAAAAATGGTGAAACATCACACTACTTGTATTTGGGGGGAAAAGATTCATTGAAGATTATGATTGGTTCACAAACATTATAATGATGTCATGTTATTTAAGGGTGCTGGCTGTTTACTTTGCTAACAACCTTTGATAGGCTGAAACACTGACAACTAGATGCTGGCCAAATTCGGCTAGCATCTGAAAATGTCACTTATATCTTATAAATAGCATACAAACATATCTTAGATTACCTACATACATTTAATACTTAGTATATCAAAGTTAACATTAACATATAACAACATAAGCATTACAAAAACATTAGTATCTAAATGTCAATGGACCCAAGAGCCCACAAATTTTCAAATCTATTGTTAGATATAATCTTTTACAACAAAAATAATTTCATACCTTCGCACTTTTGTCTTCTTATCAAGCAAATCACCATTAATTTCTTTCTCTTTTGGTCTGAACAAAACAGCAGATAACCAAATCTTTCCTAAAAGAACTTCCCAACCGATTAAAAAGGTGGATGGCAAAGACTGAGTATAAGCAGAAATGCACAAGAGAGATTGGAAAAGGTAGAACAATTCACCAAGAACAGTTGAAAGAGGTGCCACAATCATTAAAACAGCGAAAACTCCGGCGATTGCAAAAATTCTACACAATTCCCATCTCCTATGATCATAAAGGTAGGTAGGTAGGTCTTAATATAAGATACAGAAAACTAATTCAATGGCAGGAGACGTTAATATTGTTAGAATATATGAAATGGAAATAAAAGGTGCAATTTTATTCTTCCACATAGGGGCTATTATATAACATTACAAGGAGACACACAACACCGCTAGCCGGTGTGGGAGTAAACACAAAGCCATTAATAAATACTAAAATATTAATAACTCTAACAAATATCATCCTCAATTAAAAGTCATTCTGAGAATTCCTGCATATTCAAGTGCATAAAAAAGAATGATTATCAAAAAGCTGTGCTATATGAATAAAGGCACAATATCAGTAAGTGCCTAATCTATTTCGTGCTTCAACACTAGGGTTTACATATGCGAGCAGAGAACAGAACTACGAGACACGAATTACTGCCAATGAAGTGCCATAATTCAAACCAAAGCAATAGCATAATACGGATTTTTGGCACTTTGCACCCCGAATCTTTAAAATTGGCAATTTGCACCCCCAAATTACCGATTTCTGACACGTTGCACCCCCAGACCAAAATTTCAAGGGTATTTAGGTCCAGACAGCACCAAAAATACTCATTTTGGCGCTTTGCACCCCGGATTATTGGTGCTTCCCGAACCTAACTATCTTTGAATGAGCATTTTTGGTGCTGCTCGGACCTAAATACCCTTGAAATTTCGTCCTAGGGGTGCAACGTGCCAAAATTCAGTAATTCGGGGGTGCAAAGTGTCAATTTTAAAGATTTGGGGTGCAAAAAACTAGTATTTCAAAGGTGCAAAGCGACAAAAACCCGCATAATACCTAGGAATTTCTAAATATTGCTAATAAATCAAATCATAACTATACCAAAAACCATGAAATTCCATTTGTGAATTCAGTAAAAACAAAAAACTTCAAGGATTTAAGAAGGAAACAAATCATATGAAGCACAGCCTGATCACCCTTCAATAGCATTTCAGTTATCAACCGGAAAAGAATCACAGGAGGTTAACAAGACAAGCAATAAATGGAATTTCTTTCTGTTTCGCTGCTTTTACTTGTCATTCTGCGAAACATGCGGGTAAGAAATAATCGATTCAAGCATGCTAGCACCTGACCAGTTATTCGGCCAACAAGAGAGATGAGCATCAAATCCATTGTACCTGGCGACAGCTTGATGATTATTAAACTGAACCAGTCCGTGCGAATAGTGGTGAGGGATGCTGTAGATGGGCATTGGGATCACCGTCGGCATCGTATACTGTGCCTGCACCAGCTTCGAGAGCTGCTGCTCTTGGAGGTTCTGGGGCGGCGCCGGCGCAGATGCAAATAGATGATCGGAGGATGAATCGTTCGAGTACTCCTGCATACGCTTAACGTAGAGTCTGTATTTCTGGAGATGGCTCGCGACGTTCTCCCTGGTTAACCCCTCGACGTTCATCAGCTCCATGATGGTTTTAGGTACCACATTCCGGATGCCGATGTGGGTAACAACGTCGAGAAATCTCTTGTGAAGATGCGGCGTCCAAGCAAGTCGCGGCCGCTTTAGCGCCCTTTGATCGTCGACGAATTTTCCCCCCGGGAGGGTAGAGGAATCAACCGCCTCCTCGGATCCATGTCCCGGCGGTCTTTCTACCGTAGGGGAGGCGTCCAAAAGAGGAAACTCGTCGGGATCTTCAGCCTCGAGAAACATGGGGCAGTCATCGGCATCGGAGGCGCCCTCGAGAGAGGGTGATAGGCGGAGTTTAAGAGTGGAGATCGTCTTCTGGGTAGCTCGGTTGACGTCAAGCTTAGTTTTGAAATCAACCGGCGGGATGCTGAAGGCGAAGGCGAGCTCCGGAGGAACCAGGAACAGAGACAGAGGAGAGAGATCTTCGTCGCTCGGGAGCCCGTCCTCCCAATCAAGAACTCGGCTCTCATCGTTTACTCCGCCGTCAAATCCTACAACGGCGTCGTAGGCACAGCGCTGGTAACTGCCTGGATCGGCTTCCTCCCCCATCGCAGACGATTATCGATCAATATGATCAGGATCGACTAGGATTTCTTTTGATAAAATTATTTAATCGAGATCCTAGCAAGAGAACCAGGGTTTCGAACGAAGAAAGGAACAGGGGCGGAATGCCTGTAGTTGAGCAAGGAGAGAGAGAGAGAGAGAGAGAGAGAGAGAGAGAGAGAGAGGTTTTTTTATGGATTTTATGATAAAATGTATTTTTTTATGGAAGATTTTTTTTTATAGAATATTAATTAAAAACCATGTTCAAATAGGGTAAGATTCTATTTATCCGTTAAATAAGTATTTTAAAAATAATATTCGGTGGCGGTCCGATACAGTAGATTGGAAGGACGCGATTTCACCCATATGGTTCTCCCGTACGCTACCCGTACGTAAAAATCTCTCGAGGGAGAGAGGGGTGCCGGGTTCCTCTTTACTCGTAGTATTAATTTCACTGTCCAGATTAATTTGCGGCAAGGGTTCATTAATCTCATCCTTTTATTCTTATTTTTCTTTAATAAAAAAATTATGCACATTTAAATAAAGTGGGAATCAATCCTCACCATAAAATGGACCACCATTTGAGTCTCAAATAGACCTTCATTTGGGTCCTAAATGGAGAGGATCCAGACCCGAGAGAGGGAGGGGAGAGAGATTTTGACGGACATGAAGGTAGATAAGTGAGATTAAGAACATTTTTCTGGATAATAATGGATAAACCAGTAACGCCGAAAATATAATGCCCGATCTGCGCGTTAAAATTTCGCTCGGGCTATTCTGTCGTATATTTTGGCGATTGTTATTCGCAGACCGCATATATTTAGGGCAATGTTATAAGCACACCAGTTTTGGCTATTTACACACCAATTTCTATGAGTTATTACGCGTCTTTTGAAAGTAAGCCTTGTACATGCATTTTTAGTAAAAGTGTTCAACAAGAAAATTGTAGATCTCGTCGAGATCTACAACTTTCGTGTGGAACACTTGTCCTAAAAATGCATGTAAAGTTGTATTTTCAAAAATTCGTTATAGTTACGATCAGGGCGACAATACGCCTTGTGCGTGCATTTTTAGGAAAAGTATTCAACACGAAAGTTGTAGATCTCAACGAGATCTACAATTTTCGTGATGAACACTTTTCCTAAAAATGCATGTACAAAGCGCATTTTTAAAAGGCGCGTAATAATTCATAGAAATTGGTGTGCGAATAGCCAAAACTGGTGTGCTTATAACATTGCCCTATATTTATTCGCAAACTAATTAGTGTGCTGCACCACAGAATCATTGAAAAAAAAAACTTTGAAGCTCACCCACATATAGCTCGAATATAACTAGATTTCGTGTCCGTTTGGCACGACCGTGGCAGTTATAAACCTAACCTCGCCCAAGAAATTCCATCAATTGTTATGTTCAAAATTAAATTTCAACCATTGTTGGTTCCGAGACGGAGCTTAACCTGAGTCTCGGTTAAGACCGGCAATGATCTACGTTTCACACAGCGCACGATTCCATGGATAGTTTCATTCGACCTCGTGATGGAGGACATAGAGGACGATCATCGGCTTCGATCATGCCACTGGGCATTTGATTAGGACATTGCACAATGATCCGAACACTTTGTCGCATCTCTTCGATACAGATACAGTAACGATCATAGCGATCTCCTCTAGTACCTACTGGTACGGCAGGATCCGATTGGTCATGAACATCGTAAGGTGCTCCTCAGGTTGGGATGGGTAGGCCCACCACTTCACTTTCACTGAGGCACATGTCAAACACATTTTATGACGGTGACTTTTTTGTCCAGACACACAGGAGCAAAAACGCAGCGACTAACAGGACACTTCATTAACCCATGTTTGATTCCTACTATTAGGTTTTAAAGCTCAAACATGATGTTAGAATCCCAAATAAACTAGGCCTTAAAATCTGAAAGATTGAATATCTCATGGTGCCAGAAGAGAGATTATTCAAGCCTGAACTAAACAATTACAAGTACTGTGTTAGAACAGAATGAATGTATGCTGTTGAGCTTGAAATTGCATGCTCTCCCTCTCTATCAGGAAAATAATCAGCTCAGCCAAAACCTCGAGGCTGATAAATCGCGGGCTGCGGTCTCGCGATTGGCCAGAGTTTGAAACCTTGAAGAGAATTCATTTGCCTGAAAAAAGGAAGATCCAAAGAACAACAACATTAAGAAATATTCATGATCATCCATCAAATCGGTAGGGCTCCGTTTGGCACGACGGTAGCGGTCGTGAACGCGGCGGTAAAACCGTCATTCGTGAAAGGGCACTTAAGGAACTTCATCCACTTATATGTTCAAGTGGATGAAGTTCCTTAGGTGGGCGGGCGTTTGTGAATGACTGTTTTACCACCGCGTTCATGAAAAGCTGCAGTTACCAAACAAGCACATAAAATGCATACAATAAGCAATAAAGGAAAATAAATCGAATTCATCTGGCCGAGCAATCGTGCGAATTTGACTATTCAGACTTGGGAATGTGATCAAACTTTGGTGTACGTGAATAGTTCGAATTCATGATAAATGTGTAAGACAGTTCCGAACCAATTACGCAAGTATGGTCTCACCCTTGGCACATTAAGATCGATTTAATCAAATTCATACACCTAATTAATTATGTATGAGGGCAAATTTGTTTTCAGGTGAAGGTGAAGGGGTAAAATGTAAGTTCACCCTTTAATCCTAAGGCTCAATCCAATTAAAGGAGTCATAGATATCAGATTGAGAGAAATTTTTTGAGCTGTGAGCAAGGGAGAAAAACCGAGCATGAGAGCGATGTTACGGGTCAAGAATAAAAGACTCAAATTTCAAGCCCAGCTACAACGATTACAGGCCTTATGAGAAAAAAACCCAAGAAACGATCTTGAGTTCAAGCTCTTTGTCACTGGCGGCATTACCTGATCGAGTGCGAGTTCATTTTAAACACTAATCATGATGCACTTAGGCATCTTAACTCACTGAAAGAGGTGTGTAGGCATGCGAAGTGGCAGCTTATCTTCGGGAATTCACATTCCATCTAGAACACAAACCTAGTGTCACAAATAGGGTTGCAGACGCAATTAGTAGAAGAGTGCATGTCTTAGTCACACTATAGCCACATATTCTGGACTTAGACTGGCAGGAAAATTGTATCCTTCTGACCCATACTTTCTGGAGATCTAGACTGCGTGTCAAGCTGGTGGAACTGACCCCACTACACAAATTATCTTGAGCGAAGAATTTTTATTTAGGAAACCCACCTCTTTATTTGCAAAGGACCACGCCAAGAAAACCTACTTAGTGAGCCTCCTCAGGTTTATGGGGTCATGTTGAGCAGTCAAACTTTTTGACCTCGCTAGCACCCAATTCTATTGGGCTCAAAATGAAAGAAGACGTCGTCAACTTGGGAAGACCATGCCCGAATTGTCAATTATTTAAAGATAACACTAAGAATACCTGGATTGTACACTCCCTCGTTCATCCCCGAAAAACAATGGGATGAGGTATCCATAGATTTTGTTGTCAGCTTGCTACGCACAAAAAGGAGGGTAGATTCAATTTTTGTCGTAGTTGGTAGATTTTGGTAAAAGGCATATTTTATATCATGTGTAAAAACTTCGAATGCTACTAACATCGCTGATCTTTTCTTTCGGAATAGACGCAAGATGTTTGGTGGATAAGGTCAAGGTCGTTGAGATATTGCTCAAAATGAGAATCAATATACTCATGACCATTGTCACAGCGTAGAATTTTAATAATAGTATAGAACTGAGTGACTATCATTTTTTGGATGCGTTGAAACAGAAGAAACGCTTTATTTTTATTTTTCATCAAATAAACTCAAGTAGTACGAGAAAAACAATCAATGAAAGTAACAAATAAAAAATATCCAGGAATAGAGGCAATGGGACATGGTCCCAAAACAATTGTATGAATTATAATAAATGACATAATACTAAAAGGGGAAACATGATTAAAAGAAGTACGACGATGTTTACTCAGTTTACATACATCACAGTTAAAGTTTTCAAATAACACAAATGACATAGTAGGAAACAACCGCTTCATAGTAGAAGGAGAGGAATGTCAAAGACAACAGTGCCAAGAATCTAGAGGAGAAGGTTGGTCTACAGGGAAGGCTTGTGGCTGTGAAGCAAAATTGGAAGGATCAAACACGTAGAGACAATTACGTAGGCTAGCAAAGTCAATCACCTTCCCCGTGTTCAGGTCCTAAAATACACAGAAAGAAGGGAAAAAAGTCACAAAACAATTCAGAGAGTTAGTTAAGTGGCTAATAAAGAGGAGGCTATGATTAAACCTAGGAACATGAAGAACAAAAGATAGGGTGAGAGGGGACTAATGGATGGATCCCTTTCCAGCAATTGGGGAAAGAGATCCTTCAACAATGCTCACTGTCTTCATTAAACAAATGAAGGTTTGGCACAAAACCTTTAGCAAAACCTGTTATGTGGTCAGTGACTCCGGAGTCAATGATCCAGTGAGTAGAAGGGCGACTGGATGCAGAGTGGAAACCTGGCAGTCCCTGGTGAGTAATGCACAACAAGAGTACCAGCCACAAGTAATAAAGTTATGAGTTTTCATTCGGGAGTTTATCGTATCCACGGGGAGCTCAGAACGGTAGTATCCATCGACGTTGGTGTCATTAGCAAGTCAAGCCGATTCGATTAAAGGTGGTGATCTCTACGTCAACTAAGCAATTAACACAATAAATTAAAATCTTAACACAATAAATTAAAATCTTAACACAACCAATCTCATCATTATCAAGTCTTGAACACAGAACATTTATCTTTACCAATCTCATAAAAATTAGGGCAATCACAACCATGCTCGCAAATCGCTAGAACTCAAAGTTCAAGAAAGGAAATTACAAGTACATGAGTGTTTAAGAAAATATACCACAAAATGGAAAAAGGAACAAGAGACTCTTCCTTAGAGGTTGAAGGAGATGCTCGGATTGGTCCTCCGTCTTCTAAAACACTGTCGCGGCTACCGTCCGGGAGGAGTTGTCACCAGCCTCCTAATTATCGTCTTCTCTTGAAAAGGCTTCCAAACTTCTCTTTTGTTGGCAATCTCCGAGAAACACCTTGAGAGCTAAAGTGACCATCCTTGACTTCAAAAATCTTCTTGCAAATGATGGAGGAAGCTTGGAAAATGGGAGAAGATGGCTAGAGGAGGTGGAAAGAGGTCGAAAGGAGCGAATCCCGCTGCATGGAGGGAGGCGGCGCACATCTTGGGCGAGTCCCAAGGATCAAATCCGATAAAAGAAGCCCTAGAATCAAGTTAAATAGTGTTAGGAAGAACATGTGCACGCGCGTGCACATAAGGCCGCACAAGCGTGCGCGAAGGAATGCATGAGAGAAATAAGGACAACAGCATTGGTCGCGCACGCAGGATGAACAGTGCCCGCACGCGTGTGCAGGAAGAAAACGCACGAGCGCTCTCGGATTTTGCATTTCAGGCCTTTTTGGAGCAATGAACGCGCACGCGGCCAGCATAGTGAGCGCACAAGCGTGCATGAAGAAACACGCACGTACACCAAATCTGCTGCAGGATTCCCTGAACAAGTCAATAGTACGCACGCGCACATGCGTCAAAAAACACGTGCGTGCGTGAAGAAAGAGTATTGTTTCCACAGAATCACAGGAAAATCCCCACATGCACATAGCTTGCATAAACAACATTCACAATCCATTCATCATGCAAACTAACATGCAAATGGAGCATAAACCACTGAAAAGCAGTGCAAAACATGGAGTAAAATCATTATATAAACTATATGTATCAAATACCCCCACACTTACACATTTGCTTGTCCCAAGCAAATAACTCTCACCGCACGGGGATGACAACAACTAAAAGCGAATTAATGCATCAACAAATAGTGTCAAATTACTTCCTCGATTCACAAAAACGAAGAGTAGGATAGAAGAACTGTATTACAATAAAATATCAATATACAATCTTCTCTAAGCACACCATAAAGATACAATTTGCATAAACATCGCAACGATACATCAAGTTGAAAAGATCAACCCATAACGGAATCCACCATTGCTAACACCAAAAGTTTGCCTACCAACACCTTCTCCACGAACACAGCCAAAAGCAAACAATGGAATCACCAAGATTTAATTGGGATGAAATGTTGGGCTTGGGCAAAAGGAGAGGTACACAAAGTTAAACACAATGGCTAAACCACACCTAAGCAAATAACTTTGAGCTCGCAAAAAATACTAACACCACAACAGAAATGAGATGGACTCCCGTGACTACATGGACCCAACTCACCACATGATCTACGCCACAAATCATCACAAATTTCTGTTGAAATAGAAGGTGGAAATGGAAAGTGTTTTTTATTCATCCACAAAGGGGCATATATATAGGAACTACAATAGGACTCCCAACACCGATAGGCGGTGTGGGACTAAACTCCAACAATATTAAAATACTAAAACTTAATAACTCTAACACTCCCCCTCAAGCTGAAGGGGGACCCTTCATCTTGGACACATCAAAAAACGGCAATGGAGGTAGGTGATGCGGGACAAAACAACAGACGAGCCACCGGGGAAAATCCAAACCGGGGAATCAAGCCGGGGACATAGCCACACACGATATTGACCCGCACACGACGCAGGACCCACACACGACGCGGACTCACTGGAAACCGGTCAACCAACATCACCTACACACACAACATGTGAAGAGAACAAAAGATGTGGAGCAAATCATCAAACGAGTGATCGGGGATAATCCGCCGGGGATAATCTGTCGGGGATAATCCGCAAGAAGGGCGGTCCCACACGACACAGTCCCACACGACACAACCCGCTGAGATTATAACAACCAACACAATCGTGTCCCAACACATGACCAACTCGAAAGACAAACTGAGGAGACACAAACAACACACGACAAGCCTAGAGGCCGTGTGGAACGAAAGCGAAAAGTCGGGAAAGATCATCCGAGTCGCATCTGTCCCAACACTCCCCCTCACGTGAAACACACGTGCATATAGGCATAACAACACAATAAAAAACTAAGACACAAATAAAAATACTAAAAACAGCAACAGGAAGCCGAAGGTCAGCCATCATCAAGCATGGACGAACAGGAAGCAGCAGCGGCACAGCATAGCAGCAGCGGAAGAAGTCGTAGATCTGGACGAGCAGCAGCGGCAAGATGGCTGTCAGGAAGTAGTAGCAGCACCGAAGGAGACAGCAGCAGAGCAGCGGAGATAGCGTAGCCGAGAGTAGATGGGCTCGACGTCGAAGACAACAGCAGACATCGAAGACAACAACAACAACAGTCAGCCGTCAAGATCGAAGAAGAAACAGCAGCGGCGGCAAAACCGTCGATGGAAGAAGCGACAGTCTCGCCGAAGAGAAGAATGATCCGCCGGAGAAGAAGCAGCGACAACAGAGAGGCGCGGAGAAGATGATGCCAGGGAAGACGCAACAGTAGCGTACGTTGGCGTCGATGAAGGAGCCCTAGCAGCAGGCAGAGAGGAAGGACCGCGCCGACGGGATCAACAGGCAGACACGTCGGCGTTGACGCTCACGAAGCCAGAGCCGCTCCCGTCGACGAGAAGAGACGTCGGTTCCGTCGACGGGAGCGGAAGACGGGACGGGAGCTTCGGCAGCAGCAGAAGGCGAGACGGGATCGGAAGGGACGCCGCAAGAAGCGGGAGCGGAATCGACCGGGCCGAACCGGGAGCTAGCAAAACCCTAACCTGGCTTTGATACCATGTTGAAATAGAAGGTGGAAATGGAAAGTGTTTTTTATTCATCCACAAAAGGGCATATATATAGGAACTACAATAGGACTCCCAACACCGATAGGCGGTGTGGCACTAAAGTCCAAAAATATTAAAATACTAAAACTTAATAACTCTAACAATTTCATCCTTTCTTTTCACTTTACTATTTTACAAAAAATAAGGGGCGATGAATCTTATCATCTCACCCCGCACATTTTTTACCTACTCTATTAACCTTCATTTTCACCAAATTGGGGATATGATAAATTATTCTTTTTTATCCCAAATCAATAATATCTCCATAAAAATCACAAAATATAATCTCTACCAACACACACAAAAAGAAATCTATGAGCACAAGACTTAGTTGTGGTGATGGGAAGGCTATATGGCTATAGAGAATTTGACTGGTGATGTCAACAAGGGAAAAGGGTGTAGGCTCGACGTGGATGCACAAAAGTGAAAGACGTTAGGAGTGGTGCAAGGCTCAAACGATTCAAAGAATGACCTAGATCCTATCTCAAAGCAGTCCCGATAATGCAATGTTTCAAAAATTATGATAAGGCACGCCCAAGGTAACACGGTAGACTACCCGATTTTAAGTGAGCAAACAATTCATCCCTACAAGAGTTTCATACACTATTACACCCAACTACAGCTTTCACTACCATGCAATAAATAATACTAACGTAGTTCAGATCGTGTGCGTAAAAAGGATGTAACTCAAATTTATCTTAATACAATAAACCTACAATCTACTTTCATAAAAATGAAACTCATAAACAAAAAGGCACTAGAATTTGATAGCACAAATTAAGCAATTTAGTAGTGTCATCCACGAAAGTAAGAGTGCCGGAGAGAGAACGAAACAAACATGATAAGTATAGGAACAAGTGATACCCCTCCGTTAAAGCAACATGAACACAAATGATAGATCACATTCACGATAGTGCAAACACAACAATCTCAGCAATTGATGCAACAATCACCCCCTCCACCACACTTAAAAAAATGAGAAAGGGGCGAAGTTACCCAATTCAGCAAGCTTCCTCCAAAGCCATGGCTTGAATCAACACATCCTGCAAGAAGGTAAAACAGAGCAAAAGCAAGGGTGATACAACACAACTTAATATTAGTAAATACATGCAAAACACGCGCAAATAAACTCACCGCGGCTACTTTTAACGTCCCCAGCTGGACACACACAAACATGCAATTAATATTGAAACATTAACAAGTAGCAAAATTATGGAGTGTCTACCACAAGCGCTTTGTTTAACGTCCTTGAGTTGGACGTAATAACTGTATTAAGCAGTACTATATCTGTCATAATAAGTCTAGATGCAAGAAAGAAATAAAGTCTAAGTATTTAAAGTATCTAATTAATTAATGTTCAAATCAAATCAGTTGTACGCCAATTTGTAATAGTTCTCCGCATCCAACTGAGAAGAGCTGGAGACATATCCCTTGCAGCTTGGGAGGGAGTGATCCCCTTCCTTCTCTCGCCAGATAGAGGCAGAGCAAACAACTCTTTCTTCTCTCTCTTTTCTTCCTCTCCACACTTGGCGAGCGCCGACGTGTTTCCTTCTTCTCAACTTCAGCCACAAACTAATCTTTAATCAGCTTCGATTCAGGCTCCACATCCAATGGTGGTATAAGACCAGCCCATTGTACCGTTTTCTTCTTCACACCATTGGTGTCTTCCACAAGTGGATCATCAATCTCTTCCACAAGATCATCAACTTCATCGATTACTTCCTCCTTTATAGCCACTTCCTTAACTATGTGATATATCTGCACACTAGATAAATCATTAGATAACAACACAGAGCTATCACCCAATGGTGAGGCAAAAGCTAATCATTCGACACTTTCACCTTTATCAACTTCACAAATATCTATTTCATCGACGGTCTCATAGAAAGCTTCAAGATTAAGAGAAATATTGTTACGGATGGCGACGAGGGCAGCGAAGGGGAAGGGCGCCCACCGGTGTGGCGCGTCTATCGAAGGAGGGAACGCGACACGCGCGCCGAAGCATGAGAGCGGTGTCGCATTTATCTTCGTATTTTTGCTTTGCATTATGTCTTTTCCTATTTTGGCACCGGGTAGTATATAAACCCGGGGGAACCCTTGTATTGGTTTATGCTAAGTATTATTCTGATTTGGAGTTTCTTCTCTTGCCTCTCTCCCCATCCTCTCTCTCTCCTTCCCCTCCCCCCCCCCCTCTTCTGGGAACCCTAGTCTAACAAGTGATCCGACCTGCCCTCTTCCGGCCGCAGTTTCTGCCACCCGAAGTCGATCCAGCCCCGCTGCCGAGTTTCCGCCCAGCCGCCCTCGTCCTTCCGCCCGATCGCGCCGAGTTTCTGTCCTGCCGAGTTCCTGCGCTTCCAGCGACGCCCGCCCCGCCCACGCCATTCGCGAAATCGGTTCCCCAGCGCCGATCGCAGCCCCGCTGCCGAGTTTCCGTCCTGCCGAGTTCCTGCGCTCCCAGCGACGCCCGCCCCGCCCACGCCATTCGCGAAATCGGTTCCCCAGCGCCGATCCCTCGCCCTGTCCGCTTCCCCAGCGCCGATCGCCCCGCCCGGCCGTCTTCCTCGCCCCTTTCGGCCTCAGGTGTGCATGTCCCGCCGTTCCCTCCGTCTAATGGGCAACCCGGACTCCACGCCGTCTCTTCCGGCCTCCGACCCGGCAATCCTTCGCCGGCCGGCCGATCATGATGCCTCCATCGCCTCCCTCCAAGCCCTCGTCCTCCGCATGGACTCCAAACTCAACACCATTCTTGCCGGACAGCCCTCTCCTTCCGCCACCTCCAACGCCGAGGCCCCCTCCATCTTGGGCACGCCCCCGGACATCGCTACGGCCACCCTTAGTCCGGTCCCCACCATTCCCGGCAGCCCCCGAGCCCTCGAGGTGCCCCCTTTCAATGGCACCGACCCGTTAGGGTGGATCGCCCGTGCGGAGCAATTCTTCGAACTCTAACAAACGCCCGACCACCTCAAAGTTAGCACTGTCATGATTGGCATGGAAGGTTCCGCCCTCCATTGGGTCCGATGGCTCCGACAAACCACGCCGACCTTGCAATGGTCTACCCTCCAACAAAATCTCATCAGTCGATACGACCCTCGCTACTCCGGCTCCGCCGTGGAGCGGCTTTGCGGCATCCATCAAACGGGCTCCCTCGACGACTACTCCGATGAGTTCATCGCCCTCGCCACCCACGTTCCCGGCTTTCCGCCGGATCACTACCTCAGTTTCTTTCTGCATGGGTTGCGGCCGCACATCCGGGCACGGGTCCGCACACACAATCCTCCCTCCTTGACGGAGGCCATGGACCTTGCCCGCTTGGTTGAAGCGGAATTCCATACTCGGCCACCTGAGCCGGGCCGGCCTCCTCCCGCCGCCGCGTCGCGGCCGGCACCTCGCCCTCCACCTTTCCCTCGCCCTCCACCGTTGGAGCCTCCACCCGGACAGGGCCGGGCAGCACCGCCGCCACGTCCTAATCGTCCCCAAACCCATCCATGGCTCTCCAACCAGGAGTACCATGACCTGCGCAATAAGGGTCTCTGCTTCCGGTGCAAGCAGCCCTACACTCCCATACATGATTGCCCGCTCAAGACCCTTCGGGTCCTCATCGGCGAGGAGGAACCGGAGGTCACATTGGCTGATTTCGAGGCTCTGGAGGTCGACAACACCACCGAGGATCCGCCGGCGGCCACCTTTCACCGTCTGGACCTTCCCTTCTTTGCGGTCGGCGGGATTTCCGGCCCTCAGACGATGAAACTGTGGGGCACTCTTCTTGGGACCTCCGTGGTCGTGACGATCGACAGTGGCGCCAGCCACAATTTCATTTCTCAGCTTCTCGTGGATCGTTTGGCCCTTCCAGTGCACGCCGCCGACCGCTTCTCGGTCTGCCTGGGGGATGGCCACCGCCGGGCTACGGGGGGCCTTTGTGCAGGTCTGACGCTCACGCTGGGTCAGAGCCCTTTCCAGGCCGATTTTTACGCCTTCCCACTTGACGGGGTGGATATCATCCTGGGCGTGGCGTGGCTCCGGACGCTCGGAGACGTCAACGTCAACTGGAACCGCATGACGATGCGCTTCCTCTGCGGGGGCACACCATGTATCCTTCAAGGCGAGGCTTCCCTTCTCCGTCGTGCCGTCTCTTTCCAGTCATTGCAGAAATCCTCCGAGGTGGAGTGGGCAGCCGCCTTGTTGCACATAGCGGACACGGCCGACCTACCACCTCCTCCGGCCCCGGCCGTGCGGGCTATCCTGGACAGCTTCTCCGATGTTTTCGCCGATGGGACCCGTCTGCCCCCGCCGCGGCCTACTGATCATCACATTCCTTTACGGGCGGGAGTGACCGCCATTTCCGTCCGCCCGTATCGGTACGGCCACGACCAAAAGGGCGAGATCGAGGCGCTTGTCCGCGACATGCTCTCCGCAGGCATCATCCGTCCCAGCGCCAGCCCATTCTCGAGCCCCGTTCTACTGGTCCGCAAAAAGGACGGGAGTTGGCGTTTCTGTGTGGATTACCGTGAGCTCAACAAGGCCACGGTTCCCGACAAGTATCCGATTCCTGTTATTCAGGAGCTTTTGGATGAGCTGCGGGGAGCGATCTTCTTCTCCAAGCTGGACCTGAGGTCCGGCTACCACCAGATACTGGTCCGCGAGGAGGATGTGACGAAGACGGCGTTCCGCACCCACGACGGCCATTATGAGTTCCTCGTTATGTCGTTTGGCCTAACGAACGCCCCTGCCACCTTCCAGGCCACCATGAACGATCTGTTCCGGCCGTTTCTGCGCAGGTACATCTTGGTTTTCTTCGATGATATTCTTGTATACAGCTCATCCTGGCAGGATCATCTGGACCACCTCCGCTCCACCCTCACCACCCTCCGGGAGAACGCCTTCTGCGTGAATCCCAAGAAGTGCGTGTTTGGCCAGACGGAGATCAGTTATCTGGGACATACTATCTCGGCCAATGGAGTGGCCATAGATCAGGAGAAGGTACAGGTCGTACTTCAGTGGCCCACTCCTCGCTCCATCCGCGACGTCCGCGGATTCTTGGGACTCACCGGCTATTATCGCCGGTTCATCCGGGACTACGGCAAGATGGCAAAGCCGCTCTCCGAGCTGTTGAAGAAGGAGGAGGTGGGGAGATTCCAGTGGACCCCCCGAGCCGACAGCGCTTTTCGGGCCCTTCAGCGGGCTTTGAGTACCGCCCCCGTCCTCGCCATGCCAGATTTTTCGCAGCCATTTGTGGTGGACTGCGACGCATCCGGCTCCGGAGTCGATACGGTTTTGATGCAGACCGGGCAGCCGGTAGCCTATTTCAGCCGGACATTTGCCCCCACCGTTCGCCCCCGCTCCGCCTACGAGTCAGAGTTGATGGCCCTGGTCCTCGCTGTCCAGCATTGGCGACCATACCTGCTAGGCCGCCGCTTCACCGTCCGGACGGACCACCATAGTCTTCGCTACTTGCTCCACCAGAAGATCGCTACTCCAGCACAGCAGGTCTGGGTGGCCAAGCTCCTGGGATACGACTTTGACATTGAGTTTCGGGCCGGCGCGGCCAACCGGGCAGCCGACGCTCTGTCTCGTCACCCGCAGACGGCCCTCTTGGCGTCCATTTCACGTCCGTATTGGGAGGAGGCCGATCGTGCAAACCCTCCGGGCCGACCCGACGTCCCGGCCACCATACCACCTCGTGGGGGACCGTCTCTACTACCGGCAACGCCTCGTGATTTCCGCATCGTCCCAGCTGATTCCACGCCTACTCGTTGAGTATCATGCCACTCCGGAAGGGGGGCACGCAGGCGCTTTTCGGACGTACCGCCGCATCGCGGCCTCACTATATTGGTCCGGCATGTTTCAGCAGGTCAAGGCCGTCGTCGCAGCCTGTCTCCCGTGCCAACGGGCCAAGTACGAGGCCACTTTTCCTGGGGGTCTCCTCCAGCCACTCCCCACCCCCTCTCTGATATGGGAGGACATCTCCATGGACTTCATCTCCCGCCTGCCCCGCTCCAAGACTTGGGACTGTATTTTGGTGGTAGTGGACCGTTTATCCAAGTACGCGCACTTCATTCCGCTTCGTCATCCGTTCACAGCTCCCCTCGTCGCCGCAACTTTCGTCGATGGCGTCGTCCGCCTGCATGGGATTCCGCGTTCGATCGTCAGCGACCGCGATCCGCTATTCCTTAGTGCCTTCTGGCAGGCCCTCTTCAGGATGCAGGGGACTCAGTTACGCATGAGCACAACGTACCATCCGCAGACAGATGGCCAATCGGAGGTCATGAATCGGTGCCTCGAAACCTACCTGCGGTGCTTCGTGTGCGACCACCCGCGAGCATGGGCGGAGTGGCTATCCTGGGCGGAGTACTCTGTCAACACCTCTTTCCACTCCGGCACCGGCACTACCCCTTTCGAGGCCGTTTACGGACGGCCCCCTCCGGTCTTGAGCCGCACCCTTCCGGGGGAGTGCGCGGTGGCCGCGGTCGACATTCTGCTCCGAGACCGAGATTCCATACTCCAGCAGCTACGCCAGCACCTCCAGCGCGCCCAGGACCGGATGACAGTCGCGGCCAACCGCCGACGACGGGACGTTGAGTTCAGCGAGGGGGACTCCGTCTTCCTCAAGTTACGACCTCACCGCCAGGTCTCGGCTTCTTCGCGGTCCCACTCCAAGTTGGCGGCCAAATTCTATGGCCCTTTCGAGATCCTCGCCCGAGTTGGCACTCAGGCCTACCGCCTCCGCATACCTCCTGAGAGCCGGATCCACCCGGTCTTCCACGTATCGCAGCTAAAGCGGGTGATTGGCGATCATCCTGTTGAGGGGGCACTTCCACCACCGGACCCAGGCACTATCCCGCCAGCAGCCCACCCCCAGCGCGTCGTCGATACTCGCACGTTACAGCGAGGAGACCAAGCAGTGGAGCAGGTTTTGGTTCTGAGGCGCGATCTCCCGGACTCAGAGGCCACGTGGGTCGACCAGACCGAGCTGCAGCAGTAGTTTCTGGACCTTTGCCTTGGGGACAAGGCAAATTTCCCAGCGGGCGGCATTGTTACGGATGGCGACGAGGGCAGCGAAGGGGAAGGGCGCCCACCGGTGTGGCGTGTCTATCGAAGGAGAGAACGCGACACGCGCGCCGAAGCATGAGAGCGGCGTCGCATTTATCTTCGTATTTTTGCTTCGCATTATGTCTTTTCCTATTTTGGCACCGGGTAGTATATAAACCCGGGGGAACCCTTGTATTGGTTTATGTTAAGTATTATTCTGATTTGGAGTTTCTTCTCTTGCCTCTCTCCCCATCCTCTCTCTCTCCTTCCCCTCCCCCCCTCTTCTGGGAACCCTAGTCTAACAAATATAGTGGCAGGAAGAGTCATATTTAGGAAAAACAACACTACCACTGGAAGAGTGAAGGGTGGCCTTCAAGGTTTTAAGAAATGGACCTCCAAGTATTTGGGGTGAAGATTTTTCTATAGGCCCCAATACATGGAAGCCTCCTAATTTCACCTAATATCTTCTACACCCCGTCCTGTGGTGACAGTGCTACCATTAGCTAACCCTAAAGAAATAGAATCTACCACAGGTTCTTCTAACTCAAACTTTTTGGCATCAGAAATAGAGATCAAATTCAATGGCGCATCTGTGTCACAGAGAGCAGTGGTGGGGGCTTCATTGAACAAGCATTCAACGTGAATACTCCCCAAGAAGTTCCCAGTAGGAGCAGAAGCAACCTGACCTTGCTCTTAAGGGTTCACTTCGGTATTACTTGGAAATTTTCCATGTTGCCTCTCCGTGAGCATGTTAGTAAAATGCCCAAGCGGATTTTCTAGATTAAGGATGGCAGCCTTTTGATTTTAAATCACCGCGTCAGTTCGCTCCATATATTTCATCATTAAAACGTCTAGATAACTTTTCCCCTTTTGCAGTGGGGGAACTTGATAGGACTGGAGGGTTCCTCCACTTGGTCCACCCTGATGTTGTCCTTGTCGCCATGAAGGATTAGGGTGGTTCCTCCATCCTAGGTTGTAAGTATTAGATTGATAGTTGTTGTGAGGCGGATTACCCGCAAAATTCACTACCTCCATGGCTGTTGAGGTATGTAGATGACGGAGAGGTCAGACTACACTCAAAAGTGTGGTGCCCCGGCGTCCCACATTGATCACAAGAAATAGTGTGGACATTTGCAGGAAAGGTGGAACTGGAACCAAGTGAACTCAGCCTATCAATCTTCTTATTCAATAGGCTCATTTGTACGCCAAGAGCGATGAGCCCGTCAACACCAAGAGCACCTGCACTCTTTCTTTGCATATTTCTCCCTGATCCCCACTGGTTGTTCTTAGATGTCATCTCATCAATCAAATCTAAAGCTTCATCAGGTGTCTTGCTCATCAGTGTGGCACCCGCTGCAGCATCAATAGTAGCCTGGATAGAGGTATCCAAGCCATGATAAAAAATTTGAACCAAAAACAATGGCTCAATGTCATGCTGTGGGGACTTCCTCAATGCTCCTTTGAACCTCTCTCATGCGTCCGCAAGAGACTCCTGATCTAACTGTGTGAAAGTAGTAATCTTGTTTCTTGCCTGCATCACTCTCTCAACTGGGAAATACTTTCCCAAAAACTTCTTATACAGAACTTCCCACGAGTCGATGGACCCAAGAGCAAGTGATAGCAACCATGCCTTTGCACGGTCACGAAGGGAAAATGGAAAAAGCCTTAACCGCACTGCATCACTTGTCATACCATTGTATTGGAACTTGGAAGGTGTCACAAATCTCCAGGAATCCATCAATGTGCATATGTGGGTCCTCCAAAGGTAGCCCATAAAATTGTACTGTATTCTAGATCATATGGATTGTAGCAGGCTTGAATGCTTGATTTCAAAAGCTTGATTCAGAATCGATGGGCGAACGATAAGAGATGCACTTCCCACAATTGGAAGTGAATACTCCCTCGTCGTCATCCTTCTTGGGGGTTGCTGCACATTTTCCCCTATGTGCACTCCCTCGTCATTCCCAGTCATCGCTTCAACAACTCTTCTGATTCCTTGCAAAGTTCTTTGGATTTCAGAGTCGTAGGGGACTATTTCCCAATTTCCTCTCCGCATAATTAAACCGAAATAGTCCTGCACCAAACAAACTCAAACCTTTCTCAAGATCAAAAGTGTACCACTTAACCGAATGAACATGAAAATTCGAAACCAAATATAAGAAAAGGAAAGAAAAGATGGCATAATCATGCCATAACGCTTCGATCGAAGTACATCAAAATATATTTCGAGCCCCGCGGCAACGGCGCCAAAAACATAATGCACGAGAAAAGATGGCATAATCATGCCATAACGCTTCGATCGAAGTACATCAAAATATATTTCGAGCTCCACGGCAACGGCGCCAAAAACATAAAGCATGGCAAGAGTACCGTCCGCAAGTAATAAAGTTGTCAGTTTTCACTCGAGAGTTGATCGTATCTACAGGGAGCTCGGAACGATAGTATCCATCGACGTTGGCGTCATTAGCAAGTCAAGCCGATTCGATTAAAGGTGGTGATCTCTACATCAACTAAGAAATTAGCACATTAAACTAAAGTCTTAAAATTACCAATCTCATCATTATCAAGTCATGAACACAGAACATTTATCTATACCAATCATGAAAATCAAGACATTCACAACCAAGTTCACAAATCGCTAGAACTCAAAGTTCAAGAAAGAAAATTACAGGTACATGAGTGTTAAAGCAAATATACCACAAAATAGGAGAAGGAACAAGAGACTCTTCCTTGGAGGTTGAAGGATAAGCTCGGGTTGGTTCTCCGTCTTCTAAAACACCGTCGCGGCTACAGTCCGGGATCCGGGAGGAGCTGTCACCAACCACCTAATTCCCGTCTTCTCTTGAAAAGGCATCCAAACTTATCCTTTGTTGGCAATCATCGAGAAACACCTTGAGAGCTAAAGTGACAGCTTCTTTGACTTCGAAAATCTCCTTGCAAATGATGCAGGAAGCTTCGGAAATGGGAGGAGATGGTTTGAGGAGATGAGAGGTGGGAGGAGGCCGGAAAGAGCGATTCCCATTGCTTGGGGGGAGGCGGCGCACGTCCTGGGCAAGTCCCCGGGATAAGATCAGATAAAAGAAGCCCTCGCATCAAGTTAAATAGTGTCAGGAAGAAACACGTGCACGTGTATAAGCCTGCACGGGCGAGCGTGAAGGAATGCAAGACAAAAACAGGGACAGCAGCATTAGTCGCGCATGCGGGATGAACAGTGCTCGCACGCGCGTGCGGGAAGAAAACGCACGCGCGCTCTTAGATTTTGCATTTTTAGGCCTTTTATTGGGCAATGAACGTGCATGCGACCAACATAGTGAGCGCACGTGCGTGAAGAAACACACGCATGTGCGTGAAGAAACACACGTGCATGTGCGTGAAGAAACACGCACACGCACCAAATCTGTTGCAGGATTCCCACAAGTCAATAGAACACGCGCGCGCGTGCGTCAAAAGGTACACGTGCGTGCGTGGAGAAAGCCAAGTATAGTTTCCCCCGTGTCATAGAAAAATCTCCACCTGCATATAGCTTGCATACACAACAATCACAGTCCATTCATCATGCAAATGAAGCATAAACCACGAAAAAGCAGTACAAAACATGGGATAAAATCACTATATAAATTGTGTATCAGTGAGCATAAGAGGAGGATGAAGAAGTAGATGGCTCAGTGAAATGAATATGCATCATGCGGCGGAACGCATGTATCTCATCAACATAAAGTGCAATTGGAAGTCCAGTAAGATCAGTGTGAACACCTGATATAGTCTCCTCATAGGCATCTACAAGATAAGCAAACCAAGATGGAGGTGGCCAGCCCTGAGAGCGGTCAGAGCCCTCACGGAGCAGAACCTCCTCTAGGGGAGGAGGCATGAAACCTGAAGTATGTGTCCCGGGAGTGGCAGGTTTTCCCGCAATAATCACAAGTCAAATGATCCTACATGTAAGCTTCGATCGAGGGTCGCGAGTAGCGTGACTCCTAGAAGTGTAGTGAGCTACGAGGGTTGATCCCTCAGAAACCGACTCAGGTGGCAATGTTTGTCGCCAATCAAACTCTCGTTGCACAAGGCTGAAAACTTCTAGAAGAGAAGGAATGGGAGGGTGCCCAAAAATCTAAACATTGATCTGATCAAAATCACGATGCATTCTATGTAGGAATTCAATCTTGTTGCGTTTTTCCCGAGCTCGAACCAAAGCTTATTCCTCAGGTGACACAAGGGTGATCGAATCACAGTGGTCATATTCTGGGTATAATTGAGTGAATTCCAAAGAATAGACAGAAGGGGGCGGTCACCCTATCTCGGAAGAAAGATCCATCATCGGAATTGGAAGATTTGCGTAGCATGGAGAGGATCAGACGCCAAAGAGGGAGTCACAACTCCATCAAGGGGTTCCAGTTCCGTACGTGTTGATTGGCACAAAACAACGACGAGAAAGGAGAGGCGGAAGTGAATCGGGACCAGAACTCGCAGCTAGGAGCAGGATCGGGACGAGACTCTGCGGCTGGAAGAGAGAATGAGATCAGGATCAGGATCGAGTCGGTGACTAGAAACGGGACCGGGATCAAGTGCGGGATACGGACGCGAGAGGCGAAAGCAGATCGGAACTGAGCCGAGACTAGGGCTCTGATACCATGTTGAAAAATATTCGTTTCATGAAAATTGATTCTTACATGGGTAGGCACTGAAGTGATACATGGAGAAATACACGAAAAGCAAATACAACAACAACATTCAAGCCTTTATCCCACTATAGTGGGGTCGGCTATATGGATCCTTTGTCGCCATTGTGCCCTATCTTTAGTCATAAATTCACTAATGCCTAAGTACATCATGTCTTTCCTTATAGTCTCACTCCAAGTCTTTATTGGTCTACCTCTCCCCGTTTAACTAAACACGAAAAGCAAATACACTTAAAATTTGCTAAATGCTAACAAGAAGGTTTAAGCAAAATAATATGCAGTACATGGTTAGGAATGCTATGAAAATTTTAAAGATCAACAAATAACGGGACACACCCCATAAAATTTAGTGGGTATTGGACTTTTAAATCTAAATACAATTGGTAGTGCAATAGGGCAGAGTACCGGGTGGTAGACAAACAGAACCAGTAAGCATTAATCGTAGTGTGCAGAATAAAGGTAAAATAGAATGGCTGATTACTTCAGTGATGAATGCCTACTATCAACTCTAATGGAAAGCAATGTAATCATTTATCCACTAATTCTGACCACAAAACGTTAGAAAAGTTTAAGTACCCATAACCAGATAACTAAAAAGTAATACACAGTTTCAAATGAACTACTTTGAACTACGATATTATTATTGAACTGCTTTGATTTCCTGAAGTTTACCACGGAAAATCTATAGGAGCATTTTTCATTAAAACATTATTAAATAACACGCTTCTATTTCAAACTAGAAAACTTCAATAAAGAAACGTTACTATCTGCTGACCTTTTCATCAATCCACATCAGAGAACTGAGCTGGTTATTCAATATCCGGACAGCAGCATCAATAGGAGTCATATTCTCACCCAAATCCATGCCATCTCCCTACAAAATACACTCAAGTAACAAGGAACAAAAAAATAGATGCAAACTTTATCCTTCGAAATATACCTGCTTGGAATTAAACGTTTGGATTATAGACTTAATTTGCTCAGTCATCCGCTCCATTTCCCGTTCAATAAACTCTGCCTTCTCAAACCTAGGATTTAAAAACTCAATATGACATGCAATACCTGAGACAGAAGTCATATACTGAAAAAGCCAAGTACACATTTATACTATCAAGTTCATTAAAATGCACAAATGGAAAGTAACTAGCCTACTTAGCATGTGCATGGTCTTAGAATAGGAACCCACATTGTATCTCTCATAGAAGCAGTATCATCTTCAAGAAGTAAACCCTTTTCTTCTTTATATATATGCTCGGCCTCTTCTTCCATGCTTTGCAAAGCCTTATCGACCTAAAAAGATAATTTGATAACATATGTATAAGAGCAAGTTGAACTACAAAACAAACTAGAGCTATCACTTACCAGACCAAAAAAACAGCACAAATATTGCATAAGTAGAGAACTTTTTTAATCAACAAATCAATGAAAATATTTTATTATATTTCTTATTTTCACAGTAGCCTCAGAGAGTAAGAAGCCAAGAAAAGTAAACATTTAATGAAACACAATCTACAATTGTCAAACAAGTTAAAATTGTAATCTAGTATTTTGGCAATAACGAAAATGGTGGCATTTGAGACATTTATTGGATAAAAAATTTTGGATCCCCAGATGGATGATCGAAGCCCACGATTGCGACTAGCTCGATTTTTCATATTTCTTTTATTTTTCTGAAGTGTATTTTGAGAGTTAGGTTGTGTTCAGGTGACCATGACAGTCTGATATACTTAACATAAATCCACCCCCTTATATATATTCTATTAGGTTAAGCAGAGGAAAAATCAAGAGCTGGATTTTCTAAAGTCACACTCAGTAGCTAGAGGTGCCCAAGATTGCAGGAGGTACTGACTCCTTCACCATGTGCTGATGATGGGAGCCATGACCATCCGCTGCTTCCCTCCTCTCCAACGAGACTTCCTCTTCATCCATAGCCCTAACTGCCCATTGCAGATAGCCCCCCACTTCCGCTCCACCTTCAAACAGCCAATCGCCCCTTCAACCTTCAAAACCCTGGCCAAAAGCCATTCTAGACACCACCCACTCCTCGTTTCCCTTCCCTTGTAGTAGTCGATTGTCTCAAACCCAACCGCCCGTCATTCTACGGTCACACCACTACCAAACACCCTCCACAACAACCATCCAACCCCCCAATAGCCTTCCACTCCTTGTTCCTTACTGATGTCTCTGCCCAAACGTCAACCTCTGACCTCTGTCCTACGGTAGCACCAGTCATTCTGCAAGGCCTTCACACCACCTCCACACCGCATAAACCAAGTTGTTTCCCCCCATACAGTAACCCCACCTTCATGCCCTCCTCAAACAGCCCTCAACAACCCAAAATAGAGCTAAATATGTCCAGAACAGCCATCGACGATGCTCATTCTCCTAAATGTTTAGTCCAATCTCGCGTTAAATCAGGTAATGTCACCAATGACGAAGGGTGGGGACGATGGCTTAGAAGTAGATATCATAAGTGAAATATCGAGTATTTGCCTCGCCTTAGCTTCTCACTAAAGAATGCAATGGATCTACCCTCCTGACTCAAAACAATCCATGCATAATTGATGTATCACGGTCAACCTCAAAATTTTGTCAAAATCAAGAAATGGTAAAACATGTGCGCTAGTAAGTCTCTTTCACCAGCTGAAAGGCTCGCTCCGCCTCTTCAGTCCAAATGAATTGCCCATTTTTAAACGATCAGTAATGTGAGCAATTAGGGTACTAAAATTATGAATAAATCGACGATAAAAAAATGTTAACTCATGAAATCCTTGAGACTCAGTAATCATTCTAGGACTGAGCGATGATTCAATCGCCTTGACATTTTACCTATCAACTTTAATGCCCTCAGAAGAAACGATATATCCTAGAAAGGTCAGGCTATCCATCATAAATGTGCATTCTTCAAATTTGCATAAAATTTATTTCCTCATAAGATTTTCAAGACCTGCCTAAGATAAATCAAGTGTTGCTCAGGGTCATTACTATAAATCAGAATATCAGGAAAATACACTACTCAAACTCTAATCAGTGGCTTGATTCATCACTCAAAAATATATATTGCGTGCATTAATAAGGCCAAAAGGCACCACCGACCACTCATCTAAACCCTCTTTCATTTAAAAGGCAATCTTCCACTCATCATCAGGGCGAATTCAGAGCAGGTGATATCCACTCTTTAGATCAATCTTTAAGAAAATAGGCGACCCATTAAGCATGTCGAGCATGTCGACCAATCGAGGGACTAGAAAGCGATACTTGATGGTGAATTTATTGATCGCTCGACCATTGACACACATGCACAATGTCCCGTTTTTCTTAGGAACTAATGTGCGGGAACGACACAGGCTCATGCTCTCCCTAATGTGACCCTTCGAAATCAAAACAGTCACCTGTCTATGAAGCTCATCATGCTCTTTCCGACTCAGGTGATAAAGGGGTAAATGAGTTAAACTAACTTCAGACATAGGTTCAATGCAGTGTTGGAAGTCTCTCATCGGGCGGAGTAGATTGGATAACTCCTCTGGCATAATCTAAGAGAACTACTCGATGAGAGGCCACACTATGCTAGGGATATCTATGGAGGTAGGAGACAAATCGACACCAGAAAACATGTAACTGTTATGGGCCGGGCCCCGGGGCTCTGGGGCTCTGGGACTCTGGGCTTTATCATCCGCTCCCGCCCCCAGGGTTTTGTCCCTCCCATAACAGGCCCGCGGGACATACACCCCAACCCCTTTCGGCACGTGTTCTCGGCACCGCGGTGCAATTGGATGATATGAGCTGGCGTTAAGGGCTCATATCAAGGAGGTCGGGGGATCGAGGCCCCGCCTCAACAACCCACGGTGCCGAGAACACGTGCCGAAAGGGGTTGGGGTGTATGGCCCGCGGGCCTGTTATGGGAGGGACAAAACCCTGGGGGCGGGAGCGGATGATAAAACCCAGAGTCCCAGAGCCCCGGGGCCCGGCCCATAACATAAAAGTGCACTTTTATGTTAGTGGTAAGGCTTCACCCGTACCCGTGGGCAATACCAGCTGCTCAAATACCGCACCACGCGAAGCAGTCCACGGCAATGATCCATAGTGGCCCCCAATCGGGATCCCGTAACAGGACCGCGACCCCCACACTCCAACCCGTCTCTGCACCCAGTTTAAGTGCAGCGGGTTGTTGAGGCTGGGATTCGATCCCCAGACCTCCTTGATAAGGAGCCTTCAACACAGCTCTCATCACCAACTGAGTCGCGGCTTAGTTCGTTGCCGGATTGTTGGAGGCGGAGATACAAAGGGGCAAGCCCTAGAACGGTGGAGGAGGGGAAGATAGAAGAAGAAACCCTAGAGGGTGGAGGAAGGAGAGAAGAGCTTAGAGAGAGAGAGAGAGGAATTTAGAGAGATGAAGGAAACTTTCATATTTCATTGCTTAATTTCCAAATACAAGGGAAGGGTCTATTTATAGAACCCCGGGTGGCATACCCGTAAATACATAAAAAGCAAACAAATATTAAAATACTAAAACATTACTAGGAGTCTAATAACTATGACTCAATACACACGACAAGGTAAATAAGATAACTGACGGAGGACCATAACACATAACAGTAACCTACGTCGTTATCCTTCATTTAGAATTGTGATTCAGTCCGTAACATGGTAGCGGAAGAGAGGGATATGTCTGAAATAGTAGGTGGGGTTCTAAGGTTACAAGACTGTGAAGATCTCTCGAGGGCCTTAGGTACAAGACTAATCTTCTGTGGAAGAAGAAACGTGCACCCATTGCGCTCAAAGGAGTGAGAGTTCTTTACATTATCGTGCAGTACATGTCTATCGTACTGTTACGGTCATCCTAAGATGCAACAAACATTGATGGTAGCGATGTGACATTATACAACATTTTGATACGTGCTACCTATGGAAAACTTTACAAGATATTGGCGGGCGATAGGAATCGTCGTATTGCGAGGGACAGACGATAGAATGTAAGTTTTCCTAAAGGTCGCATCGTGTTTTAAGTTTCAATTTCTGTACCATGTGTTGGGATACAAAATTCTCCATAATGTTGCTGCCAATAATAATGGAACAAAAATCCTCGTGAATGTGTGTAGTTGTACGAAAGATATTGTTTCTCAACCACTCATTGTCAGTAGGATCCCTAGGAGTCAATAAGCTATGCTAGAGAACAAAAACTAGTTGGTCGAGTTACTGTCCTTCGACCTCTGGCTCGCTTTCTAATGCAGGTTAATATGGTTAATATATAGGGTGAGGTTGGGAGTCACTAAAGAAGACTACATACTAAGGCTTTTGTTCGTTCATAAAACTGATGATATCGATGAAATGGCATCGCGGGCACTCAGAAAACTTGTGACCTGGTTCCATACACTTAAAACATCAAAAGACACCAGACTGTGGTCTAGCCCCTATAACCTCTTTGCCCCTAGAGGTAGCAGCAGGAAGAACAAAAGTTCTCGTGGGTAAGGTACGATGAGAGGGTGGTGAGGGCCTAGAGGTGGGAGCGAGCACATTTGATACGAAAAATTTTAGATTTGTATTTTCTCCAATTTTACGAACTATAGGGAAGTGTACCTATCGTCCATAGCATAGAAAAAATATAATATCAAGTGTCGTATTCCACGAGGCTTGTCAAGTACTTCTACTCACTATATTTTATTATTTTATCAGCAAATTAAGAAGTTGGTTTATGAAAATAAGAGTAAAGAACAGAAATAAAATACTAAAAGAAAGGGGCTAGGAGTTGAGAGAATCAATAATTTTATAACTAAATCAGAAATGACAAAAAATTACACTAGGAATTGAAAATTGTAAAACTAGAATTGAAAGTAGAATTAGAAATTTACACTAGGATGTTAAATTGCAAGCTAGAAATGAAAGTACAAGACAAAGAAAAGTGCATAAATTGAGTCAATCTAAGGCAGAGACTGGATGGGGGACTCCTGGAATCAACTGGATTTTATAGTTGAAATTTCTGGAGTACACGCCCCCGGTCACGCCCTGACCAAGGGCGTGTATCAAAGAAAAACCATCAAATTTAAGTCTAGTAAGCGTTCTGGAAAAACTGTCAAAATTCATCATAAGAAGACTTTGAACCACAACAAAATCTTTTGATAAGAAGATTCTTAAAACAACTGAGTCTTTTGATAAGAAGACTTTTAGAACTACTATCTCTTTTGATAAGGAGATTCTTAGAACAGCCGAGTCTTTTGATAAAGAGATTCCTAGAACCACTGAATCATTTAGAGAGAGATTCTTAAAACTCTTTGGGAACTAATGAATGCAGTAAACTTTTCCGCAATAAGATTCTTTCGTTGCCAGGCTTTGAATGGATCTTTGAATTGATAGCTCTGTGTGGATACAAATTCTTCTTTAACAGGATGTTCTTGAAGAGAAAGAATACCAATCAAACTTTTGTTCTGTTCTAAGGACTAGCAGCAGCAACCCATTCAGATCGAGTGAGAGAGTTGGACTCGGAAAGAAGATGAATCCTTCAGAAAATAAGAAAGAAACTTCACGCTCTTATTTATTCTCTCGGTTGATTCTTCTGTATATAGAGAGTTGTCAACCGATTCATTACTTTCCATTCTTCTGTGATTCCTCATAATCACCTTCTTTAATTGAAGCATCAACGGATTGATTTGAATTGCAATCGCGGCCTTATTCTGCTCAACTGTCTTAACTGACATTTTGTAAGAATTCGATTACTTCTCAACATTCGTCAGTTTCTGATTATATCAAAAATCGACGTAAGTTGACTTCTCATACTCTGAACTTTGATTTCTTCTTTTATGCTTCACAGAAATCGAAGTAAGTTGTTTTAGCTCTTCGACGTGCATCGATTACTTCTCAACATACAGAGATATCTTTCAACGTTTTTTATTATTTCCACGCCTTCATTTCGGTCAGCTTTCTTGTTTTATATTACATTGATATATTGTCTTTCAATACATTCATAAGGCATACATAAATCACTTATTTAATCTGATATATCAAATAAAAAGATTTTTCCCAACACAATATGTTGGAGTTGTGAAAAAATTTTATCTTCCTAAAATTCCAACATCAATTGAGCTACTGAATCTTTGCACAAACCGATCTGCAGAAGGTAAACAATTTGCACAAAAAATTGCGCACATACGGTCACATTTTCTCTTTCACATCATTAGGTTAACACTAGCAATACCAGTATACGTCATATACTTAGGTTAACACTAACAATACCAGTATACGTCATATACTGACGTTACAACTGTATATGACGTCACATTTTCTCCTTCACATCATTAGGTTAACACTAGCTATATATCATTGAATTGGAAACATAACTCCTAACGATAGTTCATGACCACGATTTCTACAATTATTCATCTACGACGCCGAACATAAGACAACACATTGATTGAAACAATAACATGCATACATGATATGTGCAACCCCTTCTTAACAATATTTCATCAAATGTCACGGAGATCAAATATATATGAATTCAAGTTGGTTATAAAAGAACACCCTTCTAATCTTCTTCAATACAAAGTGTCGACTGCGTATCAAGTTGCTGCTATATTAGTTAGACAAGAAGAAGGCCACGAAAACCATAATAGAGATATCATCTCCAAACTATTTGAGGTCAAATGTCCAAGAATACTCTAGTTATTATGACTCACTTCAATATTGGTTGTTGTTACCATACGGGACATATGGATGGTCTTGCAATTTACACTCAAAGAACAATTCAAAAATCTCATGTTGTGATTGCTACTTATACATGTTGCAGGAAATGATATGTTACAATAAATAATGTCACAAGTGTATGTTCAACATTGTTGTAATTGTTGTAATTGTTCATAATATTTACCGATCTTTCTCTAGATTCGAGATGCATCTCATTCGATTTGCTTCGCAGTGGAAGGTTACTCCAACAGTATGTTGTTGACAACTACGTCAAAATAGAAACTCAGAAATTACGTTTTATAATATCACATCAAGGTGATCTATGGACAGAACTATATTTGGGGTTACAAGATTGCTTGAATGCCGGAGAAAATAATGTTGGTACAATATCATCATTTTCTCATTAAGAAAAACACTCATGCATTACTCGGTAATACTATACCTTTAACCTTACTCTTCATGATTAAGTAACGTGGGCAAAAGAACAATATTGTCCTCTTCATTTACTGGCAGTCCAAGAGACATGTATCAGCAATACCAAGATGTTATGACAACTATTCAACACAGTGGTAAGTCGGATTAATTTATAACCACGACATGCAATCCATCTTGGAAAGAGATTAGGGATGAGTTCATGGAAGAAAAAACTTCGCAGGACTGTCCTGATCTCTTAACTAGAATATTCCGTTCAAAATATGAGGAGCTCTATTCCACAGAGATGTCTTGGGAAGGTAATCGGGCATGTACAGATGATTGAATTTCAAAAACGTGTTACCACATGTACACATACTAATGATATTAGATCCTACATACAAATTAAACTCCCTTGACGAATAAGATTTAATCGTGCGAGCTAAGAAATCATATATGGATGAAGAACATGTGTTATACGAGGCAGTAATAGAACACATGATTCACAGGCCATGCAGACATTACAGACTAACGGCTCCACGCATGAAAAACATGATCTATAAGAAGAGACTTCCTAAACAATATGCAGAGTCGAGAATACAAGATAACCATGCTTATCTAGTATATTGAAGAAGAAATGATAACATATACATTACTTTAGACAAAAACGACGAATTCGCGTTGACAATAGATGAGTTGTTTCATATAATCTGTGGCTGGTTTTAAAATATGGCTGTCATTTAAATATTGAGATTTGTAGTAATATCAACAACATAAAATATTTATACAAATACGTATATAAAGGATCTGATTGTGTTTCTTTTGAAGTCCGGCTTGATCCCAACCACGATGAAATCACCAAGTATGTTGATTGCAGATGGCTGTCCATCAGAATCATTATAGAGAATGTGCAAGTTTCAGATGAATTGTATATATCTATCAGTAGAATGATTACAAATACATCTACCAAACAAATACCAGATACAGTTTCATAGTGAACAAATAATTTCATTAATATTGACGGAAAGAGATTATTGATGACTCTTCATATCATATCTACGAGTCATTCTTTGACACTCTGCATGATGAGCCTCTTGATAGCGCAGAGTTAGCGCACGATAGAGTCATATCATAATGAGTCCACTGAAACAGTTAATCATCATTGCTAGACTAACATGATTCACATGATTTTTCCAATTATTGTTCGACATATCAATAAATTAAATATCGGAATATTAAAAGCCAGCATTAAGTAATCATAGGAAATAGCATACATTCAAAGAAGGTGACAAAGTGATGATTCGCACTCAATCTAAAAGGTTTCCTAGCAACTACTATCAATTTGATTGCTCTGAGAAAGGTTATCTAAGAAAGATTTGGTTAAACGCATATGAGTTGGACTTTCCTAATGATATGGATATCCACCAGATATTCAATGTAGAGGATTTGACTCCATCTTGTAAGCCATGTAGCCACCCGGGTCTCATTATGACGCTCTACACCCACTTCTGCCTTACCCTCATCCTCCACCGCACCAGTGTCTTACAACTCCAACAGGATCATCGGCATTGTCAATAGCATACCAACTTCCTGAACACATCGCTGAGGTATTGGATCACGAAATCACAGAGTCACCATACTGACTCAATCAGAAATTTGATACAATGGAGATGACATACATTCACTAATGATATGTTAGTGGCATCTGAGAAGCAAGATCGACTCGCACCAGGCTTGCGACATAGTATGACAATCTTCATTTATTAGATATGAATACTTCCAAGTCAGGGAGAGTTGATGGGAATCAGCCGCATCGAGTAAATCACGAGAATAGGGAACCCTTCAAGGTCTATTCCCATTTTCAATTAAAGGGTAGACATTTGGACGATCAAAGCTCGACATTGTGTTCAATGGGATTTTCGCAGGTCCACAAACCTCCACAACAACCTCTCTTTACAGCGTTCACGTTACCATCCTGGGCCTCTAGTAAAGCTCATTCCCATGTGGACGTGTGTTGATTATCATTAAATAAAAATTGGAAAGAATTGATTATTGCAGACAATATCCAATGATTTCTCCTGCTCATCCCTCACACCAATGCAACCTAACACGGTCCAACTGTTGAGCCATTATGCTGATTCCACCCCCACAACTTCCACTACAGCATCAAAAGAAGAAGCACAATGGATCGGACTGAGGAAAAATGGAAGCTGCAAAAGTAAAGGAAAGTACTGGAAGAAGATATTTCAGAAGCAACAAGATAGATTGCTTACAAAAGGAAATCAGGGTAACAAAGGATATCGTATTCTCTATGTAAGGACGATGATGGCAGAATAAGGGTGGCCAAGGATGGGAGATCAATAAGCTACGAGAACATGTGTATTGAATCATAAACGGCAGAACAAGGGTGGCCAAGGATGGGAGATAAGCTACGAGGACATGTGTATTGAATCATAAACTAGCTTAGATGACCCCCCCCCCCCCCCGATTCAAGAGCATACCTGTGAACTTGTGTTGTAAATCACTATTAAGACCAGGAAAAATTCAGAGCTTATTTTAAGAAAACCCTTAAGTCCTAAAATGAACAGGAGGTGGATAATCAAGCCATCTATTGACTCCACTGTAACTAATAATTGTCAATTCAATTAACCATCGATAAGAAATCAAATGTCCTAAATTTTGAATAAGTACAGTTTCCAAACAAACCTCTTGTTGATGTGTCTCAATTAACTCCAGCTGTCGCACCAAACTAGCTTGAATCTCCACAACTTTGGCCACCTCAGCCTGCAAGAGAGTACAAAATACAGACTATGAGATGTGGTCAAGATAAAGAAAGTGAAAGTCAAATCACTCAAGATGAAAATTAGTATTATCTCTGTACAGCCAACAGATTCCTTTATTCATGGTGGGAACAGGTAAGAGCATGAAATAACCATAAATTTTCCACATTCATTTATTTATAGAAAGAGTTTTTAACCTAAAATTTTATCACCAAGCAGCAAGGACTTGTAACATTATAAACTATGATTACCAAGAAAGTGGGTAACTCAAAACAGCCAAAAAGTTCAATATCTTAAACATCGCCTTTCTTCCATAAGTAACTAGAATATTGTGTACATATTCTGCATTAATGAGATTAACATCAGTCACAAGTTTAAACTAAATTAATACAAATTTCATCCCATGATCAAAGAAAATAGCTAAAATGATCTATGTTGCATGGGAATTGGGGATACGATGCTATACGGATACGTGAATGGTGATTTTTTTTAAAAAACTAGGATATGAGAAAATGTTGCTTATTGACATTCACGTCATTCATTTTTTCATCATTATATCTCACATATCATGTATTAAATGAAGAAAAGATTCATGTGTCACAAAAATGTATAACATTCAACACTTCCTCTTTCACATGTCATTCTCCATGTTAACATTCATAAAACATACATTTTTTTGCGCATTTCGAGCGTATTCAGGCGTAACTTGTAATATCTAAAAGTAGTTGTGAGTATCTGAAACTTTTTATCTAAAATTAAAAGAAAAATTTTTGAGAGTTTTGAGGATAGGTTTCCAAGAGTTTCAGAGAGTCATTCCACCTTTATTACTAAGTAATGAAGTTTCCTTCTCTAACACTCGGGCAATATTGCATAAGAGTTGTTGGTTACCTAATCTGTCGGCATCCTACGAGCTTTGTCACTTACTGTTAGGTGCTAGGGTTGAAGAGGCGGAGAGGTAAAAGAAGAGAAGGGGGGGGGGGGGGGGGGGGGGGGGGGGGGGGGGGGGGGGGGGGGGGAAGAGAAGATAGAATCAGCCCCTAGATCTTACTCCAAGATAATGCAAATGAGAGACACATATAAGCATACGTAGTGTCTAGCTTTGAAGCACGCAAGGAAAAACTGTACATAACCTACGGCCAGAAATACATGTGTGATAATAAAATATAATGTTGGCAGGTGCGCTATGCTCGGGCACACTTCTGGCGAACATCCGTCGTCGTGTTGGGATCCGTGTCCTCGTTGCATCGGTCCCGACGTCAACATATGCATCGTGTCCTCGTCCCTCGCCCTCTTCCGCATTCGTAACAATGTCGCCCCATCGAAAATTCGTCTTGTACTCAAGGCAGAAGAAACTTCTGAGACACACTACAGTTGGGGTGGTGGAGGGGCGGTCTGGCGTTCCGGCTCGACGTCGTGCCACAGGCAGGCGGCAAAGTTTACTACATTTGGCCGTCGAGGAGGATGGAAGGATACCGCCGAATGGAGAAGGGATGTCACCCCTGCCAAGAGTGAAGAGGCGCCCCGCTTGAGACAAGTGCATCGTCATGTGATCCCAATTGGTATATACGTCAACGAGGGTACGGAGTCACGAGGCGCCCCGCTCGAGACAAGTGCATCGTCATGTGATCCCAATTGCTATACGTCATCGAGGGTACGAAGTCACGTGACGCCGAGTATGACGTCAATGTCACCGAGCTCAAAAGTGTAGAAATTTGTGTGAAGAAGGCAGGAGCCCACAGTCATGTATAGGTCCGTACAGAGGCCCTTAGTGTTATTGTAGCAACCGTCGCCCAAGCAAACGAAAGGAGGGGCGGGAGACAGGCGAATGTCAAGTTGTGTCACTAGGCGTTGGGAGATGAAATTGTGACTGGCCCCATTATCAATCAGCACGGTCAGGGAAGTGTCATACATGGACCCAGAAAACATCATAGTGTGGGGGCATATGTGCTGCCAATCGTAGAGCACAGAAGATCTAGACGATGCAGTCGCGCGTGGGGTCTCATGGCGGCTGGAGAGTCATCTCCATCCAGAGCTTCGAAATCCCAATGGGTGATATTGGCGTCCTCCTCCCCAATGATGATGCGGAGCTCCTTTAGTGACTCGAGAAATAGGGTTGTTTACAATGAAAACAAAGGCCCTTAGTGTGAAGATCGTGGCACTCATGGTTGATCATCCAGAGGTCGTTTGCAGGTTGTTTGGCGGTCGGGGCAGTCAGGGAGGTGGTCCAAGAAGCGGGGAAGTGGCGGTATGCACTGGGGTGGCGGTTGGGAGTGTCTTAGAGGGTAGGCAATCAGTCGGGGAGGAGAACTCCTCGGTGGTCGGACAGTGCCGACGGAGGTGACATTAAAGTTTGTTTCCGCCAAGCGGGCGAGATCCATGGCATCAATAATCATCCTAGGGTGGTGGGTGCGAAGGAGGGACCGGATATGGGGAAGGAGCCCCTGCATGAAGAATCCCAAGTAATGATCTGGCGGTATGCCAGGTACGTGAGTTGCCAAGGCAATGAACTCGTCGATGTAGTAGTCAAGGGGGCGATTGGCGGATCACATAAACATTCAACTGTTGCCCCGGCATAGCAAGCATTGTAGCAGAGGATGAGATCTTGTTGGAGTTTCGACCAAGATAGTGAAGGGTTGTGTTGTTGCAGCTAGCGGACTCAATGGAAGGTCGACCCCTCCATGACGATGAGGGTCATAGCAACCTTTTGCAGCTCCGGAGTCAGATGAAAGTCGAAGAATTGTTTTGCATAGGCAATCCACCCCACAAGGTCAGTGTCGTTGAAAGAGGGAACATCAAACGAACGGTGAGCTGGAGGGAAACCCGCCGGCGGAGGAACGGTGTCATGTGTGAGGTCCAGATGCGCACCGAGAAGCGATGGAGACTTCGCATTGGAGGTCGAGGAAAAACTCACCGGTGAGGAAGGTGTCAAACTTGGCCTCCATCTATAGCATGAGGGCTTGGAGCGAGGCGATGGACGTCTCATGAGCATTTAGGCGGCTGGAAATGGTCAAATCCACGGAAAGGGGAGGCAATGGTGTGTCGGAGGGCGTCATGGAACGAAGCCGAGGGGTATGCACGCGAGATAAAGACTAACGCGGTGCACGAAGCTGGAGCAACGTTGTGGAGATAGGTAGAAATCGTCGTTGGATGCAGGGGCGTCGTTTGGGCGTGAGGTGAGGCGAAACAGAGGCATGGCTGTCATGGAGCATTTAGGCGGCTGGAAATGGTCAAATCCACGGAAAGGGGAGGCAATGGTGTGTCGGAGGGCGTCATGGAACGAAGCCGAGGGGTATGCACGCGAGATAAAGACTAACGCGGTGCACGAAGCTGGAGCAACGTTGTGGAGATAGGTAGAAATCGTCGTTGGATGCAGGGGCGTCGTTTGGGCGTGAGGTGAGGCGAAACGGAGGCATGGCTGTCATGGAGCATTTAGGCGGTTGGAAATGGTCAAATCCACGGAAAGGGGAGGCAATGGTGTGTCGGAGGGCATCATGGAACGAAGCCGAGGGTTATGCACGCGAGATAAAGACTAACGCGGTGCACGAAGCTGGAGCAACGTTGTGGAGATAGGTAGAAATCGGCGTTGGATGCAGGGGCGTCGTTTTGGGCGTGAGGTGAGGCGAAATGGAGGCATGGCTGTCATGGAATGGAAAGGGCACAACGGCGAGGAAGCGGACACTATCGGCGAGAAGCATTGGCGTCGCGGGAAGAATCGACCGTCGAAAGTAGCACGTTGTTGGATCACGATTGGCGTTGTCTGCGAGAAGCGAAGGTGTTGCGGGGAAGATCGAGCGTTGGAAAGTCGGTATTGTCGACATCGGCGGCGCGAGACAGGGCACAGGCGGCACTGTCGACGCGGAAGAGATCGAATTGGACCCCGATAAAACGAGCGCAGGGAGGAGGCGTGTAACGAATGCTGAGTGAGGGGTCGAGCAGAAGACGACTGGATCGGTTGCCGGAAGGCAGAATCAATGGCTAAATCGTTCCGGGCGGCGGTATCCGCTGCCGAAAGAGCAGCTGGTCGAACCAAATGTTGGTTGTTATGGTTGAAGAGGAGGAGAGAGAAGAAGGGGGAGAAGAAGAGAGGATAGAATCAGCCCCTAGAGTTAATCCCAAAAGTGATCTTCGAAATGAGAAACACACGTAAGTGCAAACAGTAAATAACTCACGAACTGAAATACATGTAACAACAAACAACAACACTCAAGCCTTTCTCCCACTTTAATGGGGTCGGCTATATGGATCCTTTGTCATCATTGTGTCATATCTTTAGTCATAATCTCACTAATGCCTAAGTACATCATGTCTTTCCTTATAGTCTCATTCCAAGTCTTTATTGGTATACCCCTCCCCCGTTTAACATGCCTAGTGACTAAACTCTCACAACGCCTAATAGGTGCCTCCAATGGTCTCCTTTGTACGTGTCCAAACCATCTTAGTCGAGCTTATCGCATCTTCACTGCAATTGGTGTCACTCATGTCCTGATACATTCATTCCTAATTTTATCCAATCTCGTGTGTCCACACATCCACCTAAGCATACTCATCTCTGCAACTCCCATTTTTTTGCTCATGTACACAATTCACTGCCCAACACTCAAAACCATAGAGCATCGCTGGTCTAATTGTAGTACTGTAAATTTTGTCTTTAAGTTTTAATGGTACTTAACGATCACATAAGATCCCCGACGCACCTCTACACTTCAACCAACCTGCTTGGATCTTATGTATCACATCTTTATCAACACCTCCATCTTTTTGAACTATCAATCCAAGATATTTAAAGCACTCACTGTGGGAAATATCTTGATCACCCAACTTAATAACGAAGTCATCCGTCCTTCTTGCACTGCTAAATTTAAGCTACATATACTCCGTCTTTGTCATGCTCAACCTAAAACCCTTCTTTTCTAAAGTGTCTCGCAAAGATTCAAGTTTCGTGTTTACACCCTCGCGCATCTCATCGACCAAAACGATATCATCTGCAAACAATAAACATCAAGGTATTGCTTGTTGGATATGTCCGGTGAGATCATCTAAGATAAGAGTAAAGAGATAAGGGTTTAAAGTTGAACCTCGATGTGAGCCAACAGTGATAGGGAATTCCTGTGTTAATCCTCCAGATGTCCTCACCCTCGTCACTGAATTTGTATACATATATCTTTGATTATGTCAATGTATGATACATTTACACCCTTTTTTTCTATGACACTCCATAAGATCTATCTTGGAACCCTATTATAAGTCTTCTCAAGATCGATAAACAGCATATGCAAATCTTGTTTTCTTTCTCGATAGTTGTCAATGAGTCTCATCAAGAGATGTATAGCTTCCATGGTCGACCGCCCTGGCATGAATCCAAATTAATTCTCCGAGATGTTAATCTCTCGTCTTACTCTTCATTCTATTACTCGTTCTCATAGTTTCATGGTATGACTCATTAATTTAATTCATCTGTAATTAACATAATTGTGTATATCTCCTTTGTTCTTATACAAAGGTACTAAGATACTTTATCTCCATTGGTCCGGCATGCTCTTTGACTTCAGTATCTTTTTGAAAAACAAGTAATCCACAAAATTCCTTCTTTCCCTAGACATTTCCATACTTCGATGGGTATATTGTCTGGCTGGAAATACATGTGTGATAATAAAATATAAATTTGATGGGTGCACTATGCAAGTGCACATTACTAGCAAGTGTTTGTCGTCGTGTTGGGATCTACGTCCTCGTCGCCTCGGTCCTGACGTCAACATATGCATTGTGTCATCGTCCCTCTCCCTCTTCAGTATCCGTAACACTTCCACACTATCTCCAACTCTCCAGTTCGTCCTTCTCAAAGTTCAAGTACATAACAGACAGGATAGTCAGCATCCTAACCGCGAGTTTTGCATGCGGGCCTAGTTGGGCGGTCAGCGCTGAAAATAGCGCACAGGACACGTAGCCTCCGTTCTACACCCGATCACCTTGATTTTTTCAATGCAATTTGTTTCTCCTTCCCCATCACATACTGAGAGGGTTTGTCCAATCAATTGGTCAGATCTGTGAAGATCTATGATCTGGTTATTGGCCAAGTTTTTTGGAAGATGGCCCCTACATCCTAAATGGCTAATCAATTGCCTTCGCTCATTTGGAAGAGATGTCTTGTGGCTAATTGTGGTTTTATTAGCAGTTTCCTATTTTTCTTCGCGACGGCGGTTGTCTGAAGATTTTCGGTGGCAAATTGAACTTTTTGTTTTTCTTTTTTTATGTTCATTGATGTTGTGTGTAACATTTAGTCATGTCAGATATTGATGCTTCATGTGACACATCAACTCCCATTGGATCGATATAGTTTGGTCGTGATCATAACCTTTCTCAAGTTACAACTAATCTTCATGATAAGAACTACCTATTTAGGTAGTTGAAACTATGCAACTGGAACAACCAAAGAATCGACAAAGAACACCCATGAATGTCTTCAATGGAAGTCAGAGAACCCTTCGGTAATGTCTTAGCTTATAAATTCCATGTAGAAATATATTGCTCGGAACTACTTATTTTTTCATACAACCATAAACATTTGGAAGAGAGAGGAGACTACTTACTCGTGCAAAGACAATGTGGTCTAAACCTTTCAGTTATGAAAAAAAATGATATTTTTCTTTCAACAATGAGACAAACGTCCCATATTCACTACTTAGATGTCACTCAATTATATCAAGAATATGAAAATTTTGAATCCCTCTAATGAGATTCTCCTCAGGACACATGAAGACCGTAATAGGGCTTTTGAATTTCTACATGAACTCCATAGGGACTTCGATCGGATTATTGCCCAGATTCTTGGTCGCACATTTGTGTCGTCCTTGATAGAAGCATATAGCCTTGTGTAGCAAAAGTATGATCTTAGATAGTTGTTTGATGGAGTTCCGGAAGGTTTAGCACTGGTTACTACTCAACAGAGTTCAGGAAGAAGCCTATCTCATGATTTCAAACCAAAGTCCACGAACAAACATCATTTATTATGCGACTATTATGAAAAGAGTCGGCATACACGGGACACTTGTTTTTTATGTTGCATAGGCTTCCTTCCCTACGAGAGGAATCTACCCCACAAGGAGGTCATGCTCGTGGTCAATTTCAGAAAGGCAAGATTCAGTTCCACTTCGCTCTGCTCATTTGACTGAGATATTTGAGGACTGTGGTAACATTGGTCCTGATTCTCTCACTCCGCCTAGCTGAGGAGATGCAAGCTCCATCACGATTGATGTACGATCATTCTATTGAGTAAACATCTAGCCCATCATCTTCCTTTGTCCATATGGGTACTCCAAGTGCTCATTCTGCCACCACTCATCTACCCACTGAATTGGAGATTTAAGTGCCACGGATCATATAGTTGGCTCCACGCCATATATTGTCTCTTACTTGCCCTTATCCGACAGAAGTAAGCATTGTTAATGTCTCTCTTTATTATATTCTAAAAAAAGGGATTCACCCTTCCTCTCTTGTTTTATCATTTCTTCTTTGTGCCTCTAGCTTTACCCGCAACTTGCATTACATTAGCTCTTTAACAAATTTAATGTAATGTTCCGTCACTTTCTTTCCTTCTCATTATGTCTTTCAAGACGTGAAGACGAGAAAGGAGATTGACAATGGTAGGATACAAGTTAGAATCTATTTGTTTGATGCTTCCATTGAGACTCAGGCTTGCCAAGCTTCTCAGTATCTGCTATAGAACTACTGGCATCATCATTTGGCCACCAATCTATTGCTACTATGCAACATTTGATTCATAGTATTCCTTCTCATGTTTTAAAAAAGACAAATAGGGTGTATGTGAACTTTTTAAACATCATACTATATTTTTCAATCATGCCTTTTTACTTGGTACAACTGTGGTTCACGTTATTCATACTGATGTTGAGGGGCCTTTCCCGAATACTTCAATTTTGGATATCATTGATTCGTTACTTTCATTGATTATTTTTCACGCCACCTGGATTTAGTTAATACAACAACACTCAAGCCTTTATCCCACTATAGTGGGGTCGGCTATATGGATCCTTTGTCGCCATTGTGCCCTGTCTTTAGTCATAATCTCACTAATGCCTAAGTACATCATGTCTTTCCTTATAGTTTCATTACAAGTCTTTATTGGTCTACCCCTCCCTCGTTTAACATGCCTAGTGACTAGACTCTCACAACGCCTAAGAGGTGCCTCTAATGGTCTCCTTTGTACATGCCCAAACCATCTTAGTTGAGCTTCTCGCATCTTCTCTGCAATTGGTGTTACTCCTGTCTTATCACTATACATTCATTCCTAATTTTATCCAGCCTCGTGTGTCCGCACATCCACCTAAGCATTCTCATCACCGCAACTCCCATTTTTTTCTCATGTACACAATTCACTGCCCAATACTCAGAACCATAGAGTATCGCTGGTCTAATTGCAGTACGGTAAAACTTGCCTTTAAGTTTTAATGGTACTTTACGATCACATAAGATCCCTGACGCGCCTCTCCACTTCAACCAATCCGCTTGGATTCTATGTGTCACATCTTTGCCAATACCTCCATCTTTTTGAACTATCGATCCAAGATATTTAAAACACTCACTACGAGGAATATCTTGATCACCCAACTTAATAACGAAGTCATCAGTCCTTCTTGCACAGCTAAATTTAAGCTCCATATACTCCGTCTTTACTCTGCTCAACCTAAAACCCCTCTTTTCTAAAGTGTCTCGCAAAGATTCAAGTTTTCCGTTTACACCCTCGCACGTCTCATCGACCAAAACGATATCATCCGCAAACAATAAACACCAAGGTATTGCTTGTTGGATATGTCTGGTGAGCTCATCTAAGATAAGGTTAAAGAGATAAGGGCTTAAAGTTGAACCTCGACGTAAGCCAACAGTGATAGGGAATTCTTGTGTTAATCCTCCAGAGTTCCTCACCCTTGTCACTGAATTTGTTTACATATATCATTGATTGTGTCAATGTATGATATATTTACACCTTTCTTTTCTAAAACTCTCCATAAGATCTCTCTTGGAACTCTATCATAAGCCTTCTCAAGATCGATAAACAACATATGCAAATCTTGTTTTCTTTCTCGATAGTTGTCAATGAGTCTCCTCAAGAGATGCATAGCTTCCATGGTCGACCGCCCTGGCATGAATCCAATTTGATTCTACGAGATGTTAGTCTCTCGTCTTACTTTTCTTTCTATTACTCGTTCCCATAGTTTCATGGTAATGACTCATTAATTTAATTTTACTGTAATTAACACAATTTTGTATATCTCTTTTGTTCTTATACAAAGGTACCAAGATATTTTCTCTAAATTGGTCTGGCATCCTCTTTGACCTCGGTATCTTATCGAAAAAACGTGTAAGAAACAAAATTCCTTCATTCCCTAGACATTTCAATACTTCGATGGGCATATCGTCTGGCTCAACCGTCTTTCCATTTTTCTTCTTTAGAGCACCATTTATCTCTAATACTTGAATTTTACTATAAAACGTTATATTCTTATACTCCTCCGATTTACTTAACTCTTCCAAGTTCAATTCATTGTCTTTTGTTTCATTATAGAGTTGATAAAAATGTCTTTTCCATCGCTCTTTAATATCCACATCATCCGTCAAAACTATATCTGTTTCATCATTTATGCATTTTACTTGGCTTAAATCTCTTGTCTTCCTTTCTCTAGCTCGAGCAATTTTATATATATCACGCTCTCCAACTTTGGTATCTAGTCGCTTATAAAATTCTTCATAAGCTTCATTTTTTGCTTTACTTACTGCATGTTTAGCTTCTTTTTTGACGACTTTATACCGGGCTAAATTATCATCACTCCTACAGACGTAGAGTGATTTATAGATGGTCATCTTTGCCCACACTTTGTCTTGCACTTCCTCTTTCCACCACCAAGATTCTTTATTTGAGGGTGCACGACCTGAATTTAGTTAATGCACAATAAAAATGAAAGTTTTTCTATCTTCCAAAAACATCATAAAAAGATCTCTACTCAATTTAGTGTGACCATAAAAATTTTACACAATGACAATAATCGTTGATATATTGATACTTTTTGAGACCTATTTAATGAAGCTTGGAATTGTCTATCAAACCACTAATGTTCACTCCCCAACTCAAAATAGAGTTACTGAAAGAAAAAAATTCAACTTGGGATTTGGTGGATCTTCCTAAAGGAAAGAAGACAGTTAAGTGCAAATGAGTTTTTTAGTTAAGCGGAACTCGTAAGACATTGTTGAAAGGGTCAAGGGAGGGTTGGTGATGTAACCAGAAAAATGCAAATTTGATATTAAATGATAAACTTGAGAACATTTTAAATTTAAGCAACGAAGCTTGAATCATCGGGCAATAAATGAGATAATTAACTTAGACCTTCGTGAGACTACCCGCGAATAACTAGCATTCAAGCAAATAATACAAATGTCATATCATTCCACGGGTAAAAAATTAAGTAACAAATAACAAAGCTTTTCAAAATTAACGGCAAAATGGTATGTGATAATTTAGGGCGAGGAAGCTCTAAAATTCTACAACCAAATAAAATACGCATAAAATTAAAAGTAACATGTCATGACAAGAGAATGGAAAGAGGTATAATCAAGGGCTTGCATACGGCAGTGGATCCCAAGTTCGGTGCAGGGCATGGTTGGGGCAGCAGAAGATGAGGTTATGGTTTTCGGGTATGCGCACAAGGGCAATTAGGGCTCGAGCAAGAGGTTGGTCCAAGAATGGTAACAAGAGACAATAAAAGCTATCCATCAGTGGTCTGAGTGGCTTCTGGATGGACGAGGTGAGTTCCCCGACGCGAAAGGCCATTGGAGGAGGAGACGTCGGATCAGAGAAGGCTTCTGGTGCTAATATCGAGGGCTGGGAGGTTTTCGTTTGCTACCTAGAAAAGCCATTGAGCTGAGCCTAGACAAGATGGTAAAGAACACAGACGCGACGGAACGATAGAGAAGGGGGTCATCAGCCAGGGCGGTAGGCCTTGGTGGTGGCGGCGAGACTAGGAGCGGGCTCGGGCAGGAGAACGGTATAAACGATTGGACTGGATTCCGAAACAGAGAAGTATTTTCTCTGTTTCGATTTTTTTCCATGCTCTCTTTTTGGAGGGGGCGGTTTTTATAAAGAATACGTTAAGAGTTCCTTTTATTGTTTTAATACATATACTAAATGGAAATAAAAGGGGAGATTAAAGATGGGCGGTTGGATTTCAAACCATTTAATGACGCCTTTGATTAGAAAAACTCCAGGGATTTCAAACCATTGAATGACGCGTCCGCCTTTACCTCCACCAATTCTACTCACTTGGATCGGCTCAAAGCTCGACTTGAAGATCTCACTTTCCTCATTTGATACCTCGCAGCCACGGTGGACAACCTCCCACCGGCTCCTCCGGCACCGCCGTCACACCACACTCGGCCCGCCATGGACTGCACCGGATTCCTCCACCCCACTGCAGACATCCACCCAGCTCATATCCGTCGGAGTCAAATTCCTATGTTTGACGACACTAACCCCCTCTGTTGGATCACCCGCACCGAAGAATTCTCCAACCTCCAATCCACCCCCACAAACCAAAAGGTTTCCCTGGCAACTATCTATACGAAGGGCTCTGTGCTCCACTGGGTGCGAAGGGCGCGATAACAGATTTGTGACCTCTCGTGGCCAACACTGAAGGAGAAACTCCTCCGCCACCTTGACACTCGTTGAGCGTGTAATACCTATGAGTATCTCAACTCCATATGTCAGTCAGACACCGTCGCTACCTACATCGTCGAGTTCAACGATGTAGCCATGCATGCCCCGGGTCTATCCCCAGACCATTACCTGAGGTACTTTCTTGGGGGCCTGCATCCCCACCTTTAAGCACGCCTTCAGGTCCACAACCCAACTACTCTCTCCCGCGTCATGGAGCAAGCTCGTTACCTCGACGAAGAACTCTACACAGCTCAGTCGCCCTCTCTACCCCAGTAACTGTTGACAATTGTGTCCTTCATTGTATTTGTCTTGTAGCGAGTCTCCATCTATATAAGGTGCCCTTAGTATAAGTGGAAGACGTCTTGGATCAGTGTTTAGGTTTAGGTTGTCATAGGAGAGTGACTCTTAAAGGTACCCTGCCCTCAAGAATTAGTATCGAGCATGTCTGGATAAGTTATATCCTGTATTTTTAATTTAAATGTTTGTCGACGTTAGTCGAGTCTATCATCAAGGAAGAGATATATTATAATCTCTAATCAAGTATCCACATCAACAGTCAAGCAAGGAGTCTTAAACTTCATCAGAGATTGAATATTGTGGAAAAGTCGTCAACTTCATCCGCTACGAGTTCTAAGAGTCTCTCTAAAAGACTTAATTTGGTTCTAAGAGCATCCTTAACAAAAGACTCGATTGTATTGGTTTTAAGAGGCTACAACAACACTCAAGCCTTTATCCCACCATAGTGGGGTCGGCTATATGGATCCTCTGTCGCCATTGCGCCCTATCTTTAATCATAGCCTCGCTAATGCCTAAGTACATGAAAGTGCACAGTGTGCCTCTGAGTATTCTCTAGAGAGGGGTGAATAGAGATTTAAAAAATCTTTACACTAAATGTGCACACACAATAAAAATAACTACTCTAATAACTATGCATTCAGCAATCCCAACTCAGAATAAAGTAGAAATGGAAAACAGTAATCAGTAAGCAAAAACAGTAAGGAGACAGCACAGAAAAGCAATGCAGAAGACACAGGAATTTTATAGTGCTTCCTCAAAATGTGGGTAGTCCACTCTTCTACCACCTTGGTAGGATTGCACTAACAGTGTCCGAGTCTTTTGATAAGGAAACTCTCAGAACCACTGAGTCTTTTGTAAAGAGACTCTTAGAACCACTGAGTCTTTTGCTAAGGAGACTCTTAGAACTACTGAATCCTTTGAAGAGGGATTCTTAAAACTCTTTTACAGTTGCAGAATAAGAACAGTAGAAGAGGAGGAGGAAGAGGATAGGATTCTTCAGGTAGAATCCTTCAGCAGCTATCTCTCTGGATGTTGTTGCTTCTATATACTTCAGGATCTGAATATAATGAACTCTTGCTTAAGATAGTGATGATTGCAAGGGTATGAGCTTTGATCCTGATCCTCTCTGCACTTTTGTTGGCTTGCTGCTATATGATATAGAAGAGGAAGCAGCAATCTTGTTGTGTTGTTTTCCTGTGCAGAGAAGTTATTCTTCTATTCTGTCTTAGGGCTGGAGGAGGAAGAAGAAGACAGAAGAATCCGACTGAGAGAATAATTGTTGTTGTTTTTTCTTTCTTCCTCAGCATACTTATTCTCTATTGATTTATGTTTGAATTTCTTTCTTCTTCTGGACTGTCCTTAGAAGGAATGTCCATTGGATAATAAATATTTTCTTCTATTTCTGTTCCCGACCTGTCAAGACTGATTTGAATATCTTCCAAGAATGTCATTGTTGTTTCTCTGGAATACTCCATTCCATTCTTGGCAATAAACGAGTTGTTATAAAACATTTTTCAGCATTGTAGACCTTCTGAAAAGGTATTAGAAAAAACAGCAAAAAACGTACTTTTTCTGACTTTATTCGACGCTGCGTTGACTTCATTATTCGTCATATCGACGCACCTCTGAGTTTTTATAGAAGTAGCTTCGAATTCCTTCTTAGCTCTGGTTGAACTCAGATGTCGACGTTGCGTCGAGTACTTATCGACGTATCCATTGAGTTGAAGACTTGAATTTGAACTTCATCTTCTGCGTCGAATTGGAGTCAAAGTTACGTCGACTTCTAAGATGGCTTCGACAGACTCTTTCTTCTGCGTCGAGTTCATTTCGACGTTGTGTCGACTTCACTTGATACTTCGACAAGCAATCTGAGTCACTTCGACTTTTAGTCATAGTTGCGTTGACTTCTAGTCGAAATTGCGTCGACTTTTATTCGACGCAAGTTTTAACTCAACTGAATTGTGCTTCTTTTAGACCTGGTCTTGACACTCTAAGTGAATGTGATATCCTAAGACATCTAATGATCAGATTACCCTTTCTATACAATGTGGGTAATACAACCTAAATGATGAAATCACTTTAAAATAATTTGTTAGATAAATCATAAGGGTTTTTCCCAACAATCTCCCCCTATTTATCTTAACAAATTTTATAATTTGATTAAGTGATTTCAAACAAACTTTGACATAAAATTAAATACAACCACAAATACACAGAACAATAATGATATTATAAACACACAGACAATATGATAAACTTTCAAAAAATCATATTGATCTTCATAATCATGATAACTGTATTCATCAGATGATATAATATAATTTGTTTACTTGTACAGTACTATTCTTTTTCTGGAGTTTTCCTCTTCCTTGAGAACACTTGTGGTATCCCCTTTCTTGGAGCAAATACAACAGCCTCATTCTCCTCTTCATCAGTCCTGTTAGTTTCTTGGTGAGTGTGATCTTCTTTGGAAGGCTCCCCTAGAGATTGTGCATTCTTTTCAACAGCCAGAGCAGACTCCTTAGCAATCTTTGATACTTCATCCAACAGTTGATCATCTTCTAGGAGCTCCCCCTGAGTTGATGTAAGCATCTCCTCCTGAGTTTGTGTAGGAAGCTCTATCTGGGTTACTTCAGGGATTTCTGTAACTGGCTCCCCCTGGATATGTGCATCCTCTAAGAGAACATCTGGAATTGCATGGACTTTTAGTTGCATGCATGGACTTTTGGTGCGTTCTTCCTCGACTCCTCCCTCCGCATAGATCTTAAGTTTTCAATTGTAGAAATTTTCTCGCAAACCCTAGTTTTTTCGGCGACCCGCGGACACACGAGTGTAGTCGTGCTCGGCGTGGCCGCGGATCATTTTGAATGGGTCCTTGCGACCTCTCTCCGCGAGTCTCGGGGTGTGACACGATGATAAATAAATATTACTGCGCGCGCGGTTGAAACAACGACGATCGCGTGGCGGCAAATTATATTTATGCATGCGCGGTCGAAACAATGACGAACGCGCGTCGGTAAATAAATATTTATGCGTGCGACGTTAAATAAATATGTATGCGCGCGACGGTAAATAAATATGTATGTGCGCGACGGTAAATAAATATTCATGCGCACGTCGATAAATAAATATTTATGCGCGCGGCAGTAAATAATATTAATGTGCGCGTGGTCGAAACAACAACGATTGCGCGGCGGCAAATTATATTGATGCGCGCGTGGTTGAAATAACGACGATCGCGCGGCGGCAAATAATATTGATGCGCGTGTGGTCAAAACAACGACGCTCACGCGGCAACAGATAATATTGATGCGCGTTTGGTCAATATAATGACGATAGTGCGGCTGTAAATAATTTTGATGCGCGCGATCAAAATAGCAACGCTCGCGCATCGATAAATAATATTGAATTATGTGGTGAGATCGATGGTGGATCTCGTGATGAAACTCACGGTGATCGTACGATGTAAATAAGCAGTGGAGCTTGCAGCAAAGACTTACGGTGATGATGGAATCGAGCACGTCATTACATAGTTTGGATTTAGGGTAGAACTGTCAAATCAAGGACGCATCGCCGATTTCAATAATATTTTTGTAACGACTCGATGCATTATAGGTCATAGTCGCATCCACCAGCAAATGATGCGTATGAGGCAGACAATTCCAAACTCTTGATTTGATCCAAGATATTGGCTCTAAAAGTGTTTAAGTAAGTCCAATGATCGTGTGATGGAATCAACGACGATCGTGCATTGGTGGTAGTCATGGAGCTTGCGGTGGAGACCTTCGACGGTGAAGATTCCTAGTCTATGGGATGCTTAGTCGACTTAGAGTAGAATAACTGAACAGGCCTCGTTAGCATCACCTACTTCATGATAATGAGTCAATGACATGATGTTTGTTGAATCATAGTCGCGTTGACCAACATATGAGGCGGCCAACCCAATTCTTATTCTAGGTCTGGGCAGTGATTAGGATCCCTAATCTGATGATGTTTATTCATAAACATTTAGTGGTTTTATGATTTGGCAGAGGTGAGGATTGTTTAGTGGTTGTTTGGGTAAAGTAGCGAGTTGTTCGCCTCCCCTAGTTGGTGCCCTACATTGTATGTAACTCGGTTTGTATGAAAAGATAATGTGTGAATGTATGTGGTGGGTCGCTGGCTCTACCGGTGGCACACTCCGGAGGGTTAGTACAGCGACTCTAGGATAGCATCATGGTCGAACAACAGTGTGCGCCCTAGCCTAGTTTATTGTTTGTGTAGGTGTTAGCCACCTGGAGTTTGACCTGAGCTATGTCTTGGTTCTTTTGTTTGATCCGCTAGTATGGGCGAAGACTGAGTACGGGCTCGGACAGTCGTACGTAAGGCCTAGAGATGATTGTGCTTAATACCCTAAAAGTGGCCAGGACGTGTCACTGCCATCGTTTGGCCACGACGGTGGTGCTTGTGGGTTAGCTACCTCACGAATAAGTGTCCCAGTCGTTAGTTTGTACTTGATTTCGATTGGGTACTTGCGTCTCGACACTGTTTGAATTGTTAAGGCTATGTCGACATAGATTTCATATGCACCTGTGATGATGATGTTAATCTCGGTTGGGTTTATTCTTTTACTAGTACCGCTCTTAGATGATAGCACGTTTCATACTGTTTTAGCTTAATTATTGTTGGGTGCGTGAGTGTGGACACCGCTAGGTTCGAAACAGTAGGTTTTAATCACTGATCAATTTATTATGCACCTATACTTGATAGTCTACTAGTTTACCTTCATTTTCTTACTATTCACTGTTTAGTTTATTTGTTTATATATGATAGCTTGCTAGTTGTACTTATCTTATTACTATATTTATACTCGTCTGCTATACTTGCATAGTATACCGCATGTCACTTCCTGCAGCATGGTATTTCTCTCTCTTGAGTGTTAGGGCTTTGGGGGAGCGGGAAGAACCACTCAGTCTAGTTTGACTGACGCGTTCGCGCTTATCATTTTAGGCGGAGACTTTGTCGATGACGACGCAACTGAAACTGTGGGTGATTCTAAAGTTATGACGTGAACTCGATGTGGACTCGACGTGGACTCGACACAAGCTTGGCGTTGAGATAGAAGGCATGATGATGATCATTGCTACCCTTAGCAACATCATCAGTCATATAGTTAGCTCATTAGATTTACATACTTACTGCACTTATATATCATCTTTCATCCGTCTTGGCATGTTATTTGTGAGCCCCCAGATTTTATATAGACTGTTGTACTTGGACTGTGGGATCATCGTGTCGTTATTGTGGCTATTTCTGTTTTGTCTTTATTTACTCATATATTTATGTGCTCTACTACGTGGCTATTAGTCTTCCGCTAGTATTTCTCCGCTACAACTCATAGTGTACCCTGGTTGGGTGTGATGGTTGTTCGCTTAGCACCATCGTTGGTTCGTAGCTTAGAAGAGAATGATGGGAGAGGGTTGAGACGTTCATACATCTACTCTTCTGTTATTCCCTTCTTTGTTGTGGATTGGCGATGGTGTGCGATAAGATCCCCTGGTCGTGCCTACATATTTTTATTTCATTTCATGTATTTTTCATTATTGGTAGTTTTTCGTCATTTATGGATAGTACACCCTTGTATGGTAGAAGTGTAGAACGGGGGGATATCTACAGCATCTACAATGAAGGAAGAAGTAGAATATAGGAAATTGGAGGCGATGCAAAGGAGAATCCTTCTGATGATGTTGGGATACTTGATGTTGCTAACTTGTCTCTAGACAAACCAAAGATTAAAGGTGCGCTGATCTTCAACAATGAAGAAATGGAGGAATTGATGAACCTGCTTAAGTTTTATTTTTGTCTCTTTTAGTGAAACAATTTAAGTTATGATTTATGAACAATATAATATGTTGAATTTAGAATGTCTACTTACATTTTTTTTTTACGTTTGAGAACTTCATGGTGTGTTGCATCGGTTTGTGAACTTGAACTTCAAGTTATAATTTATGCAGGATGTTACATTGTTTTGAAAAAAATTTATTGTGCATGTGATATATATATTTAGTTATTTATTTATTTTATTTAGTGTGCTTCACCAATGCTCTGGATGCTGAATGAAGGAAGCATGGTTATGTGCACATAAATCAAAATGGATTCTTGGGTCTGCCCTCTCTGATGTCTTTGGCTTTGATTTGAGGGCATGATTCCGCAGCAAACGCGACGGTATAGGGGGCCACTATTTCAGTGGTACTCTGTGAGCAGCCACTTTGTGCATTTATTGTCAAAGGTTAGGTCTTTCTCCTCTGAGAGAAGCCACTTTGTGCATAGTGCCAAAGGTTAGGTCTGTTTCCAATCTTCCCCCGCCCATACCCCCAATGATTGGGGACTATATGGGTTATGTTGTTGTTGTTGATTTATTTATTTTATTAAAATGTGTCCCGCCATACATGTATCCTTGCTTTTAAAATTTTGATGTGCCAACGTAACGAATATGTATTATACTGTACTGATGCTTCATAGGCTTCAACAAGTTCGTTCCACTTCCAAAATTATTGGCATCCACAGACCTCACCAAGGCTTTACTAGACTCATTGCATCTTTTGCTTCATTTCATTATTGGCTCAGATGACATGTACGCTCCAACTTGGGAAGAGTATAGTTTCTTTTTATTTTCTTTTTATTTTCTTATTTACTCCCACATTGGGTAATGCAATTCTACTCTTGCAGAATTTTTTCTATAAATAGGTCATTGATCTCCTAGAAATGATAAGTAAGCCAAAGCAATATTCCAATCTTTTTTTTTCTTACACTTTCAGTAGCATAGATTGATAATTGTTAATATCATCACTTAAAATTGAATATGTACTCGATCTTTGATCTACTAATTCCAAGTTTTCTATCGTCCAAATATTATCTCTATTGCTCTTGTTGAAATAGCACATGTGTTTGGCCCATTTGGTGGCAGAGCGAGCGATCCGTTTTTTCCGGTCTCCCGTTTTCTGACCGCCCACCCTCCAGTTCTCAACTTCTGGCGGTCTCCTTTCCTGAGACCGCTCCCCCTGCCGCTACCTCCCGCATTACTCCCAGCCTCCCACGCCTCCCTCTCTGCTAGGTTTTATAGCTTCTTCCATCTGCGGCGTGGGTCCCGCCATCGTCCTCTCAAGTCCACCAGCAGCTCGCCAGACCGCTCTCCTCTCCAGCGGTCTCTCTCTCAGACCGCCCGTGTGATCTTCCTCAGTGAGCTACCTCTGCTCGCCCCCCCCCCCTCTGCTCGCAGCTCGCCAGCGATCGCTCCGGCCTCATCTCAAGTCACAGCGGTCTCCTCTCTGCTCGCAAGTCGCAGCTCGCCAACGGTTCCTCTGCTCAACAGCGGCCTCTCCTGCTCTTCTCTGATCGTAGCGGTCTCAGTCGCAGCTCGCCAGTACACACTCTGCTCGCCTGCGATCTCTCTGCCCGCGATCTCTCGTGCACGCAAGACGCCGCCTCTGCCGATCTCTCCAGCGATCTTCAGCGCCCTCCTGCGACCTCGTAGCGATCTCCCGCTACCTCCTCGCGTCAATCTCACGCGGTCTCCTCGTTGCTCGCTGCGATCTCTGCCAGCGCCTTCTGTGTGCGGTCTGGCCTCTAACCGCTAGCCTGCCAGCGGTCTCCTCTTCGCCCAACTTGCGTGGGTTCTTCTGCGACCTCGACCTGGACGAGTCGCCTCGCCCTTTCCGTTGTTGGTATACTGCAATCAGACGCGGACTCCTATAACCGCTTCCTCTGCTTTCAGATCGTGCGGTCTAAGCTCGTCTCTATCCGTGCCTCCCGGTCTCTATGGGCTCCTCGGTAGCCTCATCGGAAGTTCCTACACAGGTCGCACCACCTGCCCTCAACCACGAGCTCCGTGATGAGCTCCGCATCACCACCATCTCCCTCTCTGGGAAGAAAAATTTCATGCCCTGGATGCACTCTGTCCGCCGCGTCCTTCAAGCCAAGGGCCTTGCCTCCCATCTCACCCAGGATCCCCCAACTCCAGTCACTGAGGAATGGCTGCGGGACGATGGCCGCGTTCAGACATGGATCTTGAACTCACTGGATGGCGAACCTTATGAAATGGCCATGTACCTTGAGACGGCCAAGGCCATATGGGACGAGCTCCAGTCCCTGTATTCCGAAAAAGATAGCCTTCAACGTCTGTTCGATATCATCACCGACCTACAGGCTCTGGACACCACTGGGCCTAACATGACCTCTGTTGTTGCCCATGTCAAATCTCTGGCTGAAGCATGGATCCAACATCAGCCATCAACAAATGATCATGCAACTCAGCGGGCTCAGAAGGAGGCAGTCTGCATTGCTATGCTCATGGCCCGGGTCCCACCTCATCTTCTGGGCCTTCGGGCTCAGATCTTGGCCTCAGCTACCACTCCGTCTCTATCAAGTGTGTGCTCCATGCTCCTCTGAGTCACACCACCTCTTGATATCACGACACCTACCTCACCGGCCCTCCTCCAGCACGCTCCTACTTCTCCCTCTCTTCCTCCTCCACCTACCCGGGGAGGCCGGTCTGGCGCTCGGGGAAGAGGTCGGGGGGGCCGGGGGAGACCTAAATGGTTCTGCGACCGTGATGGTCATTATGAGGCCACATGCTTTCGTAAAAACGGACATCCTCCTCGTCCTACAGCATCCTTTGCCACGGAAAGTCCGTCCACCTCAAGCAATCCGGTGGACCTTGACGCAGTCCGCCTCCAACTCCAGCAACTTCATGGACTTCTCAGCCCTACTTCTGCATCTGTCGCCTCCGTCTCCAATGAAGGTATGGCTTGTCTCTCCACTAGCCCAGGTTGGATAATGGACTCCGGTGCTACTCATCATATTACCTCGCGGCAACCAACTCAATATTTGGATACTCCTCATCCAAAGTGCATCACTGTGGCCAATGGGGATACTGTTCCCGTCTCCGGTTCTGCTGACATCTCGCTCACCTCCTCTCTTTCTCTTCGCTCGGTTCTTCATGTTCCGGGATCCTCCTTCAATTTACTTTCCATTGGTCGTCTTACTAATGACTTGGATTGGTCTGTCACATTTAACCCCTCGTCTTTTTTGATACAGGATCGACGGACGCGGACTACCATTGGTAAAGGACGATTGCGGAACGGACTCTACCTCCTTGACGACTCTCCCACCATCCTCTCCTCTGTCTCCTCCATAGACTGGCACCGACGCCTCGGGCCCCCTCCTCTACCCGTCCTCCAGAAGGCTCTCCCTGATGTACCTCTTTCTCCGTTTAAATGTGAAACTTGTATTTTCGGCAAACAGTCACGTTCTTCTTTTCCCGCACATTGTACTCGGAGCCTGACTCCTTTTGATTTAGTGCACTCCGATATTTGGGGGTCATATAAAACTACTAGTATTTCTGGATATCGGTATTTTCTCACGTTTGTTGATGATTACTCTCGGTTAACGTGGCTTTACCTGCTTCATGATCGCTCTGAGCCCCCTCGTGTCTTTAGAGCATTTGTCCTCGAGACCCGTTCGCAATTCTCCACTACCATCAAAACCTTACGCTCTGACAATGATCGCGAATACACAAGCCACGATATCGCCACTCTATGCTCAGACTTCGGAATCATCCATCAAACATCCTGCGCTTACACACCTCAAAAAAACGGCGTGGCCGAGCGAAAGAACCGTCACGTTCTCGAGGTTGCCCGCTCACTTATGCTTCACATGAACGTTCCCAAATCATATTGGAACTTCGCGGTCTCCACTGCCTGCTTCCTTATCAACTGTCTCCCTTCATCCGTTCTCCATAATAATACTCCGTTCAGCCTTCTTTTTCCTTCTACTCCACCCTTCTCTCTCACACCCCGCACCTTTGGGTGCACCTGCTACGTCCACATCTTGGGACCCTCCACGGATAAGCTGGATCCTCGTGCTACCAAGTCCATCTTCGTCGGCTACTCTCGAACTCAAAAAGGTTACGTCTGCTACTTCCCTACAACCCGTAAAATAACGGTCTCTGCCGATGTTACCTTCTGGGAGGATCAGCCGTTCTTTTCTGATCCTGTATCCACCCTTGCACCACCACCCGCTCCGCGACCTGTCATCCCGGTCAACGAAACTTCCGTTCCCGTTCCTCCATCTCCGGCTCCTGATATTGCTCCCACTCCAACCTCCATTATCTCTAAACCACCGAACATCCGTGTCTACACTCGTCAACATCCTCGTTCCGATCCGACTCCGCAGTCCGACTCGACCTCCGGTGCTCCGTGTTCTGCTAATCAGGTACAAGAATCGACTGCCCATCCTTTGGCGAATTATATGTCCTTACATCGCCTCTCACCCCACCTTCATACTCTGGTCACTTCTTTATCGTCGGTTGCAGTTCCTAACTCTGTGCAGGAGGCTCTTCAACATCCTGGCTGGCGTGCCGCCATGGAAGAAGAAATGGCCGCGTTGTGGGCAAACCAGACCTGGAAGCTGGTGGATCTTCCCCCTGGCCAGAAAACTGTTGGTTGCAAATGGGTCCTTGTCATCAAGCATGCTGCGAATGGGACCATTGACCGCTTAAAAGCTCGACTAGTGGCTCGCGGCTACACCCAGCAACAAGGTTTGAACTACGATGAAACCTTCTCTCCCGTCGCCAAACTGAACACAGTACGGGTTCTTCTCTCCGTTGTTGTGCACCGCTAATGGCCCTTACATCAACTGGATATTAAGAACGCCTTCTTAAACAGTGATCTCACTGAAACGGTGTACATGCAGCAGCCGCCCGGGTTTGAGACCACGGGGGAGTCTAGGACCCAAAAAGTCTGTCATCTTTTGCGGTCTCTCTATGGTCTCAAACAGTCTCCTCGAGCTGGTTCGACAAGCTCAGCAAGGTCCTTCGTGAAGCAGGGTTTACTCGGAGCTCGGCTGACTTCTCCCTGTTTACTCGCCACCAGGCAACAGGCACCGTTCTCCTTCTTGTCTATGTGGATGATATCATTATCACAGGCAACGACACAAAAGGAATTCAGGAAATCAAACAACAACTCAGCTCCGTGTTCCAAACAAAAGATCTGGGGAACCTTCATTACTTCCTGGGCCTGGAGGTAGCCAGGCGACCAGATGGCCTTGTTCTATCTCAGAGAAAGTATTGCCTAGATCTTCTTCATGATGCAGGCTACTTCGGCTGCAAACCCATCAATACTCCAATGGACGCAAATCACAAGATTTGTGCTCAGTCCTCTGACTCTGATCTCTTGCTTCAGAACCCGGAGTACTATCGCCGTCTGGTTGGAAAATTGATCTATCTGACTGTTACAAGACCAGATATCTCCTTCGCAGTCGGTATTGTCAGCCGTTACATGCACGCTCCTCGTTCCTCTCATCTTCAGGCTGTGGAACGGATTCTCCGATATCTAAAAGCGGCTCCTGGTCAAGGCTTGGTATACAAGACCTCATCCTCAACTCCAACACTGGTGGCATACTCTGATGCTGACTATGTCGGCTCTCTGGATGATCGTCGGTCAACCAGTGGCATCTGTACGTACTTCGGAGGACATTTGATTACCTAGCGTAGCAAGAAACAAGCAGTAGTTGCGCGCTCCTCAGCAGAAGCAGAATACAGGGCAATGGCATCTGTGGTCTCTGAACTTACATGGCTTGAAAGTCTTCTCACGGATCTTGGGGTAAAACTTCCTGCTCCTGCTCTTCTACTTTGCGACAGTCAGGCTGCTATACATATTGCCAAGAACCCGGTCTTCCACGAAAGGACCAAGCATATCGAGGTCGACTGCCACTTTATCCGGGAGAAAGTACAAATGAAGAAGATCGAGCTAAAACATGTCCCTGGTACTAAACAAGTTGCGGATGTCCTCACAAAGGCACTGTCCAGTACCCTCTTCTATCAATGCTTATCCAAGCTTGGCGCATACGATTTGTATGCTCCAGCTTGCGGGGGAGTGTTGAAATAGCCCATTGTTTGGCCCTATTGATGGCCCAATTACTCCTCTTCTATTTCTCTTTAGTCCCACATTGTGTATAGGGTTTCTCTCTCTTCTTTCTCCTATAAATATGTACTCTCTCTTTGTATACAATACAAGAAATATATACAGGATTCGCTCTTTTCTACAGCTCTAATTTTCAATCCTTGTGGTGGGAACATTCCCCGACACTCACTGCACGGGGATGCTTTGTGCACCGGGCTGCCCTTTTTTTGCTCTAATTTTTAACTTAGTATAAGTCTCACCAATTAAAACTTCTTAATCTACAAAAATACATAGACCAAGCCCCGTATTGGATATCTTTTGAGTAAAAAAATGGTTACCGGCAAAAACAAAAATATTAAAAAATAACTAAAGCGATAAGAGACAGATTTAGGTAGTTCTCACAGCCTGCACTCAAAAAAAGAGTACTTCAGAAATTCTATAAAAAATTAAATTGAAATGAAAAGAACCTCAAGCCTGACTAGAGCATCACGATTATGTAAGATTCTTTTGTCCCACTCGGAGATTACTGCAGCATGCTTTTGAAATTTGGTAGTTCGTTCTTGAAGTTCAGAATTCCATTCCTTGATTATCTAACATAAATATTAGTTAAGCAAAACGTCAAAAACACATTCAACCAACTCCCAGGCAAATAAAATCACAAGTGCAAAAGTGCATACATGCAAAGTTTGAAAGGTTAAAGGCCCTAGATGAAATGCCAGAAAAAGGGAGAGTGAAATAGTGCATATTTAAGCAGGATGATATTGCTACAACTAAAACACCAGAAACAAAGAAAATAGCATCAAAAAGAAAAATATACTAACATAGAGCCCACTTTTATAGTGTATTCTTAACTAAAAGTAACGTCAAAAAAATATATCTTTTCCCATGCCCGACCTCATCAGTAAGTGACAAAACAAAAATGATATAAACTCAAGGTATACCTTCTAATATATTGAAATCCAATTTGTCTGTGAATTGCCAGAGTGATATTACAAGATGTCAAGACCGTCACAACACAGAGGCAAAAAGAAAATGTACCCCATGAGAAAGAATAAAGATAGATGTTGACGTAATAGGGACAACTACTGACTAGGAGTGTGCAAAACTCCCCCTCCAAGAATCAAAGATTACGGCAGGGTGTTATGGGCAACGGGCCCAATTAATTGTCTTATTATAGAGTTGTATTTTGTATTCTTCATTATATGTTTGTTAATATTATGTGTCGTGCTATTTACGGAAATGCACATGTACGTTCTATTAAAGGACCCCAGGGGTCTTGTATGAGGCATCAATGAAAGTTATGCCTATTTCCTCAACCCTAAAAAAGATCTTGAAAGTTGTCTCTCCTGAGCACGCCCCGCTTAGGCAGACGAGATCAAGTCTCTGTAGTATCTCCGCCACCGTCATCTCCACCTCCGGACACTCCTACGACAACCTCCGAGTAAGCCCATAACAACTTGGTATCAGAGCATATTTTCCTCCGCTCGGCACTTCCGCATGCCATAGATGCATGTCAACTTCCCCGCCACAACTTCCATCGGATCGGCCGATGTTCCCGCCGCTATTTCAATCCTCCATCGTCGACAACTGCAAACCGCACCCCTCTTTGTTCCTTCGACTCCATCGACAAACGGCAAACCGCACCTCATCCATGATGCGTCTTCATCGACTCCAACGGCAGCCTCTGAAGCCTCTACTCGGCTTCGTCGACCCCAAAGCCTCCATTTTCTCCACGCCGATGCAAATCCAGTTATCCCTCGTAGTTCCTACTTCATCAGATCCACGATGACGCAGGCCTCTGTGCTTGACTTCTGTGCAAGCCTCTGTCAACGTCGACCTTCCGATGTCGATCAAGCAACCCTAAACCAGAAGAAGTTGTCTGCGTAGGGCATACCGTGGCTGCCAGCGACATTCTTGACGAATCCTCCGCACGTCGATCGCGCTAAGCACGTCTCCTGCACAAGGAAACAGCAGGCGTTACGTCCTCTGCAGACGAAAATGCAAGCGTAGCATCCCGCCGCTCTTCGTCTCGAGCCCCGCACCAGTCCTATTCTCTCGAGCCCTGTGCGGCGCGGAATAGGAATTAATTTATTCCTATTTTTAGCTGTCAGTCAGGCGGGCCTTGAAATTTATTAAATTTCTGATTCAGTCGATCCACAACAAATTGATCCGCCATTGTTGCCTCTAGAATAAAGGGGAACGAAGACTTGGAATATATTTTGTTGTTAACGTTGGGCGACGACGTGACTTTTACGGCAATTCCCAATCTGTCGCATCAACGCAATCTACTCGTCCAATCACTCGCTCCTTATCTCGAGATACCTCCATCTGTAATATGGAAGACTCGCCAGATTTCGTGGCCGCTCTCCAAACCTTCATGACTTCCAATGACACGCACCTTCGAAAAGCTGACGCACGTCATCGGAAAACTGACGCACGTCATCGGGAAACGGACGCATGTCATAGGGACGACATGACCACCCTCACTGTTGAAACCAGAGAACTGGTCTCGACGTTCGCAAGGGGGATGCAGCTAACCCTTACTTGACCTGAGCGAGACCCTTGACCAGTCACTAAGAACCGAAGAACCTTGCCCTTGAATAATCACCTAAGTCCACGAAAGGACCCCTTAAGCTGCAGCGTGGAGGTCCCACCACATACCCGAAAGCTCACAAGGAACTTCCCCTCCCAAGCCAATGCTGAGTCTGGGCACCTTGGAGGGCACTAAGGATTACCTCACCATCCACCTTCAATGACAGGGAGGGGAGGGGTAGTGCTTGCTCACACGCGAGGGAGGGGGTACCAACATCCCTTCCCAAGGTGCCCATGGGGGTCTATTTATAGACTTCCCAAAATTGGGTTGCGGATAGCCAAAATTCTGCTATCCGCAGCTCAACCACGAACCTGGACGATCAAAACGAGAGAGGAGGCGAGTGGAGGATGAGACGTCCACTCCCCCCCCCCCCCCCCCTTGCCGGGGGTCGAACAAGTGGATCGAGGTCCACCGTCCTGACTGGGAGAGTGGACCTCACGGTCCACCCCACCCTTTTACATGGGGCGTCCTTGGGCGAGTGGAGCCTTGGTCCACTCGCCCAACTTCATGGGGCTAGTGGACCCTTGGTCCACTCACCCATCCACTCGCCCACATCCTTCGGCGAGTGGACCCTTGGTCCACTCGCCCAACTACATTGGGCGAGTGCACCAAAGGTCCATTCGACCAAGGGAATTTGCCCCCCCCCCCCCCCCCCGCCCTCTCTTTTTGGTCTTTGATGGCCTCCGCCGGTTCTGTTTGCCGCGTCGCGGTTACCTCATCCGTCTCGACCTCATCCGTGTCGGGTCACACCGACTCGGAAAATATGAGGGTTGTGCACAATCCCCGCTCTTTTCGAGCTTGCTTTAAGCTCGGAAAGAAAGTCCAACCCACCTATTTAACAAGTAGGTGAGCCCCTGGAGTGATCCACGAAGGACCCTGCCAACGGGATGCTCCTGCCGAGTTGATCAGTTGAACCTGACTCAAGGCGGAAGGCGAACCTTTCTCCACTTAACAACCCTCCTGTGAGCCGAGCTCAGCTGGAGGTGGAGAAAGCTCAACACCTTAGATCGAATTGATCTTGACCTTAGGTGGAGAAAAACTCAACACCTCTAGTCGAGCCGAGCTCGACCTGAGGTAGAAGGCAAATCTTTCTCCACTTAACAACCCTTCTATGAGCCGAGCTCAACTGGAGGTGGAGAAAGCTCAACACCTTAGGTCGAATTGATCTTGACCTTAGGTGGAGAAAAACTCAACACCTCTGGTCGAGCAGAGCTCGACCTGAGGTGGAAGGCAAACATTTCTCCACTTAGCAACCCTCCTATGAGCCGAGCTCAACTGGAGGTGGAGAAAGCTCAACACCTTAGGTCGAATTGATCTTGACCTTAGGTGGAGAAAAATTCAACACTCTAGTCGAGCCGAGCTCGACCTGAGGTGGAAGGCAAACTTTTCTCCACATAGCAACCCTCCTATGAGTCGAGCTCAACTGGAGGTGGAGAAAGCTCAGCACCTTAGGTCGAATTGAACTTGACCTTAGGTGGAAAAGAACTCGATACCTCTAGTCGAGCCGAGCTCGACCTGAGGTGGGAGGCGGGAACTCCATACCTACCAGGGAGCCGAGCTCACCTAGTGGGGGAGGAAACTCCACACCTACCAGGGAGCCGAGCTCTCCTGGAGGGGGAGGGAACTCCACACCTACCAGGGAGCCGAGCTCACCTGGAGGGGGAGGGAACTCCACACCTACCAGGGAGCCGAGCTCTCCTGGAGGGGGAGGGAACTCCACACCTACCAGGGAGCCGAGCTCTCCTGGAGAGGGAGGGAACTCCACACCTACCAGGGAGCCGAGCTCTCCTGGAGGGGGAGGGAACTCCACACCTACCAGGGAGCCGAGCTCTCCTGGAGGGGGAGGGAACTCCACACCTACCAGGGAGCTGAGCTCACCTGGAGGGGGAGGGAACTAACAATTTCCTGAACTGTCCGGGGGCGGAGAACCAGTCCACGTCCCAGGTGCTTACCCTCACCGAGAGACGGAGGGATTCAACCATCTTATCAAACCAACTGGGGGCAGAGAACCAGTCCGCGTCCTAAGTGCTTACCTTCACCTGGAGGCGGAGGAACTCCACCATCTTATCAAAGCAACTGAGGCAGAGATTCAGTCCACGTCCTAGGTGTTTACCTTCACCTGGAGGCGGCGGAACTCGACCATCTTATCAAAGCAACTGAGGCAGAGATCCAGTCCACGTCCTAGGTGCTTAGCTTACCTGGAGGTAGAGGAATTCAACACCTTTCCGAACCAATTGGGGGCGGAGTACCCGTTCACGTCCTAGGTGTTTACCTTCACTGGGAGGCGGAGGAACTCAACCATCTTATCAAAGCAACTGAGACAGAGATCCAATCTACGTCCTAGGTGCTTAGCTTACCTGGAGATAGAGGAATTCAACACCTTTCCGAACCAATTGGGGGCGGAGTACCCATCCACGTCCTAGGGGCTTAGCTTGCCTGGAGGCAGAGGAACCCAGCACCTTCCCAAACCAGTTGGGGGCGGAGTACCCGTCCACGTCCTAGGGGCCTAGCTTACCTGGAGGCAGAGGAACTCTACACTTTTCAAACCAACTGGAGGTGGAATACTCATCCACGTCCTAGGGGCCTAGCTTACCTGGAGGTAGAAAAACTCATCAACTCTCCAAGTCACTTACTCAAGCAGCGAATCGACCCGATGAGTCTCCCATCTGCCAGCATGACTGAGCCCGGAGAATGGTCTCTAGTCGGGGATATTACCAGATGGGAGCGGAGTACCCATCCACGTCCTAGGTGCTTACCTTCACCTGGAGGCAGAGGAACTCAACACCTACCCCAAGCCACTTAGTCAAGTAGCGAGTCGACCCAATGAGTCTCCCATCTGCCGGCATGACTGAGCCCGGAGAATGGTCTCTAGTCGGGGATATTACCAAATGGGAGCGGAGTACCCATCCACGTCCTAGGTGCTTACCTTCACCTGGAGGCAGAGGAACTCAACACCTACCCCAAGCCACTTAGTCAAGTAGCGAGTCGACCCGATGAGTCTCCCATCTGCCGGCATGGCTGAGCCCGGAGAATGGTCTCTAGTCGGGGATATTACCAAATGGGAGCAGAGTACCCATCCAGGTCCTAGGTGCTTACCTTCACCTGGAGGCAGAGGAACTCCACACTACCCCAAGCCACTTAGTCAAGTAGCGAGTCGACCTGATGAGTCTCCCATCTGTCGGCATGACTGAGCCCGGAGAATGGTCTCAAGTCGGGGATATTACCAAATGGGAGCGGAGTACCCATCCACGTCCTAGGTGCTTACCTTCACCTGGAGGCAGAGGAACTCCACACCTACCCCAAGCCACTTAGTCAAGTAGCGAGTCGACCCGATGAGTCTCCCATCTGCCGGCATGACTGAGCCCGGAGAATGGTCTCTAGTCGGGGATATTACCAAATGGGAGCGGAGTACCCATCCACGTCCTAGGTGCTTACCTTCACCTGGAGGCAGAGGAACTCAACACCTACCCCAAGCCACTTAGTCAAGGCGTTACCTGAAACCTCTTCATTCATCCTCGAGGAGCTACCTGCTTATTACAACGCGCCCCTCTGGACCTACCTGGTCACATGCACCTTGACCATCTCCTTCATTACTTCCTCCATCTTTTTCGTCTTCTTATTTCTTTTCTTTCTCCTGGTCCTTCCTGCTTCGCTTGTCAACCTGGAGGCGGAGGACTTGTTCCTGAAACTGGTCTGCGTATCTTCCCTGCGTCTCCCCGTGCTTCTGTTGAATCAGGAACAGGGACTCCGCCCCCTTCCTGGTTGAGACGGAGGCATTCTCCCTGCCCCCTCACTCGGGGCAGCTGGCCCCAGGAGAGTTGTTGAAGAGCGCTTGCGCTTGGAGGCTCAAGCCTTCCTCTGAGGCTGGCCCCTTCCCTTGCCAACACGCTTGCTCTATCTCCATCAAAGACGGCGAGGCGAGCACAGGTGTTGGTGATGCCGAGCACTCGCCCTGAGGGGGGAGTGCAAACCGCAAGACTTCCTGGATTGACTTCCTGAACTCCTCGAAGTCACTTTTCTTCATGCACTCGCCAGCAGGGGTGAGTCCCCCAGTTCATCGCTTCCAGCCATGAGACTTGCCCAGAGCTTTCCGAACTAGCTGCTTCCACGCTCACCGCACCATAATGTTGAAACCAGAGAACTGGTCTCGAAGTTTGCAAGGGGGATACAATTAACCCTTACTTGACATGAGCGAGACCCTTGACCAGTCACTAAGAACCGAAGAACCTTGCCCTTGAATAATCACCTAAGTCCACGAAAGGACCCCTTAAGCTGCAGCGTGGAGGTCCCACCACATACCCGGAAGCTCACAAGGAACTTCCCCTCCCAAGCCAATGCTGAGCCTGGGCACCTTGGAGGGCACTAAGGATTACCTCACCATCCACCTTCAATGACAGGGGAGGGGAGGGGTAGTGTTTGCTCACACGCGAGGGAGGGGGGTACCAACATCCCTTCCCAAGGTGCCCATGGGGGTCTATTTATAGACTTCCCAAAATTGGGCTGCGGATAGCCAAAATTCTGCTATCCGCAGCTCAACCACGAACCTGGACGATCAAAACGAGAGAGGAGGCGAGTGGAGGACGAGACGTCCACTCCCCCCCCCTTGCCGGGGGTCGAACAAGTGGATCGAGGTCCACCGTCCTGACTGGGCGAGTGGACCTCACGGTCCACCCCACCCTTCTACATGGGGTCCACTCGCCCACATCCTTGGGCGAGTGGACCCTTGGTCCACTTGCCCAACTTCATGGGGCGAGTGGACCAAGGGTCCACTCGCCCACATCCTTGGGCGAGTGGACCCTTGGTCCACTCGCCCAACTCCATGGGCGAGTGGACCAAGGGTCCACTCGCCCACATCCTTGGCTTGGTCCACTCGCCCAACTACATGTGGCGAGTGGACCAAAGGTCCATTCGACCAAGGGAATTTGCCCCCCCCCCCCCCCCGGGGCCCTCTCTTTTTGGTCTTTGATGGCCTCCGCCGGTTCGGTTACCTCATCCGTCTCGACCTCATCCGTGTCAGGTCACCCCGACTCGGAAAATATGAGGGTTGTACACTCACCATCAAGCTTAATGAGATGACAGTCGCCCTTCCTGTTGTTACTACCCCACCTACGGATAACGCCAGCAGCAGTCAGGTGTCATAACCGCCAGGAACCACCGGCTTTCATCTGCCCTGAAGTTGTTATTCTATCGCGCTATACCAGGTTGGAATTCCCAACCTACAATGGAAAAACTGATTCTTTGGGATGGCTCACCAGGTGCGAGCAATTCTTTGGCCACCAACAAACAACGGCAACTAAACTACTTCATTTAGCCTCCTTCCACCTACTCGCCTCAGCTCTGCTTTGGGTCACTCGTCTTCTCACCGACCGACCAAGTCTGACGTAGGAAGACTTCAAGCGGTTTTGCAACCTACGTTTCGGTACTCCCATTCACAGCAACCCCCTCGGTGCCCTCATTACACAACGTCAAACGGGCTCGGTGGACGATTATCTGGAACAGTCTCAGCTTCTTCTGACGCACGTCATGCTTTCTCCAGAGATGCAATTCGCCGTCTTCACCGTCGGACTTCGCGACTGCCTACAACTGCATGTCGAATTTGAGGCCCCTCCAGACTTAGTGACTAATATGAGCCTGGTCAGGCTATGCGATCGTCGCCTCCAGCTGGCGCAGGAGGCCTACTTGCCCACCGACACCATCACTCAACAGGGTCGTACTGAGGGTCGTCCCGCCCGCCGGTCCGCCGATTATCTCGGGCCGAGATGTTGGAACGACGCGTCCATGGATTATGTTTTAACTGCGATGAGCGGTACACTCACGGACACAGATACAAAAATCTTTTCTACCTACACGTCGAGGACTTCGACGAGGAGGGCATTGGATGATGTTCGCACCATCATCGATCCACCATGAGCTTAAGGTAAAGCTCATTTTCTACGGAGGAAGTGATGTTATGGGCAACGTGCCCAATTAGTTATCTTATTATCGAGTTGTATTTTGTATTCTTCATTATATGTTTATTATTATTATGTGGAAATACCCATGTACGTTCTATTTAAAGACCTCTAGGAGTCTTATATGAGGCATCAATGAAAGTAAAGTTTATTTCCTCAATCCTAAAAGAGATCTTGGAAGCTCTCTCTTGAGCAAGTCCCGCTTAGGAAGCCGCGATCAAGGCTCCGTAGTATCTCCGCCGACATCATCTCCACCTCCGGCCACTCCACCGGCAACCTCCAAGTAGGCCCATAACACAAGGGTTCAAGGAGCAAGGGAACTTAGAGTTGGGTTCCATAATCCTTACTCCATGATTACAACTATCTAAACAGGCTTAGAGTTCCACATACATCATACTATATTAAATATGAAATATTGGACTTAACAAGGACATTTAGACAACAATGGAAACCGCATTTATTGCTCGAGTAGATGTGTCATCCTTGAATATTATACTTCCGCATAAAGTTACAAGACAGTTGATCAAGACATACATGAATACTCAACAACAAGGGCACTCAACTCACAAAAGTGGAGATTCACTCCCGAAACAAGTCTCAAACCATCGATGATGGAAATGAGGAAAGACCTTCTTCTTTGATAGGTCTCCTCCTTTTTACCTCCAAAACTCACGAAGGATCTAGATTTTTCCAGAAGGGAAGATCAGATTCTTCCATACTCTTCTACACATTTTCATACCATACACGCATGACTCTTCTCCATAATTCTAGATTGTTCAAGACATCCACATTAGTCTAGAAGATTCTCCACAAACCTTGGATTCTCTAGAACACGATAGAGTATTCTACATAACTCTACTTTAAAAGACTCCATATAATTCTAGACAAACTTAGACGCTTTAGGAAATAACTAATGTAGGTTTGAAACTAGACACCGGGCAATTGAGTTAACCTTGGAACCGTAGCATCCCCCCCCACTAAGTTTATGCATCGGCCTCGATGCATCAAGCGATTTTATCATTGCTCTGCACTCTATCGCCATCCGCAGACCTAATTGTAGAGAGAAATTTTTCTTCTTGCCCATATACTCGCTTTATTAGCAGAATGTAGGTAGTCAGACAATCAATGAGATGTATTCCAAATGTGGGAAGATGAGGATTCCTTGAAACTGATGAAGAAAACTCATCTCAATGATGTCATAGTCTCAAAAGGGAATAACTTCAATCGGCATCTTGCCCTTCCATCTTCCAAGGCGTATGTCCACATCTGGTGCAAGGCTAATTGTTGGTACTTTCTAAGAAATAGTAAATTTGAGTCTTATTGGTCCAACTTAAATTGGTAAACCTATTCTCTTGGCATCAGTCTTCGACATGAAGAAGTCAGTTGCACAAATGTCCACTAAGGCACTCATCTTTGTGCCCATGATCTCCACATCCACCATTATATTCCCTTGACTTATCACATTTCTTTTTAACATTGGTGTGGCTCGATTTCCCCTTCTAGAAGTTGCACTTTGCTCCTACTCGGTCAGTGGCAATCCTTAATTTTCTTCAAGGTGGAGCATTCATTGACTTTGTGCAGTCCTCTGCAAAAGAAACATTGTAAAGGTGGGTGATTGTTGTAGGAGCTCCTTGTTCTTTCCCAACCTCCTGTAGGCATGGCATTGAGGCGTTGCATGATACTTAGCCTTGACACTTCTTACGGCTTTTTTATATCTCCACTTGTTACCTCGTCTTTCTTCATCATAGCGATCAAGGATCCAATCATTGGGCAATCCTTCATGTGATGGGATCCCTTGCATACAAAGTAGGAGGGTGGTCTTTTCCTTTCCTCATATCTTTTACGAGGCGCGACATTCTTCGATTCAAGTTCAGCTCCCAACCATTATCATGGGGGTTTGTCTTCTTATAGGTTGAATTCACTGAGTAACTCGACTGCAACAATTGCCTCATTGAAAGTGTGGGTTCCTCAATTTTGTACTTCTTATTTTGTCGATATTTGCAGTCCATCCACAAAGTAGAATTGATGATCCTCCTCTGATATGTCGGGGGTTTGTAACATGAGAGTTGTAGACTCACTAACATATTATGCAATTGTTCTCTTTTGTTTGAGCTCCCCAACTTCTTTCATGCTTGATACACAACATTTTCGTAGTAGGGTGTTAAGTTCGTTCTTAAACTCCTCTCATGTGTCTAACCGGCACAATCCTTTTGCAACATCTGCCTGCTTTCTTCGGCACCATAGTGCAGCATTATCATCGAGGAACTGGGAAACAGTTCGTACCTTGGTTGCATCATCTTTAAGAACAGATACCTCAAAATACGTCTCCATCTTCCATAGGAAGTTCTTAACCTCTTTGGCATCCCGCTACCTAAGAATGGGTATGGCCCGGAAATATCCACACTAGGAATAGCAATGATGGAACTAGTGATGCGGAGCAGAGACGAGGACGAGTTTTGGGCCCATTCAGGGCTGATTTGGCGACTTACCATATATGGCGTGCCCGGATCGACGATCGGACTCCACAGATGTGTCCGGATTCGCGTTGCGAATCGATTTGATATATTATTTTACTATGTTTGCATTTATTTTGATGTATTTGGGTAGCCTCACCTCCGGCCAATCATAGTCGTTGATGGGGGATGCCCTAGCTTTTGTTTTATTATAAATAGACATGTAGTGGCTGGTTTTGAGGCATTGCAGATTTTGGAGAAGAGAAATCCCGAAATTCGGCGATCCCTCCACGGTGCCGACTCCGTGGAACCCTAGGTGACGACTCCTAGGCTTGTATCTCCCTCCCCAAGGTACCCCCTAACCCTAGCCCTCTTTTCCCCCTCCCAAACTCCCTCCTGCAGCCCCCAACAGCCCCTCAAACAGCCACTGTTGGTTGTCCAGAAAATCCCCTCTTGGCACTATTCCTTTATGAAATTTACTATTCCTTAATATAGTTCTCTCAGCCCCCTTCTCCGCCTCCCATCCAACCCGCCGCCAGCCACCTTGCTCTCCCAAGCCGCCGCCACTCTGCTGTCCAGCAGCCCACCGCCAACCTTCCACTCGCCCCTTCCCAAGCAGCCCTCCTCCTTGCCGCCAGCCCACAGCAGCCCTCCTCTCCCGCCGCCAACCCAAGCAGCCTTCCTCCGCGCCGTCAGTCCGCAACAGCCCTTTCTCCCAGCCCTCTCCTCGACGTGGAACCACCTCCACCCCTCCTTGTCCAAATCAGTCCAGATCTGGACAAAACCAGCCCGGATCCGCTCCCATATCATCGAATCTATCCACCCTCGTCCGGATCTCTACCCACGTCGCCGGATCCATCCATTTCCGACCCGTTTTCACCTTCCACCGCCAAGGACAGTCACCGTCATCATTTCCACGCCTTCGGTTACACCTCGGATCGTCGCCCACGCATCTCCGGCTTCGAATTCTTCAGTGCCTTGGTCAGCCCACTACTTTGGTGAGTCACTTATTGTATTTGGACGATTATTTTCAGCAGTTATTTATTGGGTTGGACATTTTATATTTGTTTGGAGAAACATCATCGTAGAATATTGCTCTAGATTATTATTGTGATTTACAGGGTTTATTCGCCGCACGCTCTTGCTTTGGCCCTCCACGCTGAGGAAAGCCTAAGCTTGTTTGCCCTAATAAATTATTCTGCCTTGCTGTGAATTAACTACGTGGGATGTTTAAATTTATTATCTAATTTGTGACTAATCCGTCGGGCTTTGCATAACATGTAGGGTTAGGTCACGGTTTATCCGCCGCCTATAGATTCGTCCTGCGTCAACTAGCACCTCCATTAGCAATAGCCTTCTTGCATATGTCTAAATCTTCCATAAAGGTGTGTGATTTTCTTATTAGTTCACTAGATTGTTCCTTCAACTCATAGATAAGTTCATGTAGAATTGCATTGTCATCAAAAGTATATTGGAGTTTCCTATCTAGCTCCTCTTGAATGGCTTATCACTCTTTATGTATCTGTCGTTTATTGATCCTCATGACCTCCATGCATTTTCCCCAATCAATCATAGCAAGCTCTAAGTGGCTCTCTTCGCGAGCCCTGTTTTGGTCGCACTTCTTCATGCTTGTCTGGTGTGTAGCATCTCTACCTCGCTCCTCAATAATGTTGGAGTCTTCACCTGCCATCTTTAGCTTTGTTGTAGTACTGTTTGTGCAACCATACTCTGATATCAATTGTCACGCGCGCACAATTTTGGCACAAGGCGCATGCGACATTTGGCTATTTTTCTTCGCAAACATTTACTAACCAAGTAATCCTTACTCCTAAAGGATGCAGCAAAATGAAAGGAAAGAACTCTTATTATACTTCTAAACAAAATTAAAAGACAGTTATGAAGACAGATGATCAAGGCATACAAAGATAAGACATGCATCAAGACTCAACAACAAACACACTCAACTCACACAAGTGGAGACTCACTTCCAAAAGAAGCTCCAAACCATGGATGATGGAAATGAGGAGAGACCTTCTCCTTTTATAGGTTTCCTCCATTTTCCCTCCAAAACCCAGGAAGGATCTAGACTTCTCCACACAAGGAGGAGATTAGATTCTTCCATGCTCTTCTACGCATTTCAACTGCACGACCCTTCTCCATAATTCTAGAATGTTCAAGGCATATCCACACTAGTCTAGAAGATTCTCCACACACCTTGGATTCTCTAGAACACGATAGAGTATTCTACATAACTTTATAATACTTTAGAAGACTCCATATAATTCTAGACTAATGTAGAAGCTTTTACAAAATAACTCATATATGGTTGAAACCAATCACGGGGTTGGCCTTGGAACTTACTTTCTTCTTGGAATCTTTTGGAATTATTTTACAAGTTTATTTCTTAGTAAAAAAATGAAAAAATAAAAAAGGAACAAAACAAAAGGAGAAAATAGATGCAAAAAACAATAAAGTCTTCTATCTTTCTTCTTTCCTCAAGTGAGATAACCATGTAGGCAACATCACGTGAAGCCCTATTCACAGAAAGGGTCACGTGACCCAGGGCCTATGTTACAGACCCACATGGGACGGACCCACATTGGGGCATCACTTACCACTGTCGTCGGGGGGCAACAAGCGCGGACTAGGGGAGGTGGACGTCACCTTACCGTTGCAGGATATCTATTGTTGCTATTTTATTTTATGTCTCGTTTATTTTCATGTCGCGCCTTTCATTTTGAGGAACCTAAATAGACTTGTAAATTTTGATCCTTCTACTTAGAAAGGAATGGAGAAAATGAGAAAGTAAGCAATTATTATCAAAGAGTCTTTCTCTCTCATTTCTCCTCTTTTTCTTTCCCAAAAAATCTCCTTGTGCCCTAAGAAACCAGTCGCACGCCGGGCTCCCCAACATTCCGTCGATCCTCGCTACCTCGCCGGATTCCTCCCCCTCCAAGCTTCTACCATAGGTTCACGCGGATCTAAGAAGGGGAACTAGAATCTCCTCAATTTCCATCTCTCACGGCGACGAATGAGGTCCCAATCTGGAGCTCCTATCATTTTGGTATCATAGCCACGTGTCGCCGCTGCGGCCTCTTCCTTCCCCCTGCGCAATGCCTTCACTCAGCATGTCAGTTTCGTCGCGCCCGATCGCGACTTCTGCGACTCGCTCGCCCAAACCGTGGGCCCGATCGGCGACCAAGCAAACGCAATTTTCCTACAGGCGTCCGACTTCCAACTCCTGCTATTTTATTTTATGTCTCATTTATTTTCATGTCTGCTTTTTATTTCATGTCGCGCCTTTCATTTTGGGGAACCTAAATAGACATACATTTTGATCCTTCCTACTTAGGGTCTGTTTGGGAGAGCTGTTGCGGATTGAGAAGCTGCTGATTGAACAGAGCTTTTTAGACAGAGCTCTTTGAGGAGCTGTTATGAAAAGCTGCATGCTGTTTGGATGGTTTGTGGATAAGTGTTGATTGAACAGAGCTTTTTCAAATAAAACTGTTTGGTAGAACAGCTTTTTGAGAGCTGTTTTTTTAAATGAAAATATTAATATATATTGTTCTTAAACAATTAAACACATCAATAAAAATAAATATTGTTCTCAAATATAACATGTAATGGTAGGTTCTCCGGTGCATTCGTTCCACTATATTCAATCATTCTTCGTCACCTGCACAATTAAAATTTTTGATATTACTCATATTTTTGATTAATATGATTTCAAGAGTTTGTTAAAAAGATGATATGAAATTTTACCTGCGGGTGTTGTACACTTCTTCAGCAATAGTATCTCGTACAGCAGACAAATAATCAGATCCCCCGCCATCAAACATATCAGTCTCAATATCATCCTCTGTTGTATGATCATCATCCTCTGGTGGTATGAATGAGTCATCAGCATCGCAAGCATTAAATTCTGGGTCCCATCGAGATGGATGTCTACGAATGAAGTTATGCAATGCCATGGTTGCCAGTACAATTGAACGTTGTTTCTTGAAATTGTACTGAGGCATTTTTTTAAGAATGTGCCACTTTTTCTTCCAAACTCCAAACGTCCGCTCTATCACACTTCGAAGAGATGAATGTGCCTTATTGAAATGCTCATGCCTGCCATGGACGGGGCGACTCCCGCGTGCAAAATCTGCCAAATGATATCTTGTTTCTGGATATGGTTTTAAATAGCCCGTCTTTAATGGATATCCAGCATCCACTAAATAATATTTACCTGTAATTACTTGTTATGTTAAACATAATAATATTGTAGCGAATGATTAAAGCATATACAATCATTTATTACACAAATTACCTTGAGGAGGATGCGAAAAATGTAGCCTATCGTCTGACAGTGCGCGCGCGAAGATACGACTATCATGAGCGGATCCTTCCCACCCAGCTAGTGCAAATGTGAAGCACATATTGAAATCACAAACAGCCATCACATTTTGCGTTATTGTGCCATGTCGCCCAATATATCTAACTTGATCATCAACAGGTATCCTCGCATCTACATGTGTTCCGTCAATTGCACCAACGCAGTCCTTAAAAAATGGCATGTAACGGGCATCATATCTTATTTCTGCAGGTGTTTCTCTAAATTGACGATCAATTGGTTTTATAACATCAACTGACAGTAGCAATAATGATCCGAGTCCTTTTGAAAAAAATCTACTTATAGTTTCAGTTGAGTGTTGAAATCGCTCTTTTGTTAATCTAATAGAGCCACCATGTGCTAGGATGTACAATGTAACTCCTAGGATTTCTCTTGAGGTTGTGCGTTGTGATCCATGAAATTCATGATCGTTTTCTAGCTTTCTAAGCAAATCAATAAATATACGCTTTGACATTCTAAATGCGTCATGAATTCTATCCGGGTGCCCTTCAAGCAACTCTTTCAACCAAAGATCCCCTGTTTGGGTAGACGTCATGCATGGTCTCTTCTCCCGTATGAAATTATTTAGATCACCTATTGCTGCGATAACTCTATTACAGTATTCAATACGTTGTACCCTTTCTGGAGAAAGACAAGGCGAATTCTCGGAATCGTCACTGTTCGAGTCATAT